>CM056557.1:21327620-22560954 GCA_029721515.1 Synanceia verrucosa
CATAAATGCACAGATGTGCCAACACATACTCTGAGTGCTTCTGGATAGAAACAGAGAGTGACAGTGATAGAATTTACTGTGATGGTATCAGCAAAGCAGCCATCACAGCTTTGGCAGATTGGAAGGCCATCAGGACCCATCTCCCTGGCTCTGATCAGTGTTCGCATCCTGACATCAGCCTGCAATGTTAACTCCAGGCCCTGAAAGGGGGCTATGAACCATGATCAGCGATATCAAACCACCAGAAATAGAAATCCATTTTGCTGCCCTGAGGAGGGGGGCAGGGGCTCCTGGTCTGGTCTGGTCTGGTCTTAGTAGGGTGTCTGCCTCTCTTGCTCACTTTCTGCTTCACCATTTGGGGCCCTTCAGCTGTTTTTCCCTCTCCTCTTGTTCTGAAGGTTAAAGGATTAGGAGCTGTGTTTTCAGACCGGATTGCTGTCCTGGCATGGATTTAGATTTTGGCCACACACACTAGAAACTAGAGCCCTAACATGCGCGCAGGTGCACATATGTACATGCAAACACGCACACACACAGAGCAGCAGCACCACCGCTGAGCAGGAGGTTGTGGGGATTAGCAGGAAATACCACAAGATGGTGGCCAAAGCATTTTTTTTCTTTCTTTATGGAGCTAAATAACAAAATGAGAACAAATCAGAGGTGCTTGTACAAAGTTGTTTCTCTCTCTCTTCCCCCTCCCTCTCCGGTCTTCCATCCTCCTTCCTTCCTCTGGTCCTGTCTAAACATGCTGACCGAGTGCGTTGTGGCATTTCCAAAAGCAAAAAGCCATTAAATATAAACATGGTGTGTGTTTCTTTTTTTTCCTGATCTTTCTGCTTTCATTTAATTCTTTTCTGTTTGGCTTAGAAACTTACTGAGATGCCCATAAAGCCAAACAAAGTTGTGATGAATTATTGATCGTTGACAGCTTCATCAAAGCGCCGTGTCGTACACGTACTTGGCATTTCTTAACACTGAATTTACAGAAAGCCGACACTAATGCACTCATGTCGTCTAAACGTGTTAACAAATTGGGGCGAGGCGGTGGACTGCTTGCTTTAAAAAAAATAAATAAATAAATAAATAAAAAACTGAGGTCTAGGTACTGACAGGACTGTCCTGAAAGCATCGACGGGTCCAGAGAAGAAAGTGCGTCTGTGTGTGTGTGTGTGTGTGTGTGTGTGTGTGTGTGTGTTTGGGTTTGCATGAGGGAACATACACCAGACTTTAAAAAATGTATGAGGAACACAGCCTTTTTCTTTTTCAACACAGAGAAAAAGAGCAAATGGTTCCAAGAATGCCAGGGGAAAACACAGTTCAAATAGTGTGAGGGCGAAGGGAGCAGATCAGAGAGAAAGCTGTTTGCAGTTCAGGCCTACAAGGCAATTCTTCCCCCGACTCCCAGGTGAGAGAGCTCAAAGAGAAATAAACCTGAGGTACCAATTTGCTGAGTTTTGTTCAATAGATGGCCGAGTGCCGAGAGACTTTACCCCGGGTGCACAGGAGCCAGGGCCGGTAAACAAAATTACTTAAGGATGGTTACATATTCTCTCTCTGTCTGTCTTCCGTCATGCTTGAAGGAGACAAGCTCTTTGTCTTTGCTTTGCCCAACGTGTTTCATGTGAGCGCAGGTGGATAGCGCACAGGCGACATGTACTCTATCGTCTCAATCTCGACAACTTCTGGGCTGTTTTCCTTGTCTCATTTCCAATTTTTTTTTTTTTCTCTTTCACTCGCATGAAGTGCACGTTCGTAAAAGCTGAATGGAAAACTTCATCAAAGCAGAGTTAACTTTGGAGGGAGGGAGGATTTATTTCCAGCACATCTTGAATTCTCTGTCGCTTTGCAGGTAGCATTTCTTATCAGCTGCGAGGTTTTATGTAGCTGTGTGTTGATTTTTATAATGTGATGCTGATTTATGTACAGACGATTGCAAATAACTTTTCACACACTATATCGCCTCCTCGGCACATATAAATGTGGACAGGAGCTTTGCGGGTTTGAATAATTGCAGCAATGAATATTCCACGGCAAAGATAACACGTGGCGTTATTTCAAAACCCCTCAGACACAAGTTTCATCACAATGCTCGTGATAAAACTGACTGTGACATACATCGCAGGACACCTCGCACCCATTTTACAATATGCCCTTCCCGTGCTAAACAGTGAAATGAATTCCCTCACATCACCATCGCCAAACCTGGACCCCCCCCCCCATTCGCATCGGGCCCCTTTGGAACAATCCATTAATTCACCTAGATCACAATCTGCACAGATTCAATTATTCCTGAAACCATAACCATAATACAGAGCCATGACAGGGCCGTATATTCAAACCAATATTTATTTGTAATAATGCCAGCCCTCTCTCTGTCAAAGCCCCAGCAGACAGGTGGAAAAGGCACTGAGCGGAAACAGGACACAGTCTATTGAAAGGCCCTGCTGATTTATTAATGCTCACCCATTTAAAAGTCACTTCATTTCTTCTATGCCTTCAGTCTACATAAACCTATATGTGTGTATGTTTGTGTGATGTACACAGTGTACTCCAGCGTTAACATTCCTCTCTTGGCATGCAAAGACTGTATCATTTCAAACTAAAATTTCACACAGGGCTCAGGACATGAGGTTTCTATCGCTTATGTTTAAATATTTTGATGAAGCCTTCTGCGCATTGGTGATGCTTGAGAGGCCAGCTCAGAGTTTGGCATATTTTTCTTTTTTTATGATTGACTGCAAAGCGGCAAGAGAGAGAAAAAAAAAAGATAAATGGTTGTGAATTAGAGAGAAAGTCAGTGAATGCCGCAGAGACTCAAGATGTAGAATTCAGATGTATGGTAACAGATGGCAAACCATGCAGAAATCAAAAAATAGTTTTCATTTATCTTTGATTTTGCAGTGGTAATATTAGATGCAAATGGAAGCCATACTACAGAATGGATGGTTTCAGAAACAAAGACAAACATTACTTGAAGTTTGCTTTCTCCAGCGCCACTTTTTTTTTCTTCTTTTTGGGAGAAAATGAGTATTGCAGATTGCTTCACCTGTTTGTGTAAAACACATTCATTTCTAGGATGCCGGAAACTACAGAGAAACAGACGCCAAACAATCATCTGTCAAATGCAGAGAAGGCTGGAAAAAAAAAGCCATCATTGTTTACACTTGACCAACATTACCAAAGCCTTGAAGAATGAACAAAGTATAAAAAAATATTCTACTCACAAATATATAACTCCTTTCTGAGTTGTTTGATCCTAATTGCAATATGTCTCAAAAGCCAGGTCCCAGCTAGTTGTTTTCACAGTGAGAGAAATTAATTCTCATTGTGTGGCTGTTGTAATGTCACAGATGAGGACCGCCCTGACCTGAGCTTGAACTCATCAGTTGAAATGAAGTTGTTCACTCAGCTGTAGAAGACAAACCATAGTTGCTGTGGATTAATCAACCCCATCAGGGCTCATAGGATAGAGGGCTCTTACTGAAAATGGCTTCCAACCACTTCCACTTTGACCCCAGGAAATGTTGGATTAGAGGGAGTGTGCATGAGTAAAGAGCAAGACCCTGACGTATGTATGATATACTAAATTATATACCAACTTAAATTAGGTGTCTAACCTAATTTGTGTGGTTGTGGCTCGGCGTGCTTTATGAGGTGCAATTCCAGTCTACCATCATATCTTTTGGTTATTCTGACACTATGTGTGTGTATATGGGGGCATTTTCACAATGCAATTATGGCACCGGGTATGTTATGATTTCCGTATGATTTCTGTGCCGTGCCATATGTGCCGCAGCTGTCGAAGAGCGCAACCATGCAAAGACACTGTAACATTTTGAACGGCGCTGCTTTCCAGATGTCCTTGAAAAGACACTTCAGATGACAAAAATAGAGGGAGAAAAGACAAGTTGGTTTTGGAAGGAGTTGTCATTTCTGCTGAAGCTGGAGTTAAAGTGTGTCTGGCTATTTATCAGTCAGCAGCAAGCATCTCTGCTCAACTTGCTTATAGTGAAGCCAAACGGTTGTATTTTAGATGGCAGTATCAAGATAGAATTGTAAACATTTGGAAGCCAATCAAGACAGTGTCTGACAAAAAAAACAGACAAACAATGCATATGCCACATCAAAAGTGGAAGCGGCAATGTTTCAGATTTGCAAATGACACAATTCTGAATTTTCATGAGGCTGTTTTTTTTACAGTCCTCACTGTGTAAACATAAATAAATAAATACAGTGCATACACATATATATTTGCTTGTGAAATCCATCAAAGTGTGTAAAGCAGATGTCCTTCGCTTAACTCATGTTTCCATGTACTTTTCCTTGACAATAAAACAAACTCCAACCCTTCTCCTTCTTCACAGTGATGTTGTGTTGGTAAGCCATTGTAGCCATCATAGGCTGTGATGGGGCTTCACAGGCTGGATACTAAAAGCCATACATTATGTAGTTGTCAAGGGATGTTGATTTGTCAGTCTTTCCAGGGTATTGAAACTAGAAGCTTTTTGCTTTTGTATGAAACTTTGAGAGGCGGAAGAGAAAGGAATATGATCCCATTATTTCCTGGATTTACACAAGCCTGACCATATGATTTACTCCCCGCCTTCTAAACACAGAGAGAGGAAGTGAGAGGGAAAGAAAGGAAATGAGAGAGAGAGAGAGAGAGAGAGAGAGCCTGTTTGAGTCATTGCATTTGCACGCATTAGAGTTTGCAAGACTAATGTCTTGGAAAACAAGAATAGGGAAAAGTAGAATGCTGCAAATGGCTCTGCGTGACTGGATTTGGTTTTGAAAAGGATATGTACGCTTCTGAGGAAAGGTTCCCAGTGATATATCCGACTGGAAATTTTTAATCTCACAGCTGAAAACTTAAAATACAAAAGGTTCACTCACTCTGCCTGTACTCACAATAGCCACAGCTTACAGTCTGGAAACTGATTACTCCTCCCAGTTAGACAACTTCTAGCAGCGTTTGCGTAAACCTAGACAACATGAGCTTTATCAAATTTGTCAATCATTCCAAAAATTCTGACCTATGCTGATTCATTTGTTTTAATGTGTTGTTGTTCTGGTACCTGTTATCACATACTGCTACATACAGTATTTTGCCAAACAATCGCTGAACATTGGCTGAGGATAAGTGCAGTTGGATCGCCATTTTCCAAAGCTGCTGGGCGATGTTACAATACAGGGAGTACTTCACGTCTCCATAAAGCACCAAATCTCTTCCAGTGTTTGTCATACACACCATTGTTGAAGTACTTACAAAGATTGAAGATTATCTCCCCCTCACTGGGCAACGCATGTTTGACATGTATAATTCATTAGGAAAATAAATTGTCAAGACTTTAAAGAACACAATGCATTTTGTACCGGGTAACACTTTGCTTTTTACCCTCCAAATTATTTATTGTTTCCTCTGCTCCCTTAGGCCTTGACCTGACCTTAAGCAACTTCTAATTGGCTCTGCTTGCACTTGGCTGTCTGTGTTTACCCAGCCCTCTGGTGTTTAGTGCGACATAGTTTAACAAAAGTGCTGCAGCCTTGTCTGTAAATGTTGGGGTATACAGTAAAAGAGAAATCCACCAAAACAAACACACAGCTCTTTTTTTTTTTTGCTCAACTATTTGCTGATATATTGCTACTTATTGTTTAAAGACAACAACCAGATATATTATGTTCATGGCTCATTGAAAACAATGTTTGACTGCCTTTTATCTGGAAAATGTATCAATAAAAAAACAAAAGAATAGAAATACAAGTGGGACAAATGTGTTGATTTAACAGGTTTTATAGGTTAATGTTTAACTATTTTGCAGTCTGCGGGGATCTACTGAGGACGTAGTTGACCGCACGAATCGAGGCACACTGACAATTAATAAGCGAATACATCACTTCATATCGAGCTAAATCTATTCTGGTGCATTGCTTGCCTGGCTATCGAGACTACAAAGCTCTGCGAGCGTAGTCTGGCCAAGCTGCCTTGGCACTATGTCTAGCGACGAAAACAGCTTGATCCAGCTCTGCGAGCTCTGTCGTCTTAAACACGCCTCAATCTAACTGTTAGAAATGCTAGATTTTTTTTGGTCCCCATGAAACTTGGCCAGACTGACTTGGTTGCAAAATTTTGTGCAACATCACAGGAAGTATGGGCGGGCACAGTCTAGTGCATTGCCACATTTGTTCAGAAATCTGTTAACTCATTGAGTGCCAGCCCTTTCATAAAACAGGAAGTCCCTTGTGCCAGCGTTTTGCTCTCTAATCGTGATCGTCTCCACTTCCTGCTTTGATCTCTGCAATGCTATACATATTGCACGTTAACATAACATATTGAGACGTTAACTTTCTTTATCCAAAGCAGCACAACTGTGTGTTGTTCCAGAGACGGATGGATCATTCTTTCAGTACAAGAGAAGAAAAAAAAAAAAAACTACATAAATGGAAATGCTTCGAACAACCCGGAGAGAAAACTTTATAGGATAATAGAATTATCTGTGCTATTCTCCATCTATTGTCTGATGCGACGTCTCATCAGTCATGCTGCCTTTATGCTATTATACACACAAGAACAAGGGCAGGGAAAGATAGGAGGGATGTTTCTGCAGCATCTCACACAGTGTAATTACATAAACAATAATATGTGATATGTTATTAGGAGTGGAGAGGGGAGTTTGGGGACGTGGGGAGGATAGACTCCTCTGAGGTCTTTGTAATTCCCTATTTGATAGTAAGGCTTACAGCAATTAAGATGTTTAATTTAAGGATTTAAGCACTAAGGATTGAGACAAGAGGAGAAAAAAAAATAATAATCATGGGTGGTGGCTGAAGTTTGGGGTGGATCTGACTACATTTGAATGTTGATTATTCTCTTTTTCCCTCTTCATCTCTCTTTCTCATTGTGCCGGTAACCCCCTATCATCCTCTCTCTCTTACTCTCTTCCTCTCCCCCAGTCCCACTTGAAGTCTCCAAGGGACTGAGAGGATGTGAGGAGAGTTGATCATTGCATTGCACTGATAAGCAAAACTGTTTCCAGAGCGTAAAAGAACTCTGTGGTGTGTGAGAGGGATAAACTATAATCTGCAACCACACACTGAACTTGACTGCTAATATTTGCATTGGAAATCAGACGGAAGTTATGCTAAGCTTTCCCCCATTATAGCCTGGCGTGGTGTGAAAGGTCTTCCCCTCCTTCATTTGAATATGGCCTCTCATGCATTAGAAAAATATACACATTTGGATGAGTGGAGGATGGGATGACAATTTATGAGGATGCATTTTTGAAATGATCTCTTAGCGAGGTGAATCGTCGACCCCCCCTCACACTTGCTTTTGCTCTTTCTGGCTTCATATAGTGGATATAAACCTATTTTAAAAGCTAAGTGAAATGTTTTATTGGCACTGACGTGACTGAATTTCTAATTTTCTTTTTCCCTTCAGCAAATAAAAATATAAACCTCTGAATTGTTTCCATGCTTAATATTCAGTTAATGTATAGGAATAACATGGATAATTTTCTAAATGTCATTAATTTGTATTCTGTATTTTCATTGCTGTATTTAACACACAATTAAGATGAGCTGGTCGATCAGATCATTGCAGCTTATAAAAATTCTACTAAAATCTCTTTTTGTTGCTTTTATTTTCTTAAATTGCTTTTTTTTTTCTCTCTTTTATTTTACCTCTTAACTTATCCATTTCCTTGAACTGCTTTTCTGTATTAATCCACCACAGGAAATGTGTTCATTTGATCAACCCTGTGCAGGATTGATAAGATTAGCAATCAAAGCATTACTGATTCAAAGCGTAATAATTAATGTTCTCATTATTGAAAATCAGTGAATTAAAGGCTGTGTTTCTAGAGGGGAAAATCACACTGCCACCGTCATGCATATCTGTTAACATGAAGAACCACACAGCAGAGGGTAATATTTCAGTGTGATATGGAAACTATTCTGTCAATGATACTGTATAAACATAAAAAAACATGTTTTCTCTTAGATTATATAAACCTACAACAATTCCCATTTTCTGAGTCCACTGCTGTGATTGACGTGTAAAGGACAATTACACCTGCAGCTAATCATTGCTTATAGCCAGGCTACAAACTGTCATTGTTCTTTTTGTCACCAGTTCTAATGTGTCTTTGGACCACACATGCAGTTTCCTATATGATGTAGTCATTTTCTCACTGACGTACCTCATAATCATTGTTTTCAGTCCTCTGCCCACGGGATGTCCATAATGACTTGATGTACATTGAGTTGGATTACACAGTCTGGCCATCTTTCATGCTTGAATATAAAGTATCCAGCACCTGTGCAGACACAGTGTAGTCCCTGTACAGCTGAATGTCAGTTTGTAAAAATAGATTTCAAACCAGCTTGTCTCAGTAACTTGTTTGTTTTTTTTCAGTTTTTACAGAAAGTCACAAAGCCACTATCAACTTAAAGGAGCAGTGTGTGGGATCTGGTGGCACCAGTGATGTTGCAGATTGCAGTCTATGATCTATACATGATGGCTGGCTCTGTATATGTAGAGTAAATGACTCATTCGAACAAACACAACAACTCCTATTTTCAGGTGGCTACACTAAAAAAAAAAAAGACAATTAACTCTTTGAGTGTCATTAACTGCTTTTGATGTTATTCAAAATCCGACGCTTGAGTGCCACTGAGGTAATAAGCTGTCAAAGTGTTTTTCTGCAGCGGGTCGCCAATCTCCTGCAGCCTGTGAGAAATGTTTGGGGCTTCTGGGAGATGTAGTCGGGATATAAGGAGACGGTATACGCCACAGAGATCAAAGCAGGAAGTGGACACGTTGGCACAATGCACTTTCTGTTTTATAAAACGGCTGGCACTCAGTGAGTTAATTTTGATTAATTCATATCATATTTCATTTCTGCCAATAGAAGCCTGAAAGTATTACATAATGTTACGTTAAAATTGATATCTTTATTCACGGATCCTCAGGATATAACTGACTTACCTTAACAACAAATAAAAAATAAATTGTTGCATTTAAAACAATAATGATTGCAATCTTGAAGTGTTCTAGATTTCATTTCTCTATTTTCCTGAAGAAACGTTTTGAAAAAATAAGAATACCAATAAGTTTATGAATAAAATGATAATGCCGCTTTCATACTTTCAATATGCTCACCGTGGTAAAACAATGAGCCGTTCTGTGCAGTTGAGTTGACGGGCATTTATTGCATTTCCACATGATCAGGCAGAAGAAATAAAATAGCAACTGAACAGCTTCTGCACAGGGATGGGCTTTGCAAAGTGATTAAAAATATTTTTTTCTTCTTCTATAATGTAATGTCATTTTGAATCACACAGGGAAAAAAATGGTGTGAAATTGCGCAGATAATCAGCTAAATCTCTCAACATGAAAAGATAATTGCTTCAGAAATTAGCTGTACCTGAGGTCCATTTGTTTGGTCATGGCTAGTTTCATATATGGCAATGATCGGATATTAGCACTAATTAGAACCGGGTCAGAGTTCTTGAAGGTCGGACATTAATGTGTAGGATCATTGAAATGCTAATTATAAACAGATTAGAAAGTTACGGTGCTTTATGGGGGGGCTATTTGGTAATTTAAGCACTGGTTTCTATGTAATAAACGGTAATCTATGAGCAGAGCAAATTAAGCTTTACTTTCATTTTATCTTTTAATTGATTTATTTTTCTTTGGTTTCATTTTTGTTATTATTGTTTTCAAAAAATACCAAAAAAGTTGACTTTCGGTATAATACATTATATTTCTTAATAATGTATATTTGTGCCAATTATGGAGAATCATAATGTACAGTGAAAGACTGTATTGTTTTCTACAGTTATCTGTATCTTAAAATGCCTTTCTGACCTGATTTTGGATGGATGTGGTGTTGTTTCTTGTAATAGCAACACTGATATTACTCAACCGTCACCTTGGTGGAAACCCGCAGTGGCCCCTCCAGCTCAGTTCTCTCACTCTCACCTGCCCTCTTCCTCAGCCCTCTAGCTTTCCTTATCAGTAAAGGAACTTTCCATCTAAGGCCAACTGAAAACCGTTTATTCACGGCTTCAGCCAAAGCCTTCCCTTTACAGCAGAGGAAACCACACGCTGTCTGCGTTCCATTGTCTAGCGTGCACTTCTACATGCACAGCCACACACAAACACTCACACAATGTAAAAGTAGTTATGATACCTTAGCTTTTTCCACTTGGTTGTTCTCTACTGATGTTATTATTCTTAGTTTTTAAAGGCCCTCTTGTTGCACTATCCACTTTGCTGCTGTAACAAGGCAACTTTCCCCGTCTGTGGGACGAATAAAGGATAATCTTATCTTATCTTAAATATGTACTGTACTCCTTTCCAATCCTGTGAGGTCAGCTTCTACCCTCGATTTGAAAGGTATGTTCATCAAATGCAGACTGACTGAACAGCAACTTTCCTAAACTTTTATTTAACTAAAGTATATTTATTTGAACCTTGTTAAGGATAATTTTGTCATTGGTCATGAGGAGAGTCTAGTGTTAGTGAGGGAAAAAAGAGTCCTGAGGTTCAAACATCAACAAGAAGCAAAGCATGTAACTTATTTTCTTTAAGTTTAATTCTTCGTGGTGGTTATAGTGGTGCCCATCATCTCCAAGACAACTATATAACTATATATAATTATCAGACTCATGATGGACATTTTAAAAGAACAATCCACATTGATGCAGCAGATTCAGATTCTTTCTTGTCCATACCTGAAGTCTACATCATCCACAACTCCACCACTGACAGTTTGGACAGAGGTTCGGGTGTGTTGCTTGTGTCTAGCTCATTACCGAGGTGGTTAACTTCGGTAAGCTCACCTCTGCTCAACGGAAGACTTATATGACATCACTTGAGGCAGTTTAACTCATTGAGTACCATTGATGTATTTTGACATCATTTAAAATCTGACGCTTGAGTGGCATTGACATAATACGTCAAATGTTTTTCAGCAGAGGGCCTCTGATCGCGGTCTCCCACACCCTATGAGTAATTTTGGGGCTTCTGGGAGATGTAGTCGGCGCATAAAGAGATGGTATACACCACAGAGATCAAAGCAGGAAGTGGAGACGATCAAGATTACTGACCAAACGGACAGATTTTGGACAAAAAGTGAAGTTTTTGGTTAATGTCCTCTACCACTGATAAAACAAGAAAGGAACAAGATAAAAACAAATGTTTTTTTTTTTTGTCATGATGAAATATAGAGTCTCCTCTTTCATTTGAGCTATTCTATGTTTTCAGAGTCAGAGCACAAAATATTCTGTGGGTCTTGAAATATGACTCAAAATGGGTTAAATGGGTGGTGTTCCCTTTTACCTGGTCTTGACAACAATTCCAATACAGATAGTTTTTCTCTCCTGCACAACTTGACAAGTGAAAAGCAAAACTAACTGGACAAATTCAACATGTCAAGGAAAGCCTTTATAACACACAGTGAAGCCGGTGTCAGGTCAGTGGCCTCGATTCTTCTCCTTCCCAGCCAAGTGATTTCTTACTGCTGCGACTACAAAGGTCTGTGGATTGGCCCCAGACGGTATCTTTTCTTCTGCAGCCTCTCTCTCTCTCCCATCATATTCTCCCCTTCTGCACACTTTCTCTCTCTGATATCTGGTAACAGAAAGGCAAGAAGTCTTAAGGGGCTTGGCTGACTCAGCAGGCCAGATGAGAGAAAAGCACTGGAAGCACTGGTCGTAGCTGGGAGGCTGTCTGTGTACACCGGTGTGAATGTGGCGGTAAGGTGGCAGCATGTGTGCACGCTTGTAGCCGCCAGGCTTGGACCACACCGCCTCCCTCCTTCCCGATGAAATTGTCATCTAAACATGAAAGCATCAAAACATCAAACGGGACCTTTAATTGTGTTTGTGTGTATGTGTGTGTGTCTGGAGAAGTGGTGTTTGTTATAATGTGCACATACTCGTCTGCAGGCCTGTGTGTTGGTGCATGTATCCTCGGGCCTTGATCAAGGTGCGCCTTTTGTGTAATTTAACAGTTATTATTTATGAAGTAAGTACTGACCTATCATAAAACATTAGACAAAGTTGGATACTTCCAGAATACAAACTCTGGAGCTTAATGATAGTAAAATCAGATGTGAATCTCCACATAAATATGTCCTCAAGTCTATTAAAACATGTCCTTTAAATCAGACATTAGGTAACAGTATTTTTTTTTTGCATCATCTATATTTCTGGCTGCTTGTCTTCTTCAATCCCTCTTCCAGTCCCTCCATCCCAGTGCCTATGCATCCATTTGTTTATCATCAGTCAGTCTGTCCACGACAAAGACAGACAAGCCTGTGCATCTCAGATCAAACCCCTCCCACACCCTAACCCACCCACCCACTAGTCCTGCCGAGGCAAGATTAAACAACAAAGTGGCTCGATTAATCCATTTGAAGTGATGTGTGGTATTAGGGCTTGGAAGGAGATGGGCTAACAAACACACTGCGCTGCAGCTGTGCGGGCTGCAGATAGAGAGAGGAGGGAGTGAAATTAATTGACCTCCACAGTGGCAATTAAAAACAAAGAGGGGAGAAAACAAATAAAAAACATGGGTTTGTGCCTGTGAAACAGCAACATACTACAGCTTGGATGAAGACATGAGAAGGGGGGGGGTGGGGGGGATGGCACACTTTCTTGCATGAATGGATATCCATTCTGATAAACACTGCAAAGATGTACACTTACCCACAAATGTGTGGACCAATGACAACACACACCTATGCTCATTATAAACACAAATATGTTTTTTGTTTTTCTGACACAGAATCACATTTCACCGAATATGGGTTTCAACGTTTGAATGAAACTGTCTTTATGATAATGACGTGACTTTAAAGGGGAAGTGCCATTATTTACAAATTGGACCTTATCTGTGGGATAAAATACTGTCATTTACTCACCCATTTCACATTGGAGTCATTTGGAGTTTTTCTGATGACATTGGATTTGATGATATCCATTTAACAGGAATGAAGCGGGCACAGAAATGCAGCCAGTAAATGACACAAACTTGATCATTTCTCAAATAACGGACGTTTAATAAGATGGGCTGCACTATTACTATTCTCATTTGAGTCTGTAACTTGAGAAAATTCAATCTGTATACAGACTCTACTTCCTGTGTATTATCATTCACTAAGGACCCCTAGTGCCCACCTATGTGTCCTTCACAGTCCCTGAACTAAAACAAAGCATGTATGCATATGTGACAACATCACAAATAAGTGTTTCAGCCAATTTTGTGTCATTTACTGACTGCAAATCCAAAATCATCAGAAATACTCCAAATGACACCAAAGTGAAATGGGTGCGTAAATGGCAGTATTTTATTCCAGAAATAAGGTCAAATTTGTTAAAAAAAAAAAAAAAAGGCACTTCTCAACACCATACCCTTCATACCTTCACATCTCTGCAGGCTTTCATGATTCCCAGTTGAAATGTGCTCTTTGTCTATAGCTCTTCAGACCTTTCCACTCCAAGCATCTCCCTCTGACTGAGCATTCAAATTGAAATACAGAGGGCCTCCCACATATCCAGCTTGTTGTTTCTTGTGTAAATGATGTTGTGTGTTCAAGAATTCGTTTACTCTTAATCCTTACTTTATCCTCCCTGATATAAACCCAGTGATTTTTTGGCAGCGCTGCCGAGTCGTGCCAGTGGCAGAGGCTGCCTTTGATCCTTCGTCTCAGCCACACACCTGAGTGATGATGGCTTTGCATGTAGCGTTATCCCTCTGTACTCCGAGTCTTTCATTACGCACCCCTCCCATGAATGCTCCCATTGATGGGCAGTAGAGACACCCATGTTTAATGTGCTTATAGGCATTTAGAGGAGATCATTTCTGGAGCTGATGTTTTGTCTTGCAAAGTTGAGCAGTGGTGTGAGCTCCAGGGGGGTTTTCGAACTCTTGATCGCTTCTGTTTGGTAAACGAGCATTCTGTTTGCAGAGCACATATGATCACATATACTGTATAATATACTTTTAGCTCTGCTCTATAATGTGTCTTTACATATCCACCCTGAATGCACACTGCACTCATAGTGCCCGTCTGTTTCAAGAAAGTTAGCAAAAGCAGATGACAACAGATAGAAACTTTTTAAAAAAAAAATTGGCATATATTTATGAGTATTGTGAAATAAAACCAGACAGCTAACCTGTAGACATTATGCAGCATAGGTCAGCATCATTAGGTAAATAAACACAGCCGCACTAATCAACGTTTTTATAGTAACAAAGAGTCAATTCATGATGTGGCAACTATATGAAAACTGCTCATCTATACAGGGTTTTAAAATATAACAATTATTGTCATAGGGGACGAGTCACATTAATCCTTTGATTATATAGTCCAGCTATCTACGCAGACAACACGCAGCTCAAACATCCCATGATATACCACTTTAATAAAGTAAAAGATGCTCACTATACCTTTTCATGACCATGTGTCAACAATAAGGTGTTTTCAAATTGGGATTGTAAATTGTATTTTTGGGGTATTTTATCAAAGAATTAATATCATAGTTTGCCAGGAAAGTTTGCATTTTGACATAAAAACCAGAGCAACATCTGGGTTTTATTCACATTCTTAACACAGTTAAGCCAGCCTTATATTACAACCCAGGGCTTCTCAGCTGACTCAAATGAGAAATATGCACCGAGTGCTCGCTCCTGTTTCCTCCCATTTAAGATTATGTCATTTTGATATACGCACAGTGAAATATGGAAAATATCAGCTCTCTTGCCTAACAATTTAAACATTTTTCATTTCATATAGCCCCTAATCCATCTCTATTGGAGCATCAGGTTATTGTATTACAGACATACGTCTTTAGTCTACCCTCTGCTGAGAGGGGGAAATTGGATTTATGGCTGACAAAATACTGTGGGGAATTAAATGTTCACCAGGAACTTGTATAGATTTGTTCACTTGTTACTGCATGTCATACAGTGAGTGTTTCATCAAATACAGTGTGGTGTCCAAGGAGTACCACATTTCTGTGGTAGTTATGTTTTTGAAACACATTTCAAGTGGTCAGACGAGTTGAACAATGTGAAGAAAAGGCCCCAGGATAAACAGGGGATGTTGCCTTCCAACATTCCTCCTTAAAAAAGGAAAGAAAAACCCTTTGGTAGGTTAACACCTGACTACACAGGCATGGTCATTGGCTGGGTTTCACAATATCCAAACCTTATTATTAGTTTAATTTTATTATTTTTTTTTTTAACAAATGTGCATTATTTAATCTGCCACCATGGACAAAAAGCATGTTTTACTCTTTCCTGCTCTGTGAAAACAGACCTAATCTTTCAGGCTTTCATCTAAATATGTAGTTCTGTTACCAAATGGCTAATGGTGTGTGCAAGCATTTATTATTTCAGCACTTAATAACAGACAACCCTAATAGGTCCCTGATGAATGCTGTGTCTGTGTGTGTGCATGTGTGCAAGTGGGTGGGTGGGGATATGGAATGGGCAACCGACAACAGTAAAAGAGGGAGAAAAAAAACTGAAAAGGGGTTAATTTGGTTTGGCTCAGGTGAGGTAATTATTCCTTTCCCCCACTTCACTGCACACCCATAATGATTATTAACAAGCTTAAAGTACTTGAGGAGCAGTGGGAGCTGGTGGCTAACAACACAAGGCCCAGGAAAGGAGGAGGGACGGAGGGATGGATGGCAGGATGGAGGAAAAGAATAGGGAGGATGGGAAATCATTATGCTAATGAGGCTGGCCTTAATCACACAGTGCCCATGATAATCTGCTGGGAGGAACCCAGGTTACTTGGGTCACTGGCTTGTTCTACAGCAGGCACTCTTTTTTGTGTTTTTCTCTCATTCTTCCTCTCTTTTCCCTATTCTGCAATTTTCTCACTTATTCTCTTCTCCCTCTCCTCTTAAATATCTACTCTTATGTGTATGTGGTTTTGGATTTGGGGTCACAGGGGTGAATATTTTCAGGCATGGGATCTCAGTGTGCATGATTTAAAAATATGGATAGTAGCAATTTGGGATCACAGCATTCAAAAGTTGATTAGATGTGAACTTGTTTTACCACAACACAACTGGAACAACTGGACCAATAGGGCAGAGTTGAGTTAAATGGAGTCACTTGGAAAAAATGTATGTACTATGTAGAAGTGGAAGCATTTGCAATGCAATTATTTTTTGAGTTGATCTAGTTGAGTAAAACTATAACTAGCCGGCTTGGTTTCGTGATGCTGAACTGAAAACAGCAAGGGATAAGTCAGGAATGGTCGGTAATGTAAATTATGAAAATTAGGCCCGACTCTGAGCTTCAGTGCATTGCTAAATGACGCTTGAAACCAATTCGTCTATCTCTTTCAGGTAGTCAAAGTTGCTTTTCATCATTGCTAATTCCCAGTGTGTACTCCCTTGCTGCCCTCTTGCTGTCAACCACTCTCTAGGCCTGCTGAGTGGGTGTAGACAACCAATGATACATGTGGAGTAGTGGAAATTGTAATGGCTCATTGCAAATCAAACAAAATCATTCATTTTTGTTGTCAAATTAAGCACATCCTTCTTGTCAGTTAAAACTGCAGTGGTGGAGGAGGATGAAATAATTTATAACAAGAACACATGGGGATATAGTCAGGATGTGTGGAAAGTTGGGGGATGTCAACCTTCTCTGGTCAGACAAGCTTTCAGATTATATGATCAGCATATGGTAAAACCTGCACAAAGATTCATGCAGTTTTCCTTTGCTGAACAGGTGCCCAAACCAACCAATGCAAGGAACCACTGCAGCAACAGAGACATGATCCTTCACTGACTTCCCACCCATGGACCCATTGTTTGTCTTGGCATCTCCAATCATACCAGAAGCAGCTCCAAAAGAAAGTGAGCTCATGCAGTGCTGGGCATTTTGCAAATCAAATTTCCCTCATCCAACTACCCCAAGATAATTATACATTTTTATTCATACTGTGATGTTGTGCTTTAAAAAACTGTGGTTCTTTGATTCCATTTACTTTCTTTTCGATAACAGAGCAACTTTTTTAACCTTTGTCATTTAAGACTTGAATGTGAACAAATTATAATAATAATCCCAAATGTTGTAGGAACACAAAAAACATAAGTTTAGCAACACAGGTTTTCAAATCTCTGAATGAAATCCCACATTTCCAGACGGCACCGGCAGCTCCTACGGTTCACATAATCTGCCTCCATGTGCTTCCTCTCTCTCTCTCTCTCTCTCTCTCTCCTTTTCTCTCACTGGGCTGGTATTTCTTGGACATCTGTTCTTGGCAAGCACAGCACAGCACCAGCACTAGTACTGCACCCGCTCCCTGGAGGACAAGGAGGGATGTAGGCATGGTGGTTGGAGGGAAGGGAGGAAGGGAGGGAGGGACGGAGGAGAAAACAAGAGAGTGAAAAGGATAGAGGAAGAGGGGAAAAAAAACTCAAACCACACACAGACCCTCACAGCAGTAAAAACAGTGAAAGACAGCAATATGGAAGTGGTGAGGCAGGTTTTGAGTAAGCCTGTGAGCGGTAATTGGGAGAAGGGGGACCACCACTGGGGACCAGCCCTCTGGGTCACACAACAGCACTGGGCAGGCTGTCAGGGACCAGCACAGGAGTTACAGGGTTTGGACTGATTGAAATTACTGCAGTTTTCCAAAGAAAATGTTTCTTGATGGAATGGTGGAGAGGAAATTAACATTTAAAGCATTTCACACTGGACACACTGCACTAATTAAACGGCTGTATCGCTTGCGATATTCTGTATTGATGCTTAAAAGCAATTTGAAGCTCAGTGAGACAGTCAGCATTCAAGAATGTTGAAATGTTCAAAGTAACATTTTTAAACAATTACAGATGGCGGTTCGGAGAGAGAGAGGCCAAAAGACGGATTGAGAGCTTGTCGAATTGTCTGGACATATAATTGACAGGGAAATCAGCAAAGGGAGTGAGACAGAGTGAGTGGTATCTTGACAGGCTTCAGGTTAAAATGATTAATTACCTCCAAGGCTTCTGTGGGCCTGGCAACTTCCTCTGGCTGCTGCTGCGTTGTGTGCTGCAGGGGCCCGGGGCCCAGGGCCTAAGGTGATGCTGTCAGTTGCTTTTTTTTTCCCAATCACAGTGCAAAATCTATCTTTATTTGCTTTCTGTCCTCCCTCCTCCTTCTCTTTTACACTTTCTATAAGCGTTTTTACTCTCTGGTTAAATAGGTCTGCACCAGTAGGCATTGGCAAATATCAGCATTGTAACATATTCTGTCAATATTCAGTGCCAGTGCAGCAAGTTTCCCTTCATGTAGCGAAGTGGTGGTGAATGGACATGTGGCAAATCTGAAAAAGTAAAAAGAATGTTGTCATTGAATGTCCAAAAATCCAGATTTTTTTGTGGAATGGACCAATGTTGATATTTTTTTTAAAATTACACTGGACCACACAAAGGAAATCAGGGACCTTTCAGAACCCAAATATAACATCTGAGATTGTCTTTTCTGTTTTCACCTTCTGAGAAGAACCAAAGGTAGGCTCCATAATCTAAATCCAGATATAAGCCGTTATTTGTGGACAGCCCAATATGGAGCAAATAAATGGGTATTTTACATCCCTGCCAGCTTTGAATAAAGAACAATTCATGACAAAACAAGGAAGGAGAGGAGATATTGTTCAGACCAGCAAATGCTATAGACAAAGAGGGCAGAGAGAAGAGAAAGAAATACTGCAGATTGAAGTCTTACCCAAACATTTAATGCCATTTTTCTTGTAAAAACTATGGCTTTATTTCATTTTTTTAACTTATTTAACCACGTTTTAAAACTGGGTTTTTCTCCCCCTCTCTCTATCTTCCTCTATCTCCCCCTCCACCCCTCTTTTATCACCCTCAACCCACTCTCTCTCCCAATCTCGCTCACTACCGCTTTCCTCATGTACCCTCATACCTCCCTTCTATTTTTCCCAGAGGAATTTTAGGTTTGTAATTTATTATTTGCAAGAGAAACTGTTATCAGAGTCAGTTTGCTATCGTGGGCCACTTCATTAATCACCTTGCCCTCTCTCTTCATTTGTTCCCAGATAGTCTGTGGTTCGCTGGGTTCCAGGCACTGATATAAATATGGAGGTAAGAACACTCCCCTCCCTGTTTATCACCAAATAGAAAAAAAATACAGAAAGTTCAGAGAGACAGCATGTACAAAAGAAAATTACCTGTTTTCACTGAACAAAACATTGTCTCGTCACACAATATCTGTTAAAGAGACGATTTGTGCTTCAGACTTTGTTTTCATTTCCCAAAAAGCTACATCGGGGGTCCAGCATGTGAAAGCGTGACCCCAGCATATGGGACTGATCATGATCCTGAGGATTGTTAACAAAGACGTAGAACAAGCAGAAGAGAGGTTCTGTGTCAAGAAGCCTGCTTGAGTGGTGCAAAAAAACTTAAAAAGAAGTTTCAAGGAAAGACGCATGAGCATACTATTTAATATTTTGGATCAATCAAGCGCTATTCACCACTGTCAAGTGAAAAAAAATAAAGGTAGCTGTACAAACATAAGAAAAATATGCTCATACAAAGAAGAAATTCTTAATAAGGTTTCAATTTATCCAATCTAAGTCTATGTATGTGTCCAGTGTCTTTCTCTCTTTCTGCCTCTTTTGTCTTTTCTGTGCTGCTTTGTTTTTGTCTTTGTTTTTTGTTTTTCTTGCTCTCTTATGTGTATGCCTTTGTTTCTACTTATCCTTCTGTTTGCAGTATGAAACCATATTTTGAGAAGTGGATTGCTAACAGGTATGTTAGCAACAGCAAATCAAGAAAAAAATATTACGTTGGTTTGATACCTGGTTGTGGCAAAGTTCTGGAAAAGTGGGACAATTTTGATTTTAAAGCCAAAATTTACCTTAAATTAGGAACTGGGATCTTTATGAGTTGCTTACATAAAACTTGGAAATATAATGGATACATTTAGATACATGCTTTTTCTCCAACAATTAACTCTGAATCATCTAATGTTCTGAGGTTTCAGTGAATTCTTTTACAGGTAAGGAAGAACATACTGGTACACCTGTGACCATGTTCTGCAGTTTATTGTGCAAAAGATGTGATTTTTCAGGAAAGTGAAACACAACACAAACACAGGGGTAGACCAATGACAGACAAACTGAATCATGTCCTCTTTGAAACCTGCACAGGGACCACATGTTCTCTCAACCCGTAGCATAGTTGTCAACTCCATGTTGTTCAGTTCAAATAAAGTGTGACATGTCACACATTGGGTCTGGTAGTAAACATGGTCTAGTGATGAGATTAAACACGATGTTAACGTCACTCTCATGTTTGTTTTTTCTTCCTTTGTGCTCTGACTAAGAGTTTGGGGGCTCAGTTTGTTTTTCATGAAGAGCTTTCAACATCAGTGCTTTTGCAATATGGTGATTTTCCTTTGAATGCAGCATTTTGAGTGTGCTGATGATGAAAATAATGAACTACCTCTGTCATTTGTTCTCCTCATCACCACTGTTAAACCCTTTGACCCATTTATTTGTTAAAATATCCTACTTAATTGTTAGAAATGAAATGCTTCCACACACACGCATAAACGCTGCGACAACCAATTCCAGCAGCTCTAAAAAACTCCATTTCTCAATCTTTTATTCTCTGGCTGGATCAGCCATGACCTTTGGTAATACATGGTTTCCTCCAGGTATTTGTGCTTATGGTGCTGTGTTGTTTTCCAGTGCCTTTATTGAGCTAATTTACTTAGCATCAAGACTGGCATTGTATTGAGCAGCAGCATTGTATTATGGAGTGGAGAGAGATGGGGGGATTCCTCAGATGTGAGTTCAAGCACACAATTAGACACAGATAGACCTGCTCCCTTGAGTGGGGAAGCACCTATTGTGTATGTGTTGATGGGAGACATGGTGAGGGGGTAGAAATGCAGATGAGATTGACAGTCTGAGTAGTAGAAAATGAACATTATTGACTCATTGTGTGCCAGCCGATTTATAAAACAAAGTGTCTTATGCCAGTGTTTTTGCCCATTTTGAGTCATATTTCAAGACCCACAGAATGTTTGTACTATGTCTCTGAAAACACTGAATAGCTCAAATAAAAGAAGAGACTCTATATTTCATCATGAAAAAACTGTTAGTTTTTACCTTGTTCTTGTTTTATCAGAGGTAAAGGGCACTCCCACCCTAAACGTCACTTTTTGCCCAGAATCTGTCCGTTTTGCAGTCTAATTGCAATCGTCTCCACTTCCTGCTTTGATCTCCACTGTGTATACCGTCTCTTTATGCTGCGACTATAAAATCGAAGAAGCCCCAATATTACTCACAGGCTACGGGAAACCGCGATCGGTGACCCTCTGCCGAAAAAACACTTTGACAACGAAATATGTCAATAACACTCAAAGAGTTAAAAAAATAAACACTGGAGGGGAAGTGGCTTTAAAGAGTGAGGGGAGATCATTCAGTGACTTCAAGAAGGTGATATATGTTGGTAATAAGGCATGACAGGTTTGTAAAAGTTGCCACTTGTTGTTGAAGCGGCTGCAAATTGACTGCAGAGCTGAGCAATACAAAGCATGTTTAACTTTAAGCGACCATTCTAATGACAGGGATTACTGTGCTACTTTAATTCCCCTGGCTAAGCCAATCTGTATGCTTCGTTGTGCACTCGTTAGAAAGAGTGGCGGTGGGTAGAAAGAAAAAGGGAGAGTGGGGTGTGGGGGCAGTGTTGGCAGTGGAGGGGGTTCGTCGTGATTCCCAGGGCACTCAGCGGCTGCGATTATATGGTGTAAAAAAAATCTCTTTTGCTTTCAGTTTGCAAAGGTAATGAGAATCTAATGAGGCTTGACTTTCTCCCCCCCTCAGCGTTCACAGCCACTCGACTCTCTCCACAACAGGTTCCCTGAGGAGAAGCAAGCAGGATGGGAGAGATGGGGAAGCTTTTCTTACACAGGATGCGTTGATGGACAGAGACGGAAGAAGGAGAGGGAAAAGGACTGTAGTGTCGGGTATGAGGGGTTTGGTAAAGGAAGGAAAGGAGATGTTGAGATGGTAGGAAGGAAAGGTACAGTGAGAGGATTGAGGGAGAGAGAGGGGTAGAAGCCAGGTTCACAGAAGTGTGGAAAACCCCTTTTCACAGCTAGGAGAGCAGGGAAGTTGAGGGAGACCACGTGGATGTGCATGAATTTTGTGAACAGGCAGCAGTGAGGAAAGAGGCAGGCAAAGGAAGTGGGGTGGAGGGGCAGAACTAAACAGTTACATTTACATAGTCACAATGATTTTCACCAGTTGCTCAGTGTGAAAATAGTATCCTTTTTTAAGCTGTATGGTCCTGCCCCATCACTTTTGTCATACATCATACATATACACCATACACTACACTGTATATCAGAAGTGGACGTACCATGACATCACCCCTCTTGTCGCCCTCTTTTCTTGCCACCTTGTCTTCGTTCAGTTCACTGAACACGTTCATGCACAACACTGGGTACCCTAACCAGAATTAAGTCAGAATTTCCAAGTTCCAAGTTCCGAGTCACTCTCATGTTGCTGCATTCGTTTTCTGCATTCCGACAGAGAAAGCACAACAAACTTGGGTTTGTCGATTTGTTTGCTGGGACGTCATCAACTCTGATTTCATGTTACTCCCAACTCAGACTTCCGACTTCCGAGGTTAGAGGAATGCAGCATAATTTTTGAACCTGACTGAAAATACTGTGGAAAAAAAAGATTTTACTGTACAGTATGCTCATCATTACTAGCTAAAACAACAAAAAAGAAAGATTACAGTCGCATCACGTAAACAGATCAAGATTTACAAGTAAAATAAGAGAAGAAATTAAAGATGTTAATTGGCAATATGCCCTTTCTTTGTTGTCTCTCATACTTCGTTAAGAACACCTTCAAAGACGTTCCGGTCAGAGTCCTCTACTGCACCCCCCCTCAGGAAGTTATGTCAAATCTACTCACTGTAACTTAAAATGTTGAGTTGAAAAACTGAGCAGAAAGTTTATTTTACCGCAGACTTAAAGAACAAATCTTTTGGCTTTTAGTTTGAACTGCAAGTCAACTTGTTAACAGTAGATCTTACCAACCTTTCTGCTCTTCTTTAACCCCCGATACTGGTAGACTCTGACTTCATCTGCAAAATTAGCCTGATGAAAAGATACGAGACGGCGTCTTCCTGTCGTTGACCTTGTGTTTCACTGCCAGGCCAGGATGACTCTTCATCCCATATTCCCCCCTCACCCCACCACCTGCTCCTCCTTTGCTTTGACTTTTAAAGTCAGAGGTACACTCATGCTTCCAGGCTGCCTTAATGAGGCCTCGTATAGTCCACTGGTGATAGGACTGTTAATGAGAGAGACATCTGAGAGACAGGAGACATTGGGTAGTGGTAGTGGAACGAGGGAGGGATGGTTTTAAAGAGAGGCGATGAGATGAGGGAGGAGGAGGAGGAAAAACAAAGAGTCAAAATCTGTACCAGGTAAGCATGGTCACTGCTTTGGATCTTGAGGGTAATTTAAGTTGTTTTTTTTTTTGTTTTTTTTTTTTTTAACAAATTGTTTAAGTGTGTGTGTGTGTGTGAACAGAGACCTTGGGCCCTTTTAAGAGCATTTTGCTGGCGTCCTTGTTCAAAATTGATTGTCTTTGTTGTGGTAATCTGAAATTAATTTGCACTTGAACCCATCTTTCTTCTGGGCTCAATTTTGAAACGCTGTTATAATTACGTGCCCCCCACATGAAAACTAAGAACTAAGACACTGATATGATGAGCCGGAATATTTTAATTCCCCAGGTACTTAAGAGCCCCGTTCCTCTCTTTTTTTCCTCTCTCTCTGCCCACCCCTCCCTCTGTCTTCACTCACGACTCATCTTGCAAGGTAATAAAACAAAATGTTCCCATGCGTGGGGCTTAAGCAAAAGGTATTTGCCTGAGGGGGAACAGTAATAAACGCTGTATTGCTACACATTTACTCATGTACTTCCTCAGTAGGTTGTCTTGTGCTCTTGAATGATGTTAAACTTTGGTTAATGGAAGCTGATGCCCAACTGAGCACTGTCAATGAAAAGCTGCTCTGTGATGATGAGCAGAAGAGAACAGGAACCCTATACTTCACAATATTTCAGTGAATACACATTCAAACACAAAACACTGAGTCACTCAAGCAGCCATTCAGCATCTAATACCATTTCATTCCACTGTGTTTTAGTCATTGAGTGCCAGCCCTTTTTAAAAACATAAGTGCATTGTACCAGTGTTTGCCCACTTTGAGTCATATTTCAAGATCCACAGAATATTTTGTACTATGACTCTGAAAACACTGA
Source organism: Synanceia verrucosa (assembly GCA_029721515.1). Classification (NCBI taxonomy): domain Eukaryota; kingdom Metazoa; phylum Chordata; class Actinopteri; order Perciformes; family Synanceiidae; genus Synanceia; species Synanceia verrucosa. The sequence continues at coordinate 21,351,959 of CM056557.1, forward strand.
ATAGTGCAAATAAAAGAAGAGACTCTATTTCATCATAAAAAAAATGTTTGTTTTTGCCTTGTTCCATTCTTGTTTTATCAGAGGTAGAGTACAGGCCACTTTCACCCTAAACACCTCTTTTTGCAGAGAATCTGTTCATTTTGCTCTCTAATCACGATCGTCTCCACTTCCTGCTTTGATCTCTGTGGCGTATACCATCATACAAAGATAATCTGGATAAAAAGTGGTGATTTTGGTCAACGTGGCCTGTACTCTACCTCTGATAAAATAAGAACATAACAACGTAAAAACATTTTTTTCATGATGAAACAGTAACTTCTTTCATTTGAGCTATTTATGTTATCAGAGTCCATCCATTTTCTACTGCTTATCCTCACATAGGGCTGGAGCCTATCCCAGCTGTCTTAGGGTGAAAGGCAGGGTACACCCTGGACAAGTCTCCAGTTCATCACAGGGCACATAGAGACAGACAACCACTCACACTCACATTCACACGGACAATTTAAATCAGCCAATTAACCTAATCCCCATGCATTGTTTTGGATGGTGGGAGGAAGCCGGAGTACCCGGAGAGAACCTACGCAGACACGGGGAGAACATGCAAAGTCCACACAGAAAGCCCCCGGGCCAGGAATCGATCCCAGTACCTTCTTGCTGTGTGGTGACAGTGCTAACCACTACCCCACTGTGCCACCCTGTTTTCACAGTCATACAAAATAATCTGTGCATCATGAAAGATGACTCAAAAGGGCCAAAAACGCTGGCACAAGGCACTGTCAGTTTTTAAAAAAGGGCTGGCACTCAATGAGTTAAATAACGTACATAGACGTCTTTGGTACGCAATGAGTTAATTTATTGTGGTTTGTATCAAGTTTTGCCAAATACCCCAGTAGGAGCTCAAACACACATGCAAGCACACACACATATTGGGGTTGTTAACAAGATTTGTTTTGCATTAGTCTGTTCTGACAGGGGGTGTTTGTAATATAAAACTATTTAAGACTACCTGCTAACATCTGCTATTGATCTTAGCTGTGTGCCTCCCCCTTTGTTCCCAGCATGAGCTGCTAATAACCTTATCAGCCATCTTTTAGTTTTAGCTCAGTCTGCTGTTTATTGTTGGGGATTTTTTTTAAATGGGAGGTGGGGGAAGTATTATCTCGCTAAATACTGCAGGAACCATCTTCAGTGATTTCCTGTGGTGCTGCTTTGTGCTAAAAGGGCCTCAGAGGTCACCGGCCCTGGGCAGAAATTCTTTCAGTGCGACACCTCATGTGGGACTCTGAGAGATAAGCAAATAGAGAGCTAGACCAACTGCTGAAAAATAATTAGTAAAAAGAAATATTTATCAAACAGCTTTATTATAGTCTCCTGATTGGACACATTTGATAAAATTGGCTTATAATTTCCTCATACAGCTGTGCAGATTTACACAACTTATTCAATAGTTTTATTTTAACATGAAAAACCTAAAATGCTGAACATCTGTCTATCAATCTAAAAATCGGAATTGTTTTCACTGCATTTGAATGTATTTATTTTAACGTTTTCATTTAAACTTTAACCTAATTTAACTTTAGGTTAACTAGGTTAACTATTGTTTGCTCGTGGTTTTATGTGCAATTTTATTAATTATTATTCTTTTTTTTTAAATTTTAGCATAATGTGTGCTTTATGTTGTTTTTAAGCATGCTCATCATAACCTGTCATGAGTCACCCCCTCTTATTTTTTCTCACTCTTCCACCTGTCTACTCCAACTCTTCGCTGTAAACAACCTAATGAAGCCAAACTGCCATGCAAAATATGGAAAACTCTGCTAATTGTCTGTCTTTCCATTGATTGAAGGCTAAGTGTGTGTGTGTGTATGGAGTCTCCCCTACAGCGAGAGCTGCTGTCTGCTGACAGACATGGCCTGCTGCTAAAGCCATTGCAATAATCATAAAGATTAGGTTAACAGTGGGAAACAGCCTGGAAGACAAGTGTTCACAGTGGGCTGTTATTTTTGCAATGGTCCAGTACTCACAAAAAAATAACAACCTGCAACTGGAGGCTTGCATACTGTTTAAGACATTACCCTGCAGCTTATGTGTGAGTGTGTGAGCACTTGTGCATTTTAGGAATACATCATATCAAGTAATGTAATTATTTGCATTATAATTAATATGTTATTAGGTATTCTTGCCATATGTGCATGAATAGAGAGGTGTTAAACTGAAACAATGAATGAGTCATCACTCATAAACTTAATTCTTTGTAAGATATTACAATTATTGTCTCAAAAATAATAAAAAGAATAAGAAAATAAAAAACAATCAGGTTAAAAGAACCCTGTATAATAGGTCATTAGATAATTTAACATTTAACTCTTTGAGTGCCATTGACATATTTAGACATCATTTCAAACCTGACACATGAGTCCCATCCATGTAATAATACGTCAAAGTGGTTTTTCGGCAGCGGGTTGCCGATCTCGGCCTGCTGCAGCCTGTAAGTAATGTTGGGGCTTCTGGGAGATGTAGATGGAGAATAAAAAGATGGTATACACCACAGTGATCAAAGCAGGAAGTGGAGACGATCGTGATTAGAGAGCAAAACGGACGGATTCTGGACAAAAAGTTGTGACTTTGGTGGAAGTGGCCTCTACTCTACCTCTAATAAAACAAGAATGAAACAGGGTAAAAACAAACATTTTTTTCATTATGAAATACAGTCTCTTCTTTCATTTGAGCTATTCAGTGTTTTTCAGAGTCATAGTACAAAATAGGACTCAAAATGGGCAAAAAGGCTGGCACAAGGTACTTTCTGTTTTATAAAACGGCTGGCCCTCAATGAGTTAAAAAGAAAAAAGTAATCTAAAATAATGTTATTACTCTAAGAGATTACATCCCACATGAGGGACACATGTTCAGAGAAATGATTACAGCTTTGTTTATGTACAATGACATACTCTCATCCAGATAACGCAGAAATTGTAGCAGGCTATACACAATCAAAGGACAGCAGTATACTGTTGTAGCAAACCGCTCTCAAATCATACACTGAGAAACTTGTCATGCAAATGTGTGTGACAGATCTCTTCATAGAGAGAGAAGAACAAAGTAACAAACAAAACAATGCTTACCAGAAACAAAACTTGCAAAGATGACATTCTGTCACTAATTGAATGTGATGGCGAGACAGAAATAGAGAAATGTTGTTCATTTGTTATACAAAAACAAATTTTATTATACATAATTCACTTTATGCACATTTTGTTATTGCAATTCACACTGTATTACTGCGTGAATTATCATTCTGAATATGCAAGAGCTTTTAATAATTTAGCACGTCAGTGTTTATTTTCAACACGCCACAGCTGAAATGAATTTGTTTGAATTTTGTCTCAGTTTTGTTTATATCCTCTTTTGATATTGCACGTGTTTTCTTTCCCCTCTAGAAAGTGTGCCATTTGAAGGAACGTTTTTTTTTCGATCCTCAAATAAAACATCATCCTCTTGAGATAGAATCAGAACACATTTGGCTCACAAATGTGAAGATTCTCTCTACATTATTAACAAATACATTTTACTGCCTTCAAAGCTTTACATAACATATCTGCATCGAATGTGGCTGCATGATGTTGCCTCATCCAAAGATTTGCTCGAATCTTTTCAATCACTCTCCACCTATTTTTCTGGAAACTTAATCTCTTGATCCCTGCCTGTTATGTGCCTTTGGTTCAGCATGTGGCCAGCAGCTTTTTGACTGTTACATAAATGTCAGTCACCAAACAACAGAAGCCATATTATTCTCCAACTTTTCACTGCCTGCATTTAGCGATAACATCGAGGGCTCATAGTTTGACTCGTTACTGACACCAACCTCAAAGGGGCTTGCCACCTTTTACACACATGTATGTACTTTAGTTTGTGCTTTATGTCACTCTTTTTCTTTCAAGTGTGTGTCTGTTTTTACACGCACTTGATGGTATCTACTGGCCACAGTTGGGGTTTGCTCATGTTAGAAATAGGCCACGTTTGTTTCCTGAGAAGTCTGAAGCAGAGAACAGGAGGTGCCACAATACTGGGTTTGTTGCATGTGCACGGAAGCATAAGTGTACATGTTATATCCATGTATGTACAGTACTATCTGTAAGCCAAGGGTGGGCTTTTTTGTAAAAACAAAACAAAACAAAACAAAGCAGCAACATGCTTAATCTTCTCTCTTATCTCTGTTCTTGAAGCCTTCCAATTTCCCATTCCAACCATTGATCCTTATCAGCCACTAACCCTACATAACAGATTATTTCCCTTAAACTAAAGCTACTTGTTCCTTCTCATAGAATTTACAGTGATAAATATGGTGTGAATAAATCAGTAACAGTATCCACATTCAAATCGAATTCAAACAGATACAGCCAAATACATTATTCTCATTTATTCATTCAGGTTGATTTTCAGAGCGGGATTTTAAAAAGATCTTATCTAACCATACTGTTATACATGCAAATACATGTGAGGAAGTGAATAGTTTATGACCCACACATGAAGGGAGAATATAGATAGATAAATAGATAGATAGATAGAAAGATACTTTCTCACAGAGAAATTCACAAATAAATATTTTCATATTAATCTCACTATAGGTTAGAAAATAAAAATCCTCTTCTTCATGAACAAAATAAAAATCTGATGGTAAATATGTAAAATCATGTATTTACTTTGCACTTTTTCCATCATGTAAATGACACAGTGATTGTGACTGGCTGTGTACAACAGAGGACAGACGACCTGCTCTTTTACACCTGCCATGATATTGGAGGCTACGGAGTTACAGTGTGGCGAAATGGTCATGATGGTAGATTGTGCGAGTTAGTATGGATTTGCTGTCAGTCGGTCGTGCTTTTCTCCTGGCTGTGACTGACTGATGGGTTGGGGCATCAGGTAGGAAGCAGGAAGACAGGCTGGAGTCAAGCACTACTTAGTGTCTGGCTCGTTGGATATAGTCTCACTCTCTCTTCCTTGCACACATATACGCCCCTCCTAACCTCCACCCTACTGTTGCTCACAGATGGATGGACACAGAGGTAACTGCGCACATTCGCACATGAGAAGATGCAAAAGCACATGCATGCCTCAGACCCGAGTGCAAAAAAACATGCACATACACAGTGACACAGACACACACAGATGCTTCAGCGGGAGGCTGATGACATGATGGATTGCTTGTGTTAGTGTCACAACAGTCAGACTCAGCCAGGTGCTGATAAGGTGCACCAGACCAGACCCACCCCAACCACTACCATTGTAGTCTAATGTGCCTGTGTGACGTGCAAGTTTGTGTGACTGTGTTTGCCTCTTGCTGCATACAAAGTAAACACACACATATTGTATATATGTATGTGTGTGTGTGTGCACGCATTGCATATTGAAACAGAGCAGTTTGGCATAAGTCGACTGCATTGAGTAACTGCAGCAGCTCGCCACCTGTCGTTTGTTATCCATCACATGATGCGACACCCTGGCTTCAGTTATTGATGATGTATATGGTAATTCCACTTCTATCACTTCAGTGATAGGAAGCTGATACTGTGAATGAGGAAATGTGGATGGTGTCAAATGTCCTCAATTACTTTTATGAATAGGTTCTTCAAACTGCCCTGAATTGACCATCTATCTTTACTGATGGGCTTGACAAAGTAGTCATCTCGCATCCGTAGCTATATAGTTCAGTGCAAAGTGAGGTGACGGCATTTAAAAATCATTAGATGTGAGCAGTATAGCTTTTACACAGCCAGACCACTGGCTAATTTAATAGAAATATAAGATGAGCTTCCAGCTGTGCCACATGAGTTCAGACAGGGACATCTCTGTAAACAAAGTAAGTGAGGTTGTTTTGGTATTGTGTTCCCATTTGCCCAATTAGACCAGCAACGTTGTGGTCTCCCTAGGTGCTAACTCGCTAAATGGGAAATTACACCATAAAGATAAGGGAGTGTCAGAGAATGTTTAGGGTCTCGGAGTAGTGCTTTCAGCACGGCTGCTCAACACAGCCTGAGTAGAATTAATGAACCCTCTGTGGCGGCTTCCTGATGCATTTTTAAACAGCTCCTTTTCATTCCTGCAATGACATTTTGATTGCATTTGTTTCAGTAATATCTGCATGAGAGCAAGTGTGTGAGAGAGAGAGAGAGAGAGAGAGAGAGAGAGAGAGAGACTGAGACAGCACATCCCCTAAAAATAAATACATCACTGTTCCACCAAAGTGACTCTGACATGGGTTGTACAGACAGGTATCACATTTAATATGAGGACAGAAATGATGAGTTTTGCAGGAAACTGTAATCTGATAGCAGCTGATTCCTCATACTGCAGGTGTGGTCGAATATTATAAGAGCTGATGAACATTTGACCTCTTCCTGATGCAAAATGAGCAAATTCTTTAATCCACAGGAACTCTACTGCAAACATGATGTGCTGGTTTGTGTGTGTGTCTGCAGAGGCTTGTCAATTTAATGGTGTATGAATTGATATGTTATAATTCTTTACTACATTTCCAGTGTAGTAAGAATATATGGAAGGACTTGCGGCACATGTGAGGAGCAGGGCAACTGTGCAGTTTAATGACTTACACAATTAGTAGCCTTAGCACAGGTACAGTTCTTGAAGAGTATTGCCCCCCTGTGAAAGGGTTACCCTGCTATTTTAATAGATGAGTGCCCTAAGAGAGAAAGAGGAAAAACAACTGAGGTCACTGATATTGCAAAGCACCGCGGTATAATAAGCACCACAATCTCTACACATTGTTTTTAAATTCTTTTAATTGCATCTTCCCAGCTCTCATCAGGGGTGGCGACCCTGGAAGTGGGGTACGAGGTCATTTTCTAGCAGCAGCCTTTGAAGCCCAGGCGCCCACCTCTCTCTCCCTCTCCCCACCACTTTGTGTGGCCTTGAATTGCAAATTGTTTTAAAATACGCATAATGAGCACTGTGGCAAAAATGTTGAGGTTCTTTGTCTTTCCCTCACTCAGCCTTTAGCACAACTAAATGAGTTAAGATTGCTCTATTGAATTACAAACGATTATTTTACTTACTCCTACCCAGCGCATGCATAATGAAAGAGGGAGGAAGACGGAGCAGAAGCTCTAGTGATTGTGACTGCATGGACTGTGAACTGCAGAGACATGTTCATCTAGATACAAATGATGATTTCAATGATGCTACCTGAGGTTATTGTTAAGTAAACTGTCAGCGAATGTGTGCAATTATATGCAGGAGGAAGGTTTTCATATTGGCAGATGATACAGTATATAACTGCCTTTGATAGTCAGCTTCCATGCATACAAATCCTGTGTCTTTGTTCTTAAAATACAGCCATATTGGCTATCTCGGGTTCTGCGGCATATTGAGAAACAATGTTTTACAAGCATATTTAAGCTTGTTTAGACTAAAAACAGCTCATATGTTCAGTGTGCCATGATACTGTGTCATCAAAACAACATGTCTTGGACTAAATGATATAGTGGTATACAATTGGAATTGTAAGCAGATGCTCTAAGCATTGTTAATCACATGCATTTAAATCCAAATATAAAAATTTACTGTGCTGTGGCTCAACAGGTAAGTGTGCATGACATGCAGCATCCTGGGTTGGAGTCCAGCCCACCAACTATCAAATAGTCTTTGCTTTCTCTCTCATGTCCTATTATACTGTAGATTTGGTTATTAACACACATTTATTAAAAAAATAAATACACATACATAAATGTGTACCGTTTACTTGTTTAAGGTGCTGTCCACACGACAACAGAATTCTGTGAATCCGACAAACTTTAATCCCGATTCTGCCTTGCGTACAGACGGCTCCGGTGTTGTCGGTGACCCACAACAGTATTTTCTGACAACGGGTTCCAGAGTGAGAAGATCTGACAATGCTGTTTGAGTTACAGTGTGTACCCGGCATTGACGTCACATCATCATGTGACCAGAAGTAGTGGTAAACAAGGACTTCATGCACATGCTCATTGAATTCTTTCATTCTTTTTTGTAGGTCTCTCTGTGTTTCTCTGCAGCGCCACCTATAGGTGTGACATGTGTTACACATCCTTGTCACTCGTTGTCACTTGTTATCGTGTTGCCATGTAGACGGAAATACTTCCGGCAATGTTCTCACAAGCGTTATTGTGCCTAAAACAGAACAACACAGTTTTGGGTCATCGATCTGATCTTGTTTACTATGTAGTTTAATAATTCTGATATTTCTTTTTGCTGCTCATCTAAACAGATCATAACATCAAGATGGGGCCCCAAAGGTGCCTGCTTGAAATCATTTGTAAGAGTAACATGAAATGTAATATGGTTGTGTCCCCAGGAGTTCAACCAGACATAATGGAACCAATCATGCAGCCAAAACACTTCATATCTTTTGTTAAAAGCAGACTGTAGCGAACACTTACAGAAACATGTGATGTTCTGCCCTGGATACATTTTGCTCCATGATCACTTTATCGGGATATCTGGAAAATGTGTGTACCAGCTGCCCCACTGTGCAGTATGAAAATCCAATAAAAGATGCCTTCAGTGCTAAAGCCAACATTTCAATTCACCCAAACAGATCACTCAAATAATCACTCATTTACAACGCTTGCAGATTTATCAATAACAGCCTCAGACTGCTACTTAAGCCAGGAGGTCAAACCTCTGTCACTGCAAGTCTATTGTCTCCCTTCCAATTTTCCCAAATCTAGAGTCACATTGTCCTGCCGTTATCAGAACTGACTCGACACTCCCTTTGACACCTACACAGTGGACACGATGGCTACACGCCATTCTGAGAAGCGATTAGCCTCGTCTTTGGGTGAGCCGCGGTGACATCATTGGTGGTTCAAAAGCCGCCTCTAAACTCAAAAAGAGCATTAGAATGCATTTCATGCTTGGCTTACTGAAAAGTGCAGAGCTGAAATTTACACCTTATTTGATGTCCGTCTCCCTGCTGTTAATTGGTAAAAGGATCCCTGACCCTTTTGATCTTCTCCACAATCCCCTAAATGCCCAAGTCTGCTAAACTGTTCGGCAGGAGATATACCCTGCAGTTGCCCAGCAATGTAAAGACTCTCTCTCTCACTCTTCCACTGCCCCCTCTTGCTTTTTTCTTACTCCATCCTTTTCGGCTTTCTTGCCTTTGGTTTACGTCCAGGCTGTGGAGAAATAAGAGATGACAGTTGTTACAGATATGCCAGTTTAATTACTTGTCAGCTTATAGCCCATATCTCTGCTGCCCAACGCTGAAGCTTAACTTTTTCTAGTAGCTTAAAGCATGACCAGCCTCCAGTGCTTTAGTATTTAGCCATAAAACCCAGGGAATCTGAAAGATAAAAAAACCACGAACAGCTTTTCTAATTTTATGGGGGAAGAGTGGGCAGTTTTCTGTCACTGTTGGAATTGGCTTTCTCTCTCTGTTCCCCTCTGTGCAATAGTGACAGAAGAAGAGGGGCAAAAAGAGAGAATCTTGTAGAGAATGAAATTACATCACTTGAAGGGGTGCATTGGTGTAGGATAAGCAGAACGTCTCTCATAGCTTGTGTGCCACTGTTGACACTTTTAAGTCGGTTTGCAAATTGATAGATGTGCTCGAGTCTTTTTTTTTCCTCTTTCTCTCTCTCCCTTTCTTTTGGAGGAGGGCCATCCCAGACTCTCAAATCCAGTTAAGGGTAGTTAAAAAACACAACTGCTTATTTTGCAAGTCTCCATTCTATGGCTATGGTATCTGCAGGTGCTTATGGAGCACACATTGGATTTTAACACCTCATGGGTTATTGAATATGGGGATTGAAACATATTACAATGACAGTTATAGATTTTAGAAAAAGTGTGTATACTAAAGGAATAAAATTCTGACCGGAAATACTATACTCTTAGATGTTTTTCTGTTGATATGTAATGGGCATAATGGAAATATTTGCAGAAGAAGTGTGTTTCCTTCACTTATTCATCACACAGTCAACATCAAAACCTCAGCAGTTAATCCTTTTCGTGCATCATCTTTTCTGTTTCTCTGTCGTTGCAGCAGCAACAACCAACAACCAAATATAACCCAAAATCTGTATTTAAAAAACTATAATACAACATGAGCAACCTAACACATGTAAGACCTTATGTTTTGTATGGCTAAGAATGATAATGCAATTGTCAAACAATATTATTTGCTTTGGGCGTCATTTTTGTTATACATGAATGCAGCTCAGCTACCAGTTTGAGGATTTTTTTTTTTGTAGGAAATGGAATATAATTTGACAGAATCACACAGGGACAGGGATGGATGGCAGCGAGCAGAAAGAGCAGCAGAGTTTTTGGACACACGCCTGCTTCGAGGCCATTGTTCAGGGTTCCCTCAGTGTTTATCCCTGGCTTTGTCTCCCATCATGATACATAGTTTTCATTGAAGCAAAACAGATTATTTGTTACCATAGTTTCACCATTGCTTAGTTTTACAGCAAAGCATAATAGGTTTAAAGCAAGGGGGGAAATAAAACCCTCTTTCTGGAATAGAAAAAAAAAGAAATAACAGATTACCTGTTCTTTTCATCACTGATGATCACATTGTTAGTGCCTGGCAGAAGCTTTGTGTGTCTCTTGAATTAAAGCACTTTTCCTCATGTTGATGCAGTGTTTTTAGGGGTACATGTTCATGATATAGATTTGTTCCTGTGTGAAAAAAAAAAAAAAAAATGTTTGCAGCATTGTTTCTGACTACACCAACTCATTATGTATGTGAATTGTGTCACACTTTACATTGGACTGGTCATCATTGCCACCAATTTAATTCAAACATATCAACATAAATGTGAATATTTTTCATACAGCCATGCTGCCCTTTGCAAACAATGGAGAATTAAAATTAGCATGGAGGAAACTGCAGCTATGAGCATTTTATTTTTAAATGAAATATGCAAGTAATGTAAGAACTGCTCATTGGATAATTATTCTTGACCAGAATATACTAGAAAAAAATCCCCTCCACTGTCTTACTAACACCTCTGTCATACTGTATGTATTACATTGGCACATAAAAGCGTATTGTCACATTACCCTCATGCTTCATTCTACCGTCACTGTGCTGTAGCTACTTCAGTGTTAGCCTACAAATCGTACTGATGATCACCCTGCATCGCTGAGCAGTAAGGTTTTTATACATAGTAGTAATGGCATTATTTTATGGCCATCATTCCAATGGGTTTTAGAATGGATCATAAAGCAAAACAGTTTGCAGTTCTCTCGCAGTCCCTCCGCCTCATAATGAAAAGCCAAGATCAGCTGACTGCTAACTCTATTTACAAGCTCACATAATTCCATTGTGGCAGCGCTATCAGAGTAAATACGCTCAGCCCAGTGATGCATACCCCCGTAGAAAATGAAAGCAAGATGAGATAGAGGTCACATGACTGCAGAAACACCTTTTAAAACACTTAATGCGCCTTAGCTGATGTCCAAAGCATGTAGGTTATTACCACAGTTGTGTGAAAGCTAATTAATGGATAATTTGAATGATATCCAAGATGCCTGGCTCACACAGTCGGTGGCTTTGACCTTCCCAAACCTGATCATTCCTCACCCAGAGCCCTTTTTCTTTTTTTTTTCCTTGCCAAGGCAGGCCATCATCAGTATGATGTCTGCTTATTTTGTGTGATCGGACTTAAATTGAAATTCTGCCTTGAAGGGCAATATTAAAAGGGGTAGTCATCCATGAAGATTGGTAAACTATAAGTCTCTTATTACAATTGAATGTTACCGCTTTATCATTGCTCACATATTTCATAAAAATGAAGATGCTTCAAGAAGAAAAAAAAAAGTCTTATTACCCTCAATGCATTAATTGAATTGCTATGAGGTGCAATGGTCTCTTTAAAAATGCAATTTCTGAACCAATGTGGTGTTGTATCTAATGAACACCAGAACAAAGTGGAGCCTGTGCTAATAAATCCAGTGGTGATATAAGAAAGACTGTACCCAATAAATTGAGACTGGGGAACACATTCCAGGGATTTTCTTTCTTTTTCCAGTGAGTGAGTGAGTGAGTGAGTGGATGTGTGTGTGTGGGGGGGTAAGGGGATATCTTTTAATATTGCTTCAAGCGAAGATATCCCATTTAGACATCGTTCAAACAGTTATTAACAGTATTGATTTATGTTTGAGTGATTGGAAGCCAGGGGAGGGAGATGAAGTCAACCGTCATGACCTCTTGCCTGGGGATGGAAACTGCCTGACACAGATCACGGCTGTCTCACATGTGAAACTGCTCCTGCCTGTGACATCTTAGATTACTGGATACGGGCTACAGTGTGATAACTGTGTGTATGATATTGAACTCGTCGTCACACTGCTTTCAAAACACATTGCTCTTTGTTGAAATATGCCTGCTGTCACTGCACTCACACAGGCATCCTGAGACAAAGGAGATGGCTTTTTGTCTGAACAGAACTATGACATGCACTATATTTTTGGCTAGTATTAACATGATTTTTAATATGAATCTTTTTACAACTCATTACTAAATGGTTTTCCTGGTGCAACATGATTCTGAATGATGTTTACAACCTCAATCTATGCTTATAATCTCCTCTAATGCAAATAATGAAGCCAGAATACATGTGTGCAGTGCTGTAAGCAGTTATGATGAGTTAATTATCCATCAGCTCATTGTTTTCTCTTAAATAGCTGGAACAGACAGCTGACAGTATTCTTATTTAACAGCAAATTCAATATCTTTTTTGGCATTTTCCCCATCTCTCCTTTTTGGTCTATGTGTATATCCCATTAACTCAACTGGAGGAGCTTAGCATACCAAATCTGTTCTTAATTATTTCTTATGAATTCCTCAGAACCTCCCCCGGATTTGTCGTCTTGCCCACCCAAAATATGTGTGGAGTTGGCTAAAAACAGCACAATAGAAGATCATCTATTTCAAAGGCGGAACTGAGCTGTTAGAGATCATAAAACATTAGTGCGGCATGTCATTAGGTTATTACAGGCTTATCCAGTAATTATATTAAGTGCATTACCATGCAACCATTTAAAGAAAGGACCAGTTTCCAGAAATAGGATTTTGCAGCCCTCGCATGACTTGCCCTCAGCAACCAGCCACAGGACAAAATGTCAATTTAATGGTGGCTGAACACGACGGAGTTGTAAACAAGGAATAAAAAAGAATTTCCTTGTCTTAGAACAGAAACTTATTTTTATTGTTTTACGTTATCCAAATAGGGCTGAGTTTTTAAAAAAAATCAATTGATTTTAATCGATTGGTTCATAATCTAAAATCTAAAGATCGATCTTTTAGCTAGAGTATTTTTTTTTCTTCATTGGATGTGCGGAGAAGCAGTCTGAAGTATCAATCCTGCTAGTTTTGCATGATCAGCGTTTAGCGCTGCTTTCCACAGAACAAGATCTCGTGAGATGTTACCGCCAGCAGTCAAGCAAACATGGCGGAAGCGAGCGAGCACTGCCGATGAGTTTAAAAGCTGATGTTCGGATGTATTTCGGATTTAACAAGTTGGAAGAAAACAACGAGTTGGACAAAACAAGCAATATGCAAAACATGCCAGGGGAAGGTAAAATACAGCAGCAATACGACGAATCTCCACAACCATTTGACAAGGCATCACCTGGAACTGAACTATCGCTGACTGAATCAATATCGAATTGAAATGGGACCTTGTAATATCGAACCAAATCGATCAGGAAAATCTGAATTGATACCAAGCCATATATCCACATCAGACATATTCTAAATTAAATCAGACATATTTATTAGCATGAAACGATCACTTTTTCTGACATATGGATATGGAATCCACTCTACATTGCAGTATCCACATACCAGCGAGTCGATAGAATGGTAAAAACTGATATAGTTTGTAGTTGTAACAGGAATATACACACACAGCAGAACTAATTGGAAGTTGTTGTCTCAGACTGAAATAGCTTGTTCCTCTCTATCACCAAACAAGTAGCATTGCAGGCAGCAGTCTGCGCCCTCCACAAGTTACTGAGCTCACTGATTGAAAATAAGTTTCTTTTAAGAAATCAAACCCAGCGACGGAATTCTTCACGGTCAAAAGGTTAAGCTTTTGATCCGAGCACAGGGATGCTTTGAAGGAGACGCAGGGGGAAAAAAATAAATATTGTTAAATGAATACATGTTTGCGTTCAACCTTACCTTTCTGTAGAGCACACACCCTTTGATGTCTTGTTTGTTCGGAAACACTCCCATCTCATTGAGTCCAGGAAATTCCCCACCATACTAGCGCCTAGATTAGAGGTAGTAATCCAAACTAACCCCAGAAATTCAAAGAACAGTCTCAAAACTAATATTAGAGCTCATGTCTCACAAGTGGGCCTATTGTTAGTTTGTGACTCATGTCTTCTTGGATCTATGAATGATAGATGGAGTGATTTTAACATAACTGCTGATCTTTTGCAACCATAGTGAACGATGCCTGAAAGAAGTCTCCCTTTGGCCAGAGGTAACGCTTGGTGCATAATTTAATAATGCACTTATTTACTTGTTTAACCTTAGATGAACAATAAACACACATTCACATGTATTTACAGACCACACAGCTTGTCCTGTGTGTGTGTGTGTGTGTGTGTGTGTCACATGGCAGGCCTCAGTTTTCAGGGTTGGGGAGGAGAGGGAGCTCACATTCACCAGAGCCCGCAGAAGATGATTCCAGATGATTCCTCGGCACGCCGCTGTCAGAGGAGGCCATGATGGATGAAAGGGCTCCAGTGGGCCTCACTGTTTATTTAGACCTCTTGTTTCTGACACAGTTCCCGCTCAAAGAACCAGCGCTGAAGTGTCTCAGTCTTAAAACATAACCTTACCAGACTACAATCAGCCACCAGGGGCTTTCACTCCTCTATTTTTTCCTAATCCAGCAGAAAAGCCTGATTGTTCTCTATTGTGGAATTCGGGACTGAAACCTGTTCAGGGCCAGCAGTGAGGGGCAGCCTACTGTGGAAGGCTTTCCAGTACATTAGGAGTATATGAAAGAGCAACTGACCAGGCTTAGATTGATATGGCTGTGTGTGCACAGGACAACATATGGGAAAGCAGTAATCCTCTCTGTGAGCTGGAACTGGGTATTTTTCTTGGGGATTTGAGTATAAGAGAGACAAATATGGATGGCCCTGCAGTCCTGGAAATGGTGCAGACAGCTGCTGCTACTTTGTGGATGTGTGTCCTGATAAATAATTGTTTCCTCTGTGTCATAGCCTCCTCTCACATCCTTGCTGGTTGAGAAATTGTATGAAAAATCCTCCCTTTCAAATGCCAGTGCACTTGTAACACTTTTGCTCCGTAGGTAGTCACATGCATGTAAAACATTGCTTCTTTCCCTTAAAGGCATAATATATTACTGTTTCCTCTTTGTAAGCGCCATGCACATCTATGGCAGTTTTTTTTTTTCTTTTCGTTGTGTGCCATTTCAGGTTCATCTTGTCATGGCTCATTCTGAGCATATGTCAAACCTTAAATGTTTTATTGTCAGCTGAGATCATGACAAATCAACATTTTGGAGTAGTACCGCATTCCTGCACAAGGTAAACAACACTTCCATTCAAGATCACCACCGTGCTTAAGTCGACTTAACGTGAGATACACATGCTCGCCTTAAGACTGACTTTGTGCTTTGTTTTCACTCCAAATTCTCAAATGCGGCGCAGATAGAAGGAAGGACTACCGATTCTGTCTGCGAGGAAAAACAACTGAATAGGATGTGATGCAACACTGTGTGTTTTAAACGCTTCAAAGATGCCTTTCATTAGAAAAGGTTTTATTGACAAGCTCCATTCCCTTGCAGAATAAATGATGAGGAGCAGAAAAAAAAAATCAGCGCACTATGAATCTGCATATTCAAAAAGCCAGAATATGACTCCAAATCCCTTTTCATAGAGGGAAATATGCACATTTTTCTCCCATTTATTAATTCCAAATCCTATTCATAGCAAAAGAATGGAGGTGAGCATAATTGTGTATTTTGTCAAATGTGATCAAATTAAACTGGAAGTGGAATGAATCCTGTGTTTGTATGCTAGTTTTTCAGAAGTGGTGTCCTGGTTTTAAATCCCCAAGTCTCAAGTGGGCACATCACAAAACCAACACAGTTTGGCAGCAAGCTGGCAGTCTTTGCTCGTATGAGGCCCAGAATTTAATGAGCATGAATAATGAATACTACTCAACATGCTGGTAACTGAGTAAGCTGCCAGTTATTAGGTCAATGAAGGCGTTGTTTAGCAGGGAACACTCACTGTCTCGCTGAATGATGGACTCCCACCATCCACGGGTCCTATACATGCTGAAAATAACTTTTCTAATGCGCCAAATCAGCAGACGAAGACAGACGTGTCTCACCAAATTTCAACCCGAATCCTGTCCACGATGTCTGCTCTGACGTTACGGTCCTTATGGTATGCGCTGTGGGTTGATGCTGTTTGAACTCCAATTCTTATAGCATTATAAATGTTTAACATGTTGAAATATAATATGGAACCATCCACTAACAAGCTGTACCCTTCACATTACTCCTTTTAAACCCAAGTGACAATTTTCCAGCTCTGCTATTGAAATGATTGTGTCATACTGCTCATCTTCATGGATTACACAGTTGGATTCTTGCAGGAAATAATGATTTATTCTGGTACTGCATACCCTTCCAGATTTACTGTATCTTGCCCCGCTCAAAAACCATTAGCCCACCCTCTATCCATTACTACAGTGATAAGTGTGTTATTGAGTAGTAAAGTACACGTTGCAGAGAAGAGCCTGGTAAATACCAAATTCCAATGTGCTGAGGTGTTTTTATTGTCAGCTGCAACTCCCATGCAATAGATACTTTGCTACTTGCAGAAGATTTAAGGGATAAAACAAGTGGGGTGAGAGCAAAAGAGGTGTACAGTGGAGAAAGAGAGCATCCAGCAGAGTGGCAAACTACCAGAGTGGCAAGAGCTACAGCATGTAGATCAAATGCTCCAAATCTGTCAATCAAAACAGCTGCCATTTCAACAACCACTGCATTGAACAATCTGATGATTAATTATTGACAATCTCTGTCTTTGTTGCTTTCTCATACCTTCTCTCTCTGTGTCTGTCTCAGTGTCTCTCCCTTCCCTCACTCCTTTTCTTTCCCAAAGATTAGACACAGGCTCCAACATGAAAGCTGCCGACCTGTGTTTGGGTCTGTCACAAATGATTTCGCTGCCGGTGCAATGCATCCTCCCCTCCCCTCTTTATCGGGATATCCGCTCACTGTCTTTCTCTCTCTCCATGTCTGTCCTTACTATCTTCCCACCCTCTGTTGCTATGGTACCTGCCAGGTCGCCACAGGGACCCTCATATCTCCACTCATCCGCCTGCTCAACCCCAGTGTCGATTCTATCCACCCGAGCTTCATGTCAGAGAAAAGCAGGAGTAAGACCCCTCGCTGTTTAACACTCCAGAAGTTAACCGGGGTCTCTCTCCCTCCTCCCCCTTCCTCTCTCTTTTGCCTCCAGAAAGACACCTTATTTTCTCCAGAGGCAAATAAAAGTCATTCTTGACACTTTGAAAGAAAGGTAGATTTATTTTAAGGATATAAGGATAAGGATATGTTGAATAGATTGTGTCCTTTGTTTTTCTGAACCACATTGTCACTTTAGGTTTGCAGTTTTCAATTGATTTTGAAGCCACGTAAAGATGAGATTTACACCATTTCATACATTGGTATATATACATACATATATATATACATATACATACACATATATATAAATATATACGCATTTATATATATATATATTTATATATACACATTTATATATATACAAACATACATACACATATACATATATATACACATATACATACATATATACACAGATTTGTAAACATATATATACGTATATATACACATATATATGTGTATATATACATATATACACACATATGTATACATGTTTATATATATGTATATACACACATATGTATACATGTGTATTTATATGTATATACACACATATATATACACATATATACACATGCACACATATATACACATATACATACATACTGTATACACACACATACATATATATATACACACACACACACACACACACATATATACACATAAATATATGAAATATAAATATAATATATAAAATTTAAAAAGATCTGAACACTTTAAATTTGTGTTGCTATTAGTCGAGTAAAAAAAAAAAGTCATCTGCATAGCTCGGGCTGTCTTGTCTCTCACTGTCAGACAACATCCTGTCACAAACACGACACTGTGGGCCATGGTGCATCCCATCCAGGTATTAGCCCCTTTTCCTGTCTCAGACCATATGTTTCTGCTATTTCTGTCAGTAAAATCCCATTTACAACAGTGACTGCTGGTTGTTTACAGAAGTTTAGGCTCCTCTGATACATTCCCGCTTGTGTTTGCATGCTTTTTAGCCCCATAGATAATACATGAGCTTGCTTGCTTGTTTTTTAACGAAGGGGAGATGCTGCCATATGCATGGAAGAATAAACGAAGACCTAAACTGACAGCACCATCTGCCAAACACAGTTGACGTCAAGAGAATGGCCCCCGCTCAACATTTTGCCCGACTCTCAGGAGGATGCCACATTGTCATCAGTGCTAATACTAAATATTAATAATTTGTTGACCCCAAAGTGTTTAGAAATCACTGATGCAGACACATATTGCCCTTCTGAATGGCATATGCAGATGTCAGGTGAGCACCACCGGACCGTGCTGCTCAGTGTGTGTGTGTGTGTGTGTGTGTGTGTGTGTGTGTGTGTGCGTGTGTGCTCACAGACAACTTCCACCAGGACTGTCATGAATATAACATACCCACATCCACATAAGCCTAAGGTGTGACAATAAACCATTTATGAGTCAACCACAACAACAACCTTACATTTAGACCATTTTGCATAATAGCGTATTCATATATAATAACACATGTATCACATCATCATGTCATTATTTCGTTTTTTTCAGTTAATGCTGAAAAGATGAAATCTGGGTCTGTTTTAGTGAAATGTGAAAATATGTGAGTGGATTTAGCACTATTATGCAAAAAAAACCCCTCATGTTTTTATTATTAAACTTTTTTCATGGCATGTGATGAACATATACATGGTATTGGAGGTGAATTGTAAATAAATGAGGTCAACTGATAACCTTCCCCTTCAATAATACAAAAGTGTTCTACTGCAAAAACACTTTTATAGCAGCACAGGATTGCTAAATCTTTGTGAAATAACATCTGAACTACAATCAGATCATATAAGGCGAATTCTTTAAAATCAAAAGATAATAAAAGTTATTGCTCGTAAAAAAATGTTTCATTGCTGTATTATCCCCTGATTTAAAAGGCTATGACATCTGTAATCATTCCTGATGGATCTCTCAGACCTGACACGTCTCTCTAGACATTAGATGCATTTCACCTTGGCATCTGCTGCGATCGCTTCTGTTTTCCTCCCATACGTCTTTATTAGTTCGTAACTGATGGGGACACCGCGGGATGTCACTTGATGAGAGGCACCATGTCGGTGAGACTGATTTATTCCCAGCATTTGCTCTGCGGCCGTGCCAACTGACCCAGTCCAGCCCGTTCCCTGCTGCCAGCCGTCCACCCACTTAGACCCAAACATCTTGGGGAGCTCTGCTTACCCTCAGAATAGGACTCATCCCACCAAGGTGCGGTAACGTTATATGCAAAACATTCCCTGAGTCATTTCACAGATATCCGATTGAATTTCGCCTGCAGATGCGAGTTGATAATGCAATGAGTGATTCCGCATGCCGTCAGCATAAGGCGCTTTCTGCTGACGTCTTGACCATGAGTTATAGCAGCACTAACAACCAGACACTTTGGACTTAATCCTCAGATCACAAGTTGGTTCGTATGGACAGCAAGTTTTAAATGTTTGACACAATACAGTGGATAGCAAAGCTACCGTCCCAAGGATAATGTGGAGTGGACGGCTCGCATCTTGTTGCTAAAAACTGTTGAGTGCTGGTTTCACCTTTAAATGGTAACAGTAAATGGTGCTTGTACAGAAGCAAGCCAGGCATACTTTTAACTCACTGAGTGCCAGCCCTTTTTAAAAAAAAAAATAAAAAAAATTCAAGTGCCTTGTGCCAGCATTTCTGGCCATTTTGAGTCATATTTCAAAACCCACAGACTATTTTGTACTCTGACTCTGAAAACAGTGAAGCTCCAATGAAAGAAGAGACTCCCAAATTCATCATGATTTTTTTTTTTTTTAACTTGTTCCATTCTTGTTTTATCAGAGGTAGAGTAGAGGCCACTTTCACCAAAATCACCACTTTTTGTCTAGATTCTGTTTGTTTTGCTTTCTTGTCTCGATTGTCCCCACTTCCTGTTTTGATCTCTGTGGCATATAGCGTCTGTTTCCCAGAAGCCCCAAAATTACTCACAGGCCACGGGAGACCGCGATCGGGGACCCGCTGCCGAAAAAATGAAAAACGTATAAATACACTTTTATGGCACTCAAGCATTCTATTTTAAAGGACATAAATATACGTCCTTGACACTCAAAGAGTGAAAGGACAGAAGGCACTGGATTAAATTAACCAGCTTTTTATTTATTTATTAATTTATTTATCATCATTTAAAATATTTTCAAACCGGATGACTTGAGTACCATGGTTATTATAATATTTTACATACTAGTCATATGTTTGAGGACTGTTGAGTGACACCATCTACTGTTATTGACCAGAATAATGTTGACATTCCAACAAAAAGGACCTCAGGACCTTTACTCTGCACACATCTATGGAAGTTCTGTGATGATATCAGTGCCTTACCAGTGCCAGTAGTTGAGTTCAGTTTGGCAGCAAATCTTGGCTGTCACCGTTCAGGAAGCAACAGCTCTATTACCCAGCGAACACAAGAGTTCTGGGCGTTTATAAAGTCCCCCCCCCCCCGACCTCATTGATTACAGCAAGTCACAGGGCTGGAATGTATTTGTTGGCAGGCAGCAGTGGCAGACACAAAAGCATGGGTGGGTGTCAGCTTTTAATTGTAACTGTCTTGCAGAATGGGTGTTGTTTTAATATCCTGTATAGATTTTTATGTAATACACTTACTTGTGCAAGGCAGCCTCGAGCAAGAATCAATTCAGCCCAAAGGATCCCGCCCCCTACCCTTTTGTTAAAAGCCAATCTTGTTTTAATGATGCATGAAGAAATATTCAAGCATTGACATTTCACTGTCAGGTTTCTTTGGAAAAATCAATTAAGATAATACAGCTTTGACCCAGTTATCCAGTTAATGCTTATTAGGGATGTAATATGATTTACTGTCAGCATTTATAATTCTTTGCATCTCATCCCATTAGCCCTGTGACTGTTTCACAGAGCGCTGTACAACAGTCACTTCTAGGGAACTCCAGTCTCTAGGAGCTGATAAAATGGAGTGGAAAGAAGTAATGACATTGATTGGGATTGGTGGGCAGGTTAAATGTGAGACCCTGAGGCTCTCTCTCCCTCTCTGGCTTTCCGTCTCTTTCCAGCTTTCATTCCGTCTCTTTCTGTCTTTTTTCCACCTACCATAACATGATTGAGTGCTGAGTAGTATCCAGCTGCAAAATCATGCATTTGTCAGTACCATAGGAAACCAACAGGTACATTTATTATCAAAGATACCTTAATTATCTGTGGTGGCTACCTGTCATGCCAAGATATTTAACCCTAGGAATGTAATAGAGTCAGTGCATCTCTCCTCTACATGCTGCAGAGTTGTAATTGTAAAAGTCATTGAAATTACATCATCAAAAGTTTAAATATAGGATTTTGTTAGGATATACTAATATTTGCAAAATGATGTGGTGAACAGAGCATACTTCAGGCAAAAATACAAAGTATATTCAACTAATAAACGAATAAAATACATATTAGGCAGTAAACATTAATATGAAACTGGCTATTAGATAGATAGATAGAATAAGATCTGAGTATTTCTTCCACCATATCAAACTGAAACAAGAAACATGAGAAGAATTGTCCACAAAATGAACAAAAACCTTCATCTAAATGTGAAATTGTGCCTGGTATAGAAATGCAAAAGTGACAAGAAATAAATATGCTCCTAATTTAATACCATTGTGCAGAGCGGGAACAAAAACAGAGTCCCAAGGGGCACTGTCGAAGATCACTGATGTCTCCATAACAGAAAATGTTAAATCTGTTTTACATTGTTACATTTTTTTCCTCACTTGAAGTGCTGACATTCTGTGTTGTAAGAACTAATTGTTGTGTTGGAAGGAAGAAGTCAGGCTTTGAGTCAGTTTCTGAACTCTGCTCAACTTCATGGCATTTCAAAGCTGTCAGCAGTGAACCTGCGGAGCTGCGACGTCACTGCTCTCAACATTAAAGGAATAGCACTGCTCTGACGTCTGGGACTGCTGGAACAGGAAATGTTTAGAGAGCGACGGAATACATTCACAAGGTTTCTCTTTTTACAGCTTACTATTAATACATTTCCAATGAATTACACATTTTCAAAACAAGTATATTGTAGATGCATTACTATATTCCTGTCTTTTGCATGTGTGCATTTGCATTTAAGTTCACATTTTGGAGCATTTGATACAAATGCGATAGAAAAGTGTCCACAGTCTATGTGTTTTTTTTATTTTTTGCATTTTTTTAATGGAGTACAGCTAATGCTCGTACTGCCTGGTGCCTGCTATCATCTGACTTCAGGTCAGGAGTTAAGTGACACTGTCTTACTCTGCCCTTTAAAATGTTCTGAGGAAAGGAGGAAACACTAAATGAGGGCTGATTCCTGTCAGCTTGAAATTAAAATGTGCCTTGGAGAAATTTTAATTTAATTCATTTCTGTGACAGGGATGAATGAGTTGTTTGCCTTTTACAATATGTGTTTGAACTGTATATAACAACGATAACATTGCTACTGTATGTCACAAGCCAATTTATTTTGTGAATTTGAAGGACACATATACAGGAGAGGATTCTATAGCCTACAAAGGTGCTACTAATTGTGGTGTTTTAGAGACAAAACAAAAGCAAAAAAAAGCTGTGGCAGAGTGTACAAAGGGTACCTGTTGTTTTCATTTAAGATACACAAACTCAATTACAATGCTTACAACCGAGGAATATGAAACTTGCACATTTTACCCAACCTGTGTGAGTGAATCCCTAAACGCTTTACGCTAACTCCTGTTTCACTGCTGCTTTGTCTTTTGCTTTACTTCTGCAGTCATAAGCCAAAAAAAAGCCCACATCCCTACCTACCTAAATGCATATCGGCAATCCACTGACACAAAGGCATCATCTGCCTGTGTGTACAGAGCAGCAGCAGCCACTTTGGATCCTGAATCTCAATGGGCTCATAGTGCCTCCGACGCCCATCTGTTCCAAGCCAGCCAGCGAGCCACTCAGCAGCAAACTTTGATCCTCATGTAGATTTTTTCCAAACCCATCCGGATTTGCCTGCCCCTTAAGAGCCATTGTGAGGCTGCCCCCGAGTACAAATTCTAGATTCATTATGAGTGTGGGCGGCAACCTTTGTATTCCCCAAAGCACAGATGTATGCAGACAACATATTGCTATTTGGTAGCATAAAAGCCTAAGCCCATTGTTCATTGTTGGTTCATATATCACAAGTAGCTCTCTAATGCAGAAAGAGCAGAGCATTTGCCAGAAAATTCTTGTCGTTAACATTAGCCATTAAAGATGTACTTTTCTTTTCAGCATCACTCATACTTGACCTTCACACCTATTTGTTTTATCTTTTCATGTTGGTTTGTTGGAGAAAGCTTCAATTAGACTGCTGTTTAATCCACAGATGAGTACATGCTTGTGGTACATTTTACATTTGATCTTTAATTATTGTTTATTTTGTACTGCGGTATTTTTGTACAACTCACTCATTGTGCTGCACAGGATATGTTTTCAGAATATAACTGCTAAATATTATTATCAGAATAATTGTATATTTATGCAATACAATCCCTAAACATTGAAAATATCTACATTAAAATGTTCCACCACTGGTATCTACACACAAAAACAAACATATTTGCCGTGGCTTCGCTATTAATACAATATTTTAAAATGTCTTGAATCTCTTTATTTCACTGGTTGAGTTCAGGAGATGGCTGTGTTCTTTCCTTTGCAAAAAGCAGACTCTTTTACTTTGTTTAATTATCATATAGAACATGTGGGTGTCCAGAAGGTGACAGGCAGGCATTAATTCTAAAAACAAATAATTATACAGAAACATGTTGACTGATGAAAAAAAAACAAAAAAAAAAAAAAAAAAAAAAAAAAACTTGGTGACACCTCCACATTTTTTTTTTTTTTTTTTTTCATTTTTAGAGACATGGCAGCGACATTAGCATTGGTCATTAGTGGCAGACACATCCGTGGAGTGTCGAATACAGAGGCTCGTACGCAGACCCTATTTGGTTACCTGTGTGACAGGCTTGTTCAGGACACCAGAAACAGCTGTCCTGGCCTGTGTGAGCCAAAATAATTAGGCCTGTCATCTCAATGCTCTGATTTCCCCTTCAGCCCGCTCCACAAAATGCTAATATTTTGCTTTCATTGTCACATTCACCTTGACACGGATATTGCCTTGGCGCATAACTGGATGAGATGACTCTAAATTTGCATTGTTCGTTCTAATAAATTTGCTTCCTCTGTACCTCGTGGCAGGACCCATCAGATAAAGTCTCCCGGAGTGTCATCAATCATAGCCCGGGCTGACAGACGGCTTTCGCCTTCATTTGTTACATAGAGGAACATGCTTAATTATTTGTACTGTAATTAGTTGGGAAAATGTCAGGAAATGTCAACTCTCTGTTCACTGTGGAAGGGCTCTGCTTGAAAGCCACAATGACTGAAGTGTCATTAATGCCACGTAACAAGACGAGGATCAGCTCGGGGAGGGCGAGGGGTGGGGGGGTGTCTTAGAATGTAATCATGGAGAGATTTAGAGGGAGACACAAATCAGCGGTGCTAGCTAGCATGATGGGCATCTTATTAGCCAAGCAGCCAGCCAGCTGCATTTTTCAACCACATCTTGTTTCCCTTCGCTTTTCTCACACTGGCACGAAATAAAGGCAGCAAGTGAGGAAAAAGATATGAAGTCAAGTAAACAATTCCGGCTTCCCACTCGCTGTCAAACCGGCCGTACTTTGCTATGTTATATTGCCTGTCATAAACAGGCATTATGCCAAATACAAAAACAATGGAGAGGCTTCTTGCTTGAGCCCTCCTTGCTAAAGCAGAACTTTCACAATGCAATTAAAAGCAAGTCAAACTGTACCCACACAACTGTTATCTCTTAAGTAGTTAACAGGGTGATTATCTGTCAACACAGTAACAGCTTTGGTCTTTTCCCCCTGAAGCCAAACCCATATTTTCATCACATTTCTCTCCTTTAATTATACAAAATAATTATTTATTGCAAAATTAGAGGACAAAGTCATTAAATAACCTTCACAGCATATTATATCACTGCTAATTATTGCATTCAGCTGCTAGCATCTGTGAAATACAGATTTTAGTGCCTATTTGTTTTAGCGACAATTGGCTAATATGTGCGGACAGGCCACTTGAACGCTTATCCAAAAGGCAAGGTAATTTACACTTGTTTGAAAAGGGGGGAGGGGACAAAGGGAAATAGGAATCCCATAAGGGACATCTTTTGTTTTGGAGGAAAATATGTAGTATTATGAGGTCCCGAGGGGTTTCAGTGGCCATTCGTCTTTTCAAGGCCTCGCAGTGGGAGTGTGGCGGAGCAAGGCTCAGCCTGCTACCTTGCCCACCGACAGGCACTGATGGTCATCCAAGAAGCTCCTTAATTAGCCTGCAATCTGGCAACGACCTGTGTTCGTGAGATGTGGCAGCCCTGTTTAAATATGATGCCAGATGCAGTCCCACCTTCAGCATGTCATCTCATTGTCCTAGGAAGCCACAGGGAGAGAGAGAAAAGGAGAGAGAGAGAGAGCACAACATCCCATAACGCAGCATGAGGTGTGGGATATTGTGCTTATTATGTTGTGCTCATTCTCCTTTTCCTTGTTTCCATTTTGCTTTCTGTCTTTCAGCTAGCACCCGTCGTCTTGCTCTGACACGCCCAACTGAGAGGGAGATATCGCTTGAGACCTGAGGTGACCTCAACCTTGAGAAGTGCTGCAATTTAAAGATTTAACCCAAAATATTCCACAGGCTAAGAGGACATTATTGCAGTGAGGTGTGTGCAGACAGAAAACATAAACACACACAGTAATAGAGTGAATGACACACACAGACGTGCACATGCATTTAGATCATCATTGCGTTTTAGTATATACCGCATCATCTATGAAGTTTGTGTAATATTACTTGAAAAACTGAAGATAATAAATATTACACTTGCCTATGCAAGCCGTTCAGGCCCATTTGTAGGGCCATGTGAAAAATAATCTAAAGCTGAAAACCCATTAAAAACCAACTGAGTTTGACCTCCTTTCATACAGACAAACTGTAATTCTTGATATTAGACTAATCTGCGATTCAATATGTAGAGCAAGAGCAGGCATTATCTGAAATGGTGTAAACATGTCCCAGAGCCGTCTAAGATTCCCTTCTTATAATAGTTTTATTTCAGAACATATAAATACTGGATATGCTGTAATGCTAACAGCAGCCTCTGTTCAGCTTGTTTGCTTCCTCCAGGATTTAGGCCGTCACAGCACACAACTTTGTGTTGCTGCGCTCAGAGTAAATGTGGATAAGCTCGGAGGACCGAGGACTTTTTATAGTCTAGTCAGTACAGCTCTATATAGCTTCTCCTCTAATACAGTGGAATCACTTAAGTCCGCTCACATTGCATCTGCTTTGCAGATTGGAGCTTGTTATTTAACAAATAATTCCTTTTAGAGATTAAGCAAATATGCAGTTGTAGGACATAAAATGTATAGTGAATGCAATTGGGTAATGCATAATGTAGTGTGACATTTTTGGGTAGCAAAAAGCTCGGCTTTAGATGCATTTTAAGTTTAAGAAAATTCTTAGTCACATTTTTATTTTATTCTTTCATTTACCACGCTGTGGGATATCACTTTTCTTTCTTTCACATATAACAATATGAACATTACCCAAAAGTAAATTTAATGAAAAGTTTATATTTTGACAGCAAATTAATTTGTTGCTACCTGTATGTAGCGGGGATATAATTTAATAAATTTTCATAGGAAAAAAAAAGATGCAAAAACAAAAAAGGAGAAATGTGGAATCACGTAGAACATTAAGGAACATTTAGAAATATCCAATTGTTTGAGTGAATGTAAAATGCCAAAGCCTCTTAGAACATTGTGTCTTTATTCAGTAATACATTATCATGCATATTTCATACGAGGAGATTACTTAAACCGAATTGTGTGTCTTTCTGTTGTATGTCTTTATAATTACACCTTGAAGCCATAGCTGCAGTTTTTTCCTCTCTTTTCCCTCCATATTCATGAAAAGCAGACTTGTAATTTGATAAAGAGACGCTTGTGTTCTCAACTTCATTCAAACGGCATCATGGCGCTGTATTAAAGTGGGCATCTGTGTTCTCGCCGCATTAATCTCTTCAAGCACATTCCAGCTGCTGTGATGTGCGAGAGGGAGATAAGTCTTAAACAGTCTAAAGCTAAGCAAACCAGACAACTCTATTATTGGCTTCATAATTGCTTAATTAAACTTTTGTCACTAATCATTATGAGGGCAATAGAGCTGTTATACAGGCTTTCTGTCGAGCAGGAAAAAAAAAATCAATAAACTGTGTTGGGGAGCTGATCCCCCCCCACATCTCTCTCTCTCTCCCTCTCTCTCTCCCTCTTTCTCTCTCTCTTTTTGTCCTCCGCAAATGAAATTCATTGCTGCCGGTTAGTGATCTGTAGGTCTGGAGCTCGACTGATATGAGCTGCCATCACCATTTGAATTGAGGGGTATTCAGTAGCACATGAATATGAACAAATGGCAAACATAAATCTCTTGCATGAAGTACACCTTCTATCCCTTTATTATGGAACAATTGACCCATCTAAAATGAATTCTAATGCCAGGGAAAGCATTTAGATTTAAATTACACCGTGGGTCCTCTGGACCTGAGAGATGACAGCATAAAAAAGATTAATATGCTAATTATTTTCTTCCTCCCCTCTCTTTATTCCTCTTTTCGACATTTGCGTAGGGTTATTGTGAGCCTTGTAAATAAGATGACTGTTTTGTCAGGGAATGACTGCGAGGTTCCCTTCCGTAAAGTATGCTTTAGATCATTGACATGCATCTAGCCATGGCATTATCTTTATTGTTTTTTTATTAGCCAGTTTTTTCACCTTCCTGAAGCACTTCATAAAATGTGTGTTCAGATGTGTGTGCTCAATATGCAAATAATCATTCTCTCACTGCTGACCCAGAAAGTCCATCAGATGCAAACAGAGCATGATGCAGATTGTAGGTCTCTCTCTCACACTCTCTCTATCTCTCTGGAAAGTGATTGTCCCTCCAGAGCACCCTTAGATGGGCCATTACAGGGGCCACTGTTCATTCCAAGGTTCTGCCAAATGATCACAGTTTAAATTATGTTGTCTTTCATATCCTTTAATTGGCCTGGCTTTGAAAACACAACTTTTAGCTTTGAATGTGTTGCCATAGGCAGCCAATTGGCAAGAGCGCAATAGGGGCAAAAGCCTCATTTCATAATTTGTAGGCACTTTAAAGTTGGCTAAGCCTCTGCGTCAAATTGAAAAGTGTCCAAAATGTAAGAAGGGAAAGGGGCTTTTTGACTGTGCATCACCATGAGAATACTTGACGACATGGTACAATATGTGATTTATCTTGTAATTATTGGGAGCTTTATGAATTGGGTAAGTCTGAGTGACTTAAACTTCATTGTCATGATTCTTATATGATACATAGGGACTGTACTGAAGGAACTTGTATTTTAAACAGCTATTATAATCATCATAGATCAGACAGATTGGTGGTATACACTGTATCAGTCCCTTATATACAAAACATCCCTACTGAAATTAATGAGAAGTTGTATCGCTCCTCTTCAGTGTCATGATTGAAGGTGATTTAGGAAGACTGACCTGACTGGTTAAATCAGTGTATATATTCTAAATAACTAAGAACAACAAGAGTAAGAGAGATAACAAATAAGCTATGTCAGAAGAGGTCTGGTGGCACTTCATAAAAAAATATTTTGGGAAGAAAACATCCAAGAACACTCAAAAAAGCCAAATTGGGTGTCTGCTACATTAATCTAAGTGTAACATGTGTAGTCATGTTTTGTGGTTGAACATTATTAGCATGAACATTATTTTAGCATGATGTGCAATAACTTAACAATGTGTAAATTAATTCATGTTGACAAAACCTAATGCATTTTGGGTAAGATAGCAAATTGTGTGTACAACTCCAGAGCAGAAGGTGGCAGTAGCGTGCGAGCCGGGAGTTTTAGAAACTTTACTTCCTGAAGTTCAGCACACAGTTCAAAACACAAGAGACTCAACAGTGAAGACGGTAAGATAAGTCCTTTACTTGACTTAAAATAACTTTGAATTCAAAATAAACCACTGAAATGTCACATAAATTGTTATTGTCTGCTCTATAATTTTGAACAATTAATTTCATCACTGAATGTTTTCGTAGTGTGCTCACTAATCATAGCAGCATTAGCAGCTAACATAGCAGCATTCGTTGCTATGGTTAGCTACTTAGCATTTGCATCACATGCTAAATGAGCGTATTATCATTGTAATTATAAAACTTTGTTCACCCAAGAAATGATTGTTATGCTAGAGTTACCCCTCATAATTAAGTAATAATAACACCAACACATTCTGTTTCACATCATAAAACAAGAACTGTTATTCCACTCAGGGAGATAGACAGCAGAGACCAGTGAGACCATCATCTCCGTCTTTGAATATGCACTTTCATATTTGTGCTGTACTCCTTTCATACTGTTGCTCCACCCCGAGAATTATGTGTAAAAACCCTGAAAACCATGATAAAGTTTTACTAGATTATTAGTTTAACAGAGATTAACAACATGTGTAGTCTCGAAATACACGTGGAAATTTCTTTAAAATAAAAAAAAAAAAAAAAAGGGGGGGGGGGGAGGGGGAGGGAATTGTTCTAATATCCAAAATCTTCTAGGAAACAATCACACAATGATTCTCAAAAAAATCATGTAGCTTTTAATGACTTTACTCTGGAACACTAATTATTGAATTGCAAAACTCATAATGAGAAATATTAATTATAACAAACTGGAGGGAAAAAGTTATCCTCGGTTAGTCAAAAACTTAAAAAATACCATTTCATAAATTAGCTCCCGTTGTGTAATGAATGGCATTGCTCTCTGCATCTCAGCTGAGAGTAAGCAACTGTGTTAATGAATTGCTTCGAAAGCATCTGAAGACAGACTTAATTACAGAGCCCACAGTTCTTGCATTATTATGCCATATATCCCCAGCTGAAAACAATTCGGCAGCTAGATAAACAAATTTCATGGCAGCCTTTATGGCACTACTTTCTGGCCAACCATTGATACCAGTGTTTATTCGCAGGGCTGCGTGAAGCGTGGCAGGCATGAAAATGTGGCATTAAAAGTGAAATCCTTCATTTTCATCTCATTAAAAAAGAAAAAAAAAATGTAAAATGCAAATACACAAGCGTGAGTGTGTACGATACTCAGAGGTCTTCCATATTCCTGCTGACGGTTTATTATGTGGTGAAGTGAATGGATGATAAAAGATGTAAGTGGTGTGATTGTACACTGTACATGGTGACTGATTTAAATTGTTGGCTTCTGGATGAACTGGAGAGCAGGGCTAACAGATTGGTCTCAGTTATTGCATTTGATTTGTTTGCTTAGTTTCGAGATACTTACAGTAGCATGTAACTACCATTTAGATCATGTATTGTAGCTGCCTCATACCTCGACCAAACAACTAGGGCATTGTGTGTGTCTTTTCTGCTCCGATCCCTTTGTGCACAGTGCACTACCCTTTGCGGTTGCACACACTCACACACATAAACACAAGTGAGACAAGACACTTCCTTTCCATTTTGTGTGTTTATGTGTACTCTGGGCAACACTGGCGACAGCGCCGACGCCCTGGGGCCCCGCCATGTCTTCTTACACCTCTCATTTTCAGTCTGGGGACTTCAGCCTTCATTCAAATATCTGTTTTTGACTCAAATCATAAAACAGGTCTGCGGACAGCTGTATTTTACACAAATCCTACAAAATTATGGGGTAATAAAGGTCCAGAGGAAGAACGGAAGTCAATGTTTCTTTATTTCTACATAGTCCTTTGTATAGTATTTAAATGCATGAACACATAATGAATTTTAAGCTATAATATTATTATTGGTAAGCGGTTTCTACTGTATATCCTCAAGAAAGTTTAAAAAAAAGTAAAAAAAAAAAAAAAAAAAAAAGTAATATGTGTTAATTTAGCATGTCACAGTTGTTATTGATTATATATTTATTTAGGTTAATTCACAGCCCACTCACAGCTCTTGTATTTTTTTTTTTCTTTTTGTTATAAGACATTTATCTTAAGGCGACTAGTGTGTTGTCTTAAAATGTCAAGGACAACAATAAAGTGCCTCCTTAAAGTACAATACACACAAACGGAAATCGTTTAATGGCACGTTTGTTTCTCTCCTAATCCTGAAGCATTCTCAAAAAATGCTCACTCCATAGTGAAACATATAATTGTTAGCTTTCCTGCTCACAAAGGTACACCCAGGTTTTCGGCTCGATAGAAGTAGCCCGGTCAATTAAAATAATTATAGTATTTCTGTGATAACTGCGAGGTCTGGCTATTTTAGAACATTTAGGGATTTGCAGTTGCACATAATTGGAGCTGTGTAGTCCAACTCCTGCTTTTCTTATAAAGTGACTGATTATATAGAAGAGCACGCAGTCATTTGGTGAGGGTTAGCTTTAATACAGTGTTTCTTAGTCTGTGGGTGGGGACCGAACATGGATCACATGTCTGCATGTGGTGGTCCTGTGGATGTGTTTCAGGATAAAACTGCATTTAGGTGTTTGTAAGTTGACTGTGCAATAATGTACATAGTATAAAAAATAAAAAAATACATATTACAATGTATACAGTATATATCAGGGCAATCGGGGGACAATGGTAATGAAACTTCACTCATCATCATCATAATCATTGTCATCATTATCAAATCCATTACCTCTAGCGCAGTTCTCATCAATCGTCATCTTGTTTATGTTAATGATCGCCAACCGAGCAGATTTTTACCGCCTCAGCATTCCTCAACAACCAGCACGAGCCTACAGCGGTCCTGTCACAGCCAGCCTGGTCCAAGGCCTGGCTCGCCGTTGAGCTATTAGCGCCAGCGGCAAGCCAAACCATAACACTAGCCATAGTTGGAGCGATAGCCCCATTTCAGTGTGGGGTCAGCGACTCAGCCATATTGTTAAGATGATTGTTCTGCCAGCCTTCTGTCATGGCTGATGTGGCTGGAGCGCTTGGCTTGGTAGTGTCTGCCTGGCTCCTCATTGCCTGGAAAGCGGCTTTGCTGTAGGCAGCTCCGAGGCTTTAAAACCCTTATTGTCTCTCTTTCCCCCGGCTAGC
The DNA here is from genome assembly GCA_029721515.1 of Synanceia verrucosa. NCBI lineage: Eukaryota > Metazoa > Chordata > Actinopteri > Perciformes > Synanceiidae > Synanceia > Synanceia verrucosa. The sequence continues at coordinate 21,384,648 of CM056557.1, forward strand.
CCTTTTTCTCCCTCTGCTCCCTCCGTAGGATGGTCTGGAGTCGGAGGCAGGAAGAGAAGGAAGGAGCCAAGCATATTCAAGGGCCTCGTCCAAAGTATCACGATCAGCATAGGCTTTCAGAGCAGCTATTGCCTGCATCCCGCAGCATTGTTCAGCCCCTTTCTCCCTGGCAGCACTTTTCATTTGAACAGAATTTTGACACTGCAGTGGGGAATTCTGCAGATTAAAGGGGACATATTTGGTACACTTCCTTCCTGGCATTTTATAGTGTTGGGGGAAGGTGCAAATTTTTAATCAAGGCATTAAGTAGGAGTGGGCAGTGGGGATGCTATTTTCCTCCATTTATTCTTTGATTCAAAAATAATACTATCCACCCATCAATCCATTTATCAACATATGTATCTGTATATTTATAGCAGAAAATGTGCTCCTGAGCCTAACACCATCTTTTCTCCAATGGTTTTCTCTCATATCTCTCACTAAAGTGTATCTTATTGATTAATCATGTGCACACGTGCAGTGCAGCTATGGTGCTGAACCTCTTCTTCCACAGATGAGACAATTAAGGAGAGAATGACACCATTAGCAGAGTTACAGCAGCAGGACTTTGTATGAGCAGCTTGTTTCATCATCATCATCATCATCTGAGCAACATGCCTATTGTTCAACTCTCCCCCTATTCTATCTCTCCTCTCTCTTTCTCTCTGTCCTTGCCCAGTTCGGTACAAAAACACACCTCCTTTTCTGTCATAGCATCCTTCTCATCCAGAGGTAGTTAACCCTTTCACATTCCTCACAGAATGAGTGCACCCCAGATACCTCCTCTTTGTGCTCAATGAAGCAAGTCAGCTTCGCATCTAGACTCAAATCGTTTTTGATTGCCCAAATATTTGTATGCCACTGTGTGCGTATGCGTATTATACGTGCACGTGCGTGCAAATGCTTAGATTCTTGGAGAGAGTGATTCATTTAGGGGCCCCTCTCCTCTCCTCAGCTGCTCCCTGCCTTCCCCAGTAATTAGCCTAGTGTGGCAGCCACCTCTCGCTGCTCAGTCTGGGAGAGACACTTGACACGGCAGACATCAGAGAGATTTTTCAGGAGGCTCTCCCGGCGCCCCAACAGCTCTTAATTAACCACTTAGGTATCCCCACTCGTTCCCCCGGCCGGCACTTTCCAAATGGTAAGGAGGTTCTGTGCCACGGATCTAAACACCGGGGGAAGCGTGCTATCAAAAGATCTGGGTAAATGAAGGCTTGTGTAAATTATTTTTAATGATTCCCTCCTGGCACATCATTATGTTTGTAGTTACACACAGGCACTTCTGAGACGGCTCATCTTCGCTAAGGTCATCAGCAGGACCAACTGTAACTAGCTGCTAGTCTGTAAATGGCTTATTAATTAGTGCTGTGGTTTTACATAGCTGTGAGCTCTGATATATAGTGCAGGGATCGTAATTGTGCGGAATCGAAAATGATGATGATGATGACGACGATAACCCATCTCCAGGCTATTTATGCAAATTGCCTTCTCATATTAGAAAATCATTACCTATCCAAACACTGCAACACTCAGCCTGCGTGAATTACAATGATGGATTTTATGATAATTGCGATTTAATTTTCTCCCCTTCTCCCCCTCTCTCTCTCTTTTGTGTGTCTGGAGTTTGAAAATAATTTGGTCATTGTGAGTGCTATTAATTCTGTATTAGTTAAAGCTGAATGGATGGATTTATTCAATTTCCTCTGAATTGAGATTTGTAAAACCCTCATCTTGTGAAAAGGTAGATCCCTGTTTTGACTGGATATAATTCAAGAATATCTAAATTAACTGTTTCACCATTAAGAGCTTTTATGTCCTTTCTTGATTACTCTTTTGCCCACCAATAAACCCTTAATATCAGTCATTAAATTCTGCATCAACACCCAATATTGTCAATATGAACATGTGTAAAACTGTAAATATTTCCACATGCATATCCTGTATTTCTGAAAGCAAGACGGAAAACAGAAAAGTCCTATTATATTAACTGTAAATGCCTCGCTGGAAAGAATAACATCATAAATCAGAATGTGATAATGACCGTTAAAATTGAGAGATACTCTAAAGTATACAAATGCGTCTTTCAGCACAGAACAACACAACAGAGACACATAACAATGGGAGTGATCAACAAGTTCTGGAAGGCAGCAATTAATTTTAGGAAATTCCAGCTTCCCTGTCCAGTGCTGAGAGATACCGGGAGGGTTGAATTTAATTATCTGGCTCTGCTCTAACAAGTGCTTTGTAGTTCAGCATTCAAATATCACTGAAAGTCTTCAGAGAGGCAGAGCCAACTTTGCATTCATGAGGGGAGCAAATACTACAGCAGCCCTCCATAACCTTGATCAAATGTGCATTTCACCTTAGGCTATGAGAGGGGAACATAAAAACCCAGAATCATTACATTAAAACAGGTTCCCTCCCTGACAACGTTCAAACGGCGCCTTGGCAGATCAAAAACAGTCAACTCTTTTGTTGGTTTTTTTTTTTTTTCATGTTTCTCTGAAAGTTCGAGGTTTACACGGACAGGTCAGTCCACAGCAAGCAAAGGGTATCATGGGAGAACACGAAACATAAAATGTAAGCAGATCTCTGGTTGTGCTTTTACACATACTATGAGCGGGGGGTCTCCCTGGCTCCATGTATCACTTCAGCCCATCCAGCAAGCTGCCTGTGTCTCTCTCACAGCCTGTTGGTATGCTGACAGTATCCAGCCTGCTGCAATCAACATCTGCTAATTTCTGTCTATTAACCGCATTGTCGTAACACCCTGATCATGATGTTTTGTTTGTACGGCTGAACTGAGACTTATGACCCTAATCCATCATCTGCTTGTCATATTTTTATGTGTTGTCTGTGCAGTTCCCCGCAGCCCAAAGCAAGCATATTACAAGGCCCGGTTTAAGTTATTGGCCAGCTGCTCGAGCCGTGCCCAGCTGAAGAGGTCATTGTATTTCTTTTTTTTTTTTTTTTGCTCCACTTCCCTCCCAGAATATCACACTGCAGCACAGTCAATGCCAAGCATAATACAAACCTTATGTCCTGAGAAGCTATCGTTTGCATCCACTGTGCCTGAATATTTTAGCAGGCCCCATGTCTTCCAAAGACAAGAACAGTGGACACAATGTGGACATTTTTTTTTTTTATATCAATGCCGTGTTCATGACAAAATCTGATCATGACTCAGTTATTTCACAACTATGCTCACTGCATTCAGCGTACACGCATTACGTATTTACGAGCGATCTTTGAATAGCATGAAACTCGTGTTCCAATATCATATTATAACGCCGGCGGAAACAAAGAAGGCAAATGTTCTGACCTATAATTGTGAAGATTTATGTTATGCAGCTGCTTGAATTTCAACAGCATAAATGCTCAATGATTTCACAATAAACATATCTTTATTAGAATCCAAATGTTCTGCTTGTCACGATGCAATGTCAGGCACTTCATGGCAAGAGTCAGGAAACAACTGTCATTTAAGATATGGCCAGTGATAGCTTATGATTTAATACTGCGTCATATTTGGGGAGCTACTTGGTTCAGATACAACTGCTTATTAATATAGAGAGAGAGTATAATATATATACTGTATAATACTTATACAGTAAATCGGTACATAAACTGTATTGTTGTACTTTCTCATTATATCTGCCCGTTCATTTATTATTAGCACTTCTCTACGATGATGTTCAACATCTCCTATAAAGACAAAATTACTGCTCAATATATTACCCATTGTAAAATGGTGAAATCGTGACTATATAGGTGAAAGCTACATAGTGCAATCGATGACAAATGTTATTGTTACAGGGTCTCTGCCCATTGTGTAATGAATGGATTTAGAATAAATGTCCTCTTGAGGATGCATATCACCGCAGACTGGAGAGCCTTTCCTTTTCCCTGCTCGACACTGTGTTGATAGACACAGGCAGTATTTTCCCTTGTTAAGAAAGGGCCTTGTTTATTCTGCAGGTAACGATCCAAATCCAGCAGACATTTGCCCCACAGGAAAGGGTGCGCTCACTCAAGTTTGTCATTTCATTTCTACTGTGAAATCCATTAAGTCCACATACTGAGGGTCTCTTTTTTTCAAGCTTGTACAGTATTTGTCTTCTTTTTTTTTTAGGGATGAGCTGTGAGTAGAATCTTCTTCCAAGTGCTGAAGTTTAAACAAGTGCTGAAATGCATTTAAAAAAACTGCTTTATGAAATAATCTGAAAAGTTGTATGAGAATATGTTCACCAGAGTACAGTACAGTACAGTAGAGGCATGTGTGTCTGGATTAGAGACTGTTGATGCCATATCCACAAGTATTTCTCTTGATAGCATTTGCTTCTCTAAGTAGAAAGGAAGAGATGGATTTTCACACATTTGCTCCCAGTTGGAGTGTTGTTTTTTTTTTGTTTGTTTTGTGTCTGCTTCTCCCGCTCCGGCAGATTTCTGGTCAGCCATGTGAAATTAATCTGAGAGAAAATAAACAGCGAAGCCCAACAACTAATACAGTTAATTGTCTTAGTGCTTTTCTGGCTGGCCGCACGCTAACAGCTGGTCGTACTGGCTCATGGCACCACTTCAGCCAGCCTTTGAGATAATAACTTTTGCATCTGCCAAAGAAGTGGCTGTTACTGCCCACAGAATTTACAACTCACAAGTGGAAACACAGACTCCAACAGAATTTTCTATGCACGGGTCTTTGAATTTTATTAATGTAATGCAAACACAGTCCTTCCAACACATTAAATTGTTGATGTTATGCGAATACACTCTGGAATTGCAGATCCTCATTAACATTATTTGCATGTTAATCTGCATCTTTTTAATTAGTGATATTATTTATGCACATAATTTTCACCCGGTGATGCCAAGTCGCAGGCACATTAATTAATCTACTGAGATGCCAAACTGTTTTTCCTCCACTTTTATTTGTTTACAACGTGTTCTGGATTTAGGGGGAAGTTAGGGGAAAAAAGGAAGAGAAAAAACGAAAATGCCTAAAGATGAATAAAAGTAGAAAGACAAGATTAACTAAAAGTCCTTTTTGTTTTCATAATTTTTATTGTAATATTAGCCAAATGTCACGTGTCTATTTTTTTTCTCCCCTCTTCCCTTGGAGATCGGTTATTCAGTTACACTACCTTGATGTATTATTAAAATCCATAATGGACTCCTGAGGCTTCCCTTGCTTCTCTTCTTCATTTACAGAATATAGTCAGTGTTATTCTAATCTCCCTACAACACCGTCATGCATAGGCAATGAGCCCCCAGCCCCAACCCCACCACCTACCCAGCAGCCCCCGTGAGATCATCCACCTCTGCACACAGCCACCAGATAAACACAGCTCACACAAAGTCTGAAGATGACACTCAGTCATGATACTTCATGCAAAGCAGAGACAATACCAGCTATGATTGTTACTGCTGCCTGATTATCACAAAATCTAAATTATCCTGAGACAAAATATCAATTTGAACAAAGTGGCACCACAAATGTGCTATAATATTAAAAATACTGATTGTGCTTGAAATCTAAATCTTTGATTGCACATGTTGAAATGAATTGCAAAAGAGCTTTGACATTCAAATAAGCATACTGCACTTTATGTTAATGTCTATTACTGGATTTCCTGTAAATTGTTCAAATTTCTTTCAGGTTTTTCAGTTATTAAATTACAGCACAGAGCTGTGTGATGCAATATGCAGCAAACAGTAGAGTCTGATGGCACAGCTTAACACACCACACCTTAACGTAACCTAGCTAATGATGAATGAGCGATACTCTGTTTATTAAACATCTGTTCAAACAGTATGTGGTGACATGACGCCATAGTGTGGCCATCTACTTTCCAAACATCTGTGAAGAGTTTCATGTACTGATAAGAGATAGTGATGGTGCTGTATATTTTCAAAATAAAAGTATCTTAACACAAGAAAATGGTTAAAAGCCATTTTATATGCCCTTTTATTTTATTTTTATATATAATTTTATATTAACATATATGTAATACGCTTGAAGTTTAAATATTAATATTTAACATGTTGAGTTTATTTAGAATCCAGAATCAAGAAGCTTTATTTGTCATTTACTCACACAGTTTGGGCATGTTTATTTTTATGTATTTTTATTTACATGTATTATTATATCTGTCTTGAGTTGGAGATTTGAAATATTTACAGGAAATAACAAAAAAGTTGGAGCCTGTTGGAGTTTAAATCTAATTTGTATTTTCTTTCCACCATGATAATTGTAGTTGCCTGGTATTTCTGATTTATGAAATGTGTTTCCTTTATAAGAATAGGACTATTTACCAAAAAGCTAATTTTACTCTATTTAATACTACATACTGCACTTTTTTATTTTTCTTGCATGCACTATGACACTAGTTTCAATTATTTCATTTTAACAGGGAAGGCAATATTATCACTAATTGTTTGTTTTAGCTTTAACTTTTAGCCTTTTTTTTCCCTTCTCCAATGTGAAACATAAGCACTAAGTTATTCATTATGATGAAGTTAAATAAATGTGTGAGTGAGAAAGAGTGTGTCTTAATCCATAATATAGTAATCACACTGACCTATATTAATTTCTATTAGAAATAAAAACTAATTAGTACTTAATTTCTTTAAGTGTTTCAGCATGGGAGTCGGGTTAAGCAGCTTTGTACACTGATATTGTAAAGGATATTAGCCTCATCCATTGCAGAACATAAATGCTGAATAGTAACACCAGGGTGCAATTACATAATGGAGACCCCCAGTCCTCTGCTTTGTTCGCCTGCTATTGGAGACTATCCAAGACCAAAAAAAAAAAAAAAACAATCCATCCAACCCCAATAAAGTGAAAGCACAACCACGATTAATGAGACATCCAATGGAGGCAATTCCATGAGGAGAACAAAGTCTCTTCATTATTATGCATGGCGCTTTACATTCTGTACATTGTTTAACTTTACTATATAAATACATTAATAAAGAACATCTCATCTAACCAGATGAAGGGTTTTAGTATTAGTTGAAACAATGATTTATCAACTTTTTTTAAAGACAACCACAACAACTCAAGTTGAAGTTTCATATCCCACAACTATTTGGCATTCTCTGTGAATACTGGGTATTATTTCTACAATTTTAGAGTCATTACTCTTTTGTGGGTCATTTCTTTCACTCACTGACCAGCAAAACTGGGCTTAAAAAGTGAAACTTCAACTTGGCTTTATCTGAACGAGAGCAGCAAGCTGGCTCCAAATGTATAACGTCCTGTGACAATGATTCATAGGCTGCAGAGCATCTGTGAGCAGAGACACTGTAGCAGACAATGTCAAAACATGATATCCACAGTTGGATCGGTTTCACGTTGACCATTAAGTTATGGGCAGCATAGCTATAACATTAAAACAGTGTCTTATATCCAACATCTGCTATGTTAACATGCTTTTTTACTGCCATGAACTACTGTATACATGGAATAAGAAAAAAAATGTTAACCTTAAAAGCCTCATAAAATGACAAGTTTGGGTCTTAGACATGAATAATTACCCTGATCAAATCTCATCTGAGTCTCTCAATTTGTAACAGCTCCTCATCTTGCCAGTGCACATAGCTGTTCTGTTATGATAATACCAGGCCTAAGCTCTCAACTTCAGAAGCCGTCTCCTTTGTACCGCCACTTTCCAAAGACAATGAAGTCAGTGACAGTGGTGAGGCGAATCCTTCTGAGGGGTTTGTGTGGAATTTACAAGCTTACAATGCACTGCCAGTGGCACAACTGATACTGCAGGTAATTTGGCATATCATGTCCAGGAACCAGATCCTTAGGAGGGAATGATGAAGAAATTAAAAAAAAAAAAAAAAAAAAAAAGCGACGGCCATAGAGAAGGAAATCTGGTGGGAAAAAGGGCAGACTAACTCTTGGCATTCCAGTGGCCATTCAAATGAAACTGATCAGTCTGAAAAGCCAAAAGCCTCCCATTTTTCTTCCCCTTGTCTCCACCTCCAAGAGGCTGATGAAAGTGCCTTTTGTTTCTCAAACGTCTTTCTGTTGTGTTAAATTGTGGAATAATTGATATGTGGTGAGGATACCTCATACTTAACTATGATCTGAACAGAGATTAAACATCAACATAAGAGTTGTGAGACAACCTTGCATAGGTTCATGACTCTAACGCTGTATGGCACGCAATAAAAGTTAAGGAGTTTTTTTAAAGTTTCGCCTGCTTTGTAAATGCAGGGGACTGTGCATTTGTTTTCCACCACAAAGACATTTACCCTCATGATATACATTTAGTTTTTTAATGTGATTTAACACATGCAACTTTGAAAATGAACATTTCAATCACATCTATTTAAAAAGCATTACCAGTGAAATGACATTCCACAGACCTTGCTTTGTCCAGTCCTAGGGCGACTCCAAAGACAATTTGTAATTATTGCAGACAATTACGTGAGGAAGTTCTATCTCCCCCTTTGAGTGAAGCCGTGTGGTTTAAGATTTCTTCAGCCAGTCTTGTTGCAGTCATTATGGCACTGCCCATCAAGATGTCCCCTTGACCCCTGTGACAGACTGAATACCAGCCCTCACATTATAATCTAAAGGCTTGATTTCCCATGTCAGGGGAGGACCCTAAATGGATTTTAATCCTAAACTAACCATGCTGCAGATTGCATATAGTGTTCAGGTAAAAAGTTCTCTGCACCACCCTATTATACCGGCAAGTTGGGTCTGTAACCTGAATCACTGGAAAAATAATGCACTAAGCCCCCAGTACTGTATAGGCGTTACACCGCAACAATGTGTTTCTTTCTTTCTGTTGATGCCACGGACTCCTCTTTGATGCGGCTCTGAAATGACTGAGCACCACAGGCTATTTTCTCCTTCTTCAGGCAACTCAATAGCCAGTCTGTCTGGCCTGTTTGTTTTCAGCTAATTGCCTCAAGATCTAATAAGTTAGTGATGATGTACGTCAAGTCACCCGTGACCCCCTGCCAAAAGAAATATTATGTCGCACTAAAACTCGCCCAGGGAAGGAGTAGGATCCCTCTTTATCAGTTGAAATATTTCTAGCCTCCAAGCTCCCGGTTTCAAATGTTTGGGTCACTATGTGTTAGAGTAAGGTCACGAGAGCCCTGTAATTACGATATTATGCAAGGCATTTAGGACACGAATAGAGCAACTGAAGACATGGCCGGTTCAGGACAGAGACGGAGACGATAAGTGAAGTTTGCAGTCCAGGACACATAGCTCCATAAAGGATAGAGAGAGTATTCTGTGATAAGGATTATTAGAAATATGGTCAAATCATTAGTGTGTGGACATGTGTTACTTTTGATGATGTCACAGTTTTTGTGTCATATTTTTACGTTGCAACCACAGAGAGGTATTTTATATGTGTTCTTGTATTTCCACCTATTGTTTTGTTGTTCTAGTTTTACGAATGAAAGAGCCGAAGTTAGATGAATAAAAGAACTGAGGTCTGAGTTTTAGAAAACAGAAAGTGCCTTGTGCCAGCATTTTTGCCCATTTTCAGTCATATTTGTAGACCCACAGAATTTGTACTCTGTCTCTGAAAAGACTGAATAGCTGAAATGAAAGAAGAGACTATTTCATCATGAAAAAAAACATTTGTTTTTACCTTCTTCCATTCTTGTTTTATCAGAGGTAGAGTAGAGACCAATTTCACCAAAATCACCACTTTTGTCCTGATTCCGTTGGTTTTGCTCTCCAATCGTGATTGCTTTGATCTCTGTGGTGTATACCGTCTATTTATGTGCCAACTACATCTTCCAGAAACCCCAACATTACTCACAGGCTGTGTGAGAGCACCCTCTTGTGCCTGCTGCCGAAAAAACACTTTGACATATATACGTAAACGGCACACAAGCGTTGGATTTTAATCGACGTACAAATACATCAATGGCACTCAAAGAGTTAACATAATTCCTTGTTAATAAAAGTGTCAGTGAATGGAGACATCATATTCTTATGTGCCAAATCACTCCTCACAAGCCTGTAGAATGGGAAAATCTGTTAGCATGTCTGTTAAGTCTGTTTTTGGCTTTTCTCGCTAACAATTTGCTTAAATGCTTCACAGTAAGGCCTATAGTGTGATCCCTCTGCTATCTAATTTTTAAACAAAAAACACATGCGGTTTGTGTAAAATTAGATTTATTGCATTAGATATGTATGCAGTATATGTGAATCCATGATTTATCTTAAAAGTTAAAACTGTCTATGAGAAGAAAACAATACTAGTAAGGATATCACTAAGGTTGCTGCACTGACCATGCGTGGCTCATGCATTTTGATTGCATATGTGGGGGTATTTATTTTTTCCGCCATGAAGTGTCTATGATATCCCCACCTCCTCCTCTTTTATTTTCTGAACGACAGACAGCAGTCCAAGCCAAAAAGCCATTTCACCTGCATTAATACACAATGAATAATTTATAAATCCCAATTATTTGGTATCATTTATGCAAAGAGTGTCACAGAGGCATACATAAAGCATTAAGGATGGTTAACCCATAAAGGAATGGGAGACTAGGAGAGGAGTGGAAGGTCACACCTGAAAGTCAGGTTGCTTTTTGTTTTGCTTTTCTCCCTCTGCAGTATCTCAATCACTATTTCTGTTTACTACCTCACTGACCTGCACATATTACTGTCCACAGTACATGACATACACAGAATGGACAGAGTTCATTCATTTCTGCATGACGTGTCTGAATCATCACAGTTGATACATTTACAGGGAATAAGGAAACAAGATTTTGAATGGCTTTAGGGAAATAAAAGCAAATGACAGTCAAGCTAGAATGGAGACAAACAGTACAATAACATGTCAAACATCTTGTTTATGGACTACAGCTTTTTATACATTGTGATGCTATGAATTCAAAATCACATCGCATTGCTGGACTAACATAGTACTCCATTTTGCTGTGATCTCCTTATCTAAACAAATGCAATTACGGTTGGGTTAGTGATGGTGCTTCCCAGGAGATGGACCGTCCCCCCTTGTCGCTGACTATCTCCCCCACTAATCCTGTCTTAGAAGGGTCTCTGTTAACAGGGATAAGGCACTGGCCTGGTATCCTAGGCTAGTAAGCTAAAGCTTATGTACAAAATGCTATTCAAGAGGCACTGCCTGCAGCTATTGGAGCTGCGTAGATGTCCATATCATTCAGCCAGCCCAAATACGCAGGAATTTAGCCGTGGCTAAATCTTGGAGACTGACGTGGACATGTTCGCTGATAAGGAGCGGGGGCCTATGCGGGAGACTTATTTGGAATCAAATTGATGCGTTATAGAGTCTGGAACATGGAGATCTGGTCTTTTCCAATGACAAATCCATAAACTCTCTAGCAAACATGCCCCTACTGTTGAAATCCCAGCCGCTTTGCTCATGCTTTACTGTGCTACCAATCAGGACGCTCATACAAGCTATATGGGAGCCACTGCATCAACTGAGCTTACAGCAGTAATTCTACAGTATGTTCACAATCACTTTCTCAGTGACTGTTGAGCATCGTTTCAGTTTTTGTCATGTCTGTCATGCATATAGTGATCGAACAGTGTTCATTGTTGACAGCATCTTTTAGGCTAAATCATCATTTCAGTGGTTTACAGTATATATGGGTCTTTAAGGCAGTTGGGTGGAAGTTAAATCATTATGAATGGTCACGTTATTGAGCCCGACCTCTTATGTCATTGCAAAGTGCTTGTCACCAAACCTCAGTCAATATACTCCTTCTGGTGTGAACAAAATACTTCTCAGTTTCACACATTTGGATGGATTAAGCTTTTAACACTTGGTGAAATCCAGCACTTATCCTACAAACACTTGTGAAGTGTATGTGACAGTGGATCTATATTAAGTGTGACAGGGCAAGCTCCACAAGACCGGCAAAGGCAGCACATCTGTTCCCAGGCGTGATAACTTTGAACAATACTCACACAGTCTGGCTTTCAATGACAAAAGGGCCAGAAAGCAACCGGTTTCAAATTTTAAGGATGGTTTCCTGCAACAGTCTCAACAGAAGTGCCTTTGTGGTTGTGCAGTAAATCAGCATATTACTTAAAGAGAATTCAGTTGTTGAGAATTCAGCTTTACACTAATGTAATCCCAGAGATTTATTAGTTCAAAGTCATGTAAACTGATATTCAGAGCTCAATCCCCATGTTGAAAGTGATTTTAATGTAGCACAACAATCAGGGGCAGCTTTGTATGTTTGTCACTCACATTCCTGCATATTTTATCACACGCTCTGAGCCACATTAATATCACACTCCCTTTGATGAGGGTTGATGCACAAACACTAGTGATACAGGGAGATACGGTGCATATGGCATGCTGGCTGCATTTGCAGATATGTGACCTTCGTTTGGGATTTCAGAGGGTTGATAAATAATAACGGCAGGGTTAATGGGTTTGATATGCTCCTCAGTCTCACTGCTGCAGTCACCTGATGCAACAGTACATGCAACCTTGCCCTCGAGGAAATGGGAGAAGTCTGTCAATCACCCAGTGCCTACTGCTGTTAGGTTTAGATACATAGAGGCACATGCATACATATACACATATTTACATACACTGCTTCCATCCACCATTCTATGCAACCAGAGCATTCGAATATGGTTGGTGTCGAAAATTCAGCCACCAAGGCTGACAGGCTGTTTTTTGTTTTTTTTTGTTTTGTTTTTTTTTAATCTTTCAGCAAAGGTCCTAATTCAATAAATGGGTGCATACTTGTTACTTTAAGGTCTATCAGTATTTTTAGTGCCAGTGAGTATTTATTGTTTATTGCAAGATAGAATAGCAGCCTAGCTCACAGCCTTCCACTGCTTCCTTGCTACTGGCTGCATGTTGCATTAGTAATTTATGAACTGACGATTACTTACTGCTGTACAGTTTAATCACAGACAATAATGAAGATCCATTGTGCTAATGAATCACTGCCTGCTTGGAGCTGATTTTATTTTTACAACAAGCAATAACATCAGCATATTAAAAGGTGTTATTAGTATCATTATCATTATTACTAGATTGGTATTATTACTAATAATGACTATGTAGTCAGTGGAAGTAGTAGTGATCTAGTTCTTGTACCAATACCAAAGGTATTCAAGGGACCTACTGATAAAGCACAAATAGGGCACACTTTGCGGTTTGTTTCCTTTTTAGGTAAATCATTTTTGGCTGTATGTGTTACTTCATTTATGTATTTAGCATTGTATTTAACCCTACTTGATCAGGTTATTAAAAACTACAGAAAGGACTCAAGGTGTGAAAGCAAAAATAAAGGCAGGAATAAAGATGTAAACCCATCTGACGGAAAATAAACCTCAGCAACCTTCATATGGGACTCAGTTCAAGTGTTCTCTGCCAAAATACAGAAACACATTTCCAGCATTTTATATGCTCTATTAGAAAGCCCCCAATTCATATTTCCAAGCATCCTTACCACCAAACCATACGTATAATCTCAATCTCATATGAGTTCAACAAGCAAATACATTATTTCCACTGGTTCTTCAAGACAAATAGAGGTTCAGGAACCCATCCACTGTAAGCAACTTAATTCACCGACTTACCGAGGAGTGCAATTTGTCTCGTATCTGCTAACCGGTGCCAGGCCGAGAGGCTTTAGCCTTTGCATGGCCTCCTCACATCTCTCTCTCCTTCTCCATCTCAATCTGTCTCTCTCCTCTGTGCTGTAAAATATTCCACATGTGACTGAATTAGTGCCTAGCTGTTAGTCGTTTGGCTGCCGTTCCTATTTGTGCTACCAAAGACATGAGATTTGCATTACACTCATTTCAGATGCTTGCCAAAATATTTCACATTAGTTTCAGCTGGATGTGTGAATTATTGTTCAAATTTGATGAGCTAAGTAATGCAAATAAAGGTCACATCAGAATTTCCAGATGTGCCTGTGTCAATGGACGTGAGCACATTTGGAAAACAAGGATACCAGTCAGACGACAATGTGTTACGTTTCTGTCACACTAAACTCATCCGTCAAAGAGCGTGTTTTTAAATGGCCAGTGAGAGAGGCTGGGATTTGAATTGGAGTAGCCTCTGTCAAACTGGAGTTTATCCCTTGTGTTTACAACCCACAAAAAAAAGGTCATTGATATAAAAAAAGCAAAGCACTCGAACCTGCTCAGAGCGGGGCCTTTTCTTTATCTCACCCCAGCATTCCAGCAGCCTTCAGGGGTGTAGCAGGAAGCGAACTAGCGAGCAAGACACAGAGAGGGAAGAGAGGGAGGCAGGCATAAAATCTGCATGCTGGAAGAAACAAGATGGACATAAAAGATGGACTAAATTGCAGAGAGGCCTTTTCTTGTCAAAGGCTAATGGAAACATTTCCACACAACACAGAGAGGGGAATGGAGGCTCCATTATCACAGCCGAGCAGACGGAGCTGGCAGCCATTCCAGAGAAGAGCTGAGATGTGCACACTGGCCCAGCTTAGCGCCCTCAGCCAGGCCCCCAGGCTTGCACCTGAATAATCTGTGTCAACAGGTTCCAAAATGCCCAGAAGAATCACATAAACAGAGAGAAACACTTACAAAATAATTGTTTCTACGTTTTGTTTTGTTTTTTGTCCTCTCCCTTTATTCTTTGTCTTACTTGAACCTTCTAATTAAGTAACAGCAGCCCCCAACTCATGACTTCTGTTGAGTATTGATTGTGTTCTGTCACAACTTTCTGTTGTAATCAAATCAAACCAAACTTTATTTGTATAGTACTTGTCGTACATTACACAGTTCAAAGTGCCTCACAGAGGCTAAAATAACAATGGAAAAAAAAACAACCCCCAACCCTGAATAAATACATACACATACTTAGGCATGGCGTGGCACCTTAAGTGAGACCATAAGTGATGAAACACTGGAGCTGATTTACAAACCTGATAATAAATAAATAAAATAAATAAATATGTAAAATACGTTAATAAATTAATATGCAAATAAATTAATTAATAATACATAATAAATGGATTAATAAAATAAGTCATTTAAACCTGATCAACTGGAGAAAATAATAGAGATCAGTCAAAGCCTCAACAGTCTCTGCAGCCCTAAGGTTCTCCGGCAGGCTGTTCCACCATAATAAGTGAAAGCCGCCTCCCTGTGTGTGTTAAAATGACTCAGAGTTTACCTCACAAACCTTATAAACTGAAGGTAGTTAAAATTAGAACTCTAAGGTAACATAGTAGAGCACAATAATTTTAAAAACAGAGGTTCTGTCACCATATTCCATTATTTTTTTTTCAGTTGACACTACTTTCTGTTTTGCCAACTCGGTATTACCCAACCTGCACCAAAGCCAAGCCACAGCAGAGAATAAACTGCCTGGTCTTATATATTTCTTCCCTGTGTTTATTCTCACACCCAACCCCGTGTCTCGTGAGGCCCATGAGAGATTGATTTGGTGGTAGCATTTTCACTGACAATTCCTCAAGGCAGGGGGCCATTTGCGTGCTCCCTGTCACCCTACATGCCCCAAGGACTGTACTAAGCCTTGCAGTTTGCTAGGGCCAAATCTGGATTTGTTGGTTGCTGATAAGTATGTGCACACACACACACACACACACACACACACACACACACACAAATGGAGATAAAAGCAGACGATGAAGGACAGGATGACTTCTCAAATCTCTGACTGCCATTTCCTGATGTCAGAAACCACCGTAGCGTCCTCATTGGTTGAACTGGGTGCAGTTTAATAAGACAAAAACCAGCAGATTGTATAGGACTCAAAAACAATCTGCATGCAAAATGGTAAACAACCAAGTTGAATAAAAAGAGATGGAGAAGAAGCCAATCCGATGACTTGTTCATCTCATCTGCCTGTCTTCCACTGGAAGTCATCCATTTATAATAAGCCTGGCTGATAAATGTTTTAATAAACTTATTGCATTATTCATTTTTGGCAGGCCTAGTTTTAATTGACTTATCGCAGAATTGTACTGAAGATCAAAAGCCTGATTAAAGCAATGTATATATTAGTGCCCCGTGGTTTCCCCCTAACACCATGTTTCAAAAAACATCAGAGAAGAAGTGTGTTGTGAAATGTGATCAATTATTCACTAAAATAACTAATTAAGTGATTGATTAGTGGATTACTTTTGACAATGTTGATGTCAGAAAAGCTTTATGTTGACTGATGATGCACAGTACAAAACCCGAAGGCCGACGAGATTGTGTTACAGCACTGAGCAGCATTTGACAGAAACCACCTCACTAAATCTTTACGAACAACTTAAAATTAAACAGGTATAGTGATTTGTCTTCCAAAAATATAATTCCTGTATTGTTATAGGAAGTAGCAAAGTTGACAGATAAGACAGCATTCACACATCACGGCTATTTGACACCTAATTACACAGCTCTTAATAAGGGTTTCTCTCTCTGTGTGCCCTGAGTTCACACTGTCTCACAGCTATAATTACCTCATCTCAGTATTTGACAGTGTGTTGTTTAACCTACATAGAGTACAGTGGGGATTCCACACGCCTTCCGCCAGCTTTCATAAGAACCGGTAGCTGTGCTCTTCTTACTGATCTTACAGAAGACCTGACATTACCTCATAGGTTCAGCTTTAACAGGTTTTGTTTATGTCCAACATGACCCTTTGTCCTGAACCCATTTGGAATCAGAAGTGTGTGTAGCTGAGGGCTACACAGAGTTTTGCAGGATATTCTGAGGTGAAGCAATGTGTTTGCCATAATGAATTGTCATGTTTCTGCCACATCTGAGATTTGATTTTAATATTTCTCTACAAACATGATAAATGTTGGTACTCGTGAGGCCTAATGAATGCAACAGAAACATATTACTGTATATGTGATACACATAATGTTCTAAATATAGTGGACACTGTTTTTATTGAATATACTGTATTGATGAGGTGAATTTAGGCAAACAGCGTAAATGATGGTGAAATCATATTAAATCTATACCAGATCCAGAGGCAGATGTGTGGCTAAAGAGAAGCTGATGTGTTAGTTTGAGCGATTTAAGTTGAGAGACAGCTGGGATGCTAATTAGTCCAAAAGGGAATGCAACTTAAAAATATTACAAATGTTTGGTTAGTTCTGTTCATTAAAATCAAAGTACTCATCTCATCCGACACCTTCTTGAAACACTGAAAGTGGAGAAAAATTTACATTATAGCTTCGGAGATGAGATATTTTGTCACAGGGGGTGGGTTAAAGTAGTATTTACAGGATTAAAGTAACTGTCCAAATATGCAATACCATGCATTTATGTCTGAATAAAAAAAGAAAAAGAAAAAAAGGATTATGCAGAATGGCTCCTTTAAGAATGATATATACTACTGTATAGTGATATTGGATTACAAGTCAGGATGCATTGAGGTTACATCTGTATAGACCTGCAACTGTTCAAGGTGGAACTAATATGAAGTACTTTACATGCTGCTGGGAAAAGTAAAAGTCAAATACTTCAAGATTGCACTTAAGTCTTTGAGTGCCAGCTGGTTTTTTTTTTAAAGAAAAACAGAAAGTGCCTTGTGCCAGCATTTTCTCCCCATTTTGAGTCATATTTCAAGACCCACAGAATATTTTGTACTGTGTCTCTGAAAACACAGAATAGCTCAAATGAAAGAAGAGACTCTCAATTTCATCATGAAAAAAACATTTGTTGTTACCTTGTTCCGTTCTTGTTTTATCAGAGGTAGAGTAGAGGCCAGTTTCACCAAAAACAGCACATTTTGCCTAGAATCTGTCCGTTTTGCTCTCTAATCGCGATCGTCTCCATTTCCTGCTGTGATCATTGTGGCGTATACCCTCTCTTTATGTCCCTACTGCAAATCCCAGTAGCCCCAACTTTACTCACAGGCTGCGGGAAACCGCGATCGGTGACCTGCTGCCAAAAAACACTTATTAAAACTTGAATACGTCAATGGCACTCAAGCGCCAGATTTGAAGTTACATATATGTACGTCAGTGGCACTCAAAGAGTTAACTCCAGTAAATTAAATGAACCCCCTTCACATATCTATCTATCTATCTATACACATCTATCTATCTATATCTATATCTATATATATATATATATATATATATACACACATACATACATACAGACTCCTGAACACAACTGTTAATCAGTGCTTGGTAACTGCATTAGAAAATGTACGGTGACTTGTCTGCTGACACTTTGACGCTTTCCTTCTCTGTACCTGCAGACAACATATGCAGCATGACACATCAAAGTGTGGGTTTCGCCATCAAAGAGCAGTGAGAGTGCCACTTCTCCATGTCAGTGTTTGAGCAGCTATTATACAACTTGTGTTTATCATGAGTTATAGCATTAATGTTAAACACAGTAACAAGGCTATCAGATCTGAACACTCACTCCTGTCTTATCACGACACTCCCTGCTTATCGTTAATACATATCAGAGCGAGGTCAATCCTGGGCCATTCTACTCCGACTCACAGTTTGCCAACTTTACTGAACATAACTGTTCAGTTATGTGTGTGCAGAGTAGTACGACAACAAGCAGGCTAATATTACAGTGTGGACAATCATAAGAACACAATGCATCATGCAAAAGAGCTTTAAGAATAATGTAGTGACATTGGATGAACCCCTTCACCACTTGGTTTGCATCATATTTCTTTGACATTGTTCTGTAAGTAAAGATAAAACAAATCCTCTTTCAAAAGAAACTAGATATTTAGTATCATTCAGAAAAAAAATAATTAATTAACGCTGCTGCAGCAGATGTAAATAATGAGCACAAAAACCAAACATACAACTTTACAACTCAACACAACTGTTAATCAGCACAATGTGTGTTGGCTTTTCTTTTCAACTTTGTCTATTCCGTTCTGCTCAGTAATAAGTAAATGCAATAGCCTAAAATTACAGTATGGACAATCAGAATGATAAAAATATATACAGAATGTAAAAAGAATATGGATCTGCCAAATGGAAAGATGAGACCTGAGCCATGTGACTTCTCCACCATGGGAGGTTGGAAAGAGGACAGACTACGCAAACACTCAAGCACATTCATGCAAGAAAAAAAACACAAGTTGGAGATAGAGAGTCAGACAAGGACAACACACACACACAAGGGAGACAGACAGGAGGACGAAGACCCAGATCCAAAACATCTGGAATGAAGCACAGACAGCCAGGGGGGACAGCAGCCTCAGGACGAAACAGACTCTCTAATCACCTGCCCACGTCCGTGCTCTGTCTGTTATGTCAAACTTGAGGTGAACATCTACCCTAAAAATAGCAGGACCAAAGTGAATCTATGTTGACTATGGCAAACTCAAACACCCTGGATATAGACTTTATTTTGAGAACTCTAACTGCTGCATTCTTATGATGTTGATGCTGAAGACCCAAAGTGCATGAATCATCTGAAAGACGACCTTCTTCAAAGGGAAAACAGATCCCACAGAAATCACGATCACAGGTGGCAGAATTACGACACTAATAAGAAGAAATAAAAGGTTTCCTTCCCCCTTCATGAATCAGTCAATGATTTGTTTTAAATATTTGCATTTCAGATCATTATGAAATGAAAAACATATCATCTAATTAGTGTCACATTATTGGCTCAATTCAGCCTTTTTGACTTAAGCGAACAAAGATCTGGATATTTAACTTGTGTAATACAACAGTGCTTCTTTTGTCAATGAGTCAAGTTGAAGCATAAGTGGTGCACAGCTTGTTTGATTTGAAACAATGGTTTGACCTTCCCTGGATGAGAAGAGAGGGGAATTCCATATTTTGTCTCTTGCAGCTCAGTAATAGCCATGCAATGAAGTTAATGTTTTGTGGAATTACATTTGCATTCATGGTCATGGTGTATTGATTCGTTATTTCAGTTTTCTCCTCTTTTTCTATGTACATTTTTTTCTTTAACTTGACATTCTTTTGTTATTTCAAAGCACAAAGGAGACAATATATGAGGCGTCTTTAATTTCCTTTCACTTTGTCTTTGTTTTGTTTTTCACCCTATTTTCTGGCTGACTCTTCATCCTCACTCTTTCTTAAAAGTGACGGCATCTTGGAAACAAAACTAACCTCCCACAAACCTGTCAAACAAATACTGTATAGGTAACTACATAATTACCACTGTTGGGCAGTAACGCATTAGTCATTACTAATGCTGTTACATTTGACACTAACTAATACTCTAACGCATTACTTTTAAAATAAATAAACAGTTATCGTTACAAAATGGTGCGTTTGTGCTTTACCTAGCAAATGATTTCCTGATTGATGAATTCAAATTGCTTTCATTCATGCTCGCAGATGGCTCTATGGACAGGGGGACATGTCCCCTTCAGATTCATAGAGACGCTGATCCATCCCCTCCCTTTCCCTAGCCTGGGCCCGCCCATACTTCCTGTGATGCTGCACAAAGTTTCACGACCAAGTCATTCTCTTCGATTTCAGATTCACCTAGAAATGGGGACCAATGAAAATCTTGGCTCGATTGAGGTGTGTTTAAGACAATGACACACTAGTTCTTTGGATCAACCGATTTCCGTTGCTATATATAGGCATACATTTGAGGAAAGAGCGGTCTGATTTGTCCAGCAGCACACAGAGGCATTTGATAGACGCGGGTTACACCGGCCCTCTAAGAACTCGGTTTACAAGGCAGCTTTTTATGCTCGCAGACCAAGTAGTCATGATAGCCAGGCTACCTTTCCCAGCATTAGGTGACAAATATTGCCGGTAAAACAGAGCATTAATATCACTGCAGCAGCACTGCAGCCCTGTGTTTGTGTGATTCAACTCATGGTGCGTTCATTTGTACATGAATGTCAGAATTTCTAACTTCAAGTCAGAATTTAAATAAGAACCCCAGTGACGTCATATCACCAAATCAGAAAGTTGGATTAATCAACCTGACATAGAAGTCATGCTATCTGCTACTGACGTAAACAGTAGCTACAGTACATGTTTTGTCTGTAAGGCTAGAAGAGCTGGGAGCACTAAACTTTGAGGTTACGTTGATGCATGCTCCAAGTTCCGACTACCACGAACACACCATAAGGCAAACTCTCACTTCCCAGGGTCCAAAAGAGCAACTCAATGTAAATTTTAAAAGTAACAGGCTACTTTTTCATGTAAGTAATCAATAAAGTAATATTAAGTAAGTAACAAACATATTGTGCTATGAAATCATTCAACACACTATAATAAGTCATTCTGATGACTTTTCAATGTTTTTTTTTTTTTTAGACTTTTTTTTTTACATTTTCCACATGCTGTAGTATGACTTGTTTTTGAGAATTTTCAACATGCTATGAAATGGCTTTTTTACAAGTTTGTTTTTTAACATATTGTGCAATAAAATCATTCAACACACTATAACAATTCAATCTGATGACTTTTTTTTACATTTTTTAAGTAATACAGTAGTACCACTTTTTTGAGAATTTCCCACAAGCTATAAAATGGCTTTTTTTTTTTTTACATTTTACATTTTTACACACACACACACACACACACACACACACAGAGTACAAAAAGTCTCCAGGTGTATTGTTCTGACCTCGGGCCATCCTTCTTCCACTGCGACTGACCTGTCACTGCTGAAAGGGAAAAAAACAGCCTGTTCCCTGAGTGTCTCACACTACAACACAGACACATTTGCACACACATTTATACACACTCTCTTATATCAGGCACCAATTTCTAAACACACTCAGACATACATGTACACACAGCAGCACTGACTAAAAGGCTACTGCTGGGTGAAAGAGGTCACTAGGGGTGAAATCGATGGCTGTAAAACCAAAGGTGATAAATTATTGGGACTGGGACCCTCAGACAAATGGCAAGACAGGAAAATTAAGAAGGAACAGAACAAGTTTTATCCATCTCCTGTGCATTATATCTTTTGTTTTCTTATCTTAAATCTTAATACAGTTTCATTTGTGCATGCTGGATACCAAAGTGTTGGTTAACCAGAGCGGCAAATTCTCTCCAAACTTTAATAGCTGTCTTTGTTTTTCCTCCCCTCGGAGATGAAAATACAATAGATGAGAATGAACTGTATGCACTTTGCGCTTTTATGGCAGGTGTTGTTATTGTTTAGATGCAATTAAGATGATAATCTTTAATTAATTTGTGCGATTTGAGAAGGTCTGCTTTGAAACTGAGTATCTTCCTGTGTTGCTCAGTGTGTGTGTGTGTGTGTGTATATATATTATCTCCCTGTGTGTGCCATGGGTGAGCTTAGCTGTTGTCAGCAAGTGATCCCATAATGATGACTGTCTTTGCTGTATTTCAAAACCTTTCACCTACATGCAGACACATACACATCCATTTCTCTTGCCCTCTGCCTCTCACTCATTTTTTCTATTTTAATCTGTTTTTTCGTCTCTTTACAGGCAGTTCAGGGAAGCAAAACTGCCATCATCTATGTCACAACTAACTGGCTTCCTCACTCAAACAAACTGTTTGATAATGGAATCATCTCTATTCAATTAGTGGTCTAAGAGTCATCAGTCTCGGCAGTGCAGAAGACACACACACACACACACACTTCCCAGTCTTTTCTCAAACCCACCCAGCTTTAGTACAGCCAGACACCAGTAACGTTGATGATGGCAGTATATGCTGATTGCTCCTCTTTCCTGTCCTCTTATTCTCTCTCTGCCATTAATCAGTAACGAAGGAGAGGGAGAGAGGCAGAGAGCCTGAGCAGTGCACAGAGAGAGAGACAGCGAGAGAGAGAGATGCAGTTTTGGGCGGTCAGCCGTACAGGAGTGAGTAATTAACTGGCATTAACTCATTAAACTGTCCCGTATGTGGCCATGAATATCTGAGACACAGGAGAGAGAGAGATAGAGAGAGAGAGAGAGAGAGAGAGAGAGAGAGAGAGAGAGGCATCCCGCTGACAGCAGAAGAAGACAGAGTCTGAGGAAGAAAGAAAATGTACGAGTGGAGGAAAGTGTGTATTTATGCACTGCATGTATTCTCAGCCGTGCATGCACTGGGTAGGAATTATTTTGCGTCAGAGTGCATAAGAAAAGAGAGATGTGTCTGTATGTGTGCTTTATAGGAAACCCAGGCCTCACAGGGTGGTTCATCCAGACCTATCCTCAGTGATTTATATGCTATTTTAAGCTGATTAAGATTTATTACAAACATGCCTGAGTTTACTCAATCAACCTAATGAATACAAAACATTGTTTTGCGTTTTACAGCTTTTGTCGCTTCATTATGATATTCCAGTGAAAGAAAAATTAAAATTGTTATTGTATTGTCTGTACTTTTACTTGCTTTGCCTCATTGGAAGTTGTTGCAGATGAAACCGTATGTCTGAAAGATGATGCACAGAAAATATATTAAAATTAGGGCTGTCAGATGATTAAAATTTTTAATCACATTAATCACACATTGTTATGGATTAATTCCAATTAATCAAGATGAAATATAATTAATTTTTAATCTATATTAATCGTGTTTCATTTTGCATGAGTAAACATTTCTTAAAACACCTTCAACAGTTTCAACAACAACCGTTTTGTCTCTTTGATTTAAACAATCATTTATCCACAATCAACCAACATGCACCTATCTGCTCCACTGTACTTGGTCGTCAGGGTTGACTGATGCTGCTTCACCTCCAGCTGGAGACTGTAGAAGTGGATATTCGGTGACTGTTGAAGCTCCTAAACTGCTCAGGAAGCCTCGATCAGCAACACGTGAACATCAGAGCAGCCACAGTGAACAATGAGGAGGACTGATGGAGTTTATTAGTGGATATCAGTCAAACATTGGATGTTTTTACTACTAAAGCTGCATTGTTGCTCACAGACAGACAGAGTGCCTCAGCATAAACTGGTCTGTTAGAGGTCTGCAGAGACTCAGAGGCTCTGTAGCCTCCAATGACATGAGACACAGAAGAAGAAACTAGTCTGGTTGTTTCTACTTCCTGTTACTACTGGATCAACTGACCATGTGAGCTGCTAACTCTACTGGGACCAACTGACTGAAATGAGTTGAGTCATTCTGCTGCAGATGGTAAGTGGTGTTCAAATTTTTAATCAGATTAATTATGATGATGGATTTATCCATGTTAACGCATTCAT
Source organism: Synanceia verrucosa (assembly GCA_029721515.1). Classification (NCBI taxonomy): domain Eukaryota; kingdom Metazoa; phylum Chordata; class Actinopteri; order Perciformes; family Synanceiidae; genus Synanceia; species Synanceia verrucosa. The sequence goes on from CM056557.1 coordinate 21,408,800, forward strand.
TTCAACAGCCCTAATTAAAATATATTTAAAAAAATATATATATATATATATATATATATATATATATATATATATATATATATATATATATATATTCACTGGAAACTTCTGTTTATTATTCTATGTATTAGGAATTCACTGAAGGACAAAAAAAGTAACTAAACCTGGGTGTTGCAGCTGACAGAAGGCCTGTCTATTATCATTATACCACCCTGCTGACATCGAGAGAAAAAAGACAATCTGGTTGATTGTAAGAGCTGATTACACATCTGTGAGGTGAAACAGAAGTTTGGATTTTGGGAATGGTTATTTGCATTTCTTACTGTTTGAAGCTTTTGGCTGAGTCAGACTTCTTTAAACAGGTGTTTATTCTGAACTGAACAGCTTTATCATGATAAATAGTAGGTTATAGATTAGTTTTGATGACTCACTGATTTGATGGCTATATAGATGTCAGCTGTGAGGGAAAACCACGTCTTGCATAATAGAGCTAACCTGACTTTCTTCAGTATGTGTTTGTGTTCATTAGCATGTTTTCATTTGATGTGTTTCGGTGTGTCTATCCCTCTGGGGCAAATATTTGAGCTTCTTGAGGTTGAACTGATTCTACTTACTACCGAGGCATAGAAAGTGGACACACAGCCTGAGTGATAAGATAAGAAAGTTCTTGTATTATTGCCGACATTGGAAACTTATTTGTGTACTTTTGCGCTCAGGTGGTGTGTTCTTTATAGTAAAAAACTCAACGTTAGAAACGCGGTGCTTATTTTGAACCACGTCTCTTTAGCACTGTCAGCTATTCTATGTGTAAAAGTGATTGAATTGAAATGACTCACATTAACATTACAAATTTAACAACTGGTTGTTAGGCAAGGTAAAATATGTAAAACATGTGCTGGTGTAGGCGAAGGACCACCTTTGAAATCTGAGATGGCTGCTTGATAAATTGTCTTTCACAGTAATTGTTTTTTTTTGTTGTTTTTTCTTCTGTTGTTTTTTTTTTTTTTTTTTTTGCCTTTTGTTCACTTAGATCTAATTTACTGTAGTCTATCTGGGCATTTACACAGCACAACTTTGGTAAATACATAGCACCATATTCATACTCAGCAAAAGCAGGAACAGTGAGTACAAACTGTGGGTATGCATTTCTGATCTTTACCACTTATTTTAGTGCATTTATTTTGAAGCGCTTCAGTAGATGACCTTTGCTCCTCAGTTGACAAAAAAGAGATTAAGCAGTAATAACTACTTATTTCATCAAGATTGTTGAACGCACAAAATTAATTCACCTTGCTTTCATAGTTGAAACTCTCTGATGGCCACTGAAGAAATACAACAAAACAAAAGCACATTATTCATTTTGTTGCATGAGATCTGCTCCCCAACAACTTAATTTGCATTTATCCAGCGTCAGGCAGTTAAAGAAAGAAAGAAAGAAAGAGGAGCGTTCATCTGAAATGATGCATTGCTGACACACTGTGAGTGATAAAAGTAATCACTCTAGATGCCATCTTTATAGTGTGTGTGTGTGTGTGTGTGTGTGTGTGTGTGTGTGTTAGTGCTGGCATTTGTGCAACCGTGGATGCAAGAGTGCATTCCGTATGCATGCTTTTGGGGCAACCTTGTTCATTTATGTTTATGCAGCAATGTGCATACTCAACATTACATGCTTGTGCTTGTATGTGAGTGTATCATGGCTGCCACTGAGCTTGCATGAGCGTGTGCCTGCATGTGTGCCTGTATCTTTTGTGTGTTTGACTGCGTCTTATTAAAGTGTCATTTAGACAGACACTTCTCAGAGTCTGGCCCCAGGCAGCCTGATAGATTGTAATCATGGACTAAATTACTACTTTCCCAAGCTGTAATCACTGGCTATGTGTGTGTGTGTGTGTGTGTGTGTATTTATGTGAGGGAGGCAGAGAACCTCATCATTGTTTGGCATGTGTCTGTTATGATCCAGGTGAATGTAAGCTGCCTGAGTGATTTACCACTCACATTGTAACTCATCTTTGCCCCACACAGTCTCAGTCAGGATTATAGGATGCGTCTTACATCAGAGCATTGTGTTCATTCAAGTTACTATAAATCAAAAGTATTTAACTCTTTGGGTGCCAGCCGTGTTATAAAACAGAAAGTGCCTTGTGCCAGTGTTTTTGCCCATTTTGAGTCATATTTCAAGACCCACAGAATATTTTGTACTATGTCTCTGAAAACACTGAATAGCTAAAATGAAAAAAAGAGACTCTCTGTTTCTGTTTGCGTTTACCTTGTTCCATTCTTGTTTTATCAGAGGTAGAGGCCACTTTCACCAAAAACACCACTTTTTGTCCAGAATCCGTTTTGCTCTCTAATCGCGATCGTCTCCACTTCCTGCTTTGATCTCAGTGGTGTATACCATCTCTTTATGCTCCGACTACACCTCCCAGAAGCCCCAAAATTACTCACAGGCTGCAGGAGACCGCAATCGGCGACCCACTGCAGAAAAAAACACTTTGAGGTATATATACATCAATGGCACTCAGTGAGTTACAATAACTTATTGTTTTGCCTTTCAAAAATAATTTGTCATCAAATCATTGGTTCTGATTTTTTTTCCCCAGTTTTTACTGCCACCCTTTGAGATCTCTCTCTCAGCCAAAGATCATACTCAAGAGAGAAAGGAAAAAAAAGGAATACCAATGTTTGGATTTGCTGGTATGGGTGTTAAACTTACGTTGGACTTCATACTTCTTATATTTATCATGGGGTTTATCATACAACATTTATCAAACTGGGCAAAGAGCAGTCACTGATTTAAAAAAAAAAAAAAACTCCACTCCTTTGATGTGACAGTGATGACAGCTCTGTCTGGTGACACTCCACCTTGTTGAACTGTGACTTGAAACTGCTTAAGGTCTCTATCTCTGTCGAGCTTCCATCACTTGACTATTTTAAGATACCAAGGAGGTCCGAGAACGCACAAACACACACACACACACACATGCTAGACAATTATGAGCATAGACATGCACTCATCTAACCATCTAAAAGCACATGCACACAGCTTCCACATCACTTGCCCTTTAGCAAAGCACACGATGGTGAGAACTATCTTTCCTTTTAACCTTTTCGCCCCACTCTTGAGCGTTATCGCTTCCCCCTCAGACTTCACCCAAATTATGTCTCTTCACAGCTCGACCGCTCTGAGCGAGGACGTCGGCTCGAGGAAAGGAACTAAATTAGCCAACAGGAGATGTTGTATTTTCAGTTGTGACTCATGGCAATTAAGATTGCAGGCCTGAGTAATGAGTTGTTCAGGAAATAAAACGGGATATTAAAAAAGGGAGTATGTCTGCTCTTTGTAATCTGATAGTTTTGTATTACACAGAGCACTTTTAGATGTATTACTCTTGCGTGTAATGTAGCCTACTGTTAAGCTGCAGAATGCTTCAGGATGACATAGTGTCTTATTTGAAGTATTACTGATGAGCAAACACATTAACGCACTTGCATTCCCTGTCCCACCTCATGCTTTAAAACCTACAGTATTTAATTTCCTCTAGCCTTGTCTATTTGGCCAGCGAGGTGGTGACTTGATTGGTCAGCTGTGTGCCTTTCCTGTCTGATGATTGGATTTGGTTCTCATGTGTCCGGAGCACACCCCGGCACACCGGGATGAAGTAGATTAACTAGATTTTCTGTTTTTCTATGCTCTCTCTCTCTCCATCCCTGGCACTGTTATTGGAAGAAAGTGATAATTCCCCAGCACTTCAAACACAGCCCCCTAACTAAGACTCTGCTTAAGTCTCCTCCAAGGAAAAGCTGCCTGCCTGCGCACAGATGTCTCTGATTAAATTGTATCTCAGAGAGAGAAAAAGAGAGTCTTCCTTACAGCTCCCCCCTCCTTCATGCTCTCTCTCTCTCATCCCTCCTCATGTCTCTCTATCTGTCTCTCTGTTAGCTTGCTCAACTGGCTGTTGCCAAAAGAGCCTTGGGCGACGAATAAATTGCTTTGGTTTCAGCAGACAGAGAAGTTGGCCGAGACAAGCTGAATCAGTGCATTAGATGCGAAGGCCCCCTCATAGACTGGAAGTTAGCCTTTAGCGCAATCATTGACCGTGAGTGATGATTATGTCTAATTGAAGGAGACTTTCGCTACCTGTAACACAGCTGGGGGGCCTTGAGCATATTGGACAGAGGAAAACAGGCAGGGAGAAAAGAACAGAGTGTGTGTTATAGGAGATGGTGGGGGGAGAGGAGATTACAGTAGGATGGAGGAAGATAGGCGTGGGATGTGGAGGAATGAAGGAAAAGCGGGTGATAAAAGATAAAGAAATGACTGTGAAAAATAGAGACTGTTTTAATTAATTATGAAGGTATCAATATTGACTAATGGTGGTATTTGTACATTGCGATGTATTCTAATAAAGTCATGCTAGTCCAATAATGAAGCATAACCAGAACTCTTCTTTCCGAACCCTGCGGATATTTCACTTTCAGCATTTTGGGTAGTTGAACAAATTTGGTTTCTAAATATACACCCGTTTAAAATGTGCTTTTGACAAGGAAAATGCATGCTGAAATTAGCGCTAACCAAGGGATTTCTAGCTCAGCTCATAGCTTTTCAAATCACTCCCAAATCCCATCAAAACAGTACATTTCAACGAGGACTGGACTAGCGCTCAATATACAATATGCAAGAGCTTCCAAGTAATTTAGAGGGAAAGAATATCAATATGCTCATTGTGCATCATTTAGGGGAAAAAAAACACATTCTCTACAAATTTGGACACTGGAAATAATAGGATATCATGCCTTTTTTCCAGGCTTCATTAGCGTGCCAGTGTTTTGTACGAGCGCGAGGGCTCGTGCACCCTTTTGTTTGTGTGTTTAAGATGTGTGTGTCGATACATGCATGCTTGTGTTTGCTTGTAGGCCGCTGCACGTGTGTGTGTGCAGGAATGAACGCTTGAGCTGTGCGGACGGATGCCAAAGACAAAAACAGCCACAGCCTCCCCCACCCGTCCATTTCCACATGGCACTGGGTTCCCTGGCACGAACGGTGGCCACGGGAGTCGCTTCAGATCATCTAGGAGGGTATTGGATGGCTGTCGCTGCCTTTCACAATAACCTGGCAAGGTCCAAATTCATTTGGGTAAAATTTGGCCCTGGCTGCAGCTCTGTAGTGCCCACAGCATTTGGCCCCACTGCCCTGTGCTGCGCTAGGCCGAGCCACCAAGCGTTTTCGCTGGATCCAGAGAGAGCCATTAGCGGCTGCTTGTGATGATGGTTATGCTCCCCAGTGTCACACACAGATAGTTGCCTTTGAATGATTTGAGCGATTACCCTTTTCACACAAGCTATGCAGTAATGGGTAAGGTGAGAGAGTGGAGAGAAAAGGGAATGGGCAGAGGGAGGGCAAGAAGAGAGGGCAGGAAGAGAGAGAGAGAAACATAGAGAAGAGATTCAGATAAAAAGAGGTTCATGTGTCATTTTATTCATACGCTAATCAGTGTATGAAACGCTGTAAAGTAGATGTATTTTAACACTGCCCTCTCATTCACCTCACATGTATTTACAGGCTGTGGAAATGAACATACCAAACATGAGTTCTAAAAGATGAAAATAATAAAGATAAATGCAATGTGCAATGTGGATGAAAAAAATATTTAGAAATTATGCGTTTGTGAATTTTTAAGAAATAATTTCTCTCTCAGAAGACGGACTGTTGAAGCATGTGCCAGAAGAGATATACACACTAACATATACATATAATTCACATTCATTTATAGGTTTGTGTCAGATTGTTATGTATTTTTTTAACAAACGACCTCACAGCCAAAATTATTGCATTAAGTGCATTCCACCTGCCCACTCACTCAAACATCTGTAATCACCTATCACAGCAGAGGTGCTTGTTTGTGTGTGTTTGTGTGTGTTTGTGTGTGTGTGTGTGTGTGCGTGTGTGTGCGTGTGTGATTGCTGACTTCAGAGAGCAAAGTTGAATCAATGCTTTGCCAGAGAACGCAAACAGAAGTGAGGTGCTGACGAAAAAAATGCCCTCCGATCAGAGCTCATACTGTGCGCTTGTTGTGCTCCTTTCAGGTTTTGCTCCTCTGGGGTTGCTTTCTCAGTTCACGCTAACATTTGTGTGATCTGAAACCGACAGATTTGGCTTTAATCTCTCTGTCTGCCTTACGATGTGAAATGCAGTTTTAGTTTGTTACTGTTGTCTTTGTTTATATCTGTTTCGCATGTAGGACCTTTGTTTTTCCTCTATGACATTTTTACCATCATTGGTATTTAATTGCATTTAAGCAACATGAATTTAATTGCAGTTACCTATAGTTAAATTATAACGGTTGCTAAAGAACATAGATTTTCTGGACATGACATATATATATCAATCTCCTTCTCAGCATCATGGCACTCTCCAATAAGGAGCTATTTATTTGCTACCATTCAACTAATAATTGTGTTTAACTAACACTTCATTTGCAATTAAAAATAAATTTTTTTCTTCCTTTGTTATTTAGTACATAATGTAAATATTTATTTTATTATTACTACTTATTCTATTATGTCTTTTCTGTTGTTTTTGTTTTTTATTAAATTTGTCCATGGTGCTGGGGATATATATATATATATATATATATATATATATATATATATATATATATAGTGTATACAGACAAACACACACACATCTCCAAATGAGTATTACATGTGGCTACACACTGAAGGCCAACAAACACATGCCACTCTCCCATCACACACATGCACACTGAAAGCCCACAGACAAACAGCTGGCGCAGAGCTCCAGATGGACAACAGCTCACAGTGTTAACAGAATTATAGATTTCATAACACAGGATGCCTATACAACCGTACGAGAGTAAGATGAGCTGATCAAGCCAAGCATGCACAACAGTGCGTGTCAGCATGTGCCAGGCTCTATGTATCCTGTGTGTCTGCACAGGCCTGTGTAGAAAAAAAAAAAAAACATATGAGTTCACATACATCTGTGTGCCTTTATGTGTGCGTGTGAGCTAACACAATCCCATTCTGCTGTATAGTGGAGCAGCACCATAAACAGGGGGCACCTCTCCTATTTGATAACAGATAGGCTCCCATAGGATCGGCCATTATTCCTTTGCATTTCGCCGGGCAAATGAACTTGACAGATGGCTGTGTCACCCAAACCCTTGACTACCAACCTGATTATGCAGAAAACAATACAATAGAATAGAGCAGGGGAATCATTACCGGAGGTAGGGATTGCGAGTTTGATGGCACACCCCAATACCTCACCCACAGTCGAGGACAATGCAGCACAGGCCGACAAAATTACACTTGTGAAATTGAACAGCGAGAATGAGTTTAACATAAACTGGGTTACGGTCAGGCAATCTGTCATCAGGCTAAAGCCATTGTCTAGGGCTGCTTGCATGGCATATGAACTCATCCGTCATCTCCGGCTCTATTAATGGCTGCAGCTCAGGTTTTAAACTGTAGAGGTTTACTGGCTGGGGCAAGGCTCCCCTGCTGCCTGTATTATGCGTTATGAGGAATGTGTCATTTTGTGTATTGGATGTGTATGAGCGTGGGGAAGTGAGTAATTGAGATTGGTGTTTGGTGAAGCTAAGGGAAATACGGTGAGTATGTCTTGTTGTGTTCTATAAGAAAAAGCTGTAATTGTTAAAAAAGAAAAAGAAAAGTTAAAAAAAAAGAAAGCTTTTTCATCTTGAGCACCACATCTTGTGGACAGTGTCGAGTGGGCTTGTGAGTTCAAAGGTCATTGAGTTTTCTCAACACAGAAGGATTTCTGATCAACAAGAAGAAAAGTTTGAGTCAACCCAGTCGGCATGTTCTTACTTGGGCAGGTGGACACTGCACACTCAGTGAATAGAGCACAACACAGAACATATGGCGCTGCCGCTGGACTTCAGAGAATAGCCACTACAAGGATGCTTTTCATTTCACCCCAACATCGTGAGTCACATCTGGAAGTGGATCTTTTCACATTAACGCTGCCCGCATCCACTGTCCGCTGAGGTCCTTTCTACTACTACATCTGTTCTACAACCTGTGTTAATTTACATTGGTCACTGCTACACATTTTAACATCATGTTGTCATGTCATTAAATGGAAATTACAGTTAATACACAGAGTACTGAGCAGAAATACCAGTTGTACAGTTGTTTAGTTGTGCAGGTGGCAAGGCTCACAACAAGTCACCCCACTGGTTAATTTGTCTCCAAAGTTATAAGTTTATTGCAATGAACGGCCTCATTATTGTTTTTTCTGCACCATTATTAGAAGGTGTTGCATGCATTCATTGAACTGTTATATTTATGTTATGTTTTATGTATTTATGTCTTTTATGTCTAAGTGAGTAGTGTGAGTAGTTATTTACTCACTCATTATTGTGACACAAGCACCGTACGATGTTTGCATCTATATCATAGAATCCAAAATACATGGTTATGTGCATGTTTTCAAATTAATTTATTTTTTTAACTTTTAGTTTTGTACTTGCAATAAACACAGGAAGTTTGATTTGGTGATTACATTGAACACATGCTCACAAGAATATTTCAACTCTTTGAGTGCCATTGACATATTTATACATCATTTAAAATCCAATGCTTGAGTGCCATAAACGTACATGAGACATACTACAAAATATTCTGTGGGTCTTGATGTCTCGATGATTCAAAATTGCCAAAAACAGCTGGCACTCAACGAGTTAATAAACTCAACGCATTTCACCTTTTTCTTAAAACAAGACACATTGCCCTGCAAAAACACATACCCACAGTTCAATGCGCATTTTACCCTTACCCTAAGGCATTTTTGACCTCATCCCCACCACTTGCATAAATACAGAGCCCAAATGAACCCACATTGCACACATTCTCTCAGTTCAGGCTGTGCAAGTTTCATTAAGTCCATGTTTGAGCAGGCAAAATAGACTCTCTCCATCACCCAAAACATGAAGCTGTTAAGATAACAAAATGAGGTGAATGTGCCTCTTCTTTCTCACTGAAACATGAACTTTGCCAGTGTAGTGGCAAGAGTGTGCTTTACTACTTCAACCTCATATCCTGAAGTTGGCGGCTTGGTCCAAGTATTTGAGAAGCACATGGGTAAACAAAGCTTAACAGGCTCTGAATGCCATAAATAAGAAAGCTCGAGTGTGTGGCAGAAAGTTTGTTCAAGCTGCAGCATTTCCCCTCCCGTCAGCGATGGTGTGTTTCCCTCACCGTGCTGTTGACAGTGTGTCACGCTGTGTTGCCAACTCACAAAGCAAACCAACAGTGGACTTGCATCAGTTTAGCACCCCGGTGTTAGGTATGTACACACAGCAAGTCAAATCAAAGACCTTGCTTGTGCTTCAGCACAGTGCAGGTTTTCAGCTGAGAGAAATACAACTTAAATAGGAAATCTCACACTGTCTTGTAAGTGGGCTAAAGGAGGCATAGCCTGAAAGGAGTTGAGCAAGTAAGGAGTGAAAGGGGAAAAAAAAACTGTCTTTAAATGACTTCGATCTCTGGTGTGATGAATCACAGAGTCGCAAATCCCTTTTTAGCTAATTGCTACCAGCATGTGAGATTTTGCCCCTACTCCTCCTCCATGTTCAATATCAATTTTCAGGGGCGGCAGAGAGAGATAGCCCTAGTCTGCTCCCCTGAGTCTCGCCAGTGGCCTCACTGATAAAAACTGCACTAACAGCACTTAGCCATTTCAGAGAGCGGGGAAACAGACACACACACACACACACACAGACTCTCTTATTCACAGCTGTGTGCGGTAATGAAGGAGAAAAGATGGGCCAATCGAAGTGAAACAGGGAACAGGCTGGTGTCATCTGCTCTGTGACCTTCTGAGAAGACTGTGTGTGTGTGTGTGTGTGTGTGTGTGTGTGCACTTGTATATGTGTATGTGTTCTCCTCAAGAAGTCTGGAGGTCAGACCTGTGCTCACTGAAGGGAATTAACATTTGTCTGCTTTGCTAAGGACAGGCTGTGCCCCATGGAGAATGCAGGAAGTGTGAGTAGATTGGTGAGCTTCAGCCTGTTTTGAACACACAGTACATGGCAAACAGCAACCACTGTAAATGGAATAGGATGGTAAAGCTTGAAAGGTAATTTTGAAAATTAAAAGGAAAATTACACGGTGGAAAAGTAGAGGATGTAGCAGGTGAAAATGTTTGACACCCTTACATCTATTTCATTAATCCAAACTGGCTAAAATAGATGTACAGTGGTGATAATGTACATAATACAGAAATAATTTGTCTGTACGTATGTGTATGTGTGTGTGTGTGTGTGTGTGTGTGTGTTAAGTTCCTGCATCAGCTTACCCTTGACCATCCTCAAGAGGAGAGGTGACACAGCAGAACTCCCCTGACACTTTCTGCTCAATCGGGCAGCTTCCTCCACAATTAAAGGACCAACTACACCTCAGAATCCATCATGGAAAAGTGTGAAGCCAATGTACGCCAGCCAATAACAACTGCCATGCACTTTACAAGTGTGTGTGTGAGTGTCTGTCTACTTCGGTGTGTGAAGGAGAGTTCATGAGTGTAAAATAAAACGTGAAATAATGTCAAAGCAAGTTCGTTTTACAGTTTGAGGAAAGAATTTGTCTTGGATAATATTTATCATTGGGTCAAACAAACACAGACATTTGATTGTGTGATTAACTCTTTGAGTGCCAGCCGTTTTATCAAACAGAAAGTGCCTTGCGACAGCATTTTTGCCCATTTTGAGTGATATTTCAATATCCACAGAATATTTTGTCTCTAAAAACACTGAATAGGTCAAATAAAAGAAGACTCTCTATTTCATCATGAAAAAAAAAAAAAAAAACATTTGTTTTTAACTTGTTCCATTCTTGTTTTATCAGAGGTGGAGGCCACTGCCACACTAAACGCCACTTTTTGTCCAGATTTTGTTTTGCTCTCTAATTGTGATCGTCTCCACTTCCTGCTTTGATCTTCGTGGCGTATACTGTCTCTTTACGCTCCAAGTACATCTCCCAGAAGCCCCAAAATTACTCACAGGCTGTGGGAGACTGTGATCGGCGACCTGTTGCCGAAACAACACTTTGACTTCGAAATATGTCAATGCCACTCAAAGAGTTAATGTATCCATCCTTTGTATTATGGACAAAGCACAAGTCACAAATCACATGACCCTATCACATATTTGACTACCACCACAGCTTCTGTTGGCCTCTGTATTGTAAAATGTGACACTACACAGGTGCATGAGTAGCTAGAGTCGTGAGTTCAAATGACAAATTAACATTATTATACAGCTGCAACCCATAGTGGACATTTCCTTTCACTTTACCTCTCTTTCAACCCCTTCATGTTTTTGTTTCATCTGCGGCTAAGAGGCTTTCCAGGGCTGAAGTCACCGACTCCCCTGCCTGATTATGCAAAAAGCTTTTAAAAGAGGCAAGGTGGAGGGAGGTTTGAGAGATCTGTGGCCTTCACACCCTGCACCCTCTCCTCTCTTCTTTATCCTAATCTGATTTCTAGCAGCCATCTTTGATCTAGGCCTGTGCCAGAGGAAAGCAAGCTGCTGGGGCCTTGCCTCTACAGATGAAGTGAGTATGGAGATTAGCAGCCTTCCCTTACAGCTTTAGTGGCTAATACCTGATTAGGGCCCCGAGTCAGCCAATTGTCTCAATGCTGGCTATCAATGCTAGCACTGGCTCCAGAGAGAGGGCGGGGGTGGGTGAGTTGGAGGAGAGGAAAGAGGGATGGAGTAGTCGTGGTGGTAATATTGGGTAGAGAGGGTTGGGATGAAGGTTGATTCTGTAATGGATACTCATTTTATCCCACCCCACTAAGAAGATTAGACCTTGGGGTGTCATATTAGCTTTGCTCTCTAGGCCTTTGGTGGTCCACGCAGCTTTCTGGTGGTTCTTGCTAGCTCATGCTGATGGTTCTATTCGCTTCTCTTTCCCATGTTGTCTTGCACTTGTACATCTGGATCACAAAGACTGAGCATTAAATATCACCCCTTCCTTCTTAGAAGAAGGTATGACTTGCTGTGATGCACATCTGTTTCAAGTTAAAAGAAAAAATCCAAGGAGCACACTGCACCATGCATGTTTTCTAATAAGACACCGCAAGACTTATTTGATATATGAAGTGAGATGCAATGCGTTTTGAAAAATAAGTTCACTTCAGCCCCGATGATGCTTGCCAACAAATGGTACGACTCTTTGTTCATTTTCCAGGTCTTGCTTGCATTGCTTTGCTTCTCAGATATGTTTAAGGAGTGTTGTGCCTTATTTAATTAATGTCATATGATTTATTCAAGACCAACACAATCTTGAGTGTTCTGTTACGTTGACAGTCGAGTGCTGCGAGACATAGCTGGCAAAGAGGCCAAACAGGAGGCCATGAAAGTTTAAAAAATGTGTTGAGATAGACTGTAGACATCTCATTCCAGTGGAGTGCTGTTGCTCTCTCTCCATCTTGCTCTTTCTGACTCTCTATCTCTTTAAATCTGTCAGTTTAACAAAGACAGAGCAGACCTCTGAGAATGACAAGCTTAGCCAATTAAAGTACTTGAGACAGGCAAATGCCTCTCTCCTTTATAACCTGGGTTTACACTTATGCTACAACTGGTGAAAATAATTGGTTAATAATACAATGGACAACTACCAAAGACAGATTTGTAAGTATTTAAGTATGTATGAGAATTTGTCTAATTAGCAGCTGGTTATGAGTGTTATACTTCACAATTGGAGTTGAAACTTTCAACTGTCAGTCAGCCAGATGTAAAACTCTGCTGCACAACCTGCAGTAGTTAAAAACGATAAAAAAACAATAGTATGCAAGGTATATGGGTATTACAAATATTTTCAGCATGTAATGTTATAGAAAAAAGGGAAGCTGGTGGAGGGAGCCTAAAGGTAGAGACAAAAAAGGCACAAAACCAGCACAAAGGTGAAGAAGGATAATGAGGAAAAACTCCTTCAGTAAACCCTCAAATGCCTTATTATCCTAAGAGCTGCATCTCCTTATGAGCATACTCTTTATCTACTCACAATCACTTCCTCTTTGTTCTGCAGTGCATGCCTCATAACACCTTTTAATCTCCATGTGTGTGTGAAAGGAGGGGGGTAAAATGCACACTTGCTTGGCTGCTTTAGTATACATTATTAGTGTGTTGTTGAACCTCTGGATGGGAAATTAACAAATAAAAGGTGGGGATTATCTTGCAAGCGTGCACTATTTTCGTTTTTAGGGAAATTAGGCTTGATGGATTTAACTGATGTGGAATGATTAGTCCCTCATTATCTGAATCCTTTATCTCAACCTTGCTGGTCAAAGCAGCCTATTTGTCTGTTAACACAGCCTAGCTACCTGGTAGTTTAATGACAAGGTGTATGAGATTAATTAACAAAAGACTGTTATCTCATTTACCGAACTGCTGTGATGTCTGGTCTTAAAGAGGTGTGCTTGTTGAGTTTTTTTTTTTTTTAATGTGAGCACTTATGCATGCTCTTGAGTGCATGTTAATTTGCATATTGACAGGGTTTGTTTCATGTATCACCACTTTGTCTCCCTGACCATTTTGCATGAGGTACTTAGCTAGTCTGATGAAGAAAAACAAACTTAGCTTAACTCAATATTGAACCCACTTTTGTGGTTGTGAACTTCCCCCCATCAGCGGTGGCTCTAAACCCATTTAGAGTCCCAGAGGAGAGGCTAAGTTAACGCCTCCGCTTCCCCACGGCCGGCTAATGAGAAGGGGCACACATTGCCACAGTCCTCCTTTCTCTCTCCCTCGCTCAGGCCTCTCAGAGTGGAATCGATCCTTGATGTCAAAGGCCGAACATTTCTGGCCCGCTCAGCCAGGAGTCCTGCACCCATTCCCCCAACCCCCCTCCCAGCAGAGCCAAATTAGCAGAGCCTCAACACATCAGAGCCTGAATCAAATAAAGATTATTCTAAGGCTATACTTTTCACTCGGACCACCTATTTACCAGCTTCTAAAGGATTATACTAACTCCAAGAAATACTTGCTACCACCCCCGTGGTGTGGAACAACAAACCACTCTGTGCCGTTTAGCGACTGAGAGCCATTGATACCATGGCACAGGATGTAGCTGACACAGCCTTTGTTATTTTCAAACTCCATTAATAATCTATGATCTCCTTGTGCTCCCTCGCCCCTAGAATGGTTGCAGGCTGTTTACATAAATTGACAAGGACGCCAAAAGGCATGCCGTGATTTTTCAAAAATATTTTAGCCCCAGAAGACACGATAAAAATGATATTTATTAATTGGATGGTATCCAGGCTCTGTTTACGTATTTCATATTCATTTATTATGTTTTCTTTGCCCATCTATGGAAAGGCATTTGACTGACACAAATACATTATTCTATTTGTGTGTTATGTCCCACGGGGCTGTTAATTATTTGTTTTTCTTGAGTGTGGAAACTTAAAGGAATACATCACAAGTATAACACCCGAGGATGTTGTCTCTTTTCTTGCTTCCATTTACACTTCACTTTCCTTATGTCTCTCATGTGTGAATGTGCTCAAAGGAAGTCAAACCATGATGCAGTAGAATACATTAATTAAATGCAAAGTCGATAAACAAGGCCTGTAACAGAGGGGCACATTCAGTTTATCCTTTTAGGTCAGTCTGCAGTCTAATCATTTGTCGACAACAAGAAGTTTTGAGTTTTGTCAACAGCCTTCAGATTGAAATTCATCATTTTGAAGACAAAATGTGGAGCAAAGACTAATCCATCTATTTTGCCATTTATTATTCTGAAGTAATGAATTCTCTGCAGGAAAATTGAGATCTGTATTTAGCTGTCAGGACCATTTTAGTTGAAGGATGATTGACATTTTGCTGTGATTTGACTAGTCATATTCACTCACTCACATGACAAAGCGTGGACGAGATTGCGCTTTATGGCGAATATGGAAATATGTTCTCTTTTGCAGGAAAGAATTCAAGGACTGTCACTAATACCAAATCATTATTTTCACCTATACTTTGTCCAATGATAAGCCAAGTATTTATCTCCGAGGTTGAAAGAATAACACAATTTAATGACTCACGATACATTTGTACTATTTCTCCAGTGAGGTTGTTGTAAATAGTATAGGGTCCAGCAATTTCTGAGCTGCAAGAGCCTCTGTTAACACGGTGCTTGTCCTTTCATCCACTAAGGTTGGAGTGAAAAAAAAAAAGTGAGGAAAAGAATCTTCAATTTAGTGAGCACAACCTGAGTCATTATTAGAAATGACAGTTGAACCTGATGAAATTGTATTCCTATTGGAAAACCAAATTGCTATCAGACGGACATGATTTCCTTGTGCTAGGACCATGCTAATTCTGTGTCAAAACATTGGTAAATGTATTTAAAAGCCATAATAGCATATTACCATGCAGTCTTCCTTCGCCCTCGTACGTAGACCCTATTAATCTGAAACTTCGATTTGCATGTAAATGTGGTCAACTTTCATATCATCAAAATACATGAGTCCGACACCAGCGGCAGGCCAACAAGCCATGTTTGTGTGTGAGTGTATGTGCACACAAAAACAGGACCCGCAAACTTGTGTGAATGTATGCATGTGTGGTTATATATGCACATGCAATTACAAATTTATATAGGTGTGTTTGCATGTGAGAATATACTCTATATATGAATGCACTGGTGCAGGTACTCGTGTGTATTGGATGGGAGAGAGTTTGGGGTTGAAATAATGCATTTGGGCTTGATGTGCAATTACTAGCATATATTTGGGATTTCAGAGGGATAATATGAGCATGGCAGGAAGGGTGACATAATATGAGGAGATAAAAGGGATAACATATCAATATGTAAGTGCCGGTGTTTGTATGTTTGCAGATGTTAGTAAAGCAGCAATTTGAGGTAGCTGCTGGAGATGAGAGGCTAGATGATGAAGCTTGATTTCTATTATCATAATCATCATAATGACTGGAATTATGCAGAGTTGAGACAGTCTTCTCTTGTGTTTGCTGACTTGTCACAGTTTCAGAAAATGTTGTCCTAGCAGTGAGAGAATCACCTTAGATTTTGCATCACATATGTGGTTCCAGTAAAAAGGACAAGATTGTAGATGATCCCAAGTTAAATAAACAAAGTGGGAAGCTTTTATAAGATGCACCTGTTGCTGGGAAGAGGCCAGTTTGAGGCTAACAACTATCTCTCTGGCTGCAAGCATCGCCTCACTTCTACACTGACCACAACATATTGGTCATCTGTGTACGTCTTTAAAATGCAACACTTGAGTGCCGTAGACGTATATATACGTCAAAGTTTTCAGCAGATGGCAAAAGAGGGCGCTCTCATACAGACTGTGAGTAATTTTGGGCTCCTGGGATTTGTACTTAGGACATAGAGAGACGGTATAAGCCACTGAGATCAAAGCAGGAAGTGGTGATTTTGGTGAAACTGGCCTCTAAAAAAACAAGAACAGAACAAGTTAATAGCATTTTTTTCATGATGAAACAGAGTCCCTTCTTTCATTTGAGCTACTCAGTGTTTTCAGAGTCATAGTACAACATATTCTGAAAGATGACTCAAAACGACCAAGGCACAAGGTACTTTCATTTTTTAAAAAAGGGCTGGCACTCAGTGAGTTAAAGATGCATCTAATTGTTTCGCCACAGCCTTGCATTTTAACATGTGCAGGAAAGTTAAGCATCAGTTAGTATTCTACTATTTAGTCAAAATACTGCATTCAATTTCAGGTAATTAGAGGGACATGCCAGCAGGAGATCCTCCACTGATGCATTCCATTATTCTTTGTGGTGGCAAAAACTTTTCACCTGCCCTGGTTCCCACATTACCAACAGAAGGCTCCATCATACGGGAATGGGGAGAGAGGAAAAATGGAATTAGGAGGCATGGGTGTGGTGGAAGAGAGGATCAAGGGACGGTGAAAGGTATGACAAGAGGATGAGAGGAAGGAGAAAACAAGAGGGGGAGATGGTGGGGGGCAGAGGGAGGGATGGGAGAGCAGTGCTGGAAGCTTTAATTGGTCCCTCTATCCTCAGATTCATCACTATTTCATACACTGTTTAACCTTTGGGAGGCTAACTTGCGGCTTCAAGCTGTTTGTTACAGCAAATGATGACTGGATGTTTCATTTTATAGGACTCTTCTCATAGCCTAACCTCCAATCACAGACAACAGTGTTCACAAGCACAAAACAAGCAACATATACAGTACTGAACAAGTCAAATGAAGTAAGATTTTTTTATTTACGTTGCATGATGTGGCACTTGTATATAAAAGAACACAAAAAAATAGTTTGGTGAAGACATGATATAACAGCGATTTCCTAGTGTTTTGACATTCACCCAGCTGATGAAAGCCTGTGTTTAAATACGCAAAGTTAGAAATTCAGAACATGAATATAGCAGCAAACAACTTTTTGCCACAGAAAAACATAGTGGACTTATGATGTCCTGAGTAGAGAGTGATTTGTTCTGATATTTCTGTGTTTTGTTAACATAGCCGGTCTGATCAAATGTGCATGTTAGTGCATGTATGTCCCACTGACTGTAAACACTGTGTTCATATCATGGTCACCGCTGGCAATGCTGTTCCAACCATGTAACTCTCTGCTCCTCAGTTAATACTGTCAGCTCTGTCACCAATGAGTCACCAGCACTTCGCTTAAACTTTTACTCAAGACAATCCTACATTTTTATTTTTTTTCCCCCACGTTGGCGCTCTCGCTGCATGTAGCCTCATTAAAGTGAATGTTAGAGATGTGCTTTAGGACACCAAGCAAATATCCATCACAACATAGCCGTAAAAGAAGATTCAAAGACCCAAAGAAGTTCATCACTGAGAGACAAGTGTTTCTAAGTAGTGCCAGTGCCCCCTCAGAACTAAGATGTTCCCAAAACCAAACAAACTGGACATATTATGCACCTCTATAGATGCAGTGTAAATCTCACAGTAGCTAATACTGAACTATAGTCTATGAACAATGTTGATTGCTTTAAGGATGTCCTCCCCAACTTTGATTCTTGTTATATCCCACAGGAGACAGGGAGGGAGGGAGTGTGAGGGGAAAATAGGACAGAGAGAAGTAAAGGGAAGGAGAAAAAGAGGAGAAAGACAGAGCACTCACGAAGGAGGCAAACCTACTTTCCATCATTATCCTGTAAAATATCATTTGATTGGCTGCTCAGTGGCAGGGGGCCCCGGGTGGCTGCAGCTCTGTCGTCGGGGCTAAGGATGGAAACACACAGCTTTTCACTTTTTCTGTCAAAACTAGCTTTGCCCAAATGGTATCATTTTAAATGCCATGACAGTGGAAGGTGGAAGGGAGTGTGATGGGCCTAAGGGTATACATAGACCCCATATGCTAGTGACACTGATACAAGTGTAATTCTGGACTATTAGAGTGACACGGGAGATCCTCCCAACCCTGAGCCACACACACACACACACACACACACACACACACACACACACACACACACATACACTCAACCCAGAGCACGAAGCAGCTGAATGGGGGGCGTATGTGGAACAGACTGTCATGCCATGAAAATTTAAGAAATTCTTTAACCTGGCCTTGCCTGATCCCCTCCTCCTTTGAATATTTCATAATGCCAAAATGATTTATTAACTTGAGACAGGTATAGCTCAGTAGGGCCAGGTAGAGCCACAGGGACAACAGCGGGATAAACCCACAGGGTGCCGCATCAATCAAAAGACAGGGGAATAATTTCTACTTATTTTACAGAGCATATTTTTTTCTGACAGAAAAGAAATGTATGCCTCCTCATTCATAAAGAGAACAAAATGAGTGAAAACAAATTGTTGCAGAAAAGTTGCATTTGTCTCAATCCAAACGAGCTTTTAACTTATGAAAACATCAGTGTTTCATACAGCTGGTGATGGAAATGACAGTATGCTCATGATATATTTATTTATGGTGATACAATGGATGGAAATCTGTTTGAGAACATTTATCTATAATCCTGTCTCTTTTTATGGCTCATGATTGCCAGAGGCATCGTTTGGCCAACAATGTCGCAGAGGTCACTGAGCAAGGGTGGGCTGGGAGAAGAGAGATGGCAAGCAGACACTCGATACCTCAAAGGAGCTGTGTCGAAGAGAGAAACAGCAAACATACAGAGAGGAAGAGAATATGATGTACAAAGTCAAGATAAAATGAAAGAGGACAGGAGGAGAGGGGAACAGAATGAAACAAAGGAAATGACACGACCAAAACGAGATAGAAGGGAACCATGCACAGATAAATGAGACAGAAAGTAAGGACCATGGAAATGGAGCAAGAGTGAGGGAGCAGTGAAGCAGATAGGGCCCATGGGAGCCGATGAGAGAACAAAAGTGGCCCTTCTGCTAATTGACTGCAAAATTAGCCCCATCTAGCCCAGTGGGACTGTAGTGAGGCAGTGGCAGATGGAAGCAGACTGGACACCAGAGCAGAAAAAAGGTCTGCAAAACCTGCCGTGAAGCTGCCCACAATTGTGGGTCACAACACCGCAACACGTTCCTTGTTTAACAGGACATGGCCAAGCACAGGGAAAGGATTGAGAGGGCAGGGAGGGATTAAAAAAGGTCAGAAGAGGAGGTTAGGGAGGGAATGAGAGGAGAACGGATGGGGAGAGCAGAATCAGAGAAGCTGATATTATTTTCATGATTATGAACGGTGACATGCTATCATTGGAGCATAACTTCCCAACAACCATTATATGCAAGGAGAATATATACAAAGGTCAATGCGTTTAGGAATATGAACACATGCTATGAATGCACTGTGGTATATTGTGGCAACAACTCTGATAATAGATAAACCAATTATCAATTAATAAGTAAATTAAAACACAAAATTTCTTGTTGGCTTTCTTAGTATTTTATAATCATAAACTAAATGCTTATTTTATGACAATAAACAATTAATTTGAGCAATAATAGATAGTTGGAGAAACTGTTGACATTACAGCGTTATGGCAGTGTAAGGAAAAATCTGAGGAATGAATCACTTCCTAGAGTTCTAATAAAAACATAAATATACTAACCTCTGTGATGAGAGTGCTATGATTAAATACCTAAACTGCTGAATCATATATAATATTTCAGGCAGCAGTCCAAACTGGAGGGAAGATGTGGTTTGTCAGTGTGCTATATGGGGTTTACCCAAAAACTTTTTAATAGCACATTATGCCATGTGGAGTCCACTAGGCTGTTTATTTTTATGTAAAACCAAGACTCAAACTTTACTTTACATGTAAACAAAATATTTCAGTCCAACTGAGCAAAATTAATTAATAAATAATTAATAATTAATAAAACTGCTGTGACAGAGGGATTATATGTGTAATATATATGTGTAAAAGTTCCTAACACGCTGACAACAGAATAACAACCAGGTTTGCTTGTAACTAACTGTATATCCATTTGTTAAAATGTACTCATAAAAACAAAAAAAAAATTATAATGCATGTTCTCGGATGATGGTCTGTGACATCCAAAAAGTCAGCAAAGTAAAAAATTATTACTTTGTTATATTTATTAAAAAAAAACATTTTCTCATGTCAAGAGTTAAATAAGTTATTCAAATCTGAATCAATAACTATGTCAGGTTCCAAAAACCTGAAAAAAGTATGGATGACAACAGTGCACACACACATACACACTCACACCATATCACCCTGCATAACCGAGTAGCCACTGATACTATAAAGTTGAATTACATTGCTCAAAGCTCGTTTTGAAAGTGCCAAAAGGAGCCATTCCTCTTTCTAGGGATTACTCTGAGGAATGTATTTACAGTTTCTCTCTCTCATTTAAAGGCTGTATGGAAATCAGAGGACTACAGACACCACTCATGGGCTGTTTTGAAATTCAAAGAAGGTGGGGAGTAAAACTATATTGTCCTTTTGAGGATGCAGGAGGATGCTTTCCATTCTGCACAGCACCATGACTGTCATAGTAATCTGATATGACAAATTCACATACAGTGGATTAGCTGCTGGTGGTGAAAGCCAGAGCGGTTAATATTTGTTGATGTTGCTTTTATCCAGCAGTTCTGGTGTCCCTGGGCTGCGGTTACCCTGACGATGAGGAGAGGAAAGGAACCAAAGGACAGGAAAGCTTTTTTTTTTCTCCTGGCAACCAGGAAGAGTATAAAAAAACGTAAGGCCACTAGGCCTGCTCATCACTTTGTATGCTGTCAAAATCTTTGATGTTCCCTGACTCTTGATGTCGGGGGCTATGAAAAATGCTTAGCTCAATTTAAGCCTCTCGCAAAAAAGGGCTAACAACTGTAATTAAATCATTAAATTCTTGTCTACGCTTCACAGAGCATAGAGAAAATTAACTTCCCACCAACCTCATTTTCTACTTGAACATGAAATAATGATTTTTTTTTTCTCAAGCTCATATAATTACAAAGCTAACATCTGATAGAGTCAGCATCCAGGGGGGATTATCACATGCATGAGTATTAGACCTCATTACCAGCTTGACTGCAAAATTATTACATCTTGTAATTGGATGGTGAGATTTATACACAGATTGGCCGGGTTTCTGTAAGATTGTAATTACAAGCTTCATTGGTTTGCTACTTATCGGAACTTCACAGAGAAAACAACTGGTAAAATGAAATGAGCATTTCATTAACCTATCGCCTTATCAGGGGAAAAACCTGTGTAACGTTCATGTATGCATTAACATAAATAGGATCATTCATTCTGCCGCCAGATAGCCTCGACTGGAGTTTTATTTTCTTTCTTTTTTTCCAGGCAATGAGGGTGGAGGGTGGAGAGAAAGAGGGTGGCAGGTTTGATTGCAGTTGGGGTGGGAGGGGAGGAGGTCGGTGGCAATATTCATTCATTTTCACAGAGTTTATTTAACCTTCATAATCCTGTGTTGATGGAACGGAGCGGAAAGGGACACGGAGGGAAAGAGGACGAAGAGATGGAAGGGGAGGGCTGCAAAGGGTGAGGGAAAAGGAAAAAAAAAATAATAATAAATTAGTTGTCTGACGTTACAAGGGATGAACTCAATATATCTATTACTTAAAGACTAACTGACTGTGAAAGTGCTCATTTCACGAGAGACGAGGCAGCGAGCTGCCGAGTACTCATGGGGCTCTGAGGTGGCTGCTCTTCCCCTTCTCTCTCTTTTAGTCTCTCTCTCTTTCAGTCCCCCCACCCCTCTCTTTTAGTCTCTCTCTCAGCTTTGATGTGTCCCCTTTCACTGTTAACAAACTCTGGCCGTGTTCCCCTCTTGCTCAAACACAACGGCAGGTGCAGATTGGATGCCCACATAAATAACCTCCTCACACAATGACACCAGGGGATCGATCCAGATTTTGATGGGTGCTGCTGCTCATACAAAAGGATTGTGTGTCTGACTCTGTGTGTGTGTGTGTGTGTGTGTGTGTGTTAAGACTGGGCGGGCGGAAAACAAATAGGGACGAGCAGGATGGGACAGAAGGAAGGAAGGAAGGTGGAAAAGGGGGTAACAAGAGTGATAGAGGGGCAGGGTGGAGGAGAGGGGTATAAAATGGTTCAATTACAAGCCGAACACTATTTCTCTGTTCTTAACAAGAGATTTCATGGTGTGGGCCAGTGTTTGGCAGAAACAGCTGAGTGCCACTAATGCTAAAGCATTACACCGCGCCAGATCAGCTGGCCCCTTTTGAGATGGGAGACAGTTGTTATTGAACTTCATTGTCCAGATTGGTTTCTTTTTCAGCTGGGATCAGTGATGCTTCAACATGGGCGTGATGTAAAAAGCTGTGCTGCAACCTGCCACCCATTCAGAGGAACACCATAATAAAAGAGTGCACCCTGGTTTCTTTTTGGTTTGGTCTGATTTGGTCTTGTGTCCTTTCTGCAGTGCGTGTAGTCTACCAAAATATTCTGTTGATGAGATCATCCAATCAGATACAGTGTCTTGTAAGCATGATCATCTCATGAATGAAGTAAAATCACATCATATTGTTTGGGTTATCTACAGGGTTTTCCCTGCATTTTCCCAACTGAATACAGAATAAATAGTAGCAAAGGAAAAATAGTTTATACTTATGCAATTTATGCATAAAGTATTAAAGACTTGACTCATGTCCAGCATGACTTATTGCTCACAGGGTGATTGTTGACTCTCTCAAGCAAAATAATGTATTTAATGCTGACATTTGTTGGTTGGAGGTCACTGAAATTTGGCCTGAATGACAGCATATATTACTGTCGTTGAAAAACAAAAGAAAAAATGCCTGCATGCAAAGTATCATCTCAATTATTGCTGCTGTTCTTAATGCACAGCAAATTGACTAAAGAATATACTTTATTTGGGGCTCAATGAAATCAACCGTTGCACAACATGCAACCGTGCATGTGGTGCTAAACATGGTGCTAACAATGGACATCTATGTAATGTAACTGCAGAAGGATAAATTAATGTAATTATAGTTTCTGCTAAGACAACATGATGAGAATCAGCATGTGACATGTCTAAGGTTGTATACTTTGGAGCACTAAAGTTGATTTATTTTTTTTTAGCTCATATTGAGGCTTGTCATGGTTGTCTAAACAGAGAAAAAGAAGAGTCCATGTTGTTTTTACCTGCTCAGCTGCAATGGGAAGATCTAATCTGTGCCGCAAAGAGCTAATCTAATACATCAACAGCCTGCAAACCCTTTTTGAGCCCTGATTTTTGAGGGTGTTTGCCCTCTAACAACCCCGCCCTCTTGCCAGATCACTGTGTCTATAACTCATTAGTGCATAAGTGAATCTGACAGACTGCTGTTTTCATCTGTGACCCCACAGCACCCAAGGCTAGTGGGTGGGACCAGTGGATAACCCTACTCAGGAGCCATGATGACATCAATAATTTGAATTCAAATAGGAGTTTTATACTCTGATAAGTCAGACTTGTTTTTTTTTTCCTCTCTCCATCATTTTTCAAGCTTGTGTGTTTATAACCAATTAAATACTCCAGGAAGTTCAACTCCCAAAACAGCTGAAACAGAGTGAGTCTGATCAGTGATCAAGGTGATAGCAGTGTTGTTAAGAGTGAGAGGTCGAGGCTTCCTGGGGAGCATGTCCAGTAACATGAAAACAGCAGGTTTCAACTACTACCAATAGTTAGCACAAAGACACACCAAAGCAAAAAAACAGCACAACATGATAACAGATAAAAGAAACAGCCTCATTAAAATTCCATTTGTCATGCTTTCTGTTGATCATTTTATCTTTAAGTCTATCCTTTACACCAATATCAAAGAGAGTAATTTCAAAAGAATACTTCAGTGTGGAAAAATCTTCCTCCAAGAAGACCGTTCCTTAAAATTCAATTAACTCTGTTGATAAATAAATGTGGGAATTGTATCATCTGAAAGCAGATTTGCATGCCCCCATTTTTCCCAGTGTTTCTGAGGCAGCAAATAAACATTTGAAATGGAAGACTAACTCTTATGAATATTTCTAAGCGACTGTTTCAAACCAATATTTGAGTCTCTCTCACTACGATTTAGCATAAAATTATACGTGGGACAAAAAGAAGACTTTGATATTGCTGTTCTTTTTGTCCAGAAAAGTCTTTTTTGTACATCTCGCCCGTTTACTGTACTTTGCATACATCTGCAACTGAATTGTGCAGATGTGCACGCATACAGTAAGGGCTGGGAGTGTGTGGCTTGCAGCCTGCTGGCTCACTAACATTCAGCTGACTATTCATGGAGAAGTTAAATACCAAGCAATGGAATTAGTTTGTGAATTGCCAAAACGGTTAATTAACTTCTGCAGTCTCAGCCACTCAATTTGTGAATCTACACGCAACATGTTTAAAAGTAAAAAGTGTCCGTATGCAAGGAAGGTATAAACGACACAGTGTTAGTGTCAATGAGGAAATCTTTCCTCTAAAGGCACGGTTGAAGTTGTCCTTGAGGTCACTCACTGTAGTTGGAAAAAGCTGTACTTTATCATTTTAGATGTCCAATTTGAGAAATGCATTTAATGTTAATCCTCTTACTGCAATGAAACAGCTGAATGCAGTTAAAACCTTTTAAAGACCATTAAATGCTACATCCTCTTTTTTTCCCCACTCCTCTCTCTCTTCTTGGCTAGCTATAGCTATTCATTAGCTCCAGCCCCTATGGCAATGAGAGTCTTTAACCTCCATTAGATCTAATGTTGATATGTTTCCCCAGCAAAGAGCCAAAACAATTAACACCCCTTCTCACATTTCTCTCCCCTTGGCCCCTAACCGCATCAAAATCTGGGCCCACCCGTTCATTACCCACCCCTGAGAATGCCCTTGAGGAGGAAAAAAGTCCGATCCTTGGTTGTTGTCTTTTGTGTGGTATGCAGTTAGAAGCCAGGATGAGTTAAAAGAAACTTGTCAACAGTAATCTGTGTTACAAGTTTTTATCAACGTGGCAGCAAGGATGAGCTACTTAATCATGATAATACTTCATCATGATGAGGTAACACCCTCTGCGCTTAGTGTCTGTTTACTCATGTTTTTATGTATTTATCATACCTTCAGCGACAGTGCAGGTAGTGGAGTTCTTGCTGCAGTAGCCCATCATTACTGAGTTACAGCACAGGGTGATGTACTCTGCTGAGTGTGAGTTACCTTAAATGCACCTACTTGGACCTCTTTCAACACTTTCACCACTTATCCACTTCTAATTTGTAAAAGAAAATGCAGTTGAGCAAAATGTAATGCATCCCAGATGATGCTATAGTATCAACATAATAAGGACCTGTTGAAAACATACCTGGTAGACTAATAATTGCAGCATTTTAGGCATCGTCAAGCACAGAGACATGTATGGAAAAGAAAAGACATGTACAAAGAAATACATAAATTTGAATAAATAAATAAAAATTAAATATTGAATAAATATATACATGAAGCCTTTTGTGCTTTAATATCCTCCAAGCAGACTGATACCCTGACATGTTAGTGTTATGAATAGTATGGAATTATTTATTGCCTTGTACCTGTTGTAGGACTAAACATGTAAACTATTGGAGGAACCATATACTACACATCCAGCAACTGCAAAGCGCCTTGATATTTAGCAACACTTTAAGCTCAGAAGCTCTTTGTCACTTCAACACCAACCCTGCAAGTGTTTAGCTGTCAAGTACATAACGTTTTGACCTTCTAAGACCCAGAATAGACCTGTTTTATTATCCAGGAAATTCCAAGTTTCCTTACCTATAGGTGTGGAGCAGTTGTCTGTGTATCAAATGTCTCACAGTAACACCAGTGGTCGTCTGACTCTAACCCAGGGCTAAATAGTTGACGCGGTTCAGGGAGTACGTTTGGAAGCATGCGTGAGCGTACATGTTTGTGAGCGAATGTTAAAGGGGAGAGGTCGAACAATTATGGCTGATATCACTGATATTCATTCGTCTAATCTCCTCTCTTCAGTGAGAAAAGTAGTTTTGGTTTCAACACTTAATTTGGTAATCTGCAAGAAAAGCACAAAAGGGACATTCTGCAGATTCTTAACCTTTCCTCAACTTTGGCACTCCCAGAGGCAGGAAAGGAGTATCTTTCACCACAGTTATTAGTTCACAGAGACACCCTTGACCTCTGCGGTGGTAGCCAACTGTCAACATAGCTGGTGTTATTGTAATGCAGGTTCACTCTCTTTGACTCCTATTGGAGTTGGGCTGTGTGGGCCTAGTTCCTATGGGCCCGGGTTCAAGCACATACTCTTGTCAGTTAAACTGAATTAGGCTAAAGTCTAAAACTACATTGCAATGACCCCATACTAAGATACAATACTAAGTTTTTGTTTTGTTTTTTTTATTGATGAATAAATCTAAATGACATAAATCTTGTTGCTAAAGTATATCAGGCTTAAAATGCATTTTATATATAATATTTTGAAAAAAAAAATGCAATTAGGCCAACACAAATGACTAAAACTAAAAAAAAACAGATGTGTGTTTGTTTCATAGGTGCTGGACAAAATTAATATATACAGATGAAATAAGTGAAAGTAAATGCAGAAAGAGAACATGGGCTGTTAAATACAGAAGAAGGTATCCACCACCTGAGTGACTTATTACAATGTGACCAATAAAGCACAGCAGCTTATGAAGAGCCTCCTGTCGATTTACATGATAAAACTCTCTAATATGAACAGCCGGAGGATTTTCTTAATTCTTTTTTTCAAAAGGACAGATTCATTCAAAAATAGTTAAGTTATGACGGCGTGTGTGTGCGCGCGAGTTGACGTGCGTGCGCAAACCGTCGTGCGCGTTACGCAGCAGCGGATACAGTTGAATGACCGTCTGTCACGAGGAAATACACGGCGAGAGGATCCGGAACAAAGTTTTTTTTTCCCTCTCTCTCTCTCCCTCTCTCTCCCTCTCTATCTCTCTCCCTCTCTATCTCTCTCTCTCTCTCGGTTGAAGCTGAGGGTCTTCTGGTGGTAATGAGAGTTTAACAAGACCCAATAAATCAGTTAACGGTGTTGGTTTATTGCCCTCAACACGTGTCATTGTTAAAACGAGTCATTTTTTTTATTTTCCAAAAACAGAAAATTAAAAAAAAAATCTGACAAATAACTACATTTTACTATCATTATTAATTATCAATATAATGAGTAATTATGACGTTTTATACCATTAAGATTTTTTTCATTTCTACTTAGAGAGATTTTCATTCTCCCCCCTCCACCACGACCATCATATTCACCCCCCCCGCACACATTTCCAGCGGGTTATCACAATTGCCATTCCTCCCCTCCTTTCTGATGTGTTACCCAGATTACCATCAGTGCCCCTCAGATATTTTTAACAGATCCTCGGCGCTCGGCAATATCCACTCGGAGCCATCTGGTGCAGATCAAAATCTACTGACTTCTTGGGCTTCAGTCGTTAGGCATTAAATCTAGATCTACAGAATACCCCTCGTTGACTCGGGAGGTGGGCGATATAAGAATCAAATCAAATAAAAATAGAACTGTTAAAACATGAACAGCCCCCTCTCGGGAGCCACATGGCTGTGTCAGGAGTGGACAGCTAAGGAAAGTAGAGGTTACAGTCCGACCATTTTCTCTTTTTTTTCTGAGCTGGGAAATGGATAAGCGCTTAAGAGGAGGTGACCAAAATCTACAGGATCAAATTTTCTTTTTTTTTAACCCAACTCTTGTGGAATTAGATTT
Source organism: Synanceia verrucosa (assembly GCA_029721515.1). Classification (NCBI taxonomy): domain Eukaryota; kingdom Metazoa; phylum Chordata; class Actinopteri; order Perciformes; family Synanceiidae; genus Synanceia; species Synanceia verrucosa. The sequence goes on from CM056557.1 coordinate 21,436,989, forward strand.
TTCTGGAGACTATTTCATAAAATAAAATAATATACAAAAATATTAATTTGTGCTTTTAGGAACACAAAAGTCACTGTCTTTGTGAAGAGTTTTTTTTATAACTCACTTTTCATCCTCAATTGTTTTGAGTTAATGTGTTGAAAACTGAGGCAAAACGCTTAAATTAAATTAAGAAGTAAAAAAGGGATATGGTGAATATTTTGTGGCGAGTCCAGGGACCCGCACACTTCACAACCCTGTGTTTGAGTCATCTCTGCATTTCGCTCATTGCTTTTCACTCAAAACAAGGAAACGTGAAGTGGCTCTGTTGTTACAAAGGACAACAGCAATCTGGTTTAAATCCACACACACACACAGGCACGCACGCGCGCAGATGGAAAGAGGGTATGAAAAAGACAGAGGGAATTTGGCTGATTAAACCTTTATGAAGAAATCAAAGGACCCCAAAACAGAAGTCAATAAAAAACATGCATAATTAATAAATCATATGGAACTATTTGCATGGCTTTTCTAACTGTTTTGACTTTTAGGGAGAATTTCCAGCATCGGTCATAGTAAAATATAATAATTAATTGACTTAATTATTTACTTATTTATTTATTAGCTAATTTTATTTTAATTTATTTTACAATAGCTCATCATAATAATCAAAATTAAACTACTGTGTGAATTAAAGTCCGTACGGTTTAAAAAGAGTGAATGAAGAGCAAAACTAAAGAAAGAATCCAACTTGGAGGGAGTTACTTTAAGAATAAATGAGTCATTATGAATTTAATAAACGCACCAGCAGCCCGTTACACCAAATACTAATTCCTCTGTGGAGAAGCATTTTCCTTCTTTAATTACAATTTAAATCTATTCAAAGTAAGTTCCTTCTTCTGACGGGTTTACTTCCCCCTGTGTCGGACAGCTGTAAAATCGTGTAGACAGGTTGTCATACAACAATCAAAGCCTTCGGTGAATGGACTCTAATGCTTGAACATTTAACATACAATAAGTCCAAACACGGAGAGAGAGAGAGAGAGAGAGAGAGAGAGAGAGAGAGAGAGAGAAGAAGAGAGAGAGAGGGGCCTCAGCCAATGTGCTCACTCTATATTCACATTATCCACATTGCTCCAAACGAGGAGGAGCTTGCAGGCTCAAGTAGGGGATGCCAATCAAAGCATCAACTTCAAATTGTATCTGAGAGATCAGCCTGGAGACCTCAGGGCCAGGCGCGTCAGTCGGAGCGCAATTGTTGATCAGATCACATCCAGCGGACTTTGCGCGAGAAAAAAGAGAAAGCCGAGATTTAAGAGCGGGTTGTTTTGACTGCATCCCATCGTATGTCTGTAGTAGCTGTGACTTTGGCTTAAACACTTTCCCTTCACCGGTGCATTTTTTTTCCTTTTCTTTTTCCTCGCACACTTTTTACGCACAGTTTTGTCGGACGATACAAGCCGTGCGACAATACGGCGGTGGAGATGTCTTTCCCCCAGCTAGGCTACCCGCAATACTTAAGTGCCTCACAGGCGGTGTACGGGAGCGAGAGACCGGGTGTGCTTACGCCTTCGTCCCGGGGAGGGAGCACCGAAATCGGTGGAAGTCCGTCCGCCACAGCAGCAGCAGCGGTCACCTCGGTGTTGGGCATGTACGCCAACCCGTACGCACACAACTACAGCGCTTTCTTACCTTACACCAGCGCGGACTTGGCTCTTTTCTCACAAATGGTAAGAATTAATGTTGGCTTTTGTTTCTGTTAAGCAGGGTTTTTTGCTGGAGACTTCCACTGCTGTGTGGAAAAAACCCGAGATACACGCTCTGAAAAATGATTCCTAAATACAAAATGCATTCTAGTTTGTCTCATTTGTTAAATATCGACTGCTAAATGATAGTTCATATTTGCGCGTATTTTTCACAGTTCAGTGTTTGCATGAGTGACAAATGTGAAAAGTTTGATCTGTGGAAACAAACAAAAAGAAAACAGACATTCTGACTCGAAATTATATATTTGCCCCAAAAAGGAAAGTACGTAAAGAAAAGATAAAAATCGCTTCAATCATGTTGTTATGATCACCACATTGTTAGAATGATCGTTTGTAAAGTATAAATCCATTTGACGGAGAAAGAAAAAAAGAGAAGCAGCTCTGCGTTTTAGCATGAAGGAAAAAGTAAAGAAAGTTTCAGCTCTGTCAGATCTTTAGAAATTATCTCCACAGAAGAAAAAAATATGCTATAAATAATCAATATGTTTAACAGCGCAGGCTTTGTTTTGCTCCAGTATATCCTCCTGTCACGGTTGAATGCCACGTGGATTTTACAGCGTCTAGATAAAACACACCTGGTGCTAATAACTAACTTGCAGTGTGTTAATGTGTTGGCAAATATGTGCGTCAGACCCTCACAGGCGGTGTTGCGCCAAAGCTTCAAAACAAGAATCATTATCCCAGAACTGAACTGATCCATATGTTTGAGCGTCCAAAACACAAAACACACAAATGTAAGCGCCGGTGCTAAGAGTGGCACACTGAGAAAACTTCACACAGGCCCTGAAAGTGGACTGACTAACTTGAAGATGCGAGTTTGGCAGGTAAACATGAAAGCTGCCAGTTTGCGCGTGTTTGCACAAAGGCGAACTTTCTCTCGTCCCGCTGACTTTATCAGGTCTGTTTTTAGACCAATTCTTACAACACATGTTTCCTAATAAAATGTCTAGCCTCTGAGTCAGGATGTGTGCATGCGGGTGCAGGTGACGCACAATTGACATGTGGCATTTTGCAAGTTGAGAAGCTTATTTGTGGAAAGCTCAGTCAGGTGCAGCTGCAACTCTTTTTTTTATTTAATAGGAGAGTATTCTCACTTGTCTGAGCTGCAAATATAAACAATTACCAAAATATACTAAGCTAAAATATGGAATACATAATTTTACAATTCAGTCAGCTTACTTATGCATATTAAAACACTTTTCTTCATTTTCAAGGGATCCCAGTACGAGCTGAAGGACAGCCCTGGCGTCCATCCACCCTTTGCAGCACACACGTCTCCGGCCTTTTATCCATATGGCCAGTTTCAGTACGGGGACCCGGCCAGGCCCAAAAACGCCACCCGGGAGAGCACCAGCACTCTGAAAGCCTGGCTCAACGAGCACAGGAAGAACCCGTACCCCACCAAGGGGGAGAAGATCATGCTGGCCATCATCACCAAAATGACGCTGACGCAGGTCTCCACATGGTTCGCCAACGCCAGGAGGAGGCTCAAGAAGGAGAACAAGGTGACCTGGGGAAGCAGGAGCAAAGAGGACGGGGAGGACGGCAACTTGTTCGGCAGCGGAGATGAGGCGGAGAAAAACGAAGACGAGGAGGAGATCGACTTGGAGAGCATTGATATCGACAAAATTGACGACAACGACGGGGATCAGAGCAACGAGGATGATGATGATAAATCAACGGAGGGGAGCAGGGACCACAGGGGTGGTGTGGATGCGGGTGGAGAGCTGGACAGCTTGGAGAAAAGACGGGCCTTCGCCCTGCAGGCCCATGAGGCCTTTGACAAATCCAAAAGCACAATTTCAGTTCACCCAGGGAGTAAGGAGAGCTCAGACGGCAACAACAACACCACAAGAGTTTTGTCCCCGGATAGACCCGGGAGCTTTCCTCTGCCGTCTAACAATAAGCCTAAAATATGGTCACTGGCAGAGACCGCTACCAGTCCTGATAGTTCCTCTCAGAAACCCACGTCCCCCTGTGGCCCAGCGGCCACCACTCACTCATCAGCACCCCACCACCAGATCCAGACCCACCCGGCTTTTCTCCCCAGTCACGGACTGTACACTTGCCAGATTGGAAAGTTCCACAACTGGACAAATGGGGCTTTCCTGGGCCAGAACTCTTTGCTAAATGTGAGGTCGTTTCTGGGAGTTAACCAGCACCATCACCACCACAACCACCACTTGGCGGCCCAGCAGCAGCAGCAGCCGACATCAGTGGTGGTGTCTCCGGTAGCAGCTGCTGCAGCGCTCAGCAATGACAGCAAGGCCCCAGCAGAGACCCACAGCCCCAAACACATAGGTAGGATAACGGTCTGTGTGCGTAAAAATACCATATGCAAGCTTCATGCATTTTATACTCAGCATTAACTGTGTGTGTGTTGCATCAAGTGCGCATCTTACTTTATTCTGCTTTAATTATAATAACAAGGCTCTGTGCACATACATGCATGCGCGAGCATAGGTTACATGGACACATTTAAATCCAAAATGTGTAATAAATTTACTCAACAACGACAGGCTCATCTTTAGCCTGACATGCTCATATAAATAACATAAATAACATGTTTAAAAAAACTAGCTGTAAATAACTAACTGTTATTTATGCCAGTGCTGACATTTTTTATTGAATTCATTTTTAGACCATGAAAACGGTGTAAGGTCTGATTCGCCTCCAACACAGATCCTGAAGTCTTCCTTTCGACCCATCCATGACAGGTGAGACACGCTTGTTTTTGTTTTTTGGTTTGTTGGAAACACGATGTTATGAGAAAATGAAAAGTCCCAGCCTTAAATTAAATTATACATTTAGCATGCTATAGTTATTGCATAAAAATATGCACACATGTAGGGGATTTTTTTTCAGCTATAAGTAAAATCACCCAAAAAAAATCTTGAACGTTGGAAATGAACAGAACCTTCATGGAATTAAAACTCTAGTAATTATCTGACAAATAAATGCGATTATAGGGGATGCAAATTGTTTCACAAATTCCAGGATATAAATCTAACTACCACGCCAAGCATTTTATTTTTATTTTAACATAAAATAGCAACGATAAAACTACAAAATAAAATAAAGATAAATAAATTTCAGTTTGCTTTGCGGGTGACAGGGGTCTTGACTCCCATCCCACACCCCCTTTAATTCCTCCCCTCTAGGGAGAGTGTGGCTACTTATCAAGTCACCGAGTAAAACGGGCTCTGTCTGGGCTGTGTGCTTTCCCTAAAGACCCCTGGGAGACCCGGAGCCCAGGGGAGCGCTCCAGCCAAAAGGGGGGAAAAGTTTACTTCTGTTTCAAGCAGGCCTTTTACAAAATACACCCTTTCTATGCAACACTCACAGAAAAAAAATGAGCAGATAAGAGAATTAGACGTGCTTTTTTTTTTTAATTTTTTTTTTTTTTTTTTGCCCACATGAAAAATATTTAGTAAAATACTTATGTTTGAGTATTATTTTTATTATAGGAAGCAAGTGAGGAATTGGAGAGGGGGACTGCAGTCTGTTTCAAATCAAAGCTGTTCAGCCATACAATTGAGATGCATATTGAAACCCGCTGTCCAAACACGGAGGGGGTATTTATCTACCTTTCTGTATTATTCTTTATCCAGATCCTCTCTGCCTTCCAGCGCCAGGAGTCCTCCAGACGCCACGCAACGAGTCCTCACTGCTCTCTCCTCGGCTTGATCAAGACATTTTTTTTCGTGCTTGAAAAAAAGAAAAGAAACAGAAAAAAGACTTTACACTCCCTAAAAAAGGACACTGAGAAATAATAATGCAGCGTAGCATTCAGTCGGTACAGAACAAATGGCGTAATTTGGTAATATCCTGTGGATGGATGGATTACTTCCTCTATTGTTGTGTAGCCTATAATCGCGCCTATAATGTTACTCTCTCTCTCTCTCTCTCTCTCCACTTTGCCCAGGCAGGCTGGGACATTTTGGTAGGCTTTTTACTTTATTATTATTATTATTATTATTATATTATTATAATTATTATTATTTTTGTCTCTATCTTGTGTTTTTGGTGTCCTTTCTTTAATGTAAATACCAAGTGATTTAAATTTGTAAATAGGAAGCGTTGAAGGAATTTGTCCAGATCGTATATTTTGCCTAATAAACTAAATGAAATTATAGAGAAAACCCACGAGTATCCCCAGCCTATATTTGTTTTCTACATGGTATTATTCTTATTCATATTCTTTTTCTTCTTCTTATTATTATTATTATTATAAATGCCATTATTTGGAAAAACGTTGGCCTGCTACCAATTTTATCTCAAGGAGGGTGGGAATGGGCGTTAAAAATGATATTGGCAGTCTGAAACCAGGCTTAATTTTATTCAGGTTTGGGAGGAAAGCAGCGTGGATGCATTGAGGTGCTAATAAGTGTCCAGATGGTTGCTGGTGACAGAAAATGGACAGGAGCAGCTGGGAAGGTCATTAAGTAATAATATGGGAACGCCCAGTCCAAACAAAATCAAATAGTTAAAATCTAATCTGTCAGAGAGAGAAGTCGATTCGAAGATAAATTATTAATTTTTTTTTTTTTTTTGGTGGGGAGGAGGGGGCTGACATGCTCGGCCTCGTGGAGCAGGGTCAGTGTTTTGGGGTCCTGTCTGTCCCGAGGCTGATAGTGATCATTAGCCTATAAAAAGAAGCGTCTTTGCTCCTCATTTGGTGACCAAAAGCTAATATTGATTTACCACAACAGCCCAATAGAGTTTAAACATAATAAGAGGAGAGTGCAGTGATTAGCACTGAAGATGGAGTGAGAATTGCATTTTCTTTCGTTTCCTCCTCACAAATATTATAAGGAATGGCCTATAAAAGCCAAATTTGCTCTGTAAAACATTTTTTAGGTTTACATGCAATTTTTATCAGGTTATTTTCTGGATAAAACTCTAGTTTTTTTTTTTTCTAAAATAATAATTCAGTATAATTGCAGTAAATGACAGTGAGCTGGTCCAGAGGGTGAATTATTGGAGTGGCCTAAACCTGTGGAGTAACTTATGTACTGTATCTGTTTTGCTATATCACAGCGACCTCTATAGGCGAGTAGTATATTGCTTAAACTTGGGGTTAAAAAAAAGAAAAAAAATCCACCCTCCAACGGGCTATAAATCACGTGGAAATACTTGTACTGTAACTGTATTATCGCACACAATTCAGTGTGCTTTACAGTTTGATTTAAACCTATTGTACCTCCCTGTATGGTGCTATCACACATTCTAGAGGAATACAAATATACAACTACAGGTCACTTTATTTCTGGGGATATTACCACACTAAATTCACACAAAATATTGTAAGATAAATATGTTTTCGTTAGGGGTCAAATTCATCTTTTATTTGAAAAAAAAATGCAAATAACTGCACAAGTGTATATTACAACTTGCACAGGTGATTTATTCTTTTTTTTTTTTTTAAATGCCTGGTAAACGTTGACTAGACCGTGTGGCGGTGGAGGGACTTTCTATGCGCATAAATGTGCGTCATTTAAATGGCTCTTCTCCAGACAGTCACGCAGTGGAGGAAAAATTAACAAAAGGTCACTGAGGGCTGTGTTGAGCCGGGTCATTCCGCTTTTACAGCTACATTAACACAACACCCCACATAATAATCATAATAGCCTATGCAAATCTGAGTTGAAGAAAAATCAATAGAGCAAAAAAAAAAAAAAAAGAAAGAAAGAAAGAAATAAACAATGTGGTTCGAACTCATAGTAAAAATATTATTCTGTGAGGAGAAAATAAAAGTGTCCCAGCCCCAGTCACAGATCAGCTGGATAAATGAGAATATTTTTTTTTGACTCTTACCAATTTCACTCATGCTACAACACGTGCTTTGGCAATAATGATGGTAATATCGCGGCAGAAAAAGGCAGGTGTGTAGATTTCATATCCCCACCTCCCTCCCTCCATCCGCGCACCATTTGCACATGACATCCTCTCATGAGCTGACTATTGGGGCTAAAATTAAATAACCTCTCGGTGTCCCATTTATTTCTTTTGTACCGAAACAGCGTGAGGTTAGCGCAAAGGCGTTAGCTGCAGGCCATAATATTGTGTTTCCATAATATATACAAAATTATTCATTTAGTAAGTGGATGTACAGTGGATTGTCTAATGGGTAATGAGCGAAGTTGGAGCTGATAATTAGGCTGTCACTTCCAGCCATTTCTTCCTTGCATGCCCTGGGCCACGATGCAGGGGGAGGAAAAGAAAATAAAGACACTGAAATAAAAAAAAATACAAAAGAAGAGCAGATAAATGAATTAAATGTAAATATAGAGCAAAAGAATAAGGCTCACTGGGATTAAAGAGGTAAACACATAATATTAGGACACAGTAAACAATGCTTATATTATGGTAATTGCCCTATAATGGTTAAAGTGATAAGATAATTCAAATTAATAATGACCAAATTATAAACCCATTCACTCATTAGGAGACAAAGAGAGTTGTTGTTGCTTTTTATGGAGCAATAAATAAATAAAACAACCTAAGAAAGAAGCACTAGAAACCTTTGGAAGGCTCCAACTTGTTCAAAGACGAAAGGAGGTGCTGCTATTTTCAAATCTACTCAGAGGATATGGAAACTGTGGCTCATGCAAAGAAAATAAGTTGTTGACCCTAAATCAATTTAGCATTCTGTGGCAGGCTGTGGCAGGCTGTGCCCCCCCCCCCCATAATACCAGAGCCTTTTGTTGGTGAACAAGGACCATCTCCCCCTGCAACTGAGACGTGTCACACTGTGGCAATCCATTCATTTTAATGGTGAATTGTGCACTGTGAGTGTATGTGAAGAGGAGTGAGGTGACTGCATGGGGAGGAAAGTTTATCACTGTCTTGTCTTCTTAGGCAGACTCGACCCCTTGTAGCCCAACAACACGTCTTTCCCTCTCCCTATCCCTTCACCCTCCTCATCCAAGCCTCGCTTTCCCTTCAACATCTCCGTTGTCTTCTTCCCAAAGATGCCCACCCATATCTGCAGCCCTCTAATCCATTTATCTAGTTTCATGAGAGCAGCACTGGTCACATGACGACACCAAAGCCATCCTCGGCCCTGGCCCCAGCTGGCGGACACACACAACAACAAGCGACAACAAGTCAGTGGAGCCACAGCGGGGCCACCACCGAACCCTGCCACCCTATGTTCAGTTGACTACTTTGCTTCTGCTCCTTGTTTCAGCTACACAATGGCAGTGAAAGGGACGGATGCTTTGGTCACAGGCTTTTCAAGGCAGGAGCGATAGGCTGCTGTAAGACACCATTCTTGCCACAGGAAGAGGTTGGAGGATTGGGTTGGAGAAAGGAAAACGGAGGGAGGGAGGCTCTCGGCACGGCTACACTCAAACACAAATAGCAACAAGGAACTGGTACTCGGCTGACAACTGGCTGGCTGACTGACTCGCTGCCGGTTCAGCAACAACTCACAACAACTCAACAACCCATGCAGACCCCTGCTGACACGAAAACCTGGCCTGGCTTCTAGAAACACTCGAAATAAACAGGCTCCCTCGCTCATGTTTGCCTCGTTTTCTTTCATTTGGCCACTCAAAGCGACATCCTTGCGTTTTGATCGGGCAAGAAAGCGAGGCAGGGATAACAAAGTGAGGCAGTGAGAGCAGTCGAGTAAAGTTTTTCCTCTGTCTCAGTTAAACATTCTTTCTGACTCTGAGCGAAGAACACAGGGAAGCTCTCTCACTCCTCTGCGATGAGGACAATATGCTTATTTGGAGCTCAGTCAAAGCGCCCTGCCAAATATTGGGGCACTAATTAGCTGGCCTAATCTAGAAATATTATCCTCAAATCTGATATATCCTAGTTGAAATGGTCTATTTTGAGAGACCTCAGATTAACATGGAGGTTCATTATTATCTTCTTGTTTGCTACATGTTTGTTGATCAAAGTTATTTCCTCTTGTGTGTTGTTGTTTAAAGGGCACTGATAGGGTCCAATAGACACACACTGGTGTTCAGATGCACATGCACGATTGTATGAGACTTGCTTCTGTTTCATTAATGACTGTGCAGACCAATTAAAGCTGGTGTGTCTTGAGTTCTCCTGAAGTATGCGTACATAACAGCTCTACCAGAACAGGACTATATTTAGGGGAGAATGCCTTGTGATTCCCCCTCCCTCTCATACACACTGACACACACACACACACACACACACACACACACACACTATCTGTAACGCACCATGCATGGAGAATAAGTGCAACTACACTATGCATGCACACATTCCTGGTACAGTCTGTTGGAGGATCAGAAAAATTTTGCCTTAATTATCCTTCAGTATGGATCATGTTCTTCAGGAGGGACTGGTAATGATGGGGGTATTTATAGTCATTCATTCCCTCCCTGTAATTATACACTCCTCAAAATTGGGGTTTTTACATTTGGCATGTGCTTGGAAACGTAAATTAGACAGACAGCACTGTTGTTGAGAACTCTTTGAAGTGAATCCCCTCCCCAAACACAATTTGATGGAAAGTTTTCTACTACTTTTCTTCATTAGCCAGAGTTTGTTTCCCTCAGTCCTGATGCAGCAGGTTAAGTTCGATAGAGCTCCACCAATTTCTCTGCAGGAAAATACACATATGCAGTTGTAACATGTCATACATTACAGATTACCTGCTTTTGACTGTAATCTGTAGACAATTATAGTTTTTATTGCCTCTAAAATTAGAGCAAAAGGAAAAGGGAAATGAGAATTTCAGCAATGTTTACATTCCAGCACTGCGCCAAGCCATCTCTAAGCACAGGTATCACAACAGTGGGTTAACTGACACTACTGGAAGGCAGTTGTTTGTGTGTGTGTGTGTGTGTGTGTGTTTTCAATAATAAAATGCAGGTTGACATGGCAGGGAAGCCAAGGGCCCCGTGTCCCCTCTTCCCCCCCATTGCACAGATATTTCCACAGCGACAGATAATAAAGTCTGATTTTCCTGCCTTCTTTTCTGATGTGATGCCATTGTGGTTTGGGCTAATTCCAGGAGGCTGTACAAAGGGAAGCACGGCCATCTGAAGTGTCATACTGCAGCTGTGGCTGAAGCACAGGAATTTCCATTTAGCAGAGGACGCTTCTCTCCCCCTCGCTCTGTGTGAACACTCGCAGCACATGTGCAGCGCAGAAGGTGATATCAAATGCAACTCACCACCTTCATCCCGGGCTAATGTGAAATGTTTTCTCTCTCTCTGTCCAGCTCACCCTGTCTGCCCCTGTCTCTACTGCTTTACCTCTTTTCACTTTATGTCAAATTATAGAATGTGTATTTGCTGAGGCTGTGCAAATTGTTAGTATTATTATTATGTTATTGTTATGTTTCTTACATTGCAACAGAGTAAAAAGTTAAAAAAAAAAAGCCAATGTTTTTTTTTTTTTTTTTTTAATTATTACCATACCAATTATTGTTATATCAATATAGCTCAAAAATAAAGTGTGTGATTTGACTTTGGATAGAATTTAAGGTTTAAATTTGTTATTTGAACACTGTGACATAATGTTAGCGATAAAGGTGCTTAACTCTTTGAATGCCAACAGTATATCAACGTCATTTAAAATCCAACATGTAATAATATGTCAAAGTGGTTTTTAGGCAGTGGGTCGCCGATCACAGTCTCCTGCAGCCTGTGAGTAATTTTGGGGCTTCTGGGAGATGTGGTTGGAGCATAAAGAGACAGTATACGCCACAGAGATCAAAGCAGGAAGTGGAGACGGTCGAGATTAGAAAGCAAAACAGAATCTGGACAAAAAGTGGTGTTTTTGGTGAAAGTGTCCTCTACCTCTGATAAAACAAGAATGAAACAAGGTAAAAACAAACTATTTTTTTCATGATGAAATAGAGAGGCTCTTCTTTTTTTGAGCTACTCAGTGTTTTCAGAGACATAGTACAAAATATTCTGTGGGTCTAGAAATATGACTCAAAATGGGCAAAAACACTGGCGCAAGACATTGTGTTTTATAAAACGGCTGGCACTCTTTGAATTAATAAAAAATCAATATCTAAAACAGATGTTTAATTTTCAGTCAATTGCAGATAATTTTAACTTTAGCTCCACAGTTCACTCGTTAACCCAAATCACCATCATCAATCAAGAACTGTTCAACCCAGGTTAGTGATACCAACACCACCTCTCAGCTCCAGTTATCAATAATTTCTACAGAAAGGAAATATAAGCTGTCGTTCACCCTCCATCCCAATCGCCCAAAGCAGACAATTACAATGTCAGAAGCTGTCACCTAGCGTACAGTAGCCAGTGCATCCAATGCCGGGTCACCTGCCAACGCTGAAACAGAAGAAGAGTAGAACAAGAACACAATGTGTTGGAACTATCACTTCACACACATGCAAAACCTGAACTATACAGAGCAGGCCGGTCAGCAGCCAGTGCCTTGCAGTGATACTTTTCCCCTCTGCTTGAACCGGAGACTCTTTCTTCACGCCTGCCGTTCCCCTGTACAGTAACCCGTAATGTTAGCCAAGACACATGGCGCAGAAGGCCGGGAGTTTCAACAGAGGATAGCTGTGTCAAATATTAACTGCAGATCTGTCCGCCAAAACAGGCACTGGTGTGGTGTTGACGTAAATTATGTCGGAAAAGCGAAGCTTTTATTCCCTAAAACATCCAGTTGATGATTTATTTTGTGAATCATTTATGACACATAAGTATGCAGCATTGAAAAGAAAATATCACAGTCAGTCAAGACAACATTCGTTCAAATCAACATGTAACTTAATGCACCAACTATTATTCTACAAATATTTTGATAACTGTCCCTTTAAACTTTAGTAATACATCTGTTGTACACGGGCAATACTTTGAAGAGGAAAATACCACAAGAGTATAGTGGCAGTTCAGATAAAGTCAATGTGTAGAAAAAAATGGAGGGATGAGGAAAAGCATTATCTTGGAAGGAAAAAAAATCTTGGTTGGCTGCAGACAAAAATCTTCATCTATGCAGTCCTAAACCATTGCATGTGTATGACAGCTCTCAGATATTAACATTTGTTTGATCACATTTTATTAAATCACATTGTGTCCATGCAAAGAGGAATCAGCACAAAGGACCTGTGGCAATACATGACCTCAAAATGAAGACTATCACTTCGTCTTGTAGCTGTTACACCAAACGTCTCAGCCACTGACATGCTATGCATGTTAGCCCTGTCGTCAAAGTAACACTCAGCGACATGCACCATTTTTCTTTACCAGATAGCTCATTGTGCATGCTGCTAAATGTCCTGAAACCAACATACACTATTACTGACACAATGAAAAAAAAAAAAAAAAAAAAACAACTTTTAGATAGGCATTCAATATGTATGAGCTTTGTTATTGAGACCATGTGAATCACACGAACAAAGCATTTTTTCAGTGCAAATCATGTTCACATCAAAGTTTAAAAATACACATCCACATCTTGAGGAAATGCCATCACGTTTTCTCCGTAATCCGTCTGGGCACATCTGTGGCCAATACTGTCGAGCATGTGGTCAGCTCAGCTTCCACCGCTTTATCTCCGCTTCAGTCTGCAGGAACAATGGCAGCGGACCCTCATCTACAAGCGCTCAAGCACAAATGCTTGTGGCCATTTAGATATGCATGCACTGTATACACTCACAGTCATGGGTATGTTTGGACATCTATTCGTTCATACATATGCAGTGTGCGTGCAGCCACACACACACACAACACACTCCCACACTTCAGTTTTGCTTGCGCCTCACATCATTCCACTGTCCTTGTACAACAGCACAAAACAGGGCGTGCTTTAATGCAAGTTTGTCTTCCTGTCAAGAGTTGCAGTCAGTGATAGAAACTCAGAAAAATAAAATTATAGATTATTTATATGACTCATTTGTGGTTTCGGCTCTTAGTGGTTAAGAGTGAAGGCCATCTCTTGCACCTTCTTGAAAAGCTATTATCATCATTACTTATATTTAATTCCTCCTGTGGATAGAGCAATAAATAATCCACTTTTGCATCCACTGCATTCACTGAAAAAAAAGTGCATTGGCTTAAACTGTAAAAACTGGCCAACGGGTATATATTTGCTCGTTTCTAAAATTCAAATTCAAATTTCTAAAATCAGCCTGTCGATCCATGCAAAACTTATGTGTCCTTCTATCGCAGCAATTTGGAGCATGTGCCGCTGGGTCTCTATGCAGGAAAAAAAAATGGTAAATGGTGCGTCGCCTTTTAACTAAGATTAGTACAGTTCTAATGCACTGCAGCCTTTAAAATATATATCAAAGCTGTTCAAATGCCAGCAGTTGGTACGTGGCAGGCAGGGGTGGCAGTGGCTTGGACGATTGGAGTTATCCCAACTTCCAAGTCCTCAGCAGGCCACCTCCTGCCTGTCGTTGGCTTGCACACCATCGCAATCACTGGTTCGTCACATGAAAAAAAGAGGAGGAAGAGTGCGGTCAAGAACGGAAAGAGAGATGGAAAGATGGAGGGACAGACAGAGGGATGAAGGCAGGAAGCGTGGTGGCTCTATCTTGTCTCTGAGCAAGGTCTGCCCCTTGATTACCCAGCCTTTCTCTCCACCCTCCCTCTCTGTCTCCTTCCTCTCATCTCACTCTCTTTCCTTGGGAAAGCACTTGCTGAGAAAATCTTTATGAACTCCTGGGCCTGTCGGCGATGCTGGGGCTGCTTAAAACCTGCCGGTTTAACAGCTGTGTGTATGGGCTCGGCCCCGGATAAAGCACTTGGAAGTGGCAGGGCTTACACCATAGGGTGAGTCTTTATGAGGGGCCCTCCTGTGTGGCGGCCGCTGCTGGGGCTGTTAATTGGCACACTCTGAAGTGCTGTATATCTGCCCTTCATAATCCAGACACAGGCGGAGGCAGCAGGGAAAACCAAACGTTTATCCAATGCTCAGGCCCCCAAGCTCACTCTCTGCTCCCTCTAGTTCTCTACTTGTTTTTATAGTATAAAGGCACAGGTACTGAAGGCTGGACCAAACGCACCCTTTCACTGACTAATATTACTACATAACTAAGTTAACAAATAATAGGAAAAAATATTTTCCTCAGTATCTCTTAAATCAGAGAACAAACATTTAAAAATCATGCACTCACATATTACCTGTGTAGAAACAGTGATAGTCTACTGGCAACACACACACAGCTGCAAACAATTACACACACATACAGTATACAGAGCCCCACAGGAACACCAACCTTGCGTTAAGCAGCTTGGCCCTGGTGCACCATGGGAGGAAAATAAACACCCTGGTCCAGCTAAAGACCCCAGGATGCCATTTCCTCCTCAGCTGTGTTTTCTCTTGTGTGTGTGTGTGTGTGTGTGTGTGTGTTAGTCAGTGTTGCTGTGTTACCTGGTGCTAGCAGTGTTTACTAAGTTCAGCAGTGAGATCAAACATAGCAATTAGCATTTAAGCTTTTTTTTTTATTTTTTTTTTTTGAAGGCCAAAACTCAAACTCATCAAAGGCACCTTCCTTTTGCCTCTCCATCTGACAAGACTACCAATCAGGCATTGAGGTATTCTGATGTGGGTATACTAATTTCTGGAAAGATGTGAGACCACCTGTACTATGGTTTTGTGAATTAACGTGACATACACACAGATATATACATATACACAGACCCGCACACACACACATATATATATATATATATATATATACATATATACATACACACACACACACACACACACACTGTGATATGATGCAGTATAACGTCGGTTGAACTTGAACATATTTACTATTTAAGCTGTTGAGCATTAAGAGTTCAGTTTCAGGTTACATTTTATGCAACAGAAATTATTTTGGTTAACCATAACCCAAAGTTTTTATCCATGGTCGAATAAGAAAAACTTTTGCAAAAAAATAGAACTTACCGTAACAAACCATCTTTGTATGAGCCGAGTCCAAATCCCAGTTCTGTGAAGTTGAAAACAGATGCCTTTCCACTATCCCAACCACAGCACCCTTACTTTTCAGTGCACTCTTTCAATGTCAACGTGGTCTTAGTTGTTTTTCCCCTCACTTTCTTTTTCTTTGTTTCGAATGCACAAATAGTTAAATTAATAGTATATAATAAATCAACACATTTCACAGCTTTTGAGGACCGGGCTCTGTTCATTTTAAATAATTTCAGGAAGCGTGTTGCACTTATTTCAGATCACCATCTGACAGCCCTTTCTGCTTATTGCACATAGTGCAGTCAGCAGTCATGAGTTTGTCACTTTTTTCAACAAGAAATATATGAATTTGGAATGAAAGGCTTAAAATCACTCTACTCATACAGTATATTTGTTCGGGAAATGACATCAGAGCTGAGTCAGACTGTTACGTCAGTCTAGCATTAAACTTAAGTCAGTGGGCAGCTCAGGTAAGGTGTCACTCTGGAGTAAAAGCAGCAAAGTATGCAATCAGTTTGAAGAAAAAAAAAAAAACATACTACCAATGTCGATGCTCTTCTTTTGCATAAATACTTTACAGCAGTGGATCTCTGAGACCATTTGGAATACATTGAGACTGTGATGGGAGAGAAGACAGAAGCCGAGCCTCAAAACCTACTTGTGAACCTATGCACTCAGCAGATTTTACTCATATGACAAATTGATTTACTCGAGCTACATCCCATTCCAGCCATTGCTACACACGATGCACACATGAAAGACCGACTAAGAGTCAGCCATCAGCACACACCGGCGGATGACATGTATGACTCCAGACAGCTGATACGATGAGTGGCTTCACAAAAACAGAAGTGTTGAGAACGTATAGAACAAGGAGAAGAAAGTTGGACGCAGAAACAAAGTGATGTTAGAGCATAGACGAGGAAGAAAAGGATTAAATAATCACGAGATATAACAGAGGAGAAGACAATGGAAAAGCAGTGGAAAAATAACAAGTGTGCTAACGGGAGAGGACAGGAAAGGAAGGAACGGCAGGAGCTTTAGCGTGGATGAGCAGCCCATAAGGTTGCCAGATGAGTTTCAGCTTAACCACAATCCTCCAAACGGAGACAAACATACGCCAGTGTCTCCTGTATGCCTTCCACTGACGGCCTTAAACGATTGTAAACATTAGTTCTTGAGAAAAGGGAGGGTTCCCCGGCGCCACTTCTGTGCACTGGATCGCAGTACCTCAGCAGTGGTGCTAGATAATCACCGACAGATAATATTTGGTTAGTACCGACATTTCTGAGGACTGATTTCACAGCTGATCATGGAGGCAGTGCGTGTGTCAGAGTAGCTTTGGCAAATGGCTGCAAATGCTGTAGCTGCTATTGTGTTGTGGGTTTATACGCTTGTGGCTTTATTAAAGCTGACTCAGTCATTCTTCAGGCTTTATTGAGGACAAAACCCTAACAGGAATTAAATTAGCAGTGATGAACGTTTGCACACTTTGAAGGGCCATGGCATGAGGTCAGATGTCATGGGAGACATTTTGACAACAGGAAGTGATAAACTGATCAATGTTACTCCAGTCAGAAGCTGCAGATGGCGTCCTCCGTATTTGCCAACACAAACACTTTAAATTTGAATAAATCATTTGTAATAAGTCATTCGTAAAAGTTGGGGAGTGTCGATGTCATTTAGAAATCTGATGCTTGAGTGCCATTGACGTATAAATACGTCAAAGTTGTTTTTCGGCAATGGGTCGCCAATCCTGTGAGAAATGTTGGGTCCTCTGGGATTTGTAGTCCGGACATAAAAAGACGGTATACACCATGGAAATCAAAGCAGGAAGTGGAGACGATCGCGATTAGAGAGTAAAACAAATGGAATCTGGACAAAAAGTGGCGTTTTTGGTGGGAGTGGCCTCTACCTCTGACAAAACAAGAATGGAACAAGGTAAAAACTAACTTTTTTTCATGATGAAATAGTCTCTTCTGTCATTTGAGCTATTCAGTGTGTTTTCAGAGACATATTATAAAACACTGGCACAAGGCACTTTCTGTTTTATAAAAAAGAAAAATAAAATAACAGAAACATCTGCAAAAAAGTCCCCATTGACAACAACTGACAAAATAAATGGCAATGTATTTTAAATGGTAATTCACATAAACAAAAATAATTTCTCTACCTCTCTACATTGTTCCTATGATACTCCTGCCAGCGCCAAAGGTGTTTGTCTTTATGTTATTGTCGTCTTAAGGTTATGTTTCTGAAGAACTCCACATTGCTCTGTATCAGCTTATTATTTACCAGATTTGACACCAAACAAATGCAGCCTCTCCAAGTCTACGTAAACAGGCCACGGCTTCCTGGCGTTCGTCACAGATGAAACATTGTGTATGTCACACAGAGTGCGTCTCCCTTTGTGCCTTGTTTTCATCCCTCGAGGACTACTTTACTTTGTTTGAAGTCTCATTTATTTTACCTACGTATCAGCTTCAGAATTGATTAGACCTTTCGTGCAAACACCCGCAGCGTAGTGTTGGTTTTACATGGACATTGGAGACAAGTTCCTGCTCGCCTGAGCCATTAAAGACATAGCACGTCTTGACATTATTACCATTTCCAAGCTTCCCCAAAGGAATACAAGAGGAAACGAAATGTAAACAAACCAGACATCTGAGAGGAGCGATTTGATTCAAACTTTCACAGCCTTTTCTTTAAGGTTTCTTGAAATGGAAACCTGGCATTTGTTTAAATTAGTCTCCTCTGGGGTTGGTAACATTTGGCCCTTAAGTATTAATTGGTGAATTGGTAGAATGTCCACAGCTGCTTAAGGTGACTGTAGAAATGTGAAAACACCACAGCTCATTTTTAAAAGATTTAAACAGGAATAGTACAGAGGTTCTCTGTAATGAAGGCTCTCTGAACTGACTGTCTGACTCACACTGTGATTAAAATCCCGTCTCTCTCTGTGGACAAGGACTGATACTTAAATTAAACAACCATCTAATTAGATTACACCCTTTACATGTACCACTGAACAGAATCACTAGTGTATTATTCTTGTTCCCATTTATATTATTTTCTGCTGTGATTTATTGTGCTATAGGCAAAACGTGCATGGCGAGCACTATCAAGTTTCACGTTAGAATTTGTCATGTATATTTACAAAAATACAACCACTTGTTATTGGGTCATGTTATGCCATATGTGGGAGGAGAATTAATATCATAAAGTATTCAAGAACATCAACATCTCAAGATCCAGACCGTCTGGAACGACGGTCTATCTAAACAATGAGGACATTGTTATTTTCGTAAACCTGTTGACACAAGTCATTGAGGAGTGTATTATATGCCAGACAGCTGTTTAGACATGAACTCAGAGGCAAAGATGAAAAAAGGAAAAAAATGAGTAATTAATGTTTAAAAAGATTACATTATCTGGTGTCCCAGGCAGTATACTGTCATCAAACAATTACTGGGGAGCAATTTACTGGTTGACTACTGCTGCACCAGTCTGTTGGTGTCAAGGCTGACTCTCTCACACATGAGATAAACAGAACAATTACCGTTATTAGAAGATATGATCAAGTTTCATGGTGTGACCTATAAACATGCACAGGGGAGGACATTTTCACAAGACCTAAGCAAAGAGGAAGGTTTACATGTGGGTCGGTGGCTATTTAGCTCACTGAGTGTCAGCCATTTTTATAAAACCAAAAGTGTCTTGTTCCAGCATTTTTGCCCATTTTCAGTCATATTTCAAGACCCACAGAATATTTTGTACTATGAGTCTAAAAACACTGACTAGCTCAAGTTAGTTTTATTTTATCATGAAAAAAATGTTTGTTTTTACCTTGTTCTGTTCATGGTTTTAATCAGAGGTAGAGGCCATTTTCACCAAAGTCACCACTTTTTATCCAGAACCCCTCAGTTTTGCTCTCTAATCGCGATTGTCTCCACTTCATGCTTTGATCTTTGTGGCGTATACCGTCTCTTTACGCTCTGACTACATGTCCCAGAAGCCCCAACATTACTCAAAGGCTGCGGAAGACCGTGATCGGCAACCCTCTTCCAAAAAAAAACACTTTGACATATATATATACACTTATGTGGCAATCAAGCATCGGGCTTTAAATGACTTACAGATACGTCAATGGCACTCAATGAGTTAACCACCTGATAGTTAAGGGATATAGTGTGTGCATGTGAAGATATATGGTATATTTGTGTTTTTATACATGTGTAACTAGTTTGACAAACGTATAAAGACAAAAGTAGAGAAGGCAGGAAAGACAAAAGGAAGCAAGGGGACAGTTGGGTTGGGGGGATTTC
The DNA here is from genome assembly GCA_029721515.1 of Synanceia verrucosa. Lineage (NCBI taxonomy): Eukaryota > Metazoa > Chordata > Actinopteri > Perciformes > Synanceiidae > Synanceia > Synanceia verrucosa. The sequence continues at coordinate 21,456,961 of CM056557.1, forward strand.
TCAGTGAAAGAAACCCATCACATTGCTTTCAGGCTGACGACACTTTCTTTGTTTACCTTTAAAGAGAGAGAAGGCAAGGAAAAAAGACAAGAAAAGAAAGAAAGAGGGAGAAGTAGGACAAGAAATGTAGAAAGTGCCCCCCTCTTGGCAGCCCAGCGCTGTCCGACAGACGTGCTTTAGGGGTTGCATTGGTGGCATTCTGGTAGAGAATCAGGGTAGCATTCATCCAACCATGCCACACAGTCTCTGTGGCCAATCCACGCTGGAGGCCCTAGGACGGGGAGTTTGCTCCGCTGAAAGCTCAGGACAACATACCCCGACAGCATCACACACACACACACACGCACACACACACACACACACACGCACACACACACACACACACCGAGAGAAAAGACAAGCTGGTTTCCCACAGGGAAGGGCTGAAAGCTACACCATGTTCAGCTGGTACAACATGATGAAAGTGAACTGGAACACATTGTGCCGGACTGCCACCGAAGGGACATCGCCTCTCCGGTGATCTTTTTTAAGCATGAAGCAGTGTTTTTTTTTGTGTGTAAGCTCTGTAATGTCAAGCGGAGTTGTTCGAAATACTGCTGCCATGTAGCCATCAATCGATTAAGTGACTGAAACTTGTGAAGCAACTGTTGGACAGTGAAGGATTTCTGTAAGTCTGCTGTAAGCAAGTGCTGGAAATGATGAATTGATTAATTCAGAAATGATCATAGGAAGTCATCGTACTGCAACACAGCTTCCATTTATGAAGCAAATGACCAATTAATAAACAGAGAATAGAAAATATATACATAAAAAAAGAAATATGCTATATAGCATGGTACAATTATGTTTGCACATGTTCAGTTATTTATTTGTGTTGTTTTTATTGATGATTTCAATTGCTACCGATTTCAGGCAGAGAGCAAATAAATTGATTGTCAGTATTTACTGGATATTATGTAGCATCATGTTGAAGCTATAGTGGGAATTACACTGTTGGTTTTTTTTACAGACACAACCACTAACCAGCAGTGCACATCCCTCACCCACATGGATGCATACTTTGTGTCAGCCATGCTCTCACCAAGATTTTGTGTGTTAGGGTTAAAGGTGACCTCTTGACACAGGGAGTTTATACATGCTAATGAGGGCTGCACTCTAACCTCATCTCTATAAGTGCATATGGTGCATGCACAGGCTTGCTTCTTGAGTTTATGCAGAATGAGCATGTTGATTGTTGCACAGAAGGGTGAGTGGGTTTCAATTAGAGACACTGAAATTAAAAAAAAGAATGATTTTATGAAGTCTTAATCTTCTATCATATTCTGGGCTCTATATTAAGGCTTCACATCATTTTCTTTATTTAATCCATCATGCTAGTCAAAATTATACATGTGCACATATCATTCTGTAAAGTTAGCATTTATATTTGGATTTAAAAATTGTGTTATATTATATTTATACCCACTCCTCAAGGGAGGTAAACTTTCATCACCAGAAATGCTTTTTGAACACACACAAAGAAAAAAAAATGTGTGCTTTGAAAAAGTTGCAGCTTTGAAAACTCACTTTTCTCAGCCAAACTTCTTATACATATTTGCAAGAAATCAAAGCCTCTTTGTGGGGCTGGCCCTAATCCTTTCTCCGGCACATAAAGGATGTACCTTTAAACTGGCTTTCACTCCTCTGACAACCGTGCAAATTGGTGAGAGGTAGGATGCCATCTCATTGACATTGTTTGTTAGAATAACATAGCGCAGGGGAAAGGTCCCGTCTCAGGCATTCCACTGAAGCCCTCCCCTCTGTGAAGTTGCCTGATGAATTGTCACAGGCTTGTTATTTGCCATTAGTTTCTAGCATTTCTTCCTTCTGTTGGCCAAACTAATTCAATCTTTTTGGGGGGTAATCTCATTGAATCCCCCAGGAGGTTTTGGGGAACTTCTCTCCCTTTTCCCCCCTCTTTTTTTCCAGCACATAGTGTGAAACAAGACCCAGTTTATTTGGATAGGTTCTTCTATTATTATGTCAATACACTTTTTTCAACAGATATTTTTTGTTTTTGTTATATAATCACAACAACTAAATGCATCATACTGCTGTCTTATGAGTGATGTTTTAGCTAATTTATTCTATTTTGGGAAATGACAAATGACTCCGGGTTTAAAAAAAAAAAAAAGTTCCTGACAATTTCAAAATGTCAGGAACTTGATTAAATTGATTTTTTAGCATTGAAATAAAACAATAAAAAGAAATAAAATAATACCAAAGAAGAACCTAATTCACAATGAATTGGTTTTAGGACTTTTGACCAAATTATGCTCCCCTATCTGTTATGCAACTGTGGTAATTCTGGAATAATAATGCATGATTTCACAACCCTCCTGTGACAGACTCCTGAAAAGGATAGGAATATGTTGATCCACCCTAAAGGGCATCAATCAGAAGTCACATTGTAATAAGATCCAGAAGTGTGCGCAGATCAGAGCAGGGCACTTCTAACAACCATCCCCTTTTGATAGCAGTGTGACTAAGAGTTTAATTTGGGAGCAGCCATCACTTCAAAGCGAGATGTGAGTATTTTCCTGCTTATTTGCACCCCCAATGGGGCCTATACATTATAGTATAACCATGCCTCGGTCCTCCACTCATGCACTAATGCCATCCTGATTGCCTAATTTCTCATGTCAGCAACTTCTTCTGGGGAGCGAGAGGAGGACAATTAGGGGACAATTGAACATGATTGTGATGGGAATGTTCTGTGCGGCAGCAGGCAGCCTGCAAGCCGCCTGCACTGTAGGCTGCTTTTGGTTAAGAAGACGATGCATTTTTTTTTTTTTTTTTGTCAACGCATGTTTTTTTTTTTTTCTTTCTCAAAGTTCATCCTCAGGACACACCAGGAAGTGGCTGTGATGGGCAGGCAGTAAGCAGTCACAGAGGGAACACCACGACTTCTAGCTAATTAAAAACATTTAGACACTCACAGCAAAGAGGATGGATTCATGGGTGGTTTGGTTTGTTTGACGATCCGTGTGGCTTTGGGTATTCGTGTGTCACACCTTACCTTTAACTTGTTTATTTCTCGTCGTTATCTTGGGATTGCTTTTAAAAGTTGCTGAGTAAATTTGCATTAAATTCCATAATAAATGTTTAACAACTCCAGAAATATTTGCCTTTGTGTTAAAATATCAAAGGACTATAATAGTGTGCATATGAAGTGCACACTCAAAAGTTAAAATTAAAATACAACCCTGTATCAGATGAGGCCGCATGCTTCAAAAGAGATGACCACTGGCAGGATATTGCAGCACAAACAAACAAGCATAGACTGAATTTGTTGAGTTTACATGTACTAATGTGTCTGTGGTTGCACGGTTGGGCCAGTTAAGTGTCTTCATGTGGCAGAGGAAGAAAAGTTGGCATATGGGTGCTTTTGAGTTTGAGAACATGTGGTTTAGAAGAACACAGTGTTCAGAGTGCGCCTCAGCCAACAAACTTAAATCCATGAAGTAAGGATGGGAGATGTGTATAGCTACATGCTGAATTAGAACACCTTTCAGGCACGGCTTGTTTAATGGTAAGCTGCAACGGTACACTTAACTTTAAAGTGCTATCTCATTTCTAAAATGTCAAACCTTTCAAATATTTTCCAGACAACAAATTCACTCTTGTGTTAGGATCTCGAGTTTCACTGATACAGCTCGTCCTTGGTTAGCGCAGTGATAAATGCTCCATTACCAATGCCAAAAAACACAACATCAAAGCGCACCTAAAAAATAAGTGAAGCTCTGATAATTTCCAGTCACAGCTCAACAGTGGCATTATCTGATTCTGAGGCCATGTATGCATTATCTTCTGTTATTGGACTATTTGTCATAAGAGAGCACTTCCCTTTGTTCAAACAAACTAGTCAGTGTTGCAGGTCCGGAGCAGGGGGCCGGCCGCATTCTGGTTTATCTTACCTCTGGACAAATAAACTATAATGCTGACTAATAACTGGCCTGGAATGTGAGGAGAGCTTAACTCTCAGCTCAGTGTGTTGTTAAGTATAATGAATATTACAGGCCCCTCTGTATACAATGCCAAGGCTTGGTTTACTTTACTACACATGGCTGAGGCCTTTAACTGAACGTTGACCTCTGGCTGAGACAGGAGAGTTTACCAGCATATAAATAACTGACTTGAATTAGCATAATGATAAAAGTGGCAGCTCGAGGATAAATTATCAAAATAAAGGTGGTGGGAAATATAGTTAAGATAAGGATAGCACATTTGCAGTGGGAAACATTATATAAGGTATTACACATTATTTAGAAATATGGCCACAAATCTTGACAAGACGTCCATGGAGTGATTACATCATTTTAAATGAATGATGGAGCTACATAATACACCACTGGGCAAAGTATTTATTCATACTGAAAAATGTTGCGCATGTATTATGCTCATTACTATGCTCATAAATGTATTTAATTTCACTTTTAACACACAAAAGGGCATTATGTCCATAAATAAGTAGGCAAAAAGGTTCATGCCACTCTGTGTTAACAGCAGAAGAATAGCAGAGTAGCATGGCTGTCCCGCCTGTCTATCGTTAACAGCAGAAGACACAGCGAGGCCACTCGGCGCCTCGGCAGGCTGTAGCTGTCAGGCTTTCCAGCGAGTCGACAGCCCGAGTGATAAGACCACTTAAAAGGAGAAATATCCGCCTCTCCTCCCCTTTAAGAGGAAATCTGCTTAAAATACCATGACTGTCTTGAATGTGGCTTATGGAGGGTGTGATCATTGGCAGCTGCTTTAAGAGTAATAAACTCAATAAAAGTGACTGTCTCCCTCTGTTCCAGGCCCAGTGACTGTCACAAGCCATCAAAAACAGCCAGGCTGTCACTGTTTCCGACCCACTGGAAGCTACATGTCTGCCTTGATGCCCTCAACACTGGATAAGGAAGAATAAGCTTTACTGTGGGATATTAACTGCTTCAGCACCAAGTAGGTGATCAATACATTGAATGAATGTGGTGAGCTACTGTATGTATGCTAATGTTTCCTCATGTACTGACAATGTCCTTTATAATACAAAGAAGAGATTTTGAGACATTGAGTCCCACCCATTTTTTAAAACAGAAAGAACCTTGTGCCGGCATTTTTGCCCATTTTGAGTCATATTTCAAGACCCACAGTATATTTTGTACTATGTGTCTGAAAACACAAAATCGTTAAAATGAATGAAGAGACTCTCTATTTCATCATGAAAAAAACATTTGTTTTTACCTTGTTCCATTCTTGTTTTATCAGAGGTAGAGTAGAGGACACTTTCACCAAAAACACCACTTTTTTTTTTGTCCAGAATCCGTCAATCCGTCACGATTGTCTCCACTTCCTATTTTGATCTCCGTGGCGTATACTGTCTCCTTATGCTTGGACTACATCTCCCAGAAGCCCCAACATTACTCACAAACTGTGGGAGACCGTGATCGGCGACCCACTGCTGAAAAAACACTTTGACGGTGAAATTTGTCAATGGCATTCAAGCATTGGATTTTAAATGAAGACATAATACGTTGATGGCAACGAGGGTGAAGACTGACAGTGACATCAATAATGAGAGGATCAAAACAACATTGGGGTGAACATAAAGGACACTAGATCGGTTACATTTTCAAATATTCCCCATCTTCTGAATGTATGCCATTGTGGCAGTGTACAACTGGAGCTACAGAAACACAACCCAACTCCCCAGAGCCCTCTGTCTCTCTCCCACCCCTCTGTGGCCTAGTTCCCCAGAGGTTTCCAACTGCCTGTCAAAGTTTTGCAGCAACTATCGAAATGAGAAGGGGTTTCTGCAGCGTGAATACCCTTTGTGATCAACCCGAGTTGTAGGTATCTATTTTGCTTGGAGTTGCAGAACTGAGGCAACATTCTGATGAGGACGCGTGGAGGTCAACACCTTGGTGAAAACAATGACAGATGCAGTAGCACAATATAAATTCACCATGGCATCCAGCCTCAGCTCCAACTGTCAGCAGCATCAGAGGGCATCAGGGGAGCCCTCTGCAAAAATGAGGGGGGAAACGAGCAGAGGAGGAAGGCAGGCAGAGTTTGTAACAGTGTCTATTACGCTGCAGAAGAATTTGCCTGGGAGCTCGGCTTGACAGATTAGTCCAGCGCCCAGATGGGGCAGTGCATCGGTGAAACAAGAGCTACTTTTATGAGGTACGTAACACAAGCCTGGGGTAGCCACGGCAAGGCCCGGTAAGCGATCTCTTGATGAAAGTGAGGGCAGTGCTCCACCTTTCATGTTTCCATAGGTTTTATTTGGAGCGCGCACAGACGGGGCTGCAGACAGAAATGACAGACAATTAAGATTGCACAAAGGCAAGGGAAACTCAGTATCGAGCTACATGACCCCTGCTTGCCGGCAGTATTTCAATGCATATGGCTGCCTTTTGTAATGAAATTCTTAGGGAAAACCTGTGTGTGTGTATGTGAGTGAGTGAGTGAGTGAGAGAAACAGAGAGAAAGAGAGAAAAGAGGGCCTGAAGCTCAAGCGATGGGTAAAACACGCAGTTTTATATACCTGGCAGATTCCAGTTTCTAAACCCACCTTCATGCATCAAAGAGCCAAAGCAATAGACGGGTGTGGGATTAATGTGGAAATAAACCTTGGGCTTTCTACATATCAAAGACCAGATAAGCTTATGAAGTTTAATTCATATGTTTTATTCCGCTGAAAAACGACCATTTGTGATGATGGCTGGGCTGTCCCGGTGGAATGATAGCACGCCGATAACGATCCGGCACCAACACTTCAACTGAATCCATTTCTAAGGAGAAAGGAACAGGTCTGAGAAATATAAATTAACCTCACCGTGCTGAAAGTGAGGAAAGGAGGGGGTGGAGGGGGTTCTCCTATGAATGTCCACTGACAGGGATTTCTTCATCCCAATAACTAAGACATCTAGTTTGAGCCATAAAGGAATGATGCGGCAGACAGGCGGTCTGTGGCTCCAGACAGAATAGTACTTTTTTTTTTTCTTTTTGGTGGCGAGGGATGTCTAAATCTGGGAATGGATTTTATATTTCCAGCGTAATATCAAGGGCGAGCAGGTGAGCTTCCTGGGTTTTCATTCTGCAGACACCTGATCTTGATCTCCCTGCACATGTGGATGAGGGACTGAAGTCAGACAGCACTGAATATGTGAAAGAACCAGAATGAACCTGGCATATGTTATTTTATTTTTACAAAGTTCTCAGATGAACCTCCCCCAAACGAGTAAAAATATGTACTGCCTGTGTCGACAAGATCGTGGAATTGTTTTAAAAGCACACATACAGTATTACATCTACATTTAAAAGGTGGAATGCCAAACTGCCAGGATTTTTACCCTTGTATTCTATTTATATGTATAGGAGAGAAATACAACATAAGGATAATTTCCCACCCATATGGTTTAATTTCCAATGTTTATATATTCTTTTTAAATACACTGTAATGTAATGCTGTATAACTATATTCTAACCCCTGCCTTTTAACAGATTTATGACAACATATGGCATTGACTTGATGTTCTGGGTTTAAAATGTAGAAGAACACTTAAACAAAATGGACTGAACACACAAACAGAATAGGGCTAGTGCTTATTAAGGAATTAGTCACACTTTGGGATTGTCACTCATATGTTTGTTTTGTTTTTGTGAGACTCAGAATGAGGAAATAAATTTGTTGTGTTTGAACAACGAAGCAAAGCCAGTTTTCTTACAAAAATAATACAGTGGGATCAGGTACAGGATGTTTCTGCGGCGGCTGGAAACATTTTTCTCATTGAGCATGTAAATTATTACAAACTGCTCCTCTGCAGCCACTTTTCAACACCACGCTGAAACTCCGTGAAAATCTTTTTTTTTTATTCATAGAGCTTCTCCACAGTAAAATTTCACCCAGGAGGTTTTACAGGATTGTTCCCTTTAATGAAGCCCTGGAAAAGCTTATTTTCCCATCTGTGGCCTCTCTCGTTCTCATTCAGTTAATCAAATTACACGGCATCTTTAATCTTGCCTTATGAGCGAGTATATTAACTTAAATTCTTCAAACCCTGCAGCAATGAGTGGGTGAGATTCAGTGGAGATCTATATGTAGCGCAGGAAAACGGTGCATTTCCTCTTCTCTGACAGCCAGACGTAGTGATGATGACATCTCTGATGTATTTTTCACCACAAATTGATATTTACTCTCAAATGGAAAGAATGAACACATTTCAAGATCACTACCAGCAAACTGTATAACTAGCTTCATTATTTCTTCTCAAAACAGTGATGTGAGTGCAAGAGCAGCATGCAGTCTGGGGCTTCTACAATCCTATAGGGTGGAGTTATTAATGGATGCAACTGTTCTGCCAATCCGTTAATCGCAACCACGCTGATCCACATCATATATCAAACGGCCTCTCTCAGACAGCCAGCCAGCCAGCCAATCACTCAACCAGCCAGGCACTGGGGCAGCAAGCCAACCACTGAATAAACCAGCTAATCAGACTGTCAGGCAGCAAGCAGTCAGGTAGCGGTTCAGCCATCTAGATAGCCACACAGGTAGACAAAGTGACAAAGTCGACCCAACAATGTTAGAGTCAAGCACGTCTGTCCTTTGCCCACGCCTGAAGAAAACAAGCACAATCTGTACACCATAAGCACAATGTGACACTTTGCACCGGGTTGAGCAAGATTTATCACGCACATTCTTGGCTCTTCAGTTAATAAACTGCACTGCTGTGACTGAACTTTCACTTCAGGCTGTCAGGGAATAATTGTGCGACACCCGTGCCATTAACATCTCTGTGTCTCACGTACCACAATACTTTCCAAATGTCTAACAAGTGGTAAATCTGTTTTGAGGATTAATCTTGTCAAAGCCAAGCTAAATCTCTCTAAAGCGCAAACAAGTTCTGGTTTTAAGCTCTTCACATTTGAAATGTGCATTGGCATTATTGGGTTCTGTGCTTGGTTGCTGTATCGTGTAGTTGGTCCAGCATGGGTGTGGGCAGGGGTCATATTTCTGTGTTGATATGGAGCTACAGAGTATTTTTAGGTACACATTAAAACGTTTGTTTCACTCAAGTTTCACTGCAGCAAATGAAACTGCATATTCCCACTTGGTTGGACATCTGTACAGCAAATGACGTGTGCTTGAGTCTCTCTTTTACACAACCAGATTCTCACTGCATGACCCAGGAAACAATAAATCACCAAATGCCAAATGTCAGAAGGCATAAAATGATGATATGCTATCCTGGTTGGAGCAGGGTCAAATGAATTTGTTCACAGGTTGCTCAGGGACAGGCAACACATTTACTTTGTGCACATTTTCAGAGATTCTGTGCAAAGAATTCTTTAATTTCGAAATTAATGGAAAAATACAATTTAAAATTGGCATCGAAGGCAGGCAACGGTCGTGACAGGTTGGTGTCACATATTTCAGAAACAGATTGCGAACACATGTTTGGACCTTTTGCGTTCAAGAATTTGCCTCAAACTTGAGATGATATATTTACTCATTTAGGAGCCTTTCCAAAATAAGGACAGATTCCATTCTAAATATGTTCTTTCGTTTTGTTCATGGTTACAATTTAGTTGTCATATTCAATTAAATAAATCCTATGGTAGTTTTTGTTTGGTTATTTCTCTAATCACAATTGTTGATGTATTTTACAATAATTTACATTAACATACAGTATATACCTGTATAGCTCTGAATAGTCCAGCCTGAGTGAATAAATATTAGCTGGGCTATGACTTCCTGTTCCAGATATGGTTTCATCTATCAGTCGGTCAGTATGAGACAGTGATGGAAGAGATTAAGCAGTTTGCTGACCCCAGTGCTTCCAACAAGATCTCTGTTGACAGGGTGTAAGCACACTAGTTAGATTTAGTCACTGTAGTTTTTAAGAGTGATTACACATTTGAAATATGATAGAGTGATAATTTTCTCCTAATGGGAGTACAGTAATGAGGGGGGAAACAGGAGAAGAAAGGATATAGCTACTTAGGCGCATTTTATAAAATAAACAAAAAAGAGAAACGGAAACCTGAAGATACTTATCTGGTCTGTAATGTCTAATCAAAACCTGCTGCAAAACATCCAACTGTGTGTCTGTCTGTGCCTCTGTGTCCAAAATATACCTTAACTCCTATGTTGACCCAAGATTTGTTTCCCACAAAGTCATTTGAGAGGAGCATGGAAAGAGTATCACTGTGCTGTTGATATGACAAATATAGAATGGAGCCTCGAGAACGTAGCATAAAGGTCAGCCAGAGTACAACCGATAAGACTGTATACATCCAAGACCATCAAAGTGCTTTAAGGATGCCCTCTGTATGGCAACATGTTACCCAAGCTGTTGGCAATACAGTTAATGCTAATCTATTCTCCTTGCAGAGTGTTGACCTCTGTGAAAATAAACAGATGTAATGTGATACTTTATTAGAGAGTTGCTTATTTACTCATCAGTTTTCAAAGGTCAAGAGGTCAGTTCTTGTTTGAATGACCTTTGTAAATCTCACCTTCTTAGAAAAGAAATGTCAGTGTAGCATCCATTCAAGCATGTGGTGGTTATATCTGAACATGTGTATTGATCCATTTTCTCATAATTATCATGACTATCAATTAACCTATTTGGGGGTTGAAAGGCAAAAAAAATATATCCTGAGAATGGTTTGTTTATTGAAATTATATATCAGGTTTTTGTTTTGTTTTTTTAAATCGCTGATAAACTCCACACAATATGACAGCTGAAACCAAATGAATATAGGGCTGTTATTTTGGAAAATAAATACAGAATTATTTACTGCCATTTCTGTGTTTAAAAGAAAAAAAAAAAGAAAAAAGAGAGCCTGCGTTCCCTCTACTGAAGATGCGGGGAAGCAAACAAAACCTTCCCCAGGCAAACATATGGCAATAGAAAGCCAGGATGGAAATTAGGCCAGAATTATAATAATATTTGTGGCCACAAGCCTGCAGAGGACGTCTGATACAAAGCTGGTAAATAAATGTATTTCTCAGGTAGGAAACTGCTCAGGTATTATTTCATTCAACTGAGCCAATGTACAGCTGCAGACTGTCGTCTCATTTGTTCTTCATACAGTATGTTTGTACACATGCTGAGCTGGTCACCTGGCCCAGAGGATTAGAATGCTAACCAGTTTACATTCTGCCCACAGCTTTTGAAATGATTCAATTTTCCTAATCTTGTTTAGCTTTAGAGTGAGTGGCTTTGAGGCAATGTGGCATCCTTTTTCAATCGTGGATCCTTTGAGGACATTTGCATATCTAAATTTTGTACTGAAATTCAGGACAGGCTCTGCTTTGCAGCCCTCTGAAAAACCCAAACTAAGAAGCAATGCCGGGTCAACCTGGAGGCTTAATGTATGTTTGATGTGTAGAGATAGCCACCTGCTTTTTTCCTCTTACTCCAGTTTCTGAGAAATGCTAAACTCCCTCTTGATGTTAATGGGATAGTCTGTTATTCTTCATAATTCACATCCTCAGATGTGGAAAGGACATTGAGTTTATTCCTCCCAAATGGATGACATTAATAGTGTTTTTTTTTTTATTTTATGCAAATAAAATATACTCTTAAAGTTTTAGCTACAACACTTTTGGTCGTCTCACTTGTTTGTTTTCTCCCTCCTTCTTTTTTTTTTTTTAGTTTTGGATGTTTTCAAACTACAGTATAAACTAAAATAATAATTAATATACAAACCACTACATAATCAAGCCAATCATCAGATTTTAAATATACATTAAAGATATTTGAAATGATTAAAAAAAAAGTACATTTTACTCTCAGACACGGGCTTGCTGCAATTACCTGCAAGAGTTAATGTGCACCGATCTGTAAAATAATTGTGAGGTGCTGAGAGGTTTTCCATTCCAAGTGGTCCCCAGTGAATTGAGTGTTAAGTCTTCATGGCACGATGTTGCAGAAGACATTTGTTCCTCACATTTAGCCAGCGGGGAAGCAGCAGCAGAATAAACGAAACCAGATTTTCTCCTCATATTTGTGCAACGGCTTGGTTTATAAAGTAAGCTGCAGCTATGCACTGTATCTGAAAAAGATGGCTGGAAAATACTTCCAATAAAAGACTTTTCAGCATTTGTTTTTCTAAACACAAAAATATATTCCCTACAATGATATAAAAAAAATAAAATAATACATAGAAATAATATTCATCGTAAAAGCACATTGTTGCAGGTTGTCATTTATTTGTCATGATGATAAACTGCGATGCATTTTAAACACATTTTTAGTGAAGGCTAACTTCAGCAGGATAAATAATTATTTCTGGTGAGGAATAGCATTTTTAAAATGCTACTTGTAGAGAAAGCGTAAACAGGTTTTTATCAGACAGACTTCTGTTGTAAAGGAAGCAAGTCACAGAATATGAATATTGTTTCAGAGACTTTAAAATATGACATGAAAAAAAAGATTAATCTTTCTAATCCCCAAAGACCATCTTGATCTCAGAGCTTGGATGCTCACTGTGAATCGAGTGAGAAAAAAAAAGTATTAAAAAGGGACAAATATCGCTTCTCCATTCGCCGCTAGATGTATGTGATAAAGCGAAATGTCAGCAAAAATACTAAAGCCGTATGTCAGCAGAGCCGGCTGACAGACGGGAGGGAAGAGGTAAAAATGTTCTATCATGTCCGACAAGGTGTTCTTTTTGAGATTTAAAGATCACTGCACAACTTTAAACATGTTTGTCACTTTTTACTCTGACGCAGGGAACTATCATGGGCTTCACAAGAACTTTATCGGCTCAAGCTCAAGGTAAGGGAGAGGGGAGAAAAAAAAAAGTCCATTCCCATTTATCTTAGCCAGGTTCCCTTCAAAGGCAACAAATAAATTACAGTGTACATTTGATACAAATTGATTTCTTAACTCAAATAACAATGTTGTCCCCCCGGTCAGGGCCATGTGTCACTCAGTCGCCAATCTGAGTGAAAGCCTCAATCTGTCTCTGTGATAGAAATAGGGCTGACACATCTCCACCAAGGAATGCTAATCATGCGGGCCTGGCCTGGCCCTTTGTGGGCAGGCCATGATAAGGAAAATCAGTTTCCCCTCCTGTCAGACAGTGGGGCCTGCGCCCTGATCGCTGTCTGGGAGGAAACAAGCCATGGGCCTGGAAGTTACTGTCCTAGTTGTTTTGTTGTCTTGGTGTAGCTACATGACGGAGGGGAGAGAGGAGGAGAGAGAGGTAGAGGGTGGGTTGGTGGACGAGGTGTGAAGAGTGAAAAAGAGCGAGAGAAATGGAAGGAAAACGGAAAGAGACGGAGGTGAGAGATGGATGACGGAGGAGCGGGGGTGAAAGATAAAGATAGAGAGAGAAAAGGGAAGAGAATGAAAGAAAGACTTGGAGGAAAACAAGAGAAGGACAGACAGAGGATGCTGTGGTTTTAAAGCCTCGGCGGCAGCTGTAGGATCTGAGACGGAGCTGGAGTGAACCCCACTGAATATCTTGAGCCGATCTTATCAACGGCTGGGAGAAATGAGATATTGGCAGGAGCTGTTGAGTGCTCTCACAGCTGAGCAGGTTAATAGGGTTGGAAGGCAGGCCACAGGCTAATTGGATTTGCCGTGGCTTGATAAACAGTGGCAAGCCTTTTTTTTGCCAGCCAAACATACAGGTCGACTTCAACGCCCCCACATCCAAAGCCCACTTCTCCTCCAAACCCCCTCCATAACCACAACAACCTTAGAGAGACACAAGGAGAGCAGAGTGAAGGCTATTTTCTTCTCCTTATTCCCAGCAGGCCAGAGTAGGAGGGTCTGTTAGTATATCTGTCCGTGTGTGTGTGTGTGTGTGTGTGTGTACGTATGAAAGAGGAAGAGAGAGAGAGAGAGAGAGAGAGAGAGAGAGAGAGAGAGAGAGTTGGCCATCTACTGATTTTAATCAAATACCATTTAACCTGTCTGACCTCCAAGAGTCATCACACATGGCCAGATCAAGCAGGGTTGTTCCTCTCTCTTGCTCGGCATTAGAGCAGCGGGTGTAAAGAGGGTCTCTGTGTAGACTGTTATTTCAACACCTTTTCGCTAAAAAGAAATGCCGGTTTCCACATCAGCACCCTTTTTAATCTCAGATCAAAACAAGTATTATTTATTTGATAAGATCCAGTTAGAGCAGGGAGAGACCCTGTGGCTTCAGAAAGGATCAGAAGTCATTCTCAAGATGAAAAAAAATATGTACAGACTAAATTTTGTGTGACATATAATACACAAATGCATAAAAAGATATGAAAAATGTGTGTTCAGTTGGAATTCAAATAAGAAATCTGTGCTTCCTGTTTATTCAGTGTCGACAAGTGACCACATTTGACTCATCCAGCTGAGATTCAGTTTCTGCACATCTGGAGCTGTTTGTTTTTGTCTTCAGCAACCATTAGCAAACATATAAGTGACACCCTACAAATGATCCAGTCAAATTGTTTACGTGCACAAACCTTTGCCCAGCGGGAAGCTCACATGAAAGACTACACTTCCCACTCTCCCGGTTAAAGGCCATCCAATCAGCAATACACAATCCATACGTCTTTGTTTGAGTGTACAAGACGGAGGCTCCTCTGACTAACTTTTGTTCCCACACTTGTTTTGATCATATTCTAGTAGGTGGCCAGTGTTTGATTCTGTATATTTTGCCAATGTGTTGTGTACACTTGCACTGGGTAGTGGGTCTTATGTGGTGGAATTATTTGTACTTCCAGTGTGAGGGTGAGGAGGAAAGCGTATCCATCAAAATCTATTTACAAGGCGAGGGACTTTGAGGAGCACAGCGACACAGACAGATTCAATTTTTTTTGAACGAATAGTACCCACTGTGAAACACCCTGGGGTGTCACACTGTCCTCATTTATACAAACAGCCCCAACCGGTGGATAACTCCTCTGCATACTTGGGTGTAGCCAGATTGGCTTAGTTTGAGCGCACCCCACACAAGACAACCCAAGGAAAAAGTGTTTTGAAATAGAAGGGGGGAGAAAGAGAGGACAGTACATCAGGCTGCCTCTGGATATCCAGTCGCAAAAGAAAAAAACATCAAGGCCTCAGACAGCTTTGAAAGGAGAAACTAAAACACTGATTGATGTGGAAAAGGATGTTGGACATCAACTGTTGGACAGTATGCATTTGGTAAAAGTTCACAAATTTGAAGATAAGCCCCAATGTAAACCCAGAGCGAACCAGTCCAAGGAATGATAATGGCTTTCAGGGGACAAGCTAGTTACTATCTGTTAGTAAAGTCAGGATGGACAGGTTTGTAATATTAGACGAGCAAGGCCAATTTTACAGTGTGTGTACATTATGTAGGTAAAAACCAGTAACCTCAGAGAGGGATAAGAGCAGTGAAAACAAGTCTGAGCTTGCTCTTAGGGGTCCTGCTAAAGGGACACATTTTTTTTACATTATAAGAGGAAGAAATGAGGACATAGAGACCGGAGCTGGACACAGAAAAAAAAAAAAAAAAAAAAAAAAAAAGAGTCAGAGAGACGGACTCTTCCTTCATCTCTATATCTCAACCATTGTGGGTGACGGCAGGGTTGGGAGAAAGGCTTTTGGCATGGGTCGTCTCACAGACTGAATTCATCAGCCCCTATAACTTCAAGTTGCACATAAAGAATTTATGAATCCTCGGATAGTAATCGGCTGCATCCATTTCCTGAAGAAGAAAGGACAACTGATGTCTGTTAAACAGCCCAAAGGGACTGACCTCCACTGCCATCTGAGAGGACACACACACACACACACACACACACACACACACACAGTATGCAGATAATGTATGTACACACAAACACATACTCTCATGTATAACCTTTCCAGGGCTTCAATTTGAAATGGTAACTCCTGTAAATATTGCTTTTGCTCTATGGGTTGTTTAATTTAGTTCAAGTGATGATAATGATGACAATTACAATGATGATTGTAACTGTTGTTAATTAATTGTGATCATTGATGACGATCAGAAATATTGAATGCATTGAAAAATAGATAAAATAGACTTTTGTTTACACGAGAATCTATATTACAATATATATTCTCAAACATTTTTTTTCATCTGTGTCTAAAAAATAGCCTCCATCATCAGATGTATAAATGAGTATACTGTATGCATTCAGTATGTTTAACTCTTTGCGTGCCATTGACGTATTTCACCGTCAAAGTGTTTTTTCGGTAGCAGGTTGCCAATCGCGGCCTTCCGCAGCCTGTGAGTAATTTTTGGGCTTCTGGGAGATGTAGTCACAGCATAAAGAGACGGTATACGCCACAGAGATCAAAGCAGGAAGTGGAGATGATCGAGATTAGAGAGAAGAAATGAATAGATTCTGTAAAAAAAAAAAAAAAAAAAAAAAAAAAAAGTGGTGATTTTGGTGAAAGTGGCCTCTACTCTACCTCTGATAAAACAGGAATGGAACAAGGTAAAAACAACATTTTTTTCAGGATGAAATAGTGAGTCTCTTCTTTCATTTGACATATTCAGTGTTTTCAGAGACCTAGTACAAAATATTCTGTGGGTCTTGAAATATGACTTAAAATGGCCAAAATCGCTGGCACAAGGCACTTTCTGTTTTATAAAACGTCTGGCACTCAAACAGTTAAAAGTCCAAACATATGACATACTTAAACATGTAGATTATTACATCCTGTCTGTCTTTCTCCCTCTTACTGCAGTTGGTAGCGGATAATTAGCAGCCTCAGTTGTTTTTGGGCCCACAAACTCCTCCAGGTTTTGGATCCGGCGTTGCATGAAGTGGACAGAACATGAGCGCCTTATCTGGCGTTGCCTGTGTTTTCACAGCTGACCATTGCCTTCTTTTTTTTCCTGACTATCATCTTTCAAGCTGCGTTCAGATTCCATTCCTCACACATCAGGACAGAGACATTCATCTTAAGGATGACATCTGTGGTGAATTTCTCAATAACCTAATAGTCATTCAGCACAGGAGGGACCTGGGAGGGGGTTATGATGGAGGGGAATAGGGGATTATGACATATAATGCTTAAACCCTACTAGGTGGGTGTAGGCGGTTGTGCATAAAGTTCAGATTTGGTAATTCAAGCTAATGTGGTTTGTGGTCCTCCAGAGGCTGGACCATAATCCTTGGCATGGTACATTCAAGCCCAGATATGTAATACCTTTTACCAAGGCTGTAATATCATTAGCTTGCCAACACATGAATTCACAGGAGAAGCAAGTGTTTGTTTGCTCAAGAAAGGGCCGTTAAAGCCAACAGTAACACCACACTTTACTTTTTAGGAACATGTATCATGCACTAAAATGCTTATGTTGGTCTAACTACCATGGCAACAAAGTGGATTGAATTTCATCTCTAGTCCTCAAGCCAGACATACATTAATCTTCCAAGTACCGTCAATGGTCCACCCAAATTAATTCCTCAGTTTCTAAGGCTCTTAACGCTGTAAAAGGCCACACCTTGACACATTGTCAGACAACAGTGCTTTATGAGAAATATCTTTAGCCCTGACACCTATATGTGATTTGTATCTGCCATGATCCATATGGTGTGGATGATGTGCTTTGAAGAGGCCCATCAGTCAGTTAATCTAAAAGAAAATAGTAACGGCAGATACCTCCCTCTCTTCAAGACAAACCAGAGAGAGAGAGAGAGAGAGAGAGGGAAGAGGAGAGAAGAGGAGAGAGAGTGGGGGATTCAAAGCAGAGCAAAACCAGCTCCTCTAAGAGATGGAGAGGGTGGTTTAGAGGGGGGGATTAAGGCGCTCCCTCACTGTGGAGCCAGCTTTTATAAGGTACATCATATTACTTCAGCTTCACACTTCCATAGATATATCATCATCTGCCTCCCACCAAAGCCTGGCTGTTATGCCTGCGTATTCTGTCTCAAACAAGATTAATGCTTACACACTTGGCGTGTGAGGAAACATTGTGACAGTAAGCTGACAGTACCTAGTGTATGTAAAGCTTACACTCCATTCAATATCTTGTTTAATGTGAATCCTGTGGAGATCAGACACTAATGCACCTCAAAGTCTGGATCAGTTCTGCTACGAAACCTTGTGTATTTTGTCAATATATATAGTTACAGGTAATGTGATATAAGTATATCACTTTTCATGAAACTCTTTCCTGTTTTGGGGTTTATAATGAGCATAATATTATGTGATGTCTTTGGAGCAGCTTTGTGATATATTGCTGTGTACTGCTGATGAACTGCTATGTCTTTTGAAAAGTTATGGATGCCCTTCACAAGAACCTACTGTGAACTGGACAACTGTCTTTTAACTCTTTGAGTGCCAGCTTTTTAAAACAGAAAGTGCCTTGTGCCAGCATTTTTGCCCATTTTGAGTTATTTCAAGACCCACAGAATATTTTGTACTATGTCTCTGAAAACACTGAATAGCTCAAATGAAAGTAGAGACTCTCTATTTCATCATGAAAAAAAATTACCTTAAAAAATGTTTTGACCTTATCCGTTCTTGTTTTATCAGAGGCAGAGTAGAGGCCTCTCCCACCCTGAACGTCACTTTTTCTCCAGAATATGCACATTTTGCTCTCTAAACTCGATTGTCTCCACTTCCTTCTTTGATCTCCATGGCGTATAACGTCTCTTCATGCTCTGACTACATCTCCCAAAAGCCACAAAATTACTCACAAGCTGTGGGAGACCATGATCGGTGACCTGCTGCCAAAAAACCACGTCCTCATTTACATAGCTCAAAGACTAAATGTATTACGGGCTACAAGCTTTACAAAGAGGAATGATGCACAAGTATCCTGGACTTCAGACACATTTCTGGTCATGACCCAGCTCATCCTCCAACTCAATTCTGAAAGACCACTCTTTATTTTGAACCAATTAAAAAGAGGTATCATCTAAAAAAAAAGCATAAAAAAACCCATCTAGATATATATTCTTTCATGTCAAGTCAGTGTCCTGGAGTAAGATTAGGGCTGCTGTGAACATGTTTGACTAGTCAGTTCATTGCCTGGGGAAAGTCCCCAGGCAAAATCCATACTCTGAGTCCAGGAATGCCTTTAGAAGCAAGCCACGGAAATGATTAGTGCTGCTCAGCTGAAAGCCACAGAGGGGCCCATTGGCCCGGCCCGGCAAGTTTCAAAGTGAAACCAGTACACCTTGTGTCTGTGTTAATTGATCACAGGCACATTATCTTGCCTGTTCAAGGCTTAATTTGCCCTCTGAATCAACACCTTTTGTCGACAACTGCAGTCATTTGTTGGAAGGGGAAAAAAGAATAGCTGCTGCTTAATCATTCCAAACAGGTGTGAGTCCCAGCCAATTTTCAGCTCCCTTTTGTCATTTATTCTTCTTGTATAGGTTGTGTTTTCAGAACATGTTTCATTACACAGACAGTGTCTTTTTTTTCTCAACTTGAGGAATGAACATTATAGAAAACAACACAGCCGTGGAAAATGCTAGTGTCGGAAAGTGCTTTTTTTTGCAGTAAATGAGAATATTTGTCTGAAAGGGAGAAGATATGATGGCATGGGGTGGCACGGTGAGAAAACTCGTTCCTATAAGTGTTAAAGGCCAAAAACATCAAGATCCACAACTGCAATAATTGTATACATGTATGTGTTTAAATAAATGATAGGTGTAAATAACATAAAAGCATATTTTCCAGACAAAAATATGGAAAAAAAAAAGTATTTCAACGACAGGTATTTCGATTTAATCTAGGATTTTTGACAATCTATGCATCAGTGCCCAGAAGATCAGGAATCCATGAATACATAAAGTCAGAGAAATAATATGACAAAGAGCAGCGTAACTTGAGAATAAATCTCTCGTGTAGCTCACTGACAACTATAATACGTTTATACATTATTTGCAGCGATACATCCCAAACCTTTTTTACATTTGATCCATAAACAGTGTTGAATGTTGGTACACAATGCATGTTTCGCAAACAAAAGGATATGACTTATATTTTCTCCTTAGTGGAATATTGCTGTGCGGTGCATAAGCTTTTGCAATGGATGCCCAGAAGAATACATTATAGACAGTTCAAACAACCAATAAAGAAAGAAAGGCTGTAAAATCTTGGAGTTCACCTTAGTGGCATCTTATATATTAGTATTTTTGTACTTTTGGAAATATATTAATGAGGCAAGTAATATTATATAAAATAAAAATACTTTATTTTGAGCATCTGCAGCAACTAATAGAATAGACTTTATTCATTAAATTGCATTAAAATCAGAGTCAGCACTGACTGAGCCTCAAATTCAGTTTAGCTCCAAATCTCTTCTCTTTATCCTCCCTGTGTGCTTGTTTTTATTGTAATAAAATGAATCACATTATATTAAACGCACATGTTTTCCACCTAAGACTCGTAGCCCTTTGACAAGGTGTTAAATGTGTTTGAAAAAGTTACTCAAAGCCTGATCCTATATGACACGGTTGGCTACAGCTGACAACTCGCTATATGCATTTGCTTTGAGGTAAGAGCGCTATCAACGTTGTGGGTGTCTGTGCAATGAAGGTGATTAGAAGACACAGTACAAACACTTCCATTTGGACTTCAGAAACCTTACCTCCACCCATCTGTAGCTGCACAAATCTATCATAGGAGGGCATCAGCTGAGGGAAATGTGTATTTCATTTCAGTTGCTGTCCCTATTCTTAATGGGTAGCCATCCAGAGAGAATGAAATGATTGATTTTTGTCATCCTGAATGAGGATAAATGAATCCATGAGGAGGAGGTGGAAGAGGAGTAGCAAGAGGAGGAAGAGGGATGGGGGGGGGCTTAGCTTTCTTTGCACGTCTGGCTAGACAGAAACTCAGCAAACCTGTGCGGCAGTAACGGGGAACAGAACAGTGTGTGTGTGTGTATGCACTGTCTTCACTTATACTTTGCTTCTAAGGTTACCTAATGAAATATTGATGGGAGATGTGGGAAGTGCGGGGGCTGGGTTGGCTGGGGGTTGGTGCTGGTGCTGGTGTTGGAACAGTAACTGCTGCTTCCTGTAGCTTGGGACATCTCTGTCACTCTGGATCTCATTGAGACAGCCCTGCCCTAATTTAATCTGACTTTGAATGAGTCTGTATCACAGGAGGTAAAGAATGTGAACTTACTTCACAGCAAAGAGGAGCGGAGAGCGAGAGAAAGAGGATGGTGGTGTTGAAAATATACAGCCGAAACATTTCAAACGCATCATAATCAATATTTAACACCACCTGTCACGGATGTCTAATATATACTTTTTAAATGTGACAGAACAATGAGCTCACTGTACATACGACACAGCGGTGCTCAGGCTATTATAATGTTTGACTGATGTTATACTGCAAGCGTGACTCCGCTAATGGACTGAGATACATCTCGGGATTCTTTTCATGATTAGATGCTGCTTAGTAGTTTCTCATGGAAAAGATAGCGAACTGTGAACTGCGTGACAGTGACGAGCTGCTCAACAGAGTGGCTGCTACATAATTACCTGCCTCTGACACCATTTAGTGTGTCCATCTCACCACAAAACCCGAGGCGGAGGTCTTTTAATAAATATCATGAGTCACATTGTTTGAATCAAGACTGGCTTTTAAGATTTGGCTTTACTCTATAAGGTAAAGCTATAAAGGCAATGCATTTTCTTACTAATGATCTCTCAAAACAGCTGTGTCGGGAAAGGTCTGCTATGGCCAAACTGGAGATCATCCAAAGCTTATTTATTTAAAGCCCCATGTGATTCTTCTAGCTGTTAAAATAATGTAGAATACACGTCTAAAGACAAACCACTGAGCTCAACAGTAGACATTAAATTGGGCTGAAAATGCTATTTCAGTATTCTTCCAAACTAACTTCATTTCACCTGCCAGTTTTCCAGCTTGCTGTTTTTTTTAGCTGACATGCTTTATCCAGGTCCTTGATTCTACTGTGTCTAAATAGCTGGATAAATGAGAGTGCATGTGCCAGTTAGTTTATGAGCTGGGAATAATTGATGCAGCTCCTGTGAGTTCAACCAAAGGATATCAAGACGTTTTAATATATTCGAAATACTGCAGAACACCATTTATACTGATATTATTGACCAGCCAAAAACTATTCTGAATGACATCCACAATAATTATACAGCAAGTCACATGCAACCGCCAAACTAAATGAGACACATGCTTGCGAAATGTGAACATGGTGTTTTGATTTGTTTGGCACCCACAAATGCCAAAAAGTCATTTCAGTACTCATCTTTGCGGTGGAGATATCTAAATGTGCCAACCTGAGCAAAATTAGGCCTGTGGGGAATGAGAGTGATTTTTTTTATCTCGTCCATCATTTTCTGTGTAGCAAGCATTTGGAATAATCTGCAAAAAAAATCTTCTGCTACAAAGATTTCCTCACGTTCTGTTCTCAAGTGCTTCTCTATCTTAGCAAGCCAATCGTAAAGCCTTTTAAGCTTCTCTTCAGGATAAACATATCTAACTCATCCCATTTTCACTCACATATTTTATAAACTAATACACGAGAAAAATAGAATTAATAGTTTATATTTATCGGACCTCTGATCAGAGTGGCAAAATGTATTCAACAACAGTAAACACTGCGTTTTCTCCCCGCTATCTCTGCTAACATGATGACGGCTAGCATGCACTAATCTTGTAAAGTCAACCTTTTAAAAGGGAAGAGGCGGCAGATGGGGCTGGGAGAAAAAGGGCTGGACGGACAGCTATGTACAGGATTGAATCCGCACCAGGAGCTGCCCCTGTCCATATCCAATGTAAGGTTATAGGAATATCATAATCCCTCCTCTGAGCTCCTTTGCTCGGAAGATGATGACTAAATTTCCAGTGTCTTATCACACACTCCCAGACTGGAACTAGTACAAGGGGTTCTGAGGAAGGAACCCAGCATGAAAAGTGCTGGGGATGAGATGATCAGATTAACGGTGCCTATTGGATTTGTTTGTGGTAGTTGCAATCGGAGCGAAGCAGGCGTTGTTCAAAATGCCCATGGAGATGCAAAGCCTCCACCGATCCTTTCACCCTTAAAAAAAAAAAAAAATGCTCTTCTTGGGGTTTTTCAGGAATGTAATGTTGGGTGCTCCCGCAGGGGTAGGTGGGGGGTTGAGTTGGGGGAAACAAATTTAACACTTCAGGGGTTTAGAGAGGGAGGGGGGAGTTGTGTATTTTATCAGGTGGGTGGATGTTGGACTGCTTCACGCAGTGAGACAAGTGGGATTGACTGGCGGTATTCAGCAGGACGCGGGCTGGTTGAGTGTCGACGGCTTCCTGCAAGGCGGAGGCTGTGGTGGTAGGCTCTTCACAAACCTCACCTGAGGCACAGCGAGGCATTGTGGATTCAGGAGCCTCTCCTATACCAATGCACGCTATGCGAGGGGCCGGATTGGGGAGGAGACAGCAGGCGGCTCTGCAGAAGCCTCCGAGGAAAGGGAGGGTGACGATGGTGGGGGGCTGAAAGGAGGCGAGAGTTGGCTGATGTAGGGATGAGCTCCCCCAAAACCCAGATAACAGAGCACAGGAAAATGTGTCATTGTTCAATTAGAAAGGAAATATATCAAATAAAGGGATATTCTGTGCATAAAAAATGCCTTTAAGGTTTAAGTAATCACTTTAATGACTGTGGATAGAGAGGTAGAGAGATTGCTAATGGTGATAAAGTAAATACTATACACTGTACTGAGGGATAGAGGCTATATGGTGCAGTTACACTTAAGTATTTCGGTAATAAATTATTTTTTGGTCAATATGTTTTGTCTTTTAACTCTTTGAATGCCAGCCCTTTTTAACAAAAAAAAAATAAAAAAGTGCTTTGTGCCAGTGTTTTTGGCCATTTTGAGTCATATTTCAAGACCCACAGAATATTTTGTACTATGTCTCTGAAAACACAGAATAGCTCAAATGAAATTAGAGACTCTCTATTTCATCATGAAAAATACTGTTTTTACCTTGTTCCATTCTTGTTTTATCAGGGGTAGAGTCGAGCCCAGTTTCAGCAAAATTGCCACTTTTTGTCCGGATTTCTTTTATTTTGCTCTCTAATCTTGATCGTCTCCACTTCTTGTTTTGATCTCTGTGGCATATACCTGAGTACAAACCCCAGAAGCCTCAATATTACTCACAGGCTGTGAGACTGCACTCTTTTGGCCCTGCTGCTGAAAAAAGGAAAGATACACACACACACCTTTGGTACTCAAAGAGTTAACAATATATATTTAAAATGCCATTTGCATCACCATAGCATAAAACCCTGTGTTATATCACGCGTCTGCTAGATCCAAATAAATGACTCTGTAAATAATATCAGTCTTGTAGGCTATTTTCCCACATGTTTAATTTTGTTAAGTGACGCAAACGGATGTCAATACTGGTCTGTACCACTTACCTTGAATACCTCGTTTGGACAGCAGACAAAGACGTGGCTTTGCTTATGTGACATAATACAGTGGTGCACTTTGTACCCCTAAGCCAGGTCATTTCAATAGAGAGAAAGCCACTGAGTCAGCTTGGCGAGACAATGTCGATAAGGTAATGGCACAGATCAATACCAAAGATTTGGGCCAGATCTTAATTAAAGAAACAACTGCTGATACAAATGATGTTTTCAATGTATTGATATCGTGGGGGGCAAAGGGTGGGTTGGCTGTAGCGGAGCGGCTGATCAATGTACTTAACATTAGCATTCCTTTTCATCATGTACCAAGATCACTTAATTCTCCCTCTCTTCTTCTTGTTCAATCGCTCTGTCACTCTCTCTCTCCCTCTCAAACGCCTTTTCAGAGCCATCTGAGGCAACCCACGTCCCCTCCCCCACCTTACAAGGTGAACTTGAAGGTCTGCAAGGTTGGGCTTTTATGTGTCTCTCAACTTCCTGTGGACACTGTGTGTTAAACCAGAGAAAAATCAAAGACATTGTTAAGACCAACAACAGGATTCTGGCATCAAGTGTATGAAAATCGATTGTCTTTCACACAGAGAAACACACTCTTTCAATTACATAATGTTAATCTTTGGGAAAGAGACATTTTTTCTTGATTCAATATGGAGGTTAATGATGTTGAATCATTGAAAAGGGGATATCTGGATTGTTCATATGGAATTTTATCTATCTTTGTATTGTTCCCTTGTGTATTGTTCTTTGGAAGAACAGGTTGAAAGGAGGAGCTTGTCATGACTTAGAAAAATTAACAAAAAAAAAAAAAAAAAACCCACATTGAAAATTCTTTATGCAGAAACCAAGACCAAAAATCTCTGTAGTCTCCAGGCAACAGTGAGAGGAAAAAAAAAAAAAAAAAAAAACTTCAGATGTGGTAGCCTCTTGTGAATGGTAAAACAATAATTATTAAAAGGGAAGCTGAATTGATAGATCCCATTAAAGCTAACACAAAGTCTCCAGAGGCCTAGCAGCACAAACAGTCCAAAGTCAATAGTGTGATTCCCCAGGTATCCCTGACCAGGACCCAGTTTAAAGAGACATCAATCTGAGATGTCAGTTCCCAGCTAATGAAGCTACAGCCGATCAATAGTCAGGATACAACTACTACCTTAAATGAAGTACTAATGCTTGTAGAGATCTCACCATTTGTGCTTCCCACAAGGAAGTTTCACCTCAACTGATGGTCTGCTTAAATTCTCATCTGTTTTCCAAATTGCTTTAATTTGCATGTATGATTTCTTTGAAAAATAAAATATTGATTATGATTGTAGAAAAGTCTTGTGTTTTCTTTGTCATTATTTCACAATAGAGTGAAAGACATTATTCTTTCCAGGTAAAAGCTAATTTATTTTAGTCTGTCGTCTTTCCAGTTACTACTGAATAATAACTTAAAATTAAATTCTGAGTAAAAAATATAGGTCAGGGTCATACACAACTAAGTCCGCATGCCACATCAAAATTCACATTGAGAACTGTTTTGTTGGTATTCATCATGTTTTCCGTATAACAAGTGCTTCTAACTCCAATACAAGTTAAGCATTATGCAGTTTTTCCTCAACATTCTCAGAAAGATTTTTAACTGCAAATCACTGTACACTTTCTGACCCACATGTGCTACCACTTTAGGTGAAAAGCTGAATAAATGTGATGAGCAAATGAATAATGTATAATTGGCAGCCTAGCTATTCCTTTGTGACATGAACATTCTGTCCAAAAGCTCAGATTTTTTTTTTTAATTTGAACATTTTCTCTCATTCTTTTATTTTATGCATCACATGTTAATGCTACTGAAAGTTTTATCATTCCCTTCCATTATCCTAATGCATGTGATATGTGAAAGCTCCTTAAATCATGTATTAGGGCATTGTGCTATGTAAAACAGACAGTGAATTAGACTATTTTGGGGGGAAACAAGGGCATTTGTCTTTGAATTCAGGTGATGCTTTCAAAAAGAGTCGGACAAATGTTTGCAGTGTGCATTATATGGTGTCAAAACTAAAGTTATGTATTTGCACAGTAATCAAAATATTTAAACATACCTATATATATGGTTTGGTTTACAGCCAGCACTGAATGCTGCCTTGAGAAAAAGATGTAGTGAAAATAAAACACTCCCCCAAACTGAATATTCTGCACCAAGTAACAAAATAATGAGATTAAAGCATCCACAACCTTTTTTGAAATCAAATGCATTGCACTCTAAAGCACTGAATATGGTGTAGTGGATGTACTAGCTCAATCATTACCAGTTAATAAGGGGGCTAGGTGTGTAGAGGATTGACTGACATCCTAATACTGAAATAATTTCCACTTTTCCCACCACCTCCCTCTCTGAGGCAGTGAATTAGTATTATCACATCAAAGGCTTCCTTTAAATGGGTATAAAAATCATTTAAACAGACAGTGGCGGTGATTATTCAAACTAGGTTATTTGCCGGGGTGTGTATGTAATATGGCATCGTCGTCAAGACAACTTCATTTCCCACTAAATTGCTGTCTGTCACCAGAATAAGTAAATTTGCTACTGTTTTATCAGCATCATTGTGTCAAGTTAGGGGAATACATCAAACAGTCAATCTGATCAACAGGAAATGAACACACAGTGAATAATGCAATGACTGAAAGGAGAGCGGATTGGGCTGCTGATGTGCCGAATGTAAATTTCCCCCACGTTTTTTTTTTTTCTTCTTCTTCTTAGAAGCATATAAAAAGCTCTCATCTTCCCCTGAAATGGCTTATCATAGTGACTCTATGACTGTATTTATTACCTGTTACCTCAGTGGGTTGACAGATAAATTGAAAATGCATAATGATTCTGAACCTAAATGCGCACAAACATATGAGTTAACACAGGTATGGATAAATAGAATACTGGCTATTTGCAAGCATATTGATTCAGTGACCTCATGCTGTCTTTCTGGTGTCAAAACAATCTCACACACTGACGTACAATGCTATCATATTTCATCAGCATGAAAATATCACCAAATATAGCTGGTTGAAGTTATTAATATAAAATGTGCTGCAAAGAAATAGAAATATCTCATACGAAGAACTGTTTAAAGCTACAAATATTCCTTCCACTAAGGGTTTCTAGTGGCAGTGGTATTGGGGTTGAGGATTGGTAAAGTTTTTAATCAAATTTATGGTCAGTATTAAACTCTAGAGCTAATCATGAAATTCTGATTCCACTTACTTTCTGTTGTTTTAAGTTGAATATTTAACTCCAACGTATCAATATGAATGTCAATGGATTGTTTAACCACAGCTTTCCAAAATATTTAAATGACCTTTTTCTTAAAATAAGGACAAAGTTGTGATACTGCAAAAGACTGGAGAAGAGGGAGAAAGAGGCAAAGGTTGAATAAGAGGGAGAAAAAAAACATAATGGAGTTTGGAGGCCTTTTGTGGTGCTGATATTGTCTCTTAGTTTGATGTTTGCCTTCAGGTTAAAAAAGCTCCTCTGGAGTAACAATATACACCAAAATAAAGAATTGAGCTTGAAAGAAAAAGGGACAACAGCAATAACGGAACAATGGTGCACAATGGCAGGTATTTAACTGCCCTAGGAGAAGAGGGATGGGTTTACGGTCATGTCTCCGAGAATAACGCCTCACAACTAAGGTCACAAGGAGTGTTTCCTAGCTTTTCAAAACCTGTCCGGATTCATTATATTTTGAGGTGATCGAGTCAGAGCGGTTCACGAACAGCGGTTTAACCCCCCCAATTAGTCAAAGTCCCTCTGAGGCATTCTCTATCTCGTGTTGATACATGAGGCTACGGTGACAAACCTGCCCTGGGGTTAGGCGATTCAACTCCAAAGTGAGTTCAAAGCACTCTTGTTAAACTTGGAACACAATACCTCGTTGCCAAGGGTATAGGAACACCCTGAACAGGCGGCCGTGGCCAGACGCTGTATTAGAACACCTGGAGACCATAGAAGGACATGGATGAGGGCATCACGTCATCAACGTCCTCCGTGTTTAACTGACACCAATGATTGTAAGACATGAGAAGTCAAAACAACATATCAGTTACTTAAAAAACAACAAACAAAAAAAAAAAGAGCTGATTATCAGGCTGATTTTGGAAACAATTGACTCAATAGAATTGGAGTGAGAGTAATTTTATTATGAGCATATGTTAACTGTTTGAGACATATTTACATGCTTTAAAATAGAATGCTAGCCATAAACGTATATACAAAAGAGCACTCTCACACAGCCTGTGAGTAATTTTGGGGATTCTGGGATTTGTATTTGGGAAATAGACAGTATACGCCGCAGAGATCAAAGCAGGAAGTGGAGACAAAAAGTGGTGATTTTGGTGAAACTGGCCTCTACTTCAGATAAAACAAGAATGGAACAAGGTAAAAACAAACTTTTTTTCATGATGAAAGAGGGAGTCTCTTATTTCATTTGAACTATTCTGTATTTTCAGAGACATAGTACAAAATATTCTGTGCATCATGAAGACTCAAGATGGCCAAAAATGTATGTCCTTCAACATAAAAAATATAAAACGTCAAAGTATAAATCTAACTAAACAATGTGTTTTCTTAGACTATTCCCACTTATCTTGTAACTGGCTGCATTTAAGAAACAGTTCCTGAGGTCACCCCATACATAATGTGCCAATAGTCATATACCTTAGTCTTCGGCCCCACAGAAAATCAAAAATTATTTTATTAAAGCTTAGCCTTAAATCAAGATGCAAGTTTGATTGTCAATAAAGTGTTAAATTATGGAATTAATTGGTTCGTAATGACAAATACAACAGATTGTGTCATATAACAGCGTATATTCATGCTCATTTCCAAAACAGGATATAGTACAATGTTCTTAAAGTATGGAGAAAAGTATTGTGGGTCTTTTTAGAAGACACTGACAGATAACCTCCTTTGTCATTTTGGTATGAAGACCTCAGTGTACAGTGATGTAAGCTAATATATGGCCATTTTGCTCTCATCTTTTCAAAACAGAAAGATTAAGTCCTCAATTCCAGAGGAACTGGCTCAAGTCCAGTCCATTTTTTTTTCTTCCTCGTGATTCTCTCATAGAGTTGTCAGGAGAGGGGAGATTTTTTGCCATTCAAAACTGCTTTTTGTTTATCTGACTCAAAAGCTTTCTACTCATCAGTGAGTAATTTCAGACTGCTCCAAGACGATAGGTGAGTGAATAAGAAACATCGCCTGGAGCAAATAAAGTAGTGGAAAGAGAAAATATAAAAAATAGAACTATATACAAATATATATTAAGGGGGCACACTGAAGAATGCAGTGAAGATAAATAAGACAGATACTTTGTTTCATTGTCAGTGGCACTCGGGGGTTATTTGAAGCACTTATTTATGCACTGTAAGCAGAACAATACAGGCGAGCAGAAATGATTAAATACAGACTCTTCAAGCAATAGACATCTCATTGTGGTGGGCCCTGGCTTGCCACTGGGCCAGCTTGATAAAAGCACTATGAGCTGATAGCTGATACAATTTGCCAGCCGATTTGAATGGGAGAGGCTGGGAGGAAGGGACTGCGGCTCAGTTGGTCTGTCGCTGACAGCCTGTATAAGCTATAATAAAATCATTAGAATGTAAATGCTTTATTGCAAAATAAGAGCCTCAAGCTAGGGTGACATTATCTGCCGCCACCTGAATGAAAGTGCCGATTAGCATTCCCTGATTCAATGATAGAAGCAACTTGTCTTTATTAAAATTTTTACAATCGAGTCTTCATTTTTCATGATTGAGTTTTAAGCAAATGTAATATCCAGTTCAGTTTGTGTATGAAATGGGTGGGGGGGGTGGGAGAAGGATGCCCCAGAAATAATTAGTGTACACATTTCTTCCCTACATGTGTTTCATAACCAACAAATTGGATTTCATATTTGACGTGTCACTATCTAATACATTTGCATGAAAATATGAGGCTGAGTTTACAGAATAATTACTGAAAGTGTACACCTCTTTAACATGTGTCTCATAAAAATGAAATTTGATTTGTTTGAATGTGACCATCACGGCGTTGCCAAATAATTGTTGTGGAATATGAGGGTTAGACGCTGACTTGATTTAGATGTTCATATTCGTGACACGCACACATTTTCAGCTGAGTCTTTAAGCGGGCCATTGCTTAGTAGGCAGACAGTCAATTCTTATGCAAATAGCCTGGTACTGAGTGCGGGATATAATATGCTGTAGATCAAATGTCACACTGGGAGTAAAAGTCTGTGTGATATAAAAATGGCTGACTTACATATTGTTCTGTAATATATGCTTCCTAATTTGATATTCTTATTTAATCTTTTAGATGTAATTCCTCCAAATGTATTGCTGAATAGGACAACTGGTGGCCCACAAGATATCCTCTGAGTTGTTTGTGACATATGAGGATACGATACAACCATATCTGATGTCGTTCTGATCTTTTATGAGCCATTTCTCCATTTTTATCTAAATTTGGTGATAAAATCTGTAAATTGGGGCATGAACAGCTGAAAAAGACGTTTAATTTTACCAAAACATTAAAAGGTGCTTGACAATAAAAAAGAGAACTGATAGAAGAGTTTCAATCCAATTAAAAAAATCCATCTGCAATAATTTTCCTAGGATACTGTAAGTGAGGGTGACTAAATTATCCAAATAAATTTAGAATCTTTTTCAAATTTTCAACTGCAGGTCCTTGGAGGGGGACCCTTGATTTGTCCCTGTGAACTTGAGGACATGTCTCTGGGGTGGCTTAAAGCTGTGCCCTTTAACCATCAACGTCGTGCTGGAGAACACCGATACAGCTCGACGCTAACCGAGCCAACAAGATGCCTTCCACGCTGACAAGACAACGTGTTGCTTTCAATTGCAGTCAGTGTCAAGGTTTTCACACAGAACATCCACGATGTGTGCTCGGGAGCGCCATTGTTAAGGGCTGAGGGTGTAGTCCCAAACAATGAAGTTGTTACGGTGCACCCAGAGGATTTGCAGTGGAGTTCATGTGCCCCCTCTTATAGGAATCAGCAGGTCATACATCTTGTGGAGTAAATTCAAAATCCCAGACCTCTGCCCCATTCATTGAAAACAAAAGGGGGGACACAAATTGGTCCAAAAACACAGTGTAAAAAGAAAAGCTTACATTAAGCTCAAGGGGACTCAAGGGACCCAGGCCAATCGTTGTACGCGAAGAAGAATGGTGGCGGAGCTAGGGACCGGGCACCAGCAGATAAATCACTGCCATCATGCAGATTTACTGTGTTGGAGTGAAAAGATAAATGTATAAAAAGGGGGTATGTCAGAGCCCGTGGTGCGGGGCCACGCGGCAACGCTGGGTCAGTAATTGAACTTTGCTATAATTATCCTGAGGAGATAATATTAACTTATAGTCTTTGCGTGAGAAAGAAGCTGGTTCATAATTCATTTGCTGGATAGGGTGATAGTACTGGATGGCTTTCTCTCTCTCACTGTCCCTCTCTCTCTTCCCCTTTGCCTGCATTGTGTTACTGAAATATGACGGCTCCATTTTTATCCTGTCACAATGACAACTGATGGGCTTATTTTCCTGTGGCCCCGGGGGATGATGAAATAGTAAGCAAACATTCTTTCTCAGGAGGAGAAGGGTGCTCCATCATAGTGGCTGGGGCCGCCACCGCCGCTTGTGTTGTGTGGCAATAACAGGAGGTTATGGGATACAATACACTTGGCCTCCTCCTCAGAAGGCCTATGCAGTACACTGTCACTTCTTTGCAGCTCCTTTAGTGTCAAGTTTCGCAGTTCCCAACACTGACTCCACTTCATAACACACTCGATATTTGGTGAGTTTTCACATTTCTTCTTGTTTGATCGGTGTTGCTAAATGTCGTTATTGATTCATCCATTCACGTGGTCTATGAGAATTACTGTTGCTACATTCATCTTTTCTATTTCTTAATCTCCTTATAACTTAGCTGAGTGTCAATTTCACAAGCTAAAATTCATATCACAACCAAGTCTAGCTTATTGAAAGACCTGACAAACACCTGACACCCAAGTTCCCATTATTTACACAGGGCAGCCCTCCTTCAGCCTGCATCGCTGTAAGCAAAGACAGGGGGCAAGGTTGCGACATTTACAATAGGTCAAAATAACACCATGCCACTCGACTCTAGCTGTCTGACAATATCACATTCATCTCATTTGAATAACGAGCGATATTGATGGACATTAGCTGAGAGAATGAGGCTGCAGGCACCTCAGGGGGCTGAACACTGTCAGCTCTTATTTTCCCGGCCGGTGTGTTAACCAACTGTGTGAAGCAGTGGCGGCAATAACAGCGATAAGAGCAGTCCTCCAGCTGCGCTGCTGCTGCTTCTCCAGAGTAAACACCATCAGACCCCAGTTTATCACCATGCTAACTGGATTTAGACAAAGAGCTACAACAGCAGCTTGAGCAGATATCCGATGACGACAATCAAACATAATAACAGCCCTCATTGTGCGAGCAGTCATTTCCATTATTGATATTCAAAGGCGTTATTTTGAATTATAAATACACGTCTCTAATCCTCATTACTCCATCTTTTCCGTTGGTGGAACGTAGCTGCCTGCAGGAACACCCACCTTGGTGTCTTGTCAAGTCACAGCCAGCGGGGGCTTTTGTCTCCTTTCTGTAAAGAGAAATGACAGTGTAATGTGATTTACAGGCGATCGCTTCAGCTCAATTAAATTAAGCCCCCAATAATCCATGATGAATGCACACCTACGCCAGTCATTAGGATTCAAAACAAAATATGGGCTTATCGTATCAAGGCACCATGGAGGGAGCACACCCTTTAATAGATGTGCTGATTCATTTAGTCATTTATGTCACAGTGTGTAATGCCTCCAATGTCTGTTGGCTGCTAATGACAAATGAGCCTCCCAAGATGCCAGTTTCCCAAATCCTGGAAAAACCACCAACCACACAGCATGTCAAAAGCAATATCAATTAATGGGATTCATAATATAATTTCATTTTTAAAAATGAAAATAAATTAAAATAATTTTTAAAAAAAATCTTGCATCAAGCAAAGCATTTTGGCATTTTCCTATTTTCTTTTCTTCAGGATGAATTGTCAACAAGTCGATTTCAAACCTGGCTAAAGAGGTAACCAGGGCAGTCAGCGACTGCTCGGCCACTACATTTTGATTGACAGTGTCATATTTGTAAGAGGGTTATGAACCACAAAACAAGGGTTAAAGGGAAATTGACCCAGCAGTTGACGGGTGACTGATACATTGAGCTGGAGGTCTTTAATCTTGCTGCTGAGCTTACATGAAGCTTATATAACAAATTACAATGCCCACAGGGTAATACATCACCTGATGGATCTCCTTCTGCTTTTTTTGTCCTCTCTCCTTCTCCTTGTCATTCCTGCTAGATTCACTGGAATATAGGTTACAAGTTCTCTGAATATGATCGAGATGGACGATCTGTTAAGTGGAACTATAGATATTGAATGTCATACTCACAGTTACATGAGACTAATTAATTAGAGTTTGAATTAAAATGCACAATTATGAAAGAGTTGATTGACTGAGTTACATAGCTAACTTAAATATTGTTTAAAAAAAGTGCTTAGATTTATTTTCATTAATTCACATAAATAAACTAAAGCTCTTTATTGCTGCAAAATAGAATTTCTTAGCCCCAGTGTCTCCTCCTCTATTACAGTCTCTTTGCCGCCTCTGCACTGAAAATCCTCTTTTTTTCATATCTCTTCTGTAGCCATCTTTTTGATATTTAGTCTTGTTTGCACAACTTACTGTAAAGCCAAAGCCTGGAAGTGACTACTATGAGCTGGATTCTTTAAATGTGTTACTTCATTTTGACTCTATTCTCAACCAAAATTCCAGACTGTACGTTATCCATCGCACCAGATCCCAACACCGTCATTTCCCTTCAGAATCCCTGGCATCAGACACTGAGATATATACTCTTGATAAGAGAGACCTTGTCTGCCTTAAACCATGTCCTAGCTGCACCTGGCGAATGATAAAATGTATGACTTCTCCGATAAGCTCACAAGTAGAACAACACTGTCCAGGTGCAGATTATTGGCGAGGCATAAGCCCTGTCTTGGTATGCAGAAGGAGGCAGATCCTTCCGATAGCTCTGCAGAAGGGATTCGACTTCAGCACCCCAGCTTTAGATGTATTCCGCTGTTCTGATCTCCTCAGACTAGTGTAAGGTCAGAGGTCAACGTAAACGCTCACCGCACTAAGGTTTGAAATATAGTGTCAGAGTGTCACTTTTAATGCAATTTTCTCTAATATCATAAATGTCTATGCCCTCAAATTCCATAATTACATAAAACTCTACACCCCCCTCACAGGGTACAAGCTTCACAGTTACTGCACCATTAAAATGGTTGAATCACACAATGTACAAGTCAGAAGTGTCACTCTACACACAGCTCAACAAAGGTGAAAAAGTTACTTGGATGTGGAGAATTTAACTGTCATGCTCCATACTCCCAGAGCATCTTTAAACAGAAGTACAGATTTCAGATCATAACCTCTCAAACAGTAATTGGTGGTCCTGGTTCAGGGGCACACAGTCAGTATTCCTACCAGTGAATGGAGATGTCTAAAGCTGTTCTGACAGACTGAAGTTTCCACCACCTGGACATGAAATTATTCAATTTAAAGTAACAGTTTGAGCTGAAGAATCTGGAGCTTTATGTTAGCTTTCAGAATGTGGCAAATTAATGCATTTGGGGGTCCTCTGCATTCTGTCGCCATTAAACGTTTCAACATAAAACTGTTAAAAATGAAGGATCCACATGTCTGAAACTGTAAAATACACTATTAAAGTGATATAGAGTTAGGTAATACATGCCTAAAAACAATGATAAGATATGCTGATGTCATGTGTTGATGTACTCTAACATTCTTGCCAGATCCTAAGCATTTACAGATCCTTGTTCTCTGTTAACTTTTTGAGTGCCATTGACGTGTATGTACATCAAAGGGGTTTTTTTTGGTTTGGTTTTTTTCGGTAGCAGGTCGCCGATCACAGTCTCCCGCAGCCTGTGAGTAATTTTGGGGCTTCTATGTTTTGTAGTTGGACCACAAAGAGATGGTATACGCCACAGAGATCAAAGCAAGAAGTGGAGACGATCGCGATTAGGGAGCAAAATGGATGGATTCTGTAGAAAAAGTGGCATTTAGGGTAGGAATAGCCTCTACTTTACCTCTGATAAAACAAGAATGAAAAAACAAACTTTTTCTATGATGAATAGTCACAGTACAACATATTCTGTGGAGTGATATATGACTCAAAATGGGCAAAAACGCTGGCACAAGGAACTTTCTGTTTTATAAAACGGATAAAACTCAAGAGTTAACAAGAGTTACAGACTGTGTGTACAAAAAATGTGTTCATGAATCCACTCTTCCTGCCATTAAGGTCATTTGAGGATATCCAGAATCATTCACATTCAATGTTAAATCCCATAGCCCTAACTTTCAGTTCCCACATACATCCATTCAGTTTTAATTTATTTGAACATGTATTATGATAATAGTAGAAGGTGATTGAGGTGAAAACAAATCAAAGTTAAAACCCAAATAAAATGTAAAATATGTTACTTAAGCTCTGTTAATAAGGCTGTGCAACAATTTCATGTTGGTCTGCAGACAAAGGCTCACATCTCTTGAAACCAAATCCTCCTCCCACCCAAGCACACGGATGCCCGGGACCATCTCTCTTACCCCCGTCTCTCAACAGCTTTTCAGAGGTCTAAGTATAAAATAGCGAGGTGCACTAACAGTATCTGTCCATTGCAGGATACATATAGAGGGTACGTGGGGAGGCTCAGGTAAGAACTTGCATCAATCTGTCACTCACTTCCCTCGAGGCGATAAGAGAAATTCCAACAGAAAGATAACGCTGGACATTCAACTTAATTCCGAAGGAGGAACTTTTCATCAGTGGGTCACATATTAGCTTTCAGAAAAATGGAGTGCTGCGAGTTTCATTTTATTTCCCCTCCCCCTTTTTGCTTGCACCGCACAGCCCAAGTATGAGAATGACATTGTGAACCCAAGTGCTTACAATTCTGAAGCAGACATGTAATTTTGAAAACAGGTCTTCTTATATATTTTTTCATCATTTTCTATCACCATGTTTCCTCACTTGAAATAAACTTGTTAGATAACACAACAACCAGACCTTTGGTAGTGTCTCCTATGTGCTGGGCCAAAACATTACAAAGAGTATAAGAAGTTTTGAGGTCAGCCAAAGTCTCCTTCAGGCCCTGCTTGGTTTGGTCAGACATTTTCTTCATCTGTCTGACGATCTGAAATAGCACAATACAGAACAGAAGTTGTTTTGATTGTCTTTTTCTTGCAGAGGAGAAATTGTTTTAGTCAGTTGTAGTAAATCCATGTCATTTTGCAAGCTGTGGTAGCTAAGGCGTGGTATTTTTGTCAAAACCAAACCCAGATTGCTGTAGAAGCCACTGACTTTCGCACAAAGAGAGAGAGAGAGTATGGGATCACTAATTTTGGCATACATGGCTTTGGTTAAAGTTCAAAATGTCAGCTAATTTGATTTCATGAGGCACAGCTGGTGGCAAATTAAGGGCTAATCATTCACAAATCCTTCTCAGACATATTAGCCCACAAACAAGGAAGTCCCCACAGCTCATTAGTTTTTGTGTTTTAGTTTTGCTTTTTTGTGCTTTTTATTACGCATATTTTTATCATTGTCGTTACAATTATTCACATTGCACTGCTGTAGATTTCTTTTACAGCACTGACAAACAGTAGTGGGAAAAAAAACATAACTCTAGTGTACTTATGTCCTTTTCAAGGAGAATCTTCTCTGCAAATATCAGGGTAAACAAAATAAACTAAAAAAAATAAATAAATAAATAAAAAAAATAGCAAACCCAACCCTGAGACGCCTTAAAACACATTTTGTGCCAAGACTCACAAAGGAAAATAAGGCAGTAATATAAAAACTGACACTGTCGTGTGGAAGACAAGCTGTTCCATACAGAGACAATTGATTAGATCCATAGTGCAGCAATAGCCCTTACTCAGCTGGGGTGGTGTATAAGTGCTAGTCTGGCTGTTTCTTTTTTTTTTTTTTTTTTTTTTTTCGAAGGATCATATGGATCAATACGACATGGCACATTTAGGAGACCCCTACACTACACCCTGGGACTAGAGAGGCAAGAATGGAGCCCCTCGTTGCACCACCACCTCCACCCCTTTCTTTTGCTGATTGGAGGGGGGTTGGGGTGGTGACAATAAGAGCTGTCCCACTACTCCATACCCTTGTTCAAGTGCATGACCAACCAAGAGCTTTTTTTGATTGTGAATCTTTTATTTGGTTTTTCTATGTGGCACTTGTCTCTCGGGTTATTTGAGGATGTTTATTGGAATAGCAAGTCAGACACAAAATATGACTGTTGACCTGGGATTTAATGGCTGTTTTTTTTGTTAGTTTCCTTGCCAGGCTTCTAACAATCAAGATGTCCCCCTGCAAACAAAGACTTATGGGCATGTGGGGAGGTGAGATAAACACAATTACAAGTGACAGCAGAAATACTGTTGTTGTTGTTTAAGATCCATTACTCAATATTATGTTGGAGAAAAAGGTCAACACAATTCAGAAAACAAAGCAGAAACAACTGCCTGTGATACATAACCCCATAAATTGTAGTATCCATATAAATACAAATATATTATAAAATAAAATTTAAAAAAATAAGAAATAATATAAAAAGTTTATCCCATGTAAAAAAAAATAAAATAAATACTTAAAAATATGTAAATACCTTTTGCGTAAAAAAAAAAACAGTAGTTAGTAATGACATGACATGCACTAATACAATAGGATATTGTTCAAAAGGAGAAAAAAAAGTTGTGGATGCCAAGACATTGATTAATTCTTAATTAAATTTGACAATTTTGATTTGTGCCTCAATAACACCGTATAACATAACATGTTTAATAGCCACTATGGTGGACATGCTGGGTTATTTAAATAGAATGAATGACTCATTTAGAGCACTCAACACAAAGGGGGCCACAATTAAAAGCCCATAGCACTAGTAAAAGCTGCTGGGGGCTGAAATTAGAGGTGGCAAAAGGGTAATACATTTTCATTGGGGTCACCACTGCTACAGAGGCCTCACTAATATATTTCTTTATCTTTTCAACTGTGTTAAAAACAGCTGTTTGGGGCTGTAGCAGATAATTCAAGCAAAGGTTTTTTGTCTATGTGGGCTCGCAGGGAGACAATGGGGACCCATCGATTGGAAGGGGGCTCGACATCCTGGCTTCTTGTCAGCTGAATAAAAAGACCATTACCCCTTCAGCTCTGGTTTGATATACACCACCAGGGAAGAAAGAATGAGGACTTTTACTTCCTGCCCCATCAACCCACATCTTCTCTTCCCTTTCTTTCCTTTCTGTCTCCTTTTCCTCAGTTTGTCCTATAATCATCACAATCTTTTCTACATTACGAGGCTGACTTTGTGAAACAATAGAGGGAGCCTAATAACTTTTCCTGGAGCGCCAGTGTTTTTGCCAAGAGGAAGAAAAGTGCTAGGATGGTGATGATAAAAGGACGATGGCCTCGGTCAAAGGTCAGCTACTGTGATCTTATTGTCGTTGCTTTTGGCCTTTCAGGAAGAAACCTCTGTATTTCATTACCTTAGGATGGAATTCAACCTATTTCTCTGAAAAGGTTTCAAACAAAGGCTGTTTAGAGCTGTGAAGCATAGAATGATGAATAAACACTCAAACTTTATTCATGAAATGTCGTTGAGGTTAATAATTTAAACATTCATAAAATTACCATATTTCCAACATTTTCTAGCCACGAGCCTTATTGTCTGAATAAATTCTTCAAAGTTTCTGAAACTACAAAGCAACTTTTGTCATATTTAGCCAAAATCGATATAAACAAATTGTAACCGTGAGGCCAATCCTGTGTCTTGTGATGCTGTTGGAGGACGCAGTTATGCATCGACACACAGTGTGAGCCTCCTACTAGAATATGGATCCGAGCTCAGATTTAAGTTGATACAGTCCCTCTCACACTCCATCCCCCCTTCATCGCCAATTTGATTAATACACTCCAATTTTCTGAGAGATAGTTTTCTTACAAAGAAGAGATCCATTTCGCCCGCAAGATCGAAAGTTAGAAGCCACGGCATAATTGATGACCTCCCGGGACAAACGCTCTCATATTTATCACCACCTGACCTTTCCTCCGATCTCATCCATCATAAATTAAAGTTGTACAGCGGTGGCGTGGCCCTCGCTCCTCTCTCAGCACAACCTTTTGTCCAGAGGTCCTCTCCTCTGCTTCATTTGGAGCTGTTGGAAGGGAGCAGCTTTAAAACCTGCAGTTCAGCACCTCTGCTGTTCAGGGCAGATGGTCATCACTGAAAGCATCTGTCAAACTCAGGACCCCTCACTAGTGGCCAACCAGCTTCTTCTCTTCCCTTCTTGCTCTTTTCTTCTTGTTCTTCTTATCTCTTTCATGTCTTTATCATCTCATCTTAATGCTCTATCATATTTTTTGGTTTTCTTTTCATTTAATCCAGCCTTCTGTCAATGCCTTTTTGGTGTGTGTGGTCAGGTTCATGTTCATGCTAGTTTAACATGAAATTATGCAGCACTGACTCACATCTGTCACAATTAGTAATTAACAGCCCCTGCTTGGAGAACACACACACACACACACACACACAAAGGAGTGACAACGAGTGACAAGGATGTAATACATATGCCACAATGATAGGTGGCGCTGCAAAGAAACACAGAGAGACTCACAAAAAAAAGAATGAAAGAATGCAATGAGCATGCGCATGAAGTCCTTGTTTACTACTACTTCTGGTCACGCGATGATGTGACGTCATCGTTAGCAACAACGCCAGGTACACACTATAACCCTGAAACGGCATTATCAGATCTTCTCATTCTGGAACCCGTTGCCAGAAAACACGGTTGTGGGTTACCGACAACGCCGGAGTCTGTACGCAAGGCGGTATTAAAGTTTCACAGAATTCCGTTGTCGTGTGAAAGAGAAAAGAAGTGATAGAGAAAAGAAGGTTAAAATACATTTTAAATTCGCCATAAGAGGAAAAATACAAAACAGGCTGATCAGCACAAACAGTAAAAAGTGTGATCAATAGAAAGTAATGTCACTTTACATCACTTAATAATAGTTGTCTTCTGAGAATAAGCAATACTGCTGGTTCAGTTTGCTGTCATGTACCTGCAGTGATTCAAAATCACCTTTCTCTCACTGTTGCCTTTCCCTCTCGAAAGACCCCTCACACACACACACACACACACACACACACACACTATCCCTTTACTAAAGGCATCTATTAATATTGATGAGAGGTAGGGCATTAATGTTAAAACTGAGCTTTGGGGCAGAGCCCTTATGACTCCACTGTAGTGATTAACACAAAGCAATGGAATAATTTATCATTTGTGCCATATTAGCTGGGTGAATTTTCAAAATCTCCTATGAGAGGAGGTCAGTAATTATGTGCTAATATCTCTGCCAATTATGGATTTTATGTGTCTGGCTTAATGATGGGTAAAATCACTATTGTATTGATATAGAAAACATGCATTTTAAACATCTTGTCAGATCACCCCAGGTCACATCAAGTCATTAGTCTTGCAGTATTGCCACGCTCTTATATTTCTATTATTGCTTCAAGATCCTGGGGAAGCTCAAGTCACTGGAAAAGTGGTAAAGAACTCATTCACATGTCACCTTTATTCAAGGCCACCACAGGAGGAAAATACTTTAAGACACTATTAAAATCACCATTTTTCAAGAAGTTTTGTTTGAGATAAACCAAATTTGTGAGTATGTTTCATTTCAAAGCACTTATTCTCTGCAAATTAAGATAAACCTTGCAATCTTGTGAAGCTACTCTTCAACAGCCTTTGAAAGGGACCAACTGAGATGGAGCAATTCATATGTTTATGCATTGTCATTCAGTGCATGACTACCCCACACTCCCACCAGAGGCAGCCTACAAGTGACCCCTGAAAAGAGGAGGTCAGGGAGTAGGTCGTGCGGAATGGCCCGGCTGTTGGCTCCGACACTCTGACAGCTTTAAGTAGATCTCTTTTTAGCCATTTATTTGGAGTGTCAAGGGGGGAGAGAGAGAGAGAGAGCAGGATGAACAAGAGCAGAGCATGACTTCTTCTTGAAAGGGAAACTAAGACTGTGACGCTTGAATGTTGGAACAGGTTCCCTGATTTAAGCTCCACGCATCTGTATTATTCCAGCAACTCTTTTAAGCACAATAAACATCATCTAGCAGGGATTTACTCAGCATGAGTTTGTATGTTAAAATGTATTAATCTTCCAAAACATCTCAGAAAAAAAAATGTCATGTTAACGATAGCAGTATGCTGTTGTACTGGTTGTGGCCAAGTGTCTCTCATTGAGTGCCGGCAGTTTTATAAAACAGAAAGTGTATTGTTCCAGCGTTTTTGCCCATTTCGAGTCATATTTTAAGACCCACAGAATATTTTGTACTATGTCTCTGAAAACATTGAATAGCTCAAATGAAAGAAGAGACTCTCTATTTTGTCATGAAAAAAATGTTTGTTTTTACCTTGTTCCATTTTTGTTTTATCGGAGGTAAAGGCCACTCTCAAAAATGTTTGTCCACATTCCGTTTATTTTGCTCTCTAATCTCGATCGTCTCCATCTTTGTCTTGTCTACCCTCTCTTTATGCTCCGACTACATCTCTTAGAAGCCCCAACATTACTCACAGGGTGCGGGAGACCGCGATTGGCAACCCAATGCCGAAAAACCACTTTCACATATTTTTATGTCTATGGCACTCAAGTGTCAGATTTTAAATGATGTCGAAATATGTCAATGGCACTCAAAGAGTTAATGTCTAGCTTCATGTCCAAAAGGAATTATTGAGAAGAGTGTAGAGAAAAGAAGCAGGAAAAAAGCATCATGGGAGATGAGGACGTAACATTGAGCACATCATTGCTCAGGTTGCTTGACTGCTCCAGTAAGACTTGTCCTGCAGTCAGCACTCCTGAGACAAATCATTGAGGTGCTCATTTGGTACAATGTAAATACAAGTTTTAAAGATCCCATGCACTGAGGCCCTTGATCACGTTGAATTTCCCTTTAGAATCCATACCAAAGGCTAACCGTACATGTGCGCCCCACAGCTGTACTGTACCTGTATTCAGAGTCCACGCCAATACTCACTGTCTTTTGTTGTTTAATGCATTTTTATCTCCACTGCACCAGCAGGCCATAGATTAGCATTATAGATTCTAATTTGAAGTCTTGTCACTGCTTCCCTTGTCTGGAATTGTAAGTGCAAGGGCTGCCATCTGCTTGCAATAATGAGCCTGACAACCCTGGTAAATGTGCTTTTTACTATCTTAATGGCTGGCGTATTGATCTTAATGGTCGTA
Source organism: Synanceia verrucosa (assembly GCA_029721515.1). Taxonomy (NCBI): domain Eukaryota; kingdom Metazoa; phylum Chordata; class Actinopteri; order Perciformes; family Synanceiidae; genus Synanceia; species Synanceia verrucosa. The sequence goes on from CM056557.1 coordinate 21,499,850, forward strand.
GCGTTGGCTTGTTCTATCAGTCAGGGGGAAACAGTGGGGCATGGTGAGCAACACCACTCCGCATCTAACAGATTTGTTGCTCCTAGGCAGCCCTCATGGCCACTTCATTGATATCATTAAGCCGCCATATGTTTTGCTAATTCACCGCAGTTTTTCGGATGCCGTGCATAATAAGACACGCTCACCGTGAACTTGCTTCTGACACTGTGACAGGCCGTAAAGAATTCTACTCTCTCCTCTTTCCTCTCCTGTGATTGTGTGTGTTGATGTGTATGTGGTGTGTGTGTGTGCTGGGAGTATTTTTTCATAGGTTTCTCATTTCTTTATTTCCCTTCTTTGTTTGCCTTTACACCAAAGCAAACATTTGTCACTCTATAAACAAATTTTCACAAATTTTACTGTAAACCGAAGTCTACAGTATTGGAAAAGTGTTGCATACTTTTATCTACTTTTCAAAACCTAACTCGAGGATAACATCACTGATTTTTTCAGCTTTAGTCGCCACCCATTTGTAAGCTTCAATACAACCCGGCATGTTTGAAGTGCTGGGAAAAGATTCATCACAAACTCTCATTTGTAACATCATTGACATGGCAATAATGACCCTTTGGCAGTACAGCGTAATGGGTGGCTCTGCCCTTTAACCCCAACCAATGAACACATTTAGTTTAGGCTGGCGCTCAGTGATTTATTTCTGACAATATTATGGCTTCTGAAGTCGTAGAGCCGGACACATCGGACATTGAATGGGACAATCATTAACTAGGCAGGACACGGTTCACTTTTACTCTCATTCCACTCTGTGAAGGTATTTAGAATTCACTCACCTTTCAGATTGCTACTGGTTTATGGAGAGAAACTAATGGGACTACATTGACTGTGGTCCAAAAAAAATCTGTTCTCACTCTGAAGTTGAATGTTAAGACATTTTTCAATGTATTAACTGAAGAGAGGTCATCTAAAATCTGCTCGTCCCAGTGGGTTTTATTGTTACTACTTAAACATTCAGTGTTTGATTAAAAAAAAATAGTATTGCCTGTAGTAACTAGAATGTCTTCATTCCTCCAAATAAAATGTAAAATCTATTCAACAGCTGACTTGAGAGGTGGCTGTAGTGAACTCTGAATAATGTCATATTATAATGCAATTTTTTTGTCACAAACTTTAATTTGAGAATAATTTTCAATGCATGTTGGCAATTCAGATACAGTACTAGTGGCACATTTCATCGATTTGTGATTGAAGCAATAAGTATTCTTGTTATAACTAATGGCCTCAACCTGTCAATGTAGCATATTTATAGGTTAGATGCACAGTTAAGGTGATATGAAAACCACCTTAAGTGCTGAGTAGGAGCTAAAATTGTGGAGAAATTAGGAAAGGGAAGGGAGAGTCCAAAAGAGAAACAAATAAGAAAGGGGAAATGGATAGACACTAAGAGAGAGAACAGAGAGAAAGAGCAGAGAATGGGTTTAGGCGTCTATAAACAAATCAACACATCTATCACCCAGGGCCTCCTGTAAGGGCCATTGGGTCACTGGTGTGTTTGCACCATTCCCATCACTCACTCAGAGTCGACAGGCCGGCCATTCCCAACCCACCACATTCTGCTTTTTCAATCCAGTCAACAAAGCCCAGGCCCTGGCACTGTCTGTTTAGCTAGAGGGGGAAACTGTCAGGAAAAGTAAGACAAATGAGCTGCCCTGATTGACTATTTCCTTAGATACTGAATCAATGGGCTTATTATCACCAGCAATTACAGTACTAATACAAACAGATGCTTGGGGAAAGACATCTGCTTAGAGAGATGAGACAACTAGATTTTCAGTCAATAGAGTGAAGAAAGCCATGCTTTCACTGGCTCTTAACAGAGGTATTTGTATTCATGTGAGACCCAGGAGCGAATACACAACAGTGTAAGCAGACACATGCAACACACACATACATAGAAAAGACTTGGGATATTTATTGCCACTGAAAAACAATTCATTTGAAATAATAATACAGTGCAACAGCAAAGGGCAATGCAGCAGTTCTCCATATCCTTCCATTTATTTATAACCAGTTCAAACATTTATTTATCACTTTGCTTTTTATTGACGAAAATGTGTAGAATTGGTGATCACGTTTGACTGTGATTATTTTCAACTAATGCATTATTATTTTTGGGAATACATTTAAACATAGTTGTAGAAGGGCCATCTTGGTAATGCAGCATACATACATGATGTAGCTATATATCTGTGTGTCATTATCTTAAAGTGTGTGGCTGGGAGACACCTGTTTTTTTTTTGTTTTTGTTTTTTTTTATAATTATCTTTCTGTGGACAGATTTTGTGACCACAATAACATCACAACTGTGTATGATGTAGTCACATTTCTATACATATTTTTACATGCAATACCACTGTTATTTACCTTTTATGTATTCATCTATACCATTTACACATGTCGGTCCACTGTGTTCACTTATGTTGTGTATGTGTGTGTGTGTGTGTGTGTGTGTATATATATATATATATATATATATATATATATATATATATATATATATATATATATATATATATATGATGCCTTGATTATTCACTTAGGTTTTTCCACTTATTCTTACTTTTTCTTGTAATGCTGCACTCTTCACTTTGCTGCCATAACGATGCAGCTTGCTTCTGAAACTGTGACATGTTTTTTTGGAAACTAATAAAAGATTATCTTACCTTATAACTTCACATATGTGTAGGCAGAGTTTAAAGATGGGTGTGGTCTGCTGAGCAAGGGTGCTGGAAGTCGGGTGTTGGAAGACTTGGTGATTTGGTTTCATGGCACACCACATCTGCACCTTTATAGTGTTGAATTTTTGATGAAAATGTACTCATTCATCACATTCCCCACTTATCTATTGGTTTCATTTTTTCTAATGATCTCTTTGTTTCTCAAGAATACCTTGCTCTATCCAACAGTGGCAATATCCTTGACCAAGAGACCAAACATGGCTGCCATGTCATGTCTTGTTGAAGCAGAATAAAGGACCTGCTCCACTTCACTTCCTTATTATGATGTGATTCAGTCCACAGATCTCTACACAGAGCCCCGACAGAGACACAATCATTTTTAACACTTTCTTCTCTCTCGCATTATCTGTCTCCAACAACAGCCTCGGCTCAACACCTCTCCTTCCATTGCTGTGACAGTGAAGCCAGTCTATGGAGCTTCGGAGGTGAGTGAGGCATATCATTGGAGCTCAGGCCATGCAAACAGCAAGAGGGCCCATTCAGAATGGGCTCTGATGGACATGGTGCCACTTGAAGAGGACATGCCTGACTTGCCGGTCCCTGACAACCGTCTGTGTTTGCCAGGTGGAGCATTGAGGGGCCGTGCCGTCCTTTTTGTCACGGTCTGCTCTGTTACCGTTTCCACGCTGCAGGGCCCTTGCTATATGCCACCATGGCTAGCCCGCTCGCTAGCTCCATGCCTGAGCAGGTAGCCTCAGAAAGGTAGTCGTGCAGAAAGGTCCGTCCCCTTTCTCTATTTCTAGGCCATTTCTCACATTTAATTATCTGATTCCTTCTCCTCCCGTGGCTGGGACGAGAAAAGAATAGGTCCTCACGCCTTCTTGCTGTGGAGAGGTGTTGATTGTTCTCGCTAAAGCTCACAGTGAACTGAATGAAAGGACACCTTGTTGTTTCACATCACATATTAGACCGCTCTGCACAGGCCCAAGTGTTTGTGGGCACTGGACCCGTGTTTGGAGTCAATGAGGAGAGCATTTCAGCCGTGTCACCACAGAATTTCCAAGAGAAGGGGAAATCTTTATTTGAGAGCTGTTGCTCTGGAAACCAGGCTTTACCTCCTCCTCTCACTGCATTTATTGTGGTCGACCCTGAACTGGGATACTGTTCTCTATGAAATCAGATATCATGATAGCCTAGTTTTCCAGGGTTCCCACATTTCCTTAAAAAAATTCTTAAAATATCTTAAATTGAAATCCAGGTAATTAAGGTCTTAAATTGTCTTAAATTTACCGTAAAGTTGCTGTAGGTATTAAATGTTCAGATGGTGCGTTTAATGCCAATTGGAAAACAAAAGATTCAGAGATTTACCCCAATTTTCACATTATTTTGTTCACCAAGTTCACTTCTTTGTTCTTGAATGTTGTGAAATTAAAAGTATTTTGCTTTCAATTTATATAGTTGTTGCAAGTGTTAAAGGGTTGAAAAAAATTATATATATATATATATATATATATTTTTTTTTTTTTTTTTAAATCAGAGATTGATCGGTTATCATTTTTTTTTCCCCTGCTAAATATTGCTATCAGCATCTGCCTCAGAAACACCATATTGGTCAAGCCCTACGATAAACTGACTTTTTTTTTCCTACCAAATAAATTGTTATGCCATTTTGGGTCTTAAATTATATTTGTCTTAAAAGGTATTAAATTTGACTTTTAAAATAGCGCAAGAACCCTGTTTTATATTTTTGTCTAATTTCTGCATTCTCTGTATTTCCATGTAACCATATTTAGTCACTGCTGAACACACTGTATAGGAACGAGTGACCTAAAACACCAACAAATCAGATGAATGGGTCAGGAGGAAAATTAACCCCCTACTTATGTGGCGATTCCATTTGAAAATCACCTAATTATGTGATTATGTCATTAGGAATGGGGGGGGATGTGTGCATTTCAAAAGCCCCCAGTGAGTCAGTCTGTGAAATAAAAGACGCAAAAGGACCTTACAGGTAATTAATCCATTTAACTCCCCAGCTCCAGCTCCACATGCCCCAGCAGACAACACAGCGGTCCCACAGAACAGGCCGAGGAGGGAAAGAATGCTAGTGGATTGCTTTACAGAAGTAGCCCTTTGAAATATATACATAAATGACAAACGTACCATTCTTCTGAAGCATGAGGCGCATTGGGAAAGTCCATTTCCCATCTCTCTTTCTCCATTAGGAGAAGCAGACTTAGTTATGTGACAGCAATTATGGGTTTATGTACTGTACCGGGAATGTGCCAGAACAAGTTAATAAAGCCGTGCTGATTGCCATACAGCACAGATACTGTATTGTAGCTTGTGAAGTGATTTTTTTTTTTTTTAGTGTGTCGAACTTACTGTAGCGTAACATTCAAAACCACCATAATTTTCATTGAACTGTTGATTTATTAACAGATCTAACTTGCAGGATTAGTTTTCGGAGCTTTTCTTTCCTTCAATAATTAGGTAGGCATATATTTCACAATTTCATTAAAAACTTAAATATGTAACCTGGTGCTACATTATCATTCACACATCAGGAATTATTATTAGTGTAGCTATTACATTTTAATAAGGAAGTATAATTTCTAACAGCCAGATTACTATTATTATCTGTAGACATCTCAGTGAACACTGTTGTACTAATACAGGCAAGTGCATCATATTTCCTGGCTATTCAGTGGACCTGGAATTTCAATAACATGCATAGATAGTCAATATTTAATTCTCTAAATGCAACTAGTAGTTGTTGTGCAGCTCAGTTAATTAAGGAGAGCTGATTTATAGCAGGTCAAACCACAGAACTATGCCCTGTAAGGAAAATAGCTATATAAGATTAAATTACAAACATTTATATATCGCCACCATCGATAGGATTTATGATATAGGTTGCAATGAAATGGTGGTTGATAAATGTTAATGGTGCTTGTTATTAATAAGGCCTTGGGGGAGGAGAGTGCAGTGTATACAGTTTGACAATGATGTCAGTGAGTATTACAAGAAAGCACAATGATTGTGAAAGAAAAGTGCAGCATGCTTGACTGATAATGTGCGGGAAATAATTTTAGCTCAGCTTGTTATAATAATAACTTGATTTTTTACATTTGGATGTTTGTGTTATTCAATCAAGGTGTAAAATCCGAGCGCATGTAAATGTAGTACAGCAGGGTATTGCTACGATATAGTACAATGAAGCCAAGTCTCCACTGAAGCATCCCGTGTGCTGTAATAACTCACTGTGGCTGTCCTTGTCAAACCACCTAGCCTGAAGATAAATATGTCATTCTTTATGGTCCCCATCAGAGTCCTGAACAGATTCATTTGAGAATAAAAACAGGATTCCCCCCTCCCAGTAAATCCATCAGGGTGATGAAGAGTCATTTAAAGTGAGTGCACAACTGTTGACATTTGACTTTATGTGTTCAGTAATTCTATTTGAGAGGGCCCTCACCGTAAGTCCTGCACTTTTAGTAGAGCAGGAAAAGTGGACTGGACACACCAGTTCATTCAATAACTGCAGAAAGAGTTGAATGTGGAATTTTCACAATCAAAAGTGAGACAAAACATTGTACTTTGAAATGAAAATATTGCAGTTAGCATTCGTTTTGGGTCGTGTATAAAAGGATGTGGAAATCTGACTCCCCTAGGAAAAGTTTGAAATTCACTGATGTGCAGTACTTAGCAATGATAAACCACCCTAACCACAGGCCTCAGGGTGGCTGCAGGTGCATTTTAGAGCCAAGCGCCAACAGATTGGCAGAACAGTGTGGTGTAGGCCATTTGGCACAGACTACAGTTCACTTGCTGCTCCATAGGGAAAGACTCACTGACCTTATCCTTCACTCTCCATATATGAAACATTTACATCTGAGCAAATCCCATATCATATCTTCAAATGGTTTGTCTTTAAAAACATCCAAGTCATGATATAACTTACATTTGCTACAATCTTCATATTTTTTTTACCTGGAATTTTGTTTACATTGTTTATTCAATTATGTTATCATGAATGTGTCACAGGAGGCAAGTACCGAAAGTAATTTGAACACACAGTACAGAATAGCTTCTGTTAACATGACGCAAGAATATTTTGGAAGCCACAATAACTGCTATGAAATGAAGATTGCAACAGATGTATTTTGTCTCAAAGAAAAATTAGCGACTCTTCAGTACTTTAATGGTTATTGGCAATGAGTGTTTGGAGACATAACATAGATTTTGGGCGGATTATTCCTTTATGACCAGCATACTCCATGACTTTCAAAAGCGCCATGTTGGACAGAGGCTGGGATACACCTATAAACAAGACTTACGTACTTATATACTTATGTACTTATGTACTGTATAAGAACAGCCAACGGGCATCCTGGTGGCACACTTAAGGTCATGCTATGGACTCTGAATTCATTTCTCTAACTTTTTTGAATGCCTTTGCTTTATTTCTGTCTCATCTTTCCAGCCTTATCCTTTCTTGTGATATTGATCCATCCATTTTCTACCACTTATCCTCTCATAGGGTTGCGGGAGGGCTGGAGCCTATCCCAGCTGTCTTAGGATGAAAGGCAGGATACACCCTGGACAAGTCTCCAGTTCATCACAGGACACATAGAGACAGACAACCACTCACATTCACACCTACAGTCAATTTAAATTAGCCAGTTAACCTAATCCCCATGCATGTTTTTGGATGGTGGGAGGAAGTGGAGTACCCACAGAGTACCCACGCAGACATGGGGAGAACATGCTCCCGGGCCGGGAATCGAACCCGGTACCTTCTTGCCGTGAAGAATTTAAAGTCCAAAGCCATTCAAAGAGAGCCAGAAAAGGGAGGCAGAGAGGACTATGATTGGTGGTTTGCTAAGATGGCACCAAATAGATGAGCTGGCTGGCATTCTGGTACTAAGTTAGAAATATAGAGAAGACAGACTTGTCCTCGTTCCTCTGAACTGTGCTTACCTTTCCCTCTCACCCTGCAGTCTCTCTTTATCACTAAATCATTCTCTATCTCCTTTCTAACTCTCTCTTTAACTCCTTTTCACTCACATTCACCCTCCTGTCAATTCTGGTCCTCTTTCAATCTCCTCACCCGCTCTCCCCCTCTAATACTCTGAGAACTACTCTCTCTGCACCTCATTCTCTCCTTGAACACTCTCTCTAGCATTTACCGGGCAACTCTAGTGACTGCTGGGCTGTAAAATGGCCATATGTGGGAGAAAGAGCAGGAGAGAAAGAGTCTGAGAGAGAGGTGTTAGATTCTTGACAGCGGGGTCTCCCATTATCTCTGTAATCTGGTGATAATTAGAATTAGTGCTCGGGCACCCCCAGGGCGAGACTTTCATTACCTCACAATGTCTGTAAAGGACTTGGAGGGACACTCGCTGCAAAACACACACACATGCACACACACAAAATCCTTGACCTAACCCTGCTCAGTGCACCTCACACACAGGCCCTCAAACCCTTTCTTTCTCAGTGCCAACTATTAAAACAATATCAAAAATCCTCACACACCACATTCACCTCCAACCCCCAAATGCACATGCAGTCACTGCTTCAACTCACACACACACACACACACACTCCAGACTCCCAAACTGCAACCCCCACTTCACCCCTTTTCCTTGCCCCTGGGCGGTGCACAGCTGAAGGTAACAGTGGGTCACTGGTGTTGGTGGTGTGGAGCTGAGCCTTCACTGCCCATTAATCTGCTGCTAATTAGAATGCTCAATAGACTCCTAAAAGAGATGTTAGCTGCCTAATTATGCTATCAGCCAGCTAGCCCACTATTAAAGGGAATTGATAACAGGAAGCGATGAAAACTTGAGGCGAGAGAGCTGCACAGCTTGGCTATAGTTGCCCCATGGCTGCTCTTTAGGAACATGTAGTTCACTCACAGATGGTATTTTAAAGTGACAGACCTGTCAACATGTTGTGCTATTGAGACCATAATAAATTCATAATTTTAGCTTAGTGTCAGCTCATGGGCAAAACTGGATCATACTATAGCATTCATGTAACCAAAAAAGCCAACAGTACAGTATCTTCTTACAGAAAAGCAACATTATGACAGATCCAAGTCGCATGAACACAACAAGTTGCCAAATACAGTTTATGCACAAAGATAGTTTGCACACAAAAAATGTAAATTTGGAAATAGTTTGGAAAATACCCCCATTTAGCTTTTTGGTTAGCTTAATGTTGATGCTGTAATGCTGTGATGGCATAGCACCAAATTTCTATTTATGAAGAAAAAAACAACACCGAAACCAATCACACAGAAGTCAGCATAAAAAGAAATGGTTGTTTTACTCAAGGTGTGGTCGGCGGATAGAAGCCTGGCCACGGCCTTTAACCAGTGTCGTCTGCCATGAAATGTTGTTTTGGTGTCAGTCACAGCCACTATGACCCCTGCTGCCTCGACACAATACCTCCAGTACCCCCCAGCCCAGCGTGCAACTCTTTCACTGAGCCTCAACGCACATTCCAACCATTCACTTCCCCTGGAGACTCTCTTTTCCCCTGTCTTTCCCTCTCCCTCTCACCTCGCTCTCTCCGTCTCTCTGCCTCTGTTTCCATCTCATGGACTCATTCAGAATAGAGCAGCTCACAACACGGCAGCAGAGATCAGTACAGTAGAGCAAAGCCCTTTAAATAGAGCACTGAATGATGGAAGAGAACAGAGCAAACACGTAACACATGCAACCATGAAACTCTTGTGAAAACTGCTTTTATTTATGAAAAGAATATTAACTTCACATATGCAAAAATAATAATCTCTTTAAACTAAAACAAACATTGATTATTGAGATGGAGGACACATTGTATTAAAATAAATATGCAACTTATAGCTTGAAAGTTGAAATTATTGTGAAATATAATCTCTGTATTTTTTTTTTTTGCTAGAGTTTTGATGGGAGTAGCATTTACTAGTGCAAAAGCAAATTTGTTTAACTGGTTACATGAGATAAACTTTAAGATAGCCAGGACTAAGATTTGTAAATGACAAACACGTTAAAAATGAAATATATTGTAACGAATTACTTAGGATCTGTTTAGGAGAGACTTGAGGTAGATTATTAGAAAATGAGTCTTTGGGACAACTGTAAACCTGGTTTTATTTTACTAAATCTATTTAACTATGAATGCCAAAATAAAAGTATCTACATTAAATGACTGGACTGCATTTACAACAATAATCCGTGAAAAAAAAAAATATTTTGCTTCGGTCCAATCAATACAAACTGAATTTGTGAAGAGGACCATTAAAGCAATTTTCAATGTCCAACAGACAATCAATTTACATGTTTGAAGATTCAAGTCGTGACCTAAACCAAAGTATGTCTAGGCAAGAGCAGGTTACTATTGATTTACTCCTAGATGAGCATGATGCCTTGTATTTTTCTCTGTGGGTTGTCCTGTAATGTGGACTCAAATTGACAAACTGACCATTTAGTCATGGCGGACAGTCGTTTCTTTACTCTTGATTGTGCATTAAAGTTGATGAAACATAAATGAAGAGATAAAGTAAACACTGAGTTGCAGCAGCCTCTGCTGAGCAGATTATTTAATTATTACCAAGTATGCTAAATAGGCTGTAGAAGAAATAATGTGGAGACTTCAAAATAAAATTATATGTTAAGATTATGACTATTATATCTTTTTGTTTAATATATTTACTCCGAGTACTGTACAGGCGAGGTGTAGGGGTTTAAATAAGAATATCACAATATGCCATAAATTACACTGTTTACTTCATGTGGGAATTAATCCAAAGAAAAATGCCAAGGGTTTTGCAAAAGACAACATGTCTACAGCACTACAAATCATACTCATCACAAAAGCGTTTTATCACACGGCTGCACTTAACATCGGCGGAGAAGACGAAACAAAAAGCTTAACCCACAGTGTGTCCATTTGGAAACATACTTCTCCCTCTTTCACATCGTCTCTCTCCCTGTCTCTCGCTGTTGTTTAGAGATCGATAGAGTCACCTTGGTTAGCTATTTGTAGGCTCACGGTTGGTGGGTGTGTGTGGGAGAGAGAGAGAGAGAGTGTGCTCCTGTGCGAGGGATGGCGTGTCTGTGTGCACGCATGTACAGGAGAAAGAGCACACAGGGTGTGAATAAAGCCATGGGGATCAGCATTAGCTACAGAACCCTTTTTGCTCCTCTTTAAACTTGATCAAAGGCAATAGTAGTTGAAGCCTATTAAGCACGTACTTCTCAAATGTGCGGGATAAGAACACAGCATATTCAAAGTGGGGCCATATTCAAAAGTCTACTGAAACCAAAATGTATAGTTTCTTGAAACATTAATGCCTAACGGTGAAAAAGTGGAGGGGGAAATAAAGAGGAAAGTTTTCTGAAGGGGTAAAGGCCTGGATTCAAAGACACACCTTTGAAATTTTTGAACGGCTTGATCCACACTTGGTAACTGGTTTATCAAAATCACCACAGCTATTTGCTGTGGTTGTCTGAGCTTATAAAAATACAATTTCAACTTCAGGGAAATGTTTTTGATGGCTTTTAAGTCACATTTTTATATAAGTCCACCAGATGCAGGCTGCTTTCTTTTGAGAGTTTATTTTTCCTGCTCTCCACTTCATATTGTTGAAACATAATCACATTCCCATTTTTTTCTCCTCTGTCAGAAGGCCTGAATTAATTCGGTCCAAAAATAAAAACTTACACATGATGGTGCTTGAAATATACTAGTAAATGTGTTACTTCCTATTTGTCAGAATCTCTCTTAATAAAGAAAACACATTTATTTTTCAGGCTTGCACATCCATAATATGCAAATATTATCAAAAACACTAAATATTTTAGCAAGTGAGATGGATATTATTAACTGACTGCAATAAAAAGCATCATAAACTGCAGCTTCGTCAAGGGTCAAACGGTCTGTACAGTTGAGATTGTAAAGCGGTTTGCGGATGAAATAGATACATGTATTATGACTTAAATGACAGATTATGAACGAGTGAGCGGATGTTATGTGGAGGACCAAACAGCGAGTGAAGACGTGAGGGGAGCTTCTCATGCCACTTACTGCTGGTGTGTATGGTGCCTGGTTTCTCGGTGCCTCACACAGTCCTCCACAGGGACAAATTAGAATAAACATATATAATCAGATAATTAGGCATTCACCACAGATCTCAGCGCACACACACATTTAGTTGCGTGCCCCGGGCTGGGAAAGCCAATGAAAGCAGATTAGCAGATGTTTAAATACAGTGGTGAGTGCTTGGGCTTCTGTGTTTATTTTTGTGTAATGATCAATTTAAGGTTTGAATTGGATATTTTTAAAGAGTTGGAATTTATATCAAATTGAACGGGAAGGTTTTTTTTTTGTTTCCTTTCCAAAGAGATGTGTAATGTTTTATTTGGATACCATTTTTGTGTATTTTCAACAGAAAAACAAACATTAAGAAGTTAAGAAATTTGGCTTCAAAGCTAACTCAAGCACATCACAAATTATGTCGGCTACTTGTTCATTTTGAGAGGAACTCTGATCCAGAGGCCATCCTTTCATCAGCAGCAGGAAAGTAGTGCGTGATGTTGCCCTTGCTCATCCCACCCTGTCAAATTAATTAGTACCCATCATTAATTTGGTACCAAAACTGGCTGTGACCTGCTAATCCAGCTCCACATTGGTATCAAATCAGTCGTGTATACCTGTCAGATAAATTCTCATATCCTGTCCCATTTCTTATTCAGGAAATCTGTCAGCCTTACCCCTTCTCCCCACAATGAAAACAATCAACCAGGAAGGATTTGCGTTTGACAGGTTATGACAAAGCAGAGGATGGCTGGTTCGGCTTCAAGATGGAATGACTGCACCCCCTAAAGGCCTTAGGAGGAACTTCACAGCTACACCTCCAACCCCTGTCCACCCCACCTCCACCATGAAGCTACAAGACAGAGAAGTAAAGGGAGAGAGAGGGTGAGGGAGAAGACGGAGGGGTGTTCGTGCCACCAACATCATCCTCTCCTCTCCACCAGCCTGCTCTCGTTGCTGGGATGCTTATGATCCATTTTCCCCCAGATATGAGAAAGTTGTTCGCTCAGAGGAAGAAAGCAGTCAATCAATGCTACTGAAATAGCACCACTCCATTAGCAGGCGGTAACAGGAGCTGTGCCCTTGCTTAGGGGACTTTGGCTCAGGCGTCTCCAGTCCCTCAGTCTCTCTCTCTCTCTCCTGTCTTTGACTTACTGACTCTCTCCCTCGGCCTCGCCTCCCCCCCGTCTCTTTCCACCCTCCCGAACTAAAACCAGATCCACAGTTTTACAGATATTACGGCATATCTTCCAACAGTTCTCTCATTTCCATCTCTTTATTTCCTCTTACCTCAACACCCGCTGCAACAGTGCACCTTGTGTCATTTTAAATGCCTGTATGCACTCGTCTAAACATCCTTGTCTTTGTCTTGCCAAGTCAGCCAGGCAGCCGGTCGGTCAGCCAGTACCCTGTTTGCCTGCCTGGCCCTGCTGTCTGTCTCTAAAGACCTCTAATTGTATTAGAAGTACTCCCTTCTGCAGGCTCTTACACCCCGATCTTTGTGTCTCCGAAAGCCGATACCTCAAAGCTCCTTTTGTTTTATAAGGGGAAAATCGTTCGGGAGTGGACCCCGGGATCTCCACCTGGCGTGCATGCCTCTCTCAACTGCAGATTATTACAAGGAACATCTGCTCGGGGGTCACCAGCAGTGTCAGTTGGCATAGAAAGATAGTCAGCATGGATCATCTTCACTTAAATCCTGCATCCTCCCCCTTTTGAAGTGTACAGGCTGAATGGTTTCATCCTGAGGAGGAAGAAAAAAAAAAGTGAAAGTTTGACTATGTTTGAGAAAAAGTCACACAGGATGAGATAAATTATTAGGGCTAGGGTTTGGGTTTAGGGTTGGATTAGGGTTAATCCTCTAATGTGGATTTGGAGCAAGAAGAACACACAACATTCAGTGGAATTAAGGGTTTCATTGAAGCTGTATAAACACCATCGCCAGGGAGTAGTAAAGAAGTCCTAAATGTGATACAATCCTGTTGTGATATAGATTGTGGAATTATAATTTTATTCCCTTTTAATGTCATCATATCTTCAAATAAAACCGATGGAGGGCAAAGAAAACCATGTTAATCTCAGGGAGGCACACACTCTGACACCTACCGGCCTTATATTCAATGCTGTCTTTCCTCAGGCACATACACCCCACCCCAAACCCCCGCCGTCATCCTCCACCCCCCATCTCGCCTGTTCTGTCCTAACCCAAACTCAGCTGGGCGGCACAGAGATCGGAGCTGTGTGTAACGCTGTGTCAGGTGCTATTAGAGGCTGTTAGGTGGCAGCCTCCATCACTCTCTGCCTCTCCGTGTCCACTCCAGGGGTGAGGCAGTGCAATTGCCTTACATACACGCGCTCCGCAGTGCAGTGACAGGAAGGCCTGATTGGCAGTGACACGACCATGTTGCAGAGGGATGGTGCAGGAAGAGAGGAAGCAGGAGGTGGGGGGGACCCAGGTGGTGTCGGAGCAGCTCCACAGGGTGTTATTCTATCTATCCAGCAGGACTTCAAGAGCTGATGGGAGTGTGTGTGTGTGTGTGTGTGTGTGTGTGTGTGTGTGTGTGTGTCCCAGGTGCTGGCATGGCCACTCTCCCAGGTGCTCTGTTGGGACATATTAAATATACTGTACAATGACAGAGATGGCCCTGGATGAGACTGGATGGACTGGTTGGAGAAAAGGTGGTGTAAAACATGTGACAGAGTGAAGGATGTACTTGTCCGCTCCAGTGTAAACCTTCAGACAGCACATGGATTATTAATAATTGTGTAAGAAAAGCTGTTATTCACAATTTTGACTGAAGATTTTTTTTTTTACAGTGCATGTGACGACGAATTGGGAGCGTATTGATTAGTTGGGAGAGTATGTAGACAGTGTGGCATGGTGGTGAACAAAAATATTCATTCAAGTCATATAGCCTACATAAAAATAATTCATCATTAAGATACAACAATGGCTGTTGTGCTAGCATGTCTCTTATTATAATTGATTATATCCAGAAACTACTTTACTATTCAAATGGATTCTACTAACTGCTGTGGAGTATGCTACAGTAGAATAAACAGCCATCTGCATGACAGAAACCAGTGCTCCCTGCTTTGTGATGAAGAGAAATGAAAGGTTCAAGAGAGGAGTGAGCATTAGGCCCCCCTGTGGGGCTGCCCTTGTCTTGCGTGATCCAACGTGTTGAAAAGTGACGGCAGCTCTCTGGCAAGATATCTCTCGTTTGTTTCAGCTGTTGCTCTGCTTTCTTATTGCCTCCATCTGCTCCGCGTCTCCACCTCGAACTTCCTCACACTATTATTAAACAAATATGCCTATTGATTTCCAGGGTCATTTGATATATCCATATAATGCGTCACAAATGACCTTGTGTGTATTAGCGTTCACCCTTTTGATTATTTAATTACCCAAATGCTACTTTTAATTAAATGCTGTAAAGGCCCACTAAAAGTAAATCACACATGTCATGAATATTTGCAAGCCATGATTCAAGCCATGTGCTGGAAGTGCAGCACAGCCTCTATGCAGATATACGATAACTACAGCACACTGAAAATAACAAATATTATCATAAACTCTGGGTGTTATCCTTAATATCATAATATTAGGTTTTGGGAATAGAACTGCCTTGAATTTCTGTGTTATTTGCATGATAAGTGCAGGGAAATCTGCACAACAGTAAATGTCTCCAGGTGACTGAGTTAAACTGATAATCAATCGAGTCGCCATCTGCCCACTTCACATTAAAGATCACTGCTTATCGAGTCATGGCCGTTTTGCCTTTTTGCTTCTTCACTATTTTCTCCCAAACTGCACTCTGATAACAGTTAGTTAACAAAACGGAAACAGTGCTTCCCCAGCATGCCTACTAGCTTCCACTGACATTGTGTATTGTACTGCATGTTTCTCAGGTCACCAACAAATAGGATCCATCACACAATAATACCGATACAAGTAATTGCCTTTCTTCAGGCTATAAGGCCCCGAGGTCCTCTTGTCCACAGAAAGCTTTGCTCATAAACTCCTGATTCTAAAATTTGATATTGTGGAGGCGCCGCCATTGTTGCCCGTACCGAAGCCTGGCTGATACTGTGTTAACGCCGGGTCTAAATCTCATGTTCTTCACATTGTATCTCATAACTCAGTTAGCTGTTCAAAAACACAAGATGTTTTCACAACGCTTAGAGGGAAATGACTCGTGTATCAACCTTGATGAGGGTAAATTATGTCATGGACAACTTGTGATTTTTATGTATTTTTTTTTGACAAATACACAACATTTTTTGTAGTGCTGTATTTCTACCTCGCCTCCATCTGCCTCAAATCATCAACAAAAACAAATTTTGGCTTTGGGCCATCAACAACCCAGCTGCCCCCCCTACTCTGGTGCAAAAAAATAAAATAAAATAAAAAAAAGGTCCCACCCACAAAGAAGGAACTGCAACAAACAATAAATATAATTTAACAGTAATGCTCAGTGTAATTTTTTAGAATCGGACAGCGTGGTTTGTCATTTCTTATTTGATTGAGTCTCAGTAAACAACATTACAACCTCTGCTTATGTTGCTTTGTTGCCTTTGGCTATCCACCAACTGCAGCCAACAAATCAGAGCTTATTTCATAAATGCGTTTGCCCGGCCTATTGCATCGGACAGAGGAAGATCAGATTTATTCAGGTATATGTGTACCACTCACTCACTACAGATGGCCACACAATGAGTTAACACTAACATAGTTACACTACTTGAACCATTCACAATTTTGTCCCAGAATTGTACATATGCCTCTTTTTCTGTTCAAACCATGTTGAGACTAATGAAAACATGTTGACTGAGGCTAGGCGACCTAATAATTACGCATATTTCTGCCTTATCAGTGTGTTCACACTGCTCTTTGAAAGGGACAGGCGTTATTAGTGTTTGTTTGTCCCTTGCCTTGAACATCCCAGCAAATGACAAGGGAGTTCATTTTCAAAGATCTTTGAGCTGAACATGAAAGAACCTTCTGGAAATTAGTATAGAGTGATTAATGATTGTTGGTATCATAGCTTCTGCTGCTTTAATCAAATACATACACACATAAAATTATCCTGTGTATATCTAAGGTGATATTCCCACTAGAGCATGGTTTTGTAAATTTCAAAATTTCCATGTGGATAAAATCCTCAAGCACAAGTTTTGCTAAATTAATGAGTACATGGTGTATATTTGCCCTTTATCTAAAGTAGGAATGAAACCACATGCTGTTTCTTTTATATAAATAGAATTAAAATGTTGAAAAAGTCTGCTTCATTTGGTCAGATTGAATTCAAGATTCAAGAACCTGAAAGAAGGTAAAAAAAATAAGTTTTCACACAAAAAAAAATAAACTATTGTATTACTGGTAAATATTCCCAAAGTCTTTCAATCAGCCATGAGGCAAAATGAAGTAAACAGATCTATGCCAGCTAGACAGAAATGCACAAACACACACGCAAACACACAATTCAAGCGCACAAAAAAAATCATTGCTAATTATTTCAAGCAACGCTCTGATCAATCCTTCATAACATAACATCATTCCCCATGTAGGTTCTCAGCTACAATCTGATTCTGGTAATGTTTTTAAAGCTCTCATGCCGTTAGCTTTTTATCGGCTTTATGGATTTTACTGCCCTGAAAGAGAAAGGAGTGTATCATAGCCCTCTGATTCGATTGACAAAATATTCAATAAAACGCTTGTTAAAAGTAATCTAATAAGAGGCCATGCAATGTTATCCAATGATCCAAACTGGCCTTATTGTTGAGTCTGCATACTGTGTGTCGTTCAGCTGTTGGATTTAATTGTATTCGAGTCGGACATAGTTTTGAATTCAAAGAGAAAACTGAATCCATTCCTTCCTTTTCATGAGATTTTCATAAGACAAGAGCAAGCAGGGGAATTAACACCTCTTGAAAATGTGCACTTCTGCACATTTATGAACCCCGGAGCTCCCCGCAGCCTGGATTTCTTGGAGGTGAAAGGTTCTAAATCCCTCTTTAGATGGGTTGATCTTCTCAGGCCCATTATGCCCCTTCACTGTGACAGACTGGAAGCTGAGAGGCAGTCTGGGCAGAACACAGATAAAGGAGGAATTAAAGAGGAAACCCGAACTCAACTTCAGCATTTGTATAACTTACCCTATCTTACACCTGAGCATTAGGACAATTCAGTTTGTATTCCCTCCTTAATGCCTTGTTTCCCATCACCCTTCAAACGGCGGTGCTAAAGCCCTTCACTAAAATGTCAGCAAATCATTCTGAGAGTGCAGACAAAAAAGTTTTTGTCGAACTGGAGAACTGACAATTCTTCATTGGCATAATCCCTCTGGAGGCTGATTCAGACACATTTGTATGGGTCCTCCATGGTTAAATAAAAGATACATGTGATGTTAAGACTGTATTCAAACATATATAGATTTTTGATTAACTGAAGTGTGGCTGGGAATATTTGGAACAAAGAAAATACTAAAGCTGGTATTATTTTCATTTTGTGAAATTAAAGGTAGAATTGAAAAACTGCATTGTGTTGCATTTTATGCCCTTTTTAAACTAATACATCTTATTTATTGGACAAAAATAGTGTGATCTGCAATGCACTTTGATTTTACTCTTTGAGTGCCGTTGACAGCTTTTGACATCATTCAAAATCCAACGCTTGAGTGCCATTGACGTAACAAGCCGTCAGAGTCTTTTTACTGCAGCGGGTCGCTGATCATGGTCTCCCACAGCCTGTGAGTAATTTTGGGGCTTCTGGGAGATGTAGTCAGAGAATAAAGAGACGGTATACACCACAGAGATCAAAGCACAAAGTGGAGAGAATCGAGATTAGAGAACAAATGATTTTGGTGAAAGTGTTCTCTTCTTTCATTGGAGCTATTCAGTGTTTTCAGAGTCATAGTACAAAATATTCTGTGGGTCTTGAAATATGACTCAAAATGGGCAAAAACACTGGAACAAGGCACCTCCCGTTTTAAAAAGCAACCGGAACTCAAAGAGTTAAGCACAGAGAGGCACCTCAATGAGAACACCGAACAATAAATAAATAATGTCTTGTTTGCAGTTCTAAGTGGATTATGGCAGCCCTGTCCAGTCCACTTTTCCAGGAGGACAACGAGTGTCTCGTGAAAGTAAGCCGACTTGGTTGAGGGCAACAAACTAAGTCCCCATAGAGAAAGCTGAGATTGACTGTTGGGGCACCTGGGACACAACTCACCCCCTGAAGCAGTTGATCACAACACAAATGACAAGTAATTGACTGCATGATGGATGATGAGATTAGATTTATGGGTTTAAACAAGGTCAAACATCTCACTCCCACCTGCTAAACCACAACACCGCTCCAAACGATGGAGTCAGAATTATGGTTATGTGCATGATAATTCTCCTATCATGGCCTTGGGAAGGTTGTTAAGGACTTGTGTGATATCCAATAGGTGTTGGGTTTAACAGCTGAGCCCAGTGGGTCAAAATACAAGGTCAGAGGAACAAGGGGAGGGATCCATTTACTGCTACTGAGGTTGGGGCAAAGGAAGCGGTTAGGTATCTTGGTGTTTGTTATGGATGTGTCTGGATTTTTACTGATATCTATGTCCAGTGATATCCAGTGATGAGTTCATGTCACCTTAAACAACAACATTCCATACATTATCAACCACAATTCATAATGAGGCTGTAAAGTCAACTATTCAAAAAAAAATGTAAATATATTTTTTAAAACATCTTCAAGCACCAAGCATCAGAGAACATTTACAATAGTTCATAAAAATATTACTACCTCGATTTTTCCTTCATGATCTAGAAAATACAGTCAGTTTGGACTATAAAATACTACAATTTGAAGCAAAAACCCCTCAGTTGCACACTGCATTGTCATAGTGACCTCATATGCAGCACTCTTTCCATATGGTGGGCAATTTGTGGTTACAAGTAGGAGGTCTAGTCAAATATTTTTCATGATTTTGCATTTTAAAATGTGAAGCAATATCTCCATTTCATTTATTTATGAAGGCAATTTTCACTGCTGATATAAAACCTTCACTTAAAATGTGCAGTGTTTACCATAAATGCCCTTTCTCTGATTAGATCAATCATTTGGTCATGAACTCTACACTTGAGTCACATAATGAAGGCCAACCTCACTACACGGCATATTTTTTTCAAGACAAAATGGAGCTTGCAGTGCTGTTTACTTTGCTGTTAACTCATGAAGAATAAATTACCCACTTTAGAGGTTTCCAAGTTCACTACCGGTGTTAGAAAAGCAGGAGAAGTTTACTATTTATAGAAGGTAAGTGGTTAACTTTTATATGCACTTTGGTAGTTTTCGCACAGTTCGTCTCCTTCATCCTCCATGGCTCGAGGACAAGGGAGCTGTTAACTGTTGAGAGCCAATAAAATTGTTATAGCTGCTATCTTTAACATGCTGTGAATGAGGTGAGCCTTAAACAAACTACAGACTGCAGCTGAAGAATTATTAACTCTTGTATTTATAAAGCAAGCTGTGTAAGGCAACCAACCATATTTTTCCAAATGGTTGAATTTTATTTATAAGACATAAATGAAATAAATCCTTGCCATTAAATCTGTCATCAGTCAGAGAAAGAGATAAATGTTTTGTTTTCTTTTTTTTAGTTCATATGAAGCACTACTTTATCATCAGTTGCGATAAAATAAGGAAGAATTTAGTTTATTAACAAAATAATGTAACTGATTTAAGGGCTAATACAAAATAACAAAACTTAAGATCATAAGTAACCAATAAATTAATTCATATCTTAACAGTTGAGTCTAAAATGTACATACAGATAGTATAAGCATATAAACAACTACTTTATAGGGTTTTTGTTCAGTCACACACACTTTGTAACCATTCTAAACAAACATGTATTAGCTGATATTATAAATATCCCAAATTCAAAGTTTTACATTGCTGAAGCAAGCTAAACAAATGCAATGTACTGAATAGTGTTACAGCAATCAATCCATATGGTTACCTTTATGTTATGTTTATGAACAGTCAGTGAATGAATACTCTACTGTAGACGGGTCATTACTTAAGTAGCCAATGCACACACTTTGCTTTTTGAGAATAATTTATCTAAGATCAAAATAAATCAATGCATATTTAGAAAACATATGTTACGAGCTTTGGACAAGCTGCAAAGCCCAGCTCCATTAATAAATTGAGAAATGTGAGGATTCATTACCGTATGGATTTCCAGAGCACATCCATGCAAATGACAAAGAAATGCAAATGTATAGGCATCATCAAGCAGAGTGCTCAAAATAGATTGCTACGAGGTAATCTCAGGGCCCACCATAAACATTTCCACCAGACTATGCTAGTCTATCTATTCAAAAATCATAATGTCCAATGTCTTAAACGTGGGCATAAATTATGTCAGGGAATATCTATTTGATTTAGTTGTTGATCTAGTGCTAGAGAGACTAAGGAGTCGTCTATTTCTCTGACAAATGGCATTTTAACTTCTAAGTGAAGATCTGAAATAGCTCTCCTTAATTGCCCGTTAAGACTGCAGCACCAATTATTAATCAATGGGTGTCAAGGGAGCCATGCCCGGCCTGTATTTAAAACAATAAATTGCTGAATTATATTCATATTTATTCTAAGTAGGTCTTCATTGTAATTGGCATGTTATTAGGCTGAGGGCTTTTAGTCTGTATCAAAGTAATTCAATTAAAAAAAGTGAAATATAGATCTGTCTGGGATAAACAAACAAGCCGGCTGTAATATGACAGAAATGCAGTGAACGGTCTGGTTAAGTAGCTCATTATTTTTGCCCTTCCTTGAGGAAAATAGCTGCTTCAGGAGTATGAGGCTGGTTTCCATTGTAGCAGCCGGGGACTATGGAAGCACCTCATCAATCCACTTATCCCTGTTCCGTTGGTTGGATAATCTGAGTGTCTGACACTAATGGTGAGGTTGCCTCACGACTGAGAAAATATACAGAGGAGCCAGCTGAACCCCCTCCTCAGTTCTCTTCCTCTCTCTTCTTTATACACACAAGTGCACACCCACACACACACACACACACACACACAGACATACACACACACACACACAGACAAACATGTAGTGCATACTCCGTCTCTCCCTCTCTTTTCCAATGTTCAGTCAAGAGGGTAATCCTAAGCTCCTTTACTTATCTCAGGGAAGAATTTCCAGCATTAGTCATGATAAGAAACAGGTCCTCACTGATAAAGCGAAGGAAAAGCTCTCCAAAGCTAACTAAGGAGGAGATACTTACGGAATGCAGTTTCTGCAAGAAACCTGCTGGATTTAGACAAAAGGCTATTGTTTTTATTGCTTTAAAGCAAACCATAAGTCTTTGATGTGTATTTTTACTGTGGCAAATAATCAGGAAATTGGTACTTTGGTGGAATAATGTTGACATATAAGTTATGCTAATTTGAAATACCATGATCCCAAAAAGAAGGTGCCGTATGTACAATGCCTGCAACCACCTCTATGGAACATCAATGTCCTACAATAAAACATCGTAACAGGTCTGTAGCTTAGCCAATATTAACTCATTGAGTGCCATTGACATGTATGTATATATATATATATATATATATATATATATATATATATATATATATATATATACACAATATACATATATACACATATACACATACATACACACATATACATATATACACATATATACACACATATACACACACACACATCTGACGCTTGATTGCTATCGACGTACAGTATATATACATCAAAGTGGTTTATCAGCAGTAGGTTGTCAATCTCAGTCTTCCGCAGCCTGTGAGTAATGTTAGGGCTTCTGGGAGATGTAGTCAGAGCATAAAGAGACGGTATACGCCACAGAAATCAAAGCAGGAAGTGGAGACCATCGCGATTAGAGAGCAAAACAGATAAATTCTGGACAAAAAGTTGCATTTTGGTAAAAGTGGCCTCTACCTCTGATAACACAAGAATGGAACAAGGTAAAAATCATTTTTTTCATGATGAAATAGAGTCTCTTCTTTCATTTGAGCATTTGAGCGTTTTCAGAAAGTACAAAATATTCCATGGGTCTTCAAATACGATTAAAACTGGGCAAAAAGGCTGGCACAAGGCACTTTCTGTTTTATAAAACAGCTGGCACTCAATGAGTTAAGCTTGCTTTTAGACTTTGCTGTGTACCTTCAGTAACAGATAATTCAGACATCATGATTCAATGTTAGCAGAAAATGAGCCTCCTGTCTGCTGAAACAGTGGCGTTTACTTTGGTAAGAAACTGCAATACGTTATGTTTTCCTACATATTGTTGGGAGGTTTTCCAGGTCAAAGTGATTTACACCTTTCGAGAGTTTGGCTCATGTGAGAGTGGAGCACAGCTATGGGGAGGAGGGGTTGTGGGGTGTAAAGATTTATTATTTCTATGAACTTTTTACAAGTGTCATGCCTTATCCAGAAACAACAACACAGGTATTTAACCTGTTCCTTGTCAAGCCTTGCCTGGAAAACCTCCATTCTTCTTCAGGGAGTATGTGGACCTTTGTTTATTTCAACTTTGGCTAATTGACCAAACTATCTTTACAATTTTCCAATTGCAACGATGTAAGTACATAACTGAAAAGAACATTCTACCTCACAGAAACAGCATCTGACGGATGGAGTGGGTTCATATGGAGGTTAGGGCCTACGAGCGTGGAGAAACTAAAACAGTGGGCCTTCGTGGCCCCCCTCTGCACCCTGAATCCTGTGTTAAAGAAAGCAGCTCTGTCACATTAATCTTGGAGGCAAACTTGCAAAGCAATTTGTTGAAGGTCAGCAGAATATGTGATAAAAGTGTAGTCTTGTTAAGCATCCATCACAGGCTGATTCGGATTTTGAGCAAAGATGTAGTGACAAAAATACACAATGGGTTCAGGGTAATGGGTTTAGGCAGGGATATTGGTTTGGGTAATACAGTTAATAGGTCCTTGGATCTGGGGGCTCTTTTAGGCAGATATGAGAAGCATCACCGGCTGTCATATTCTCCGATGAGAGAATGCATTAGAGCAAACTCTATTTAGTAAAAGACAATTCAATTAGGGACTATTCAGAGACCCCAGATTATTTCCCTACGGGCATCCGCTCAGTCGAGGCAATATTCAGATTTCATTGTGTTTTCAAAGTGGAGAAATGTCAACGTCTGGCTCCTGCAGTGGTCGGGGTGCCTGTATGGACACTTATATATCAACGGTCAAACAAATGAAGACAGAATTTTCTCAATACACCCCTAATGTACAGTAGCAATATCTTATAACTTGAGTGGCTGCATTTATCTTATGAAACAGAGGCTTTACGGCTCGGTTTGTGTTTTTCTATGATGTGACTACTATTTCTTATATATTCTCCTCTCAGAATAAAAAGCATGTGTGCGGCTAGTAATTTGCTGGAGGTTAATTGTGTATAGAGTGAAACAGATTAGAGCAATATTTGATACATATCTACCAATAACAGTGCAGTGTAAAATTGAACAAATTGCAGTATAACAACCATAAATTAATGATCAATATTTGCAAAAAAAGAACTCAGCATTCAACCACTGATGTATTTCCATGTATATAATTTATATTCTTAAAATTTACCTCATATGACAAGCTGGGATTTTCTATACATCAAACAAATGTGCTGCACATATCATGTGTGACCACATAGTAAGTGATACATCTTCCATCATCAAGCTTGAAAGTATATTTCTCTGTCATACACACATGTTGCACATATCGTGTATGTCAGTGCACGGGCTATATACTTTAACATTCTACTATGTCAGTACATTAAGGCAAATGTCTACACTGTACACACACATGTTCCACATATCATTAGACGTCCAGACTACACCTGTCTCTACATGAAATTGGAGACCAGCGCCTTCATCCAGGGGCTACGCGGCGCACTGACAATGCAACTGGGTCACAGATAGTCGTAAATCCAACCTCCTAAGGATATTACCCAAGAAACTGAGATGCCGGCAAATCAATTCACAGTTTGGTTGTGGGCTCGTAAAGTGGCTTTACTAGCTCATCTAAATCCAATCAGCGAGATTCCTATGTAAACAGAGACACAGAGTATTTCACGCAAAGCTACTTCCTGAAGATGACATTGCAGGGGTGTGTCACATAAACACAAATCTAATAGATTCATTGTGTTCTCCGATCCTCGTTTGCAAGCCAACTGTTTTGACAGTTGCTAACTTTATTTTGACCAAATACTGACAGGTTTAAGGGAGCACTGGAGACCCGACAACTTCTTGGAAAACACAAAACTTCACAGTGTCTGTGCAATTAATGAAGCGCTTGAAGAGTTCTTCCTTGAGCGAGGAAAGGGCAGACAATTTTACCAGTGGAAAGAAAGCAAGAGAGATGTCTCAGTAGATTAATTCGTCGTAGTCGCAACGGTGTTATTACCGGGAACAGCTCCAGGATTTCTATTTCACCATGAGACCTTGTTGATAAAGTGCTCAGAGCTCAGGACATGAATCTACCCCTGCAACACAAGTTGGGCAGATTTTTAACCGTGTACATTAGATATCTCCTCTGCAGACATATTGAATGACGAAAGACATGACATGATAGTGGCAGGCTACTAAGATTTATCCTGAAATCTGACCATATCACATAACTGCTTTGAGAACAGTAAACTTAGTCCCTGACTCCAACTGACATTCACATTTAATGCACCAGTGAATCATGTCCTCTCATACACATGACAAATATGCAATGAATGCATTTTGACACCAGGTCAAATACCATTCAATATATTATTTTTATTGTTATTATTATTATAGCTTAATCACTATCAGCACGCTAGTGACCGACCGTCTTTCAGGTGTGTGATGTTAAAATATGCTGGCACCTCTATTTTTTTAATTCTCAGTGACAGAAGGGACATCGCTAACAAAGAGCAAATGTCCGCATTCACATACAGAACAAAGGGGCTTCATATAAGCACAATGCTTAGGCCAGTATTTCCACCACTGCTTGTCTCAGCGGGGTTAGCATTTTGCATCCAACTGATTGGCCAGTCACACACCAACTGTGTGGACGTTAACTTGTCAGAGGAAGGAAAAAAAAAAAAGAACAACTTTGACAATGTCCTTTCGTTTTCCACATGCCACACAGATCTTTGCTTGGCTGGTGCAAAGTTTGACTGAACCTTTTGTCTGGGGGGGAGTGAGAGAGAGAGAGTGAGAGAGAGAGAGAGAGAGAGAGAGAGAGAGACAAAGTGAGAGAGAGAAAAGGAGAGAAGAAGGGGGGAAAGGGGACACAACAGCGACCATATGTTCAATGTGACCCTCATTATTCTCAATTAGGGCAGCCATCCATGGAATGGTCTTGCTGATAACAGTCCATAACACCTTCAGGAGAATGGAGCACAATCTTCCAGTGGCACGATGGATGGTAAGCAGGAGTGAGCGTTGTGTGTGTCCGAGTGCATATGT
Source organism: Synanceia verrucosa (assembly GCA_029721515.1). Lineage (NCBI taxonomy): Eukaryota > Metazoa > Chordata > Actinopteri > Perciformes > Synanceiidae > Synanceia > Synanceia verrucosa. The sequence continues at coordinate 21,526,164 of CM056557.1, forward strand.
ATGTCATAGTGTGTATCCATACACTTGGATGTGGATGTGTGCATTTGTGGGGGCTTGATTGTCTGTGTGCATGTGTTTTAGGGATCTGTGGTGAGGTGGGGCGGGTGGGCAAGCAGGCAAGCTTCTGGAAGGCTTTACAGGGGGTGTGCAGGGCCACAGCCCAGGTCCCCAGGACGTCTGGAGGGATGAGTTGATGGAGAGTAATGGGGTCACATTGAGCATATGATGTAAAGGCTAACCTTATGCCTAACTGTTAATGACATTATGAATCTGGCAGCACCATTTCTCTTCTCTACTTAACATATAACAAGAACAATATTTTTCCAATCTCTTTGTTCCTCGTCCCCAACACTCGTTCTCTGCAGTCATTATTAGTGCAACGAGGAGCTGAAGGTGACCCACGCAAGAAGCAAGCGAGTGAAGTCGGGAAGAAGTTAGCAAGCTTTCATTTTTATAGACTCCTGTCATTTCTAAATGAAAAACAACCTATTTGTTTGCCAGAATATATAACTTACATATTTATTCATGACCAGAAGTGCATGTATTTGCAATAAATTCTCATAAAACTGCATATTATAAATAATATGAATGTCCTTTTTCGTTTATGCTCAAAGTAAATGGATGAGGCTAGTACCAATCATTTGTGACTATTTCCCCTGGCCTGCTTCCCAAGCTCTTACTGTAACCCAAGAAAGCAGTGACATCACCCTCATTCCTTCTTTGCCTGGATTCAAAAATGGCCCAGGTGATTAAGTTCCCTATAAAGAGATGGGAGTCAGTGCAAGGCCGTGGCATTGAGCAGGCTCATTGATTAAAACCAAACGAGAGCCCTCGGCACAGCGCAGCAGCAGCAGCACTCACAGTAACTGGTACACATCATTTGTCTTTGATCTCGTCCTCCTTTGACTATTGTTTACCATCAGCCTGCTTCTCTGTGGCAGCTGGTGCCCAATGCACAGCACTGCTCAGCATCAGTAATAAAAAGCCAAAGTATCATGGCTCCTCTGCACGAATCAGATGATCTCATACGACAAACGACTGCAGGGTCAAATCAATTTTTGAATTTAAAACCCTGATTCCTTTTTTTTTTTGATTATGAGTAAAAACATATTTTTTATTCATTCTTTTGTCTAAACGCAACACATTTTTGGTGTTTCAATTTTGTTATGGATTTTAATATTCAAGCTACATGCATGCTCTTTAATTAACTCTTTGAGTGCCAAAGACGTATTTGTACATACAAGCTGGAGTGGCACAAATGTACTGTGTATCTACGTCAAAGTGTTTTTTCAGCAGCTGGCACAAGGGGATGCTCTCAGAAAGCCTGTTAAGTAATATTGGGGCTTCTGGGACTTGTAGTCAGGACATAAATAGATGGTATACACCACAGAGATCAAAGCAGGAAGTGGAGTTGATCATGATTAGAGAGAAAAACAAAGAATCTGGATAGAAAGGGGTGATTATGGTGAAACTGGCCTCTACCTCTGATAAAACAAGAACGGAACGAGGAAAAAAACAAATGTTTTTTTTCATGTTGAAATAGAGAGTCTCTTCTTTCATTTGAGCTATTCATTGTTTTCAGAGTCATAGTACAAAATATTCTGTGGGTCTTGAAATATAACGCTGGAACAAGGGACTTTCTGTTTTATATAATGGCTGGCACTCAGTGAGTTGAAATACAAAATCATGAATAAATGGTGACGTCTACGACATTAAAATTTCTAAAAATAAATAAGTTGACTACCTACATAGCCCCTAAAGAGGCGTGCTTGCCGTGCTTGCATATGATACTGGATGAGTCTGGTTTCCCAAGATGTAGTAAAATAAGCACAATGTCATGAAAAGCAAATACATGATTGTAATTATGTAATTATGTGGTTGGGTGGGGTGGCTCTAACCTCGGTTCACTCTGAACTTTCCAACTTTGAAGTTTCCATTGGTAGTTAAGGCTTTACCAAGCTAACTCTTTCCTGAATCTGAAGTAAACCTCAACACATTGTTTCAGTTCAGTTGCCCAACTTTAACCAGTTACAGATGATTTAACCAAAGCACATTTTACCATAATCAAAACCACAGCCATTATGTAGCAACAGCTGTAAGCTTATTTAAAGTTGTGTTGCTGCAGTTCATGAAACGTCTGCGTTTCAATCGTCTTCATACACTGCAGAAAGAAATGAAAACACCATACACACAACCATAATCAAGCCACAACCTCCTCCTCCCCCTGTGTACACCTAAAACAGAACAAGCCCATACAAGTTTGAAATTGATGAGTGCGCCACTACAAGTTCATGACTTTGACCTCCAGGGTATTTGATCCCTTGACACAGAGTTTATTTTTCTAAAGCTACAGCTTGATATTCCAGCACTTAATTTAAGAGTGCAGTTAAATCACAGAAGCCATAATATGTCAGGCGATCCCACGACTGGGGGTAAAAAGAGAGCGAAAACGGGGAGGGGGAGGGAGGGAAAACAGTAAGTAATGAAAAAGCTATGATTGCTTTTCTGTCCCTCCAAATGACAGTTAGCACCTCAATGACCTGCTCGGGGCAGGGCCATCTAGAAATGACACGCTAAGGCACAACGTCATCTAACAGGGTAGTTACAAAAATCAATACAAAACCCATTTCAAAGATGCTCGGTGAGCATGTGTGAGAGAGACTGTGTGTGTGACAGAGAGGGAGAGAGAAGGACCTGCTGTTATGTTCATTTATTGAGTAGGCCTGAGGGGCAGAAAACAAACTTTTCTGATATACACATTACCTCGCAAGCAAAGGAATTCTGAAGGCTAAGCAATAACTGCATTCCTTGTCTATTACTTAAGTCATGAAGAGCCCCCTCCATAGAAGGGTTAGGGTGCATGTCAAGTACGGCTTAATTCCAAACTTGCTGCCCCCAGCCATCTTCATTGTCACACTTTTAACTAAACTAGGTATTGGCCACTAGAAGAAGAATGACTCTTTGTCCGCTGGGGAATCGATATGCAGTCTCTCTGACATTCACAGAGAACACATGTAAACCAGCCAGGCCGGCCTTACGACTGTCTTGTCTTGTTGGGATACTGGCAAACATCATCATATATTATCCCCTTTGATTTGTTGTCAATACCCAATCACGGCAAAGAGGTGCAGATCTAGCGGAGCACAAAGACACTAAGGAGTGTAAAACAGACAAATGGGCAGGGGGGACATCAATCCGAAGGGCACGTCAGCCTGGCCCCTGATGAAATAGGGGGCCGTGTCGACGGCTGAAATTTATAGACAGTAACATGTGAAAGTGCTCACTCCTCACAGCCCCGAGAGAGGTCAATAGCCTGATACCTCTGTCCAAATGGGGTTCTCATTAAGCAAGCTCTTTCAACGAGTTTTTTTCCCCACCTCTCTTTTTTGCTCAACAGAAAAGAATTCATGGATACCTGGCTGTTTGTTGTTTCATCCAAGTCATCATCACTGGCCTTCCTCTTCTGTCTAATAGAAATGAATGCAAATGCCTTGGTGCATCACACTCCATATTTTTTTCTTTCCTGCTCCCTTCCTTTAATTATGCTGTATGAGTTGCTCTATCTGAATTTTACCATCCCATACATCTTATCAGGATCATGTCAGATATCGGCGTTGTGTTTTGACTATGCTGTGTGAAAACCGAGCCGAAAACCATGGGACTCATTTGCAATACTTGAAAGAAATTTAGTTCAGCTGCGTGTAAATCCCACTCGTCTAAAAATTTGGAAGAGACGCACGTTACAGCAGGTGATTGAGAGGTAGGATTTCAGGTCAGCGGGGTGCTGGATTCAACAAGGAGATTTCTCTGGAAACACAATCAAATAGAGCTTTTATTTTGTGTCAGTTACATTTCCTTTGAGAAGCACCAGTGCTCCAGAGAAGCGATCAGTGTTTCAGCACCGGTGCTATACTGGTTCCAGTAAATTACATACAATATGAGAGGGCTCGATGGAGCTCAAACAATCTATGAGAAAACACTAGTACATTGTCCTATCCCATACACACACACGAACACATATATGCACACACCCAAACTAAATTTAATGTTGTCACTTCCATCAAACCTGTCAATGTCAGGGGAAACCACTGGTGATTCAAAGTAATCGGGAAGCATCGTAACAAAAATAAATTTGGGCCTTGACACGCTGTTGGAAAAGAATAGCAATCAGCAAATTTAATGCATTTCTGATGTATATTTAAGGCTCTGACACTAGGCCACAGATGTACATGTGTTGGGATTCTATTTTGCAAAAGATATGGTTGGTGATAACCTATTATAGGACATTGTCAGCTTCACCACTGCCTCAGCCTCGAATAGGAAAAATTCCATCACTTGCTCTATCCAGGAGATGTAATATCGAAACAAATTATGGCTGAAATTGAAAAGTCACAAGCTTATTCCGTCTTGATCAAACCACTGCCAAGAGGCTAAGTGCAGAACTGGAGAGCCCCCCCCAAAATGCTTTTTATTGCATTAGCATCATTGACATCTGCCGTACCCCCAGTTCTCAGCTTTAGCAGTGGATATAAATATACGTTTTTCAACCAATAAAAGCAACACGAACCTGATAAATAATTTGCAGTTAGTTTGTAATTATTTTTGAACACAAATTTGTTTGTGCAATGTATGTTTTGTACAATAAATAGACATTGAATGTATACATTTTAATAATAAATGGTTTACAGTCACACACAATAAAGTTTTCAAATCAGACTGATCAGTGCAACTGTATATGTACCTCCCACCTCCACTATCAGTCAGTGTTTAGGTGTCTGAAGTCAAACCCAACAAGAAAACAAGCCATTAATGTGACCCCATTGCACAGACAAATCTTATTTTGCGGCACATCGTTTGTAAGATGTAATGATCACATCTCAAAGTACATAACGTTTGATTGGATGGCAGGAGTTTGTTCCGGCGGCAGCAATAATAAAAGAAGTCTCATCTTGGTTTTATGGTGTCGCATATTGAACCATCTGAGTGCTGCCTTGCTCCACGGTGGCCTGCAGGCGCTTATTCTTTTCAACAGTGATCAGTCCTGACACACCAGAGGTCTGCTGAGACCCACATAAAGATTCCTATTATCATATCAAATCACACAGCACTGCTCGCATTATAATTGACACATCTTGAACAGTGAATAAAGGCTGCTCTACATAATGCATAATTATAAAGTTTTTTGACATTTTTTTTTTGCATATGGTAGTGCATGATAAGAGCTGATGTCAGAGTGAACCGCCTTGGTGGGACATCAAAAGATCCCATAGAAGTTAGGAGATTACGGTCGGGTACAGTGACCTCCTGACCCGGCTGGATCCCTCTAGATGGCTGAGCTGTGCCGAAGCCGGGGCCAACGAATGGAGGGGCCGATTCCCCCGTCCTTGCTGAGACCTCGTTAAGGACTTAGAAGACCCATCAATATTTAACAACTCCATGATTGAAATTTCAAATTCATCTCCTCAATGGTAAATCACAAAGGAGAGGGAGATGGGAGCGAGAGAAAAGAGGGTAGAGAGAGAGGACAGAGAGAGCGAGTCATTTTTTATCAGAGAGCTATTTTAAATAAAGACTGTGATTTAGTGAGGCCACACCAAGTCAATTAGGAGCAGAATATCTGAGCTCGGTTTAAGTAGTCACTGAATCGCCATATTGGATCTGAGTGTCTAACAATCACTGATATGAAAACATTATTCCCTCGGTGGTGGTGAACCAAGAGTGTGTGTGATACAGGAGTGATTCCCTCCCTTCGTTTTTCTACAATCCTCATCTTTCCTCTCCCTCCCTCCCTCCATTTCTCTGCTCCTCTTCCTTGATTCCTGCCATCTACTTTTCTTTTATGCATTTCTCAACCCTCCGTGCCCTCTCCTGTTCATTCGACAGACTTGAGTCAGAGAGCAAGAGATAGCTTTACTATTTTATGAAGGTGTGAGGTTTCCTGGCGGTGCCAGAGTTTTCCGTGTCTGACAAAGTCCACTCGCTCGTGAGGAGGTACCGTGAGACTGAAGCCACGCGTTTAAAATAGAACATGCTTGTGTGACACAAATCAGAGGCCAAGGATATCTGCCTTTAAAATTTAGAATTGTATTTAACATTTAGCATTGAGTTTTACAATTTATTTCATCTTTAAAATAATCTGTGTGGCATATAACTCAAGACAAAATTTCCCAATTTATTACAGAACCACGTCCAGACAAAGTATACCTAAATCCCTCTTCAAATAAAGAGACATACAATACAGCGTGTCCTTAATTCTGTAAATGCCCTTCTCGCTCTCTCTTTGTGTGCTTCAGTCATGTGGAGTTAAACACAGACGCAGTAAAACCAAAAGAAACCGCTTCCCAATGCAGCGCAGTCATCTTCCTCAGTGTATCAAAGACAAATTTTGCGGGAGCACCCCGGTTAAGTCCCATACCTCCTCAGCCGTGTGTGGTTTTTGGTTCACTGGAGGTCAGGACGATCATTCACCCCAAGGCCTGAGGGTGCCCATATACTCTCCCCTTTATGACCACATAAAGAAAGCCAAGTGCTCAGGCGTGCCTGATTAGCTGCCCTAATATGCTATTTGTGACTAATTTCAGAGGCGCTAAGTCACAGGTGACGGTCCCACGCTGTAAATCTAACTCAGCCAACCTTTGACGTTGTGTGTGTGTGTTTTCTCTCTCCCCCAGGATGCACTAGTAGGTCCCGTGGTGAATATGCAAAGGCCATTTAGGTGAAAGGCAGGGCATAAAAGTAATGGATGGTAGATGAAGCCATCTCAAGCTGACAAGTCAACTTACGCCAATGCGGACAGGAAGTGTGTGTGTGTGTGTGTGTGTAAAAATGCACTGGACTAGAGCAGTTTTGTTTTAGCACAATCATTACTCTCTGCCTCCAGCGCTGATACACTTTCACTGCTGAAATTCGGTGGTGTTACATTTGTACATTTTATGTGCTATACTGATTGACTAGTTCACACAATGCAAATCAGAATAGTTAAAAATAGTTAATGAGTGTCTTTTGGTTGTGACGGAGTGGAACAAACTGTTTTACACATAGAACAAGGGATATCTGACCTTGTCCTACATTAGTTATTTGATGTGTGTGGGGTTTTTTTTGTTTTGTTTTTTTAATTATTTGACAATGAAATAATGTTACGTCACATGTGCACTAATGTAATGGTGTAAAACATGAAAGGGATTTATTTAGTAATTGATTAATTTTAAAACAAGTAAAACAGTGAAAGGTTTAAATTGATACATTTTATTCTGAAAATTTCATGTAGAAATGCTCATTTGAAGAAATCTGTAGTTTACTGTGTCTGTCCTTCACTTCCTCATAAGGTGTCAACAGTTCCCTGTTTGGTCTGTTTTCCTATTATCCCCCTGACTGCTGCTTTTCTGACCCCACGGTGGAGTTTTGACAGAATAAGGGAGGAGAGGGGAGACGAGCAAAGCAATGCCGCTGAACTGCTGACTGTGTGTGCAGGTACGAACAGACAGAAAGACTGTGTGTGTGTGTGCGTGTGTGTGTGTGTGTGTGTGTGTGTGTGTGAGAGAGAAGGAGAGAGGAGGGCTGTGGCAGTGTGCATGCATGGATGCACGGGTGCATTTGTGTGCGTCTGTGTGCGTACGTACATGGCATGTTTGTGTTTGTGTGCATGCATGTTGCTCCATTGACCTCTGCGCCGTCCTCCAAGCTGACAGAGGCCTCTCCAGCTCCTCAGTGTTTAACACTCAGGGTCTGTTCCCAAATGGGCAGCTTTAAACACCCCAAGCTTTATACCACACACACACACACACACACACACACACACTCCCAATCTGCACCCCAACACTGCTCCAGTGGACGGGGGGGGGTGGGGGGGAAGCTGAGCTACACTCACCTCAAAGCCACATAACCAAAAGGTTAACAGTTGTGCCAGATGTGGGGTCACCACCAGTAAAGAATCACATTATTTCTATATGAATGACAATGTACAGCCTTGAGACATTTGGACTTGCATTTATTCAGTGGAGCTGACAGAATATGGCACCCAAGACATTTCCCGGTGAACGGTTGAGATGTGCAGCAACAGGGTCGAGATTTTTTTTTACCCACTTTCATTCATGAGAAATAAATGACCATTGCAAGGTACTCTGGCTAAGGACAGACTTGTCAGTGGGTATTTTTGTTTTCTTTGAAAATTGCGTGCTTGGTTACAGTTTCAGAATCCTAAAATTTTATGAAGGGTTTTTTCTGAGCAAATAAATAGAAAAAAAAATGTATTTACATTTATGAGTGGCAGAATAAAACAACCAATAATTCCATTAATAAAATATAATCACGAAAATTAAATAATGAGAATAAGCCAATAAACCATTAATAATGAACAAATAAAATAATCATTGATTTAAAATAAATGGATGCGATATTTATACAATCTTTATTTTCTTTATCCATTTCTCGCAAATTCCTATCAACATTCCCACCCACCTGCCCGTGGAAACCTTGTCCATGCAGGTCATAAACACCCAGTCTCACACAATTGACCAGCCGAGGTTAAAGAATAGTCCAAATAATAAGATGCAAGCCTCCAAGTCTGGTAAATCAGTGTAAAAAACACTCTTCCCTGCAGCCAAAATACTTCAACCGCCTGTCCCTGTTTTGAAATCATAAACAGCCCACCTTCACCTCACCAATGCTAATGAAATGCAAAACGGCGCGTAAGAAAATATCAAAACCTGCCTCAGTTTTGTGCCCCTTCATCTGAAACACTTTAGAAATGCAGGAGGAATCACATAGCACAAACACAGATTCTGTCTCAGCTAAATTAGGTACATTAAAAATCACAGGCTGAGAACTTGCTAATTATTACACCCCCCCCCCCTTACAAACAGAGACAGTCGAGCTAAGCGGTGAGCCGACTGTGGCTGACTCCCAATGTCACTTTCTCTGGGTAACAAATATCCAAAGGTCAAAGTGTGTACTTCAGGGGAATAGGGAAAAGCTCAGCGGGGCTAAGTGGTGTGTGTCTGTGCGTGTATGTGTATCTTTGAAGGGATCTAGCCTGTCATGTCCTCTAAGACTATGCTGCCACCTGCAGCTCTGGGTACGAACAAAGACACAGGTGTTGCTGGGGGGGAATAACAGGCCACGTAGTAATTCACATACAGGAGAAGTCATACACAATTACCATTAAAATATGAAGCTAATTTGAGGTTACAAACTCATTAAGAAGATTGTGTGGCAGTTCCACAAACAACTGAAACAGTGTTGTACTTTGTATATAAAATGAGCACTTTAAAACCCTGCATTAATTGCTTTTACTAAATAAAAAACTGGACGTATATTTGAAGAACATTACTTTACTGAAGACCATTAAAACCATTTAAATGCAAAAAAAATATTTAAATATTGGCAAAACGATTCTAAGTGAAAATCAGATGCATATTCTTACCTGGTGGGAATCACACGGGGTGTCTTGGGTCCACTGTGGCCCTTACAGGTGAACTTGCATGCAGTGAATGATCCCATCTCAAACGCCTGCTTATTGTTCACAACCCATTTATTATTGCAAAGGACAGCAAGATGTATGACCCTGCAGCAATTAAAATATTAGATATCAAAGTGCAGATGCCGGGGACTGTTAAAGAAATGTGATAGTGAGCTTGAGTAATGACGGCACACATGACTTGTCACAAGTAGAAAAAAAATATGAAGGGTGGGGAGTGACCTCAAATGCAAGGATTCTGTATAACAATATTCTGTTGCCTAACAATGAGCACAAAATGCGTTGGTTTTTTTTTTTCTTTCACAAAGAGCGGTGAACTTTGGACTGACATTTGTACAGATGTGGTAAGGCTAGAAGCCACCCTGTAATTAAAGCGCTCACCCTGGGAAAAAAGGTGTGATCTTCTGTCATACTTTGACAAGGCTCCGAGCACCGGGCAAAGCAATATAGTTACATGCTTGGTAGCAGCTGGAAGAAGAATGACTGTATGTTTGATTGCCTGATAGCCGGACTGTATCTGCGAGCTATTGTTTTTGGTGATAGTGGTCAAAGTTGTGTGCACGTTATGTGTGCATGTCTTTGTACGTGTGTGTATTTCCATTGTTATGTGAATATTTGTCAATTATGATAAGTACCTTTGAAATATATATTGTTGCTCGATTAAAAAAAAAGAGGCTCATGATGAGAATCGTAAGTTAACCATATCCATATTTAATATGCAGCATTGTAACCAGATCCCTCTTTAAGTGGATGAAATATATTTTGACTTCACTTCACTGCCTTGTAGAAACCTGAGACAGACACCGTATATGCTCTGTCAGAATCATTAAGTCAACATGCCATCAGGTTCAACTCAGAGTCTCTCCTCAGAATTTGAGAATGATACAGCCTGACGCGGCTTGAACTTTGCGTCTGCCAGGAGGGGCTATTCTCTGTCAGCTTCGCCATTCTCCCATGGCTTTAAATATTGTAGGCATCTTGGGGATGTGGAGACACATTTGTCATCCTTGTTTGACAGGCTTGATGAAGGGGTTGTCTGTCAGTGTTTCACAAATCCGACCAGACCACAAGCCCACGGGTGGCACACAGACAGTCACGAGCGGCGGGGGAGTTCCCTCGCCTCCTGGCTCACAGGGTAATTGTGATAATACTGGGATGGAAAATTATAGCGGGGTGAGTTAAGGAGATACTTGAATTAAATGCCGAGGCTTGACACAGTTGGGAGTGTGGGTGGTCTGAGATGTGAGGGCATGTTCTTACACTTCATTCTTAAATGCTGTGATACTTGTAGCACTTAGATGTATTCTGGTATTAAGCCTAATAAGCCAAACCTTTTTTCCCTTCTTTCATTGCATTTCAAATAAGGTTCCGCACTGTTAAACCAGTCATTTATTTCAAAATAAATTTAAACATCAAGTGTTTTAAAATGTCAGGTTAAAGCTTTTGGGATTTGGAGACTTTTTTTTTTTTGTTTTTAAAGAAGCAACTGCAATTTCCATCCTCTCCCTTAAAATATTGAGACGATCTACCCCAGTCAGCAAATAGCGTAACAGTCCTATAAACTAACTTCAGCTGGAAAGACACAACAAACACTGTATTTCTCTCTCTGTCTCTGACATCAGGGTCAACCTAGCACATAATAGACAAACTTGGCAGTAATCTGGGGACTCTGAGAGAGGTCCGGGAGATTTATCAATCAACTGGCCACATTAAACGGATTTCCTAATGAAGTGAAGTCTTTACAGGGATTAATCCTCTACCACCTGCAAGGAGCCACCTGCTCGACTGCCATAATTGGCATGGATGGCACCGGCACCATCAGCAGAAAGAGGAGAGGCACAGTGAGAGAAAAAGAGGGAGTGAGAGGGAGAGAAAGGGGGAGAGAGACGACTACGACGAACATAGGAGGAAAGAGAGAGAGAGAAAGAGACGGGCAGAGAGGAAACAAGTTGGAGAGAGGACAAAGAAGCTCGACATCGGGGTGTCAAACCCATGCAAATGATGACACTCAGTGTGTTGCAACGACACAACGAGGGGAGAAAATAAATAAAATATTTTAAAAAAAGGAGACGAGACAGCGCCAGGTCTCTTATGACACGGCGATGAGCATCCAACCCTTAGTCTGTGCCAGTCTTGCAGCATTCCAAGACCTTGACAGCAGCTCCTCGCTACATCTTCCAGCTGTGTCAAATCTGCCTATGTGCTAATGAACGTGTCAGCACCCCAATCGTGTCATTGCTGTGTGTGTTTCAATTCACCTCTGAGCACTGCGATTCTACCCCAGGTGTACCAGCTTACGCATTACAGTCATTACAGTCATGACAGTCATTAGAGTCATTACGGTTTTTACATATCAAGGAAGAAACTTAAAGCTGAGGTCATTAATGTAGGTTAAAAACATGTATTTGTTGAAATTCTCTTCATATCCCGACAATTAGCAATTAATAAATCAAATAGTTTGATAGAAAAATGTCATTACCCACACTATTATTTACACTGAAAGCAACTAGGAAGCTGGCAGTTTTTTAATTAATGGGACTAACTGAATGAGCAATCCAGTAGTGTTTCTGTTGGTGTCATACATTTGACATTAAATACATAATGTTGTTTCTTTGACTTCATATAGAGGGTGTGCATTCAAATAAAGCCCAAATCACACCAAATCTTTCTGCTCTGTTTGCTATCACAAATATATCTGCACCCAATAAAATGGGCATTTTGGTCAAGCTAGGTTACGACACTTGATTTGTGCTGAAATAAAGCGCTACAATCGCGGTAAAACCATACATCATGCTTTAATAATATGTTCAGTGGTTTTAACTCTTTGAGTGCCATTCACATACAGTATTTCCACGTCAAAGTGTTTTTTCAGCAGCAGGTTGCCAATCGTGGTCTCATGCAACCTGTAAGTAATTTTGGGGCTTCTGGGAAATGTAGTCTGCTTCTGTTCTATAAAATGGCTGCCACTCAATGAGTTAATATACCCAACTATATATTTTTCTCATACTCACAAAATCAAACCAAACGATCAAAACATTCAAATTACGAACAGTTCATTCATTGAGGGAGTCTCAACAACGTTTCAGTTTTTCATGAATTTGCATTGATTTGTCGTCCTAGGTCAGTGCAATCAGGTTAGCTACGACCTCAGTCCAATCTGATAAGTGTGTCTGTATTTCTGTGATTCCTCATTAATGATCAACTCTCTAGAGTCATAACTCCTGGGAAGTAAAGATGATGATTTTGTGGAGTCTGCCAAGGGACTAGGACTATTGGCACAGCTCGGGTGCCCCTCATTTGTTATGGAGCCATATTGCCACCTTGCCAAAAAAGGTGCCAGGCCAAGGACAAACTGTGTGTGTGTGAGTGCTTGCGGTCTGACCCCCATCCCAGGACTAAAACCTTGGTGACAAGCCATATTGGCATCTAAAAATATTCTAATGGAGCTATAAAGCAGCAAGGCAAGGCACTTGTGTTTGTTCAACAGAACTCCTGTTACTGCTCTTTTATTAGTTGAAGCATGGTAATGGAATGAATCAGGTTTAATCATTTTTATCTATTTTGTTTCATAGATAGTAGCCAAATGAATTTACTGAACATCCAATTTCTCTCTATTCCAACAGTATAAACTGTGTAACCTACTTAGATGAAGATGGGAGTGAGTGGTCGATCTGCCTTTTAGGCCTCGTAGTTTTCTGAGGAAATGTGCAGTCAACATAGTTTCCAGCACAGTCAGACTGGAAAATATCACAAATAAAAGATAAACGTGTGTATTGAGTGCCAGCTGTTTTATAAAACCTAAGTGCCTTGTGCCAGTGTTTTTGCCTAGTTTGAGTCATTTTTAAGACCTACAGAACAGTTTGTACTATGTCCCTGAAAACACTGAATAGCTCAAATGAAGAGACTATTTCATCATGAAAAAAAATGTTTGTTTTTAACCTTGTTCCGTTCTTGTTTTATCAGAGGTGGAATAGAGGCCACTTTCACCAAAAACGCCACTTTTTGTCCAGAATCTGTCAGTTTTGCTCTCTAATCTCGATTGTCTCCACTTTGATCTCTGTGTCGTATACCATCTCTTTATGCTCCTACTACATCTCCCAGAAGCCCCAAAATTACTCACACACTGTCGTAAAAATAACTTTGATATATTATTACATTGATGGCACTCAAGCGTCGGATTTTAAACAACACACGTTTACCTTTTATTTGTGATATTTTTGAGTTGATTGTGCAGTAATGGTAGTTAGTCCATCGTATAAAGTCTTCACTCTAAAACACACACACACAGAGTGAGAGCTTCATCCACCTCGTCTAACTCCTCAAGCTGTGTTGTTTTGAGTGAAAGAAGAACCGTTCCTAATCCACTTCACGGATCAGTTTCACAGAGACGGTAAAGCCATTCTCCCTCCAAGCTAAAGCAATTCAGATGAGACACCTTGATGTCTCAAAGAGCACACAGTGAGCTCTTGTTTTCTGTTTTGACTGCTGGGAATCCATGCCAGACAGCACCCCTGATTCCAGCTCACAGATAAAACTAATGAGGTTTTCATTCAAGTCCGTTTTAGAACAATAACTGAGTCATCGCCAGACATGGCTGTTTTCACTAGCACCTTAGATTCTGTGATCCACTAATCTAGGATTTGTGAGAGTTCGATTTCCAAAAACCGAAGGTGTAATGCTGTACATTTCAAATGCAGGTGTTGCTGCTTTTGGCTCTCACCTTCACATTTTATGACAACACAAACAGAAGTGCTGCACAAATACTGTAAGTAAAACCATGTATTGGCTTCCTTTTCAGTTAAATAATTTCCCTAAGAGTGAATGATCATTGACAAATTGTACACAATGTAGCTTTCTAATTACATTAACATTGGAATAAAAGCAGTCGCCTGCTGATTACTGCATTGTTTTCAGACACATTAGCGGCTTAATTTGTATCCGACAAAAGAACTACTGTCACAACACCTATTCTGAAGCCGTTCAGTATGACACCTGAGAGTTCTGCAGTCTTGCTCGCTGCTAGTGATACGTCCCAACTATTCCCACAACCTCGTTCCTGCGTTGCAACAGGAGGTGACACTGGCATTAGCAGCTGACTTAAACATCAAAGACGAGACCTTAATCCTTCAACAATAACCCTGGATGTCCCGACAAAGACATTGTTTATAAAGACATGTCAGGTTGGACACCTCATCTAACCTTCCTCAAGATGCCTCAAGGTGACCGTGTTGCCGGCGGCATTCCTGAGACCAGAGCTTTACGTTTCTCAAAGAGCTCTCTGTCATAGAAATCCCTTCCTTTCTTGCTAAGGGCATGCAAGCAACGGAGGCCATCAAAAACACATTTACGGCTCTGCTAATAACATCACTGCAGGCTTTACTAATTTAAGTCCACACAGTGTCATAACTGTACATATAACAGAGTGTGGTTTAGTATGTTAGAGGTTTTGCCAGAACTTGTTTCAGGCAATGATAGTTTTGCTATTGTGCAGGTTTTGCTCAAACTTGTGGCCCCTCTGGCTCTTCTGTTTCTGTCTTTCCTCGGTGACATCATGATATAAGGTAAACTGTTCCGGAAGAAAAGAATTGGTTCATAGATGTAACAAATGTGAGAAAAAGTTTTGGCCATAAAAAGCTGACGACACCATTTAGAAAAGAAATGTGTTTTTCCACCTTCTGTCCAGAGGCCTAATAACTTGTGTGAACTAAGAGCCCACCTCTTGGCCATAGGGTTACCAGTAAACATAAATAACAGATTGTAGAGCGACTCCCAAGTGGTGGCAGGGGCTTAGATGGGCTACAGATAGAATAGAAATATGGCACATAATACACACCTGGCAAAACAAAAAGAGGCACAAACTCCTAATAGGATAATCGGCCATTTCTTCTTTTACAGGTACTGTGACAGAGTCCATCATTTCCCACTAATGTGTTTCCCAGGAGTTATGGATACCCCAATAGAGCTTCTACCATACAGATTTCTGAAACTGCAGCTGATATTGTGGTAACTAAGCTTTTTTCCCCTCCTGCTCTTCCCCATAGTGTGCAGAACTTTGACACAGTTGTGGTTGCATCAGCAAGTTGCCAGTAGTATTGTCTCACACGCAGCTGAAAGTAAATAGAGTTGGTGATATCTTTGAAGACATTTCTGAAAACTTGATTACGCCCTGTTGGCCTCACACACCACAGTGCACAAGTTTGAAAATCAGACCACCAAGCGTGACGGTCCTTCCCTGCAATGATGCCGTCATGTCAATCTAGAAGAAGACAATTCAGCTGTCACTTAGGTTGTGACGAACTGGAGAGCTGTAGTGTATATCTCTGCCCTGGAATACATTGACATGGTTCTCATGGATGGGAGTAAACCCTCGAAAATGACCCAGTCCATGGCTCAGAGTTAATCAAAAGTCACGACAATGTCACTACGGATGAGTGCAAGTAATTATCAAAGCAAATCTTTGTTCTTCACTGTCGGTTTATGAGGAATGCACCATCGGTGTCTTACCGCTAGGCCCTCGTAACGTCACCGTTTCAAAGTAAGAATTCACCCCATGCCCCAAATCAGAGGCTCAGTTAGCACTGACTTAAATCTTATGTAACTCTGGGCTTTTGACAGGCAGACACCTCTGCTGACTACAGATAGGTAATTTGTTTTGATCTGTGATTATACCCCTCGTGTTCAGAGGAAGATGTAAACCCTCTTGTGAAGCTGTTAGGCAAATCCTCACAATGTGGGGAGAAGTGCCCCCAGGGGTCTCAAGTTTTCACCCTCCGTCTCCGTCATCTTCTTCTTTTCTCTCTGTCTTTCTTTCCGTTTCTTCTTCTTTTTTCATCTTGTATGAGAGACAAAGCCTCCTGCCAAACACTGAAGCCCCCCAGGAGCTCATCATACAGAAAACTAGGGCTCCATGGAGAACGAGAAGAACGAGCGAGCGAGCGGGGGGGAAAGGAGGAGGGCAGAGAGAGATGGTGCGAAGACGAGGGCTTGTGTAAAGGTGGAAAGAGGGTGTTTGCATGTGTGTGTGTGCGCAAGTTCTTTCTACATTGTTAATGACTGTTAAGAGTCTATCAGAGCCACAGGGCATTTTGCACATCCCACTAGACTCCCTCCTTTGACTCCCTCCCTGCTATTTCTTTAACACTGTCTTTTGTGGCCTGTGCCAGACATACCTGCACAATTATCTACTAATTATCTACTAAATATGTTTGTTCATGTTGGTTGAACAGCTCACTTAATTGGAGGGGTTCTCTACCTTCCCTCTGCTATTCCCCTCCTTGATGCCCTCCAAGTATGGGAGGTGGGGGGTGCAGGCTTAGGAGAGTGGCTTATCTCCAAGAGCTCGTTATATTAATGCCAGTAATTATGTGTTTTGCTTACTTTTGATGTGCCTCTGTTCAAACTGGGAGAGTTAATAAGAGGATGACGGCAAATATGTTGGAGGGCCCTCTGTGTTGTCTTTGGGATCTGGAAATTCCTGAGTGTACCGGTGGGGGTTTTGTACGAGTGTGTGCGCACCGGGGTGGGGGAGGTTTGAAGGGGTGGCACCCGACTCGCAACAGTGTCAGTACACAGGTAATGGCAGGAGCTTATGATCAAATCTTCACTTCATTTTTACACTACTGTTCCTCTCAGGCACACACTCAGACGCACCATCAGCCAACGCCTTTGGATCCTAAAAAAGGGGGTAGATGGCAGTGGGAAGGGGCTTCGTAGATGGGATTGTTTCAACTCTATTTAAGAGGGTTAGAAAGGGAGCTGCTCTTGCCAAGAAGAGCACAGGTCCCTCCGCTCTCCCTGAGGAGAAAGTGCTGGCATGAAGAGGCGCTCTTTAATGGAAAGAAACAATCGCTAATGAGGGAAATAAATAACAGGCTCATAAAACCGAGAGAGGAGGGGTGTGAAGGGATGAGAAGACGACGGGAAGAACAAACAGAGTACAGTTAAATTTGAATGATGGTCATACTCATAGGCAAATACAGCAGATACACACAGGCTCACATTCAGTGCTGTTAAGCTGTCATTGCTAATGAGAGAGAGTGTCTGTGATGTAAGGACAGGAGCTTGTTGATGGAGATTCAGACAGACAATGGAATAACATTATCCTCTCTCTCATTGTTCATTGTTTTTCTGTTTAGTTGTTTTTTTGTTTTTTTTTTGTTCCAGCACAATGATTAATAAGCTAAAAAAAAAAAAAAACACTGCCTATCTTCCATGTTCATCCTGGTCCAGTACAGTAATTTGTAATAGAAAATTTGTGTCACATTAAATTCACCCAACACTAAGCGAAGAATAGAAGAGAATAGTTTAAAAAAGTTACAGTAGAAGTCTGGAAGTGTGTGAGGATGCTGGTACAAGTGTGTAATTTTTTTATTTTACTTCCCTTTGGTAAAAGCAAGCTCCATTGTCTCTGTCTGCATTATTGCTTGTTGTGTCCTCTGGGCCAAAGGAGCAAATCAGAGGTGTAAGATGAGCAAAAGTGACATTTCAGAGCATGTACAGAGCAACTAACTTCAATGAATGACTTGAAATATTGGATTTTATTGAAAGCACCATGTAGTCAGTGCTTCCTGTGATTCTGCTTTTAACTCTTTGAGTGCCACTGATGTATTTCGACGTCATTTAAAATCCGATGCCTGTGTGCCATTGATGTAATAATATGTCAAAGTGTTTTTTTCAGTAGCAGGTTGACGATCACAGTCTCCTGCAGCCTGTGAGTAACACTGGGGCTTCTGGGAGATGTAGATAGAGCATAAAGAGAAGGTATACGAGATCAAAGCAGGAAGTGGAGATGATCAAGATTAGAGAGCAAAACAGATTCTGGATAAAGAGTGGTGATTTTGGGTGAAAGTGGCCTCTACTCTACCTCTGAAAAAACAAGAACTGAACAAGGTAAAAACAAACGTTTGTTTTTTTCATAATGAAATAGTCTTTTCTTTCATTTGAGCTATTCAGTGTTTTTAGAGTCAGAGTACAAAATATTAAGGGTATTTTTGCAGATATATTTTTTTTTTTTTGAATGGCACTTTCAATCAGTGGTGCTTGTTTTTTCTTTCATTGAATGTTAAATGAATGACACACATGTAGGTTTACTGGCTGGTTTCTGCAATATTTTGAGGCCAGGGGAAAAAAAAAAATAAAAACTCTTCTCCACATGCATCTCATTGTGTCTCTTTGTGTGTCTCTTCTCTTTTCGCCTCTTTGTACCTGTTCATGTCCCTGCAGTGTCTCGCTGCTCTCTGAGACTCACTGCTCTGTGAATCCACTCGGCGGGACTGTAGAGGCGGAGACACAGACTGGTTGAAACACACAGCGGTTTCAACATTCACATTCCACCCATGTTTTGACAACACATTTCACAAGAGGGATCTGAAGTGGTTTTAGACTTTTCCTCCGCACCATTTGATGTCAAAGAATGATCCCTGCGATGGCAGAACATGTAAGACTCCATGGGACGGATTAATGCAACATTAAAAGTAATCCCCGGAGTCAGACATTGCTTCTCAACCAAAAGAAAGAAACAAAGACACAACGACACTGGATGTCTTTGTTGGATAGCTCATAGTTCCCGTGCGTATCAGGAACAGGGACGTCTTCCTGTACGAAATGTTTACACTGCTAATATTAAATAGGCTGACAAGAGTAATAATTATCATTACACGCATGACTGCCAGCTACCTCAAAGCTGAACAAGAGATTAAGCAAAGATTACTGTCTGTTTTACGGTTGTGTGGCCTTCCAGCAACAGACTTTACTATTTGTTAAACACTTCAACTAAGAAATAGACACTTCAAAAATGACAGCATGAAAGCATATTAACATTTTGTTGTTTCTAACCATGAGGTCAGTTGGAGTTCATCAGCATGTTGAAGGTAAGTGGGGGAAGTCTTCTCATGAATATGTATACCCAATATTTTATTCCCAAAAAAAGCATACTTTAACCAGGGCATAAGGTAAGGAAGGGGAAAAAATATCATATAACATATTGCAATAAGTATTGCAATAACATATTGCAATACTTTTTCTTCTTGTATAATATCAATTTTTAATTTCGTAATATTGACCCGCCCAAAAAAAAGAAATGATTGTGCAGACATGTACACACATGCATGTATATGTGTATGTACAGATATATATATATATATATATATATGTACACACACATATACACACACACATACATATACACATATATGAAAATATATATATATGAAAATGTGTACACATACATATGCACACATACTGTATGTGCATATGTATATACAACTTGTATTTTAAACTACATTTTAAATTTCTCAGTGATTTATGTAGAATATTGCAATATCACAACAGCTCAATAATGTATCGTATCGTGAAGTCCTTGCCAATACTCACCACTAGAATAAGGACATGTGAATTGCTAATGATTCCTGACATGTAAATGATAGAATGAAATCCATTTTTGTCCATAAAAGTGGTTATTTTGCTCATATGTAAAGTCTTCCAGTCTCTCTGGCAATGATGAGATATACCACGCACAAGGACAGTGATAACCATTACACACGAAGATTGAAATACATTACAAATATCCCAAGCATATGGGGCAGCAAAGCCATGTACAGCAAGAAAAGAACTGCAAGTAACTTACAAAGGCTGACACCGAGTACCGGCATGCTCTGAACAAGGAAAGTACATTAACACAAGTTCCTCAACTGAGATATGGTATTTCAGTTCTGCTGATTACCGTATAATTCAGGATTATTTTACTGTATGCTGATGATGGAACGCTCCTTTCATTACCCATCAGCCCCTTCTCTGTTAACCTCTCCCTGATACCACTGTGACTTTTAACACTGCCCCGTTCAACAGCAGCTAATGATGTAACGTCCTCCTTAAATATGTAAAGTATAAGACTTAATAAAACCCAGCAGTGTGATTATGTCTTAAGTCTAAAACCTCACTCCTGGATATGCAGCTCTACGTGGTGATCCATTTTAAAGCAGGGGGAGGAAAGTTCATGTGTAAATTACAGAAGTCAGTGCGGTGGAAGTTTTCCAATGAAAGGGTGCTCTCGTCCGCAGTTTCTCAAATACTATGTTGAGATATCGCATACTCATTAAAATAAAAGTGAAACAGGGAAATGTCAGGTGTTAAAAGGCAATTAGTCTTCCTGTGCTATCACAGTGTTAATCAGAGTGATGAAAATGATGATATGAAGCTCATTATCATGTATTCAATAGTAGGTATTGCTTTCATGGAAGATGAGACACAAGATGAATAATGAGAAAACCTGTGAGTGCTTTGCTGCAGAGCAATTTTGTTGAACATTTGATGATTTTTGATAAGATGAAACCAATGATATGTTCCTACAGGTCTGCTTTAAAGTGGGGAGTTTTAATTGCTGGATAAACTTTTTTCTCCCCCCCCCAACAGCTTTTTCAAGTTAGTCAGTTATAATATGAAAATAAACAAGCAAGCATCCAAAAATAATAATCTCACTTTTTGGCTCTGATTTGGTCACAACAAGAGAAGACAGATCTCATTATCTCTGTTTGGGGAAAAATGAAATGTTATCTTGAAACAACAGACAAACCAAGATGAGCCACTCTTTAAATTTGAGTGCTTTTATGCCAAAACACAAACGGGTGGGGGGCAGAGAGACAGATAGACAGACAGTCAGCAAGATGGAACAAAACAGGCTAAGAATAAGAGAAAGTTAGAGGGGAGAAGCATAGCTAATGGCATTGGTATCAGATTTATTCCAAAGAGGCAGCAGCAGAAGGAGGCAGGAAGGAAGGCTGGATGATTTCTTCGCCCCGTCTTCCCCTTTCCCTGATTATGAAAGGAGACATGGCACGAGGTCGAGGGTCAAGCCAAAAGGAGACAGCATTGTGTAGAAACTGTCACGCACCGCCACCTATTTTGACATGCACAGGCCCGTTTGTTGTCTGTCGTACATGCAAATTGGTGAGCCCAGGCTGTCATATAAAGGCAGCCAGATATGCGCCGGTCGGGAAAATGAGAGACCACCTGTAACCAAGAGAATGGGGAGTGATGGACAAGCATTCAGTCAGCCCGCTCGTCATTTCCAGCCCCGCCATTCACCCATCAGCAGACCCCACCCCCCCACCCTGAACCCTCCTCCTTCAGCCACCACCACCATCAATCCCATCCTCTGTGCACACATATACATGTAAAAATCTATTCTTAATATTCAGAAGCAGGAAGTGAAGGGAAATAAATATATACGATGGAGCGGGATGGGGGGGTCGGTGGTGGTGATTTCAACCTGCTGGCTGCCTAATAGGATCCTGCATTCAGACAGCTGAGGGTCAGACCAGGATAATTAGTTGTCCACAGAGGAAACATCACTCTTCCATTGAGAGTGGACAGGAGGGGGACCCTGTAAGGAGGCCTCAATGCTCTGAATCCCAAAGAAAGTCCAGAATGTGTCAGGTAATCAACATTAGATTCTGTTGTCCCGGCTAGGCTAAATACTACAGCAAGTTGATACTGTTTGCTTAACATTGACAAGGGCTGGAGCTTGAGGATGGACATCATAGTTTTTCTCTTAATCATACAGAAATATGGCACCGTGTCATGTAAACTTGATCCATTTGTTAACCATCTGAGGTGTAAAGATGGCCAGATAATTAGATGTCCAGTGAACACATCACCCTTCCAGAGAGTCAACACAGGAACATACATACAGTTCACTTCCATTTTTCTTTTGCATGAGTATACCTGTAAAATTGCATTTTATCAATGTTTCAGTGATGTGAGATCTAACAACGATTTTTCATGCGATTGGTGATTCCGACACAACCTTTTAAAAATGCAAAATGATTAAATATAAAAAATAAAGTGTAAATAATCAGCATACAGCACTAATTTCAGCTCCTTGGAGAACCAAATTTTCAGTTGGACATTGATAATAATATAAAATGACTGTATCAAAAAAGGTGAGTGCAGCATGTGTGCATGCATGATGGAAACCTAAGTAGTAGTATTTTAGCTTTCCCAGGTTTCTAATTAATAAAGCTATATGCAAAATACAAATACTGTCTTCCACAGACACATGTGCAGAAATGTCATGTCTAATTTGCAGTGAAATGCTTTGAATTGGAAGTTAAAAAGAATTATTTTTATTCCACCAAAGAGACCCATTTCTGAACTTAGCAACCAGAGCAAGAGTCACAGTGACAGTATTTTAGTGATACATCATTACCCATGTAGACATTAGCTAATCACTGCTGTCCGCTGTTGTCAGTTCACCAGGCGAAAGATTTTTTTTTTTTCGCCAAATGATCCATTACTATTGAGGGATTAAGGTCTCTTTTCTGTTATGATATAGGGCAGAAACTGTCCTCATTATATGATTTAGTCCAGTCAAATGTATTCAAATGCCACCTTTATTACCCTGGAGGTGCTTTGCATAAATTGAATAAATCTAACGGATACTCTGCGAGAATCAAACATATCAAAGGTTTCCTGTCTTTGAAGTGGGGGTAGTCTCTAATTCCAAAACAGATTTTCATGATAAATAAATACATTATTTATGAATAGTGGGCCAGTGGTGGTAGAAGAAGACCAAGAAGACGAAAAAGAACAGGAAAAAATGAAAACAACGATAAAAATGCATAAAACATTTTACGCCGCGGAAATGTCAAGAGACACGAAATGACACACACAGAGTGGCGCGTGCAGACCAACTGCCTGACTGATAAACAAACTGATTAGCATATGCACATTGGAGCATATGTTGTGCTCATTTGCTTACACCAAGTCTCAATCAAAATAATACGCCACGCTCGACACGTGACATAAAAGTCTGGAAATATGTTGATGGAAATGATGAAGATGGAAACATTTCAATTATTTCATTTCTGACAATTACACTGACAATGTGACAACCTCAACAGCCAGCATGCAGCATGGTGACTAATTGCCCTCAGGAAATTCATGGAAATGAGAAATAAATGAAAACAAACCAAACATATTGACCAACCAGAGCCAGTTCTCCATTTCTGTACGCTGACACGTTGTCATAATAATATTCACACAAAATTTAATATCTTTTCAACATGAAATCAAATTTGTAAATGTGGAAGAATAAGATACAGCTCTGAAAGACTGTAGTTCTTATGTGGTAAACTGTATGCATATCTCAATGTGTTTGTCTTCATGACTCCTTTGGGCAGAGAAGTAGTAATGCTGCAGCAAAAATACCCTCTACATTAAGATTTAGCCCGTTAGGAAGTGTCGAGGTAAGCGTTAATGTGGCAATGAGCTGAGGTGGGACAGGGGGCGGGGCAGCAGTCAGGCTGCTTTACCAACCTGTCTGAGAAAAGAATAAGTGTTTAACATGGCATATAGAAGGAGAGGCCCTGCAAGGCCTTTGAAGTGCTGCAGAATTCACAGACGCAACAACAGTTAGACTCTTTGAATTATTGCACATAATCTAAATCAGACTGTCAGGAGTGCCTTGCACAAGAGATGGGTTGTTATTAGATTCCCAAATATACCAATCAAATCAAGTCTTCATTGTCATTATATGACAGTGCATACAACGAAATTAGGAGCACTGCTCCACATGGTGCTTGGTCAGATGTAAAAAAAAGCAAGAAAAAGTCAAGCTTAAAAATAAATTATAAAGGACATAAATACAATTATGTAATAGATAAGATACTATTTACAAGTAGGATACTATTAAGTATAACTATACAGTATTAAGGCACAGTTATTGCTACAAAAAATAGAAATGCACATAGAAATGCACATTGTTGTTAGTTGTTATTGCACAGAAAGACAATTCATAATATATAACATGTAACATATAACAGTATTATAATATATAACATACACTTAGTGTATCATATCATAGATGTGCATAAGCGTGATGAGGTTGAGTTGCTGAGAGCAGATATTCTGTTGAACATTTCATCAGCACCAGATTGTTGTTGTGGGTTATTTCAGCCGCATGGTGTAGTCATTTCAAATATTCATTTTACTTGTAATCAATTTTAAGAGAAATTAAAAAGCTGAATAAATGTCATTTTTCCCTACAGTATGTAGACCTAAGTCTGTGTAGAAGCAGACTCACCAAGACATTATAAATTAGATATATTATTACTTTATACTGCTATAAAATGCTATAATGTTTGGAGCAGATCATAACTTAAAATGCCTGACTATGTTTTCCTTTCCCAAAAGAACACAGAAAAAAGGTGCATTAGAAATATTACGAAAAATATATTGAATGGAGTTGGGAGGGGGGATTAATCAATTAAACTGTTGAGCAAATAACCAGGAAGAGGAGCCCATCGGGGTAAATAATGGAGGTTCTGCACCTACCCAAACGTTCATTTAACCTGTGAACCACAAGGTTATTTCTGTTAGAAATGACGTTAAAACACACTTACACTCACACAGATGCACACACACACTTAGACAAACACACCAGCCTGGAGGAAGGATGATTTATGTGGGAAGATCCATCTTCATCATCTTGCCTCTCACCTTGGTCTCCATCAGTGTTAATTAAAGGAAGGTCAGTGTCACCCTCCCTGCTTCCCCCGACCAGCCCTCTTTTACATAATAAATCACTCCAGACACACAAAGGGCTCTGTTGACACAAACAGAATGCTCCGAGCTAACTAGCTAACTGCACTTCGTTGGGCTGAGGACTCAATTCAAAGCCTGCCATAAATAATACTGAATGTCACAGTGTTGCGTCTTTGTCTGGGAACAAAGGATCGAAGACAAAGACAAGTGGTTCTGGGACAAAAATAATCCATAATATATACAATATATACAACATACAGAATTCTGTATTCTGTTTTTATCTTCAAAAACAGAACAAGTGGCTTTATGAGTTGATTCAATGCACCATATAATGTCGTCATATTTTATTCAGTTTTGAGGAAGCCAAATTCTTCAATGCATTTTTCTTTTTTTTTTTAATAGTTTCATACAACACGCAGCCATATCGTGAACAGTGTAGAGAACGTTTGTTGAAAACTTTATTGCATGGTTGTGACATTATGTCAACAAGTTAATCTGAAATCATCCATGACTGAAAACAATAAAACCCCAAAGCAGTCATTATGCGGGTGACTCCACTGCACATGCTTCCATTCTTTATCCCGTCAGGACAGGATGTGAATGTGCATTGGACTTAAAATATCTACGGGTATGAATACACCACCCAACCCAAAAAGGTGCAGTAGTTTGTGTCATGGTGCTTTGGTCAGCCCCACACTGTCTACATCATTACTTTCTTGGAATCAATTTTCCTCCCCAAAAGAAACAAGAAACATGCTTTGTATTGTGTACAATTTTCTAGGTTTTCTAGCTACTGTCAGACTTGCATAATGAGGGCTGCGGCGCTGCAGAGTTCCCCTCTTATCACAAAATAGCATGCATGGCCCTGCTGCTCTCTCCTCGGTCATCAAGCAATTGATGTAATTGAACCAGCCCTTTGCTGTCAAGCAAGCAGCGCAGCTCAATAGCATATGCTCCGAACACTCTGGACAATGAGAGCCACGCAGCCGGGCAGGAAGGCAGGCTGGCTCGTTGCTGTTCTGTCAATAAATTTCAATCCCACTAATTGTCCTGGAATTCATTAACTGAGCCTTTGAGACGACATGGTCCCATGGAAAATGCAACAATGTGAGAGAAAAAAAAAGCAAAGGAGGGTTTTTGATGATATTGTGGGATGAGCTGAGAATACCGTGAGTGTCTTGCATCCTGTTGGTGGTGTTTGAGTGGATCCAGCAAATGATGAGGGTACGCTGGGGCACTTTGAATGAAATCAGAGTGATCGACTAAACATAAAAGAACAACACATTGTTAAAGTAGATCTGCTAATTGTGCTGCATTAAAAATGTTAATTGTTCAGTTTCAGCAAATATACTGCATTATGTGAATTAATACTCCTATTTCATGAAACTTTTAAACTCATTTCATATGTATACTCTGATTGAGTCACGATTTCTATAAAACACAAAAAAGTTATTGAAAATTGTACCTGGCCTGATTATTTCTATATAGTCTAACTGTGATCTTAGTATCTCATATATTTAAAAAAAAAGCAGTCCATCATCAAAACTTGACCACAAATAGTCACCGTGCGCATATTAAATCATAAGGAAATACACAGAGGTATTTTCCTCCATGGTCTAAAGTCTCAACAACAAACAATAACTCCTTCCTCCTCTGTTTTCCTCCTTCATCTGATTAGGACTGGCCTTGCTTTCTCAGAGTCCTTGTCGCCCTCCGACAAAGTCCTCAACGTCCCACGTATCTGCTTAAGTGACCAGCCAGGGGTCAAGGGTCACCAGGAGCTGCCACTTCCCCTGTCACAGGAAACAAGCAGCAGGAAGGCGAAAGGAGAAAGCCTGGAGAGGAGGGAGGGAGAGGTTGAGAGGAAGCAGGGAGGTGATATTCAAAACATAACAATGACAAGGAGGTGACTGGAATTAGCTCTCTCTTTCTGTCTATTACACACACATCCAGCACACACACACACACACACACTCACATGCTGCAGAGCACAGGTTTAGGATGGATAATAATGGCTGAGAAAAGGCGTTCACCGTGCAGGTTTGAAAATTAAGGGTCTTGGTAAAATTGTAGTTTTTCCTGATATTATAAGGTGTAGTCACATTTCCACAAAATGCAATCATATAAACAACGACCTCGCTTGGAAACACACACTCATTCACACACATAAAGGATTATAGAAGGGCCCCAGTGAGAGCAGGGTGTGTTATGGTTGAGTAAGCATGGAGCCACTGGTGCTGTTGGACCCCGTGCCGCTACTCAGGAGGGATCACTGGATCACATTATCAATCATACAGAGCTGTACAATCACTGTATGTGTGCGTGTGTGTGTGTGTGTGTGTGTGTGTGTGTGTGTGTGTGCGCACCAGCCTCTTCTTCCTCTTATAATCCTCAAATGAACTACCTAAATAGATTAAGCAATTATAAGGTATATTTTTGTGTCGATATTCTATAACTGCTGTGTAAAACCTTGCTGTCTTTTCCACAGATTTCAAAGTGTTTCAAACACTGCGGTGCAACAGTGCAACAGCAGGGCAGTTACATTGTTAAAAACCTTAAACTTGGTGCAACGGCTTTGTCCACAGAACCACTGATTCTCCTCGTGGACACCAAAACACTACTTATAGTGGCGACGCCATCATCTCTTTATTCGTAAAAGAGCCTAAGCGTGGTTCCGTGAAATGAAAATAACTATTATCTAGAAGCTTCCGCATGTGCAGGCTGCCGCAGCAAAAACAGTCCTTTGTGCGACTATAAGCTGACACATACATACCGTATGTGAGCGCAGTTATAAAAGTTCTTTAAAATGCCGTGCACCTAGTTATTTTGAAGGCCAGTCTGTCATTATGTTTGATGTTGGTGCATCGCCATGCTCCTCTCCACTTCCCCCCCTTCCCACCGACAAGCTTATTTGCCTTTGTTTTACACGGAGCAAATCGGGGAGAGATCCAATGCTAAGGCCAAAGCAGGATGGATATGAAGAGCGAAAGGGTTTGCGTGTGCGGCTAAGAAAAAGAGGCTCAAATGTGTGGTTTAGAAAATCAAAAGGTTCATCCAGATTTCTCTGACTGAGTGTTATAAATGTAAAAGAAAGGGCATATGTGCCCAACAGTCCACATGTGCACACAACATCTCAATAAATTACATCCTTTGAAATCTCTATGAGGGAACCAGGAACACAGCGTTAAATTTAGCAGGCAGACAAGCCAAGAATAATATCTGTCGTGTGGGATGGCCTCTAGTCAGAGTTTCAGGAATGCTGATAAAGCATGGCTTTATCATCTAAAATAATCTAACTTAAAATATTTAGATTAAATTATATTTCAATAACTCAATTATTGACATAGTGAGTATTTACAGTTTTGATAGTAAATTACATGCTAACATGCCTCAAACTAAGCTTTTTGTGCTCGATTGCAGTATTGACACTGTCATGGGATTTTTATTTTTTTATGTTCTGAAATTCTTTGTTCTTGTTATCTTATCATTTTTATCAGATTTTCTATTGAATATGTCATTTAAAAAGCAGAATAACTTAACAGTCTTCTTTGACTTTAACATCTATCATATCCCTATTTAACTGGGAGGATGAGGCAAAACTTTTACATCGACCCTTTTGTTAAAACTGAGCAAAGTGTACACATGGCCTGTGTGTTTACCCAAAACCTTGAGACTGCACTGCCCTCAAATGGCACAATGAGGTCAATGCATACGACTCTTTCGTCCCGACGCTGCCTCTTATAGCTCCTCCAGGACAAAGAAGCATTAATTAAGAAGCAACCATGAGAAGCCAAGGAGCATAATGCGCACACACACACACACACAGACACACACAGTAGACTCACAGTAGTTCCTCCCTATTCTCCACAGCCTCTGATAACTGTGAAATTCACTCCCTCTGCACAAAGACATGGCCGGGGAGGAAAATAATTTCAGTAATAGAACTAATAGGTTTAAGTAAGACTGGAGAGGAGCCAGGAGCGGCTATAGAGGAGGAAGAGGAGGCGAAGGAAAAGAGGAAGAAGACAGTTGTGTGCATGGACTGGAAGAAAGAGAAGAGGATGAGTGGAAGAAAGAGAGAAATGTTATGTATTGTTTCCTGATGAGATTGTTGAGGAACAGAAGGGACTGCTCATTTTCTCCCGACAGCCATGATACAGTTGCTGATAAGAGTCGCTCTGCATGCACAATGGGAGGATTTGGAATGGTGGTTAATTTAATTGATAAAGCCAAACAATGGTACAATGCTTGCAGACTGATTACATTTCTTTTTGTGTAATCACCATAGAGGGAATTAAACAAAGCAAAGTGAGGCAATCTGCATTGATTCTATACACATTATATCACTCGCTCATGAATGAAGACACAAACAAAGATCTGTAATTCAAACAACATGGCCAGTCAGTAGATCAGGAAAAATCTCCTTCTGTCTCTCTGTCACCAGGATTCTGTCAAGTCACTCAGTCTTTTTGCAGTTTTAATAGTATATTTATTTCAAGAAGTAGATATGATAATGGTTCCCAAATACAACAATATAAAATGATCTTTTGAGTGCCAGCTTTTTTGCCCATTTTGAGTCATATTTCAAGACCCACAGAACATTTTGGACTATGTCTGTGAAAACACTGAATAGTTCAAATGAAAAAAGAGCCTCTCTATTTCATCGTGAAAATAAATGTTTGTTTTTACCTTGTTCCGATCTTGTTTTATCTGGAAGAGAGTAGAGGCCACTTTCACCAAAACATCACTTTTTGTTCAGAATCTGTCCATTTTGCTCTCTAATCTCGACCGTCTCCACTTCCTGCTTTGATCTCTGTGGTGTATATCGTCTCTTTATGCTCTGATCACATCACCCAGAAGCCCCAAAATTACTCACAGGCTGCGGGAGACGCAATCGGCAACCCCCTGCCAAAAAAAAAAACACTTTGACGTATTATTACATCCATGGCACTCAAGAGTCGGATGTTAAGTGACGTCGAAATACGTCAATAGCACTCAGTGAGTTAATATACTCAACAATTCTTTCCACCGTATCTTTGTTTTCACTGAAAACAATATTTGAGTGTTTCATGATCATTTCGTGATATTATTGACAGCTGCATGTATCTGCAGACGATCAAGGAGCTAAATGCTAAATTACTTGACATAGAAGCATAGAAAAGAGTGTTCAAGTTGGTCAAAGTTGTGTTTTGTCAACAGCAAAAAAAAAGAATATGGTAAATGTAGATCACAATAATCCTACTTTCACTACGTTCCTACAATTTACAGTTTCGTCATAAACATCAAGTGTCAGAAAGCACATTGGCTGAATGCAGACCTAATAGTTGAAACATTCAAGCAGGTAATGAGCAGGAAGAATCTGTTCCAGAACACACAGCACAGCAGCTAGTTTTCAATCCGGATGTTAGTTTCCAATTTTCCCCCATTTAACTGACTAATAGATTGTCTATTGCAGGAAAAAATGTGCTTACAGACTGCAATATGGTGATTTTGGGTAAAGCTGATGTCATCATTTACATCCACTAAAAGTACTTGATTTTGCATTTGTTGTTAAGTGTTTGACATTGGAGTCTCACTCAAGTAGAAGCCTGGTTTTTAAATCTCACCAGTTGACATGTTGCCATAAGACTGAGGCGGAATATGTCCGTCATGGAAATATGAGTGGCAGCTGGGCAGTTTGTTGTGTGGGAGTACAGTACAGTAAGAGTAGCTTAATGTTATCGGAAAGATTTTCAATGTCAGGGATGATTATTTTGATTTCACAATGAGAATTGTCCTTGAGCAAGACTTAATAACAAAGAGAGCTGGTCAAGTGAAAGGCAAGGAACATAGGATAAGGTAAGGTAATTATGTGTTCAAAAAAAAAAAAAAGTGTTATACTGCTGCTCACTTGCTTCTCAGCTTGTGCCTCAATACTGGATCAATTTCAGAAATTGTTGTCCTCATTAATCATTTAATTAATCACACAAAAACATGGGAAAATAAGTTCCAGGTTGACCAAAAGTGATCATTTTAAAAGCCAGAAAATTAGTGTTGCAGGACAACAATTTCTGCCAACAATAATTGAATTGTTTTCCCAGAAGCCCCATTGTGCATGCACATTGGAGAAAACACATGCATGCACGCAATTCAATAATTGTTGGCAGAAATCGTTGTCCTTCGTGTTGTCTACTGCAAAAAATAAATTCACCACTAATTTTGCACTTCAAAAACTAAATAGAATATTTGTCTTTAAACAGCCTCACCCTAGTGAATACTGTGGGTTTTTTTTCTTTGTACTTACTGTATTCCCTCAAGAATCAAGTGTCCAGACCGTAAACGGGCAATCTCATATGAACAGCAAAAAAGGAACAAAGTAACAAAAGACTAAATTTCCCTGTGTGAATGATGATGGATGTGATGATTAAGCTACTGTGAAAAATAGCTATATGGTCTCAGTTACTGACTTAAATGGTCCTAATGTAATTGCATTTGGTGGGATGCTTTCATTATATAAAGAGCCTGTGTAGAAAGGAGTATACCCAGCAGCTGCTGACTGCCACATCAAGAATTAACTGTCACCCCCTCAGCAGAGGCTGAGAGAGGGCCAAATAAAACCTCTTTCCTCTCTGTTCCTCTCCTCTTTTCCATCCACCCAGCCAACCATCCCAGCATTAAGTGAGGCGAGCGACAGAGATATGAATGTGATATTCCCTCTGGTATTTTTAACCGCCGTATTGAATTCGTATAAAACACTTAAGGCTCCTCGGTTTCTGCCTGATGGGAGCCTCTCGCAGGGCTATCTGTGAGAGTCTCTAGAGAGAGCTTCTCTCCTGCCACAGAAAAATTCCTGTTTTCTCTCCTCCACCATCCATCCTGACCCTTCTTCCTTTGCTCTTTGATGCATATAGGGCTTTCATGAGGAGCTCTCCCACCCGCCGCTCATTCATAAAAAGCTAATGAAGTTGGAAGGAAAAGTCCATAAAAATCTCATTAGGTGTTCACCTCCTGATATTGGATACAAATCAAACTAAGAAGACCTCCTGAGGATTGGTGTAATGAGTAGTGATAAGTAGTAAGTCTGGGAATAAAAAAAAAAAAAAAAAAAAAAAATCCCTGCCATTTCAGGACATGTGCTAGCAGGATGTTTGGTCCATGTCAACTGCAGTACAACAAGACAATGAGGCCCCATGCTACATAAGACTTATACAACAAGTGAGAAAGACAGACAGAGATGACGTGATGAGAGGAAGATTAGTGGAGTGAGAGTAGACTGATGAGTTGAGGGATGGGCCAGTTTAGTACCACTACACACAAAGTAAACATCTTTTCACAATAAAGAAATATATTTTGACTTGAAGTACCACAATGCCGCAGCAACAATCCATCCATCCATTATCTACCGCTTATCCTCATAGGGTCGCGGGGGAGCTGGAGCCTATCCCAGCTGTCTTTGGGCAGAAGGCAGGGTACACCCTGGACAAGTCGCCACCTCATCGCAGGGCACATTAGAGACAGACAACCACTCCCACTCACATTCACACCTACGGTCAATTTCAATTAGCCAATTAACCTAATCCCCATACATGTTTTTGGATGGTGGGAGGAAGTACCCGGAGAGAACCCACGCAGACACAGGGAGAACACGCAAACTCCATACAGAAAGGCCCTGGGCCCGGGATTCGAACCCGGTTGCTTCTTGCTGTCAGGCGACAGTGCTCTTATGTCTTCCATAAGAGACGAGACCATTAATGAGTGAGGAAGAGGCAGTACAAAGCATATTAGGCTATTTTATGAATAATGGAGGACCCAGAGAAACGCCTACACTGATCGAACACAACCTTATGAATTATACTGCGGTGGGTTTTCATATTTATTTCTGGGCCCTGGCTATTTCTCATGCTTGAGCGAGGCTTATCACTTAACAATCAATTATTAACAAGTGTCAGAATAAGGACTGCTATTACAGGGATTGAGATGCATGTTGTACACTGGCCAGAACTGACAACACTTCTTGTACTCCAGCTCTCCTGTCTGTTTGAAAAGCTGGATTTTAGGTGGAAACGGAAATTTCTGGCTCTTAATTTGTGAATAATGCATTGGCCAGAATATGCATTATACTAAAAAGTATGAGTAAGTGGGATGGTACATTAGAAAGGTTTCTCACTCGACATGCCTGCTTTTTGCTATCATTTGCAGGAATATAATGAGAACTGATAGATATGGACAGCAATTATATCTGTTCTTTTAGTGATAAAAGTCCAAAGTTCTTAGTCTGTCATGATGATTAAACACCACAAATAATGTAAACACTATTCTAAATAGTAAACAACATAAACTGCACAAGGTTAGAGGTTTAGTAATCTGCACATTGCAGTTTTAAAATCATCAATTACATCAACTCTACACTCACTCATAATGTATTCAACTGCACCGCGATTCAGGTTAAAACTGGATGTCCTCCCCAGAATATTAATAAGGCATGCAAGTCAGTCAAGAATATCATCATCACATCCTCATGTCCATCAACAATGGTACAGATGTAAGCAGTGGTAAACCTGATGACCGTTAAACAAAGACCACATTCATTATGCAGACGGATCATCGCCCCATATTGTGTCATTTGCATAAATCACAATCTTGTGTATTTGTATGGCAATCGGATGGTTGATGAAAAGTGTGTTTGTTTTGGTTGGAGCTGCAATAGGAACAGGGACTGGGGTGCGGGTGTCTTAATGCAGGTTTTTAATATGCAATGTGTCTCTGACCTCACTGGGAAGAAGAGGCATGTAAGATTTATAAGTTTTCTGCAGCCCCCTGATTGACTAAAACACAGGGGATCATTTAGATGATGCATCTTCATTCTTAACAACTGTTCCAGGTCCAAAAGTAAAAGAAGTCTCCATTGACAGCTGATGCTACTGAGAGGAATAAACTGTATATTCCAAGAAGTGCAGTAGACACAGTACACAAGTTATTTTCTGTGCTTCAATGTTTGGTTTGATTGTTTACTTTGGCAGTTATGTGCTTGATCTGATGTCATATTTTTGTGTGTGACCTGAAACCCAAGAAGGGAAAGGAGGAGAGAGAGAGGACCCTTACCTCCCCCCCAATGGCAATCTGGGTATAGGAGATAACAGAGTGAAAAATGTTGGAAGCAATCCACTCTGCCTTGGAGTAAGACCTTTACGATTTCACCACTTCATTAGGAAGTGGCTAATTTCTCCACTCGAGAGGCCTGATAAGGACTCTGCGCTAATGCAGGGGGAGTCAAAGTTCAAACAGCCTTCGATGTTTTGATGCTTAACTTACTAAAGTTCCTGTATGTTCATTAGACAGCTTTATCAGGAAACTCTTCTCTTACATTCCCCAATACCCATCAAGATTGGAAGAGGTGGCGGTGGTGGGTGGGGAGGGGACAAGGTGGAGAGCGGTGCAGTCTGCCGCTGTGTGAAGATAACAGATAGCAGGGATAGTGGGCTCTTGTAGGAGGTGGGATGGAGGGATGAAGTGGAGAGAGAAAGGGAGATGGCTGGTCAGACCATCTTCTCCTTTGGAGCGCTCTCTCTCTATATCTCGATTAAGCCTTCAGCCCTGACTGTTGTGTAAGTGTAAAGCCAATAGAGTGTGTGTTCGCTTTTGTGTATGTGTGTGTATGTCCCTGCACGCTCATGTGGGTTTCTGTGTGTTTTTGTGTACTGCCCACATTTGCATGCATTTGCACAGTGTGTGTGTGTGTGTGTGTGTGTGTGTGTGTAAGGCCTTGATGTCCTTATGCAGTCACATCTCCATCCACACGACAACAGCCCATGCCCCTCCACTCATCAATTTTGCATTGCCATTTAAAAAAGCCTATCACAAGTTCCCCATCAGATTCACATCGGCCCCTGGTGCACATAAAAAGGCCTATTTATACTGATCCCCTCTCCCTGAAATTGTTTTTCAAAGGGAAGATATTATTTTGTGCCCTTCTACTATCAAAGGCACGCCAGCACTCCAGAGAGTCAACCACATATATCAAAGTAACACAGGAGCAAGAGGACACATCGAAGACTGTGAGCAAAAGGAGAAAAAAAAAGATAACACATTTAACATGAACTACTTTGGGATGTGTGGATGCTCTTATTTTTGTTTACTGAATCTGAATTCTGTCACTTTGTGTCAGGCGACACCCGGGCTGCGTTTTAATTGGGTCTGACATGTTTCTTATCTTAGACTAACTTTATCCATGTACAAACATGCTGTTCACCCTTCACGGAGGAAGTTGTGAAAAATACAGTACAAACTCCAGAGAGTGACTGAATCAAAGGTTACAAAATGTTCAGACATAGTGACGCATTTAAGTGTACTTAATGTAGTTGTACTGGAAGCTACGTCCAGCACACAGGTGCATGGAAACATCATGGAAATATATTTTAATGTAGATTCAGACTTGGTTTGGGAACATGTGATTTAGCTTCTCATTGTGGGGCAGTAGTATCCTACAGGTTAGAGAAGTGAGCTTGAATACATAGAGTGAAGCATTCAGAAATTTCAGAGTAACATGATCATCACTGTTCCCTCACATTCAAATATGGCAGGTGAGATGATTCAGTCTCCCCGGTGTTGATGTTCCTTCTTTTTGGTGCCTCCCTCTGAAGGAAGTCTGTTGCAATGATGAAGTGGATCATAGATAGATGGATGGAAAGTCTAATATGTCCATGACAACTGATTTATAGTCAAAAATTCAAGAACAACAAGTATAAATTGCATACATATGTTATTAATTGAATGAAGAACACAATTTAAATGTCTAAATGTTGGTACAATCAACTTTGTAATTGCAGAGTCATGGCACACTAGCACCACCACCATTCATCAAGAGCATAATTTAGGTGTTTTTTTTAGGTTTAGAAATCAATATGTATGCATAGCTGTGCAGAGAATATGTCCATTATAGTCACTGTTAATTCTCATAAGAACTGAAGTATTATATTAATGTAGATCTGTCATCATTGTCATTTTCAAAGCAGCAGTGTGACAATTTTGTTAAAATAACCAAACTAATACACAGCCTATATGATGACATCATATAATCTGGTGATACACTAAACACAATGAGACAATCACAACATGCATTGCATTGTTAGATTTAAATGTTTTTTGTTATAGCATCAATACACCAATTCATAACAGTGGACAGACTACCACTTGTATTTCTGTGGAAGTTCCACAGGAGCACAGATGGTGGTTTTGTTGGACTTTATTACTTCACAGCAATCCACATAACACGTGGAATAACAAAGAGAAGAAGTGAATATGTCTAAGATGTTTTATTCTGACATTTCTTTCCACCTACACAGTCAGTGTATCTGTGAGTCGATAACAAATGAGGGTGCCAACTGGGCCACAAAATGCCGCAGAGATAATCTGCTATCAGTGAGCCTCACTGATCCCAGGGAAAAGAAATAGGGCTTAGAGGGCGAAGTGTCAACACCTTAGATATCTGTACATACTTAGCCCTGGAATCAAAGCTAAGGTGGCAGGGCCTGCTCACTGCTTAGCCTCATATCTCCACAACAGTGACATCCCTGTGCTAGAAACCCAAGTGTCTCTTGACTTTCAACCCTGGGAAGGTAGTGAGTACCATCTACTGACACAATATATTCATGTAACTTTAGAAATATGGACACAGATAAACATTTTACCTCATGTTTGTTGTGTCTTTTTTAAAAAAGTGTATAATCAAATACTATCAGACAGCCAGACTCAATGGATCTTTGTCCTGGTGTCCTTTCTTCTCTCTGTGACCTTGATATTTCAGTTGGCTTTTGTTTTGGCCAAAATCTAGTGGCACAAAACATATTGACATTGTGCTTGAAATGAACATAAATACTTTGCATAATTAGTTTCTAATTATGCATAGTTTGCTTACTGAAGTGCCTCGCATGGAAAGAGATCAGGAGAAACCTTGAACTTTATATCCATTTACAGAATAAAGGGAACATTTAACAAAGCCAGAAAGGATTGTGTACTTGGAGAAATTCAATCCAACACACTTCTCCCCATAATCCCATAGCCCATTTTCTTCAAATCATTTTTTTCTTTATATTTCTGCAAACCATTATCCAAATGATACTGTTGTGGTTTGCTGAATGTTGAATTCCTACTTTTCAACCAGATAAAACCCAGATAAAACCTAGATAATTCCCTTTTCACAAATTTTGCGCCATTGCTCGAGGAGACGTGATTGTAGGAGAATCTATCCAAAATGTCCCAACAGCTCAGAGTGATAGCATTTCTTTAGGCATGAACATAAAAACATTATTTAAATGTATATTTGACACATGACTATATGTACTTTTAGTAGGGATAGCTATTTTCATAACCTGTGGTAGAGTCAGTGCCATGTTTTATATTGTTCATCTGCACTACTGACATTTATATCTAAACCCAATGCATCTCTAAATACAGTCTACCCAAATGTTTAATTAAGGGTAAAGAAAATGAACGTAAAAAAATAAACAGCATATGAAGAATATGGCTCTTTTCCCATGAGCGTTGACATTATTAAACTCTCAAAATTTCCCCCAAAACCCACCAGAGCCTTCATTATGAGTCATTAGGCTTCATAATGTTTTCATGAGATTTTGTGTCTCACTCGCTCTCTTTCATATAGAGATACATGCAAACTTCCCTGGCAACTTAAATCTGCTGTGCAGTATACTAAAACAGACATTCCAAGATATTTTTCATGGTTCACAAATCAGAAGAACAGGCATGCTCTCCATTTTAACTCATTGAGCGCCGGCCATTTTCTAAAACAGAATTGCTTTGTGCCAGCGGTTTTGGCCACTTTGAGTCATTTTTTTAAGAACCATAGAATATTTAGTACTATGACTCTGAAAACACTGACTAGCTCAAATGAAAGAAGAGACTTTCTATTTCATAATGAAGAAAAAACATTTGTTTTTAACTTGTTCCATTCTTGTTTTATCTGCAGTAGAGGCGATTTTCACTAAAATCACCACTTTTTGTCTAGATTTCACGATAGTCTCCTCTTCCTGCTTTGATCTCTGTGGCGTATACCATCTCTGTCCAGACTACAAATCCCAGAAGCCCCAATATCACTCCCAGGCTGTGTGAGAGCACCCTCTTGTGCCTTCTGCCAAAAAACACTTTGACATATATATATATACACACACACACACACACACACACGTCAATGACACTCAAGCGCTGGATTTTAAATGACGTATAAATACATCAATGGCACTCAATTAGAAGTGGTATACCATCTCCAAAACTTGCCACAGCTACTAGCAGGTTATGAAAATGCACATGTGCTCATGGACTGTATGTAAGTGTGTGTATAGCTGTGTGTACTTTTTTTTTTTTTTTTGGACGCTTCAGACAGAGATGTGTCAGTATATCAAATGTGAGTTTTCCTTTATCCAGCTTTCCATTTTTTCCATTGATCTTTGTACAGTCACTTCAAAAGGCCTAGACAACCATACGAGTACAAAGCAGGGTTCAATCCCTCCTTTACATCTGAAGGACAGCCTTGGTCCTGGATGGTACCACTCTCAACCCAACACTGACAGGCCAGCCTGGTTTTATTACCTGGTGGTTTGAACCTGAGCAGAACAGAGGAGACACAAAACATTAAATTGCCGTCGGCATTCAAACTTTTTGGCCTTGTCCATACTTCAAATCTGTCTCATCCTCTGTCTTTCTCTTTGTCATTCTGTCCTTTTTCTGAATATGTCTGTGTGGATTCAGCATCAAGAAGGTCATTGCAGAAGTGCTAAAGTGGACAGTTTTTCTTTAATTTGCCAACACATCTCCATGTTCCCAACTGCACTGTCAGACAAACCTTCCTTCACATACTAAAAGGTGTTTATTCACCGATGCTCACATGCTGTATACGCCTGTATAAAAACGCTCACACACCACCACCTTCACACTTGTCCTCCACCACCTCCAAATTGCAGCCCAGCAGCTCAATCTTTAGAAGTTCTCTTAATCAAAGTGCAGCTGTGAGGCTAATCAAAGAGCTCTAAATAACTCCATCTCCCAACACAGGCCATAGGAGGATTAAAAATCCACTAGCCAGAACTGGGTTTCTTCGATCTGGGGGCCGCTAACGCCTAATGAGAACTCCCCAAAGCCTGAGATCACAGCTGAGCTGCCGGGCGCAGCATGCTGAGGCCCCTCTTTAAATCCTAAAGAGATCCTATCAGGACCAGATGAAAATAGATATTGCCCTCTCTGGGTGCCAGATGATTAAAAGAATGGCAGAGGATTATAGAGTCCAGTTTGAATGTTAGTTCTGGGAGAAGGAAAAAAAAAAAACTCAAAGTGCTCCTATATATGTGTGTGTCTTTTACATGGCCCTTGCAGATAAAGAGGTCTGAGACCAAGGGTGAATGTAATGGCAGCACTCCATTATGCAGACTTAGAAGACCTACATTTGTTTACTTAGATCTTATAGGGATTACAGAACTGTTTGCTGTGACTCCATTGAACACATAGGCCTTTTGTTCTAAGATGATGCTTCACACTTGATGATGAGTTGAAGTATGTTTCTTTACTGAATTGCAATCTCTAATCTCTGAACACTGAAAAACCAAGGAGATAGCTCTGCTCTACACTGACAGAATAGTTAAAAGATGACTCAGGTGAAATGGCCTCAGTAATTCCTCTTTGAGTGCCACTGACGGTTGAGTGTCACTGACATAATACGTCAAAGTGGTTTTTCAGCAGTGGGTCGCCGATCGCTTGGAGAAATTTTGGGGCTTCTGGGAGATGTAGTCGGAGCATAAAGAGATCGTATATGCCACGGAGATCAAAGCAGGAAGTGGAGACGATCGAGATAAGAGAGTAAAACGCATGGATTCTGGACAAAAAGTGGCATTTTTGGGGGGAGTGGCCTCTACTCTACCACTGATAAAACAAGAACAGAACAAAAAAAAAAAAGAGCTATTCAGTGTTTTCAGAGTCATAGTACAAAATATTCTGTAGGTCTAGAAAATATGACTCAAAATGTGCAAAAACGCTGGAACAAGATACTTTGTTTTTTAAAACAGCTGGCACTCAAATACAATAATATGTCCAATGCACAGCTAAACATGTAAACTAATTTTTTAGCCTGTTTTTGGCATGCAAGTGTAATTAAATATTCATGTTATGACTATGAAAAACAAATCTATGTGCATTTTTATACTTATATTTAATACTTACGATATGAAGGCATCTGTCTACCTATCTGCCTATCGCTCTCTATGCTCTAACTAGACCAACACATATCTGACAAGGTTGTGTGCACCTGTCATGTCCCACTCTCCTATAACTTTAACATGTTCATGTCTGGGCCTGGCAGGTCATTATAATAAATGAGGTGGACTTAGTGGACAGCCATGCCTCGTTCCTCTTCCCTAATGGGAGCGAAGAAATCTGCAAACCGGTGCTTTACATTGACTGATGCTGAAGGCTCAAAGAAACTAGTTAAAGTGGACAATTAGAATTGCGGGGGTTGGGGTATACCTCCATGCCCAATCACATGAAATGTCCCTTGTTATTTTAATAATTCAGACAGCGGCTAATTTCTACAGCTCGACTGTGTCAAGGTAATGTGCGGCTCACATGTCCTCGATGTGTCACTTTGAACTTAGTCGCTACAGCTTCTAAAGTACCGCAGACAGGTTCCTGGCAGGGGAGTCATTGTAGACTTTCAATTAAATCAAGCTTGGAGGAGATTGAGAGGGAAGAAATGCAAGAGGAAGAGGTAAATAAACTTGCATTCTTTCTTGATTAGACACCAGCCCTAGTCCATGCTCAGCTCCACCAACAATATATTGAATGTTGAAAGGCATAACTTGTACGAAATGCCTTCACCCCTTGTGGGGCATATTCTGCCCTCAGTGCTTACACAGCTCAACAACAGACCTACACACATACCTTGATGCTCAAGTCTAAGGCTGTTAGACCCTCCACTCACATCTGAAGTGGCTTAGCACAAGTGCAAATCTCTCCAAACCAGACCCTGAGGACTCTATTTCATACTCCCAGCCCCTTTCTGCCTCTTCCTCTCCAATATGCCTGACCTAGACGTCTGTGCTCCTTTCATCCACATTCCCATGGAAACTCATTTAGCCTAGCTAGAGGGAGAAGGCAGCCCTGGGTTCAATTGGCTGGATTTACACTTGCGATATTATTCATTACATTAGCTGCCATGCTGATCTCTTGCTCGGTTGTTCTCTCTCCCTCTCCATCTATCTCTCTCACTGTCTGGCAGGCTTCTCAATATATTCCCTGTCTTAAAATTCATGGACTTCTTCTCAATATATACCTATATTCAGTTTACTGCTATTGTTACCCACCCGGTCTCATCGCCACATGGAAATTGCATTCTTGAATGTCAAGAGCAATATTTTCAAGGACAAATTAAAGCGATGGCACAAAGCTGCTGCATAACAAAGTAAACTTGT
Organism: Synanceia verrucosa; assembly: GCA_029721515.1. NCBI lineage: Eukaryota > Metazoa > Chordata > Actinopteri > Perciformes > Synanceiidae > Synanceia > Synanceia verrucosa. Next base: position 21,567,627 of record CM056557.1, read on the forward strand.
CTTGGATTTATTTGAATGTATGCCAATGATTGTGACAATATGCAAATTCAATCTCTTTTCTCTTCCAAAAAAGAAATATAAAATAAGAATAATTGAATTGTCGATGCTTGTTAGGACAATTCAACATGGTGTCCACACAATGTAAAAGTAAGAGGATTTTTTTATCTTCAAAAACCAAATGTGTGGCTATCAGTACAACGGAATGTAATGGCTAATTGTCCTTGCGAGTGCAGATTTTATGGTCTTTAAGCTCATTATATAATTGCTTACCAGAGTCCCTTTCCTGCAGTGAGCTGAACCATAATGAGTGTGCATATCAAAAAAAAAAAAAAAAAAAAAAAAAAAAAAAAAATGCAGGGTACTTTTTATTCACATTTGTACTTAGTCCCATCCACTATCCTTTCCTCATTCTCCGCGATAGTAGCATATTTAATTACGTGGCCTGTCTGTTGTCCGCCAGCTGTCGAGAGAGTAGCATGTTAATGGACATTACATGACTGGAAATGAAATTATTATTCCAGAATGAACATTAATATCTTCAGCTGCAAACAGCCTGAGGAAAAATAACATTGGGGGAATGGCACCCAATGATCAGCTTTAATTTAAATTTTGAGTCCAAGTTTCAGAATTAAACATGCATGTGCAAAATCACTCACAAATATTGCTCACCATCCTCTCTACTTGAGCATATTACTCTTCAAAAGTTGATATCGTTTTCTGTTTACCTGTGCATGTTGTGTATGTGTGTACAAGTGTGTTGTATTACAGTATACTGTATACATACTTTTTATCTCTGCACAGTCATACAGTAACACACACACATGCAGGTGTGTTTCTGTCTTTGTGTCTGAGTGTGCACATCCACATACTGTATGAGCACATGCCTCTTTGTCACAGAAAGATGGGAGGGGGGGTGTATCCATCTTTCCCAGTCCATTTTTTGGAGATAATGACGGCCATTTCTTCTTCTCAGTGACTGATGACAGGCAGAACTAACCGCTAATGGCATGCCAGTGCTGGAGCGTGCCACTTATGTTATTTTTCCTGACAAGGCTCAGGGGAAGGCTTCATTTTTTTGACATTTGACCATGCAAATTCACTCCTGCTACATTATTCCACATTTACATCCATCTCTCACCCCTCCCACCTCCTCCTCTGTCTCCATCTACCCCACCCCACCTCTCCCTCTCTTTCCTTCTGAATTTGCTAGTGGCTGCAAACAGTAAACGCTGGAAATAAGGTGCCATGAAAAAAAAAAACATGCACTTAAATTGCAAAACCAAAGAAATTTTGAATAAAAAGCCTTTCCATTCAGTCATTTTCCAGCTTTCAAAGCAAACGAGGTGTCCTAATGCAAAGTTGGTCTGTTCAGAATGCAGTCAAGGTGACTGAGTCCACAAAATAATTCCTTGACAGGATATTTCAATTTATGTCTTTGTATTGACAATTTATTCTTTTAAACATCAGATGTTTTAAAAGTGTGACAAATACTTGTGTTGTAGCTGCACATTGCAGATGGACTTCACAATCTTAAAACCACTCAGACGGTTTGCAAGATTTATTATCAAACTGTTCGAAAAGGGCAAATAATGAGGATAGCTTGAGGGAAAAAGAGTCACTGTTATTCAGGTTAGATCAGAAACGATGTATTGCAGTAGAGACAGGCACAGAGCGAAGACTAATGCACAGACAGAGAATCTGGACCGATCCCAGTTTTATCTTGATGCTCACATCAAGTCAGCCCTTAGATTTGTATTGCATAGCCTCAGATTCTGCTATTAGGAACAATGTAGCCATAATGGACTCCTTGTTAAATATTATTTTTCCCCGCAAACTTTTTTTTCTCCCCTTGAAAATCACTATTCAAAACCTATTCAGTTCATGTTTTGTGAACCTTCAGGAATGACACATCCATATTCAAAACCTCCATAGTTCACAAACATCAGGTGTGGTCTACATCCACTAATAAGGCACTCTGCTTTTCCTTACTCCTTGCTGCTTTTTTCATCTCATAAATCTGGGATACGAGACGGCACTCTTATTAATGCAACAACTTCAGCTCCCTTCTGATGATTTAAAGAGCTTTCGTCTCCATGGGTGGTATTGCTTTTGAGTGTATGCTATTGTGCCTTTCGTGCATATATGCAGGTTTACATTTGCGTGTGTGGCTGCGGTCGCAAATTCCTTGTGTTTATGCTTCCCCAGCTGAGACGTGAGCGTGCGTGTCAGTGTGTGTGTGTGTGTGTGTGTGTGTGAGAGAGAAGCAGGGGGTTGATGGGTCTTGGTGGGTCAGCACACCTGCTGCGGTTACAAGCACTCTGGGACAGCTAATGTTCTCTGAGCTGACAGGAATCTCCCCCACCACTCCTGTGCCCAGTCCTCCTCCCTTCTCCTTCCCCTTTAGTTTGAGCTTAGATAGATTGCCCTTGTAAGGGGGGCTAATAATGTGCCACAGAAGGCTTTTTAATGGGAAGGACTTTGATAGGTTTTCCAGGACGCATAAAAAGCCACACAGAGGAAGACGTATGCATGGCATGCACGTGAAGACAGGAACGAATGGACACACACACACACACACACACACACAGATGCACAAACGTATACAAATGTGACTTTGTGCACACATCCACACACAATCGTACCTGTCGGCTTGTTTTACCACATTATTATGGCTGGCAGGGGGTCTCTGGCCCTCTGCTGTTCTCCAAAGGCAGCCTGTAATGTGTCAAGAGAGAGAAAATGAGGAAGGAGGGAATAGAGGGAGAAAAAGAAAGAGGAAAAGGAGGAGGCGGTAGACTGCCAGCTGACAATGAAATAAAGCCCATTAGAGAGAAGTAAAATAACACAGGGAAGGAAGTGACAGCAGGCCTGTTACACACACAGCTTTACTGTCTTTAACTACTGTCAGCCCCACTGGGTGACAGCAGCTGCCATCTCGCACACATACACACATGAAGGCAGGCGTGTACGCATTCACACGCATGCACACAAGCATCACACACACTAAGGCTTGCAATCACAACTTCCCTACTTATAATCATGTACATGCAGACGTGTGCAAATAAAGGGACACAAACACACACAGTACAGACAGAGAAACACTGAAATGCAAACTGCTATTCATATTGTATCTTTGACAGATCATTTTTGTTGTGTTTGAAAGTATTTTTTTTAATTGTCAGTATGTCTTTAGTGAAAATAGAAAGTAGCCTTACATATTGTCATTGTCATAGATTTTAGATACGCTATAACATTGCTTCAAAATATAAAAAAAAAAAAAATGATGGACACGAAATGATGAGCCAGTTTGCTCTATTTCTACCGAAGTTAGTATTTCCTAAATAAATTTTAAAAAATTTTTAAAAATGGACGTATGTATGTAACCTTCAACATGTAACATGCTTATTTTATTATTAGGTTAATAACATCACCGACACATTTGGTGACAACTGATGGCAAATTGTGCTAAATGCTTGTTTTGACATCCTTGGAAACACTGGACACACAAAGATGACACACTTCCATGACAAATCTTGAGGTTATTATTCTTCCTTTCAACATCTATAAATTATCATGGGATCAGCTGTTCAATGATCCACTCCCAAAAAAGTTAAGTTAATGGGTTGGAGGGACTCCATAAGTCATTGTATGATGTCACACCTAAGGTAAGGAAAAAACTAAAAATGGAAGGCAATCAATTTTTTTCTTTTGCTATCAAACTCCAGAAAAATACTATTTCGGTGCATCTACTTCCTATAATCAATAAATACAATACTGCACAACAAAATTAGGAAATGTGGATCTTTCTTTTTGCAAATAAAAGAAGAATATTCAATAAATTCAGTTTACTGCAGTTAAAGAAACTATCACACTGTTTTAGAAGTAACCACAGAACAGGAAGCGTCTCAGCTGCTATCTGCATGCTCCCTATGGTCACTGAAATGGATGATTACAGCAATATGAGGCTGGCTGTTTGGACATCAAATGGATGTCATGTAAATGCAGATATCACTAATGTTCTTGTCACCATGGTCTTTCGAATGCATGTTTTAAAGTGTCATGAAGCTGACCTGTCAGTAAAAATGGACTTTTAAATGATATAGACAGAAGACTTGTAAAGCCAGGTCTCACTAATATTTTAAAATATTAATGTGTGCCTCCATCAATGCATGGGCGAGGGATATTTTAATAGATACTTAATTATTCATACCCATAAATAAAACCTGCTTACGTAGATTGGGCTAAAAAACCCTACTATGAAGGTTTATGGGGACAGCCTAATAATGTATGCAAAGGTTTTTTAGATATTCAGCCTTACACCTGCACATTAAGTCCAGCCTGCAGTCTGAGAAGAAGGATGTCAAAACTAAAAGTGTGACCATCAGATATGCTCATTTCATATTTACAGAACACAACTTTGGAGACCTTTACAGCACTATTTGCTGTCGCTGCGCCACCTTGCATACTTCTGTATGCACTGAAAATGTATAGTGAAAGCCTGTTTGTCAAACTGTCAAACCAATACATCATCAGTTTCACAAGGAAACCATGTGACTGAGAAAGACTGCTTTCATGTTACCCTTACAGCAGTTTAATGCACAGTAGTATTTTGGGCATTTTTGCATTTTATTGTGTCATACTATTGCATCATACTTGCTGCAGATGTTTAAAAGCAGTTTTCCAATGCAGCAGGGATACAAACTGCACTTTAGCAATGCAGCTCCAGTGATATACAGCATCTACAATGTGTACAAGTGACATTTCAGTCAAATGCTCATAGTGATCATACCAATGCATTGTGAATTAATAGGGTCAAGGCACTGTGCTTATTTGGGTATACAGTTAAGGACCATATTTATTTGAAAGGCAAACATTCACCCAGCGACCTATCTTGCTCGCTTCAACACACGGTTGCATTTCCTTCACTGACACGTCCGGTTTGTTTTATCCTCCACATCTGTAAGACCATTTGCGAGAGAGAATTAACTGCTAATCAGTTTTAGTCGCAGGCTGTTAATATTTAATTGAATAAACAAACAGACACAAACAACTTAACAGGGAGCGCGATGATAATGTTTTGCATCTTCCCTTACTTAAAATTCTGTCATGAAAAATGTAATTATTGTTGACAAAATTAATCACATTATAATTAAGTTGGGGCTGAAGACAAGAGTTGTGGAAGTAGGTTAAACACGGAGCACTCTTCTTGAAGTTGTTTCCTCTTTACATTCAATCATCAGTTGCATAATTAAATATATTACTCAAAAGTAAATGTACGTCTTGTTTGTGTAGTATATCACAGTAACATGTATGTCATACAATATATAGTACATGGGCTTCGTACAAAAGAAAATGTATTTTTCTTGCAGCAGTCAGTTGCAAGAGAGAAACAAAGGTTCTCATTAATTTAACATTTTAATAAATGTTGTAATACTAATGCAGCAATTGAGATTTCATAACTGAAATGGTGAGACTGTTTAGCAGGGGCATCGCTAGGTTTAAAGGACAAGGGGGGCTTAGCCCCCACGTGAGGGGGGTGAGGTAAGGTTTATCATGTTTTAATAAGCCAAGAGGCAGTTTAGCATGTTTTGCTAAATGTGGCACTTAGTGTGTGTTTTTGCCTCCAAAGAGACCACTTTAGCACGTATTTTTCAATAATCAGGCCATGGGGGAGACTATTTTAGTTATTCATTAATGATGCAAGGTATATGATTTTTCATTTAAACTCATACAACATTTCTGAATCACTTTTTATTGATGGAAATTAAAGAATAAAGTTTTTGTTTTGGTGTAATTAACTCGCACATCAATATATTTCTTTGTACTGTTGTTTTTGTCACGCAGCATACGATGATCACATTTTTTCTTTGTAACAAAAAAAAAGACAGGAAATTCACCAAATTATTTAGAGGGGCCTAGTGACGCCACTGCTGTAAGTTTAGCCACCTTAAATCTGTCACTGACCATTTTTAGCTCAAAGAAAATAATAATCAACGTACTTAAGTCATTTTACTGGTATTTATCCAAGCTTGCTTTGAGAAGAAAGGATACTATTCACCAAAAAAGAGTTTATTTTAGCAACAGTATAAACCCATAATAGTACTTACTTGTCTGGTACTATGGGAGCACATGACTGCTGTACTTGACTGTGTATTTATTTACTTCCAAATAAGAACAGCCTGTCTCTACCTGTCTTGGGTTAGGGACACTTAAACACAGTTCTAAGGTTCCATAAAACCATTAAAATGCTTTCAAACGTATTATGATATTGACAGAATGATTACGTGCTTAACACGGGCTTTAGTAAAATGATTGTTTGTTGCTTTGATTGTGTCCAACTTTAAAATTTGGAGACAAAAATTGTTTCATCTGACAGCATCAATACATCTCCTCAACGACTGTTCAAAGCAGCTTTGGTGTGACGCAGTCAATTAAATTGGATGCTCTAATAATCACTGATCAATCAGTGAAAAGAAAAAAAAAAGCCTGTGGAGAATCTGAGAGGCAGGTTCCACAGATAATGAAGCCTTCAGCTGTGGTGAAAAACACAACTGCGTGTGTGTCTGCGAATAATGATCCCAAATAGTGTAATTAATTATGAACACGTCTGAATAGAGCAGAGATTTCAATAAAGGCTCGAGATACATGCAGAATGAGAGGGAGTGGAGGAGAAAGAGAGTGATAGAAATATCATTCTTCCTCTTGAGCCGCTTCCATCTTAATAAAGCAGCAGGGTGAGAGATGAGCCTGCTGTGCCCTCCTGTGGTCACAGTGGTGAAATATCACCTGTCCCACTTCTCTGCTGACACCTAATTTGAGTCACTCTGAATTCTATTATCCTATAATAGGAACATTGAGTTGTATCAATGAGGATGATTTTAATATTTTTTTTTTTAAATCAGTGGAAAAGCTGGATTGAACAAATAAATAGATTCCTCTCACAAATCAGTAAAATTGGCTTTTGGATAATACTTCTTCAAATGAATATGCAATGTATACACATCTAATGCTCATGATGTAATGACAGCCACATCTTTAAATAACGGGATGCATATCATTGAAGACAAAATGTAGCGATTAAGATGACTATTATGACTAATACTAGCTTGATTTGTATTAAAGAATAATTTGTACTCTACAGTTCCAATAGTAATGCTACAATAAAGAGTAAAACTGCAGGATGTATAAGGCAAAGAACATGAGGATTGTTGGATGAACACACAAAATTAAAGAGAGTCCATCCATTTTTTCGAGCTAATCTAATTTGCACACGTTATTAACAACAATAAATAATGTTCCTGCTCTTTAAGAATCATCATTGTAATTTTCAAATGTATTTAAGGTCAAATAAGATATATTTAGATGTTAATTGTTATACAGGGAATTAGTCTCTGCAAACTGGCAAAACAGTTTTAAAGTCTGTCAGACAAACAGCCACCTATCCACTCAGTGAGATTGTTGGCCAACAAGCCACCCAGACGAGCATCTGAGCAGTCAGTGAGAGTGACAGTCATTCCACCAACAAGTCAATCAGACCCACAGCTAATCCTTTAGTCAGTCAACAAGGCAGTCAGCTATCCAGCCAGCCTGCCACTCATCAGGTCATCCAGTCAACATGCCAACATGTCTACCAGTTAATTTGCTCCCTCACAGCCACCAAACCAGCAGCCAGTCTAAACTTCAATAACCAGTCAGTCACTCTGTCAACCAGACAGGAAACCAGTTAACCTCTGCCAAATGAGTCAACCAGTGTGTCAGTTTAACCAGTACCCTCCCTGTCAGTTCAGCACAGTATATATTAAGCAGGGCTGGATCGCACACATGACCTTTTCTCACTTCCAGTGTAGAGGAGCTGCCGAATCATTAATATTACTATGGTAACCGCAGGGCAGAGACACAAACTGGGGATAAATAAAGACCAAACTATTTAAGGATGGCCTTCTCATACAAACATCTGTGCATTCGCATATACGCGTAAGGACATGCATGCATGCACAGACACCACACACACACATAAACACACAATATGATAGCTGACATGTGCCCATCTCCTCTGTTCTGCCCTTGGAGAATCTAAATGCTAAATGTATGTGCATATTTTTTCATAGCAAGAGACATATTAGAATTTTTTTCCAGCAACACCCCCATCCCCATCCGCCGTCTTCCATACGGAGGACATGAAAGAGTCTGAAGCGCATAATGCTGGAGGAATTAAGGGATTCCTTGGTGGCCCTGAGTACCAGGGGCCATCGTAATGACGAGAAGGCTTAAGCGCTTTGTATCCCCCTCCTTTTACTCCGCTCTGTCTCGCCAGGTCTAGCAGTTTCCAGTTTACATATTTTTAAGAACATGCACTTCATTGCATATTCATCTGGAGGTAAAATAATGATCATCGCTTTGTAAATCTAAGAAGCATTACATCACAGAAGCAATTGATTTGTTGTCTTGTTTGGAATAGGAAGAGAAAAAGCAAGAAAGGAGGAGCAATGTGTGTCCTTGTCCATCTGCACATGCACGCTATGTGTGTGTGTGTGTGTGTGTGTTGCAGATATTGGATTAAATAAATATTCAGAGAATTCTTTTCCATCTTTCACTTTTGACTATCATATGCAAAGACTGCAGACTGCCAAAAAGACAATTTCTCAATTTTCCCTCGTGAGTTTATGGCAGATGATCTCACTCGTCTTTTATCTCCTCTTCTCCAATGATGGCTATTGATCTGGGTCAGAGGGAGCAGAGGGGAATTGACTGAGAAACTCTAGCATGGTCAAAGAGGAGACAGTCCCTCCAGACCTTCTGACTGGAGTTATATGCTTCAAATGGATACTTCTCTCCATCAGGGGCCACTTAACATCTCACCACCACTGTCAAACATTATAATGTAGAAAGATGGATGCTCTTTCTCCCTTTTGTGAGGGGAATGAGGAGTAGAGTAGTAGCAGGAGTAACTTGAGCCTAAACTCTGCTGACTTTTTCTGACTTTTTTTTCCAAAATAGAAAAAGGTGATATGCTTCAGACAGGAAACGTTGACATTATCATGTAAAAATAAGCCAGCATGCACTCTATCACTGTGACATAATGACAAGGTTTCAGAGGGGTGTTTTTATTTGTCTATTTTTTATATTCACAATTTCCTTTCATTATATAAGGCCTCTAACTCCAAATATTAATGTGCTGTGAAAAAAAATGTATGAGTATTTGTGTTAATTTCTTGAAATTCACAATGTGAAATCTTTAACTATTTTGCAGCATGGATAAATTCAACATGCTGTTGAAAAGCCTTTAACAGCAAACATCCACTAGAGGGAGAGATTGGACTGATTATGAAGACATAACACCACAATCAGTTTTTGTGCGGATGTAGTCTGTTGAACTGATTCAATCATTCAGTAAACCAGAAGTAAGAGATGCTTCTGGAATAAGTAGCCTGACTGCATTAAGTGAAGGAGTTTTTATTTTCTTCTGCCTCTTTTAGTTTGACTTGGAAGATTTTCAGACAGTGTAGATGCCACAGTTCATTTTCAGAAACAACTTAAAGGGACACTATGTAATTTTAAGTATTTTATTACCTCAGGTCACCTCTTCATTCATAAATAGATCATCATTGGTGTAAAATAACATATGCCAACAATCTGACTTGTCTTCCAGGGCGAAGAATCAGTTATCTGTCTTTACATAGAGCGGGTCACACAAACAGAGGCTTCCATGTCCATGTCGTTCCGATCTATCAAAAACTACGAACTGCGCAGAGGGACATAAAGCACTACCTGCTGGTACCCATAGGACAAAATGCATTTCCCTGTTTTGTGATTCACTTTTCACAGAGAAGCAAAGTGGAGATGCCAGTTTTACTTACCCAGCACTAAACTAAAACCTACACTGCACTTCTGGTCATTATACAAGACCATACTTGTGCCACACCAAATCCTCATCACCAAAAAAAGCATAAAAGGGCCATAAAATGACCAGAGCTCCAGACCGGGGATCCACGGTGAGCAGCCGCCCGGACCGGAGGAGGGTTGTGGAGGTCCGGGAAAAAAATGACTGGAGCTCCGAGAGTTGACCCATACCGCTTAGCATAGTTCCAACCATGTTGCAATGCATGCAACGTCAAATTTAACCACTAGATAGGACAGTGTCCATTTAACAAGGTGTGCTATGATCATGATTTGCATCTTCCCTTAAACTTCTGTCATGAAAATGGAAATATTGTTGATAAAATGGATTACATATACATATAATTCAGTTGGCAGAAGACAAGATGCTTTTGATTGACAAGATGATTTATTCTATTTATATTTTTCACTTTCACACTTTTTTGCCATTACATTTTTCTACCATCTCCGTGAAACTATGTTCAGACTGGATTATGTTCGATCGGAGGCAAATAGTGACTGATCAGTACACTGTTGAACTTCCATGTAGTAACTGACTGAATCTGAGTGACATTCTAATTTCTTATTATAGTGACATACTTGCTTAAACACAGTTTTGTTGTATTTTGTGATGCTATGAATTTTCCTTGTCAGGATTTTTTTGTTGTTTTATTAAAGTAACCCTTTAACAATGAATCAACCCATCACTGTCAAGACAGCCTGAAGGACTCAAGTAAAAAAAAAAAAAAAAAAAGTCTCAGCTCTCAGCTCACCAGTGATGGCAAGTACTGCAAGCTCACTGTAGTGTGACAGGTCAGATTCATGTTTGCTGTTAGTTTTGGAGTTGTTCCCTCTGAGGGGAGAACTGAACCTCTGTCAAAGTGTCACATTCAGGCAGCATTGTCTTGATCAAAGCTGGCACCCACCTGGCCCAGATATGCAAGCACACACATGCACACGCACATAAGTACAGTACATGCATGCAAAGACATAAAAGCACACACACACACACAGTAGACATGGACAGTAGCACAAGCTCCACCAAGCATGCACGCTCATATGCACAAGTATAAGTAGGCACTATACATACACTCTGTATTGGCCATACACATGCACACACAAGAAAAGAAATACCTTCTGAGAGAAAAAAAAAAGGGAAGCCTCTCCTCTGAGTGTTAATCCCCTTTGTTGTTATCGATGTTAATTGAAAGAATGAGCTCTATTATATGGTTCCCTGCTGGGCCATTACTTAGCCTAAGCACAGCCTGGCATGTTTCATAAACATTTCAAGGAAAATCTGAATTGCAGCCATTCTCTGAAACAAGCACTTTTAATAAGGTGGCTAACCACCTCACTTCTCGTGGAGGACAATGTTCATTTGATCTGTTCGGCCGTGGGTGTTTTGTCATTTGAGAAACAAGTGATTTTAGAGCAATAGAAAGAGAGGAGAGAAAACAGTGACTCACCTTTCTCTTTGATTGACCCATATTCTCATGAGCTCTGGGGTCAAGAAGAGTTGAGTGACCTCACTCCCTCTCAGGCTTTTGGGACTTATAGCTGTAAACAGTGGTGAAATTAAATTAAATACATTTACTCAAATACTATTTAAATGTGGAGTAATTTCATGTCATGGTACTTTCTACTTTGACATCTCAGGAGTAAATATTGTATTATTTACTCATGTACTCTTACTTCATTCAAAAAAAAACAAAAAAAAACATAAAGTGCCTTGTGCCAGCGTTCATCATCACCACTTTTTATTCAGATACTGTTTGTTTTGCTCTCTCTACTTCCTGCTTTGATCTGTGTGGCATATACCACCTCTTTATGCCCGGACTACAAATCCCAGAAGCCCCAAAATTACTCACAGGCTGTGTGAAAGTGCTCTTCTGTCCCTGCTGCACTCAAAGAGCTGATTGTTATTTACAGATTAAACTTAAAATCTTATGTTTTTTGGGCAGACAGTGTAATATCTGTTATATCACATCCCAGACACCCTTGTAGCCCTACGAAGGAGCTCTCCTGGTATGCAACGATTGGTACAAAAGTGAGAGCACAATTGTCTACATATTTCAAAATTTAATGACCTGAGAAAGATCACGTTGATATCCATTCTAAGGCTTATATTTCTGTGGATGCAGCTTTAGGTTTACCCACAGGGAGCCTTATGTGGCTCCAGGGGGCTCTCAATGTAAGAACAACCGCTGACCAGCTGTTCACAGGATCTATAGCAGAAATGGAAGGCATCTCTCCCTGCAATTTTCACCCACGGACCATGCATGTGTGACACACAGGGCGAACAGTGCAGGGATTTCCCCCATTCAGCTCAAATCGTTTTCTGGATTTCTCCTGCTTTGGTGTTACCAACATGTTGCTGCTATACGAGCATGAGGGGAAAAGAGCTGTGTACTGGCCATAACCAAACAAATTTACTGAATAGATCCCAAATGGAGTTTAAGTTACTGCAACCTAAGTTAATTTTGATATTTAAAAATGGGAAACTGTGGATCTTCCCAGAGATAGTCACATAGATTGAGATGTAACGAAACATGTTTGACTAAAGAAAGTACAATTTGGAAAAGTAAAGGGTTACAAAATGCCAACAAACAATGCAAACATAATTTTGGATCACTTCCCTCTTTGCATTTACTGGAAATTTTACCACCCTCTGGTGGTGGTAGACTACAGTTACAAGGCAATATAAACCCACAAATGGCTTTACTTTACCACGAACAAAGATATTAAAAAAAATGCACACAAACTGCTAATAAGTGGCTGATGTTTGACTGCAATTTGGCTCAAATATCAAGAACTCATCAATAACAAATGACCAACACTACATTTAAATACCAAAGTGGAAGTACTTTAACACCAAAGGCACGTATCATGCATTATCTCTAATCTTCAAACTGCACATGCAAATAATATGCACACACCACTGTGCAAGCACGCACAACATCTAAGTAGTTACCGACCATTCATCAGTACAGCAGCTCTAATTATTCTACAATCACAGAATATTTTCTCTTTTGAAAACTAAATTACAGCCCCCTCTCTTTTTCAGTCATTATGGAATTCAGCCATGGCTGTGAGAGAGAGAGAGAGCACATGTATCTGTACCTTATACTGCACAACCAAGCACAGAGAGAGGGGCTGTTGGTCTTCAAACATTTGGCGCAGGCCCTAGATATGTTACCCTCCTAATTAGTTTGATTGAAATGCACCCTTGATTGATCATGTAAAGGTTTCCATTCATCAGACAGATGATGTTTGTTCCTGAACGAAAAGCATGAAATGTGGTCGTTCCATCCGAATTTCCATTCCGTCTCCACAGTACAGAAGGAATGACTACTTTTTCCACTCACTTCCGTATACACTTTAAAGTTCTACAATATTTACAATAAATAAATTGGGTATATCATGTTTTTCATGTAGCTGTGCAATAAGTATCATGTAATTATGTGCCCATGTATTTATGTGAGAAGGTGGCCAATTTCCTTGGCACAGGACAAAATGGAATATACCTTCTTTTCTTGCAGTACCAGTTTTCATACTACACCCGAGTGCAGTCTAGAACTCACAGGCCAAGTTCCCGCTTGCCACCTGCAGATTTAAGTGAATGCTGTCTTAAGATGGGCTGGCCTTTAACTCTTTGAGTGCGTATAGTATACGAAAATATATATGTTTTTAAGGTTAAGTGGAACAAGGTAAAAACAAACTTTTATCGTGATGAAATAGTCTCTTTCATTTGAGCTATTCTGTGTTTTCAGAGTCATAGTACAAAATATTCTGTGCATCATGAAAGATGACCCAAAGTGGGCAAAAACGCTGGCACAAGGCACTTTTAAAAAAAAGGGCTGGCACTCAATGAGTTAATGTAGACCAACTATTCTCATTTAATTAAGTACAATGCGTTGACCATGACCATTGGCGAATGATGGACTCAAACTGTGCAATGGCTTACGTCAAACTCTCTTCTCTGATTTTTAAATCAGCTTAGTCTAATGATGTTTTCAAGAATGACTAATGAACTGTAACTGCATTCAAGTGGGTAGCTTTTTACAGTGAAGGACGAAGGGTGGGTACTTAAATAATGTAAGAGTGATTGACGAGATGTTTGGAATACCATTTGAGCCCATAGTTAGGTCTCAACAACTCTCACTCTCTTCCCTTCTCTGGATCACTATAAAACTTCCTATGGGGATTCCCCTATGCCACTTTGTGTGACACAGTAGCATGCCATCACCAGGAAGCCCACGCTTGTACAGATACAGTCACGCAAATCTGAATAATCAAACACTATTCTGCCATCATCCCTCCCTCGCGACGTCACTTCTCACAGAGCAGCCTTTGCCCTGATAATGCCAGCCTTTGTCCAACACATGAAGTTTGTGGGTCTTCATGAAACCTGGCAGAAGTGAGCACTTCCACCAGGCACCCATAGAATTAGACTGGAAAGCATGGTAGAGTGAGCCTATGCACGGGTGACTTTGCACAGTATAAGCAGTGCAGACATGTAATTTACAGTATTATAAGACTTTTTGTGGGTTGACATGACTTGTTAGAATTAGTATTTTTGTTTTTTTGTTAGTATTTGTTAAACATCTGCTCATGGTATGAGATGAATGAATAACAGATGGCTACAGCTTTATCACCCTGAAATCTTGGTTAAAGTGATATCGGTTTGAGTACAAGGGTCTGGCTGATGTACAGTACAAATCACCCACTGCTCCATATAGCCATCAATCATCTTTTAAAACATCTGAAATTCTAATTTATGTTTCTCTGCAAACACAACATCTGACACATTGCTAAGAGAAATCTCCATGCCTGATAAATCAACATCCAGATCATCCAGAGGAACAAGAGAACATGTGAAAACACCTGTTGAGACAAGGATTCCTTTTGATAACTGTCGAGTGGCTTTAGTCGTCACAACAGGTGGTGCGACTTTGTCCAAACCTTTTCACATGGCTCCGTTCTTCTCCCATACAGCAAAGAAACGGAATGGGGAAATTCAGACACTTGAGAAAAACAACTGGTGAGAAAATGAACGTCATTTGATAAGTGAAGTGTGACTCGAGTGTGTAATACATCACTGGGAAAGCCATTCCTTCCTCAGTACATCAGTCGGACTGATGTCCGTATCAAATGTACAACCAAGGATCCAGGATGGAAGAAAAGCAACTTTGTAGTGACAACTGTGCTCTTTAAAAATAGACTGACGCAATCATGGATGGTTCAAGAAAGAGGAAACTAATGGGACCAATGATCGTTAAAGACATTTCTCATTTTTAAGACCCATAGAATATTTTGTACTTTGACACAGAATCCCTCAAACGAAAGAAGAGACACTCGATTTCATCATGAAAAAAAATCCTAATGCTTTTAACATTTTGTCCCTTGTAATCCCTGGCACAACATGTTTGCTTATTTGAACCTGTCACACGGCTCTTTGCAGTGGGACTATGTGGTGTAACTGAACATGAACTGCTTTTGAAAATGATTTGTATATAACCATGTAATATTTTTTGAGAGATGAAAGGCTTGGAACTTCCTCCACTCCTTCTCAGAGTGAGAGGTTATGCTTTGCATTGATGTTTCATCAAAAGACAAGCATCAGGCTCTGTTCTCATGGAAACTCATATGTAAATGTCATAACATGGCATTTACTGTATGACGCTATGATCAGTATCACCCCATCAGTATATGGGTCTGTAAGACATTCTGGAGAGGATCATCTCTCGAAATGGCTACATCATGTCTTGTCTATTTAGTTGGCATTAGCTCGGTCCACATTGTGCATTGACATAAACTCAAGACAAACTCCAAACTGGACTGGACGAGCACCAACGTGCCTCTGCTGCAACGTAGCCAGGGCAGCTGCTACCAAGGGAGGCTGTTTCCAATGAGAGGGATTAGTGGGAACCAGTTGTCAGTGGATAAATGAGAGTTATGGGAGCAAAAGGGTTTCCCTGAAACAGAAAACATACATCGCTACACAATTTACATGAGAACATGCTGACACCGTGAAACAGAATGTCAGTCCTTTACATGAGACAACACAGCAGCATTTTTCCTTGTGCTCCAGCTCAGGGCTTTGAGTATTTTGTTTTGTCTTTGAAAAATCTAATTAAAATTAACACACTATTAGACAGCTAATCTGCTGAAAATATTACTGTAACCACTGAGAAGACAAAGTCTCAAGTCTTGGATGAGGAGCATAAACACCAACCCTGAGCTTTGGTGAAGGGAATTTTTAAATACTTATTAATTAAATACTTTGGCGAGTGTAGTAGAGTATTTACCATCACTAGGATTTCTCATAGAAAAAAACACACAGGACAGATTCATTCTGTCTTTTTCCCCACTCCCCCTTTTTTCCACCCATGTTAAAGGTCTCATTTTTCTCCACTTCTCACATTGCTGAATCTGCAGGCTTCCTTTATGTGGGATCGCCTGTGAAAGCCTCTTCATGCCAGGAGACTAATGGTCTGCCATTTTCAGATAATGGGCTTTTAGTTGTCTCAGCTATATGGACAGAGTGACAACTACTTGGTGAATGCCCACACAAAGCTCTGCCTTTCATACCAGGACAGGCTTGGAGAGCTTGGTTGTCTGGTTTGACTTAGTGTTGATGTTTGCATTGTGTCACTTTAGTGAATAAATATTGGCTTGGACTAGCGTTAATTACACCAACATTACTGTAAGCCATTTAACACAGGCCTGACAGCTCGATACACATATGAAACTGTGAAAAGAGGGTTCATTTAAGTGAACAAGATGTCTTACATGTCTTACTGTTTAAGACACTCTTGGTTCTGACTGAATCAAGTAGATTGCTACTGCCAACAAAAATAAATCAAGTTTCGTATTGCCAAGTTATTGTATTGCTAAGTGTAATTTTATGCACAATTGGTAATTTAGGAAATCAATTGCGAGAGTGAGTCATCACATGATGTCCATGACAGATAAGAGACATTCATTGTAAATTTCCTCTGCTGCACCATTTTAAGATTTATGTAACTTTTATCAATGCAACTAATGCATATTTATGTCTCGGACCTGTGTGTGCATATGCACATTTTATTCCCGCGTGTGCTGAAGACTAAAAATACAAGAACTGTGAAAATACAGCAGCAATGAAAAAAAGAGCAATAGATGAGTCGTCCAAAGATAACTAATTTTTTTTTATTTACCCAAAAATTAGAAAGACGGACACCAACTATAACAAATTTACTAGTTCTCAGCCTTCCACGTCTGCTCCAATGTCAACAATAAGTCGGAGATAAAGAAAAATATGATTAATAAAACAAAATAGCATGTGTAATCTTACAATGTTGACAAGTGCGCATAAGCAATGCTATGGAGAAAAAAAAAAAAAAAAACACAAAAATATTCCAAATCAAAACAGCTATGTGATGGTTGATTGCAAATTAAAAGAACCTGTGTAGGTAGCAAACTAATGATGATGACGATGAGATGAGAGAGTGAGAATTTGTATGATATTAGCATGCATGGCTGTGGCCAGTGATCGACATTAATGAAGTTTAAAAGTTAAAAAAGTTGTTTGGAGCCTACTATGTGGTAGGAAGCTCAGACAAAAAAAAATATAATGATAAAAAAATAAATAAAATAACAAAAAAAGAATATTCTATTTTGCTAAGTTGAATGAATGAAACCCTTAAGGCCCCTACAAGAAGCTTTGCATAAAGACTTAAAAGAGTATAAGAAAAAAATGCAGCTAAATGACGTATTTATCAGCCAGGTGGCCATGATAGAGAAATGGGTATAGTGATGCTGCATAAATGTATTGCTGTTGCCAGAAGATTGTACATGAAACCCTTTGTGGTGCGAATTAATCATTAAAAAAAAGCTTATTTTATATCCTGCAAATGTTGTTGATTGTTAAGTTGGTATATTGCTATTTTATTTTTTATATGTTATGGTATTGATAAGTGTATATTTTTGCACACTATTTAGAGAAATCAGTAAAGAGAGGGGCAGTCATTCCAGAGATAGATAATCAAAGAGATACAAAAGACAGATAGGTAGGAACGGCAGCCAGGCAAAGACACAAAGAAAATAAAGATGACACTTACCTTTTATAGCTCTTGCTGGGTTGGTGGACTGTTCGCGGGAGAGGTGACAGGTCACAGTAAGTGACAGGTCTGCCTGCTGTGGCAGCTTCATCACTCTCTTCATGAACTAATGTCTAGAGATCCTGTGTATGTATTTCATGCTTGTGTGTGATAAGTGTCGTGGGCACGGCAGCCACGATGCAGAAACAGGTGGGCACGGCGGCCACTCAAGAACCCATAAAAATAAAAAAAAGACTTACTTTTTGTAGATCTTCATTGGGCGACAGGAGCTGTGTGGACTGGTAGCTGGACAGGTGACAGGTCAAAGTGAGGCAGTCTACCTAGCAGGTATGCCTGCTATGTGGCAGCTTTATCATTCACCTCATGAACTAACGTCAACAGATGCTGTGTGTGCATATGTATTTCAGATTTGTGTGTGATAAGTGTCGTGGGCACGGCGGCCATGATGGAGAAACAGGTGGGCACGGCGGCCACAATGCAGAAACAGGTGGGCACAGCGGCCACTCAAAAACCCAGACATAAAAATAAAAATGAGACTTACTTTTTGTAGATCTTTACTGGGCGACAGGAGCTGTGTGGACTGGTAGCTGGACAGGTGACAGGTCAAAGTGAGGCAGTCTACCTAGCAGGTCTGCCTGCTATGTGGCAGCTACATCATTCACCTCATCAATTAATATATACATTTTTTGTGTGCATATGTATTTCAGACTTGTGTGTGATAAGTGTCGTGGGCACGGCGGCCATGATGGAGAAACAGGTGGGCACAGCAGCCATGATGCAGAAACAGGTGGGCACGGTAGCTGGACAGGTGACAGGTCAAAGTGAGGCAGTCTACCTAGCAGGTCTGCCTGCTATGTGGCAGCTTCATCACTCTCTTCATGAACTAATGTCTAGAGATCCTGTGTGTGTATTTCATGCTTGTGTGTGATAAGTGTCGTGGGCACGGCAGCCACGATGCAGAAACAGGTGGGCACAGCGGCCACTCAAGAACCCATAAAAATAAAAAGAGACTTACTTTTTGTAGATCTTCATTGGGCGACAGGAGCTGTGTGGACTGGTAGCTGGACAGGTGACTGGTCAAAGTGAGGCAGTCTACCTAGCAGGTCTGCCTGCTATGTGGCAGCTTTATCATTCACCTCATGAGCTAACGTCAACAGATGCTGTGTGTGCATATGTATTTCAGATTTGTGTGTGATAAGTGTCGTGGGCACGGCGGCCATGATGGAGAAACAGGTGGGCACAGCGGCCACAATGCAGAAACAGGTGGGCACAGCGGCCACTCAAAAACCCAGACATAAAAATAAAAATGAGACTTACTTTTTGTAGATCTTTACTGGGCGACAGGAGCTGTGTGGACTGGTAGCTGGACAGGTGACAGGTCAAAGTGAGGCAGTCTACCTAGCAGGTCTGCCTGCTATGTGGCAGCTACATCATTCACCTCATCAATTAATATATACATTTTTTGTGTGCATATGTATTTCAGACTTGTGTGTGATAAGTGTCGTGGGCACGGCGGCCATGATGGAGAAACAGGTGGGCACAGCGGCCATGATGCAGAAACAGGTGGGCACGGTAGCTGGACAGGTGACAGGTCAAAGTGAGGCAGTCTACCTAGCAGGTCTGCCTGCTATGTGGCAGCTTCATCATTCTCTTCATAAATTAATATATAGATTCTGTGTGTGCATGTGAATTTCAAGCTGTGTGATAAGTGTCATGGCATGGCGGCCATGATGGAGAAACAGATGGGCACGGCAGCCATGATAAAGAAGTAAACAGACACAGACAACACAAAGCGGGCTTAAAGGTCTTACCAATAACATTTTATGTAGATGATTTTTTTTTTTCAAAATAATTCCACAGATCTTTCAGAAAGGTGCCCCATAAATAAATGCTCTTCCCAGCAGTTTTACTGTGAATTATTATTTTTTTTTTCATTGTGATGTCCAAAATGAGTTAACAGTTTGTGATACAGGGTATGATAAGAAAAAAAAAATAGTAAAACAGGACGATGATTTTTGCCTTGAATTTTAATCTCTAAATGTTTCAAATTTGTGAATTTGGATGCTGTTTTTTTTTTTTTAATTCCTGGGGGTGATGCAGTGGTAATGTTACAAAAGGCCTACTCGTAGAATGTACCGACCAATGCTGCATTCTCTCTCCAAATTTATTGAAAAGTTGGCAGCTCTGAGGTCCCGAAATAAAACTGAAGCTACAGCAATTAAGGCTCTGTCATGGCACGGCAAAGTCAGCAAATACAAAACAGCGTTCACAAAAAGCCATGGTTCTCTGTAATGGATAAGATCAATGCTATGCAGGCCTACTGACACTTACTGACACACGAAGGGAGCCAACACAACACAAAAAAAACACTACAAACTACAAAAATAAGAAGCAAAGTTACTTACTGTGTGCTGTCATCTTTAAGTCATATGTTCTCTTGTAAAAGTCCTCCCTCTTGGTTTCCAGTTTTACTAGAGATCTGTTCAAACTGTGCATTATTATCGCTTTGAAAATATTGTAACTTTAATGTTCAGTGACATTCACAAACATGGAACAGCTTTCTTTCTTTACAACAGAGTCTCAACAAACATCTTCATTCCCTTTTGCATTCAATGCAAAAGCAGCTCATTCAGAAACATCACTCCCTTGCTAAGCCACTGACTGTATATCATTAATTTGATGGGCACTAATTTGTTTGGCATGTGGGATTTTACCCTCTCAGAGAAAACACTTCCTGGAAAACTGCAGATTGGATAAAACTGCACAAGTGGGCAGGGCTAAATGTTTGAACCAATGACATCAACGGACAAAAACTCCATCCAATAAAACCATCAGAAACATTTTGAACACTCTCCCACTGCAATCCAATCAGTCATCTCACTTTTTTTTTTAAATTGTGTTACAACAAGAACTGCAGCACAAGGAAGTAAGGAAGCCATTTCATCTGGCTTTGAAGAGCACCTCTGCCCTGGTGGCTTGGGGGTTTCAGGTGCTCACTTGGACTTGCAAAGTGGTTCAAGTCGATTTCCATGTCAGTTCATCTTGCACAAACAGGCAAAAACTTGCCTTCCAAAGAAATGGAATGAACAGCTTAGCTATATTGTCAAAGTTATGCTGTGCAATAAGGTAAGAAAAATATATACTAAGAGGCATTAAAAACGCAACAAAGTCAATGTGAAATAAAATTGGATACTACTTTGTATACAAAAGAATGTTTTGTTTACTATTACTCGTGGCTATTGAAACTATGGAGCCACATTTTTCAGCTCAAACAATAAATTAACGTGGCAGACGGTACCAATCCCTGTTTTTGCACGTGTGATTCGTTAGGACATTGTTTGAAAGCTTTCAATGAGTTCTTTTGGTGATTTGAGCTCAACTGGTCAAGGCTTTAAAAACCCGGAGGAAAAATGCAAGCTGTCACAGACGGTCACCATGCCACGCTTAGCAGCAAACATGAGGGAGCAGGCCATTGGTATGCTGAGATCCGGAATGACTGAAGCGAGGGTAGCCAGGCATTTTGGCGTCCACAGATGCACTATCTCAAACCTGCAGGCACGTTATGCACAGACATAATGTGCAGGTTATGGACTGGCCACCTTATTCCCCGGATATGAATCCGATTTAACACCTTTGGGACAATCTGGATCGCCATGTACGGCGTCGTATTCCACTACTGGTGACGGTTGCTGATCTCCATACTGCACTCTTGGAAGAGTGGGAAGCGATCACACAAGATACTGACATTTGTAATCCATGTCGATTAATTTTTCTATTGTTGCTTTTGTTCATTCATGTTCAGTATCATACCAAGTGAAGTCACCCAATAAATTATGAAAATTCAAATTAAACAAAAACAATGTTTTTTTTTCATGATGAAATAGAGGGTGTCTCTTCTTTCATTTGTGCTATTCTGTGTTTTCAGAGACATAGTACAAAATATTCTGTGGGTTGTAAAATAAGCAAAAACGTTGGCACAAGGCCCTTTCTGTTTTGTGGCAGCATTTTTGCCCATTCTCAGTGAGTTAAGCTACCTGGTGAAAATATAATCTAATAACTGACAAAAGCTCTCACCTTGGCTTTTCACTGCTTGCATCTGACTCAAGGATGTGGATGTATTTCCAAGGAGAAGCAGCTACCAGTGCAGATATTCACAAATATTTAAAGTCCATTCTAAATTAGCTGATAGCCGATATGCAGCTGATATGCAACTGAACAAATAACAATTCTGAACATCTGATTCAAACACAATCATGAGCAGACCTGGAGCACAGACAAATTAATCATGTTGCTCAAATTCATTTGTTTAATATGTTTCTACAAGTGTAAGCAATTTTTAAATCCCATGCTATTTATCCAGATTTCTAGGTCTGCATATTTTTCCACAGCTGGTGGTAGAAAGTGGACCTTCTGTTCAGTGTTGTGATTATATATGACTTTCAGGCCACGAATGATTGTCAGTTTGCCTGGTTCAATATTTTTTTAACTCTTTGAGTGCCATTTATACCTCATTTAAAATCCAACGCTTGAGTGCCATAAACGTATATATACGTCAAAGTGGTTTTTCGGCAGCAGGCACAAGAGCGCGCTCTCACACATCTTGGGCTTCTTGGATTTGTAGTTGGGACATAAAGAGCCCGTACGCCACAGAGATCAAAGCAGGAAGTGGAGACCCACAGAATATTTTATATTCTGTGGGTCTTAAAAATTGACTCAAAATGGCCAAAAAATGCTGGATCAAGGCACATTCTGTTTTATAAAATGGCTGGCACTCAATGAGTTAATACACAAATCGTCACTGATTTTACATAGATAAATGGATAGATGGACTACCTTCTATAATTCTGATGTACATAAAATGATGTGAAGTGTGACTAATGACTGGCGACAGAAATGGAAGCTGAATTTTACTGTGACTGAGTGATTGCAGGCAGGTATGTGTTAAAATGGCAAGGTTGTTAAATTTTACAAGCAGATAAAAAAAATAGTCTCATTATTATCTTTTCAGAAATACTAATAAAAGACATCTGTGTAAATTGTGTGACAGACTAACAACACAAGCTTGCCGTATTATTACATCATGTCATTAGGTACGCTCGCCAAGTGACTGACAGCAGCTGACTTTGCACTTTTAGCACTACTATTTATACAGACTTGTCAAAATCAAGACAGAACAGTGCACATCACATGTCAGGCCTACCTGAGGTTCAACTAGGCATGACATGGTTGGAAACCAAAAAAGGCTCTCTTATTTTGAAAGGACGGGTTCATAGAAACACACATCAAAAGTTGGCACAATAAATTGCTTGACATCTGTGTGCCATAATGTGTGGTTATATTTTATTGTACAGTTTTTTTTTTCTCAGCCTTCCAAAGGAAATGTTATCTGCAGTCAGATCTGTCTCGCTTGTCAGCATCAGAGCTCTGTCATCTTTTATCTTTGACCCAGATCGAAGGTAGGAATGTGGTTTTTACTAGTGGAGACATGGATATGTAAACTCCCTGTGCTATAGGGTCAGAGGGCATGAAACATTCCAAAGGAAGCCCCTTTTTTAAAGGCATAATAGCGACAGCAGAAATATATTCATGGAGAATTTATGGGTGATGGTTTTATATCTCATTGTTATGCCGTGCAAATCAACTACTTATGAAACATTTCAAATGAGGGAATTTATAGTCTGTGGAGATACCAATTTATTTATGAGGTTTGGTAGTCAGGGTTGATTTTTCCCTTCCAAAATTATTTTGTTGAGCATTATAACACTGTATGTCTTCTCCCCTATGTATGATGAATTTCAACAAAATACATTCAGTACTGCTACTTTACAGTTTTCCCAAAATGCCACAATATACCGAAAAGAACAAATGGTCCAAGCTACCCCGCCCTTTAAGTTCATTGCTTTCATTCTATAGACATAGTTTTCCCCCATGGGTTTCTCTTAGTTTTTGATGTTTCCAAGCAATTATATTCAGGTTCACTGACACAGCCACTCAGGCAACCATGACAGCTTCTGTCAACTTGCATCTCAGGACCTTTGAACTTCACAACCAAAATAAAGCTTTTCTCCGGTTATGGATGGTCACCTACTCTGTGATGAGGACACACACTGACAGAGGTCATGACCTGTGATGATCGTCCGTTTGCATGTATGGTTGTTGTCGTTGCATGTGTGAATGCATGTGTGATAAGTGACCCGAAGGAGGTTGCTGTTAGAAACTGGATAAGCCACTGGGAAGAAGGTGTGTCCAACTAAATGCCTCCTTGCCACAGGTTATTAAAATGTGACTCTGTGCACACACACACTTACAGACATACACATATTTTTGAACCTTTTACACACATTCACACCTGGAAACTGCTCAGTAGAGCAGGTGGGGATTAAGGGATTGGTCAAGGTCACCTCAGTGCTTTTCTTGTCCAGATTGATCCTAGCAGTTTGAGGAACCTTCCAGCCATAAGCTTGTGAAAGCCATGAGAAGACAAGTGCCGCTCATGTTTATCATAAAATGTGTTTGAGCGTCTGCATACAAACCAAATTTCACTACTGTACTAAAGGAAATACTATTCTGTCAATGGAGAAGTACTGTATGTTAGAGAACACCTTACCTGATTTCATGTGGTTTTTGGAAATACTAATCATTTACATCAAATAATAGATATTTATACTTCACAGTTTGACAATGTGGGCCCTGAGCAAACTTACTAGCTGTGTTATGTAAATTATAGCAACTATTTAACATGAAAAATATTGTCTCTTTTATGACCAGTGAAACAGTAAGCGATTATTTCAGGAGAATTGATACATTAACTTTGAGTGCCATTGACGTATTACAGACTGCTTTTTTTTTTTCGGCAGTGGGTCGCCGATTGCGGTGTCCCACATCCTGTAATTTTGGGGCTTTTGGGAGATGTAGTTAGAGCATAAAGAGATGGTATATACCATGGAGATCAAAGCAGAAAGTGGAAACGATCACAGTTAGAAAGCAAAATGGACAGATTCTGGACAAAAAGTGTTGATTTTGGTGAAAGTGGTCTCTATCTCTGGTAAAACAAGAACAGAACATAAGAAAATAGAGATTCTTTCTTTCATTTGAGCTGTTCTGTGTTTTCAGAGTCATAGTACAAAATATTCTGTTCTGAAATATGACCCAAAATGGGCAAACGCTGGCACAAAGCACCTTTTTTAAAAAAAACGTCTGGGAGTCAATGAGTTAACCATGATACAGGAAGTATAGAGATGGAGGGTGTTGAGGAGGTCTGGGGAAACACTTAAGTGTGGCTGAGCTTGAGATAGGTGGCTGATGAGGAACGGTCCTGCAACACAGAAAACAGTGAAGTTAAGTGAATTAAGCACAAAAGTAAGTGATGGCAAGAAATAAGTAGAGGCCTGAGATGTGATCAGAGCTGATGAATGGCAGGTGTGTGTGAGCTGAGGTCAGTGATGAGCTGATTGCCAGCAGGTGAGAAGGTACGCTGGGGCCCAGGTAGATGGTAAAACAAACACAAGGGGACAAACACACACCTACACACAAGACAGACTGAGGACATGGAGGCAAGAGGAGAGAAGAAGACAAGAAACACAAGTGCATGGCTGTGGTCATGACAGCCTCACACTTTCAGTAGCTCAGTATCATCTCTTGATGTTTTACTTATTTTGACTTCTCTAAAACCCTCCTGATCCTCCTTCATGGCCTTACACATCACCTGCATGCTCTATCTCCAAGAGGCTCATTCACAGACACTAATTCTTTGCTGTGAGTAAACCTTAGCTTGAATACCCATTAGTATAATGATGTTCAGCTTGTCTGCACTTTCAAGAAATTAAGCGTTGCTAAAAGAAGAAAGCGCTCCTCATAGGGAGAGGTGCAGCTTCCTAAAACTACACAAGGCGTTGTCTTCGGCTGTAGTTGGCAGCCATGACTGAAGAGTTCATAAAATCTGACTTAGCATCTTGGTGGAGGATGTATTCATTAGGAGTCAGGCCTTTATGCCGCCTAAAAAATGTAGATGTGTGCATGGTGCATGTAGAGTGTGTGCATGTGTGACACATAGAAGCCATATTAAGCAATATTTCTGAGTCTAATAGTCTTCTGCTAATCTTGCAGAACTGTGGAAAAATACAGCTTCACATTCAGCCAGGCAATCTGCACCATGCAGTGCCTGTGTCTGTGTGTGTGTGTGTGTTCATGGGTGGTCTATGATGTTTCCATACTTTGATTATCCTGGGGGGTGAGCTGGGTTGTTGGTTTGGTGACTGGTGGTGAATTTCAGTTTGCCAGCAAGGAAGGAAATTTTAATCCATATCAACATGTTCACCCAGTGCAGCTTTGAATAGTGCTGTGGTGCGGCTAAAAGTCATGGTGCACAAATACAGTTACTGAGATCAAGTGAGTGACGTGTATAAAGTTTGCCAGGATAATGTGCTTAGTATCTGAAATGCGATTTACTCGTCAATTAAAACATACTGTATAAGGAACTAATCTCTGCAAGACTTGAGAAATTTCACTGCATAAGTCCTTAAGATGAGACAGTGTTTTCTTTCAAATGCTTGCTAATTAACTTTTAATATATCAATATTAACTCTTTGAGTGCCAGCTAGTTTATAAAACCAAAGTGCCTTGTTCCAGCGTTTTTGCCCATTTCGAGTCATATTTCAAGACCCACACAATATTTTGTACTATGACTTTGAAAACACTGAATAGCTCAAATGAAAGAAGAGACTGAATGAAAAAAATGTTTGTTTTTACCTTGTTCTGTTTTTGTTTTATCAGAGGTAGAGTAGAAGCCACTTTCATCAAAATCACCACTTTTTGTCCAGATTCCATTTGTTTTGCTCTCTAATCTCGATCGTCTCCACTTCCTGTTTTGATCTCCATGGCGTAAACTGTCTCTTTATGCTCCGACTACAAATCCCAGGAGCCCAAATA
Organism: Synanceia verrucosa; assembly: GCA_029721515.1. Taxonomy (NCBI): domain Eukaryota; kingdom Metazoa; phylum Chordata; class Actinopteri; order Perciformes; family Synanceiidae; genus Synanceia; species Synanceia verrucosa. Next base: position 21,594,533 of record CM056557.1, read on the forward strand.
TTACTCACTGTGTGAGAGCGCCCTCTTGTGCCTGCTGCCGAAAAACCACTTTCACGTACATATATGTTTATGGCACTCAAAGAGTTAAACAGCATCATTTATTTTGCTATCCTGACCATGTCATTTACTGTTCTACTTCCCCTTTTTCATATTTTGGCTGATCCACATTGGTACCTGGAGACCTCAGAGGTTCAGTGGAAGTTACTGTGGTAGCCACTGTATAGGCCCACACTGTGCTTGTACACTGTTACAAGTATTTCAGCATTGTTTCTCTTAGAGGTAATTACAACTATGAAGCAGCACTAAAGGAGTGAAGCAAAATGCGCATCAAGTATGTAGAAAAATACAATTTAATTTACAATTTACAAAGGTCAGCAGGGTTTATTAAACGCCTCATTATATGGATGGAATGTGGATTTTAGTACCATTAAATCAAAAACATAAACCCCTTGCAGCACATTCTATTGCATTATAAAGAATGTAGAAATGGGTACATTGACAGGTTTTATAAAATCTACTTGACTCAGCAAGATTTTTGCAGAATGAACATGCTCACATAGCCTACAGCTAAATGAGGACTGTTGTTCTTCACTTGGTCGTCCTGCCAGCAGGTTCAGTTCCACACCACACTATGGACACTGGTGGGTTGTGTGGGTCAGAGACTCTTGGCCAGACATCGGTTCCCACAGGGTGAAACCCCGCCACCAGTTTGCAGACATGCAAATGTTTGATTGCAGAAAGAGAAGCACTTTCCTATGGGTCTGGCAGTGTAAAATAGAGCTATTGTACAGTACAGAAGGTGAGACTGGTGAGTACTGCTGAAACATCACATTGATCATAGATTTGTGCAACATGCACACAAAGTTTCGAGAGATTAAGGCTTTTAATGAGAATGATTAAGCCACACTTAGTGCACATCCCATACATTTATTACTCATTGAAATGTACTACAAGCTATATCAAACTCTGATTCAGAAACCCTCCAAATTGGCTTTACAGTCTTGTTGCCTGCCAAGATGAAGGCAGTTATTATAACCAGGCTGCTTACACAATACAGAGGTGGTGAACTTTAGCAGGCTCTCACCCCTGCAGAGTGTCATAAGACTAGCCACTTTGTTTTTAGGTTTCACCCCTCCAGAGATGCTCTTTCTGCCCCAGCGACCACATACAGCTGACTACCAATAATTAGCGCAATTCTTCAGCCCTTCATTTTCATTTTGGGTTCCCAAACCCAGAGAGAGGGCTGCTGTGTGCAATGCAAGCTGCTAATATTGCTTCTTTAACTTTAATGTATAAGGGAACATCTTGTAAAAAGAAAAATGAAAACAAAGACTCTTTAGATGTAAGTTGCAGTTCCTGGTTTCAGTGTTTTATCTCATAAAATAAAAGTCAAATATCTTAATTATATTCTGTACGAACAAAAGGGAAATCTGTGACCTAAACCATTAACTCTAGAATTACAGAACCTCACACACTCAAAACATAACTGGTGTTTTGACAGGACACTTGTTGCTGAAAATTATGTGCAACTGATTAGTGCATTATTAACCTAAACCCCTCCTTGGACAGATGATTACTACTATAAATCAGATTAATCAGGAATATGACTGCTTCATCCAGCACTGTGTCCCAATATGAACTAGCACTCCTAGGGTCAGGACAAGACCTCCCACACTGCAACACTTCTCAGACCAACAATCAGTGGTTATTATGAAGAATAATGCTTGAGTCGCTCAGCCATGTCCAATACATTATCTAGTTCAGTGGAAGCTATGTGAAAGGGAGGGGTGAGCCAGTACAGTAACGTATTCTAAGAACAGCTTTCCACTCTGCTGTTTTGTGCTAAATTACTGAAACTGCCCAGCCGTCATAATTTTACTGATTGCTGTTATGACCCACAGATTAAACTGGCCTAATGTATCAGTGATTTAGGGTAAAACATACATAATTTCAGCATACAGTACAGGATAATACGTTGTTGAAGAATTGTGTGCATGGACTTTAATTGGTCATTTTTTAAGGGATTCACAAATTCAGATCATACTCTTTGAAGAGAGCAACTACTCCAGTCCTTCATGCTTCTGACTTTGTGTTAATGTTAATATGTAGTCCAGTGTCCAGTCACCTGCTAAAGACAAACCATATGGGTTAGACAATACAGTATGGCAGCACTTTGTATTCATGTGTCAAAGCAGATGATGCTTGAACCTGAGAATTAAATTATATCATCTTCTGAACTGACATGTATTGACAATGTACACATTGTATACATGTATACATTGTATTACATGCTACTGATATTATGGTCTTGTCTGATTTATTTATGTTTCTGTCATTTTTAAGATTATTTTCTTTCTACATATATAACCCCTGCAGTCCCACCAGCATCCAAACCAACTGCTCTCAGTCAGTCCTTGTATTCTCAGGGATTTGTCAAAGTAGAAATATAGGGTTGAACGTTAGTCTGCCACTGTTCTCCCTACTTACTCCTCTGAGCCTCTTTGTCCAGCCAAGCTGGCACTGTCTCTTCTTTTTTGCCACTTTTTCGACCTCCCTCTTGTTTTGTGTGGTGTATTAGCACTGTACCGCAAGAAGGTACCGGGTTTGAATCCCGGCCCGGGGGCCTTTCTGTGTGGAGTTTGCATGTTCTCCTCGTGTTTGCGTGGGTTCTCTCTGGGTACTCCGGCTTCCTCCCACCATCCAAAAACATACATGGGGATTAGGTTAGTTGGCTAATTTAAATTGACCGTAGCTGTGAATGTGAGTGTGAGTGGTTGTCTGTCTCTGTGTGTCCTGCAATGAGGTGGCAACTTGTCACCCTGCCTTCCACCCTAAGACAGCTGGGATAGGCTCCAGCCCCCCCGCGACCCTATGAGGATAAGCAGTAGAAAATGGATGGATAGATAAAATAAATATTCCTCCAATATATAAAGTAAGATTGATAAATAGATAAGTGGGAACAGGACCAAGTGGTGGCCAAAAGCCAGACTTCAGCATCATCTGTAAATATTTAGGGAAAGACTTGTTTTACTTTGAGCTTATCCATCCAAGGTGTATTGTACTCGATAAGGTCAGGAGAATAGCAGTAAAGGCGTCAGTATTCTTCAACAGCGGTGCAGCATTTCTGTAAAGCCAGAGAAAATCTTCAATCATCAAACTGGCTGGCAACCAGTCTCCCTCTGCTCCACACTCACCTTCATCTTCCTCTCCCACCTCCCTTCACTCTTGCTTCCTGTCAGCTCCCATCAGCCACCCCTCTGTGATGCTCAGAGAGGAATTTTACAGCTGCTGTCAGCTCACTATTCAGACAGGCACCCACATAAGGACCAAAACTTACATGCACACGCACACGTGCATGCAGGCTCACACGAACACACAGACACATCCGCGCATAAATCACATTAGAGAGCATGCACACATATGCTAAGCACAAGCGTACACTCTCACACACATGTTGCCCTGATGACAGTTTTAGACAGCTAATTAAATTAGACCATGGAGTGAAAGCTACCTGGAGAGATTAAAGAAGAAAAAAAAAAACTTCTAGACCCACATTGTGCATCTCAGGGGAATGAGCTTGAGCTTTTGGGAAATACAAAAATTTGCTGTCATGCTGAGAGTTACATGAGAAGATCAATAGCACCTAATTTGGCTTAAAGACAGGGGAAACAGCTCGTCTGGTTCTGTCTAAATGTGACCTAACAGCACCTTAGTCTTTTTGTTAAGCTAAGTTATCCTGGTGCTGTAGACAGCCTCATATTCACAGCATATAAAATCAGACCTCCATGCATGGCCCAATTCAAAGAAAGGAAGTCCAATCCATAACACCATGCCTGTGTTGAAGGTGCCCTCATTGAATGAAAAGCCTTTAGAATAAGCGCAGTACCGCGATTCACCACACGACCGCTAGATGGCGACATTGTTCGCAATACAGCAGTGGTTAGAAAAAATTTTTGGTTAAGGCTGTTTGTTCTTCAGCTGTTGGTTCATGCTAATAGAGTGACAAGTTACCAGGGAATCTGCAGAGTCTCAGCTTTCAGCTTGTGTGATTCTTTGAGTGCCTTTGACGTATTTTGACGTCATTTAAAATCCAACGCTTGAATGCCATTGATGTATTTCAACATCAAAGTGTTTTTTTTCAGCAGCGGGTCACCGATCGCGGTCTCCCGCAGCCTGTGAGTAATTTTGGGACTTCTGGGAAATGTAGTTGGAGCATAAAGAGACGGTATACGCCACAGAGATGAAAGCAGGAAGTGGAGATGATCGAGATTAGAGAGCAAAACAGACGGATTCTGGACAAAATTTTTTAGTGAAAGTGGCCTCTACTCTACCTCTGATAAAACAAGAAAGAACAAACATTTTTTTTCATGATGAAATAGAGAGTCTCTTCTTTCATTTGATCTATTCAGTGTTTTCAGAGTCATAGTACAAAATGTTCTGTGGGACTTAAAATATGACTCAAAATGGGCAAAAAACGCTGACACAAGGCATAAAAGGACTGGCACTCAAAGAGTTAATAACACACTGTGCAGCTAGCATGGAGTAGCAACGTCGCTAGCACCACTATGTAGATATGTACTGTGAGTTGCATGTTTTTTTGCACTGTTGCTTTTTGCTGTGAGTTCATATAATAATTTGGAATTGAAATAAATTTGTCTCGGTAAAAATGGTAATCATTAGCTTTTAGCTTAGCTTCTTCTCATTTTGTGGCTATTGAGGGCAGTGCTGCTGAACAGAGAAGACAAAGGTGGTCCTCTCACTGGCAGAGCAGACTCTCTTCTGTGGAAAGTAGCTGCACTTTGTCCAGAAAAAGTCACTAAATCTGGACAGGAAGTAGCCAAGTTGGCAACACTGGTGCATGGCGAACATGTATTTAACATGACCTTGTGTGGTTTTGTCTTGTCCCCTTTACCAGGGGCATCCAGGTTATTTCAGATCAGTATACACATCAAACTGCTCCTGTAATGAACAGTAAACTAGTAATTTCTGCAGCGTGGCTCATGTAAACACACATCATGTGTTTACATGCCTCAGTGTGTGTGTGTGTGTGTGTGTGTATGGAAACATGTGGCGGAAAGAGCTTCCTTTTGCGCCAGCTCTTTGCTTTGTACAACACCAAATGATATTGAAGACAGGCAGTCAGGCAAACAGACTAAAAGAGAGGCATAGCCTGCAGGAGCTCAGGGGATCAGAGGTCAAATCACCGACGGCAGGATTAATAAAGGAATTCTTCTTCTTCTTAGCTCGAACATCTCAAGTCGGTCTACCTGCTCTATGAAGCACACTGACACACTGTTTCATAGTCTGACAATACAACAGCGTTACTGTTCAGGACTTTCCAATCATATATGTACATGTGCATTTGCTAAACAAACACATCGACCTGACTCGAACAGAAATATGTGAGCGGTATGTTTTCAGGTGCAGAGTGAGTGTTGTATGGCAGTGTGTGCACACATGTGGGGTGTCTGTGTATTAATGGAGGAGAAAGGAGGGACGATGCAGCAGCTGACACTGTAAATATATCCTGAGCTTCCAAACATATGGTAGAAATTGTCTTCATGATGGCATTTTACCTCTGATTAAATCCAGAATTGGCAAAACTTAGGCAGACATTTCTGGAAGTCTGTTTTGTATATTTATCATTTTTATGGGCAGAGAGCATCACACTCCTGGGATGATAATGTTCTGACATTTACTTTTGCCAACCTCATATCTGCATTTCAGGGAAGGCCGATCATTTGTTGATAATGCAGCATTTTTTTTCAACACGAATAACTCCCTCATGTGTTCAAAAAGTCATTGATCTAACATGACACGACATTTGGAAGATGCATCAAAACACCTCCCATAAACCCTCAGGACAGAGTGTCACATAGAAAGTCCTGTCTCACTTTTTCACTCACTGTGATTTATCACAGAGGTCTTCTGTCATCAATCTCTCTAAAGTACTGAAACATGATACTGGGATTTTCTTTCCTTATCTCAAACTAAATGGGTATCTGTGCCGGACACCTGCCTGTGGCTAAGACCCACAAGCTAGCAAAATAATAGTTTATTTGTTAAAATAAGCAAGATAAAATAGGGTAAGATGTTCAAATGTAATTCAGTGCTTCTTTTTATCTTAAAATAAAGACATAAAACCCTACCCTCTGCATGTTTTAGCTTTGTAGACATAAAAGAAACCTATAAAATCCAGACTAATACTTATGGAACAGAGGCTATCTCTTAAAAAAAAAAAAAACGCCTTTGATTCCTTTCAGTCTGATCCAGATATTCTGACTTTGAGCCAAAAAGATCACACCGTGCACCGTCACACATTTATTTCTCCTGCAGCGCAGTGCAGTGCTCATCTGGTTTTCTTTTGGGGAGGATGAAATGCTCCAGAATATGAAAGAAGCGCTCCTGATCCTTTTGGCTCCCACACTATTTAAGCACTTCCATGAATGATTGTGGGGAGTTTAGAAATGCTGTTGGCTCTCTGCCTATCAGTGCAGCTGCGGAATACGGGAGAGATGGGAGAACGACGAGCAGATTAAACAGGGTCAAAGGTTAAATTTCACACCGTAATCCATCACAAATTACTGATTACCTGCCTCGGGGTGTAATCTCAAGATCACGTTTGGGTTACAAAACCCAGACTACTGAATTGTGCACATTTTATTCTCTGAAATGCATCATTAATTTAAAACTACCTGATGTAGAACAAACCTAACAGCACTTGTTATTACTGCAGTCTCCTTACAGTGAGCCTGGATGAGGTAATTACTTCATTGCCCTGCAAGCCAACAGTCTGTTTTCTCCTCCTCATCTCTCTCATACATCCTCCTGCAACCTGAGAGATGGACACAAACCCCATCTCTCAGCGCAGGTGTCAAATGTGATTGGCTACAGGCTGTACTTGGGTTGTAGCACCCCCACCCCCTCCCTAAAACCCACTCGGTGCTCTGCAGCCCTGCGTTCAGTCAGTGCGTCCTCGGCAGCCTCCCGGTTGGAAACAGATTGGGACTCAGTGCGACTTTCATAGAAGTCTGCCATTGCCAAGACTAGGCTCAGCCTATTTAAGACAATCACATGATTTCACTGGGAGTCAAAATGGTCCGCGGGGGTCACTGGGTAGAGAGAGAGAGAAAGGCAGAGTGAGTGTGTTGGAGAGAGAGAGAGAGAGAGAGAGAGAGAGAGAGAGAGAGAGAGAGAGAAAGTAAGAGAGAGAATACTGGTCGCACTGTCTGAGTGGAAAAAGGGAAAATGACTTGAGTTGAAGCGCTTTGCCGCATCGGAATACTGAATACTGCGCTCTGGATTGAATGGAAACCAAAGTGGCACAAGTGAAGAAGCCTGCATTCACCTCTACTTCTGCAGAGCTGCTGCCGTTGGGCTGGTTTACTGAAGCTCTCCAGACTGCTGGCAAGCCACCGTGTGATTGAGGCTTTTGCGTAAAAGTGACCCCCGGACAGTCGCAGAGATGGTTTTCCAGCGGTTTTGTGCTGAATGGAGAACCTGGACGCGGCCGCTGCTCGTTTTCCTCCTCTTTTGCTCTTTCACTCTGAGCAAAGTAAGTCAGTCAGTGTTGTCTCCGCTAAGTCTGTGCGCACATGCAGAGCTCATTAAGGTGTCAACACTTCAAATGACAGAGAAACCAGTTGTTTTCCACAGGCTGCACGCAGACCCAGTCATGTGTCCATCTCCTTCCTTACAGTGCGTGCTTTTGGGCGGTGGTGCAGCTGACAGAATTGGATCTCACCAAGAGCCGTCGTCTCTGCTCCGATCCCTCAATTTACCACAACACACAGGTGAGAGTGAACAACACGGCACGGTGTTTCTGCGATTATTAGAACATTTCTCTGTGTGTGCGTTAATATTATGCATCATCTGGTCTTAATTTTCAGCACTATAGGATCAAAATTAAAGTCACTGCATCTTTGTAACGGCCTGCAGCATCAAATCGCGCTCACCTGCGCGGTGTGTCGCCTCTCTTCACCGCTGGGGGGCGACCTGCACCCTGACAGCAGCCATCAGTCTGCTGCAGCAGTGCAGCTCAAACAGAGGTCTACAGCAAAATCATTGAGTTTTACTTTTGTGTTTATCAGTGGAGAACAATAAGCAGTCAGTGCAAACATATACATATGTGACGTTAATCTAGTTGCAGAATAGCACAATGAAAACGGCTCTCTCATATTAGTGGTCTCATCCACCGAGGAGTCACCAAAGCCTTCAACGAAGCCATGCTATAGCTGATTAGGCAATGCAGTAATTAGCTTGTGAGCAGTGAGTGCAAGACTTTCATCTGTTCTTTGTTTTGTGGATCTAACCCCATGTGGTGCTCTGAGTCAGCAACTGCTTTGGCTGTACATTCTCCTTCAGATCCTTTGTTTTTGTGTGTTATTTTTCTTTAGTTGCCATGAAAAGCAGACACGTAAACAAATAAACAGGCATCCAGAACTCCTGTCCATGAGCACATGTGGAGATGATCTGAAACAGAAGTGAGGGGAAGCCCTTCCTTCTGTTTCAGTTCATCTCATAGCCAGTGCAACTATTGCTCAGTGTTAATGTGCTTAACATCCATCCAGCCGTAGAGCAGGTGAGGTCACATGTTCAGTCTTTTGTTAAGTTTAAGCCATTGCTGGACCTCCTATCAGTACTAATGGCACTCAGGAGCCACTAAACTAACAAACTAACCACTGCAAGATCTTGTCTCAGTCCATCAGACAAGGTGTGTGTGTGTGTGTGTGTGTGTGTGCGTGCCTGCTCAGTTCCCGCAGACTCAGTGTTTGTGTACCGTCAGACACGGGTCACTGCATCTGGTTTTTGAGTTAGGGTGGAACAAACACAGTCGACAAGGTGTAAATGTGTGAGTGTGTGTTGGGGGGAGGTGGACAAATTGCCAAAGATAGAGGAGAGCATTTTCTCCTTTTAGTGTCTGCACAGAAAATGCTTGAGACTTGAAGTATGTGTTTGCTTTTTGCAGTCCTGTAACTCTTAGGAGCTCGGTCGTAACACTTTAAGGATTGGAGGTTTGCTTCCCACTGTGAAGCTAAAACATATGCAGTCATGCAAGACGCCTTAAATAAATGCATCCACTAATAAGCATATGTCATGTTGTGGGTATGAGCATCAATTCCACCACAAGATGCACCAAACAGCCAAGTTCAAACCTCAGACATTCACACTGCCAGTGATGACACACTGTCTGTCACCCTGCTGCATGCTTCTCCTACTGCCAAAACATGTCTGTCTCACTGCTATATTTATTCATTATTCAGGCTTGCTAAAGGAGGTCATACTGTACAGTAACTGAGACTGGCTCTTGTTGACTGTACGTCCAAGGTTGCTGTTATTTCTGTGCACTTTCAGCTGATGAAGTGACCACGTATCATTTTCCCATGGCGAGACTGAACACATTTGCAATGGCTATTGCAATGCAGTAACAAAATCAACAATGGCACTGTTTTATTTGTTTGCTTGGTGGTTAGTCATAGATCTTAAGTGTATTGGGCACTTGATGTTTCAAGGTGTGTGTGATGGCCTCCTGTGCCAGGCACCCTCTATTACCACACCCTGTAAAGTTCACACTTTTAATTCATTTTGTTTTGTTTCATTTTTTCATGCTTGCGACAGGCATGATTTCCAACACCCTGCAATATATCCAAAGCCTTAAAGTCAATGAAATGCTTCATTCCTCATACAGGATGCACTGCTTTAGCAGGTCATCCCTTTAATACTGAAAGGATAGACATCAGCGGAGTTTCGGTGCAGCTGAAATAGTCTGCTTCGCCTTTGAGTTGACCCTTCGTGGAAGGACCGTTAGTTTCTGTGGCCACAATGCCATTAGACGTTTAACTGGTCTAAGAGGCCAAGTCGGTGACCTGCCACCGTCTCCCTTTATGACCTGCAGTCATTCAGACTGAGCTGCAGTAAAAACTGTAGTAAAACTCGAGGTCAAACATGATTCACTCTCTGCTGAAGGGCCTGTGTTGGAATTGTCTAAAACTCTTCCTTTTCTTGTAACTCTGACTTGACCTTGCCAGCAAAAGTATATGAGGCAGGTCAAGGGAAAGGGTTGTAGTTTTTATTCAGTCCATGATGCAGCCGGGTAGCTGCTGACACAGCATGCACTTTATCACAGTAAATGATGCTGTCAAATTAGTGTGGACCACATTGATTATTTATTCAATATATCCACATCAAAAGAGTAGAGTTTTCCGTTAAACTGGCTACTTCTCTCTCCCTCTCCTTGTGTTCTCATTGCACTCAATTCAATGCTTCACTCTGCCAACATCCAATAAGCTCTTCATTTTCTATTTTCCTCCCTGTGTCTTCTTTTTTATCTGTCATCCAGAATATGAGATTGTTTCTCCGTATGAGGTAAACCACCAAGGTGTTTACATCTCTCACGAAGTTGCCCACCACCAGCGCAGAAGGCGACGCAGATCCCTGAGGGATGCAGATGTGGACTCACTAAAACGAGACAGCGGCAGCGAAACAGTCCACTTCCGGCTGAGTGGCTTGGGGCAGGACTTCCACATGGAGCTGAGGGAGGCCTCGGAGAGCCTGATTGCACCTGGTTTCACCATTCAGGTCCTGGGAAAAAATGGCACCAAGAGCCTGAGGGCCTACCACCAGGACGACCTCTGCTTTTACCAGGGGTCGCTGAGGTCAAGGGTCAACTCCTCTGTGGCACTGTCCACATGCACTGGGATGGTGAGTCTGAACATGCACAGAGTCGGGTTGCGGGAGGGTTTGGATGAGACGTGGGTTTATCTTAGCACCAGTGAAAAGGTGTCTAGGGTCAGTTAATTTGAAAAGTTACTGCTTACTTTTGGCAGAGTTGAGATTGATCTATCAAATGAGAACTGTACCTGGTAGAAGGACTGAGAGTAATACATTTTGTGAAGATATTAGACACCAGATGCCAATCAGACACTGGGTTAAGGGAAAGAGTGAGAAGAGAACGAAGTATGAAAGGAGGACAGATCAGATTACGGTCAGCTAGTACAGTGAGTTGAGATAAAACCATTTTTTTGCATTGTAAAGCACTACCCTTTTCTATGACACACACAGGACTTGAGTCAGTGTATTGGCTGTCAGTGTATTGACTGTCTAGTCTGGTCAGAAAATCAAATTGTACTTGACTTGAATTGACTTAAAAATCCACTGGCTAAGTTGCAAGTCATGCACAGAAGTTTCTTCCTCCAACCTGCCACACATCATTAGTCCTTGCTCATTCCTTGTATGTTGCACTAAATCTTTGCCTAAATCAGCTAATGAATAAATAATGAATGGAAAAATCGAGTTTGTTAACATAACAGAATGTTTCGTCAATTAGCTAGGAAAATCCCCAAAATACATTCATGCCCAGTATGCCAAAACAGTGTTTTGGTCATAGTTCATCCTGTTATTTAGCACACAGTATACTCAGTATTAACCCCAAGCAAAATCTGATGCGTTATATATTAGGTTCTCTCAACTCTGATCTAACAGCTTGGCGCTATAAGTCGGGAACTGACTGTGTGCAAATTGAAAAATACAGATAATTGAGAATTTAATTGCACTGAATATTCAGTCTTATAAAGAAGGGTGGGATGCAACTAGGTAGCGAGATTTCTCGTTAGTAATGTTCAGTATACTAAAAGCTGCACCACTAATTATCCAAAATTGAGCTGATTTGTTGGTGTTGAGATGATCAGTTCAAAACAGAAGCACATGGTGTTTTTGTGTTGGATGTGTGTGACCCAAAGACAAGTGCTGTGTTTAGAGGTAAGCCTATTTTTGTTTCTGCCATTTCATTATACATCCATCATGTCATAAAAGTCATTAATATAGTATGCTGGCTGATATTGCTAAATGTACAAATGCTAGTTTGTACACCTGGACTTTGTGTGTTTTGTGAAGAAAGCTGGCTGAGTTTCAGGTCTTGCCTTGGTGGTCCTTCTGTTCTATAATGGAAACATTACTGTAAGAATGACATTAAGCCTAAGTGAAGCAGTTCCAGCCCAGTAAGACCCCAAGTGTTGTACTAGCCCTCTTAGCAGTCTGGACCGGAGAACAAAGCACTTGAATGAATGCACAGTAATCCTCTCAGTCTTGAACTCATACACACATATTCAAGCTAAACAATCACTATAGACTGAGGGCAGCAAGAAGAGAAACTCCTGTGATGTTACTTATTTGCAGCACTTAAATTTGAGTTCATGGATTGAAAAAAGGACAGAGCTTTGAGAACATTCAAGATTGTACCCATATAAGCAACTAGTATGACTAGTTGCTATTAAAGACTATTAAAAACTAGTATGACTACAATAAATTCAACATGGCTTTTCTGTGTTTCTAAATATGAGAAATTCCTGGCCTGTCTTTGCTGGTTAGCTGTTTATATTGTCATTGTAGAAGTGCACTGCTGTGTCTGAGAATCGCCTTCTAAAAGTAAAGACAGAGAATGGCATATCTCCAGAGATGCTTCTTTCCTCTGTGTGTGTGTGTGCGCATGTTTGCATTTCAGACCAGATCCCAATGAAAGATCGAGCCAAAAGGTCCAGGGTTGCATGGACTCTAAATGTGGTTCTCACGACTGAGGCAGACTAGGATGGACTGGGTCAGTGCATCAATGAGAACTGGACTTTTTCTTATGTGAATTAGGGGATTGCAGGGCTACTTTAGCAGACTTTTGCAAAAAAGTGCTGAACTGCATATTTGTACCAATATTCATGACCTGAATCATGAATATAAGAGACTTTTTTTTTTATTTCAACATTTAAACATACCATGCTTCTTATAAATTATAAATAGTGTGCTTTAATGTGATGTAATACATGCATTTATCTAGCTGTAGTACCAACCTGCACTCATATACACATATTATGTGTTGTGTGCTCTAGATATTCAAGGTTATGTTCATACAACTGACCAAAACTTGGTAACAAAGTCCTCTAGGCCACCTGGGAGCTCATGGAAGACCTTGCACTTTGGCCAAGGCAGGTAAATATTGACCAAAGGAACACAGATCAATAGCTCTATCAGTGAGAGCACCAACAGCAGCGTGATACCAGTTAGATGAGATCATTCCATCACCTTTATTTGCTCCATCTGGCAATAATGTTTAAAACTGACCTGACCTAAAAATCACATATAGAGGAATCGAAACGGACAGCTCATGTTTTTAATTCCAGTACATACACTAGGTATGCAGCATGGGTTGTTTGCTGAGTGTTGTAATAAGTCTCTTCAAACAAAGAGGGAAATGAAATTACTTCTTTCGCTGTTTATTGATGCTGCTGTCAGTAATTCAGGATTTTCATTCGTGTGAATAGCTAGTACTCGGTGAGATATTGTAAACATACATACGCTGCAGTGTCAGTTGTGGCCATTTGCTTTCATTGCATTGTCTGTTGTAGTCAGTGGATCCTTTTTACTCATTAAGTGCCACTCATGTATCAATACATTATTTAAAATCCAACACTTGAGTGCCATAGACGTGTATATACGTCAATGTGGTTTTTCGGCAGCGGGTTGCCGATCGCAGCCTCCTGCAGCCTCTTGCAGCCTCCTGTAGCCTGTGAGTCATTTTGGGGCTTCTGGGGTTTGTAGTCGAGGCATAAAGAGACGGTATACGCCACAGAGATCAAAGCAGGAAATGGAGACGATCGCAATTAGAGAGCAAAATGGACAGATTCTGCGCAAAAAGTGCCGTTTGATGCAAGTGTCCTCTACTCTACCTCTGATAAAACAATAACAGAACAAAGTAAAAACAAATGGGTTTTTTTCATGATGAAATAGAGTCTCTTCTTTCATTTGAGCTATTCAGTGTTTTCAGAGACATAGTGCTAAATATTCTGTGGGTCTTGAAATATGACTCAAAATGGGCAAAAATGCTGGAACAAGGCACTTTTGTTTTTATAAAGCGACAGGCACTCAATGAGTTAAAATTAAACATTTATTTTGTCAATATGTGCATGTGCATCTTACACTACTCTATGTTAGTGTTTTTTTCAGGCTCGCAGATGAAGGCAGAGATAGTTAAAGACAGAAGAAATGTTAAAGAGGAAGATGTGCTGGAGAGACGGTCATTATTCCCTCCCTGGCATTTTGGAGTGCTGAAAGCCCCCTTATAAGTAGTGTTACATGATAAAGCTTATGTATAAGTTGCCTTTTAACTCCCCTCCTCTGGCAGCCCATATAGTGGTTAGTCCTGCTTTGATGACAGTAGGGAGTTCAACCATAAAAATCTCATACTCACAAGCAAGGAATAGGTGGAATAAGAGAAGCAGGCCAATCCCACTGACTCTGTTCACCTGCCAAATGGTTTGAGACTGCACAATGACACACATGTGGAAGGAGAGATCATAAAGCAGGTCTCTCTCTGTGTCGACTTTATGCTGCTGCATAATCCTCTTTAGTCTGGCTTTTATGGGGGTGAGGGAGTTGAGGGGTGAGCAGAGCGCCATGCAAGCATTGTTCAACTCTGACAGCATTCATCTTTTCACTTATATATGACATCTTGTGTGATTTCCAGCAGTATGGCAGTATGGCTCAAAGATGGCCGTTTTGGTCCATGTCTCCACTGTGGACTGAAATATCTCAACATCTATTGGATAGATTGGCACATGAAGTCTTTATCTTTGACTTTAGATTTACGGAACACTTTAGGATGATTAAATACTTGCAAACAATACCGTCACACTGTGTTTAGTGCTAATTTCCAAGATGTTGGCATGCTGACAAGCTAAACTAAGATGGTGTTACATCCTCTTAACTTTAGCATGTTAGGATTGTCGTTGTGAGCATGCAGATGTTTGCGTTTAGCTCAAAACATCAATGAAACAGCTCCTTGCTTCAATTATGAGGAAAATTTCAACCTCTAAATATACTTAATACCTCATAGGGAGCTTCACATACATCAGTATGTTTGTCTACCCAGACTTCTAATGCACACCTTTCTGTTGTACCAAAGGGAAAATGCTAAACATCCTCTCACTGCAAATCACTTGGAGGTCATGTGTTTTCCTCTTGTAAAAGTTTGGGTGCGTTTCTTGCCTCAGGCCTAGTTGTAGTTATAATAGAATGTTACATACTCGCCCCACCTCTGGGATTTCCAAGAATATATGAGGAATGGTCGATTGATGTGATGATGCTTTGAAAAGCAGGCAGTGTGGTCTTGGCAGGTTGCGATAATCAATTTTCAAAAACTTACAGTAAGATCAATCAGAAGACATTTGGTTCATCATTCATACAAAGTAGCTCATACTGAGTCATGTACGTATGCCCGAGAGACTGGGATCAAGTCTTTTTGGAACGTGCTGTTTCCAAATTGATTTATATCCAGGTGGTCTAATGTGTTCTGAACAGCTAGCCAACAGATGACGAAGGTACAGCGTGACGAGAAATCGATAATTGATTCAGAAATGGTGTTTAGTGCTGAAGTGCAATGTCAGAGTATCATTCACAATTTTCCAAAAAGGCCTGTCAACATTGAGCCAAAGTTTGAAGCCTTCAAAAGAAAAGTTGAAAAGAATAGAGTTGCGATGGCAACTTCCACACTAGTTTTTTCACTTAAATTCTTGTGTTACTGTTCTTG
Source organism: Synanceia verrucosa (assembly GCA_029721515.1). NCBI lineage: Eukaryota > Metazoa > Chordata > Actinopteri > Perciformes > Synanceiidae > Synanceia > Synanceia verrucosa. The sequence continues at coordinate 21,610,104 of CM056557.1, forward strand.
GTTACAATACACAAAACGGCACGAAAAGGGGGGCTAATAAGCAAATCTTCTTCATTACTGTGTTGAACTATCTCAGCTTTCAGACATACTGTACTTCTTTCACTGAAAAGAAGCAAGCTTTGACCAAAAACTTACAAAATAAGTATGACCTCTGTTGAAGCGTGAGGGCTCTTGGTTTCCAGTAAAGAGGGGTAGACAGAATGGAGGTCAGAATCTATACACCATCAGGTGCACCTTGTAATGCACTGCATGCTTCCCCCCCTCAGTTCCGTTTTCCTACCCACCCCCCCTTTCCTGTCGCTGCTTGTCTGGATGCGTCTGACTCCAAAGAGTCCAGCTGTTTACGCCCTCCCAAGTAGTATTTCAGCATTTTATGACTGCTATTTGCACCTCGTAGTGTGCAGTGTGTAATCTGATGACTTTGGCTATATGGGAACGCCATAGTGACTTGCATATACACACATACTATGAGAAGCGGATGCATGTTGTTTTGTGTGACACCAAGCTTAAAGACTATGACTAAAAATATTATCTGGGGTGGGTCTGTGTTGATTGTTAGGCTGAAAAGAGGACAAAGTGGAAGCATGTTGCTTTGTTTAAGACAGAAACATTTTGAATTCATTGTGCACTGCTATTACATTTGTTTTTTTGTACAATTCCAGTCTGGTGTCTGCCTATAAAGATCGTTCTGCGTACTACACAACTGCCATCCTTTAAAAGAACACAGAGCCTACTAACACAAGTTACAAATTACAATATAAACATCTGGACTGAATATCTTTAAGCACAGGACAAAAGCATAAAGACGAAATTCATTAAACAATAAGGGGCATTGATCTATCTTGAGGGAAACATTCTATCCAGTCGTTGGGACAGCAGATGTAGATGAGAGGAAACAATAGACTGTGAGGAGACTCGTGCATCTTGTTATGATGGAGCCTTAAACATGTGGCATACCAGTAGCTCATCTCTGAGTGAAGAAATCCCTCAACTTCAAAATGCATGCTTACGTACAGTGCATGTCACCCAATTCATGGTGCCATACAGAACAATACCATCACCATCACCATGAAATGCGGTCATAGCTATCATGACTTTTATGCTTGTCGACGTGCCTCAAATGGAATTGTCTGGAATTTGTTGAAATTATGACCTCCTGCATGATTCTACTGTGAATTATTTGCCGTATACATGCATGCTGCATATATCTGCATACTGCTGTGAATAGTTAAGTGTCATATGCAGATATATACAACAGTGAAAGCAAAGCCGTGTTTGGAAATTTTCTTTCCACATGACATAGATATCATATCTTCACAGTAAATATGTTGTTAAAACTGAATGGCAACCAGAAAACCTTGTCTGACACAGACCATGGCAATGTCTACAATAAGTCTAACTGAACAAGCTGCAGGTATAAGTCCGATGATCGTCTCTTTCAGAGGCGATTTCTCTAAGACTGCATGGGAAGCTCAGCTTCCCCTAAAATATAATAAAATAATGTACGCTTGTGTTAACGTTTCATTGACTACAAATGCGTTGGAACACGTTCATCTCAAAGACAAGTTTGTTCAGAATCAGCTACTAAGTCGATGTTGTTAACTTCTCATACATTCCCATAGTGCCGTTTTCTTATACGGTCTATGGCCAATGCATTTGCCCGTAGAAGCTGAGCATCAGTGCACTTCAAAGGGACTGCATGGAACAGTTTTTTTCATTGCCTCGAAACTCGACGGTCATTGGATAAATGCCATGATTTTGCCCCGCCCCCGGACGCTCAGCGTCTCTGATGGGCGGGGTCTCGGCTGGCCTGGATGCTGAGCTTCCGCATGATGATTGGAGGATCAGTCGAAAGGCTGAATCCTGTTTTGATTGACAGGTATTTTGAGATATACACCGTCAGCTCAGTCCCATCGCGGATTTTATAAGAAAAGTCGAAAGACAAACTGCAACCCATTTGTTGGTATTTGCTCATTCATTTCTTACACTGTAAATAAAACACACTCATAGTATTTCCTTGTTTCCAGTTAACATAATTTCCTTAGTCAAGTTTAATATTGTTTCGTTTGATCATTTTATCGAACTTTATGATGTAAGCCGACAATGAGCTTCCCCTCTTTGAAAGACCAGCAGCCACCACTGGTCTCTTTTCATCTTTTCATCTGTCCCATCTCATTTTACTGCTATCGGAATGAGCTGACCAAAAATAACCTCACATGACAAACACATTTTATTCCTCCACTCTAAAAACTTTATATCTGTACTGTCAGGATCAAGACACCAAATTACCAGTAACTTTTTTTTCTTAACTATCACATGGCACCTATTTTCCCTGAATAGCTGATCCAACTCCCCCTGGAGCACCCATCCAGACAGACTAAATTTTCAAGGTTGACATCAGCACAGTTCAGGTCAGAGGCCTCATTGTGCTTTGGAACCAAATTATGACAATCACCAGTGATTACCCAGCGCTGGGTTGGGTGCCATGAAGATGACAGGATCATGCACAGGTTGTCACATGTGATTGTAACCACCGATCATGGCTGGGGTTGCCTGCAAGGATTATTTCTTGACCGTTGGCAGACAAGCGACCGTGGAAGGTGGTAATGCATTGGCAAGCGTCTCTCTATTCTCTCTTTCTCAATAATTGATCCCATTCCCTCTTATTTCTTATTCCCCAAAGAAAATTGGAATATATATCAGGGTCAATTGTTTCATAGAATTGGTTGCAGCACTGTCATGAGGAAAACCACAGCTGTGCTTTTTGTGGTGGGTTAACACAGAATAGACATGACGGTGGTGGTGAGTTGCTGATGTAGCAGACATGCACACTGTCTGAGACTTGAGGGCTTCATTATGAAGCTTGCATTGTTTTGTTTTTGTTGTTTTTTTATGGGGTCCAAAAGATTGTATTCATCTCAGTAAGTACTGGGCCAAAAAAGTTTGTTTCCTGCTGTAAATGTGTCTCCAAATGTATTTCTGCGTCGCTGTTTAGGGTTATTATTTGTCTGTGAAATACCAGTTTTACAGTATGGTTGGAAATGATCATTATCCAACGCAGAAACACCTGTAAACAACAACTGCCCGCCATCGGCAGTGGAATTTGAGCCAGCCGTCCACATGTGTTAGCCTACTTTTGACAATAAACTGTTTCAAAATCCTTGCCCTTCAGGAGACATGAGATAAATATTTTTATTGGCTATTCCGTTATGCACATTTTGACAATTAATATTTTTAAAAAACTAAGCCAATTTGGCAATTTGGCAATTACCTGCATGATCATTTTCTTTTGCCACACTACGTGATGAAAGCAGTAAACTCCCAGCTTACACATCTGTGTTGGCTTGAATTCATAATTTTTTGCTTCAATGCGTATACAGTCGCAGCATTTTCCAAGGACTCTGTTCCACTGGTTTCCTGTGGTTGAAAGGCTGGCGGAGGCAGAGGTCTGTGTTAGTAAGTGATGGTGAAATGGGAAAAATCAGTTGCTGAGATGATTATAGCAACATCAAACACATTGATGATAGATGTGTGATAGATTCACACATTCAGTTGCACATGTGTATTGTGTCTTCCTATCCGCTGAGACCGTCATACACACATTATGCATACACACTGACCCTGGGCAAGCCTCAGCCTCATGACTGCCACTGTGTCAGCCTGTTTCTGTCAGCCAAGGACCTCACACTCCACTCATAGTAAAAAAAAAACCTTAGTCAATTAAACGTATTTTAGGCAAACTGCTATTTCGGCCAAGAACAGTTACGGTCCAAACTCTCTGTGCCAATTGACTGTCAGCACAGATGTGGTGCGTGTTTGGAGAGACTGAGAGAGACAAAGACAGAGGCCGAGAGCAAGAGAAAGTCATCTCCAAGTGTCTGAATCTGCTGCGTTGATAGAAGTTTATTGAAAATGAAATATGAAAACTTGAAATGTGTCTTGTCTCTTAGAGGAAGAGCCAGAGACAGACTGAGATATATAGAGAGAGAAAGTCAACTGCATGAAACCACTGAACCTGTAGAGATTTATTATGGGATTTCCCATAACTTATCCCATAAAACTGAAAGCATAAAGCAGTGGTATTTAATACAGAGCCTGCCATAACAGCAGTTTCAAAGAGAGAGAAGTATTCATAACATATAAGGAAGGATTTGTTACCTATTATATCCAGATAATACCAGACCATTTCCATGCAAGTAATGCCCCAAACGTGAGAGCTGTCAGCGTATATGTTGTTTATAAGAGAGGCCATCTCCTTTCATCCTCACACCAGCCTTATTGTATTGTATTGTATTGTAAACTATTTCTATCTGGCCGAGTCTTAGTCAGATTTTGCTGAGATAATGTCTGACCCTGAACAGCAAAACAGATGTTGAACATGAAGAAACACGGCCAGTAATTGAGCCTCGCAGAGGTTTAGGGGGTCAGGTTCGCACTGACCTCAGAGTCAGATCTTGACTAATTGCTGACAGAGACAGATTGGAAAGCTAAGTGAATAACTGGAGAAAGGATTTGGTTTGTTCATTTGTAATATATCACTGCAGGAGAGAGACTGGGTCAGCTGTTAATGTATGTGCACCAACAATACTTTTAAATGACACAAGTGTAGCCTATTGAGTAGAAGCTGAGTAAAATAAGGTTGCAAATAGATCCAAGAGCCAGCACTGTAAGTCTAATAAGACGTTCTGTTTTGCCTCTAGTCAGGTTTGATCAGAACACAGGACGCAGACTACTTTCTGAGACCCGTTGCCCACAGCCTCGCCCAAAGAGAGAACTTCACGGCGCCCTCCGGTTACCAGCCACACATCCTCTACAAAAGCGAGAGGGACTCCCAGACAGAGCCAAGAAGTCATGACCCTCGAGTGCTTCAGAAAAGATCCCCAGATTCGACTCATCACAGATCACGCAGTCACTTCGTCACCAAGAGATCCACGAACTCACGGACGGACCCCGCCACCTACAAGACAGTTAATGAAGATCAGCAAAGTGGCATCAGACACAGTGATCAGATGGAGCATCGTGACAAGAACAGCCATCACCACAGACATGAGGAGAGGCACAGGCAACACTTCTGCGGGAGACGGAAGAAATGTATGTAAGGGCATTTTCTCATTCTAATCCACATGTAGCATTATTGTGAAAAAAAATTCTTTAGTTTTCTACACATCAAACTAGAACTTTTACCATAATATTTACATACAATGAGGTTAATCATTCTCACATTCTGTATGTTCTGTAAACTCATAAAATTAGATTATGTGTTATACTGCCATAAGCTGTATGGTCATTTTTCCCCTCAAATGAAAATGATTAACATTTGACACTTAAATGAGAGTGTTCCCACTCGTAATATTCCAATTTCCACATATAACTAAAATTAGTAGTCTGAGCTCAAAGGGGTTAAGCCACATTTTGAAGAACTATCACATCACTTTCAGTGTCATGGAGGAAAAAAAAGACTGACATATAATAATTATTCTATTAACCCTGTTAGAGGTCAACCTCCCAGCGTTGTGGCTGGTTCTGAGTTCAGATTTATTATATTATATATTTGAATATACCATCTCTTTATGCTCTGACTTCATCTCCCAGAGTAGTACTCACAGGCTGCAGGAGAGCGTGATCGATGACCTGCTGCAGAAAAAACACTTTGACGTATATATACGTCTATGGCACTCAAGCATCAGATTTTTAATGACGTATATATACGTCAGTGGAACTCAATAAGTTAACTGAGAATTTTAAAACACATGGCAAATCAGCATGCTTGTTAAATTTCCTTACATTTTATGCAATGACAAATGTTTCCTCTGAACTATCATCTCAATATATATTGATATATTTTGATGAAATCAGTAACATGACCTAAGAAAGGTTAAGAGAAATGTTTTATATTCACTTAAAACTGACACTAATGTTTGCTCTCAAGGAATTACCACAAGATCAGTTAACATCGCTGGTGTCACAGGGGTCATTTGAAAGAGAGCAGGAAGGGATCGGACTGGTATCACCACCATTACCCTGCAGAACCCCAGCTGTCTGTCCCCTGTGAAAACACACTGCTGTTTACATTCCCATAGGATGACATCACTGAACACCTGTGCCATGTTTTAGTCAAACAGGCACTTTGGTCGCTCACCTGCTGTCCGCCTACATAAGCAAACTTTCTAGTCTTTATAGTTTATCGCAGCCAGGCAGTCAAGTTTTTGATAAGCTGGAAACATAAAACAAGTGAAGATGTGAGGTGATAGCAGTACGCACAATGTGAGTTTTAGGCCATGCTTTGCGTTGGCTTGTGTGTCCTACTGACCTCGTGTCACAATGTGGAGGTGAGTATAGATATGAGACACGTTTCAAAAAGGCGACCCAGCTACATATGGAGAGATAAAAACAGGGCAGAGCTGGACATTTAATGTCAAGATTACCTTTTTTCAAACAGAAAGTGCCAGCGTTTTTGGCAATTTTGAGTCATCGTTCATGATCCACAGAACATTTTGTACGATAACTCTGAAAACACTGAATAGCTCAAATGAAAGAAGAGACTCTCTATTTCATCATGAAAAAAACATTTGTTTTTACCTTGTTCCATTCTTGTTTTATCAGAGGTAGAATGGAGGCAAGTTTCACCCAAATCACCACATTTTGTTTTGCTTTCTAATCTCGGTTATCTCCACTTTCTGCTTTGATCTCTGTGGCATATACCATGTCTTTGTGCTCTCACTACATTTCCCAGAAGCCCCAAAATTACTCACAGGCTGCGGGAGACCACGATCTGCAGCCCACTGCCGAACAAATGAAAAATGTATATATGTGTTAATGGCACTCAAGCATTCTATTTATTTTAATTTTGTGTAGTATTTCATATTTGTAGAGCTTCTATTTGAAGAGAAGACTATTCAAAATGGCTTTTATTTACAAAGTCTATGAAGTGGACTAAAACAGGTCAATGAATTTCATTTACTATTTGTAGTGAATCAATAATTATCCATGATTTCATGACAATGTGTTATGTCTGTATGATGTTGCTCAGAGATCTCTGCACTGACATCAGAATGGATGCGTTTAGTAATGTCGTGCCATAATAAGGTCAGTATTAAGCTTTCATATGCAGTTGCATATGAGAGCATTTGACATTTGTAGCTGCTGCTAATGTACGGTCACATACTGTGGTTTCACACTTTACTTAATGGTAGCATAACACTGAGACCGCCAGAGTCAACAATTGAAAAAAAATCTCAGTTTGCAGTTTATCCATGACATCAGCACATGAAAGTCAGACTATACTTAATCATCCACAATGGTTGTCAGCTACTTGCCAGAACTGCTGGTTAACAAAGTTGGCCATTTGGCTTGTGACTATAGGTTCATTTCAAACATTGTGTACCATATAATCAGCTGTGGAACGGAAGGGTTGTATATTTGTAATGGACGCCATAACTTGCTAATATATGCAGCATTGTGGATTCTTTCATAAATCACTTTGTACCCACTGTGCTGTGTAGTAGTTTGATCCAAAGCACGTTGCTTCTGCAGCCACAATGTTTCAAAAGTTCACTGAGCTTGGCCTGTAATTGCTGCATATTTAGTTTTCTTTTATCATGTTTTCTTCAGACATGCCCAAACCTCCTGAAGAAGATATATTTATACTTCCCGATGAGTACAAGTTCATCCCGAGGACCAAAAGAGCAGTGCCAATGAAGAACCAGGCCAATCAGAAGCTCAACGTGGAGACGCTGGTGGTGGTGGACAGGAAGATGATGGACAACCATGGTCATGAGAACATCACCACATATGTTCTCACTGTGCTCAATATGGTGAGGGAGTTAAAAGTAAATGTTAACATGCGAACACATTATACCTGCTAAACATTGTGTTATATTACCCCTAATTTCCAGTGGATGTGGAACGACGGCAGTTTTGTCGTACCCAATACGTTTCCATTCAAATCAATGTTTCAGTTTCCACCGACGTGCCGACGCCTGCCGAAACAAATCAACAAAGTCTCTATTTTTGTCGGATGTTGGCGCACATCCCATGAATGCAGCACAGAGCAGATCGTGCGGGACAGGAAGTCATGTACAGACACAGAATAAAACATCCGGTTTATTTTCAAAATAAAATAATCTGTGTTTGCGGCAAATTGTATAATCGGCTCTCTTTCACTGACGCTCCGCTGCAACCCGCTATATCACGTGATTATAAGTGAATGTGTAAAATCTCTTTAGTCAGTGAGATCTTGTTCTCATGATTCCAGCTGTACGGCGGAGCCGCAGCAGGCAGAGCTGGTGCGTATTGACGGTTGACGGAAGTTGACGGACGTCGGCGTGGTTCCGCATCCTGTGGAAATTAGGGGTTATTATGTTATATTGTTATAGTGAGCATCTTAGCATGCTGATGTTGGCATTTTGCTAAAAGGACCACTGTACTGAACTGTTTATTTATATAAATTCATTTGAAGTTTCATAGCTCAGTGTTTAGTGACCTGACACCTTGGTCTTGCACATCTTAAAACGTGAAAGTGATATCTGGGTGAGATCATTGCTACGATGCTAACAGTGTCCGTCCCGTCCTGTTTAACTGATCTGCAAGCAAATTCTGTCATTCTTGTTTTGCTACTTAATGACTTACTGACAAATCCAAAGATAATCCGTCTATTTTGAAAACATAGTTCTCTGTAGAAATCAAGCTGGAGGAGTCACCTAAACACAGTATGGGGTTTCAGAGAAAACACCAGCGCCCTACCCCACCTGCCAGCTCTCATGGGTCTCACAAGGGTTATTTAATATTTTCTAAAAATTAAATCTGATATGCTGTTCCAGCATCTGCGTAGATTTATGTTTTCTTCGCAGCCGAGTGGAAAGACTTCAAAGGCGTTAATTACCAATTTAAAAAAACATACTGTACATTATGTACCACAAAACACTGAGGCTCTATGGAAACTGAGGATTGTTTCTTCTAAAACACAGTGATTCACTGTATCTGTTGAATTTTGCAAATCTGGAGCTCTGTCAAACACTGGTGTTCCAGGAGGACCTAGTTTAAGTAAGTGGTTTTGATTGCCTCTTTTGACCTTTGAATTCAGCTTGAGTTTGGTAACAAACCACAGCCATGTGTCTTCATATGAGTCAGACAGAGACCAAACATCAGGAACATAAGGAATGAATGAGAGGGAGTGAAAAAAGGCAGAGTGAGTGGCACCTGAAGTCTTCACAGGTCCCGAGAGTAAGAGAGCGAACAAGAGCAAGCGATCACAAAGCCCAACGTGTTATGATTGATGGTCAGATATCCGTGTGAGTACAAGAAGCTGAATTGAAAACAGCAGTTATGGCTGTCATACCTCACCGATACCGGCAAAAGTAACGTCAAAGTGTGTTGTCTGATACAGACCTGAAACAGGACTCTATACTGTGTGACTATAAGAACTTATAGATAGAACAGTATCAATGTAAAGACTTCATGTAGCCTAGTGCTGGTACACTTTACCCATCATACCAATATCAACAATATCCATAATAATTTAGCTCATTGAGTGCCAGCTATTTTATAAAACAGAAAGTGCCTTATGTCGTTTTTTTTGCCCATTTTGAGTCATATTTCAAGTCCCACAGAATATTTTGTACTGTGTCTCTGAAAACATTGAATATCTCAAATGAAAGAAATGACTCTCTATTTCGTCATGACAAAAATGTTTGTTTTTACCTTGTTCCATTCTTGTTTTATCTGGAGGAGAGCAAAGGCCACTTTCACCAAAATCACCAGTTTTTGTCCAGATTTGTTGTTTTGCTCTCTAAATGCGATCGTCTCCACTTCCTGCTTTGATCTCCGTGGTGCATATTAACCGTTTGTGTCCCGACTACAAATTACAGAAGCCCTGAAATTACTGACAGGCTGCGGGAGACCAGCGAGACACTGTAAAAAAGAACACTTTGACTGCATAACTTGTCAATGGCACTCAAGCGTTGGATTTTAATTGGCGACGTCACTCGTCAATCGCACTCAAAGAGTTAATTGACGTTGAAATACGCTAATGGCACTCAAGGAGTTAGAAGTACTTTATTATAAATTTTAATATTTTAATGGCTGTCCCCACATGTCTGAGGGCAGATTAACAACAATTAAAAAATCTATTTACTAAGCTAATTCAGCATCTTGCTGAAAATACATTCCTTTGTTAGGTTTTAGTGGATTACAGCACCTGTGCTCAGTAACGATGTTTGACAGTCTTGTAGCCAAAACTGCCCATTGTTGAGTATTACCTTGATAACATACCACATTAAAAATAAAAATATGTAATAATGTTTTATCTGTGTGCACTCTAGGTCTCCAGTCTCTTCAAAGACGGCACGATAGGGGGGAACATCAACATAGTGATAGTTGGTTTGGTGCTTCTGGATGAAGAGCAGGTGAGCAAAAATCCAACCTCTAAGTAAACTCTGTGATTGATGGCTACATTTTAAAATGGGTTTGTCGAGTTGAACATTTTAAAAATTCCTTCCTTAAAGGGCTTAAAATTCATGTGGTTTTCAAAGGAACTTCAAGAACACCAGTAAAAGTGTGTGGTGTCCTTCTGTGTTCGTGGAGCTTCAGGGTAAAACACAAACAAAACTGTAAAGAAAAACCAGATCATTTTGTTTATTTATTTATTTATTTGTTTGTTTTCATGCCTGAAGGTCTAGACCACTTTGGTCTCTCAGAGGGTTTCCCGGGGTCGTCCTAACTGCTGGAGACTTTTACAGTGGTTAATTATAGGGTGTACATGTCCTTGGATCTCTGCCAGATTTAGGAGGGAAATTCTCTTCAAGTGTGAGAGATGGAAGGACAAGAGGGGGAAAAAAAGAGGGAGAGGGACAGAAGCAGAGAGAAACAGGTGGGGCACTGTCGGAGAAAAAGAGTCAAGCAGGCCGAGGAGAACGGATTCTAGTTTCCAGCCACCTGTGATGTTAATGAATTTCCTTAAGAGGCAATTATCAGCAGGAGGAATGGCAAAAATGTTGCAGATGTTTGTTAGTATCTCATGTTGCCTTTTTATGTATAAAGTAGGGCTGACGAAATTAGCACGTTAACGCGATTAATCCAAGTTAATGTGCAAATTCGGGCAAGGGTAACTGCCCAGAATATGTTGCCGTAGTATCTGGATTATAACGGGTGACAGTAAATGTGAATGTGAATGTGTGCATGAATTCAGCACAGAACAGATTGTGTGGGACAGGAAGTTGTGTACAGATCATCCATGTTCATCCGTGTTTGTGGCGGATCGTATGATCGATTTCCTTCTGCTGTTTGGACACAGGGTGGTTCTCTTTTCACTGACACTGCGCTGTAACTCGCTCTATTGCACGATTATACGTGAAATTGTGAGATCTCATTTGTCAGCGAGATCTCGTTTTTGTGATTCCAGCTGTCCGGCAGAGCCGCAGCAGGTGGATCTGGTGCGTACTGACGGACGACGTCTATCGACGGTATCATTCCACATCCAGTGGAAATTAGGAGTTACCGTCATACATGCCACTGCCTTAACACTGACTAATTGGGTTTTCATCTGGTTTTATTGATATTTATCGAGGCAGAGGGAAGAGGGATTTGTCTCATGTATATTCATAACGCTATGAGCTCGCATCCTCCTTTCCTAAAACAGTATTATCTCTCGTTCCGCCTCGTTTTCATTTCTTCATCTCACAGGATGGCTTGGTGATCAACCACCACGCAGACCACACATTGAATAGCTTCTGCCACTGGCAATCCACTCTGGGAGGCAGAGAGGGCCGACACCACGACCACGCCATCCTCCTCACAGGACTCGACATCTGCTCTTGGAAGAATGAACCCTGTGACACTCTTGGTAAGCTACCAACATCCTCACCGCTGAGCAGTCGATTCTGCAGTTATTAAAAGCCTGAAAGTGTCATTTAGAACAATAAATGCCAAAACAAAAGCAAGGCCAGGAGGAAATGCTGATCCACTTGTTAAAATAATGATGTGGGAAAGTAAAAGTGTTTTTCGTGACATTCGAGTCACATAAATGCCATCTGTCCCTGTTTAGTGTTTGTTTCTTACTCTTGATAGAAATGTGCCATTCTCTCTTGCTGTTGTTTTCTCTGGGAAGGTGTCCTCGTCTTCTGTCACACGTCGTGACCGACAGTCATCAGCCAAACCAGATGTTGAAAGCTGCAGCTGCTTGATCTTTTCAGCTCCATAACACAATGTACATAGCAATGTGGATAAGTAAACATTTTACAGTGGATAAAAACAAAAAAACATTACTGTTATGAGCATAAAAAAGCATCAAGGGAAATCTGAAACATATTCACAGCTGTATTATTGCAGATGCAATATCAAGTTCAGGAAATTGCACTAATGACACACATGCTAATCATGTTTTCACTTAAAGAAGAGAACATTCAAAAGTGCTCTTTAGCTATTATGGGTACAGACCGAGATCGACTCCTTTAAAAACACCAAGTCATTGTGAGTGCAGCCATCTAACAAACTAACAACAGCTTGTTTTTGGTAATGACCATGCAAACACATTGTTGTCTCCCACACTGTGAGAAAAAAACTTCCATTGTGAGTCTCAGAGCAACACACACACACACGCCCTTCAAACCCCAGACTTAAGTTTTGACTTCAAAGTGTTGAGACTAGCATTAGCCCTAATCGTTGCTATGGAAGCCCAGTTCAAAGGTCTGTGTGTGTGCACTCAAAGGAGTTATTCTGAGTAATTCCTAAATGTGAGAGGCAAAATGGGCATTAGTGCTACCAGTCAGTATATAACACACTTTATTTGCTTTACTGTAACAGCTCTACCCCTCAGTGTTTGCTTCCATATTTCAGAACCAGTATATAATATCAACGATCCGCCTCTTTCCTGACACAGAAAAGCATCTAAATGACCGTTCTCACAGTCAATCTGCCTGCTTGTGTTTTATACCATTATTCACATTAGCAATGTACATGAGAACATTACTTCAGGGGTTCTGCACTCTATGGCGAATGACTTGGAGGCCGTAAAATAACAAAACGCTAAGCTAAATTCTCCCTCAGACACCGAGACAAAAACATTAAGGGAGGCCCCCATGGGTATTATCCTTTTTGATTCACAGCCAGGGGTGCCTTGTGTGTGTGTGTGTGTGTGTGTGTGTGTGTGTGTGTGTGTGTGTGTGTGTGGAGGAGAATGGACAGAGAGGCATAAAGAAAGCTGAATAGTTAAAGGGAGTTTAATAGAGAATGAGAGATGTGAGAAAGAAGTGAAGACGGATAAAGAATGTTTTAAAGTGAAGTCAAAGGTAGCAGGGGATCCAGGAATGTTTCCACTGGGTCTCATATTTTAACATGTGGTGGGGTTTTAACCCACTTATTCTGGCTTTGATATTCCTTATGCATGCAGTTGTTGAGTTTTGGGCTTTCCAGCTCAGAGAATCCTGTTGCTGTTACAAACATTTTTTTTTTTTTTTTGGTTTTGCAGGTTTTGCTCCAATCAGTGGGATGTGCAGTAAGTACCGGAGCTGTACCATTAATGAGGACACAGGTCTGGGTCTGGCATTCACCATCGCCCATGAATCTGGACACAAGTAAGGATTTCCATCCCTCCCATGAGTGCTTGATGACAAAATAGAGAGTTCTGAGACAATGTCGTGGTTTCTGTTTGCTCGCCCTCGCTACAAACACATTTACATGACACAACTGTCTTCTACTGTTCGATTAAATAGTATGAATTCATCACTATGGAGCACTGTAACCATAACTTGTACACAGAAAATATGTCATACCTTCATACTTACTCCACAGTTTTGGAATGGTCCACGATGGTGAAGGGAATGTTTGTAAGAAGTCAGAAGGCAACATCATGTCTCCCACATTAGCGGGTCACAATGGTATCTTCTCCTGGTCTGACTGCAGCCGCCAGTACCTCAGCCGCTTCCTCAAGTAAGCAACCATATTTTCTGTTACTGTTATGCCTGTGTTGTGGAGCTAATTCACTGTTCTTCATAATGAGATTTATGGACATTACTGCTTGAAGAGTCTCATTACGTTTTCAAAAAATAAGACTTCTATCATCCCCATGTGGCCCATTGATGAGTAATGAGTAAACCCGCTTGCCAGCCTTTGTTGAGTGCTCATGCAACAAAGACATAAAGCACTCTATCAGTTTATAAAATGGACATATTAAAGCAAGAGCTCCCCCTTGCAATAGCCACTTAGCATGCATTGTGTCTATACTATTCAACATGTGTTACTGACAGGAAAAAAACATGTCAGCAGCCGATATATCAGTTACAAATAGTGATCGGAGAGTTTTGCAAAAGCACGGTGCCAGCAAGCCTGCTGTATGCCCTGGAAGTGTGTAACGTGTGAGACTGCAGCATATCGCTGACATAGCAACTAAGTGATATGTGGTACTGCTATTCCTAAGTGTAGTTTTACTGTTTCGTGTGTCAGCGTACGTGCGAGCGAGAGTATGTGAGGGAGAAAGTTGTGTGTGTTTGTACAAAAAAAAAAAAAAAAAAGAAACTGCATTTCATGCATGCAGCCCGCTCATCCAAGTGAAGAAAACAAGCATCACAGACATAGCGTCGATGTGTCTGGTTGTGTTTCTCTGTCTGTGCGTGTGTGTGTGTGTGTGTGTGTGTGTGTGCTTGAAATGAGATAGCTCAAAGCCAGTGCCCGCCACTAAATTTACCAGTGTGTTAACTGAGCTGTCAGGTCTCCCCTCTCAGAGTGGTGGAGACAGACAGTGTATTTCCTCGCTGAGTTATTAGAGCTGGGGTGACCTCACCCTTGTTAGGCCTGTCAGCCTTATATTAAACTCCCATCACCCCCTGAGGCCACGTGGAGGGGATCTCTGCACCACTGAAACAACCAGGGCTTCTCTTCCTGGATAATCACTGAATAATAAAAACACTGAAACGCTGTACGTTTTCCTAATTGCAATCAACACAATGTTATGATATTTAAATGGTTTTGGCTAAACGTGTCTCGTCGAGTTAACAGAGACTCCTGAATGTCTCTACCTTGGTCTGCTGTGGAGGGGTAGTGTTGTGTCAGCCAGCAGAGTTTACATCACACTCACTCTAAATCCGCCTCTCCTCAGTTAGCTGTGACAGAGAGGTCTGTGCCGACGCTGTATGTATAGTCAGATGCTTTATTTGACCTCTTTGTCGTATCTCAACATCCATGGCAAGGGAAGCAAAACCAAACCACTTGACGGTGTCTTTGTTAGTGATTTGTGTTAATCAGTGACCACTAAAGCTCACAGATTAACACATTATAGCTCTTTTCCGAACGAAGTCCGTACAAAAACTGAAGAGTAGAAACAACAATTTGCTGGTTTATGGGGGAGTTAATTGTCAGACGGTTTCTTAGCCTGAACCAGTGACTTCTTTTCAACCAGACAGGTAACTTCACATCATTTTTGTGTGGCTTAAATAAATAAGAAATGATGTATTAATCAGTAAGATTTAGGGGTGCAACGATTAGTTGACGTAGTTGACAAAAAATTTATTAATTTGTTGATAATAGTCGGTGGCGCTCGTATTTTTTCCAGTCGGAAACGAATATGCGCAAGTCAATGCGACCGGTGATCGACAAGCAAGAGAGAAATTGCTGCAACAACATCACGTGCTAAAAGATCTTAAGTCTGGAACATTTCTCCTTAAAAACATGAGAGACACGGCGAACGTGCTCTACATGCAGCACGGCTGTGATGCGGCAGCATTTAAAGTGGAGGCATGCAGTGTTGGGCAGTAATGCGTTATTAATAGAAACATGTCACTGTAACGCCATTACCTATGGCAGTAGCTAATACTCTAACGCATTACTTTTTAAATAAATAAACAAAGTTACTGTTACAATATGGTGCGTTTGTCCGTTATTTGATAAATGATTTCCTGATTGATGAATTGAAATTGTTTTCATTCATGCTCTCAGATGTCTTTATGGATGGGGGGACATGTCCCCTTCAGATTCATAGAGACACTAATCCGTCCCCCCACTTTCCAGCATAAGGAGACAAATATTGGTAAAACAGAGCGTTAATGTCATTGCAGCAGCAGTGGGAGCCTGGCGTTTGAGTGATTCAACTCATGGTGCTTTCAATTTGTACAGGAATGTCAGAATTTCCAAGCTCCAAGTCAGAATTTAAATCATTACAGTAACACATTACTTTTGGTGAAGGTAATCAACAAAGTACTTGAGTTACTTTTTGAATGAAGTAACTAGTAACTGTAGTTACTATTTTTCAGTAACTAGCTCAACACTGGAGGCAGCTTCTGTTCACTACAGAATGAATACACAAAATACACTTTTCTCATTGAGGAAGCTCCATTGCTTTTATTTTGAATGTCATTTATTTACATAAAAAATGATATTTTTATCAGCACTTCTGTCCTTGCTTTTAAATGGACAAAAGTTTAAAACAGTTATTTTTACTTTTATAGGAGCCTAATGAGCAGCACAGTCCATAAGTATTTCTGAATGATAGTAGTCATCTTTATCGTCTTTATTGTTAGTTAAAACAACCTCTAGCTGAATTTAAAAGCCAATGGCTAAATAAAAGCCACTGAACAGGTGTACGCTTCATAAATCTATTAGTCGAGTAATCATGAAGATAGTCGTTAGATTAGTTGATTACCCATTAAGATAGTTGATAGATTAGAGGACTATCAAAATAATTGTTAGTTTTTGCTCTAGTGAGCTTTGGAGGTGCTGATAGGTGGATTTTGTGGCCTTTGGACAGACCATGTTTAACCTTAATTTTACTGGCTACCGCCAGTCCTCTTGCCATATTGGCATTAAAAAAAAATCATTTTTCACATAACATCCTGTTGTTGTTATTGTATTTGATCTTCCACCAAACCATGGTGAATAAAAAAGCCCAAACATTTTTGCTTTGAAGAGAAATTCTGCAGGGAATCCTAGAAAAGAATGGGTATTTTTATCCTCAGTTGATGACAATCTCATGGCATAAAGTGCTCACAGCTTAAATTTTGAGAAAACACTGTGTCCTAACCCTCTCACGGTGCCAGTTGATGAAAAGCTGCTCTGAAAGGAATCTGTTCTGAACTACAATGGGCTTATAGTTTCATGTGTGAGTGAGTGACAGCCTGCCTGCTCATGCACAGGCCTTACTTGAACTCCTGCTGATGTGTGTGTATACTGTAAATGTAATGTATTTTTCAGAAGTGAATAATGTTGAATATCTGAGTATTGCACTTGCAGAACAGCCATTGTTCTCTGCGGACACATAGGACCCATAAAGCGATAGCAGATCACACACACAGACACACTCTGCTAAAGCAATCATGACCACTCACTTGCAAAAACCTCTCCGACATATTTTGCCTTTTCATGCCATTTCCACCATATTGTTGTATTATATTCCCCTGACTTCAGTGTATAAGCTGTAAAACATCTCTGTGTAGTAACCAGTGATATCAGTTAACATTGGAAACCCCCACTGGTGTTAGGATATGAGCGATATGGGCAAAGTTTTTTTTTTATGTCTGAACCCCTGATGCGTTAAAACCATTACTCTCAGGGTTTGAGTTTGGCAACTTGTTATGTTACCATGGTAACACTTTAGAGTATTCACCGAAGTGGGAAACAATGGCGCATCATGGACTCATGCTCCATGTGTGCACAGCATGGACCCTTATATACCAGCAACTTTACATTTATAAAACATGCATGTTTTATATCACCAGTTGTCTAAAGATTAATATTTAATTGTTTCCTTTTACTGTGTCATTCACGATTTTCCTTTCTTCTCCTGTTCTCCACGACCTTTTCCTTCCATCTCACTTCTTCTCTTTTATCTCCTTCTCTTTCTTTTCCATTACTTCCTCTCCTCCAGTTCTGCCCAGGCTGTGTGCTTATCAGATGAACCCAGAGCAGTCAAGGAGTATCAGTACCCCGAGAAGCTGCCTGGCGAGCTGTACGACGCAGATACACAGTGTAAATGGCAATTCGGGGAGAAGGCCAAACTCTGCACCCTCGACTTTAAGAAGGTAAAATTGATTTTGGCTCATTTATGTTATCCCATGCAAATGTACAAAGAAGTTAAAAATCTCATGCCGTGCTATAACCCTCTCTGGGGTTTTCTCAGCACACCCACTCGGTGCTTAATTAGTTTAAAACAATGTGGTGGCAATTGTTCCTTAGGAAAAAAAAAACAAAGGAAGAAGCTAAGAGTGGGTTGGGGGAATGAGGTAAAGGAAAAAGGAAGAATAAAGGAAAGCGGAAGGAAAAGAGAAACTGATTAGGATTGTATTGCCTCATATGCACACACACACACACACACATGCGTGCATAATGTGCTCTCTCACACACGCAAACACAAAGAGTTATAATTCTGCCCATGAAATACTCACAGGGATGGATGACTAAATATACACTGGAGCGTTGCCAATGGGAATCTCTCCTTGTTGCTCTCCCATTGTCTCATTACTGCTGATGTTGCTGGATGAGATTCCCTGCCTGAGTCCAGATAAGGTTTAGATTACTTCAGTGTTTAACGGCACTCTAAAGACTCCTTTGCAGGTTCGTCCAGGTCTGCACACTGTTTACATACAGTAAGCTCCTTAACCACAAAATCAGTTGTCCTCCATGTTTACCTCCAAGCAGAACTCTCAAACTGTATGTCTGGAGCATTTCTCAGTTACTAGAAGACTTTAAGTGGTGAAAAATTGCACAGTGGCCCTGAATGAAATCGACTGTTCTACTGTGTTTCTGCAGCCTGTAAGACCATTTGTGTCAACATTGATTTCGACCAAATGTACCTATCTGCCACCTAGAGATTTATTGTATACTCCACATTCTACCCAGGCTGTTTATTCTTTTGGTGGGTGTTAACTCTTTAAGTGCTAAAGATGTTTTCAAATATAATGTATGTATACATCTTTCCTTTTTTCAGCAGCAGGGACAAAAGGGCACTCTCCCTAATATAAATAAGTAATTTTGGGTCTTCTGGGATTTGTAGTCAGGACATAAAGAGACGGTATATGCCACAGAGATCAAAGCAGGAAGTGGAAACGATCACAATTAGAGAGCAAAACAAACGGAATCTGGACAAAAAGTGGTGATTTCACTGAAAGTGGCCTCTACTCTACCTCTGATAAAACAAAAACAGAACAAGGTCAAAACAAACGTTTTTTTTCATGATGAAATACAGAGTCTCCTCTTTCATTTGAGCTATTCAGTGTTTTCAAAGTCATCGTTCAAAATATTCATGAATGACTCAAAATGGCCAAAAACACTGGCACAAGGCACTTTCGTTTTTAAGGGTTGGCACTCAATGAGTTAATATGACTTGTTCCTGTAGCACTTGAAGGCGACACACTGGTCAAATTCTTCTGGACGAGACCAAATGACTTCTGAATATGCCCTTGAGACTATAATCCAGAAACTCCTAACTTCTGAATGGACTGGAGTATGGGACAGGACTGGCAAGCAGACAAATAGAAAAGTCTTCTTTTCTTCTTTTTCTTCCTTCTCTTCAAGATTACTTTTGTGGTTTTCTGCTTTATTGAAGAGTACGGTGGAAAATGGCAATGTCAGCTTTATAGCACATTTAAAAAGCCTGTGGCTAACCAAAGTGCTTTACATGATAAAGTAATCAACAACAATAAAATAAAAGCGAAACAGTAAAAACAGTGAAATAAGACAGATAAAAGATCCAAATAGGTGACTGTGCTCTGCCAAAAGCCAGGGTAAACAAGTGCGTCTTAATACAGTTTTTAAAAATGGAGAGGCTATTCGCCGACCACACAGAAGGAGGCAAAGCATTCCACAGTGTGGGAGCCGCCACTGCAAAGACTCAATCTCCTCATGTTTTTAAATGTGATTGAGGAACATCCAGGACCATCTGGTCAGCTGACCTGAGGGCTCTGGAGTGTCGACGCACCTTTACAAGGTCAGATGAGTATTCTGGGGCCAGTCCATTCACAGACAGCCGTTTTATAAAACAGAAGTGCCTTGTGCACCCACAGAATATTTTGTACTATGTCTCTGAAAACACTGAGTAGCTCGAATGAAAGAAGAGACTCTATTTCGTCATGAAAAAATGTTTGTTTTTACCTTGTTCCGTTCTTGTTTTATCTGTCCATTTTGCTCTCTAATCTCGATCGTCTCCACTTCCTGCTTTGATCTCCTTGGAGTATACCATCTTTTTATGCTCCGCCTACATCTCCCAGAAGCCCCAAAATTACTCACAGGTTGCGGGAGACCACGATCCTGAAAAAACACTTTGACGTATTATTGCATCGATGGCACTCAAGCGTCGGATTTTAAATGACGTTGAAATACGTCAATGACACCAAAGAGTTAAAATCAATCCTGTACCTAACCGGAAGCCATTGAAGTGAGGAAAATACCACTTCTTTGCCCCGGTTAGTAGACGAGCAGTTACATTTTACAGTAATCTAAACGAATTGTAATGAAAGTGTGGATCACTTTTTACAGAAAAAGTTTGGGGAAGCGGGTTCAAAATGAATGCCACAGAGATTATTAGTTGGATTTGAACCCATGATATCGGCACATGGTATCCTACTTAGCCCACTCATCTAAACATTCAGACATACATGTGTTATATCAGCTATAAGATATTTGTGAATCACTCCCTCGTGGTGTTGTTTTTTGGTCCTGTACTGTATTTTTTTATGCACCTGGTAGCAGCAAGGTGCACAGGACCCGAAGGTCCCCAAGCTGCACTAATGTTCACTGTCTTTCCAGACACTTGTTACTCATAAAAAACACTACAAGAATCGGCCTCTGAGGTGCAATTCATTGTGTAATGAATTCATATTTCCAGAACTTTTTGGCAGGCTTTGTAAAGATAAGATACAGCTGGAGGAGCCAAATGATACTCTCCATGGTGTGCGTGGTGTGTTAGATAGAGCTGGGTTACCGTAGCAAACAGCAAAATAATGTTTTTCCCTTTTACCCGTGAACTCAGTTTTTATCTCACTCTGTCCATCATATCTCTCTCTCTCTCTCTCTCTCTCTCTCTCTCTCTCTCTGTCTTTTCCTTCCATCACTCACTTCTTGCCATTTTTACCGCTAAAAAAAAAAAAAGCCTGAGCAAGCAAAACAGCTGGACAAATAGGCCTTGGGATGAAATCCATGGTGGCTCTTGGCAGCATCAAGTCGAAGCCGGGGTGCCTGTCAACATCTGCACTGAGTTGTCAAAATCTGATATAGTCATTCAGATAGTAATGGAGTGGACATGTTAGAAGTAGCAGGCCATGTTTCTCAGGCAACGTGAGCAGGGAAACCACCCAGAGCTCCCATCTGAATCTTTCCACCCACTGCTGAGAAACAGAGCCATGACATCATAAGTTGAAGTCAATTGTGCCCTGTTAATGCACATAATTGCTTCGCATTATCTTCGTTTATATGCAGGTTTCACTTTTTCTCACCATGCATGCTCAGCACGGAAAATGGATGAAAATGTCACAGTTTTTTTTTTTATTTAAGTAGTTTGTCATTCTGCTGGAGAAACAATGGACTTTCCTTCGTTATTATCACTGATGCATTGCATTTCCTCTGGGATAATAAATAGCTATCCTAGCTACTGAAGCATAAATATTTTGGAGATACAAGGTTGCTGCACACTGATTCACTCCATTCTCTCTTTCAGCAAGTTTCCATCAACAAGTTTTAATAGCTCTCTAGTGGCAAAATAACAATGTTATCATATTTTATTGTCCCTCCCTTTGCTCGCTTTGTTTACAGCTGTTGTGAGAAGGATACTGATACTGAACATATGCTAGTAGTGCCGTGTGATTTACTCTTTGCCATTCTCCCATGTTGTCCCAGGATATCTGCAAGGCACTGTGGTGCCACCGAGTTGGGAGGAAGTGTGAGACCAAGTTCATGCCAGCTGCTGAAGGCTCTGCCTGTGGCCCTGATATGGTGACTTAACACGTGTATTTGTGTGCGTGTTTGTGTGTGAGAAAGAGGTGGGGGGTGGGTGATATGCTCATAGTCTTTGTCACCTAAAGAGTGGCATCATATCACTGACATGGGAACCCACTCATTTCTGTTGGACTTCTTTATCCATTGCCTTCAAGCCAATTCACGTGGTCATACGACACATTTCCAGCAGCTAGGAGATACATGCAGCTAGATACCTCTTTCTACAGGTCGTCATTCATCATGCTTTTCTTTTTTATTCCCTTTAATCATGACAACACTAAGATAAACTCCAAAATATTTTTTTCTGTTAATATGCCAAATGAGGACAGCATGTGATTCTTTTCTTCTGCTTACTTGAATGTTGCCAGCACTCTGCTCCATGGCAACATCCTCCCAAATAAATCCACAAATGAGCCTCTCACAAACACACAATGTACCTGCAGTTATGGTGAAAATATGCCCAACAAGTAGCCTGACAAGCCAGACTATGACATGATATGTGTAGTCTGGGGGCAGTCAATAGGCAGAGTTGATGCCTGTGGGTGGGACCAACCATTGTAGTTCAAACTGCCTCTGCATGTAATAGGTCAGCGCTATGACCAATCAGATCAACGGACAATGTGACGTTTTCAGAGCGAGTTTCAGTAAGCCCCATCCTTTTAGCAACCAGCGGAGCCAGGTGCTATATTAGACTTTTGCTGTAGCCGGTCAGCAGAACAGCAAATCTCTCTTAAAACAAATGACTTGAGTGCTTCTTTCTGCTCAACTTTCAAAGAAAAGCCTAAGTCTAACTCTTCCAAAATCGATAACAGGGCCGTTAGGCACAGCAATCTTCCTTGTTCTGCTATTTCCAGCATCACGCAGCCCTGCCGTCATCGTGCTACACCAACCCCAACGACTCGCTACGCAGATAGAGCACTGTGATTGGTCCAACAGACCCTTGCCGCAGCCAGTATTAGCCCCCTACGGTGCGCAGCTAGACATCCTGCTAGGCAAAAATTTTGAAAAATTTTATTTTCTGCCACTTGGGGTGCGTCTAGATTTCTAGGCTACCCAAAAAGTCAATGCGAACAAGAACATTAGAAGTGAGAGCTCTCGGATTTCCTGCACAAATCCAATGACTCAAATTTTGAGTGGATTTTCCCTTTATGGCATCAGCTTTTCTCTCGCTGTGCTGCTTAGTATTATCAGCTGTGTGACATTTAGTATAAGAGAGGTAGAGCTCATAAAAAGATGTCTCACACTCAGATGCACGCACAGATTCCTCCTGCAAGGGAAACCACTGACCTCAGAGTGAGTAAATTAGACAAAGAGGGAGATTCTTTTATAAGGTAAACAGGCAAAATTGGCAGATATACTGTTATAAAAGTAAATTCATTGAGTGTTTTAGTGTTATGTGGTGCAGACACTTAAAATCAGTTTGGCAAAATCAGTTTCAAGACACCAATACTTTGTGCAGACTAATACATAAGCAAAGAGTTTTTATTGACTTTGTTGTGTTTTACATGTGGGTTCATTTGAGTGCACTGACAGTGTAATATCTCCTTTTGATAGAGGTAGCACACTCTCCCTCCATTATTTTACCTCGGGGAGCAGCTGCAATTGGTTTGTTGCTGACGTGGCAAAAATATGCCATTGGGGCTCAAGCCAAAAAGCAATCTTGTGCTCTTTATTTATTCTTTGTTTCTTTCCGTACTTCTTTCAAGATGATTCTCCCCCAAGGCTCGCTCTCTCTTGCCCCTCTCTCCCCTCATCCACATTTGCTTCTCAATATATCGAACTTGATGGTTTAATCCTGCCCTCTCCCTCCACGGGACAATTAAGTGAACACAAACAATGACAGGCTCACTTAGGAATCTGTGGCACTCAGCCGCAGGGGGAAAACTGAGGGGAAATCAGCTGTTCTAGCTCTTAAGTCAGGGACCACAAGATTAGTTGGAGAGGCGAGTGAGACAGTGTGTGTGCCAGTGTGCGTCTCGTGGCAGGCGTGAACACACACTGAGAACAGGAACAGCTGAATGCATGGCGTCCTATCAATGCTGGTACATAAGTTGGTTGTGTATGCACAGCATGTGTGTGCTTGCAAAGACTCTTGAGATCACTCTGAGGCGAGGAGTTGAACATATGGTGCCTGAGGTCATCTTGACATGTACAGATCCAGTTCAATCCCATGCCAGCTGGGAACAGCCATGTGACATAATGTTGCTTTATGATTCTCACATTACATTTTGAGGGCTTTTTAGTGAATTACTGCTCATTGTGGCGTTTGACATTATGTGATTGGCTGAGGTTATACATTAAATAACTTGATTCATGAGGCGTGAGCTTCCTGTGGCACCTCCATCATCTCATGCATTGCACTTTACAGTCAAACTGCATTCACATAATGATGCCGTTTAGTTAAATATTCCTCTCCTGCATTGCCCGGTTGCCTCATCATGGAACACCACTTGTGCAGAGAGGTGGTGGTATCTGAGGAGGTAATTGTGAACTCCACTAAAGCTCCTCTCTGCAGTGTAAAAAGAAGCAGCTGGTGACTTCATGTGCGTCTCCAAACACTCCCCAGGACAGACTGTGAGGGGAATTTTTCTCCCTATTGAGAGAATATGGGTACCAAGGCATAGTAAAAATCTGCTGGTTCTGGTTTACTTCTTTCAAATATTAGACATACGCCAGTTATATAAACAAATAAAAAAAAAAAAAAGTTCTGTGGCTTTTTGTCACACACAGAGCGTTCTGCGATGACATTTTCTCGTGTAAAAATGGCAGGGTCGACTTGTGTTTGGCTTTTACAGTCTAGTAGGATGTCACGCATCCAATGATGCTTCCAATGACAACACTCGTTGGCCAATCAGTGGAAGGCAGTCAGCTGACCTCACGTTTTAGCATCCCTTCGGCTTGACCCGGGGCTGAGGAGGTACGAAAAAATTACCCTGTACCAGGTACTAGTGGAAAAGCGCTACAACCGTGTTGAGCCATGCCGTACCGTACGGCGCCATAAAAGGCTACCCAGCCTCCATAGCCTGGTTGATTTGCACATGGAAAGCAGTTAAATTAATCTCATTGCCTTAGCAGATATTTATTATTTTGTTTTATTACTGAAATGATTCAAAAGATGTTTTTTCAGCAGTGATGAAACATCACTATATTGTATTTTTTATGTATTTTTGCATTGTTGGCAACGGCATTTCAACCTGTTTCATGTTTTTACAGTCGTTTTTTTTATTTTATTGCTTTTACAATGAAAAAAGTATGAAGGAAAAACAAATGTACCCTATTACTGTAGGAGAATATCCTTGTCAGGTATGAGAGAGTTTTTCCACATTCAGTTGTGTTTGGCTTAGCTCTGTTAATTCTAACTGATGACAGCTCAAGGTAGGGGCTGTCCAAAACACAGCACAACCGGAGCTTCACTGATAGATTGTGAGTATGTAACCAGGACTGGAGCATGACCTTTCTGACAGCAGTTAAACCTGACAGCTATATCTTCTATGGTTTGACAGTCAGTCGTCATAAAGAAGATAAAGGGCAGGATCTGTTAGAAAGTCTCTGTTTTTGACACTTTTATGACACTTTTCTCTGAGCTGGTGTCTGCCTCCACTCCACTCATGACTCTTCTCTCTCATTCATCTAGTGGTGTCGAAGGGGCCAGTGTGTGAAACAAGGTGATGAGGGCCCGAGGCCTCAGCATGGCCAGTGGTCAGAGTGGTCATCCTGGTCTGCCTGCTCGAGAAGCTGTGAGAGCGGAGTCACCTATAGAGAGAGGCAGTGCAACAACCCAAGGTAGAGAAATATCTTCGCAGTAACTGCCCCGAACAAACCAGTACAGCAGTGCATGTTCGCAACAGTTTTAATACAGGGTTCCCGCAGTTCCTTAAATTCTTAGTTTCTTAAATTCTTAAATTCTTAAAGTCTTAAATTTACCGTAAATTTGCAGTAGGTATTAAATAAATTTCAGACGGTGCGTTTAATTCCAATAGGAAAACACAGTATTCAGAGATTTACTGCAGTTTTGCACGTTATTTTGTTCACAAAGTTCACTTCTTTGTTCTTGAAAGTTGTGAAATGAAAGTTGTCGAAAAAAGTTAAGTGTCATGCCTTCAATTTATATCGTTGTTGCAAGTGTTAAAGGGCTGAAAAAAAATCATAAAAAATTATTAACGCAGATTAATCGGTTATCAGATTTTTGTTAACGCTAAATATGGATATCGGCATCGGCTTCAAATATATTGGTCTATATTGGTCGGGCCCTGCAATAAATTTACTATTTTTTTACCATAGAAATTGTGTTAAATTATATTTGTTGATGTCTTAAAAAGGTCTTTAAAAGTATTAAATTTGACTTTTAAAATGGTGCAAGAACCCTGTGACACTGTTACGACCACAGGAACAGTTTGACATTTTTGGATATGCTTTTCTATTTGTAAAAATTTAGACAAAAACATCAACAATGCTCTCATTGCAACTTAGCATGTTACTCCAGCTGGGAGGTCTTTATGGAAAGCTAAACTGACCACCAGTGATCAATCTTCTTATCAAACTCATGAACGCAAGAAAGTGAGTATTTTCCAAAATGTCTAACAAAAACAATCATCAGTCAACACAGAAATTATGCAATGAAAAAGCTTAAAAAGGGTAAAACCCAAAACTACTGGAATCACATCAAACATATATATAAAACTTTAGCCATTTCCTAATTGTCTGGAGACACTGAAGATTTAGTGACTTATGTTTTAATACAGAGATGGTCTGTACTGTTTGCAACTGCTGGTCTAAAGGCCAAAAGTTTACTAAGACACGTGATTAAAATAGCGAGGATCACTCACATGGGTCTGTCGCTTCATCACTTATCTACTCACTTAGTCCCTATACTCATCAGTCACTCAGGATTATTTGCTCCGCTAGCCAGTAAAGAGGCCCTATCCGAAATGCCGAGGCCTCCTCTATATCATGTCATGCCAAGATCCTGACAAGTGGCGGTCTAAATTAGACAGAGAGTGATGAGGCGAAAGAGAGGGAGATGGTGGTGGAGGGTAAGGAAGACAAAGACAGCCAAGGAGAGAGGGAAAGGGGGAGGGAAGGGGGATAGGAGAGATGACAGAGAAGGGATTAAAAAAGCAAAAGATGAAATGCAGAGATATAAAAGGGGAGAATCTGAGAGTGAGAGAGAGATAAGTGACAATGTGATTAGAGGGCTTATAGAAGGTGTAATTGCCCCGTGGAAGGGATTTTAAGGAATCTAGCCTGGGGATATACACCTGTGATTGGACACCTCACCTCACAAAGGCAGACATCATGTATGGGAAAGCATACTTACATATTAGTCATGAGCAAAAATACAGTGAAATTCAGTATTATTGGTAATTGTTTTATTTGCAGTTTCTTCCTCAGAGCTTCATTCTTTAATATATTGTATTATCACTCACCCACACATGAAAGGAAATTTACCAAGACAGCTATTCTAGTGCAATACTGAATATCAGACACATGGCGTTGTGCAACACACAATACAATACACAACATTTTCCAATTCTTCTCTGCAGACCTGCTTATGGAGGGAACTTCTGTGAGGGCTCGTCCAGGTCATACAAACTTTGCAACACTGAAGATTGTCCCCCCAACACCACGGACTACAGAGCGCAGCAGTGTGCCGAGTTCAACGGCAAACAGTTCAGAGGCTGGTACTACAGCTGGAGGCCATACACTAGAGTGGACGGTGAGACAACGTTCAATTTTTAAATTTCAAATTTAATGTGAGGTAAGAGGCATTTAGCAACGAGCCATGTCATGGTAGCAAACTATTCGTCTTTTGTGCTTATTTTTTTTCCTCCCAGATCAAGATGTGTGTAAGCTGTACTGCTTTGCTGAAGGTTATGACTTCTTCTTTGCCCTGGCCACCAAAGTTAAGGATGGGACCCTGTGCTCACAGGACAGCTCTAACGTCTGTATTGACGGACTGTGTGAGGTAATCCCTCTAAATGTGAAGCAGTGACACAGTGACATGGTCCAAAGTATTTGTGGAGCTGGGTTTTTTTGTCTTTAAAGGGGAAGTACCATTTTTTTACAAATTGGACCTTATTTCTGTTAAATGAATATTGTCAAATCCAATATCGTCAGAAATACTCCAAATGACTCTGAAGTGAAATGGGTGAGTAAATGGCAGTATTTTATTACAGAAATAAGGTCCAATTTGTAAAAAATGGCACTTCCCCTTTAAAGTTGAGCTACGAATTCTGAGAATGGATGCAGTGGTAGCAGAGCATCAGTCTTTCTACTTTATATATGATGAAAAATAACATGTTGACCTGTCACCACATACAAGATAACATCTTTAGAATATGTTTTTTATGGGTGTAATCTACTTTCTTTGTCAAAAGCAATGTGGATTTTCTCCCACAGAGAGTTGGCTGTGACCGAGTTTTGGGCTCCACAGCTGTACCTGATGCTTGCGGAGTGTGTAAAGGAGACAACTCAACCTGCAAGATCTACAAAGGACAGTACACAAAGCAGCATTATAGCAACCGTAAGTCAGATGAGTTAAATTGTCCCGTTCATTGTTTTTTGGGGGATTTGCCTTTTATCATTATATAGCTCATACACAGCTACAATAATTATTCAACAACAAACAATGTTGTTGAATAATTTACTCTCTTTCCCAGAGTACTATGGGGTGGTAACCATCCCAGCAGGAGCTCGGAGTATCCGTGTCGTGGAGCTGAATACGTCCAGCTCCTACCTGGCTGTCAGGGACACCCAGAGACGCTACTACCTGAACGGTCACTGGACGGTGGACTGGCCAGGCAGACACCCTATTGCTGGTGCAGTTTTTGAGTACAAAAGACCCTACAACAGACCAGAGAGCCTCATATCAACTGGCCCCACTAATGAGACGCTTGTCATCGAGGTAAAGGAACTGATGTCATACATTTAATCAATATGTCATTACTCTGACTTACTTTCTTTATGTCCCATCATTACTTACATTTTTATATTTGTCCTACATTTTGTTGTCCTTCGACTCATAAATCTTAACACTTTCTCTCTCCTCTAGATATTATTGCAGGGCTGGAACCCAGGTGTACGTTGGGAATACACTCTGAAGAAAGCTGATGAGAAAAGAAACCACATCAAACACAATTACACATGGGCCATTATACGCTCACAGTGTTCAGCAACTTGTGCCGTAGGTAAGTGTGAGCATGAATGACAACAAATATTTCTTAGTTGCATGATCATATTGCACTGAAAATTGAGTTGTGTTATTCCAAGCTGTAATGATAGATGTGTTCAAAGTGTTTTATGGTCCTTTTTATCTCTCTTGTTACTTCCAATATGTTGTGCAGTTAGCTGTTAAAAATTCACTATACTGCAAGTAGGTTTTGGGGGTTGTGTTTTTCTTTTACTGAAAGAATTTCAAAGTGATTTTGTGGATGAAAAAAAGACAGATCTCCTTCAGACCTTCAATCTGGGCCAGCATCTAAAGCTCAGTCTGACCTCTCTGATCTATAATAAGGCTTTTAGCTGCTGGTTAAATGGAGAGAGGAGTGTTCCCATCATTACTGAGGGGACATTGGTAGCTGTTGTTTGGGACTGGTGAGACCTCTTCTTGTTCTACTGGAGACCTGCTATTACATGTACACACACACACACACACACACACACACACACACACAAATAGGCTAAAGCAAGCAGGCACATGCAGTAGCCTTTTTTCCCACCTGAGGCCTAGTATTAATGAGTACACACACACACACACACACACACACACAATGACCTGGGCAAAATCATGGCACAGTGATTTGAGGCTAAAGATCAGTAGACAAAAGTGTATATGTGTGTGCATGAGAGTGTGTGTGTGTACTCATAATCATTGCTCTCTGTGTGTGTATTTATGTGTGTTGCCTTCATGAGTATGAACAAAGCCCCCAGTGTAGAGATCCTCTAGTCTGACACTACAGGTTAAAGTTCCCCACCCTGGTCTGTCGCGGTCCTCCACCTCTTTATGTCCTGATTGTAGGCCATGATGGGTTGGGAGGTCGTTTGCTTTATTAAAGAGTGTGACTGACTAACTGACCTGAGTGAGTGAGGATGTGCAGATAAGCCGTGCCTCAGGCCAAGTACTATTCAGCTGATCTGTGAGACTGGGATTCAAGTTTCGCCATTTGTTCTTTTTGTTTATTAGCCTCTGAGGAGGAAACTAAAGAAAGAACTGTGTTGTTTTATATTTATGAGAGATAAAAAAAAAATCCTTGCATAGCACATGCAGAGGGGGGTGTAGTAAAAAGAGACATGTTTAAATATCCATCAACGTTCCTATAACTACCTCGAAGCTAGTTAAATGTCAGTGAATGGTTTCACATTGTTAACTCTTTGAGTGCCATTTATGTACATGTACATCAAAGTGGTTTTTCAGGGGCTGGCAGGGGGCGCTCTCTGTGAGTAATTATGTAGTCGGAACATAAAGAGACGGTATAATGGTGCGTTCCATTTGTACTCGGAAGTTGGAATTTCAGAGTTCCGAGTCGGAAGTAGCAACAGGAAAGTCCTTAGACCACCCTCATTAACCCCAACTTGACCACAACGTCATAATCCAAGATGGCAGCGCTGTGGGTTAGCACCGTGTGGCATTACACATTACAGCCTACAGTAGAGTCAGTTTTTCCCATCCAGAATTACACTGGAGAACAAACACGCCCTCTGCATCTACTTTTTTCCTTTAAATTGTGTTTGTGACCCCATAATGCTGCATTAGGTTTCTGCAATCCTACAGAGCAAGCACAACAAACTTTTGCTTGGAGGCGTCCATCTTTGTTTTCCGAGTTTTACTGGAACACCGTCAACTGGGATGTGACATCATTCCCAGCGCCGACTTCCAACTTCCGATGTAAATGCATATGCCACAGAGATCGATGCAGGAAGTGAAGACGTCACAAAAAGAGAGCAAAACTATCAGAATCTGGGGAAAAAAATTGGTGTTTTTGAGCTCTTCTTTGTTTTCAGAGTCATAGTACAAAATATTCTGTGCATCAAAGTTAAACAGGTTTTCACTAGAAACTTTTGTTATCATCCTGACACTCCGTAACTTTAACAAGAATGAGCATTGAAGCTCAGTAACACTGTTTATTTTATCAAATTGAAAATGATGAGCCACTATGTGACTGGAGTTATTGATATATCACCCACCCAGGCCAGATGAGCACCAAGTCAGCGTGCTACAAAGACTTGAGAGTACAAGTGAATACATCATACTGCAACCCCAGAACAAGACCAGCTACTGGACTGATGCCCTGCAACACCCAACCATGTCCCTCCAGGTCAGCCCTCTGCTCTCTCATATGTATGTTGTGTTTGCGAGTTATAGCAGTGATGATACAAAGTGACTGTAGTTTTGTCCTCCAATACGGGTCTTGTTTTATGTGTCGTGGAATATTATGTTGGTCTGAGTCAGTCAGCCCACCATTTTGGTCCATACTGCTGTAGCTAAAAAGCCATCATATGGATTGCCATAATGGTATAGAGAAGATGAATCCTAATAACTGTTGTGATTTCTATTTTTTTTCCTCTAGGACCACCAGCAGTTTTTAAATTCTTTAGTGAAATGTGTTGGCAACTATTGGATGGATTGCAAAAAAATAGCACAGATATCAATGGTATCCAGAGGAAAAATCCTACTGATCTCTTGTCTAGCGCCACCATGAGGTGGATTTTTATTTATTATAATTACTTTTATGATCGCCCCAGTCACTACCATGCTTTGGATTATAATTGAATATACACAAAAACATGGTCATTTCCATGGGTACTGTTTCATGTTTCATATCCACTCTAAATTGTCATTGTGAGCATGTTAACGTGGTGACTATAACATTTAGCACTATGCCAAAGTACATCCTCACAAAAGTTTCTAGCATGACTGTTTTTAAGATAATAGTTTAACTGATTTAAATGTCACAATTCCTTCATAATGCCGACTATAATTTGTGGCCTCGAACATTTGTGAAGGACCGCATCAATACATCTATTCTCTGGCTCTCAGTCTGGACATCATTAGAAAACGGTGTTTGAACAGTGCAGACATTTCCTCATATTTTCCTGATAAGTATTTTGGGATGGAAAAAGAAAGAATAGCTGGCCCATCTAGAGTTCTAGACTTCAGGGTATGTCAATTATTCAATTGTTCACTTGGCGTAACCTGGAAGAGCTATTTCATGGACTGTAGGCTATGTGACAGCTTAAAACAGTGTTGGCTGTTACTTCTCAACATTCTGTACATGCACATTCATGTTTGGAACTTGAGGAGGCAGCTTTGAGGGCCACCAGCCAAATAGGTTGATGTAGTTATTCAAGTGAAGAGATTTTCTTATGGCCAACATTTTAGGTATTCATTCTATTCATTCATTTTTTTAATATCCTATTCTTTCTTTTCTTTCTGCACCTCTCATTTTGTTTCACCATATGGAGGATTTAGTCTTTTGTTTTCCCACCTTCTGTCCTTTCCACCGTCTTCCTGCCTCGCTCTTCTTGGCCGCCATGTGTTACTGGTCTACAACACCTACACATCTGTAATTTCTTGACTTGCAGTGTCAGAATAGAGCTGTTTATTGGTGTTTCCAACTTCCCACACTATCTCCTCGTAATAAAGCGAATGAAGGGTGTCAGGCAGCTCTGACTGTATTCTCCACCCTTTCCCAGCCCACTAAAGCACCTGTTCACTGATGATGATGACATTTTCCTCTCATGTCATGAAAAATACGTACATTTTGGCCAAAACACGTGTGAGAGACATGGAGACGAAGGGGAAGTTCTGGATATTCTCTTTGTGTCTTCATCCAGTTCAGCCTGATACCTCACCAACTGTCAAGAACAGTTAGCTTCTGTGTTTCTTTAATTCTGCAGACCAAGGACTTGCAAACCTGTTTTTTCACATGCAGCATCCTTGTGGGAACCAAGCTTATAACAAAACACCAGTTCTCTGGCCCTATCAGACGCCCCCAGAGACATCACTTTTGAATTTAAGGTTCAAGAAACAGTTCTGTGGTCAAAATGCACTGCCAGCTGAACTGATGGGACACGTTGACTCCTCCAATCCTTGGTGATCCTCAGAATCGAAAGATACAAGATTGAGTTGCAGTTTGGAAACCTAGTAGGAAATGTTATTAAATGTTGAGGTTCACTTCCAGGATCCTGTGGCCAAGAGGGCTTTTTGTAAAATATCACTGCTGTCGCCTAGAGTGGCACTAGCACATTTTTTATGATATATGATGATACCAGACAGAAAGAGAGTGGGAATGAGACCCACTAATGGTTCTGTGGTTCCAGGGTGTGGTTCTGTGGGATCTTGGCTCGGCTCAGTCGGTTCGGTCACTGTCTATATACCCCTGACACACAGAGCCACGGCCGAGGATCAAAGATCAGTCAACGTGGTGCGATGTTGCGGACGTCGTAGGGAGTGGTGCGCCTGTTGACAGGCAGAACATGTATGAACACAGACACACATAAAGACAGCACACAGGGGACATGTCCCTCCCTTGTCTGTGCTGCTCTGGACAGTGTCATGAAGGGTAAACCCCTGGCCAGAAAACAAATCAGTGAAAGACACTCCTGGGATAACAGAGGTTTTAACAAGAGGGGAGGTTTTGTTGATGAAAAGTAAAAGAGTTAACCAGACAGAGGCTAATGTTTGCATCTTACCTTCGAGCAGACAAACACTCTTTTGTGTTTGTGTTTTTGAAATGGCTAGAAAATGATACCAACCTCAAACTTGAATATACTTAGTACTTTATTCTTCTGCAGCCCCAGGCAGAGCACTTCAGCTTGTGGAGAAATTCCAAAGCTCGACAGGTCTGCCATGCCTCATTACGGTTGTTAAGCTATAATTGGACAATCATTGGTGGGGCGGCGCAAACATTCAATTATCCTCCACTTTGTATGAAATAGCTCAATATATTACCTCTGGTAATGATGGCTTGTAGCTTCCTTTGTACTTGTGTAGCTCACTGTCCACAATTATTAGCCACAGCACAACAACACATAGGCTAGTGGACTACAAATTTATTACAACTGTCACATTCATACAGGTATATACTGAATTTTGACATTCCATCTTTCGGCTTAGCCTTTTAGAAGCAGAGAGAGCTGAGCATCCAGGGAGCTTGGGAGGTTCAGACACAACAACATGCAGACATTAGGAGTCAGGAATTGAACCCACAACCCTGCAGTTGAGGGATGAACACTCTATCCGCTGAGCTTCAGTAGCATATGTGTAAAACTCTGGGCATCTATCAGGAATACCAGCACAGATCAGGAGAGCTACAGAGTACAGTGACCACAGCATTTATCTAGAGGGTTTTGACAGTTGCTGTTGAGGCGTCAATTCCTGTGTGCCTCTATTCTGAGTATTCCCACATACACTCTTAGCAGTGGTCTGAAATATCAGCCAGATTCTTGCAAATGAAGTGGACGCTGCTGACAAGTTGCGCCTTGATTTACAAGCAGACAGTGGTTTAGCCGAGACACTGACCTCATCTTGTGGATGTGCAGAAAGATTCTTTTGTTGCATGTCCAAATGTGACTTTGTCCCCTGCATGTAAAACTATTTTGTTGTGTTGTGGCCAAGTCAATCCTTTTAAAATATTTCACAAAGTCTTGACAGAGACAGGCACAATAAGGCTTTGTTACATCTTTGCCCCCTGGATATCACTGCCCCTTGTTTGGAGAATGTTTGCTAAATGCCTGAAATATAATACAATCGAGTTATTTTAAATGTTTAAAAAAATACTGGAGAGAAAAAGAGATAAACAGACCAGAGACTAATTGATTGTGTGGTGAGGGTTCTGTTTTATTTGGTGTACAGATTTTTGTCATATGCATGGAGCATATGCACTGAATGAAATATGCAGGGTGCATGCAGTCATTGTGTATGATGCTGTTGTTGCTGCCATCATGTTGCCAAGTGCAGAATGACTGGTTGTCAGCTGCTGATGCACACACACACACACACACACACACACACACACACACACACACACACACACACACACAGGAAGAAGACAGGGCAGGGCAGGAGAGGAGCAGTGGTGGTGTTTGGTTACTATGAAGCTTCCAAACTCTCTCACCCTTTCATCAAGACTCCCAAGGAACAGTTTTCTCTGCTCCACCCCACCCAATGATCACTGCGGTCCAGAGTCGAAATCTGCAATAAAATCTATTACAGTAACACTGATGCACACATTTCCAGAGTTATATTCATCTTCACATTCACCTCATCCTGGATGATTTTCTTTGAGATCTCCCCTCTTACCTATGAAGTCATCTCTTCCTCGATCTGCATTCCCTCAGTGGTTTTCCCAACACCTGCTGAGAAAACCACAGTAATATACAGGACACCAATATTATGTAATCTCTCAGCACTGAAATCATGGAATCCCAGTTACATTACCATCTCTCTCATGTTTTATAGTAACCAACAGCTGTTTTAAAGGGGATTTTTCCTCTGCATTGCACTGTCAGTGCCTTCTTTTTCCTTCTTTCTCATTTTGTGTCTGTCTCCGTTTTGGAGCAGGTATCCTAGGAAAATCCTGCATGATGACCACAGAGCTGTCTGATATTCACCAACATAAAGCAGCGATCACGTCGACAGGAAATAAATATATAAAGTTGTCAGAGAGGAGGTCATGTCCCTCCAGAACTTTGTTTGGTCAGACATTTTAAGTAATAATGGCATAGCTGTGGTTGCGTATGTCATCAGGGCTAATGTGCTGCATTTAATTTTATGTAGGCATTGCTTTACTTTGTTTTGGCTATTCGAGAAAAACTGGAAGTGTGAGCACAGCACAAGTTGTCTGCACTCATGTAGTCGTCAGGCACTTTGGATGAAAGAGATCAGCGAATGTTATGTTAGGATGGCTACCACTGTACTCCACCTACAGTCTACGTTATTAACTATTGGATTGTATTGGAGTAATTACTGTTACCAAGGATTCTCTAATAAAACAACAACTTTTGAGTTACTTAATAATGAAGCTCAGTCACAAAAACACATTTTAAATAACAGGAAGCTTCACCACTGACTGTCAGCTGAGTCATGTACAATAAAAGAGCAACAGATTTATCTAGCTATTATAAAATATTAATACCAAATTTGAAAAAAATATATAGCCTCTTTACTCCATTTATCTTCCCCTTCAAAAACAATCTCAGTTTCTCGTCTGCTCTTCTGAAGAGCAGAAGAGAAAGCTGTTTCACTTTAAGCTGTTTCACTTAGTGCTGCCCCTAGAGGATGGAGAACTTCTGTTGCGTTGATTAGATGTACTTTGGTTTTTGTTGTTTTGTTTGGATTTTGACTTTCTGCAGCTTTCTTTTTTTCATTTGCAACATATTTCTATAAAACTAGTGCTGCCCATCAAGCAAACACTTAAATCCAAATGATAAAGACACTGCCACTATAGAGTCAGTAAAAACTCAGATTTGACTTGCATTTTCACGTATAATCAATTTGACTGCATGACATTTTTTTCTGCCTCAGAAGGGGTCATGACAGGTAGAGTTTTGGACTAATCAGGTTGCAGGAAGTTCAGTAAAAGCTAATATTTCACCGTTAAATATGTCATATAGAACTGTAATCTCTCATTTTATGCGCTCTAAAAATGACAATCAGTGGTTTCTACGAGGTTTGTAGAAATCAGATAACACAAAAGAACATATTACTGGATGCATGTATGAACGTGAAGCTAATTCATGTATTATGTTTCTGTGCCACGCTTACATTGGAGAATTTAATTATGTTTCTTTTGGTAACGGACCATATATTGGAGTCAGAAACTAAACAATTGAGCTTAGAAGAGGGCATACGTCATGGGGGGCAAAAGGGAAACTCTTGATCACCATGTTTGTGGGTTCATGCAGAGAAGCCGAACAATTCCAGCTTTACCTGCACATTCACAGTGTGTTATTAGCTGGTAGCCAGAGACAGGGACTGATTCACCTCCATGTGGTTCAGTCACTACTCAGCTGCTTACTCATCTTGCTCAGGTACTGTATAACAGATGCTTCATTTCCCCTCAGGTCTACACGCACACACACAAAAACACAAACCATTGTCTTCAAGGGGCCCATCTCCCCTCAGTCTCTGTCTGTCCCACTGTCTGTCTCTGTTTGCTTTGGTCTTTCTCTCACACACACACAGACATAGGTGAAGCCTTTGAGGTCAGCTCTTCCTGTCCCATCTCTGTCTCTCTGTCTCTCTCACACACACATGTTGGTTTAAGTCACCTTTGGGGTATTTAGGCATTTTAACCCTCCCTCTGGGGGCAAACTTTGATTTCCTAAGACCTTACCCTAAGAACTACTGTACAACAACTAACCTTAATGCTAACCTCGACTTTGATTTCCTGAAAATGTACCCTAAACCTAACTACAACAACTAATTGCCGAAGGTTACACCTAACCCTAACCCAATCCTAAACCTAACCACTGACCCAAAAAATCTAGGTTTGAACAATTGGGGACATAGAATTTATCCCCAAATGCACATGCTGTCCCTAATCAACTGGTCTTAAGTCAAGTGTGTGACCCCAATGTGGATATAAGGCAGAACCCCCCCCACACACACACACACACACACACACACTGCTGTTTGTAAGACGTCCACTGCAGTGTCCATTACCAGGGTGGCTTCAGGCTCAGCTGTAAACGTAACTCTAATGGCCTGGACGCTTTGATGCGATGCCTTTTTTCTCTGTGACCTGTTTAACCCTGTCCAAACACAAACACACACACACACACACACACACACACTGATTCCACCACCGAACAGCCAGCCAAGGATAGCTGTCATTCACTTCCAATCTCTCAGCAGGGATTTGTGGGTCTTTGGATTTATGACAAACATGTACACAACACACACTCTGTCTGCATGTCTGTCTGTCTGTATCTTTTAAAAGTCATGTATAAATAATTTTAAATGCTGATGCCCCTCTCTGATATTTCTTCTTTCTACTTCTCTTTCTTTTCTTTCTCTCATACCTCCTCTCTCGCACACACACCACCCCTATCGGCGTTCACTCACTAATGGATTTGTGTGTTTACACTGAGTTGAGGAAGCAGTGATAATAGTGGCTGTAAAGTAATCTCACAACTGTTAACACTCATCTACTATCTCCCTCATTATCTACAGCTAAGGCTGCTTAGGTGTGTGTGTGTGTGTGTGTGTGTGTGTGTGTGCATGGGAAGAGGACACTTGCAGAGCCACTTTGCATTTCTTTATTCTTTATTTCTCTTTATTCTAAGCACATTGTATATATCATATCACATTTATAACCTTTTTACATATTTGTTCATCTCTCAAATAAATGAATAGTTAACATTATATAATATAATTGAATATGCAAATATTTACAACATTACTTTCTTAGGTAGAGGAACATTGACGGTTATCATCTCTTTATGCTTTCTTAGTGGGATCATGACCCGTCAAGCTTTGTAATAACTCAACATATATATGCAAGCATTTAAAGCATTTATGTCATATATTTATGGTCAATTTCATCTTGTTCCTTTGCAGTTTCAATCTCAGATTTCATATCATATGTTCATAACATGAGTATAATATAGTTGCAGCCTTGCTGTACTGTTGGGTTGCCATTAATTTGTGTATCATACTATATGAGAGTTGTGTTTCATGGTTTAATCAACCAGAACGAATCACAGGTGTATCTTTGTGAAATGCCTGATATGGTACAGAACATTTCTGTTGAGCTAAACTGAAACATGTGTTATTATATGTGCATATGTTTCTTTTTTACACGCTAAGCATCTGGAGCTGTTTCTTACATTTTGTGGACCCTTCTCGCACATAAACTGTGAGCAGAGACCAACCAAACCATGCTGGACTACACAAGCTATCTGTGGTCATCAGTCCATCTTTGCAGGTCATACTATTCTGAGGCCCTGCAGTTATTTCATTTTGCTGCGTCTGCACAGAGTAAGTTGGACTGAACAGGCGTTACATCATGGAAAAAAGGTTTCCGATGTCCGCTCACATTTAGAGCATGATATCATTCCCTCTTACAGTGTGGACGTACACTGATATAAGCAGAGAAACACCCACACACAGTGGCACAGCCATTAACACCGGTCAGGAGTTCCTCAGGACACTAGACAGTGTCATTTAGACCACAGAGGCACACTGTCCACAGGACATCTGATCCGCCATGCTTCTGTCCAGAGTGTGAGACGCTTACTCATCCTCCAGCATCACCGCTTACAAATAACAGCCCAGGCAAAGATCACAAGGTGGTCTATAACTTCATATGACATTAATCAGTATATTATACCAATGGCCATGCCAGCGTAGTCACTGGGGGCAGTAAATGGCCCTCAGTCGAAGTTCAAGTTCTAATATATCACTTTTATCATCTACCACATTAAGCCTTCATACTCAAGTGACTATATTTTGCTTTTCTTAGCAGAAACTGATATACAAGCTGTGATGTCAGAGAGACAAAATAAGATTTCATCAAGTATGCCAGTATGATGTCATACTGTACCTGGTGGGTCAGTGTTCTTACATAATAAGTCCACAAGATAAGCTTACCACTTGTATGTCATGTCATAACAATCCTGTTCAGTTTAAGCAGTGACATATTTATGGGGAAATACAAATTAAGAAATGGGTGTAAATGGGTGGCTCTCAAAAGCGCTGTGACTTAAGTTGGTATGTTTCTTGCAGTTATTAATGTATTCAGCAATTCCATGAGGGTTTAGCTCTTATTTCTGCAGTTATGTCAACATGTGTGTGTGTTGATCACTCTGTTAAACATCCCCCTCGTCCTCACTAAAATTATCCTTTGATGATGCTACAGCGTGTCTCTTTCTCCTGACAAGCCATAACACATAGAAAACCAGATGGAATTTCTCCATCCGTATTTATTTAGATTCCACAGTGCATATATAATACCCTTTAGAGCTAAACTCTTCTCATCCTCCTTACACAACATTCCAAGCAAGTGATGCACCAAATTACCACAAATAAAGTTTAGACTGTTAATATATACAACTCTGTGTGCTGACAGCAATGTGTTTTGGGTTGTTTGGGGTAGATCTTAGGAGTCTGGGTGGGTACATCGGGGTGAAGCTAGCGAGAGGCTGACAGAGTGTGTGATGAGGGATTGAGCAGCCTGCACCTTGAGTTTGGGGTCACTTGGGATAGATGCAACCAAGATTTGAGGAATTGAAAAGGGATAGGAGGCTCGGGGATTAGGGGACTGAGACATGTGGTCTGTCTTTGTGCAGTGTTAGGGGGAAAAAAGCCCTAAAAATAACATAAACTATACTGAGCACTCATCAGGGTCAGCGGATCATGTA
The DNA here is from genome assembly GCA_029721515.1 of Synanceia verrucosa. Lineage (NCBI taxonomy): Eukaryota > Metazoa > Chordata > Actinopteri > Perciformes > Synanceiidae > Synanceia > Synanceia verrucosa. The sequence goes on from CM056557.1 coordinate 21,650,376, forward strand.
TCTCAGATGAGTCAATATGATGGATGCTTAATGTATAGCTTGAAAACTTTCTCAGATGATGTGCCATTTGGTCCTGAACACATTGACAGAGATTCACTTTTGTCCGCAATAGCGCCCCCTAGAAAGTCCAGAAAAACTTTTTTTTTTTGTTTGTTTGAACTGCTCCTGCTGACATTGCTTTACGGATGTCCAAAGCATCTCAGAAAATCAAAAACTCCCTGTAGTTGAAGACCAATTGCATTTCGTAGCATATGGGCTACGGCCTTGGCAGTGCAGCAAAGTAAGGCATGTCTCCGCTGGCATAAATCTGGCCAAAAATCTGCTTTATGATGTCCGACGTCCGTAAATTTCTAACGTTTAATAACAGTCTAAACCCGAATGGTTTGACACCAAACTTGCGTCTTTATGTTGTAGTGCCACCTAGTGGTAAAAGTGAATGAGTTTCATCAGTTTTTAATTAATAACTTCTGCTGTGTTGATGTGATGCAGCTAAGATTCCTTCAGGACACTGTTGGAGCATTGCTGAAGCTGCAAAAAAAAATCAACCAAAATTCGAGGAATTGAGAAGGAGGCTCGGGGATAGGCGATTGAGACGTGGTCATGAACTATATTGTCCTAAACACTCGTCGGGGTCAGTGGATCGTGTATCTCAGATGAATCAATATGAAGGATGCTTAATGTATATCTTGAAAAGGACACATTTTTGTAATTCCCACATACAGTACATTTGTTAGGAGTGTGCAGTTCAAATGGAGGCAATTGTGAAAGAAATATGTGACACTGTTTAGTTTTCGTGGTGATGAGGGTTGAGTTTAGGCAGGGAGGGGGTTTCAAGCTGTGCAGTGTGGTTTAAGTTACAGTTTAAAAGCCTGGTGTTTTTGCTTTTCTGACTGCTCTGAAGCCAGTCAGTCATGAACAAAAGTCTACAGAGATAGTCCTACACTGCAACAAGCCCAGTGGCATATTAATGTTTTTATTACATTCATATTTATATGTATTCTCACGTTATGTACATTATTATCCACATTCATGGGAGGAAGAGAAGTGGCTTTGAGTGGCACAGTCACTATAATACATTTATGGTGTCATTTGTGAATTCCTGCAGGCCTGTCTTAATAAGTGATTGAGGAGCTCTGCATGTTGACTCAGCGGCCATGTGTTGTGTTGTCCCAGCTGGTCTGTAGGAGAGTGGGGGGGTTGCAGCCGGAGCTGTGGAGGAGGGGAGCAGACGCGACAGGTCCAGTGTGTCCAGAGAACCAGCCAGACCGAGGTAGACATCCTGGCCGACTCCGTCTGTGCCCAGCCCACCCCAGCCAGGAGGCAGGCCTGCAACACTCACAGCTGTCCACCGGTGTGGACCACTGGGCCGTGGTCACAGGTACGTGATCTGCCACGTCATGTCAAAATTTCCAAAACACTTCAAAATGGCCAACGTGGTCTCATGAAATGATTTGTATGATATCATACGAAAAGTGAGGCACAGATTTTCGTGCATATCTCTACGAATGTTCCAGCAACATGAGCGATCAGCGTCATGTGCGAGCTCCGAAGAGAGAGCCTTAAAATTCCTTTCATTCTCAGTGGAAACTGCAATATTTCAATAAAGTTTATGCATTGAAATACACTTCGACATTTCTAGTAATGGTTAGGGTTATGGACAGGGTTACAAGGTTAGTCTTGTGGAAATAAAATGCATATTTCCTGCAAGAAATGTTATCAAAATGCATTTGAACTCATAATCTTAAAATATTGCATTTTCCACTGATAATGTAAGGAATGTCCACCATGTTTTCATAGAAAGAGCAGCCTGCATCGAACGTCACGTGATCACAACTCTGGCTCCCAATTACATGGGTTGTATACGAATTATAGTGCAGAACTTTTCATTGTAATTTGTACCAATATTGGATGAGAACAGCCTGAGGTGCCACACTCGCCATTCAGTCATACACACTGTTATTCAGTGAATCCCTAGCCTTGATGGTTTCACCACATTTTATGACAGTGACCTCAGCGGCTTTAAACTGTCAATGTGCCCTGTGAGACCTCCCATGTTTTGTTCTCTGTCCAGTTCCTATACATTGTATGTGATGAATATTCACATTTTTAAACCTTTTTAACTGCATTTTACCACAAAAAAAGGTTAACTACCTGCCACAAATGGTGTCGAGTTCACATCCTGTCTGGTTCTCTGTGGCAAGCCCGGTTTCTTGGATGGAGTGCAAAATTTTGTTTAAGGCCGCGCCATGAGATATGTGCATGATGGGATCAGAATGAATACTGGGTTGTACCTCCTCAAAGGAAGCATTGAGCAATGAAAGTACAGTCAGTCACTGTGTGGAGAATGGGAATTTATTTCAGCCATGACATTAGACATTAGTGACATTACCTCAAATCTTGAATTGATTTTGATAAAAAGAAGGTGGCCCGGCAGACTATAGTATCATTATTGTTGTTAAAATCTGACTGTCTGTTTCTGTTTATTTGACAGTGTTCTCGTAAATGTGGCAGTGGCTTGAGGAAGAGGACTGTGCTATGTACAAGCACCAACCCAGGTACTAGGAAAAGCACTCTGACGGACAGTATGTGTTCCAACCAGTCGAAACCTGCCAGTCAAGAATCTTGTTTCATCAAACGCTGCCCGAAACAACGTAAAGTCCAGTGGTTTGTCTCCACGTGGCAAGAGGTAGTTCAAGTTCAGTCAGAAAGACTGATGATAAACTGTACCTAACATAAATACAGCATTGTAATACATGTTATTATTATCTCCATTTCTTCTCTGCTCCCTTCCCTCTTTGACCGTCCAGTGTTCAGTAACGTGTGGTCGTGGCTATCAGGCACGCTTCATCAAGTGTGCAGAGAAGGTGTGTGTTACACTCAAATACAGCAAAGTGATGATTCATTGTTGTTAGATTAACAAGTTTAAACATCCTGACACATTATTGCTTGAAATTCTCAACTCTTCAAATCCTGATTTTTTATAATAAGTTTTTTCTTTGCTATGTGTGTATATGAAATGCACAGTCTCAACATACAATGGTATCTTCTGGCTGATGTGAATATGGTTGGTTTCTGTCATACAGGACACTGCAGGAAAGTACAGAGAGCTCGCTGCCAAGAAGTGCCACCATGTCCCCAAACCCTCAGTAGAGCTCCAGAGGTCCTGCATCCTGACTGAGTGCCCTGTCCACACAACCCCACCGGTCCACCGATGGAGCACACATCAGCGCACCTATCCACCTCAACCCCTGCCTCAACCTCCGCCTCCAGCAGAATGGCACTCATCTCCTTGGTCTCAGGTACATTAAGCTCCATGTAAGGAGCACTGCATTACTTACTGCAGAGTTTCTTTCTTTGGTGATTGTGGTTCATAACATCCATCATCAAGGTTTCTTTCTACTCTGCAGTGCACAGTGACGTGTGGAGGAGGAGTGCAGGCCAGGACGGTCCAGTGTCTTGTTCAAGGGAAACCCTCTCCAGGCTGTGCTCTCCATCTTAAACCCTCCATGTCCCAGGCCTGCAACACCAACTTCTGCCCACAACCTGAGAAGAAAGGTACTGAAATTACAATTCAAGCTCTTCTAATTTGTAGTGTGAATCATTTAAAAAAAAATAGCAGAATAGCAACAACTTATCAGTATTTTTTTCTTTTTTTTCCACAGATCTTGCATGTCGGGATTACTTCAGCTGGTGTTACCTGGTGCCCCAGCATGGAGTCTGCAACCACAAGTTCTATGGCAAGCAGTGCTGTCAATCATGTTCAAATTCAAACCTATAATTGTACGGAGTGACTCTGCCTGTGATACAGACAGATAGGTAGGTAGTAGGCTAGACAAAAGACTACATTTGAAATACATGCTTGAAAAGACTGTGTTTTATGCTTTAAGCGTGTGGCGAGCACTGAACACAAATGACACTTGAATGGAAGTGCGAGAGAGTTGCAACGCCCTTTCTTCTCCCCGCGATGCCGGACATCTGGATGCAAGAACTCGATCACCACACAGGAATGTGATCAGGACAGTACAAATACAGGAGAGAATTATGAGGAGGAACTGGCAAAACAGGAATATTGATTAAAGTGACTAGGCCTGACATATCCAAAAGAAACTGAAAACCTGAAAAGCCCCAGCTTTGTTTATATATTGTGTGTAACTGAACAGATCTGTGCCTGGGACATCCAACATGATCCAGTCAACCCAAGGCCAATGATGGCAAACCAACAGAGAAAAACAGCTGACGATGTTACATGTGATACGTCCTGGTCCGCACTGCAATTCTCCATCAATTGGAAATCTGGGGTCTGATAAGGAAAAGGGATGTTTCAAATAAGCAAGTAAGAAAACTTAATTTTACTCCATGCCTTGATAAAAACCAGACTGGGAATAATCAAAGTGGGCTTCATCAATAGCTGGAATAGCATAAATCTTTGTTTTGTCATGTAATAAAAGAAAAAGAACAAAAGAAATCATGCATCCTACATGAGAGCTGTTCTGAGATGGTCACGACTGTGTGAACTGACTTTGATACTCAGCGGTGCTACAGCCTCAAGTTTCAGGAAAGAACAAATGAATTGTGTGACCCATGTACAGTATTGTTTTATTTATTGGCTTTGCAATACAGCGTTGCTGGAAGACTGTATTAATAAGCAGTATAAATGTGTCCTTTTATTACTCTACCCTAAGCCCATTACATTTATATTTTGTATTATGTTTCATAGGATTTAATGCTGACAAACTGCACCTTTTGTATTCAAAATGTTTATTTTATTTTCGAAGAAAGAAATATGTGATTTCAAAAGCCCAATTCATCAGTGTCAACATTGCTTAGTGATCAGCTGCTGAGTGGAAATGTGTAGAAATGACAACATGTATGAACATGCTGTTTGAACAGGGGCTCCATCTATCCATTACATTGACCTTCATTATTGCATGCATTGATATGGCACAAATATGATGCATTACATATTGGTTATGGTTAAATGCACTGACAGGTGATGGCTATTTCAGTGTGATTTTTACAATGTAAATGAAAAAAACAATAAACAAATGTGTGTCATGTCAGCATCTCAGCTGTGGCATGAGTCTGATTTTCATTCATTCCATTCTTTTTTTTTCCAGCTGTCAGTTTCAGTGAATTTGATCTTAGCAGGATGTTGTTAGATGTTAAAAGTCTAAGTATGTTCTTACAAAGAGGAAACGAGCTCAGGAAAGGAACTTGATCCTTTCAGTCATATTTTTTTGGCTGAATTCTTCAACTGGGCAGGATTGTCTTCACACTGTGACAAGGATTTATCTTTCAACAAGCTTTCAACACAATGTATGAAAAGTAGTACAGTTTAGGCTTAGTGGGATTACAGGCCTGTAAATTCCTAGTTTAAAAATGACTGTATCTGCGTTAAAAATTGGCCACTTGAGGACAGTGCGATAATGAGATATTAACTCTTTGAGTGCCAGCCGTTTTATAAAACAGAAATCGCCTTGTGCCACATTTTTTTTGCTCATTTTGAGTCATATTTTAAGACCCACAGAATATTTGTACTATGTCTCTGAAAACACTGAATAGCTCAAATGAAAGAAGAGACTCTCTATTTCATCATGAAAAGAAACATTTTTTTTTACCTTGTTCCAGTCTTGTTTTATCAGAGGTAGAGTAGAGGCCACTTTCACCAAAAACGCCACTTTTTGTCCAGATTCTGTTTGTTTTGCTCTCTAATCTCAATCACCTCCACTTCCTGCTTTGATCTCCATGGCATATACCATCTCTTTATGCTTTGACTACATCTCCCAGAAGCCCCAAAATTACTCACAGGCTTCGGGAGACTGCGATTGGCGAGCCCCTGCTGAAAAAACACTTTGACGTTGATATACGTCAATGACACACAAGCGACGGATTTTAAATGACGTTAAAATACATCAGTGGCACTCAAAGGTTGATATAGCAGACAAGTTAGCAAACAGCGTCCAATTCACATAAGATGCAGTCATCCTTACAAACTACTGAGAATATCTTGCTCTTTTTGATAGAACTATTTTGATGATGCTGATGATGACTTGATGATGACTCAGTGAGTCAACACCATTATTTTGCAGGCCATAAAACCAAAATAATGAGCTGTAAAGACTAAAAAACGCTCCATGGAGCTGAGGGGAAGTGCAGAGTAATTCTGTGTGGGTTTGTCTCCACCAGTGAAACCTTTGACTTTAGCATAAAAATACTCTCATATGGTTCGACACTATTTCTATCCTCATTACACAGGTTTCTGAGGAGAATTAAGGCATTAATGTGGGATCTACAAATAAACTTTACTTGTTTTCTGCAAAAACAAACTTGTTTTCAATTTTGAGTCAAATTTAGTTTCATGGTTTAGTTTTTAGTTCCTTCAGCACTTCTTTTGAAACCCATTTGCTGTGTAGTTGTGGTCAGCAAACATGCCGACAGCATTTCCAATGCAACATTCGTCGTTTCAACACCTATGACATCTCGTGTCTGGGCTTTACTCTTTAGTCATTTCTCAACAAGTCAAGTCGACACAGATGCCCAAAACAAAATCACCATTGTCATAATCCTCTGGGTACTCCCCTTCTGCGAGAGAGAGTGAGGGAGGAGAGAGAGCTGAAAGTAGGGAAGAGGGAGGGCATCCACGTATTTGATGCTGTCATAGAAAAATGCTGTGAGAAAGAGACAGAGTGAGCCAAAGGGAGAGGTGTGGATATAGAGAGCAAAAGGGGTTTTCCTCCATGTCAGCTGTGGGCACTGTGTTCCTCCGTCTATATGTGAGTTTGTCAGTGTTTAGACACTGTATTACTGAATAAATGTAGGCCATGGCAGAGGTTTTTTTTGTAACCAAAAGCAAATGTCTGCATGACACTGAAAGATGCAAAACAGCTTTATTAATTAACGCCAGTTTGCTGACATAAGCAACAGCACACACACAGTCACAAACAGAGTCACATTACTCTTCCAAGTTTCTGGAATGCAAAGTCATCAGCCACTTTACACCCCCGTCGAGTTAAAACTCAAGCCCATGTCGAAGACAGAAGAAGAGGGAAGAGTCACAAACTTTTTAAATCATGGAAACTGAACTCTGGCAGCAATCGCAAGGTTTCAACATTTAATATTTATCAGTGAGGCAGGTCTGTTTTTGTACAAGTATGTGTGGAATTTGCAATGTCTCAGTCATTTTGCGTGAATATGAATGTGTTTTTACATTAATATGCCCTGTGATTTTTATACAACTCCAATCAGTAATATCTTATTTCAGTCATCAGGCCATCAAAAACAGTAACGTCTTGCTTTAAAGATTTTCATTAGACACCAAAAGTTTTTCCACCTCTCTCTGTATAATTTGCTAAAGTAGCTAAAAAAAAAGTAAAAAACTAGAAGAAAAAATCCAACCACACAAGAAGAAGGGGATTAAGAGGATGAGGCATTTTGTTTATACAAAGATAGTGATCAGACAAAGGCTTCCTGTAGATAACAAAGGTGATCGAGACAAATCTGGCAACATCCAAAGTGTTACTAAACCCATGTCAGGTAACAGAAGAGATTATCTGTCAGAGAGAGACAGGAAGAGAGAAAGCATGCCCGACACTCCCCTTTCCACTTTAAAGAAACTATGCTATCTCTGACGCCATCTGTTTGGAGAGATTTGGCTCTTCAGCCTTGAGGCTACGCTCAGAAGGTTCATCTGAAGTTACAGGATTATTATCTTTCCATCAGGATGCACCTACAACAACCACAGCACCTTTAGATGTTTCCCTCAGCTATGACTGGCCAGACTGGAGACTATTCAGAAATTGTTTAGTTATTTTTTTGTGAAAGCTTTTAAAATTAATTCCAAAGTAGCATGCAAATTGTATTTTTTTATGCTGTGATTTTGTATCTGGTGCCTTACCTCATAAATTTATAAGCTATTTGGTTTTTTTTTAATGGGAAGCAGATAATTCTGTCATTCACTTGTGTTCTGGAGGAGTTGTGCAGTGGGTGTGTGTGTGTGTGAGAGAGAGAGAGAGAGAGGGCGGGGAGTGGAAAAGGCTTTGTTATCTGTACAGCAGCACCCTCTACTGACTGTATAGAGACTTTAACAAACAATACACTACCTTCAAGCTCTTCAGATGTTGGTCAAATAACCGAATATGAAGAGTACGGTATGTATCGATAGTGAAGCATTTGACATTGTCATTTATGTGTTTCTCTAAGTGGAAAAAGTAGTTCCCTGACCGGGAATCGAACCCGGGCCGCGGCGGTGAGAGCGCCGAATCCTAACCACTAGACCACCAGGGACGTATGTGTGTAGGTGGCATTTGAAGTATTATAATGGTGTCACTATGATTACTTATACTTAATACTTATGATTATTATAACTATGATGACATTATCTCCGTTACAATCCAACTCTTTGCTGTTGATGTTATTTGAAAACATTAACAGCTCGTAACAGTGTCATTACTGGCCAATGATGTAACCAGTCAGTTACACTGCCCCTAATGGCGGGTACACGGTGTAGCGTCTGTAGAACTGCCTGAAGAAAAATGCATATATCTGGAAAAATAATATTCCTGCCGACTAAAAAAAAACAAACATACAATTTAACGCATATTTTTCTCACATTAAATTGAATACATTAATTGCCAGAAAGTTCTTATAACGGTAAAATACACGTTTCATTTTCGACTTAACAGGCATTTCACAAAGCTTCATGAGAGGTCCTAGGTTGGGTCCTTAGTCAACGTGGGAGACACGAAAATGTGAAGTTTATTTTGAACCTGTGTGGAATTTCTGTCAACGGGACATGGTTGTCCGTTAATATAATTTAAAGTAACGGCTGTGAGGGTCTCTGTGGATTCTGGGTTACCATGATGCCAGGGGACAGTCTGTCCAAAACGGCAGCAATCGCCGCGGACGCGACGGTTGGAAACTGTCAAAACTGCTCTGTTTTGCATCAGGTCAGAACATCTTCCCATGGAAAAGTACATTTATAAGTTGCGTTTCGTCTGGCGGTTGTGACTCGGTTTGTTGTTGTTGTTGTTGTTGTTGTTGTTGTTGTTGTTCATCTCATCATATCAGTTCACGTAACGGTGGTTGGTAATGATGAATTTCTGTTTGATGTTTTGGTTCCTCCCGTCTCATTACAGAGCCTGACCGAATATGTGTCGTCATTTCTGGCACTGAAACAGAAGATAACAGTTACGGAGTGAGTAACAATGAATTATATTTGCCATGGTGACACATAAAGAAATTTGCAGATGGTCAACCTTTATAATCAGTTAGGCACTAGTACTTCATGTTTTGAAGTATCTGACATACACTATGTTGCCAAAAGCATTCGCTCACCTGCCTTGACTCTCATATGAACTTCAGTGACATCCCATTCCTAATCCATGGGGTTCAATATGATGTTGGTCCACCCTTTGCAGCTATAACAGCTTCAGCTCTTCTGGGAAGGCTGTCCACAAGGTTTAGGAGTGTGTTTATGGGGATTTTTGACCATTCTTCCAGAAGCGTATTTGTGAGGTCACACACTGATGTTGGATGAGAAGGCCTGGCTCTCAGTCTCTGCTCTAATTTATCCCAAAGGTGTTCTATCAGGTTGAGGTCAGGACTCTGTGCAGGCCAGTCAAGTTCATCCACACCAGACTCTGTCATCCATGTCTTTATGGACCTTGCTTTGTGCACTGGTGCACAGTCATGTTGGAAGAGGAAGGGGCCAGCTCCAAACTGTTCCCACAAAGTTGGGAACATCGAATTGTCCAAAATGTCTTGGATGCTGAAGCATTCAGAGTTCCTTTCACTGGAGCTAAGGGGCCAAGTCCAGCTCCTGAAACACAACCTACACCATAATCCCCCCTCCACCAAACTTTACACTTGGCACTATGCAGTCCGACAAGTATCGTTCTCCTGGCAACCGCCAAACCCAGACTCGTCCATCAGATTGCCAGATGGAGAAGCGTAATTCGTCACTCCAGAGAACGCATCTCCACTGCTCTAGAGTCCAGTGGTGGCGTGCTTTACATCACTGCATCTGATGCTTTGCATTGCACTTGGTGATGTATGGCTTGGATGCAGCTGCTCGGCCATGAAAACCCATTCCATGAAGCTCTCTGTGCACTGTTCTTGAGCTAATCTGAAGGCCACATGAAGTTTGGAGGTCTGCAGTGATTGACTCTGCAGAAAGTTGGCGACCTCTTCGCACTATGCGCCTCAGCATCTGCTGACCCCACTCCATCAGTTTACGTGGCCTACCACTTCGTGGCTGAGTTGCTGTCGTTCCCAAACACTTCCATGTTCTTGTAATACAGCTGACAGTTGACTTTGGAATATTTAGGAGTGAGGAAATTTCACAACTGGATTTGTTGCACAGGTGGCATCCTATCACAGTTCCACGCTGGAATTCACTGAGCTCCCGAGAGCGACCCATTCTTTCACAAGTGTTTGTAAAAGCAGTCTGCATGCCTAGGTGATTGATTTTATACACCTGTGGCCATAGAAGTGATTGGAACACCTTATTTTGATTATTTGGATGGGATACTTTTTTGCAATATAGTGTATCTTTCGACGGAGCCTGCAGGTATCAGGTATAAATTGTATGTAAATTTGATACTAATAATCTGTGATTAAAAATTATGAATATGTTCCCTAACGTTTCGGTTCTGTCTAAGGGACTGTCTTACCACTAAAAGTCAACTAATTTATCAAAATACGTTTTAACTTGTTAATGTGTTTTTGGAATTCCAGTCATTTTTATTTCATTTATTGTTTGTATTTTCTGAATACAATATTTATATAATATATTTATATAAATATAATATTAAAGGGAATGTTTAAAAGAAAACAGTAGCTCCATAGTGTTAAGCTAAATAGGCTACCTGTGTAGTTTACAGAGAATAAATGCACACGGATGCCAGTATGTTGTTTGCAAATTAATTTTAACTCATTCTTGTTGTAAAAATGTTTTATGCAGCAACACAATAGGGCTTCAACAACAGCTGGAAGAGCTACAGATCAGGCTGATTACTCTGGAGAAGAAGACTGCAGATTATGAAGCTTTACAAGCAGAACTGGAGGAAAAGAAGGTTTGACAGTTGTCATTTGAATCTCACATAATGTTGATGTTAATAATTCTCTGAATAAGTGTCCCCCAGCTTTATTCCTGCATGTTTTAATTGTTTTTCTGGCAAACATGCTGACATTCACTGTTTATTGTTTTATAGGGTGCTCTTAAGGACTATGGACAGATGTCAGAGGAGATGGAAAAACTGAAGCAGCAAACCAGCAAAACAATGGCAGAGTGAGAGATAATAATGATATAGCAGATAATTATGTGGGTTTTTTTTTAAATTATTTTAATTATTTGTGTTGCCGTTGTAGTAAAATGTAAACTGTTCCATCCCTCAGGAATAAGAAGCTTGAAGACCAGCTAAAGGATATGAAAGGTACTCAGCATTCATTCACATGCTGTAACTTTTACCAGTGAAGTGTTGCACAACTTGTAAATATTAATCTGTTAAAAAATGTCTGACATACACTCCTGATTTCTGCTGAATTGTTTTCCAACCTCTCAGATCTGGCAGTAACACAGTCACTTGAAAGTGCGCAGCTCAAGAGGGAAAAAGCTGCGGTGGAAAATGATCTGTTGAAAACACAGGTAAGTTATTTCATTCAGGGATGTGAATGAGAACCCTTAGTGTCAGAATCAGCTCTTCACCTCGCTCTTTCACCTTTCAGATGTCTTTGAAGACATGTGAGGCACGAGCAGGTCAAGTCGAAAAATTGATGGAGGAGAACGCCAAGACAGCGAACATGTAAGATCTTACACTCTCTGTTCAGATGTGGGTTGCCCATTTCTCTCTGCTGATGTGTCTTATTTGTTATGGAATTTTAACAACATTTTTTTTTTACTCGTCACCAGAAAGGACAACCTTGAAAACCAAGTCAGACTGCTTGAAGGTTCGTATTGGAAATCAGATTTAACGTGATATAAATAATTATATTCAGAATGTTATTGTGACAGCGGCTGTTTGGTGGTTTACCTATACACATTTTTGCCATTATTTCAGACACCGTTTGCAAACAGAATCATCAAATATCCCAGCTGATCACAGAGAAGGCCATGCTAGAGAGAAATATTGACGACCTCCAGGTGCAGTGATGAACTTTTTATAAACAGAAAATTGGTGTCTTTATAAATATTTTCACTAATATCAAATTGACCTTTTGTGTATAATTCCAATTCATTTGCAGAAGAGACTGATGAAGCTGGAGAGAGAAAGGAATAAAGGTAAACAAGTGGTACACTTTGTTTTACAGGGTTACAGTGAATGCTTATTTTGCAGTGGTCAGATGTTCAAGAAGTTTGATTTTCAGTAAACAAGAAACAGTCTTCACTTTCAAAACTGCTGATGTAAAGGAAGTTCATGTGACTTTAAGTGACGTTTAAGTTCAAATTGAAGCAATATCTCAATTTTGTCTTGACAGAATATAGGAGCACATCGACTCAAGCAGAGGCACAGGAGGAGCATAAAGTTGACAAAGGTATGCAGTCAGATCCACAGAGTATTTACTACAGTAATTTGAGGAGCTGTTCACCTCACCCTAACAGCAGATTGTTATAATATTCACTTTTGCAGCATGTGATTGTTTGTCTGTTTTCCAGAAAGGTTCCTGATGCTTCTCCAGGATTTGTGGGCATGTGTGGAACCTCAGCAGCAGCACTCTGCAAACCTGTTGCACTCTACTGGTGAGGCATCATTCAGCTGTCATGTATATCTGTGTCTTATTACTGTCTACACAGTTTTGTGTGTATTTTGTCAGTGGTTTATGTATTTAGTGCAACCCTCTCTTTTATTTTTGTAACTTCAGAGTCCAGGTCCAAGCAAGTCCTACCTTCCTCACCACAAAACATACGGCACTCTCATCTGAGTAACACGTCCCTGTCTACACCTCACAAGTTCGGTGAATCCCACCGTAACCCCATATTGACGAAAACCACTTTTACACAGTTGGAACCATCTCATCATGGGAAGAAAGCCATCAAGCAGCAAGCATCTCTGCAGCCGACAAGTGACACCAAGCAATCACGCACTCCCAAAAAGAGCAAGAGATTATCCAAGGAACACAAAACCAAGGAATTATTGACTGACTCCAGCATCTCTGGAGTTACTGTGGAGGAGATAATAGCATTATTCAAACCAGTACTTCCCTGCATTTCACCACTACCAGATTTGCTGGGAATCCAGGTATGTCTTACTAATATGCACTTTTTTCTGTTTTCATTAAGGCTTTTAAGTGTAATCTTAAATTATCGTGTTGCAGTCTCTTTAAATAATAGATCCACAGTGCAGGGATTGCTATTATAATCACAATAAAAGAAGGAAGTCACAGATGATAGAATGTAAAATCACTTTCCAAAAATCTGACATCTGTTTTCTTTGTTCTGTCTTTCAGGACGCTGAGGTGGAATCAGTGGAGCTAAACGATGGGGAAAAGGAAAACCATCCCAAAATCTCTGACAACGCTCAGCAACAGGAAGAGTCTTTATTCATCACAACATCAGAAACAAGCCAATGTAAGAAATCTTCTGCACTACCAACAGAGGAAACTGTAGACTTGCCAGTGGTGACAACACAGGAAGTGGAACACATTTCCAGTGAAAATGACTCCAAAGACTTTCCACAAAACCAGTTGGATGGCGTTACTGAAATGAAGGGTGAAAGCAGCACGGGTGGTGAGGAGGTGCTTCTTCAAAATGACATGCAATATGAGCAGGAGCCAGCAACTGAGCATTTAGTGTCCACATCAGATTCATCTTCCACATCAGACACAGCACTTTTGGTTGAGGATGTCTCACGAACTACTGAAAGTCAAGAGCAGCCGATCAGTGTGAATCCCAGTAGCAGTGGTGTCGATGGCATCTCTGCAAGTAAAAATGCTTTCGAAAAGACTAAAGAAGATGAGTCAGAGACTGTTACTCCGATGGATGTCGACACTAGCCCTAGTGATGTGACTGGTGCAACAACAGTGACTCCTGGTGGAGAAGAGTCACCCAAAAAGAGTGATACAGCTGTAATCTCTGAAGACACAGGAGATGAACAGCTTGGTACTTCTTCCTCAGTTAATCCCTCAATATGCATTGATTCTGCAAGAGATCTTGAGGATACAACTACAGAAAATGGTTTAGAAAGGAGAAAAAGTTATGAGGACTCTTGTGGTCTTGGCCAGGACAGCCAGGATGCTGCAGCCTTTAAACCCCAAGAGAAGAAAGCCTGTCTGGGCAAGGACACAGATGTGCCCAACGAGAACCCCTGTTTGTCAACCTGCAGTGACGTCTCAAATAAAAACGTTGAAGAGAGGCTTGAAAGTGATGCAACCATAAAACCTCTTGGGGAGGAAGATGGGAATGAAGAACAAGGAAGTGTAGGAGCTGATGAAGCAGCTTATAACAAACCATCTCCTCACAAGTCTCCACTGTTGAGGATGGAAGAGAGTGAATCCCATGCTTTCAACAACTCAAATGCTGAAACTCCTTCAAAAAAAGAAGTTGACAAAGAGACGCTGAACAGTGAAACACAGGCAGATCGTGAGCCTTCCATCTCTGACACACCAAAGTCTGTGAACTGTGACTCATTGGAGTCCATCATGGAAGCACCCCCAGACCCAGAGAAATGTAATGTCAGAGTTAACATTGAACACATTTCAAAGAACAAAGAAACTCCACAGCCTGTGCCCAGCTCAGAGGAAAAAGGTACCATTGAAAAGGCTGTTGTCACAGAGCTGGAACAGGACAGCGTGGAAGAAAATATCCATAAAGAGAGCAAATCTGACTTGTGCACTGGCAGGCATGCTGCCTCAGTAAAGAGTGCTGCTGCCACAAATAGGCAAAAAAGTTGTTTGGATAAAAAAGTGGTTGAAAAACAAAGGCCACATGTGATCAGTGAGGTAGAAGGTAGCCCAATGGCTGCTCCATCTACAGCTCAACCACCGGAATGCCTCGGCCAAGTTCGCTCTGAAATGGGCCCTCCACTTCCTCGTCTCCTAACCCCTCTGAGCACACCTCCAAAGGCAGGTAAATCGATAAATCCGAAGCAGGCTATTGGGAAACTGTCATTCCCCTCGCCCTTGGATAGATTGGCTTCACCTACCACTCTTGTCCGGGCTCACTTGACACCCAACAGCCAGCAACTCAACAGTCCACTCCCTCCAAACGGAGTCCCCTCATCACCTCTTCAGTTCGGTTCTGCCACTCCAAAGCATGCCCTGCCGGTGCCGGGTCGCCTGCCCCTGACCGCAATGCATTCTTCCCCGTCATCGTCCTCCGGCCCGCCTCAGGAAAACTCCATGAGGATTCTTGACACCATGTACCCAGAGCTCTCTGCCAACGCCCGAACTCTGAACATTCTCAGAGGCAACGTCCCCCTCGGCATTTGTTCATCGGACGGTGGACCATTACCTCCAACACCTGACAACCAGACGTCTTGCTTTAAAACTATTAACTCCACCTCTACGGCCTTCACCAAGACTGAGAGTCGAGGGAAAAAAAGACTGGCCGTCGCTTCACCTCCACTCAGAAGCAGCAAATGTCTCAGGTTAGATGACTGCTCCCCTACTGTCAGTCGCAAGCGGGTGCCTTCCTCCTGCTCCTCAAAGACAGGGGAGGAGATCACCTCACCCCAGACCCCGAAGCTGCTCAATACTGTGACCACTGCTCCATCCATGGAATGTGGAGATCCTACTGTTCAAAATCATATTACTGACTATTTGAGGAGGGTTGAAGCCCAGTGTTTTGATCTATTACCTGTGATTCAGAGCCACCTGTATGTCAGTAACCTGCCCAAAAAGCCCGTCTTGAGAGACGAGGAGAAGGAGATTATCTCTGAGATTTGCCAAAGCAGCTTGGTGAGTATGCTGTTTTATTGGGCTTATATGCTTCAATGTGTTCACTCTTACCATTTTTTAGGTGATCTGGGCGCCCTGAGCAGTTGGAGGATCGGTGCCTTGCTTAACTCTTGAGTGCCAGCCGTTTTGTTTTTTTAAATCGAAAGTGCCTTGTTCCAGCGTTTTTGCCTATTTTTCAGTCATATTTCAAGACCCACAGAATATTTTTTCACTGTGTCTCTGAAAACACTGAATAGCTCAAATGAAAGAAGAGATTCTCCATTTCATCATGAAAAAAATGTTTGTTTTTACTTTGTTCCGTTCTTGTTTTATCAGAGGTGGAGTCCACTTTCACCAAAATTGCCACTTTTTGTCCAGAATCTGTTTTGCTCTCTAATTACAATCATCTCCACTTCCTGCTTTGATCACCGTGGCACATATTAACTCTTTATGTCCCGACTATAAATCACAGAAGCCCCAAAATTACTCACATACTGCGGAAGACCATGATCAGGGACCCGCTGTAAAAAAAACAAAAAAAAAAAACACTTTGATGGTGTTACTCGTCAATGGCACTCAAAGAGTTAAGTCCATGCTTCAATACTTTTGTAGCACCGATTGAAAAGCTCCGATCCTCTCGGGTAGCACAAATTGAATTGTTTTTTGGGGTGAAATTCCGATACCCATGAGCTGAGCCATGCTCTCAGATAACTATAGCGAAGGGGAACATGTCCCCCTCAGATTCATAGTGACACCGATCCGTCCCCCCACTTTCCCAGGATAAGGAGACAAACATCGCTGGTAAAATAGAGGTTTAATGTCACTGCAGCAGCATTGGGAGCCCAGCGTTTGTGTTTATTTGAATGGTTCGTTCAGTTGTGCAAGAATGCCGGAATTCCCGTGCAAATCAGAAACCCTGTGAAGTTGGATCTCAAACTCTGAAAGTCGGATTAATCTCTCCAACCCGATATAGAATTAATGCTAATTAGTAGCTACATGTTTTGTTTTCTGTTAGTCTGGAATACTGGGAGCACTAAACTCTGAGGTTATGTAGATCTGAGCTCCAAGTTCCGACTTCCGGTGAACACACCATAAGGCAAACGCTCACTCCCCAGGGTCCTAAAGAGCAACTGAGCAACCTGCGCCTGTTGATGATCATCAGACCATTGTCTCGAATGTCTACCATGGTAGAACCAAAAGTTTACAAAAATCATAAAATAATGATCACAATATTCTGCTCATGACCATGATTAAAGCCCAAATTACACAAATATAAATTATTGAGGTATCGAGGGGAAAAAAGTATCATTCTAGAACCGGTATTGAAATTGGCATTGTGTTTTTTAAAAAAAAAAAAAAAAATTTGAACAATGCCCAACCCTACTCTAGGCTTGATACAACGTGGACTTGAACCAGCGACCTTCTGCATGCTTATATTGTATTGCTATGACTTGTTTAGCTCCAGAACTGGCTCTTGTTAGTACTTTAGCAACTTGCTTATGGTCTGATGAATGATGAATTTGTATAAATACAAACACTTGCCAGTTGCTCATAAGGTGAAGCACGTTCTGTCTATGTGAAATAAACTGACATGCATGTGTTTTCTCCATCAGCTCACTGCAGATGATATGATTTTGGCCATCCTGAACAAGCTGAAAGCAGAGAAAAGAGATCTCAGCAGAAACTACCTGCAGGCGCTCTGCAGAGTCCACACAGGGATCTGTAGACAGAAGAGAGACTGGGAAAAGGCTCACATCCTGGCCCACAGCCTTCTCACAGAAGGTTAGCAATGCGTAAAGCCCTCATGTACATTTGATACACCTGCACAGGTATTTTAACTTACTGTAGCTAATTAAACCTTTTTTCCCAGCCCGGGTCACACTGCCTGCATGAGCAGTACAGATACCTCGCTGAACTGTTAATGGCTTTTTTTAATAACCATTTCTTGTAATTATAAATTAATTTTAGACAGAACATTTTTTCAGAAGTCTGTGCTCAAAACTGCATAAAAAATAATGTCAAAGGACCTTTTTCGCTGTCTAATTTCTGTAAAACACATGCAGAAATATATTTAATAAAATAAATCTATGAAGCACATGTGCTGTTCACAGAGGCAGTGTGGACCAGGTATTGGGCTTCATTAATCCTTATTTTTTTCTTTTCTACTGCAGATTTCCCAGACTCTGCGAAGCTGATTTTGTTCATGGTGACAACATGGCCCAGTGTCCTGTCACACAGTAGTTCCCTGTGCCAGGCGATACATACTGTTACCAAACTGAGAGCACAGGAGAACCTCTCCAGCTGCCTTTCAGCATTCCTTGGCTGGGAGAAGGTGACTTTTTGTACAGATTTGTATTTATTATCATTCAAATCTGGCTTGTCTGATGTCTATCATGGTGAAGATGGTGCCATTTATTAATGTCCTTTGAATTGTAGAGGTTTTGTGGGCATGTACTGCATGGCCCTTTTAGAGTCGGTTCCAGGGTTCCCGCGGTTCTTAAAACGTCTTAGATTAAAATCTGGGTAATTAAGGTCTTAAATTGTCTTAAATTTACCATAAAATTGCTGTAGGTATTAAGTTTTCAGATGGTGCGGGTTAAGGGTTAACCCTAACCCTAACCCTTTTTTCTGTATTCTGGATATTTTTTTTAAATATTGATATTCGCATCAGCCTCAAAAACTCCATATTGGTTGGGCCCTACAATAAATTGACTATTTTTCAACCAAATTGTTATGACATTTTGGGTCTTACATTATATTTGTTGAGGTCTTAAAAAAAGTCTTAAAAAGTATAAAATTGGCTTTTAAAATGCTGCAAGAACCCTGGGTTCATTGTCTTTATCTCCTTTATCCCATGTGTAGAATGAGCCCTCTAAAATTCCATCTCTCCATATTTCTGCAGAGCCCTCCATGTGACATTGACGAGCTGATCTCCAGAACACTGTCTGATATTCGGTCCGGGTCAAGTCTGTCTTTCACTGAACACAAGCGATACGGGCAAGACCTGGGGACTGAGGCCTGGCAGCATGTCTTATCACTGCAGCTCCTTTGTACACACAAGAAGTGGAAGTGGACCTATGATAATATATTGAGGTGTGTTACTTTTTCTTTTTTAACTTGAGGCTAAGGTGCTAAATGATGTAATTTACTTCACAGTTCCAAACTAAATCTAATTTTTGTAATTTTTTAAGCAAGCATCCTGTTTAATCATGTGATAATTGATTGCTTCACTTGAACAGCAAGGAGTTGTGGCCATTAATGAACACTTGGGTGACGCAGCCCAGAGGTCAGCAAGCCCCCGTCTCTGATGTGACCGTTGCCACCGTACTCCGACTGATAGGTCAGTTGTTTTTTTTTAATTATTTGGGTATCATTCACAGCTAGACATGATGTGGAATAAAATGATCACCAGGGGACAGTTTTCAGTTTGCCTGTTGTTTTAAACAGGACGCCTCGGTCAACTGGGAATGAAAGAGAGGTGCGTTTCCTCTGTGGTGACTGTCGCCAACGTCATCAACACGTTCGGAAGGCATGGCCATACTGAAGGTATGAAATATGAGAAACTTGGTCGTAAACACAATGATGCTGTTTAGCTGTGATTAATACAAATCCTCTATTTTCTCTATCTGATTTATGTCTCACTGCCATAAATAAAAAATAAATAGACTTGTCCCACCACTCAGCAGCTATATTTCCATTAAGAGGTCTAATCTCGTCATGTCTTCACTCTGCAGGTGTGCCATGGGAGGTCCAGCTAGCGTCCATCTACTGCATCTATGACCTGTCTCCCTGCAACCCAAAACAAGCCCTGGATGCCCTGGCAGGATGGAGAGGAGAAACGTCTCAGAGCGTCCCCCCTGCTGTGACCAGCTGCTTCAACCAGTTAGCTTCTGTCTGCAGGCAGGTCACCAGCTGAGAGAGGAGCATGCTGCACAAATGTCAGTCTGAACCTGTTTTAAATAGGGTTAAAGATGATCCCACTGTTACTATATAAGTTCATTTTAACTTACTGACCAGCTCTGTCTTTTTTTTATGTGCACTTCTACTTTAATTAATACGTCATTTAAATGTACTCCAATTTCTAGCAGACGTTCCCTCAATTTCTGTTGTTAGAAACATGTCCACTCCCTGTCATAAATGCACTGGCATTACTCCCTGCCTTATTGTTGTACTCAGGTAATGTTCTAAAGTATTGTAAAATATGTACATGTGTTCACGTTTAAGGTGCCGCTGTAATATGAAGTATTGATGTTTGTAAATTAGATTGCCACAGTAAATGTTTTGTACAGTTTCAGAAGTTATTTAATGTTTTCAAATTAAAATTTCTACTTATTGAACCAAATCATGTGTTTTGGATGTGTTCTCTCTTTATAGGGAAAACTGATGTTAACATCATTAACAGTCAGAAATCAATGGGAATAAAGGCAGCGATTAAGGATCCAGCTAAATTGTTTCAAGTTTTATCCTGCCAGGTCTGACTGTTGATCAGTGGTCAAAAAAAGATAGCCTTCAAAATAAAAGCCCAAACTACATTTTAATTTTCTGGCATGTAAAATTGTGTAAATATTACATTTACACAATACTTACAATATATGGTATTATTTTGTAGTAGTTAAAAATAACCCCTTTAAAACTCAAAAAAAGTACTAATATTTACATATAACATATATCATCAGTAAAGTGAATGTGATGTTTCAGTTATATAGCTGAAGTAGACAGGTCTTTGACTTTTCTATTTCTCAAATTGTGATAATGCAGAAAATAATAGATTTAATAGCCTATAGCCTACTTTGTAATCTAAAATGACATTATCAGTTATTAGCAAGAGGACGTTCATAAAGATGCTGGCAGTATTATATTCAGTTTATAGCTTTGAAAAATAATCACAAATTAACATGTGGAAGAAAACATCCATTGTGTGAAAATATTCACCACGAGTCATAATTATTTACCTGTATATATTTTTATGCTGCTTTTTCTTGTACTTAATACAGTAAATAGCAATACTTTTTTCAGTTTTGATATTGCTTTTTAATATTGTGATTCCATTTCTGACTGTTGCTGCAATATATTATAAGATCTAAAAAGAAAATAATATATAATATATTTTCCCAGTTTGGAATCAATAAAGTAATTCATAAAAAAGAAAATAAATATATATTAATCTTTTGTGAATAATCTAAGTATATTGTACAAATATATTTGCACTCCAATTCTGTCTTTGGTGTTTCTACATGTCCTTAGCCTCAGCATAATTGCGTAAGTCATATTTTGGCAAAATTCTTCATCTTCTTTTTTGTAAACGTGTTCACACATTTGGTCTGAAGTTACTATTCAAGTATGAATTTAAAAAAAAAGTATTTTTCTTCATGTCTAAAAACCTTGAGATATGACTTAAGCAATCATGCTATGAGGCTAACGATGTGATATTTCAAGAAAGTAATGAATGGAACACTTCCTCTTCCGGTCTGTGAGGCTCGTTAAAGGGCAGTCTCGTGGGTGTGTCCAAACATTTAAATCCCTCAGACATGCGCAGAAGCTCGTCCGTGCTGCTGGGTGCGCCATATTGGCTGGCTTACATGGGGAGTGGAGTTGGACAAGCTGCTTGAAAAACCGAGCCGGTTTCTGGACATGAAGCATTTCGATGACAACAAGTAAATCAGCGCGGTAGGACTTACAGCTTTCCGTGAGTGCAAAGTCTTTACATTTGCTCGCTGTTTCCCGGTGAAGAGGTTCTCGACTAACTCGAGTCCAATGGATCCCAGGACCGCTTGGATCCAGCCGGAGCAGAAGGGACCTGCCAATTCCCTGTGGATGCACATTTGGGAAACCTCTCAGGGATTTGGGACAAACTCCGGCATCGACAACCACCTTCACCACCAACGCAACTTTGCAGCTCAAAATGCGAACTCCACGGAGTCTAACGGCGAGTATTGCAAAAATCTAACTCCGCCGCCGGGGTGTGTGTTTGGGAAACTGCCGAAGCGAGACGGCGGCGGAGAGAGGGGAAATGTCCGGAGGAAGGGCTCGTTGTCACCGTCCTCTTCCTCACTGGACTCGGAGGCCGAGAGCTCCTCGCCTTCCGGCTCCTCTTTGCAAATCGATAATTTGAACGTCGCAGAAGAGGCCAGCCGGTTTTTACACTACGGCGAGCAAGAGTTGAACGAGAACAACCTCCGACGGCAACAGCCCCCTCCGCCTTTTCACACTGTCCAGCAACACTGTCGCAGCATGCAACAATCTGGCGGCCACACCCCCACTGGGATGAAAAATCAGCATGGGAGCAAGCAGCACCACTATCAGTCCCATTCATCTGGCCGCAGGAGGCATCTGAGCAGGGCGAACACTTTCCACGGCATCAACCCGCTCCTGTCCTACGGCTGCAATGGACACCATGCAGACTCCTCATGTAGCCTGTGGAAGACCAGGCGGTACAGCCCAGGCATTAATGGGTAAGTCCTCTTCCACCAGGTCATCCAACAAAATGAGCAGAGGATGCACTGTTTCATAAACTGAAATGTAAATAAATACGAGCAATAAACCTTTTCTCTCTGCATACAGCATAAATGTGCATTTTAACAAGTCACATAAAATATTACAAACTGGATTTGTTTGATCTATTGAAATTATTTTTTTTAATTAATTCATTTTTTTCCCAGTATTTCAAACTTTTTTTCGTGTATTGCCAGCAGGACAGTCCTCAGTAAACCCAGACCAAATAATGTTCATAATTTCTTTTATTTTTCTCAAATATATCCATGGTCATACTGTACTAAACTCACTCTGTTCACTCCATGATGATCCCATATTTCCTGTCTTCCCTTGTTTCCTTCCAGTCTTCATGAAGAAATCGTGGACTTCTTCAGCTTCATGTCACCACGACCAGAGGAGGAAGCAATGAGAAGAGATGTAGTGACTAGAATAGAGAGCGTCATCATGAACTTGTGGCCCACAGCCAGGGTGAGTGTCGGTTGGCCTGGAGAGGTTAACTGCTGTGGGAGCATGTCGACTGATTTTAGTTTTGTCGCAGCCTTTTCTGTCTCTCCCTGTCTTCTCTTTGCCTGTTTAGCAGGGTAGGTCATCAGAAGTAATGCTGGAAGTGGTATTTTTGGCTGCATTTTCTCTGCCATTGTTCCATACAGAACAGATTCTCCTGCTGTGTATTTCTGCAGAGGAGTGTGCTGGGGGGGGGGTGTGGGCAGGATGAGACATGAAGGCATTTGATTGGTTCTTTCTATTCGGACCGAATGGCAGGGATTGGTCAGAGTTTTTCCAGTCCTGCAGCTGCCACAGAGGTCTGATTCTTTTCCTGAACACATAATGTATTGGCTGCCCTTAGGGTGGAAGGACCATTACACCCAGTATAACAAAGAGTCACTGCGGTCACATGGTCGGATCGTACTGGATTTCGCCAAATTCAGTGCTGCAACTTGGTGGGTGGTCTGTCCCAAAATCCAAGTACATATGGAGTTTATTTAATTCAGATAATGGTCAGCGACCTGGCTGACTCCACTACGCTAGGTGGCGCTGTAGCCCTTTCAACAAGTGGAGTGGAGCTACTTTCGGTTGACAGCTACTTACCTCTGGCGGCACACAAACAAAGATGGCTTTCGAGGAGTTTGACAGAGCAGCGTTAGCGTACATGTTGTGCATTTTGCAGTGTTTGGAAGTCCATATGAACCAACAAACAGAGTTTTTGGTTTCGGTGATACGACACGTGCCGTCGGTGTTTGATATTAAAAGCAATCAAGGATAATTACTTGGTATTGTTTGACTTTTCCGGCAACAATATTACTATTTATGACAGTGACAGCGCCTCCTTCCACTTCTGGGTGAAATCCCGGACAGAAATTCTCAAGCATGCACAGGATGCAAATACAATATGATACCGTACACAACGGGCACAAAGCAGATTGACGTCTTAAGCCTGGGTTCCTATCGTATTCACGAATCCAGTCTCTATATAATCCTTAGCCTGCGCACATGAATTTGATAAGTTTTCGATGCCTTTATTATACAATTGCGCTTGTCCATGTGCACGCAGTAAGTGTTTCTGAACAGAATTACAGACTATAGCTTTAACTTCCATTTACATACATAAGAGTGACTACCACCGCTGAGCTGTTTTTATTTATTTTTTTATTATTATTTACTGATGTGCTCTGGGTTTTACTCATGCCAGGCGCCTCAGTGTTGGATGTGTAACATGAACTTATGATCCTGGCTGTACCAAACACGGTTCATATGAGATCAAGTTTCTGCTGCTCTGGTCACCACACAGGATTAAAATTTTACTTTAAAACATGTTTTAAAATGCATTTCTGCATCGTGACGTTTTTATTGAAGTGGATTTACCATTGACATATTCATAAAACAAGCTTTGTCATTATGTAACCTTGTTTTTTTTTAATACAGCGTTTTATTGACTTTAGTTTATTGCTTTGTGAAGCTGCTGAGGGCTCTTTAAATCAATGTTATTGTCTCATATACTCAGCAAGCATTGTGTCGGGAGGTTTACGGCGCCCCTCGTATCCTGTCTGACCACACTGAAGGCCGTCAGCAGCCTGGTTTACTCTGCATGTCCCGACAGACTTGGCTGGATGTAATCATTATTCATGTCACTTGCATTCCCAAAGTAACATTCGTGAATTATTTTCCATTATATGTTGCCAACAGACTGTTATACAGACTGTACTTTGTAACAAATAGCATTTTTTTTGTTATCAATATAAACATTTTGAGTCAGTCATAGCACAGAGAAGTCCCACTGGGCTGTGATTTTTCTCGAAAGAGCAATTTGTGCTACTCTTCCAAGCTGTGGTGGTACAAATGTTTAATTCAATGTTTAGTCCTACTGCAGAAAATAGTGGACTTTACACAAATACAGTAATAATCTCTAGTAGTGCTATACAGAAATACCATCACCCAGTGTCATTTTTCTTGTCTTAGTATTTCAAAGACTTGAAACAAACATGCAGAATTAAACTGTACAAAAAGACTCAAAACTGACCTTGACAAAATTTTCACAGTGACTTGTGTTGCCTCTTGTATGTGACTTACCAAAAAAATCTACTCTAGCTATCTTGATTGTCTCGTGATTTGCTGCTTTGGTATAAGGAAGCACAGATACAAAAAAACTTGCAGTGTCATTTTGTTATGTTCTTACTATCACTGATTAATGCAACATTTTTTTCCCCTGTTTTAAGAAATTGTATATGTAAGAATTGCTACCCCACACAAAGGTCAAACCAGCTCAGGCGTGAACCAGATTGGTACAATAATGTGTTACTAATTTTTTTTTTTTTTTTTTTTTGTCCTTCTGCAGGTGGAGATATTTGGCAGCTTCAGCACAGGACTTTATCTTCCAACAAGGTAACATTAATGCTTGTTGTGAAGTTTGATGTCCCGTTAAAATTTTAGTTTTTCCACAGTGAGAATACTGTTTTTGGTAACTCATTGTCTGCAAGTAATAAGGGCATACAATACTCAGAGTCAGAATCAGAAACAAGTTTACTGTTTACGTAAGTCTGCACAAACAAGGAATTTCACTTGGTGACTTGATGCATGACATATATACATATAAACATAAACCTACATACTTATAAACATGTAAACATCGTGCAGAGAGTGTGGTTTAAGGACAAAAAAGATAAAACAGTCTACAGCCATGTTCATATTTTACTTTTTTCTCATATGCTGCCATGTTGTTTTTGTATGCATGTTTTTCAAGGTTATAGAGCAGCTCCATTTGGAAATGGTTCCTCAGGCAAGCAGTCATTGCTGTTACTGGACATTGAGCTGTTTAACTTGGTCGTGTCAACATCACACCTCTTTATTCACTTAATACACACACGTCTTAAACATGGGCACATCATGGACTAGTTTCTGTGTTAACCACATACTTCGTATACTTCCTGAACTTTTTGTTCAGTTGAAGATGTAAAGAAATATTTTCTTGCTGCAACCTGAAGTTACATTTTCTTCTTTATCTACTTCCTCTGTAAGACTGAATCTGTCAAATTGTCACACTGTGCTCATAGTCTCCCAAAAGCCTGATTTTTGTTGTTTTCAGTGAACTCTACATCACTGCGCATTGACAGGATTCTTGGGGAAACTTTGAAATACAAAGTACTTTGTGGTTTTTCTTCTCAGTGACATTGACCTGGTGGTGTTTGGAAAGTGGGATCATCCCCCACTGCAGGAACTGGAGCAAGCCCTGAAAAAACACAATGTGGCTGGGCCCTATCCCATCAAGGTTCTTGACAAAGCTACAGTAAGTCACCAGGAGAGCGCTTCAAGTGTCCTTTTTCCTTTGGGAACCCACACATGTTGTAAAAGGTCCTAATCAATGATTTAACAGAAGGGCTCCTATTACATAGTTCATTATGAGTCATG
Organism: Synanceia verrucosa; assembly: GCA_029721515.1. Lineage (NCBI taxonomy): Eukaryota > Metazoa > Chordata > Actinopteri > Perciformes > Synanceiidae > Synanceia > Synanceia verrucosa. The sequence goes on from CM056557.1 coordinate 21,676,641, forward strand.
AATTATTGCTACCTTCAAGATTATTCTATCGTGACATGTCTTCAGGTGCCAATCATCAAGCTTACTGACCATGAAACGGAGGTGAAAGTGGACATCAGCTTCAATGTAGAGACTGCTGTGAAAGCAGCACAGTTCATCAAAAGCTACCTGAAGGTAAACGCTTGACACTTTCAACACAGTTGTGGCTCAGTTGCGTTGTTTCTTATGTTTACCTGTCTGTCTTGCAGAAGTACACGGTTCTGCCTCCTCTGATCTTTGTCCTGAAGCAGTTTTTACTGCAGAGGGACCTGAATGAAGTCTTCACTGGAGGCATCAGCTCGTACAGCCTCATACTCATGGCCATCAGCTTCCTGCAGGTAAACAGATGAATGTGCCTATCTGCTAAAACGACAAAGTATACTTTCTGGAAGACCTCCATATTGACATTCTGGCACAATCCTACTTTAAAAATGTTGAATTTGTGCACAAACAATTGTAATGTTGACAGTAGGGTATTAACATTAATTGTCAAAGATATCGTTGAGTTCAGTAGCGCAGTATTAACAAGTATTCTGTGTCCTAGAGCGACATCACAAAAGTTATTCGGCAGGGTGTCAGGTTTTATTTGTTCACGTGGTGCTAATATCTCATTTAATACAAAATTTTGTCTGTGTGTGATGCATAATATTGTTATTTCATGATCTTGCCAACACATAATAGAATAGTTTTTTTATTTATCCCCCATCAAGGGAAATTGACCCACCACAGCAGCATAGACAAATTATAACAGAGAAAATAAGTAATAATAATAATAGCAGAATAAATATTTACAATATTTATTAAATAAAATGGAAGAAAAATATTTTAATTGCAAATGAACTGTTAATTAAACAGTTATTAACTATTTATGTGACCTATAGAATAAAATAATAATAATAAAAACCCATTGAACATTTTTCTGTGCAAAAGGATAGTGCAGATTAAAAATAATAATAATATTACTTGATATTCTAACAATATATTATGACTTAAATATTTCCAGCTGTACTGTCAATCAATTAATTGATTTAACCTGGCAGTGTTGGGCTACAAAGTGGAGGTAATGAGTCGTCCTTCTCCTCATCACAGCTGCACCCTCGAATCGACACGCGACGCGCCAACATCAACCTGGGCATCCTGCTGATCGAGTTCTTCGAGCTGTACGGCCGCGATTTCAACTATATGAAGACGGGCATCAGGGTGAAGAACGGAGGGGCTTACCTGTCCAAGGAGGAGATGCTCAAAGCCATGGGGAGTGAAAACAGGCCCTCCATGCTCTGCATTGAGGACCCAATACAGCCAGGTCAGACTGGGGTTTGATAGGATCAATACCGTCCATATTGAGGATATGAGTGTGACCTAAATGTAGTGGCAAGTTTATAACCTATCATCAGTCCATTTACATGGCAAATTGTGTTTAAATGGCTATTGTGCAATCAACTGCATAAACACATTTAGAAAAGTTTAACTGGGCAACTTGATCACTGTAATTCAGTGAGAACGTTTGTGAATAAAATGATACCTAATATTTCACAGATGTTCATACTTGTTGTCTATACGTTATACTTTCTATAGTAATTTCCCTATTGTTTTTCATTTGGTGATTTTTTTTTTTTTTTTTTTTTTTTAATTTATTTATTTATTTATTTATTTTTCTTCTCTCTCCCCCACAGGAAACGACGTGGGTAGGAGCTCATACGGCGTCCTGCAGGTGAAGCAGGTGTTTGACTTTGCCTACATGGTGCTGAGTCACGGTGTGTCTCCTCTTGCACGGGCTTACCCCAACAAGGAGTACGACAGGTTGGTTTCTCAATGGATTCTGTTATTTCTTGTCTTTTGTGATGTTTTTCACAGTTTGTCCTGATAAAGTTGTGGCGTACGCGTCTCTCTGTGTTGCAGCACTTTGGGGCGTATCATCAAAGTCAGCCCGGAGGTGTTGGCCTACAGGGACTGGACTATTAAGAATTGGGGGGCCAAACAGTATGCCAAGCTTGAGAACCATGGTAACTTTGTGGGAACCTTGGGTTTACTTGTACTCTGTAGCATTTATGACTAGAAGTGGACAAGTGTGGATTTCAAATGAGCCAAAACCAGTATATTCAAGTTGTCCATACTGAATCCTAACTCGTTGATTTAACAGTTTTGGTGACTGTTGTTGCGCTATTTGATTCTTATTTTGGGTTGTTTTTCTGTAATACCTTAATATTCTGTTCCTAGATGTGGACACCTGCGAGCGGGACCTTGCCAGGCTGATGCTGGTTTCCGTGGAGGATCAGAGAGACACTTCCTCCCCCCTCAGTGCTGACTCCCCCTCACCTTCTCCAGTCTCCCTCCCCAGCCCTCAACACCACTCATCATCATCCTCTGCATGCTCGCTCTCCTCCTCTGGAAGTGACATTGTAAGTCTGACACATTTACCAGATAAGTGACTGTGCACAATGGTTCACCAGCACTGTGGCAGCACAGTGTTTAATTATAACCTGGGTCATGAATGAGTTACCATGCATTCACAAAGATTATTGTCAGATGGCAACTATGGAACCTTCTGTAATCATTTGTCCATTGTTTTTTCTATTAGTGCAGCTTTGTTAAACTGCATGTATGCATTCTTTTCCCAGGAGTCTGATTCTCCCCTGAGCAGTAATACTGCGCTCCAGCTCCACCACCTCACCCTAGCCTCAGTGCATTCAGTGATGCAGATGGCTGCTGAACTGAGGGTTACACATCCAGCAGGCTTTATGCACACCCCTCCTCAGGTCGGTTTAATTCTCCTCCCCTTTGAAAACCTAATAATTCTGTAGTTGTTTACATAATGTCCATGTTCCATATGGACATAGATGGTTGCATTTCCCTCTAAATAATCAGACGTTAATTCAATTTGACAGTGAGGTATGATTTTAAGTTTTTAATTTGTGTTTTAACGATACATTTTTCTCATTGCATATTCTTCCTTTTTTTTTTCCTCCAGGTCCAGATGCCTCTTCCTGAAAACCTGCCGATCCCCTCGCTCGCTGATTGCCAGTTCTACCACGAAAATCCACCATCGATCAGCGTCGTGCACCGCCACATGTCACAAGCTGCACACATCTCGCAGCACGCCAACTCCTCAAGCCCTCTCCCCAGCCCCCTCCACCAGCTCCACCCTCAGATGGGAGGACATCACAGCCACACTTACGCCATGAGGTCCAGTTCCCAAGGCTCACCGCACAGTGTAGGCTTCAAGCACAACCAGGGCAGCGGCCTCCAAGGTCAAAATCACCCTCAAGGTAACTTCAGTCCCCAGCAGCGGTTTGTTCCCCAGAGTCAAAACACAACACTGGGCTTCAGGAACCAGCAGCAGTATAACCGTAACACCTGGCGGCGCAGGAAGAGGGACAATCTTCCTGCTCTTAACCAGAGCAGATGAAAGACATGCTTTGCTTTTTGAAGGCATCACTTAGCCCATCACGAGTCCTGGGTTCATGATACACGTGTTTTTGGGTTTTTTTTTGTTAGAGGCTCTCAAAAACGCACCTACGTTGGCCTGGAAGTCTCCAAAGGTGTTGAATGATTGCTCGCCGCTAGCATTGTGCAAGTACTGAGTGATGCTACATTTACCTTGCAGGTAAAAGAAGACTGTAGGGGAGGCCTAAAGTCTTAACTGCTCATTTTATTACATCGGTCTGGTGGTAGTCAGCGGTCCTTTCTCTAAATTTAATGCACACCAGCGCAGACTTTGAGTTCTTCTCACCAGTGTCTCTTTCCAGCAGCTAAAGACTGGCTGAAGAGCTCGGTCAAGTATTGAGTTGCCATGAAACTTGAAACTTGAACACCTTTAGAGAGCAACATCATGTGCCATAGTACCAACTGGTTTATCAAACCTGGTCTCCCTTGAAGTTTCCTCTCTGTTTGGGCTGTTTTTGATCAGGTTTTGGGCTCATCTGGTCTTCTGAGTGCAACTCCTTACGAGCGATGCTCTTGATTCAGAGCTCTTAGATCTTGGACTGTCATCTATGACTCGTACTCTGGACTGAAGCGAAGCACTACCTTTCTACCTATGCAGCACAACGCTGATTTGATGTTTTTGGTGTGACGGCACAAAACGGACCTTGTCTCAAGTGCTTAAACTGTGATGACTTGTTTGAATGTACCAAGTGTTTCCTTTTTGTGTGTTGGTCATTTGTTCTGTTTTTGTCACTGAGGTTTATTTTTATTTTTTTGTTCACATTGGCACTATTATGTTTTGTTTTTGTAATGTAAACATTGCCACCTTATTTTATGTTTGTTTTTGTGCAGTAATTGCTTTTATTTAATTTATTTCACATTTTACTTTTATTTTAGGGGTTCTCCCCACTGTAAGATTGCTTTTTATTTCTATACAACATTGATCTGTGCAATAGATGGATTTAAGGGCCTTGAAGGACTGAATGCATGCGTGCGTTCATGCGTGTGTTTACAGCTTTCCAGCAGAAGGGGGAGCTATGGTAAAGCGACATGAAAAAATGTGCCAAAAATGACATGCTTTACCATTGCATTATGATCACTTGAAATTTTGCCAATAGTTTATCAAACTATTTTTCAACCACTACCCATAACATTTTTTTTTCAAGCAGTTTGAATTTTATTTTGGTGTTTCTCCTGAGGAGAAATGCACCTTGAGCAGCTTTTTATTCATGTCATTTCAAAAATAGTTGGTGCTACTTATTACCAGCAAAGTGCTTTTTTTCTGCCTTCTATCTCCTTTGATTCTGCAACAGGTTTACTGCCTTCTTAAATGACCAAATTTTCCCTTTGTCCTGTATGTAGCCAGCTTCTTTTTTTTTTTTTTTTCTTCCCCCCTCCCCTTCCTCCCCATGTGTTTCTCTAAGCACTGCCAGGTTTACTTGGCTTTTAATTTGACACCCGGCTTCTCGGTGTGTGTGCTCCAGGAGTGTACTCCTCTTGCAGACAATGATTGTTAACATTAACATGTCACAACATTTTATTTTCTTTCAAAAGTCCTCAATATAAACAGCAAGAGGTCCTTAAATTTCAGAGATTGTCCTCTTAAAGTCAGAATTTCTACATCTTGTAAAACAAGGTTTCAAAGAGACATAATTTAATATCAGACGACTTGAGCTTTGGATGTCACAGAACCACCGTTACTGGAGTTTTGGTAGAGCCATTATCAAAACCAAAATTTAGTGAAGGTCCTATGTTTTAAGTCTGTGATTATTGTGTAACACCCTGCACACGAATCTGATGGACGCAACATGACACTGATGATTTTCAAAGCAGCTTTTATCAAGCCATCGAAAGGATGAATGGTGGGTTGTTTTTGCGTCACATTGCCACAAACCAAATCCCCAGTTCAGACGTGTGTAATTAAGGAGGGGTTGTTACGTGTAAATGACTGACGTAAAGATGTATACCTTGTTTTTTTATGTAAGTTTTTCTATTTTTTTAATAAACATTTTAAAACTCCATTTCAAGTTGAATGTGTGAAGTTTCTACTTTGGGCTTTTGATGTAAGCTGTTTCCACTCGGTTGTATTTTACTGTGTTATCTGCCACTTTGTTGGAAAGTTTTTGTTTTTTTTTTGTTTTGTTTTCTCTCTAATTTAGCACTTCGAGGTGTGTGTTGTAATACAGCCTGGTCTCTGAAGGAGGCGCTGGCGGATCATTGTTCTGTTGAAATGCAATACCTTTGAGATAGTCAGCAGAGTGCAGGGAAGTAGAACATGACAGAAAAGAGGGCTTCAACAAAATCACTCTTGAAAGTTCAATCATCGCAGGGTTAGTGGCTGGAACGGCTGTCATTTTATTCCAATTAAAGCGAAGGGGAAAAAGTGTCCTCACTGAGACCCTTTTAGCCTTTCGGGACTCAAAACTAGCTGACTCAGACTCAAGGAAATTAGATCCAGCCTCTATGTTGTCATCCACTTTCTCAGATCTGTCTTCATTGATGATTAAATAGATGCTTTGGCACAGGCTATAGTTTATAATGTTGTTAAAATGCCTCTTTGTTCCTGAGGGATGTATTAACCAGATTAGACTGGCAGGGAGATATTGATCTTGTATTGAAAATCTGCATATATATATATATATATATATATGTGAATTATTGTGTTGTTTCCCATCCCAGACATGTCAGGATGTGTCTGTACTTTACTCCTCTGTCCAATCTCACTGCACAGGGAACAAATATAAACTTTTCACAATTTTTTCCATGCCGATCAATACAGCAGAAATGTGAGAAAACCAGATGTTGTGACGCAAACAGAAAGTTCTTGAAAAATACCTTTTTCCAAATCCTACTGGTAAGAAAAATAAAGTTCTTCTAAGAAAAGGTCAGTAGTTATACCTTCGGGCTGTCAGTGTCTTGACAGTAGAAAATTTGCATCTGTGCTTGTTCAGGTCCCACGCACAGGTCCTCCACGGTGCGATGTGAATGGGTATGTGCATGTAATTAGTGTTTTCAAATGACACTCAGCAAGTGCCAAAGACAAAGGAGATGTCAGTAATGTCTGAAGTGTTATGTTGTCAGGAGCCTGCTGAATGAATTCAGACTGACAGACACTCTTGTAAGTAAATAAAAGTTGTTCTCAGTGTCCTTGGTTTCTTCCCCAGGCGGTGACAGGACTGAATATTTTTGCAATAAAATTCCTTTGTAATTAAATTATTAAATGAGAAGACTTCTGTATACGTGAGATATTAGGAAAATAAAATAAAAAAAACAATATGACAAATGTAATTGTAAAGTCACATGATAAAACTTAAACATTAAATACTGACAGATTATTACCACATAGTGGCTGATATGTCAAACATGGATGTTTATTCAGCCAGTAGACAGGCGTTCATCTGGAGATTGAATGTAACTTCATTATTATACTCTCAGTTTGTTTAGTTCTGTTTGAGTGAAATGTTGGGCTCTTTTGCAGCTCAAAGATCCACTGTGTTTACAAGCACTGTGGAGGGTGTTCACTTACAGGACTTCTGGCATCTGATTGTTGTTAGACAGTTCAGAAGAGATGATATAAAGGAAATAAAAGTGAAAACCAGTGAAGAAATGGAAGTTATGGACTTATTTTTATCATCTTTATGTTCACAGAATGCATGAAGCATGTCCATTGTTCTCAGAGCTATGCTTGTATAGATACAGTTCTCTGATATAAATATAGTATCACTGGTAACCTCACATCCTGTGAAATAATGAAGGCATCTGAAACATTCGTCACGCTTATTTTCCCATCTTTCTTTAACTGGTGACTCATGAGAACATGCCTTTTGTGCTGCAATATATGGTACCTGTCATATATATCATATGTGGACTCATTTCAGAGACACAGTAGATTCTCAGGTGCCATGATGGGGAGGAAATCAGTGTTATTCTCTTCACTTGTCAGTGGTCATAATATTATATCTGATCAGTGTACCATTGTTAATATCTAACCTTATGCTGAGACGTTATCTCTGATTTGAGTCCATCAATCTGAATAATCCCAACAGGGGTTCACATTTTATGCTGACACATTATACAAGCATTTCTGAAACAGATAAATATGGAATTTAACCTGTAACAAGCACACTCCTTTAACTTGTAATTTGGTTTCTTCAACAGATTATATGGCTTTTAATGTTTTAATATTAACACCAGGTAGCTTAATGCTAAGCTTACTGTAATGCTAAGCTACCTGGATATGTCAACCACCCTTCTGTCTTCAAAAACCAGGCACATAGATCTAGCAAACAAGAGGCCGTTAAAATGGCCCTGAAGTCAGAGCACAGTGAATAGAGGTGTACGTTTTCTATTGGAACCATGTTTCATTCATTTTTCATTCCTATTGCAATTACTAGAAGGCTCACCTCCCTTATTTATTTCCAAAGTCAAAGTATATTACCCTGCTTGTGAAAATCCATCGCCTCTTGGACCAGATATCTTCACTTCCCTTGATTTCATGCACATTCACAGTTCACTTCATGGTGTGTTCACTTGAGATGTCCATTCTTATCTGACTCAAAAAGGCCTGATGGATTCTGTGTTCTGTATCCTGCCTGGTAAAATAGCTCCATTCAGCCTCTCTTGTATAAAGATCACTAATGACCCATATGGCGGCAGGTACTTCACACAAAACCTATTTTTCTGTGAAAAGTGGACCCTCTTCTTTTCTGTGGCTTTAAGAAACATACTTTGCATCTAAAGACCCTTACAGCAGAGCGGAGCAGACCCTAGTCACATCTAGTTTGCTTCATTGCTTCTTTGTTATTTCCTACAGTAGTTTGATGTTGGTTTTCCATCTTTTGCAGAGAAAATAGGAATGCATGAACAGCAAAGCACTGAGGCGTGACCTTCACCTTGAGGTCGGCAGTAGCTCAGTCTGTAGTGACTTGGGCTGGGAATCAGAGGGTCGCTGGTTGAAGTCCAGGTCAGACCAAGTCTGGAGTGTGGACTGGTAGCTGGAGAGGTGCCAGTTCCTCCTCCTTGGCACTGCTGAGGTGCCCTTGAGCCTTGAGCAAGTCACCTAATCCCCAACTGCTTAGAGTGCCTGGATATGGGACAGCCCATTCAGCCTCTATTGCGTGTGCATGTGTGTTTCATAACTTGTGTGTGATGTGCAACAGTAGAGCTGTGCGATATGGACAAAATTGTATATCCCAATATACACGCTCACATTCACACCTACGGGTAAGCATGCAAGTTATTGGATGGTAGGAGGAAGCTGGAGTACATGGAGAGAACCCACGCAGACACAGGGAGAACATGCAAAGTCCACACAGAAAGGCCCTGGGTCGGGAATTGAACCCCATACCTTCTTGCTTTGAGGAGACAGTGCTAACCACTACACCATGCAAAAATGCACACATATTAACTCTACTATAGAGGCTGGAGGTGTGACTTTGAAAAGACAACAGCATGAAGATGTTGACTATTAGTCTGGTTGCATCCTGTGTGTGTTAGTGGGTGTGTATCTGCTACTAATGCTTTTTTGTCTTCTTGGAAACACATTGTATATTTGTTGGTATGAAATGTGTTACATAAATAAAGCTTTCACAAGCCAGTAGTGAGAAAAAAAAACACATCCTAAAATCACACTAGTGTGACTCTAACTGCAGAGCAGGATCCAAGGATGCATAAAGCCATAAAATTGAGCCAACATTGGCTGGTATCTGCGTCAAGTGACAGCTTTCACCGTCAACAAATGGCAGATACTCTCATCTGAGTGAATTAACATGCCACTCATTATTCATGATTAAAAAACAAAGCCACCAGATCAGCAGCTAAAGACAGACAGCTGACATCCATCAAGTCATGCAATGGCAAGCTGCCACAGAGATCAAAGCAGGAAGTGGAGATGATCACGATTAGAGCACAAAGCGGACGGATTCTGGATAAAAAGTGGCGTTTTTGGTGAAAGTGGCCTCAACTCTACCTCTGATAAAACAAGAATGGAACAAGGTAAAAACGAACATTTTTTTCATGATGAAATAGAGAGTCTCTTCTTTCATTTGAGCTATTCAGTGTTTTCAGAGACATAGTACAAAATATTCTGTGGGTCTTAAAATATGACTCAAAATGGGCACAAACGCTGGCACAAGCACTTTCTGTTTTATAAAACAGCTGACACTCAATGAGTTAATATTCGGCTTTAACTTATTGTTTTGGTTTAACTGCTCACAAAGTTACTTTTTTGATTCACTCTCACCATCATTTCCAGCATAAGCAGGAAAAAAAGAAAGCTTTTAAACCCAGCATCTGCTCCCTGCCCACAAAATTAGCAAATATCTGGTCAACACAGTTGAGCATTCAACCGAAACAACCGTTTTAATGGAACTGTTTGCTAACACAAATCAATTTACTTAACATAAGATATAACACGTCCTTGTTGTGTTTACACCTTATTGACCTGCGGCCGATAACTCAATGAATGCAGATTTTAATGATGTCATAAAACTAGGATATTGACTTTATTGTACAGCTCTGGTTCATTTTCATTTTGTGGCACAGAAGCTATCAGGAGTCTAACACTGGGGAGAGTATATGCGCACACACACTATTATATCGTTCTAACAGGATGTATTACAGCTATAATGGTCTTGCAGGCCCATACCAGTGTTGGACACATCAGCAGTAAACTATACAAACAGCTAGACTCTGACCTCATCAAAATGCAAGGTCTATGATGAGATTAAAGGCATCATGGTGTGAAACAGAAGCAGTTCTGACAAGATATTTCAGTTTGACAACTGGGTTGAATATCGCCTGCAGGGTTGGGATACTGGAGAAGAGTGACAGGTAAATTGACTGTTGGATGATTAATTTTACGTGGCAAAGATCCAACTCTTCCTCAAGTGTCATTGGAAACACTTTTCATGACAGCAGTGGATGACTTTTAATTGCTTAATTTTCATCTCCGCCTCACCCACAGCGATGCAACAGATTAAAAGATAAATATATAAAAATGCTCATCAAACGCCTGGCTGTGGATGATAAGAGATGGCAGCTTTTAATATCTGCAGGATAGCAATGAAGCAGTCATTAGATCTTTGTATCTCTGCACCAGCATTATGGTACACAATTTTGTTGAAGGATGCAGACCATGGTTACCTGTAAAAGTACATTGATTTACTACGAGTGGTAGAATGCTGTGGCTCCATGTACATGTACATCAGATACAGTTTTATCTCAACTTTTGGCTTTTTAAATGTCTGCTTTCAAAAAAAATTACAGTAAAAACTGACAGACTGATAAAACATAGCTAGGGTAATTTCACTCAAGTCTTCTGAAAAGAAGGATTACATTTCATTACATGGCTGGATGCATACAAAGTAGGGCAAACAGATTGCTCTAGAAACTGAATTTATTCACCCACTTTACTTCAATTTTTGGAGCCGTGATGACAGCAGGAGGCTAATTCTGAACATTGCCGAGCATCTCATGTCTGTCACCATAACCCGACCCAATCATGACAACGCTTTAATTACAGACTTTGTTCATTAACACATTCTGGTCCTCATGCCAGCCAGTCAGCTGTGTGCTGTATTTTAGGATGTGTCAAACTGTGTGTGTGTGTGTGTGTGTGTGTGTCAGTGCTCTGTCTCTCTCTCTTTATTGCTGTGAATAATGCAGCAGGCAGACAAGCACAGATGTTCAAATTGTAGTGAGCCTTTCATTACATTTCTTATTTTTATTTTCTTTGTCATATACACTGCATGTAAATGTTAATATAAAATGTTAAAATCATAGTGCCATGCAGGGATGTAGGCTATTAATGTCTGTAGCTCTTTCCTGGAAATGGTCAACAACCTGAACTGAACATCACTCAAATATAAAAAGCAAATAAAAGCATGCAGCATGTCAATGGTTCATGTGTCTAAGCTTAGATTGTAAGAGTAATGGTTTATCTTCAATAGTGCTTACCTGAGGAGCGTCCTCCTACTGAGGGCTGATAAGAATGAAAGCTGGCACAAAAAGATTTGAACCTTATGAGAACGGATCTGAGCTTGCCCACTAATACACATCATTCAAGTTTATTCTCCTTGGAGAGGAGGCCAGTGACGCACAGAGGTTTAGCAATACTGTAGCGTGTGTTCGCTTCTCTGTGGGTTTGAATCTGGTTTGTGCAGCCTTTCGAGGACATTCACTCTATACTTTTATGTAGAAATGCAAATGGAAAAACAGTGATGTCAGATGTTGCCATAGTGCTGCACCAGTCCTCAAAAATCCCTTTTATTATCTGTTGTCTTTTCTTTTCATTGTGTAATACAATACAGCATATGTAGCTGTCACATTTGTGAGACATATGAATAAATCTCAGTGACGGGCAATTTATTGCCTTGTCTGTTGGACTCGGCATGCAGCCACAGCAGGTGGTTGCAATATTGATTAAAATATCATATATTTCAAGCAGCTCTAATCAATATGTGCAAGGTCTAATATGATCAGTGTATGGGCGGTTGTAGCTCAGAGCGAGACATTAACCCCCAACTTGCTCTCTGCTTTGTACAGCAGCTCACTGCTCCCTTACTTGTATGACAATAAAAGCTGTTTAGAATTTAGTATTACTTACTTTTAATATATAGTCATTTTAACAATGGATCATTACTGTTTTGATTCACCCTCAAACCTCCCATCTACTGCTTTTCCAGTCAAAAACAGTTCAATAAACCTATGCTACGTGCTAGCTAGTGGACATAATATATATATGTATGTATTTTTAAGCAGGTGTGTCCAAGAAATAAATCAGTGCAGTGTTAGATCAAACAAAACAATATGGTAAGGATACTTTCTTAAACATAAGGAATGCATTCATTAACATACAATTTCTACTGACTTTCAAACTGAGTTACCGAATGACTGAAGGCATTATTGCATGATATTTTCTTCAACCTGCAGAGCAGATTTAATGTGGAAAATATTGCTAATGGAAAAATGTTTTGAATTACTGGTCCCTATTATGCAGCCTAATGGTTTAGATACAGTATAGAAACTGATTTACAATTCAAACAAGGGAATAATGTGTAAGAACATTGCATGGTTTCACAAAGTTTAAGGTATACAGCCAAACAGACCCTAAAATCAGAATACTTTAATTGGGAGGAAAACTTTAAAAAGCCTTTATTACTCGTGGCTAACTCTGCTGTGCAGATTTAAAGAACACTTTGCGTTGGGGCCTTTCTCAGACCAGGTATCAGTGCACCTTCCAGCTGTGTTCATTTAATTTGTTTGGATTTAAAGACTTAACAGTTGATTTCTTAACTGTTTCCTGTCTTCCCAGCTGGTCATATAGCAACAACATCAAATACTATAAATACATGTTGCCAAGGTAACTAACAGAGGTATAGGTCTGTGTGTGCTGATAAGCATCTCCAAATGTTCTAAAGCCTCTTCTTCGCTGAATACAGAGGTGACACGAATATAAACTAATAGCACATGCTTGCAGAGTACAATATACAGTATTGAGGAACACCCAAAGTGGAAACAAATATTGGTATTTCATTGGAATGAATCATTTTTTGTTAATGTTTTATGGTTCCCATTTTTATTCAAGCTTTGTTTTAGTTAACGATAATAAAAACATTTGCTCTCCTTTTCACACAAAGATGCAAAACAATTCACACAAATAATAATAATAATAATAATAATAATAATATCCACAATATTTCATTTTGTTCACTATGCAGCAATGTGCATCTTCACTAATAAGCACATTCAAGCTCACTGCTAAAAGGAAATGTTTTAACATGTAAAAAAAATCCCAAATGTGGTTAAATTAAAAATATAAATATTACTAATCAAATATTGTGCAACCACAGCATTGGAGCTTCCTCATTGGGGGCTAATTGTCAGGTGGATCCACCTGCAGAGAGTCATATGTGAAAATTAGAATCTGAAAAGGACAGGGAGGGTGATGAAGTTGAGAGGTGGTAAGAAGAGGGCTGTCAAGAGAAAGAGGACAGAAGCTGGAAGAGAAGAAATAGTACTGTAAAGGGCAGCAGCTGACTGACTCTCCCTTTGTGCAGTGTAATGCAGGAAAATGTAGATAGTAGGCGTGAAAAAGAAAGATAAGTCCCATGACCACACTCCAGCTGTTCTCATTCTGTCAAGACACACACACACACACACACACACATGGATACAGCAGATAGCACTTCAGGCTGTCAAAACACCCTCTTCTCATTTCAAAGAGCGACAAAGACAATAATCAAATAAGTCTTTTAAATTACACACATTTATCATTCATTTTATTGATTATCATTCAACTGTGTGTTTTATGACTGATGTCACTCCTAAGGTTCAGCTTCCCACAGGGAAATAAAATGGAAAATTACACAAGGGACAGAAATGAGTGGAAACCAAGCCCCAGATTATTTGTTAAGGTTAAATTAGAGACTAAAAGTTGGACCTGGTTCAATGCAGAATGTGTCACGCTTTCTGAACTGTGAATGAAGGTCTTTTCCCTCCTGTGACCCCATGGAGATGCTGTTAATAATTGAAGAGAAGCAGTGTGAAAATTATAGCAGCAGGGAAATAGATTCTCTACCCTTAATGTGACACTTCCTCCTGCTTTGAATTTAAATACTTGCACCTTGCACATCTTTCCCTTAGTAAATGAGACATAATTGAGATGTTACATCCAGAGTGTCTTGTCTTATTCAGGGACCTTTCACCATATGAAACAATAAACCCAACTGCTTTGATGAGGAAGCCACCAGCTTGGTTGTCTGTAGTAAAACAAGAAGGTCAATGAGTCCCTTGTCAGGTTTATGGATCTTGCTGCACAAAATATATATTATTATTATATTGCATCACCATGATTGGAAATAGCATAGTATATTTTAAGATCTGAGTTCCACCAGATGAGATGTGGAGAAAATAATATAACTAGATAAGGCTTTGTCATCCTTATGGTGTGGAATGCAAATAAGATACATCAAATTGATTTAATGAAATTATTATGACAACAAGTGAAAAGGACCGTTATCTTTCTCTTTAAAATACTACTTTATGGAATTTCTGTGGAAATAAGAAATGATTATATTAGAGAACGGGATCACAAAATCTGCTTTATTTAATATTATTGTCACATGCAGGACAACTTTTTTCATCTTTCATCACATATAGCATTTGAGCAATGCAAACAATAACAGATGATAAAGGAAATGAGACGTGCGCATGCATTCAAAATAAATAAGAATGAGGATTTTAAGGCTTTTTAGATACTCTTGGTAATTAGTTTTCCTTTCAGACCATTTACATTTATGGATATAAAACTTTGTGAGTAAAATAAGAAAATTTAAAAAGAAAATGTGACTATTGTCCATACCACATTCATCAAAATGGACAATCCTGAAGAATTTAACATGAAAATATTGATAAATAAAATCAATTATTCGATTCAATTATTTTATATATATTTATTATTTGTATGCTTGAAAAGGATCACTTTTATGTTTTTTTTACCAAATGTTTTTGGAATCTTGGATGAATTAAATGTAAAATTTAAAAAAAAAAAATAAAAATGAAAGCTACATGTATTTGCAGCATTTGCTCGCTCACGTGCATGGACTAGCCAATCACTGCCGTTTGTTTGGAGCTCGCGCCCTCTGCTGGATAGTTCTGGAAGCGAAAGGGTCACTGTCTGTTAAGTGAAGTCCGGTGGCTCTACGCGTCCTAATGTGAATTTACTTGTCTTTAAGTTTTCAAGACAGTATTTTCGGTGCGTCACATAAAAAACGGGTTCGCAGGATAAACGCGTATTGTTCCAGCTGTTAAAGTTTGTGTCAGTCATTGTTGCGGCACAGCGAGAAGCTAATTACCCTAATTAGCTACCTAGCTTCAGGTAAGACGGTTTCTGACTGTAGCAGTTGTCTTTCTTCACTGAACAGCCCAGTGTTTGGTTTTGTGTCGACATGGAGAAAATGTTTTCTACGCACATTGTTTGTGTTTGTTTCTGTGATGGACTAAAGTTGGCAAAGTGTTTGTTGTGCTGTGAGGATGTACCTAGCTTAGAGGCTGTTTACGTCACATGCTGCTAACGCTGCTTGTCAATAGGGATTGATTCAGACAGGAAGTAATGCTGATGTTAGTGAGTGTTGGACTCATTTGAACGTTATAGTACATAATGAGATGTTTTGCCCTCAAACGTTTCCCAGTCCCTTAAGAAATGTCCAGCTAACAGAGATAGATTGACATAAGTTAGTCTTAGTTATTTTAAGATGTACTTCTTTGAGTTGTTAATGGCTTCCCCGACAGTCATTTTGCTGAGTAACTGAATTTGTTTAAAATTTCAAATATTTGCCATTTGTACCTGAGCTAATCACAAGAGTCTAAATAAAACCTCATTGCTTATTGCAACAATTATTTCCATTTATTTTCAGTTAAATTTGTTGATTATTTTATTTGATTGAAGTAATTAGTTGTTTGGTTTATTAAATGACAGAAACTAGTCCTAAAGGAGAATAGAAACCAGTCATATTTAAGAAGCTGGAATCACAATATTTACGTTATGTACAGTATTTTACAGTGTGTATCATATTTTTTTGCACATTTTTTTAATCAATAAATTACTCAAATCGACTAATCGGGAAATCATTTTAATGGTTGACGAGTATTTGATTCATTGTTGCAGCTGTATTCTGTACACTACTAAGTAGACCAAATAGATTTCACAGTTTCTTCATAATATACTTCAAAATGTGAATTAATTTTAGTCCAACATACTGATAGTTGTTATATACTGTACATGTTTAAAGCTTGTGTTTAGGGGCCAGTATGTAGCATTGGCATTTCAAAGGCATAATGATAATATGAAAAACAGTTTGTGTGTTTAGCTGGCAGTCACGTGGGGAATACTGTGTGATCATAGAGATTGTAAGTCTGGTGTTGTTTATTTATGATGGTTTCCACTGTTAAGACCATATGACTCTGTAAACTTTGAGTCAGAGTCTCAATGCTGGATTCAGAATATTGGCATCAATGCAAATTTTCAATTTTTTTTTCTTTTTTCTTAAAATTCTTGGAAGCAATAGCATCAAAGAGATTTAAAGATAAATAGCAAAAGGACAGAAAAGAACAACAGGTTTATTTTATCCTTGACTGACTGCAAACACATGCAGTAAAGCAGCTGGAAAACTCACTCAGCTGGCAGAAAACATCAGGCTAACTGCCATCGCTTCAGGTGGTCTGTCTGTCTTCTTTCATGGCGGAAACAGATCGTCAATAATTTGATGACCCACTTTGTAAAGTGCCTTTTGTTTTTAAGCTGGCTGAGGAACCAATGTTGTTTGAAAGGGCGGGTGTTTTAGACATCAGATAAAACAAGAGTTGTTCTAACAGTCCTTGCTATGCTTGAATTCAGCCATTCATTTTCCTGGTGAAGTAGTTGACTATATAATAATACTGTAAAAGAAGACAGAATGTGCAAATTATTTAAAAATCACAGCACTTCCGACCACGACTTACTTATTTTTTTGGGCAAATATTGGTTTGCATAACATTGCAATTACCACTTTGATTTGCAGAGACGACTGACATTAACGCTCCACAGCACAATGAGTTCAAAGAATAGCCTAAATGCCTTAAAGCTTTTTATTTGAAAGCAATAGCAACATGCCACTGTAAACATAAAACTAGTAGTGCCAGAAACTGTGACGCAGGAAAGCAGGGACCGAACCATGAGCTCTTACTGTGGCACTTAGATATGTCGCAGGCAATTAATCCAGGGAGGAAACTCCCCATTCATCTCGACTGTGCCTCATCCATAACCAACTGCTGCAGCTTTTTCTCAGAAAGTGAAATGTTACTCTCAGCGTCTTTATAATGAGGGAACCATTACAAATGTGTCACATGTTGTTGCTGAAGGGCTTCCTTGAAGTGGAGAGTCTCCTGCAGAGGATGCAGGCAAATTGTCAATGTGGAAAACAGCTGCTAAAGAAAGAAATACACCGACCACTGCTCACTATCCTGCTTCTAATCTGAAATCATCTGCAATGCAAAGACCACCTTAGCCTGTTTTCTTTTCACATTTTGGAAGGATGAAGGGGGGTAAACAAGTCCATGTGGTTCTTTAGTAATGGGTGACATTTGTGATGATGGCACCTGAATTTTCTGCATCTTTGTGTTTTCTCGATTAGGCCTGTCACAATAACAAATTTTGCTGGACGATATATTGTCTCACCACTTATTGCCAATAAACATTATTATTGTCATTACTTGATACCATTCTTTTAATATGGCATAGTAATGCAAGTATGCCCTTCCAAAAGCAATAAACTTTAATTTCTCAAGAGTATTTAACAGTGTAATGCAAATGTCAAGAACTTTAAAATATCCTAAATAAAACAAGCAAAGAAAATAATAAAATGACCGAAATAATATATAACATGGACAGTTAAGTCTCTGTAAACAAAATTGCACTTCAATAAATATTTTTTTTCCCAGCTAGCTTTTTTCGTTGCCACTACAAACAAAAAAATACGACATATTCATACTGCAAGACACCGAACCTCTTAGTTGCTGCACAAAGCAGTCCACTGCTCCTATAGGCTAAGTTTAATGATGGGTTAAATGCAGAGATAAAATTTCATGTACGTGCCTGTATGTCAGAAATCTCACTGCTTTCTGCCTCCCTAGCGACCTATTTAACTCTTGTCACCTTCACACAGAAGTGAACACACAAGACCACGTATTTATATTATACGTATTTAGTGATCATGAAATCAAATTATGTCATGATCTAATATATATTTCCCAGTTTCTAGGGCCAAACGCTTTGAGGAAAACATAATTTCTAGAAATGGAGACTTATAGCTGTTTGAAACAAAACAAATGTACAAAATTACATTTACAAAAAATTAAATTAAAATCACAAACTTGCTTTTCAGCATGAAAACAGCCCAAAATAAGTTGATATTTGCGGCAGAGTAAAAGTTAGTAACAGTGAGCATGAACTCATAATTCAGCCATCATTAATCATGTTTACACTTGTGCTTTTCCTGCTTTGAAAATAACTTCTGCAAAAAAAAGGCTTTTTATTACACAAGTCACAATTAATACTGCTCTTGTGATTGTATTTTTTTCAATCATTCAACCCAACCTGTTTATTTATATAAAGGTGCATTTCACCCACATTAGAAGATGAGTACACAAATATATTGTGTCATATTGACCAGTTTTCATTACTGGCTAAGACATTACATTGATAAAACAAGCCAGTAGATTATTTTGGGAAGAATGACAACAGAGATAAGACAGATTTGAGCTGTTGAAATGAGACAATAGTTGTTATATTTGAGAGAGACTCACCTTCACAGTCATAAGTTCTACTTTTATTGTATTTTATTTGTCATTAGATAAATAAATCTTTGCTTTGGTCAGTTTAGATGCTATCAAATCATTTCTCTATTGTGATGATTATTGGACTGTTGGCACCATTTCACAGCAAAATTAGTCATTATTATTATTTATTCAGACATGGAATCAGGTCTTGAGTCAGTAAATATGCTTTAATACTATGATTTTAAAGATGTTTCTGCATGACTGCATTTTTTTTCTCAAATTGGCATAAAAAAATAATTGGAGTAACATTTTTTTCTTTAGACTGTCCTCATCAATTCTACATACAACACACATGAATCACTCAACAGAGGCATGGGAGAGAATATGAGAGGATGAAGAGAAGGGGCGTAAGATAGAGTAAAGGTAGTGGGATGTAGGTCGTGAAGGAATGAGAGGACAGTAAAAGAACAGAGGAGGGTGTGGAAGGGAAAATGAAAGGCATGTGGAAAAGGAACCATCATTCCTGAAATAGAAAATAATTGGATGAGGAAAGGGATTCACTATGTGGGGCTCTTCAGAAAGTGGAGGCAGATGTTGAAGGCCTGAAAAACAGGAGAGGAATGAAGGAGAGAAAGGTTGGGTTTGAGAGAGAATGGACAGGATGTAAGGGGAAATGATGATTGTAATGTAAGAGCAGAGGAAAGATACTGATGGAAAACCACAGGGAAAATGGGTATGAATAAAATGAGAGATGAGAAAGGAGATGAAAGAAATGGGACAATGATGACGCAAGGAGTGATAAAGATGAGCAAAGAGAAAACAACATGGTGAGGGAAAGAATATAGTTATATTTCTTCTTTTTGTAAACCCTCCATTCCATTTCATTCATTCATCTTGAACATGAACTGCACTTGTAAGAAGTCAATCTAATGTTTTCAAAGCTATGTGCTGTGTCATGCTATGGCATTTGCCTTCAGTTCTAAATTGGTAATGCAATCTAGAAAATAGATGCCCATACTAATTAAATCAGATTAGATGAAGCTGTAATGATCGCTGTGGGGAAAGTGGGTCTTTGTAGGAGCAGAGGAAAGGATATAGATAAGACCAGAGACAATGCAGAGCATGAAAGATAACAAAAATAATTATGGAATGCATTGAGATAACAATAATTCTGCAGCAAACAGATGATGGTTCACCTCTAATGCAAAAGGCTTTATTAGTTTTTACTAACTGTTGGAGTATACCACTTTTCTCTGAAGTTACTCTGTTATTGCTGGACATTTGTTTTCTCGTCTCTTACATAGGAAAAGCCCGTGTGCAAGGTGTGCAGAATGACATTTCTGTGTTTCGGTACATACAGCGGTTCAGTAGCTAAGAATGTGTGTAAAATGTGTAAAAATGTGTCACTTGTTGTCTCTTTTCCAGTACCAAATATTTTCAGCTGTCTGGACTTCATCAGGGTGGTTGCCGGGTGGTGTTATGTGACTGTACATCCAAATAAATATGTTGGCCCATGTCTCACATGACAACACTAACAAGCCTTTAAATATTCTTTGAAGAAAATAACAGCAAAAGGCAGACAATTTGAAATCAGTACTGAAATTAGTAGTTTATGCTGTGAGGGGATTAGAGGAAATCAAGTCATCATTTATTCATATTTCATAAAAGCAGTACTTTGGCCCGCGCCACTTTCATCATGTTTTGGCTGGACTCTTCTTGTGCGTCATTGTATACAGTATTCGAGCATATTCCGTGTGTGTGAATCCACTTTTATAATTCATTTTTTTGTGTCTTGCTCTGTGAGCTGCTTATTTGATGACAGATGAAGTCAAGATTCACCACTCAGACGTCACAAATTTAAGCCAGCAAAATGAAATTGCATCAAGCAGGACTCATGTGATTTTTGGTGGATATTTCCTTTTTCCTCTTTATTTTTTATGCAAGTGAGATCTGTTTCAACAAATTTGGCATTAGATAAATTGCTGGCTGACTCTGGAGAGAGGAGGAGAGAGGAAGGGGATGACTGAGAAACATAGTGTGATGGTGTGGTTTTCACGGTCCTGAAAATCATCCTCACCTTCGGGACTGAGCTGTGAAATTGCGCTCAATTATTATTTTATTAAACATGTGTTTCTTTATTAAAATTGTAACACTGCATTTATGCTACACAATGCATACATAATACATTCATAAATGTCAGTGGTGTAATCTCTCCTCTGTTTTTCTTTTATTTTCTTCTCTCTCGCTCTCTGGATGACTTCTCCCTGCTGCTGCACCTTCTTTTTTTTCTTCCTCCCCTCCCCCTTAGCCCTCTCTCCCTCCCCTTTCCCTTCACTTCCCTCCCACTTCTCTCTCTCACTCTAAAGAGCACTCAGTCTCTGCACTCCCCTTCATTTCCCGCTCCAACATGTTGGCAGGAGGAGAAAGAGGAGGATGCTGCGCTCTACCCTTGGTGCGTTCCTGCCACCTCTCCGGCCAGCGCACGCTGCCTCTGACTCTGACTCAGCCTCAGCTTTCAGTTGTCTCCACCTGAGGGACTTAAGACAGGAGGTGGAGGAGGAACCGAAGGACACACTGGAGATCAGGAACTCTCACACCAGGGTCCCCAACAGGAACAAGAACAGCAGGAGAGCAGAAAAGAGCAACTGCTCCTCATCTGTGGTGGAAACAATTAATACCTCAGCAGTGACCACCTCTTCTGCTTCCTCCAGTTTCCCTCCCTCCTCTTCCTCCTTCTCAGCTCCAAGATCCATGTGGCAAGAGGCAATAAGGAGGAAGCGGTATCTCCTGGACCGGGCAGAGGAGTCTGGTGAAGGGGATAAAGGAAGAGGAAGGGGTCAGGAAAAGAGGAACAGGTCTCCGGATTGGCTGTATGAGTCCTACTACTGTATGAGCCAGCAGCATCCTCTGATAGTGTTTCTGCTGCTCATAGTGATGGGAGCCTGCCTGGCTCTGCTGACTGTGTTCTTTGCTTCAGGACTGGTAAGCTGTCACTTTACAGCAACATGAACAAACAAATACATTAAAAAAAAGTACAAATAAAAAAACAACAGCATCATTCAGACCTAATACATTCTGGTAGACTCTCACATTTCCTTTGAGCATGCATAGAAATGGGGTCACAAAAACTAGCTTGCCAATCTTGTGCACACAAACACTCTCGCGCTCTCTCGCTCTCTCTCTCTCACACACACACACACACGCACACACACACACACACACACACACACACAGAGGCTTGTCAAAGGCAATACTTGGGTTCCCCTTTCATCGGCTCATACACACAAACATGCACATACATACATACAAGTGTGCCTGTGCAACACCAGCAGCGGATGATGCATGCACACTCTCGCAGCATGTGGTCCTCATTGCAGCACTAATGTGAAGAGAAGGGTGAGATAAAAGTGAGGGGGGAATAAGGGACTTGTTATTGTCTGCACTCATGGTTGACTGAACTACAGAAAGGAGATCTGGTCCCTCTGTCACTATTTTGACAGGGTTATGCACACACTAAAACCCTGAAAAATGCAATGCAGTAAAAAATATATATATATATGTACTTCATATAATAAATAAATTCTAATATACATCAAAAAAGGAAATGCTATGTAGGCCATAATTCTATATTAACACAATCTAATGATTGATTTTAGAGGATATATACTGACATAACCTTATTATAGCTGATAACATTTTTGCATTAGGAGAGTGCCTCTCCCATTCCCTGTCTGCTGAGTCTGCTGTTAAGAAGGGATTAGTCTAAAACTCACTGAAAGAGATGACACATGCACACACAATCACACACACCACATCACAAATATTTCCAGAGCTGAAACTGAATGAAAACAGCATTAAAAGTTTTGCAGATCATTTTATGCACTGTAACGTACAACTAACAGATGGTGAGGTCAGAGGCCAGCCATTTCATTTCAGTGCAATCAAGACAAAACAGAAGTTATGCCTAACAACAGATTTATCTATTTCATCTAAAAAAAAAAGTAGAAGAGACAACAATGTCTGATAAATCAAATTTTCTAATGGTTGATTGCTTTAACAAACTCTTACACTCTGCTATAATTCTCACAACTGGTGTTTATGTCCCTGAACAACCTAATTGATAATTCTTTTTGGATTTACTATTTGATCCAGCTGTCAGTGTTTGTGCTAAAGCTGTGGTAAAGTGAGAAAATACAAACAGCTTAAGCATTAAATATTGATGTCAGAAACACGGGTGCTCCAGAACTGTAAAGCCTTTGAAATCCCCAGATTTAAGGAAAATATTTCCCTACAAGCAGAGTATATTCTGCCATGTTGTTTTGGGCTCACAACAAATGTCTTTTCAGACCACAGCTCAGTCTATCTGTCCTACATCCTCTTCTCGAGCTCTGTCCCCGTGCTGTTTAGACATGGCTTTTGCGACTCCCTTGATTTTATTTCCCCTCTGTCATCCCCTATTTCTCTCCATTCTCATGTTAGTGTCATCTCTCACCTCCTCATATTTCTGTCTCTCTTTTATTTGTATCCTGTCATCCCTCTATCCTGCTGTCTGGCTGACCTAAATCCAGTGCTGTTTTGGAGCTCTCCTCTGGGCGAGACAAACTCTCTGTGGCTCTCTGCAGCCACACATATCCTCTTCTGTCCCAGTGCATTGACTCTGAGCATGAGACAGAGACAGAGGGAAGGTGGGGGTGGGGTGCTAAAGATGGAGAACGAGAGAGATGGAGAGGAGGACAAATGAGAGCCCTGTTAGATAGACAGGCATTAAGCATTTTGATGGTTAGGTCACTTGTTAACAATGATGAAATGACTTTGTCTTGATTAGTGATTGCAATGAATAAAAATAAAATATTATTTCATTTTAATAAAACAGGATGCTTGACTGTTAATATTTACAGCACTGTTTTGATAGGGATGTTGAAAATAATACATTTATTAATTTGGATTAAGCAATGTAATTTACATGAATGGGAGCTCAAGCAAAGTGTCTGTGTATTTTACTGACCTTGACGTTAAAAGAAATTTAAAAAATAGTTGTAGCTGGTCTTCGCCCAACAACAGTAAGGCTATTTGGGGTTCGATTTGAATTAAAGTTTGCTTGGTAGACATCAGTGCACTCACAGCGCTGAGTGGATTTCCTTCCCTACACTGCGTACATATCCATAGCATGGCCCTTTTTATCCCATCTCAGCACTGAAAAGCAGTGATGGGATGAAACTTGGCAAAGGCAAGCAGCACAAACGACTCATTGCACTGCGCTATCCCCCTACATCCACCTTGAAGAAACTCCTGAAATTTTTATTAGAACTTCCAGATCTAAGTGTGTTTCAGAAAAGCAGCAGCAAATCCATTATGGATGTGGCTTCAATTTTGCCACTGGTTATCACTGGGGGCTTTTTAGTGTTTTTCCTCACCCTATAGGATGATCTCTCAGTGTCGGGTTGATCCCCTTCTGGTGATAGGAAATGTGTTTATCAATACAGATACCATTGTTGAGTCCTCATTCAGAAAGTTAAAGCTACTGAAGTAAAGAGGTGTTTGTTTCATCTTGTCACCGACTTGTTTCTCAGATTACATCTTGCAAATGTGGTTGTCTTAGTCATACCTCGATTTGCTTAAAAAAATCTTTCATTCTGTATCCACTGCTTCTCGGGGTTAGTCACATGTCTGCCTTAGTTGTTTGTATTTTCATAACACCAAAGAGAGGAAAGATGGGGCTGGAGGAGTGGCTTCTATAACACAGTAACCCCTGTGTTGTAAATTTGCCTTCTTTCTTTATCTCTCTGGCAGCCCTAGTTCTCTAATTAATTATTCCTCCTTCTCTGATAAATTACATATCTCTTCCCTGCTCTCAAATTGTCTGTCTACATGTCTGTCTCTCTCTGTTCTCTATGTTCTAAATTTTTGATTTTGTCCTTTTTCAGAACATTGAGGACCATGTGGCCTTTGTAATCACTGTTCCCACGGCGTTGGCTATCTTCCTGGCTGTTTTTGTACTTGCCTGCATTGAGTCCATCTTCAAGAAGCTTCTGCGTGTTTTCTCCCTGGTCATCTGGGCTTGTCTGGTTGCCATGGGTTACCTTTTTATGTTTTCTGGCGGGATCATTTGTCCATGGGATCAGGTAAGACTCAGAGATCTGCAGTGAATTTATTTGTTGTGGAGGAACATGTGGTGCATTCTGTGTGTTTTTTCTATCACTCCTTTTGTTTTTTTTGTGAAAGTTAACCAGATAACCCCAACACACCTTCGTTATTTCCATATATCAGTGTTTTTCTATAAATATGATACTTCTCTCCAGAAAATTTCCCCTAATTGCCAGAAAACAGCATGGAATCTGGTGGCAAGAGGAACTAGAGGCTTTTATTCACTCATTTTATATTCTTCTTGAGTTGTCTTCAACACATACAGATGTTTTGTAGACCAATTGTTGTCTATGATGAGATTGTATGGAGTGGCCATTCTCTCCTGTCTATAGTGTAGAGTATAAACATGGATAAATGTGTAACAAGATTCAGTAAGCCTGAAAAAATGGAAATGACAAAATCTTCTTAAAGGCATATTGGTCCCTTTCTGTTTGCAGATGTAAAATTCAAAGTTGCCCCCCTCCACTCCCAGGCTCAGTGACACAAGAAGCACCCAGTGTACAACATGCAGTATAAGACAGGGACCCCCAGGTTAACTTTTATTTTAGAACAAGCTTTTTCCGCTGTGCTACACACCCTATGCCTAAAGAATGACACTCTGGACATAGCAAATATCTTGCCACATACTTATTTATAGGTGGTCACAATTGTTGATTGAGATGGCTTACTGTATGTGTCTATACACTGAAAAAAATCCTGCATTGTATACCCATTTAATCTTCTTCTTAATCTGTTGTGAATTCTGACCTACATTCTTAATCGTTGTGTCTTAAGTTTTGGACTGATCACACACAAGCTTGACTGCTTCTTCACATTTCATCATCTTTTATTTTTTTGGTATTTGTTATGCTTCTGCCTCAGTAATTATTGGAAGAAAATAATGGCTATTGTTTTTCTTACACAGCTCTAGAGATTAAATGATATATTAATTGGATAGAAACGGCTGATGAGGTTCACGTTTCGTGGTTCTCTGTGCTCGAATTGAAAGCATAGAATTTGACTTGATTTCTACCACAGCATATGATAGAAAGCTGATTACATACATAATGCACAAGTGCAGCCGCATGGAATATTATGGCTGTTTGATGAGAAAGCCACAAACTGATCATATATCACAGTCACACTGGTGGAAAAAGTGCAGTCAGCTGGTGTGAAGGAAGGCTGACAGATGTGTTGTCTGAAAGGTGTGTTGCTGTAAATCAACTTGAATAAATCAATACATGTTTTTCATGTTATTTAGAAGCTTCTAGGCACTATTTCAGCCTCAGTGATCATGCGGCTCTCAATACCACACAGTAGTATGTCAGAAAGCACATTAAATTTCTATAGACTATTTTTGCATGTTGATTTTTTTTTTTTTTTTTTTTTTTTTTTACTGTAACACCACTAATATATAATATTTTATGAGTATACCATGCTTCTCGGACTATACTCTAACGCCTATATGCTCCATATTTACATTCTTTAGTCACATCTGTGGTTAAATGTGGCGAGACCAACAGCAACATTTTCATTTCTGCACCCATATGCATCCTGCAAAAGGGCTCATTGAAAGCAGCACAGTACATTAGGTCTTCATCGTTTGAAAGCTGGACTCATTCAGCATTACCTGGTAAGACAGTTATCTTGTGTAGCTTTATCCATCACAAATAGGTTGCTAAAGATACACTGATTAACACGCCGTACCATTCATTCCTTTTTATTCTGCTTACTAGAAATGTCAGGCCATTATGGTTTACTGCTCTCTGACTGAAGATACAGCAGCTTAACCATGTTAATTAACACTTTTCTGAGGCGATGTTATTGACTGACACTGCTCTGTATGTGTTTTAGGAGCTTGTGGCCATATTATAGATTAAGGAAATGACTCACTGTTCTCACATTGCTCTAGTACACAGTATATTCTTTATACTTTAAACTCATTAATGGAGAACTGATGTCAGATTACCGTGAAATTAATGGAATTCACTTCATGAAACCAATAATGTATTGTATTGCTATTTAACAATATCTCATGATAAATTATGATAACATTATGACCACCTACTTAATATTTTGTTGGCCTGACCCGTCAGGGCATGGACTCCAGGAGACCCCTGAAGGTGTGCTGTTGTATCTGGCATCAAGATGTTCGCAGCAGATACTTTAAATCCAGTAAGAGGCAATGTGGAGTATCCATGGGTCGCACTTGTTTGTCGAGCACATCCACAGATGCTCGACTGGACTGAGATCTGGGGAATTTGGAAGCCAGGTCAACACCTCCAACTCCTTTTTGTGCTCCTCACACTGTTCCTGAACCATTTTTTTCTTTGTGGCAGGGTTCATTATCCTGCCAAAAGAGGCCACAGCCATCAGGGAATATCATTTCCATGAAAGGGTGAACATGGTTTGCAACAGTGCTTTGGTAGGTGGTTTGTGTCAAAGTAGCATCCACATGGATGGCAGGACCCAAGGGTTCCCAACAGACAATTTCCCAAAGCTTCACTGCATCCTGGTGCCATGTGTTCCCCAGGTAAGCAACACGTGCACTCAGCCATCCATGTGATGGAAAAGAAAATGTGATTCATCAGATCTGTCAAGCT
Organism: Synanceia verrucosa; assembly: GCA_029721515.1. NCBI lineage: Eukaryota > Metazoa > Chordata > Actinopteri > Perciformes > Synanceiidae > Synanceia > Synanceia verrucosa. The sequence continues at coordinate 21,704,123 of CM056557.1, forward strand.
TCCATTGCTCTGTGGTCCTTTTCTGATGCTCATGTCCCCACTTTCAGCAGTAGACAGAGGTTAGCATGGGCCTCCTGGCTGGTCTGTGGCTGTATAGCTACAAACACAACAAACTGTGATGTGCTGTGCATTTTGACACCTTTCTATCAAAACCATCATTAACTTCTCTGGTCAGCTGGATCAGACCAGCAGAGCCAGCCTTCACTCACCACCTGCACCAGTGACATTTGGCCTTTCATGACCCTGTCTCTGGTTCACCACTGGTCCTTCCTCGGACCACTTTTGAGAGATCCTGATCACTGCACCCCACAAGAGTTGCAGTTCTGGAGATGCTCTGATCCAGTCCTCTAACCATCACAATTTGGTCCTTGTTAGATTTGCTTAAATCATCACGGTTTCCCATTTTTCCTACTTTTAACACATCAACTTTGATGACAAAATGTTCATGTGATGCCTGTTATGTCCCAGGTGCCATGATGGAGAGATAATCAGTGTTATTCACTTTAGCTGTCGGTGGTCATAATGTTATGCGTGATCTCTGCATAGTCCCAAAATCTTTATCTGTTTGTTGTTGTGCTAACAAGAACCCAAAGCTTCACATTTTACTGCTTTTTGTTCTGCATACTAATATTGATTTGATAAATATGTAATATTTATTTTGACATATTTAGTGTATGAGTACAGTGCTGCACTGGAGACATCCTCCTGCTCTTTAAGTTTGTCTACTTGTAATTCTGGACTGAGCTTTAGCTTATCAGCCAATTATATAAATAACCAAGTCTTGAATCTGTGGTTACCCTGGTGTTACTGTGCAGTTGCTAAGTGGATGTCTGCTCCAGCAAAGAAATGGAGGGAGGCGACGTGAAAGTCAGAGTTAATTAAATGCTCTCTGTGCTGTAGCGAGGAGGTAGCCACGAGAAGTAGGGGAATGAAACAGTGATTAGAGCGAGGGCCTCATGCTCTCCCACTGCCTCACCTGTCATGAATAGCTCTAAGCTCATTAAGGATGATGGCTTTTGTTTTATGCCATTCATACATTGTTGCTGTTGCATGTCGGTAGATGAGAATACTGCTTGCCATGGTCACAATTTAAAATTCTGTATTTTATATGAGCAAATACAAAATAACATTAGTGGTAACCAAAGGACTTGTAGATATGTTGTTAAGATACCAGCATGTACAGTAATATGCTTTAAAAAAAACTGACTTAAATGGATTGTTAACAGTGTGGCAGTATGTAGTGTGTCCTGATTGGATTTCTCCTGTCTTTATACTGGTAAACAGAAAGTGACTGCAGTGAAAGGAGAGTCCAAATCAAAAAGGGACACAGAGAGATGTAGACATGAATGCATAAAGGCACAGTCACAGTCACATCTGTCTGAAAGTTTATCAAACTTAAAATGAATTTGAATACAAAGATGCATGGGAGGCAAATGTTAATATTGAAGATGTGATCGGCCTTGAATCCTTTTTTTTTTTTTTTTTTTTTTAAATAAATCTGAAGCTCTCTGAAAGCATGCTGCTATATGGTAATGGATTTGTGTTTTGGAACATACTACATTTTGGGATGCTTGCAGTGGCACAAATGTTTCTCTATTTTGCATCTGTCACATTATGATGTTCATAGTAGTTCATAGCATTTTTCATTGTGTTGTTTCTGGTATTTATATTTCTATAAGCAATAGACATTTTTGAATTGCACTGTAAATGAATTCCATCTAATGTAGTCCCTGAAATCACTCTACTCATCTGTTTTGTTCCCTTCTTTCAAATGCAACACAGTATGCAGTAAAATATAACAGCAAAAGTAAATGTATAAATCATCTTATGTATAAATGTAACACCATACGTCTGCTATGAGTCAGGTGAAAGTTATCATTGTTATAAATCTGAGGAGAATAGGCTGGTAATGTGAGAGGGGAATGCACTGATATGGAAGAGGAATTACCTCTGAAGCACCGTGACAAGGCCACTGTGCTCCAGTTGGGAAATGATTTGTCTTGCTTAAAACTACTTGAGTCCAAATGGCACTTATAATTTAATGTTTAAATTGCATGCTTGCTCTGGTTTATTCAGAACTAGTTGATTTCCCCTCTCTCTTTTGTTTTTGTTTTTTTTTTCCCCCTGTGACATGAAGTCAGCTATCAAAGTAACTATATTATTTGTGCTGACATCCTCATAGAAGAGAACAAGAGATGGTTACATTACAAACTGCACTGTCAGTACAGTACACTGTCAGGAGAAAGAAATAGCACAGAGGCTCCAAACATTCACTCAGCTCTGTTGCGCTCACCGTCCTCGCTCTAGCAGAGTTGTACAGAGTACACTTTCCATTTTCAAACCTGAAATCAATTGGATGCTTATCCTCTCCCCACAAAGCCTAAAGCCCTCTTTGTTTGCTGACGGTGGGGAGATGGGCTTATCTGTGTGGTCCAGCCTTTACTCCTCACTGAGAGATGTCTGGACCCTGCTTCATCTCCTCCCTTCCTCTGTGTGTCTCTCAATCCCTCCCTGTCCATCAGTGACATGCACACACACACACATAAACACACACGTTCATTTTGTGAGTATGCAGCTAGTCTCATTGAGGTTTACGATAGATGATGGTGTGTTAAGCTGAGCTTGGTTGAAGAAAAAAAAAAACCCAGGTGGGAATAGTAGAGAAGAAGGTAGAGGGTGAAAATGGGACAGGAAATGTTGATTGAAAAAACAAGTCAAATAGAGCGAAGGATACAAGGGAGGAGGGCAGAGAGACATGCAGAAATGTAAGAACAGAAGTAAGCCATTTTTGTAGTTCAGGTTTGATTATTGATTGTAGGGCAGTGGGGAAAATAATGCATAGCTTTGTGCACACCCTAAAGGTTGACATGTCCAGAGTGATGGCTAAAATTACTAACTACGCACTTAGGCTGAATGTCTGCATCTGTCATTTTGCTAAGATTTATTGAAATGGAAAGAAATGGCTAACAGACACACACAAACACACACTCCACATAAATCTAGCCTGTAAACTAATCCCTACCACAGACTGTAGGCTAAAAGCCTGATGTAATTTGACACTCCATCTCTGTAATATGTTTTATGAACCCTCCTCAATGTCATTTCAAGGAAATATTTGTGGGACAGAGGCAGAGCTGACTGAACTATGATGGACCACAGAAAGCCCTGTCTACTTAATTATCAGAGAGAGGGTCCTTATGTGCTTGCCTTAACCATACTGTAGGAAGCTTCTCACTGTTTTATTACCGCATCAAGTATCAATTATGCAGGAGAACCCAGCAGGTGCCTCCCCCCCCGCAGCCTCTCCATTATCCTCAGTACAGTTTCATGATTCAGTAGCTGCATTGGATTTCAGAGCGTTCATTTACAAAAGGACTTTATGGACCCAAAGCATATTATGTCACTGTGTTAGGTTACATTTGTCAGCAATTAGCAGCCTGTTTTTTTTTTTTCCGGAAGAAGTAAGTTAAAACCGTGGACCTTCATTTGTTCAGAATTCACCGCTTTGAAATTTAAAATATGAAATGTTTTGATTTGCTGTTTTCACCACACACCACTGTCAGGACTGTCTTTCCATGACTGTCTCTGTATTCACCCCTATTTTCTCAAACATGTAATGTTCCTGTTAGCTCCACAATAGTTAATAAGATAAGAAAAGATAATCAAACAAATGGGGAAATTTGCAAGACTGCAGTAGCAAAGTAAATATTGCAACATAACAAAAATAAGAACATCAGTAAACAATGTATAAACGACTAAGAATGCAACAACCAGGGGCCTCATTTATCATTGTGGATACACAAATACAAGATCATTTCCTCCAACAGGTCTATTTAACTAAAATAATAATAATGCTACATCGTATTCATAAATGCTTTTACAGGTGCTCACAGGCACTTCACAATAGTAAAAGCTACAAATACATCAAATATTCTTCCATATGGATTTGTCTTCTACATTTGGTCTTTGCTGCTTCAAACGTAACTGCGTAATGATCCTCACTCACCAGATGCCAATTTATGATCATCAAGATGTGATCAAGCACACCTCTGTGTGCTGCAAGCAGATAAATATCACAAGTCTACCTGTGCATAACAGAACAGGATAGATCCAGCAATCCTCGAACTGCTGGATGATCTTTTGCATGCCATTGTGCACAACGACGTGCAGGAAGGATCAGGAGGGAGTTGGTGTTCCAAGACCGACCAGATCTGCTGGCCCATGATGATGACTGGCTAATCAGCCTTTAGGCTCCCTAGAACTGCTCTTGGAGCTATGTGCCTGACTGGGTCCAGCATTGGAAAGGAGCACTCTGCAGTTTTTTTTGTTCATGTGTTGCTGATAGATGAGATATTTTTAATTTCCAACGTTGTACTGTGTTCTGTTATGATTCTCTACGTGTTCTTGGTTATAGCCTCTATTCTTGTTCCCAAATGAACCATAGGATGAATAAACAACAGTACTGGATCAACTGTAGCAGTAATCATAATACAGATTTAGTGTTTGGGCGTGTAGAGGGCAGGATATGAGGCATGATCATGTCCGCACTTTTCTTGACTCAGGTGTGATTTACCAATGTAAATAGTGCACATCTGTGCATACACACCGTTTGATCAATCTGAAAGGGGTGTATATTTTTAACATGTACGCCATTTTTGTTTTTTGTTTTTTTTCTGTGTACTGCAGATTTACACCTGCCATTGCTACCATTTACACATGTAAAAATTAAGGCATCATATATCCAACATAAATGAATAATAAATTAGTAATAATAATAAAAAAAAAAAATCAGTCAACACAATGGTGTAATAAAGATAGTGGTATTTGATATAGTAGATAAGTATTTCACTGAATGGTGTAAATGAATAATAGCAATAGTTAAATGTTCAAAGCACCAAAGCATTTTGCACATCAGGGTGAGACGAATATGCATTATCATGTTTCCATTCATAACTCCTTAAACAGTAGAGCCACTGTGTACGGTACACTAAACGTGTCCAGATGGAAAGGATCTTAACCCCCCGGACCCTGATAGTTCAGTACCATGCTGGCAGGAACAGTGTAAATTTTGTTGGGCTGAAATATTCTGTGCCATCCCTGCTGAGTAAAAAACAAACAAACAAAAGAAAAAAACACCACAACAGACCCTTTTCTCTGGAGCTTCGTTCTAATATTTTGCACTGCAATACTTTGCATGAGGGATTATTATGCAGGGCTATTGCTTTATGTAGTCATGTAAACAGCTTAAATAGAAGTGCTAGACTGTAGATCTATAAAGATAAGCTTCACTGATTGTGAAGAATCACAGTTGATGCCAGTGTTGGGCTGTACAGTTCAGTGTCCATAGTTCTGATCATGTATTGATGTTGACATTGACCTGCTCGATCATGTGTGCTGGCTCGTCATTGTGTGCTTTTGCCCAGGGTTAGTGCACTTCACCCATTGAGTGCCAGCCCTTTTTCAGAACTGAGTGCACAAATGCCTTGTGCCAGTGTTTTTGGCCATTTTGTGTCATCCTTCATGATGCACAGAATATATTGTACTATAACTCTGAAAACACAGAACAGCTCAAATGAAAGAAGAGAGTCTATTTCATTATGTAAAAAAATGTTTTTACCTTGTTCTATCTGGAGTAGAGGTCACTTTCAGACGCTGTTTGTTTTGCTCTATAATCACGATCGTCTCCACTTCCTGCTTTGGCCTCTGTGGAGTATACCGCCTCTTTATCTCCCCACTACATCTCCCAGAAGCCCCGAAATTACTCACAGGCTGTGTGAGAGTGCACTTTTGTCCCCGCTGCCGAAAAAAGGAAAGACATGAATATACGTTTATGGCACTGAAGTGTTCGTCCTTGGCACTCAAATAGTTTAGAGGGCTGAGGTCTGACAATGAAGTGACAATGGACAAGGGCAACAGCAAAACATATTTTAGCCACCTAAAATAAGTTCCAAATTAATGTCACTTCAAGTGTATGCCTTATTTCATGTATTTTCAGAGCTTTGGCTTTCGACCAATAGCTTTAAACATGGACTGCCATGTGTCTTAGTCTTAGTTTTAACCTATAATTTAGCATTGTGTCCTGCTCTGTAAAAACTGCAGGACATCACAGAGCAAAAAATAATATTCATTGTTGATGGGTGATGATGATCATGTCAAAGAGCATTTTCAAAACTCTTGACACACTCAGTACAGTATCATTGTGTTGGTGTTTGGAGTAAACTGGAGTGGCTTTAATCGAAAATAAGATGGGTTCCTTTGAGAACAGTTTTTTTCCAGCTTTTGGGAGCCCTTGATAAACACTTCATCATTCATGCAGAATAGCCTTCAGTATTTATTATTGAGGCGACAGTTCAGCACTTCATTTGTCATGAAAAGAGCTTTGTTGGAAATACACAGGGTGGATCATCAGGAATTATGTTCTGTATAGTTCATAAAAATGGGTGTTCTGTAACAATAGAGATGATAGTTTTCAAAAAAATGGCTGGTAGGATCTTTAGCCAACTACACATAGACTTTTAATCTAAAATTAAATCTTAAGGTGCAAAATATGTGATTTAGGAGTATTTTGTTGCTTCTCAACACTCTCCACATGGCAATGGCTGAAAGTATAAGAGTATGCTTAGCCTAATCTTTACTTCTAATTATTTTTGTTCTGATTCCCATAGTGCAATAAATTACTGGCAAAGGGTTGCAGGTGTTCTCCAAGTGGTTCAAGCAGGGAATTCTGCTTAGAGTGATGTATCAGTTTGTCAATATATGAAGGTGTTAAGGAGTGACATCCACCTTGGCTATGATGGATTGGACACAGCTTGAATGATGCCATGCACTGTATCAAGTGTATAATAATCAATACGTTGAATATACAGTGTATGACCTGGACTCAACAAAACTATTTTATTTTTAGAAAGTGAATACATTCCTTTTGATGTGTCAGATTTTTAAGCCAACAGGGTACTATTTATTATTGTACTGCATGTATTTAAAAGCATTTCTATTATTTTACATTAAAACCCTAGAACTCTGCAGATAGACCCTTGCAGCTAAAAAAAGAAGTCTGTTGTGGGTTGTGTATGCCAGTAGCAGTTGGTGATTGTTTACACCAGGCAAGGTAGCAGTAGAAAATTATTCCATTTGCTCAACAGCTAAATTGGTGTTTCTGCCAGGGGTGTAGTGCAGAACTCAGAGGAAGGGATTGTCACTAAAATGAGAACAGCCTGAGAAGGCCTGCTTCCTGTAAACGAGCCAGAGTCTAACTAGTCAGTACCTTTGGAGCTAACTCCCCTCCACCTTAATCAGCAGATGGCAAATACATCATGGGAACCTGGCTTGGGTCTTAACAGCCAACCCTCCACTGTACACACACTGCACTGCTTCATTTACAAAACATCTTAAGATACATAATTCCCCCGATGCTTGGGCCTGGCGGGGAGTTAATTTAGACTCAGCAGGCCGCCAGGCTAGCAATTCCCTAGTGGAAACACCAGCTGAACTGGATCAAATCAAACTGCCTACTCAGCCAATCACTTATTTGTGTATTATGTGTTTTAAAATACTACAGTTTAATTGATTTTTACTTTTACTTGAAGAAGGCAGGAACAGGAGGAAGAGATGAATATTTGTTTGAATGGCTGGGACTGCGGCAGTTATATTTAGGAATAATTCATAATGCTTTTGTGTTTTGTGGATGGTGAGGTGCAACAGGCGCAGATGCCACTGCTGACCGACATGCAGTGCTTTGGATTTAAATGACACATTTGTTTTACATGACAAAATGACCATTATCAGCTATTTGCAGTAGATTTATAAGAACTGTTTAATATTTTGTTTTAGCATGTCCACTATTGTTTAACAATTTAAGAAAATGAGTTCACATAGATGATCGCTATTAGGCTAATTAGTAAATATGTCCTACTTTTATCTGCATTGAAGCGGTTGGAAGTTTGCAAATGCAGAATACATGTTACTAATTCAAGCATAATTTTAACTCAAACTTGAATGAATTATTGTGCTAAAGGCAACAAACAATCCTTTGATATTTGCTATTATACCGCAGTTGGCCATTAAGAACACAGTGTAGAACTGTTAGTCACCCAGTTCAAACAGAGGAGGTACTGTTTTTCAGTTGCTCTCTTTCTCGCTTGCTTTTCTCTCCTCTTTCTATCTAACATCTCACTGCCACCCCCCACATACCCAAACCCCCCTTTCCAATTGGCCCTATAAAATACAAGAAAGGTTAAACTGGCACTGGATGCAGCCTGTGAGAACACTAGCCTCTTTCTACTCATGCAAGACACCAGATGTGTGGCTTTAAACCAGCAGCAGAAGGTGTATTTAAGAAGTGTGTATGTGCATTTGTATGTGTGTGTAACTTGGATAAAAAGGGAAGCGATCTATAGGCTACTTTAGAGGTGTGAGAGCTGATTGTCCCATTTTCTGCTTCCTGCAATCAAGGGAGCCTATGACACCAAGAATAGCTCCTTTTCAACCCTAGGAACTTTTCCCAGGAACCTTTTGAAAAACTCATGTTTCAATCGCAGGGGCTAGGGTCAAAACTAAGTTTTGGGGACATTTTCTGGGGACCTGCAGAAAGAGCTCAATTGGGGGGTAGGACTTTCTGAAAATTCTGTTGGCTTCATTTTAAGGTACAACATTTGTTTCACCTTGTGGTACATTTAAGTTGTACACGAATGTCAGAATTTCCATGCTCCATGTCAGAATCCAGAACCCCCCCATGAAATTTGATCTCCACCTCGGAAAGCCAGATTGTTCTCTCCAACCCGACATAGAATTCATGCTATCTGCTACTGATGTAAACCATAGCTACTAGTCTTGTTGTACGTCTATAACGCTGGAAAAGCTGGGAACACTAAACTTTTGGGGTTACGTTGATCTGAGCTTCAAGTTCCGACTTCCAGTGAATACACCATAAAGCAAACTCTCACTCCACAGGGTCTTGAAGAAGAAGTGGTAGCTGCCTGTGCCTGTTGATCATCATCAGACCATTGTCTAGGATGTCTACCATGGTAGAAAAAAAATAACAATAATAATAATAGTGGTAAATAAATAAATATTGCTGATGACCACGGTCAAAGCCCAAATTACACACAAACCTATTGAGGTATTGGAAAAAAGTATTGTTCTGGAACCGGTATCGAAATTGGCATCGTATCAAAAAATTTGAACTAAAATTTGAATACCCAGCCCTAGTTGGCAGATGATTGTTGTTATAGAAACACTGACAACAGTGAACTGAAGAAACCCTTTAGTTTCTTGAAAAGAAATCTTAGCACTGAAAATTCTTATTTGAAATATGTCTGACTGATTAGTGCACAATATTTTGATATGTTTAATGCCACAAATATTGGAGTCCATGTCATTTTCGTTTGTTGTGGATCAATCTTGGTTCATGCTCTTTCATTCCCCACAGGACTGTGTGTCTGTATTTTATGTTCCTATACCTCCATCTCTGTTGCTGTCTACCGCTCTCTCATTTTCTCTTTTCAGATTCCCCCTGCAGGTGTTTCATAAGTGTGTCTCTTTCTCCACAGGTGTCATTCTTCCTGTTCATTGTGTTTGTGGTATACACCATGCTGCCATTCTCTATGCGGGATGCCATCATCGCCAGCGTCCTGACCTCTGCCTCTCACACCATAGTGTTGAGCGTCTGCCTGTCCACCACAGCTGATCGCATGGAACCGGTCGTGTGGCAGGTAAGGTCAAACATAAGTGTTTTTTAGTAATTGTAGACACATTGATATACACAGACTATACACAAAATATGCACATATTGTGTATACTTGAACTCATCATTATTAATGAGTGACTTTAATTGTATACCGGTAATTGGGTGTCACAGCAGAAATATTTACATTCTTGCTGAAAATGAAATCAGAATATTAAAACCACTGTCATGTCTGTATGGTAAATACTGTATGTAGTTTGATCCAGCAGCTGGTTAGCTTAGCTTAGCATAAAAACTAATAAAGGAGAAATGGCTACCCAGACAACAATTGGTGAAAACAACAAATAGATATAGGTTGCTTGAAGGCTATGTTTATGTATTTTCAACTTGGGTTTATTTTTTTAAGTTTTGCTGTATATTACCATAGTCACTTAATCATTATCATAATCAATCAACATATATGAAGCTGGTTTGTGCCAACAGGCATGCTGCTGCCATCAACAGAAATACAAGTTGAGTTTTCTATCAGAAGAAGGACATCAGTTTTTTACACTGTAATGTTAATATATTGCTTTGGTTAGAAATAGCCACACTATATCCTTCCTTATACATACTTCATGGGCTGTGGTTGTTCAAAGGTTGAATCTTAATGGAATTGTTTTTCCTTTTGTTTTTCTTTTTTCCATGTCTTCTCGTTTCTGGTAATTTTAATAATACAGTCTTTATTTTTAGCAAACAAGCAAATGTGACCTTTAAACTAAAACTGATTTATCATAACAGGTGAGTGATAGAAATTCTAATGTGTTTTTTTATAGTTTATTAAAAGGTCACCCTATTTCCAGTAGTATTTCACTTTCAGGCACAAAATGTTCAGGCAGTTGGCATATGCTGGCAAAGACAAAGAAATCACAATATAAGGAACCCAATTATCTGGCTAATGCCGAATTTAATTAATTTGAGTTCATTTAATCTTGATTCCAAAAGTCAATGATTGCCAATACACCTACGGCTAATTCCAACTAATGCATAAAGGAAAGTTTAACAAGCACGTCATAACCACTACACATCACTGATTATCAGATTTCAGTCCAAGATGTAATTTAACATTTCATTGTCATCAAGGGCATTTCGAGCACAAAAAAGCCAGTAATCATTATAGTACCATGTTCTCATCTCAGTGGCCTCCTGCTTGTAAATTGCTCTTCCCAGCTCCTTTTCAATGTTTATTGCTTTTTTTCAGCCCTGTTAATTGATCACAGTCTGACTAAATTGTTTTTACACTGTTAATCATATTCATCTAAATGGTGCTATCATACAATGACTGTCGTTCTTCCTTAAGATTTAAGGATTGATACCCGGTGTTCAGCAACCCAGCAGGGAAAATACTGACACATTTAAAAGTCTCTGAAAGCATGAGAGCAACAATAATCCTGGATCATTTAATTTTCTCCATAGACTTACAAAATATTGCACATAATGACAATAAATATAGACTGCTTGTGCAACTAAAGCTCTGTCCCGGTAGTCAGTGGTGATTATTGTGCCTGTATCTTCAGACATTTTCTCTGAACTGTGCTGTGATGGCTTGTTATTTAGTCTACTTTTGTGACTGTAGCATGGTCATACTAGCATCTGGGCAGCCTGGGGCTGTGTGCTACATAGTCACTATCTGCCAGCTCCTTTTGTGCATCAGGTCAGTCTGCCTGTCAGCATAATTCCAGTGGAAAATCTGCCAGAGTGGAGTGTCCTTGAAGAAAACCTCCCCTGTAGAAATTTTCCGTAGTATCAGTGAAGGGTGAAACCATAGAAAGGACTTTGGAAATATGAATTACTTTTTACTTGGATTCTAGAGCAATTCATTATTTATGCTATATTGGAAATTACAAAATAAAGGTTACAGTGTTAAAAAAGGGAAAGTATCTTCAGATCATTGTTGCAGAAGGGCTGCAGAGTCGAAGAAATGTTTGAAGACGATTGTGTATACTATGTAATGTTTGAAAAGGGAAAAGTTCATGAAAATATGGAGGACTTGGCTGGCGGGCAAAGAAGATGAGAAAACCAAACCCTTTTTAATTTGTGATGTCTTTGCTCGGGTGTACTGTATGGTTAGTGGCCATTTCCTGTTACCTTTGAGATATAGCTGTGACTGACATATGAGGAAGCTGTTTGTAATATTTTGTATGGTCTGTGTGTGTCACGTTAAAAAGGCATTGTTGGAAGGAGACAGATTGCTGCTCAATCGGCAGTCATGATGGCATGCCGGGTGAGATGTGACATTGCCAAGTAACGAAATCCCACTAGTAAACAAAGATGACGCCAAATCCTGGCTGCTCTATGACAGTCATGTTGTCAGTTTGTTGACTCTGCTGAGGGCCAAGTTAGTGTTTGTCATTTCGATGATGACGGGGGATGAATAAGGCATGGTGTGAACAAATACAGTATATGTGTACAGCATGTGGAGTCAGGTGCAACAGTGTTCACATATTTTAAAATACATATTAAAAAAAATTGTATTAGTTATTTTTGTTTCCCCCCCAAAAAATTTTGGGCAGTTGTTCCAAGTAGAGTTATGGCATCGTTCCGCATCCAGTGGAAGTTAGGGGTTAAGTGTTGCGTCACAGATTTTTTTCAGAGGTGAAATTGCATTAGCCAGCAGCAATTTGACTATGAGTAATAACTACACAAAGGATATACAGTTGATTGTGTTTTTTTTTTGTTTGTTTTGTTTTGTTTTTTTCTACAGCCAGAGATGTAAAATAGCACTCCCACTTGGTCCCTTATTTTATGTTTTTGGGTGTTGCAAAAATAACATTTATCCAAATATTTTAAGTCCAAAAATATCCATCCTTTGTTACCAGAGCCCCAGCTGGTGCTCAAATTTCTTATTTTATTTAACCCATGTCTCAGAAGTCCTTTCGTTTGTTATTTTGACGGCACTCCAACTTAAACTGTGAAATCTCTGAATGCATTTTTCATTTAGCCCAGAAAAGTTTCTGCAATGATTCCCTTTTTACATTCCCTCTACTATTTTTGGTTGTGTTTGTACCAGACAGATTTAGGTCTGTCTTTAACCAGTGGCAAATATAGATTAACAGCTGGCTAATCCCTTGTGGACATAAAATAGTCGCTACATTGTTGCTCAAGTACATCATGAAGATCCTTTGAAGAAGCAGTTGACATTTTGGGAGATGAACTTGTTTTCTTGCTTCACTCATTATCTTGTCTTTGTTATCTTTGTCTTGGCTTTACAAAACATATCAAAACATATAGTGTGGACACGTTGTTGGTGAGCAGATGACACTAGCTTTTTCCAGTTTTCATGGTGATCTCAGCTATCTGTCTTCTACATATTTAGACTTGTGAGTGTTATCAATATTCCTGTCTATTTTCAGCAAAAAATAATGAATCAGTGTATTTTCTAAAAGGTCAGATTGTTCCCTTGGAAGCCAAAATGTGCATGCACCTAGGCAGACACACATCGTCACATATGCATGCATTTGTGGAATGTTGGATTTTTAAACTTAAATTCAGCTCAGCAATTTATAGAAAAATAAACAGCAGGCTATCCTACCCAAAGATTTGTAAATGTCATCCATTAAATGTCAACACTCTTGCGCAGATCTCTAGTGTGCATACAAACTTCCCAGGGGGTATTAAGTGAGAGGGAACCATGCTGACATCTCCACTTTGTCAAGTCCATTAAACTTTACAGTGCTGGCTCATTTGAGTCTTAATGAGCCAGCTCATTTATTGAAGAGGCAAAAGTTTCCTGTTGGGTCCAGATTTATGTGCATGTAATATATAGAAATATGTAATGTAAAAATGTATTTTGTGAGTAATTTCCTAAAAATATATTCCTCTCTGATATTAAAATGTGGGAAGAATGATCTGGCTACTTGATATTACTTAGTCTTCAGGCTAAACATGTATTATGCAACAAATATCTCTTATTTTCAAGTGTAGCTTTTTAATCAATGTGTACATATAGAACTTGGGAATAGTCTGATATTATCCTAACCGACTTTAACTTCAGTACAGTGATTAGCTTCGCAGAAACTCTGATAATTAGCACATTTGTTTTATCACAGTGTGGCCATTCAGGTCCAAAACAACCTTTGTTTGCATTTTTTATGATTAATTGTTGAGTGCTAAATCACCAATAAATCGCTCTAGTCATGTTACGTCTGATAGAATTTCCCACTGACACTAATTGGAAGGAGCTGTTATTACAGGTGACTGTTAATTTACATCCAAAGATTTTTTTTTTTTTATTGTTTTGCCTTGGCTGGCTTGATATTTAACTTTTGTTTCTCATTTCTTCTGTTTTTTTTTTTTTTTTTTATTTGAAATGTTATTTCAAATGTTTTCCTAGTACTTAGCAAGGACTTAGTTTTCCCACCACTCTTATCTCTGGATAATTGTTGATTAAAAGTTAATTTTAAATTGACAAGAGTCCCAGTCAGTTGTACTTGTGTTGATTTCAGCTGAAGGGATCATGCCAGCACATCTGCTGGGTGCCTCTTGTCAACAAGTCATTAAGGAAAGACTCACTTTCGCAGTGATCTAAGATTATTATCTTGCTGTACACATGGTACTGTAATAACAGCTATAGAAGCCCACTGATTTCGATAATCCCAGAATCACCAGGGGGCTCAAAGCTCTTTTGAGGCCATCCTCTCCTGACTCCGCTGTTATCTGTAATTGGGTACCAATCAGGTAAGGATGATTCACACAGCCAGCTGACCTTTGAAATGGCCTGGATCGCTGTCAGTGTCTGGTCTAACAGATGTCAGCTAATAGAGTAGCACACAGGTCTTACTGAATGGGATCAGTTGAACAGTTAAAATTTGTGTACATAAAAGGCAGCTGATTCTGTATTAAACTAGTTTTATTCTCTTTGCAGGACGTGGGGAAAAATATCCCCCAGTTTTTGATGCCAAAAAAAAGATAGAGGGTCAGTCTGTCAAATATGGCCACTCACAGGAAATATGTTATGTCCACAGGAAGCAGGAACCAGCCACAAAGATGTAGTAATCATCACATCACATGCAAGCTTGAAGGACCATTTTAAACTATTGTTGGTCCTTCCTTCCTGCAGTACTGTAAAAACTCTGACCAATCCCTGCCCTTCAGTCTGAATGGAAAGAACCAATCGGATGCTTTCATGTCTCGCCCTGCCCATGCCTTTCCTCTGTCTCTCATCACATTTCACCTTTACTGGAAATATTCAGCACACTCCTCTGGAGAAATACATAGTTAGCAAGAGAGGAGGGGGGAGCACTGACGTGAGGGGGTGGAGCTAAGAGGAGGCTAACTCCTGATTTCCACTGGATGTGGAACGATACACACCAAATCCACCTTCTGCTGACTAACGAGATCTCGCAAATTCATGTATAATTGTGCGATATAGGGGGTTGTAGGGGAGCTTCAGTGAAAGAGAACCACCGTGTCCACTGAGTAGAAGGAAATATTTGAGCCGCCACGAGCACTGATTGTTTTATTTTGAAAATAAACTGGATGTTTTATTTTTTGTCAGTACACAAATTCCTGTCCACATGATCTGCTCTGTGCGGAATTCACGCGCTGCGCTCTGACGCCCAATAAAAATAGAAGCTCTGTGGATTTGTTTCGGCAGACGTCGGCATGTCGGTGGTGTTCCGCGTTCAGTGGAAATTAGGAGTTAGAGAAGGTGCCACTTTCAAATCTTGCTCGCTTTCTTGCTAGCTCTCCAACATCACCGACTATAGCTTTAAGGACCATTTAAAACAGGTACTTCTTTTAGGTGTTTTGGTTTTCTAGTGCCAACTATTTTTTTAATGGACCAACTCACAAAGAGAGAATAAATTGATTTTCAATTAAATATGAGGATGAATTAAGGTTATTGAAAGTGGGGTTATAAAATATTGTATACAATATATTTGGTGATGAAACCCTGTTTTATAAAGCAGCATATAAAGACCCTGTCCATCTTTTTGTGCCTGCTTTCAGTCATTCAGTTTACGTGTGAACACTATGCTCAGAAAACTATTCTGTAGCACAAAGTTCAGACTGTTTTGTCAGACTTTCTATGGAAACAGTCACAGTAATGAACTAAGCCAGGCTTGTAAATGTAATGCATTTGATTTGGACAAAATAACTTTCAGTGTTTGGAAATGTGCAGAGGGGAGATAATACATTCACTGCACAGTGAGAGAGAGACGTCTGTCCCAAATACAGTGAATAGATGTGAAAATATACCCAGCCAGCACACCTCACAGCCACATGGCCTCTGCCCCTGATATTTGCTTTTGTCAAATATAAAGGAGAGACCAGAGATCAGTGTTTAATACATATATTTGATATGTATCTGTAGAACAGCACATCTGAAAACTTATCTCAACGATTCTGTTCTCTCAGTAGTGTCACTGTATACATCAGTTCTGAGTTATTGTTATTTATATTATTGGTTGTTCATTCTTTAGATGTTATACAACAGTTATCGACTGTGCTGTAACCGTTGTCTTGTTATTCAGGATTCAACAGCAGGAAGTGCCTTTACTGTCTTTCCTGTTGGCAAAAGGAAGCCATGTTTGACACTGGTGGTTAAATTGGAAGACGAAGTTTGCAAGCATTATACAAATCATCTGTGCGCAGGTCTTGTGTAGGAGGTACTCGTATTTATAGCTGCACATATTCTAAAAAAGCTTTAGTGATGTATAAATATATCAATAAGCAATTTGAAAACTATTCATGGTTGTCTATATGCAGTTGACTGATAGGAGTAAATACATTAAAAAAATCTTGATGTGAAAATATATGGTGGAGGCAGTTTTAGTCGTGATTTTTCCACACTGATTATACTGAAATAAACTGTTTGTTCTTTTTGCAAAAGGTCACAGGCTTGTTGTCCCAGTGCTGTAATGTAAATCTGTGGGCACATTTACGTCAGGAGAGAGAGAGAGAGATGGAGAGAGAGCAAATTGCCAGTGGTCAGTGTGACAAGAAGGTCACCATTATGTTGGAAAGAAAGAGAGACTGCAAGTGAAGGGGGCATTGTTGAGAATGAGACAAGGCAGAGAAACAAGAGAATGGGAGTATGAAAGAGGGTGAAATATCCTTTTTTTAAGATGCAATGGGAGAGAACATTAAACTGTCCATTTGCACTAAAATGCAAAATATTGAGCTCAAACATATTAAGTCTCCTGGGTCTTAATACATTCACCTGTCATCACTGGGTCACATCCCATCATAATAGTTCCTCTGGTGCCGGTAAGGTCGCATGAAATAAAGCACTGTTTTGAAATGAAAATAAACAAAATAGACTGCACTTCTCACAGATCACATTTTGCTGGGTATAGTGAAGATTGTTGGATGAAGGAAGCATTTATTCTTGTTTGTGATATTTAACATAGGGATATAGTTTGATCGTGTGAGTTCCACGCATGCAGGTGCAATCATTGTAATTGCCCAGCTCTTTCTAGTTATTGGTTCATGGTAAACCACTGATTACAATACAGTGCAACTTCTATGAAAGCGTCACATACTGTATATTATGTGCCACAGTTCCTTCATTATGCTTATCTGTTGAATGAAGACTTAAAGTCTACAGAAATGCATGCATTTATGAGACTTTAATGCTGTGCACACAACAGAAAACAGAATTGTTGATTGGATGAAAGATCCTCCCTAAAATTCTATATCTGTATAACTAGTTGAGCAGAACATGCCAAGTTTGGCATGGGGAATATGTCATAGAAAAATGTTAAGTCAGCAAAATGAGTGTTGAGTCATTTAATATCCTTGTCTTACCATTATACTGTAAATAACAAGAAAATGACTTAAGCTATGATTATGAATGCCACACTGCCCTTAAAGACAGTGTTTGGCACTGGAGGTTGGCATTATTGCCAGGTCTCTGTAGCAAGGGCCTAATGATTTTGTCCTGTTTCTCTTTGGTTCTGTTTCATAAAAACATATTGCCTCCTCATGACCTAAATGCCTAAAGCACACTACTACACTGTACACTGTTTTCATATTGGAACATGAGCGGACAGGGATTTTGATGCCTGGTCCTTGATCTCAGTTGTGCAGTTGTCTTTTAAAGGTGGCCACAGCATAAAATGGCTCTTGTGCCTCTCCCAGTTTCATTCATGTACAATAGGTAACACACCAACAGATGGTAATGAATGAATGATTTATGTTTCATGACTCTATTCCTGTTCTTTTCAATACATATAAGATTTCTAGTCACCCATTGATATTACTTGAAGATTATTTTTTTCTGACATCTAATTCCAGCTTTATCTGTTCTCTTGTCCTGTACAGATTTTGGCCAATATTATAATTTTCCTGTGTGGCAACATGGCAGGGGCGTACCACAAGCATCTGATGGAGTTGGCACTTAAACAGACGTATCAGGACACCTGCAACTGCATCAAGTCTCCAATTAAACTTGAGTTTGAGAAGAGACAACAGGTAAAGTGATCAATAAGTCTTGATGACCAGTGAGCCAGTGGAAGGCAGTCAGTAAGTGATTGACTACTTGGAATAGTGTTAAAGGTGATGATGATAGTGTTGATTACAATAATGATGAAAATGTATCCCAGTGAAGAATGGGTCATCTCAGAGTGGGGCAGTAATGATGATTACGATGGCAAAGGCAACGTCTGTGCAAGCCAATAAATGAGAGACCCAGGACTTTGAGATTAATGTTTCATCAAGAGCAAAAACATTTTTTTAATATTTCATCAAAATTGCTTACTGCAACTTCATCCAGCTAAAAGTGAATTTTGCATTTTATCGATGTAGTTGTGTCTCGCACTATGTCATAATTGTCTTAAACCAGTCCGTTTGCTGTTTGTCTTCTTGCTTTCAGAAATTTATGAGTCATTGTATCCCTTTGGCTCTGCGTACAGCTGTCAATGCTTGAGTCCTGTGATTTAGGAAGAGATGGACTCCATAGAGGATTTGTGTCAAGATGCAGGAGTTGTGTTGTACAGACTGTGGTAATTAATGACCTCAGTTAGTGTGATGATTATGTAAAGTCCTTGGAGCCTCCTGCATACGTTAAAGTCTGTGTAGTAAAAACTCTATAGCATCCTGTGGCTGTTGACGGAAATCTTTGAAGTTGATAAACAAGATATACATACAACTGTAACTATGTTTCGTCTGCAGAAAATGAATCCCTTAACAATGAGTCTAGGGATGAGCATTTGGATGACAGTAATACAGCTTCAGGCAATTTTATGTGGTTCATCCATTACAACATTTCAGAATCTTTCGTAGTTATTGGCCAGCTGTACTGTTTTTCATTTTTAAACCCTTCCTAAAAATTTGACAATACTGTTGTCTTCCATCCATGATATCTATCCAACCAACAACATTGATTGTACGTTTATGACTTTGTGCTTTGACACATGCTGTGTGCAAAGTTGGCGGTAAACACAGGTGGTGCTGTTTACGAGCAGCATGGCTTCCTGTGGGAAATTTGCAAGGTGTTGATTAAAACAAGTCTGGGATGTAGTTTCACCACAGCTGATGCAGTTGTAGCTCTTGGGTTCAGTCAGATGAGGGTGGATCCAGCTGGTTATCCCTATGGTGAATCCAGCTTGTGTTGTTATAACTGCCATGAGTGGAGCTGAAAATGCCTCTGGTTGAGAGTTTTTCAGCCTTGGAGCGCTACTGCTGCCTGCGACAGATGGTAGTAACTGTGCAGACTATGCATCTCTCTCGGGTGCTCATAATATATGCTGTTTGTGGCATGCTTTTATCCAAAGTGCCCTGCACTACACAGTGAGTGCATACATTTTCGGTGTGAGCGGTCCATGTGGGACTATGTGAATTCATCATAAACCCAAAGCCCTGGCAGGGTTGGTTAGCAGCTCCCATGGACCTCTACTTCACGTAGAACGCTCTGAGCCTCAGCAGCGGTGCAGGAGATTGTCAGTGTCAATTTATTTCAGTTGGAGGTGACACTGCCTTGTTATTTTGTGTTTTCTACAATCTTGAATTTCTCACCCGAAGATAAGTTTTATTTGCTTACTACTGGGTGGATTGGCTGTGTAGTAATACCTACAGCAGCTTCAGTGAAAAGTAGAAAATAATGGTTGAGCTCCCACTAAATAAAAGGAAAATTATGAGTAAAATAATGGCTGAATGTGTCTTCTGGAGGCTGTGAGTAAAATGTGCTCTGTGAACCAGTTTTTTTTTCAGTATTGATTATTAGTTTGAGTGTCAAGCAGTCAAGCTAACACACTGCAGTGCCCAATTAACCTTCACACTCGAAGCTTTCATGGGGGCTGGTGACATAATGGTGACAGCTTTTTGTCTCCTGTCATCAAAGGTTGATGTTTCAGAATTGATTAGGACTGAATTCAGTTAAATAATAAAACAATTTAAACATTTTCAGTGACAAGTCAAGGTCCCTGGTGAAACTTTGGATTGGAAATCTTCTTAAAGCTTTGTTGTTTGCAATAGCATCACTTTTTATCACATTTCCTTTTGGGTCAGGCCGTGATTCTTTGGGGTGATGAAACAACAAATCACAATTTCCTTGATTTTCCTTTTGACCACGCCTTTACTACTTCTTCTCTGTTTGTGTTACTGCCATTAGGAGCGTCTCCTGTTGTCTCTGCTGCCAGCTCATATTGCCCGTGTGATGAAAGCTGAGATCATCCAGAGACTGAAGGGTCCAAATTTTGGCCAGATGGAGAACACAAACAATTTTCACAACCTCTATGTCCAGAGACACACTAATGTCAGGCATGTATTTCTTATTTTCATTTTCATTTCATTTTCATTACAACTTACACATGAATAAGAATAACATATATGAAAAAGCACTACTCTTCTGTACTAGTATGATGTGTGACACACTGTGTGTATGTGTCAAAGGCAGACAGACAGATTTCCAGAGATAGCAGTCCTTATGTATATGCATTGTATTCTTGGAAAACATAAAACATATCATATATATATATATATATATATATATATATATATGTGTGTGTGTGTGTGTGTGTGTTTTTCCCCCACCTCCAGTATACTGTATGCAGATATAGTGGGATTTACACGGCTGGCCAGTGACTGCTCACCTGGAGAGCTGGTGCACATGCTGAATGAGCTGTTTGGCAAATTTGACCAAATTGCCAGGGTAAATATAAATAACATATTTTATTATGCACCCAACACAAATTGCTATCTTAGCTTCTTCATTGGGGGGTTAACAATACATTTTAGTCACTGTCACACGATGTGAAGGGAAACATGCCTCAGTAGCCTCTCAAAAAAGAGCAAGAGTTTCTTTCTCTTCATTCATATTTGGAAAAAATGATCACAGACTTCATCCCCCTTACATTAACCCTAATTAAACATAACATTTTACTGTATATGTTATGCTGAAAAAAAAACTGAGTGGATGTCCCCTCAAAGGTTATATGACTGTCTGACAGTGGGACCTTTACCTGACCCTTTATTTCTGTGATTTTTATATACAGGAAAATGAATGCATGCGGATCAAAATCCTTGGTGACTGTTACTATTGTGTGTCTGGTCTGCCGGAGTCTCTGCCGAACCATGCTAAGAACTGTGTGAAAATGGGTCTGGACATGTGTGAGGCCATCAAGTAAGTGCCAGTTATATAACAGTGCTATTAAAGAATGACAGTCCCAAGCGCTTCACTTCACTTGACTGTACAGTGTAACTTAGTTAATCATACAAATGCCGCTGACTCTGTAGAACTTTGGCATTAGTGATGTTAAAATATCTGACCAAAGATTAAATTGATGTAAATAAATGATGAAGAAACATTCACAGCCATGGCTGAAAACTGAATGCAGAAATTAAATACCTCTCACAGTACAGAATAAGTTTCCTCATGTGTGTCTGTTAACTCAGCTACAGCCTGAAGACTCTCAAGAGTCTCATTAACACTTTTTTAGATACTACTTTTGCTTACTTGCATTTCAAAGATGTCCGGATATGCCTTTTAAACACGGTGCTTTTTGAACTACACAAACTACTACTACTACTACTACTGAAACATCCTTACCCATAATGTGAGCGCAAATGTAGAGAGCTTTGCTTGATTACCAGTATAGCTTCATCAGATGAGGTTCTATCTCACTTCTAGGCATCAGTTTGTGACAAAGGGTGCTGGGACAGATTTAATCAAGAGACAAAGACCTCAAATCATAAAAGTCACAGAGAGACAGATTGGTTGTCTTCGGTATGGGTGATTTTCATGTTTACTTCACATAAGTAAGACTTGTTTTGTGTTTTTGGTGCTTGACAGGAAAGTGCGAGATGCCACTGGGGTTGACATCAACATGCGTGTCGGCGTGCATTCTGGGAATGTCCTGTGTGGTGTGATTGGACTTCAGAAATGGCAATATGATGTTTGGTCACATGATGTCACACTGGCCAATCATATGGAAGCAGGAGGTGTACCAGGGTGAGTGACTTGAAGAAAGAGAAGTACAACCCATATGCAGGGCTGCACAATAATCAAATATTAATCCAAATCAGGATTTAGGCTTCCCACAGTGCCTCTACAGCAGCAGACTATGAAAAACCTAAACTCTAAATGTTGCAGCCGCAGTCCAGAAAAGAGGAGTAATAACAGAGAGCTGACAGACAAATCCAAAATACACTGAATTCAGATGAAGAACAACCTTATTTTAACTGTTATTTTGATATAAAGATTTGTACATTAGGAGACGTGTAGCAAAAAATTATATGAAAACAATGCTATTTTTTTAAATGTGAAAATTACTACTCCCTTGTGAATGATACCAAAAAGTCCACTTAATATTCATAGAAAGCCATTCACTGAAAGAGCTGTTCATTGCCAGGCGAGTCCACATCACCTCAGTGACTCTGGAGCACCTGAATGGTGCCTACAAGGTGGAAGATGGCGATGGGCAAGAAAGAGACCCCTACCTGAAGGAACATGGAGTCATCACTTATCTGGTCATCAACCCAAAGGTACTGTAGCACACACATTTAGTGAAATAAATGTTGGACATGAGTAAAAAGCAATAAAACTACACGATTACCCTGTTTGTCCAGGTGGAGCGTCGGAGCCCACAGCATCATTATCGCTCCAGACACACTCTAGATGGGGCAAAGATGAGAGCCTCCGTCAGGATGACCCGCTACCTGGAGTCCTGGGGAGCAGCCAAGCCCTTTGCCAACCTGCACCACAGAGACAGCATGACTAATGAGAATGGGAAGATCAACACTGTTGTGTGTAATTTTTGCTACACTTATGCTGTGATTTAGGCCAGAGGGAAATTCAGCTGTAGCTTATAACCCATCTCTCTTCTCTTGTTCCATGTCTAGGATGTGCCGATGGGGCAGTATCACTTCCAGAGGAGATCAGAAAGGCAAGCTGCTCATTTTACAGCTCCGGCACAATTTTCTTTGGCAGGATTATCCTCATCCCTTAACAGTACAGAGACAGACGACAAGATGTTTAATAAGACTAGACTTCTGCTAGAGGCTCTAATGTGTGTGACTAATATTATGTGAACTTAAAAAAAGATAGTCTGTCTTGTCCTGTCTTTCATCCTGTTATCCATTAAAGAACAAAGTCTCAGAAGAAACGGTTTGAGGAGGAACTGACCGAGAGGATGATCCGGACCTTTGATGGAATAAATTCACAAAAGTAAGGGGTCATTAAAATGCAAATACAAAAGTTCTAAAACTGTGACTGAGCAAACATGACACATTATACTGTATCTGAAAGGTGCTGAACAATTATTAGTCAAATCAAAGATTTTTTGTGCAAATCTGTTGCTGAATTAGCAGTTTAGTAGTTGTAGTGCAAATGAGTCACAGGTATGTTAATAGATATATAGTCGTGGTCAAAAGTTTACATACACTTGTAAAGAACATAATGTCATGGCTCTCTTGAGTTTCCAGTTATTTCTACAACTCAGATTTTTCTCTGATAGAGTGATTGGAACAGATACTTCTTTGTCACAAAAAACATTCATGAAGTTTTTTTTTTTTATGACTTTATTATGAGTCAACCAAAAATGTGACCAAATCTGCTGGGTCAAAAATATACATACAGCAACATGAATTAGCAATTTTCGTGACTTAGAAAGTGGTATCAATGAAATGAGCTTCATAGCATGGCCTCTTAACGTCTTGTGAGTGACCATGAGTGACTACAGCTAGTGATTTCTCTGAGGCCGTTTAAATAGGGCTCATTGGATACAAACGCTCACAAACACTACAATGGGAAAGTCAAAGGAGCTCAGCAGCGATCTGAAAAAGCGAATCATTGTCAGGAAAGTCACTTGGGGCCATTTCAAAGCAGCTGTAGGTCCCAAGAGTAACGGTTCAAACATTTGTTAAGTATGGCTCTGTTTTGTCACTGCCACGATCAGGAAGAAATGCAAGCTATCACCTGCTGTTGAGAGAAATTTGGTCAGGAGGGTGAAGAGTCAACCGAGAACCACCAGAAAGCAGATCTGCCAAGAATTAGAAGCTGCTGGAACACAGGTGTCAGTGTCCACAGTCAAGCCTGTTTTGCTTCGCCATGGACCGAGAGGCTGCCGTGCAAGAAGGAAGCCCTTGATCCAAAAGCGGCACCTTAAGGCTCGACTGAAGTTTGCTGTTGATCACATGGACAAAGATAAGACCTTCTGGAGGAAAGTTCTGTGGTCAGACGAAAACAAAAATCGAGCTGTTTGGCCACAGTGCCCAGCAATATGTTTGGAGGAGAAAAGGTGAAGACTTTAACACCATGCCTACCATCAAGCACGGTGGTGGTAGTATTATGCTGTGGGGCTGTTTTGCTGCCAATGGAACTGGTGCTTTACAGAGAATAAATGGGATAATGAAGAAGGAGGATAATAAAGTCCCATAATAAAGGACCATAATAAAGTCATAAAAGAACCAAACTTCATGAATGTTTTTTGTGACAAAGAAGTATCTGTTCCAATCACTCCATCAGAAAAAAGTTGCAGAAATAGCTGGAAACTCAAGAGAGCCATGACATTATGTTCTTTACAAATGTATGTAAACGTTTGACCACGACTGTATGCAGCATTGATATGGTTTATGTAAACAGATATGATATGCTCCACATTGTGTGTTCAGCACCTTTAATGAGGTGTATCGTATGCAATGTATCGAATACTTGCCTTTCCATATCCCTGTCAAACATTCTGGACATTTTGTATAAACGTGATTTTTAACAGTATGTGCACTTTCCTTTTCATCTAGTCTATAACTGTGTCTTTATGTTTTCAGACAGTGGCTCAAATCTGAGGATATCCAAAGAATATCATTATTCTTTCACAACAAATCCTTGGAGAAGGAGGTACAGTAAGAGGACAAGTAAATTGGCAACATATATATATATATATATATATATATATATATATATATATATATATATATTACAGGGAGATTTTAGAGTGCTGAGCTGAAGTAGCTTTGATATCTGCTTTAAAAGTCTTTTGTTGAAACTTGACCTTCTTTCTATCGTTTCAGTACAGAGCAACAACCTTGCCAGCCTTCAAGTACTATGTCACCTGCGCCTGTTTGATCTTTTTCTGCATTTTTATTGTGCAGATTCTCGTCCTTCCAAAGTACGTGTGCTGTATTTATCATTATTTATCTTTTACTCTGAAAATGCAATGTATTAAATTATACTTTGCTTATCTTTCTGTGCCTTGATCAGTCTTTTTGAGCTAAAGGGCAGTGCTAATGATATTTTGCATGCTGACACAGAACTCTGTGAACTAAACTTGGTGAACTTCATGACATATTGTATTTTTTAGGACAACTGTCTTGGGGATATCTTTTGGAATGGCGTTTCTTATCCTTTCCTTGATCCTCTTCATATGTTTTGTTGGACACTTCCTGGTGAGTTAATCCATTTACCGCAAGCTTTGTAGTTATTCCCTTTAATTAATGTTCCCTAAGTTTTAGTGTCATACTAAAACCTATATTTAACCAGGATGTGCCTGCTCTCCAATGCTACTCTGTGGTCTGTGCTTAGTGTTTGTCCTCATGTCATGCCACATGAGTGGTCCGAGTTCCCCTCGGCTTGTCTTAATGGCCCTTAAGTGCCCTTGTACCCCTCAGGTTACTGCAAATGCTTCTCTGGTGTGACCTTGGAGCCAAAATTCATTCTCACACTGCATTAAACAGGTGTTTGTCATCTTTGTAGTGGAGTCATTTGTTTCCATACACAGCAAACACTACTCAGTATTTACTGGGTGTTGGGATTGTGGCAGTATCAGTATACTTAATGTTTACATTGTAAAAATAATAGAAAAGGTTGAATTGCATTTTAGGTGGTCTGTGACACATTTAATGAGAGTTCAGAACCGCTAATAATTCTAAAAATAGAATTGCTAACAACGCCCTTTTGAAATAGATGTCTAGAGATATTGCCACTGTACTGTAATTGCATCTAGAAGATAGTCTAGGGTTTAGACTGATGCTTGAGATATATTCTGTACTGTAATACTCATTGTCTTGTCGAAGTAAACGAAATACTAGAAAAACAAAAGGGAAAGATGGGAGAAAGAAAGAAAACAGACACGACTGCTGAAACATTAAAGGTGCAATAAAAGTCCACTAGCCGCAGGCCTATATAACCCACTGCACTCAGTGTCTGATCTTTAGTTCTGTGAAAGTGAGGATCTGCTGCTTGGCTCTGAACTGGGAACTTTGGATGTCGCCCAAGGCTCCAAAACAAAATGCGACATGCAATAGCTGATGTTTAGGAGCTTCCTGTTGGGCATAGCTGAGTCTTCTGAGTTTTCTTTGGCACAGTGCAGCAGAGTGTCTTTTAGTTTCAAGAGAACAATTGTTTCCTTTGACCCAGCTTTATGTCAAAAGAGGAGCTCAACATCAGAAATATTCCTTAATCTCTAATATAGCATTTAAGACAATAGCTATCTATGCCAAATATTTCAGTTGGGTCCAAAGAGCAAAAAAGGCATTTCATCTCTCATCCAAGAGACTTCTTCAGTTCTGACTGACTGGTAGAGAGTTCAAATATTTTTCCTCTGGTTAGAGCATCAGCTCAGAGATTTGTTGTCATTCATTAGGCAGTCGTTGTCCCTCACCATTCTGCATGCCATTAAAGTTACCTTAGGTGTCAGTGATTGTCTGGTGTCTGGGGATGGAGCTCAATACTCTGTTGCAAGTAGTTCATAGATACCATCTTCAAAAACTTAAACCATCTTCAAACACTAAAGCAAGTTTAAGTCCAATTAACATTTTTTGCTTTTTGGATTGACCTTGACCTGGGTGACTGAGAATCTTCACACGTTTCAAATTCAGTTTCCATTAAAATCCCAAATGAGGACTGTATCATTCCAAAATGAATCATGCGGTCCTGTCAAATTTGATAGGCTGAAGAATAATAATTTGTACTTTTTCATGTGCTTTCCTCTCCTCATAACTTTGGATAGCGTATGAAAATCAAACAGTGTGGTCAGCCAGTCATAAAGAAAGGTATTAAACT
The DNA here is from genome assembly GCA_029721515.1 of Synanceia verrucosa. Lineage (NCBI taxonomy): Eukaryota > Metazoa > Chordata > Actinopteri > Perciformes > Synanceiidae > Synanceia > Synanceia verrucosa. Next base: position 21,731,281 of record CM056557.1, read on the forward strand.
ACTTAGCTTGCAGAAACCTTATCGCTGTTTAGCAGGGAATAATGATGGGTGCCAACAATGCTGTTTGAGGAATTGCATATTCTGCTGGTTCTGTGACATTATTATTTCAGCTGCTGGACTAGATGTAGAAATTCCATGCAAATGCTTTGTTTTTCCTAAACAAAATGTGCTCCACTAGCTCTACATTTCCAGTAATCCTGCTGGTGCATAATACAGTCTGCCATCCTTACTTTATTGTATTGTAATGAGTATCCCCGAGCTATTCAAATGTCACATCCATTCAGCCCCAGCGATGCTCAGATATTGCTCTGAGATGACCAAGCAAATGATTTGGGCTTTTGCTGTCATTGTCTCTCAATGAAACACTTTCAGCTGAATGCAGCGCTGCAATAAGGAAAAGTAATGACTATAACAAGCCTAGCCAGCTCTTACTGAATCATGGGTACAGTGCATCAATGCTTAGTAATGAACAGGATATATACCTAAACTTATCATAATGTTGTATAGTGTGTAGCCTGTCAGGTAATATGGCTGGGTTAAAATGAAAAGCGTAATGGCACATTGTGTACAGCAAACTTTGTCCTCATTTATCATGATTTGATTTGTGAAGCAGGAGGTGGAAGCTAGTTCAGAACCCTTTACTTTGGTTCTAATGAAAGCGAATGATTTGATTACATAATTTTATAGATGATGGAATCACTTGATGGTTGTCATTTCGAAATGCTGCATATAGTTTGAAATCTGCTGCAGCATGTACCATTAAGTTGATAGGACTCCTCTTTTCATAATTGCACGCCTCTTGAACTTGTTCATAGTCTCTGCAGAGGCAGTTAGGAGTTAATCAGTAATAGGTGTGAAGTTGTTATGCATGGTTTAATTTCTTTCACAGTAATTGTTCTCACTCAACAGAATTGTTTTGTTTTTGCACATCTGCTTATATGCCATACTTTCTGAAATTATGTTGCTTGTGGTCCTTGGTGCTTCTTCTTTAATATGTCATCTCCTGAGTCCACTTCTGTACTTTCGCTCATACATTCTTGTTCTTGTGTGCTCTTGTGTGGCTGTGTCCCTGCAGCACTGCAGTAAAAGTGCCTCCAGTTCTTGGATGTGGCTGCTGAGGTCATCAGTCATTATAGCCAACAAGCCATGGCCCCGCATCACTCTCACCATGACAACCACAGCTCTAATACTCATAATGGCAGTCTTCAACATGGTAAGCTTTTATACGCAGGTACTGCAGAATGGGAAGAGTAGCACCAATTAGGCTTCACGAGTAATGAAGTATCACAACTCCTCAGATGACACTTCGCTTATTAGTAACGACAGTGTAATTAGGAGGTAATGGAATGCAACTTGTTGTCACAAATAATAAATTGGCCTCTAGTAAAAATGGGAACCAGGGAGTTTCAATATTTTTGCAAAATCATATTCATCTAACAAACTTAAATTAACACTGCTGTCTCACTGACTTAATATAAAACAGTGCCTTTTGTTAAAAACAAAAACAAATCTGTCTTGCAACAGTAAAATATAATGCAGTGCCACAGCAAATGTGTAAATATATCTCAGTCATCATGGTTCGGGGTTGTGGATGTAGTATTTATCTCTATGCTTTCCATTTATTTTGTTATTTTTACTTCACACTAATCGGATATTTCACCACATAATCATAAACAGAAAACATTCTTTTTAATATAGTCATTTGCTAAGCAGTGTATCATTCAGCTTTTTAAACATTGTAAACTCCTAGCTCAATAGTGCCTACACTATTTATTTGTGGTGAAAAAGGAAGGCTGTTTGTCACAATTGCTGCTTTACTCTACTCCATATTGTTTTAGACACATTGCATTGAGGATTAGTTCTGTTGAGGAAAAAAAAAATAAAGAGGCTTGGGTAAAGGTGAAATAATAGCCAGAGGCTTGTAAGGAAGTTGCGTGATAAAGCAGGGTGTCAGGACCTTGGTTTAGACCTTCACACAAATCGATTCCAGAGATTATAATCTTGTTTTGCGCCTAACGTGGGTCAGTAGCTCAGGGCGGATGAGCCAAATTAACTTGGCTTGCCACAGTGTGACAGCCAGTCCTCATCTTATCCTGCAGGCTCACTTTAGAGGACATTATTGAATGGTTGTCACTATTGGCCTCTTATCTAACAAGACTCTATTTTCTACCTGCAAGTACAATGTAGACGAGTTGGTCTTTTCACATTCTGATGCGAAAGGCAAGCAGACAAAGTCTGTTTCTAATTTGCACGTGAATTGTGTGTATATTTTTGGTGTGTGGTGCATTCAAATTGAAAGATACTATTTTTAGCAAGCACTTAATTACTTTTGACCTTGTGTTCTTTTTCTAGTTCTTTTTGGAAGACAATTTATTACCTCCTGTTCCTGTTTACAATTCGTCCAATGAAACATTGCTTTATCCTAATGGACAACTAATCGCCTTCACAGGGAGAAACAATTTCTACCTTCCAGTAAGTAAAGATTATCATAAGCCCATATAAATCAATTAATTATTTTCTTTAATAACTTTTAAAAATCAACCAATCTGTCTCTTTTCCACTCTGCCTAGTATTTAATATACAGTTGCATTCTGGGCCTCATATCCTGCTCTGTGTTCCTGAGGATAAACTACGAGCTGAAGATGATTATCATGTTGGCAGCTTTGGTGGTTTACAACGTCATTATTCTACAAACACATGCCTCTCTGCTGGATGAATACAGCAGATTTTTATACAAGACTGAAAGCCTGGACAGGTAGGTGCACAGTGTCAGATACTGTTCAAGAGAGTGTCAAAGAAGGGCTGAGAGTCGAGTAGTCTCAGAAGAGACAATGGCCATCTGCTATTAAACCTGTGGGATTCTGAATAAATAGAAAACCATGGTATGAAGTCAGAGGAGAGAGAGAAGGTCTACCTCAAGGTCTTCTTCCATTTAGTAGAGTGGAGAATATCTCTAAATGGAGGCACCCTTTGCAGGTGTCAGACCCACTTCTTTTCTCACTGCTGCGGGAGCAGCTCTGGGAAGCTTTAGCAGCTCAAATTCAGCCTCTGCAAACCAAAGCGCTGTATACACTGAGCAAACTGTAATAACCTGCACGGGTGCCCTCATTAATTCTTTGAGTGCCACTGACGTATTGCGACATCATTTAAAATCTGACGCTTGCGTGCCATCGGAGTAATAATACCTCAAAGTGATTTTTTAGCAGCAGGTCGCCAAGCACTGTCTCCTGCAGCCTGTGAGAAATTTTGGGGCTTCTGGGAGATGTAGTCAGAGCATAAAGAGATGGTATACGCCACAGAGATCAAAGCAGGAAGTAGAGACGATCAAGATTAGAGAGCAAAATGGACGTTGGACAAAAAGTGGCATTTTTGGTGAAAGTGGCCTCTACTCTACCTCTGATAAAACAAGAACGTAACAAGGTAAAAACAAATGTTTTTTTTTTTTCATAATGAAATGGCGTGTCTCTTCTTTCATTTGAGCTATTCTGTGTTTTCAGAGACATAGTACAAAAATATTCTGTAGGTCTTGAAATATGACTCAAAATTACTATTTGTTTTATAAAACTGGCACTCAAAGAGTTAATAAGCCCTCAGGGCAGCTGTACCCCTTCCTGCCCTCATGTTGGACTGATTTATGTGGATATCTCTGCAATACAATACATAGCTGTTTCTGAGATGACAGTTGGCCATATTTTTTCACATAGCTTTTTGTTGCTTTTAGTCAATATTACAAATTTCCGTGATGATTCAAATTAACAATAATATGGATAGCTCTATAAATTGCACTACAGATTTATTATATTGTTTGTCAGGAGTTACAGAGGAACACAATGTACTCTTGATGAATGAATCAAAAACCCTTACAAGTCAAGCTGAAATGAAATTGCATTGGCATGGCTGTGTCTCAGGACACAGTGGGTCGTCCACTAATTAGAAGATTGGTGGTTCGATCCCTGGCTCCTTCCGTCTGCATGTCAAAGTGTCCTTGGGCAAAATGCTGGAACCACATTTCTCCAGAATGCTGTGCGATTGGTGCGTGAGAATGAGTATTTAGATTAGATCCTGATGAGCAGGTCGCACCTTGAACAGCAGCCTTTTGTCGTCAGTGTATGAATGTGTGTTGGAATGGGTAAATGATATGTAGTGTATAGGCTTGCAGTAATTAGAGGTCATGAGAGATAGTGAAGGTGGGCTGCAGCATACATATCTGCACTGTAAATCATCTTTTCTGTGTGCTTTTTTCGACTAAAGAAGCCAGATTGGTATGTTTTCATGCACAGGACAATAGACCCAATTTGGTTGTGTTATGATGGTGGAAACACGATGCAGAATCTTTGCAGATGAACTCTATCTTGTTGTTTGATGCCTCTTGAAAGACGTATGTTGTGAATGCACCCCGACAAGAAAGTCAACCCACTGGGGTGCAAACAGTAAGCAAGTTCTTGTCACAGCAAAGCAGAAGTGACAGTCCTATCCAAGTGACAGCTTGGAATAAAATGGTCTGCTAACCAATCATGTGACACATGTCACAGACTGCTGATAGCTATCTGAATCGTTCATTAAACGTTCTTCTTCTCATCACCCTGTCTTTTACTTTTTCGCCCATTTTGCTGTCACTTTTCACTCCTTATCACTGTCTTCATCTTTTTCTCTTTGTCTTCTGTCTCTTTCTCTTCACGCAAACACATCTTCCTTTTTTCTCTGCCCTTCAAGACCAGGAGTTCTCAAAGACCTGAAGACTATGGGCTCTATCTCCCTCTTTATCTTCTTCATCACTCTGCTTGTGCTTGCCAGACAGGTACGTCCACACTGTAATACTTCGAATGATGTTATCGTCTTTTTTCTGCACTTTACAGGTCTGAAAAAAGTGAGTTTTCAGCATTGCTTTTACATCACCGTTGCACTCTTTATTCTTTTCTCTGTGTATTCGCTGTTTTATTACCTACTACTGTACCCATTTTCATTATTTGGTGTTTTTTCATGTTTTCTCCCATTTGTTCGGTTTGGAGTGACGTTTTTCGTGGATTATGTTGCTGCTAACGTCATCTGTTGCTCTGTGAAAGGTGGAGACTACATTGTGAGAATCTTTTACAAACCTGCTACATACATCCCGTTGACAGTTTCCACAATTCCATGACCTCTTTCTTCCCTTAATGGTCTCCCACACATAAACATAGTTTTTCTTCTGTGTCACAAGAGCTAGTTTTAGATGTTAAATGTGAATGCAGACGTAATTGGACTCTTGACACTATTGCTGTTAACTTTCTCCATGTACTTTATGTACAGGTTATTATGTCAGAGCTAGGGGGAAAAATCTGCTCTGCACAGCTGAAAAATGAGCTAACATAGAGACAATAAAGCATTTCGGCTGCTATGCCGCAAGAGAGGCATCATGAGACCAGTTTGCCTGGCCTCTCGTCAGCCACTCTGGCCTGTGATTTATGTCGGCAAATCTGCAATTTCACTGGTGGACTCTGCTAGCCAAGAGATGCAGGGGCCACAGACTGGCTATCCTCTGTGGTGTGCCTCTTAGTCCGGCTATGTTGAGCATATGCTGTACTTGACTGGGAATGAGAACGTGGGCACATGTTCTCTGGAGCTACAGTACAGTGGCTAATAACATCCACTACGTGTATTTAAAGTAGCAACAATCAAGTTATTGTAGGACTCTTTATATTTCAATTACATAGAACATAATTAACTTACTGTATATAGTACAGTGTGTGACAATGTATACATGTGCAGTGTGAATGTGCAGGTATACTTTATTTGCATGGTCTGAAATAGACTTGAATACAGAGTGAAGTCCAGGCACTGTGTCGGTTAGAGAGTAATGGTTCTGTTTTATATCAGAGCTTATCATTAAGTGGGATGCAGCTGATGCCCTGGCCTCTGCAGTGCACTGAAATAGCAGCATGGCTGCAACACTTTGTTTTTCTTGATGGGGGCTGAATTGTGTCCACAAAAAGCACACTGACTACATGAGTGCATATACAGGTGTAAGAAAAAGCACCACCATGTAGGTCTACCGATGCTCAAATGATACCACACCTAAAAATAAAGTGGACATTTCAAGTGTGCCAACACCTCAGGGATGCTTGTTCATCATCATTGTACACTGAACTTATGTGCATTAATGCATTATTTAATGGGATTTAAATTAGTTACGTTTAACAACTGTTGACACACTTTGAATTGCCTTTGGGAACTTGTGTTTCTCTGACGGACTCTGTCTCACAAAGTAGGGAAATGTAGATGTAGAGCCACATTTCTAAACATGAAAATTAGGTTGATTGATTTTGACTAGATAATAAATGTACTGATGGCCCCAGCTCAATGAAAAGGTACCAGAGCAACCGACTGTACTGCAAAAATAACAGATGCCATTTATTAATACCTGCTCAGTCTCACACACATTATTCTGATACACACACTGGTTCTGTAGCCCTTCCCTTCTCTCTGTTTCTTTGTGACTGTAACTTAATTCTATTGTATTTCTAACATCAAATCATATCAATTTCTCTGCTTGATCATTTTCCATCACATCATCTTGCAAATATTTTTCTCCTTGGTTGATGCATCCTAGTTGAAATCATGTCATGATGAGGCCAGAACAGACTTAAATAGTTATCAACATGGAGCTGTGAGCGTTTTACCCAATATGGACGAAATGAAATGTCACGTTACAAATTGTTCCCACAATATTCTCACTAGAGAAAGTGACTCCTCACCTGTGCTGTTCCATTTTACTCCATCGTGCCATACTGTGTTCATCGAAACATTGATATTAATCATGTTTTGTGTCACTTTTCATTTGCAATTTAACCAAAAATGCATAAATCATTGTTCTTCTGCCTTGACAGAAGTTACATGAGTTTTTGCAGATGTGACAAACTTAGTTGTTCTTTTCAATGTAATATTATCTTTTCTGTCTTCTTTAAGCCTTGTTGGAATCCATTTTATAGCTGTTGTTCTCTGTGACTTGATGGAAGCAAGCTATACAGCTGTACCTTCAGTCTCTTCACCTCTGTGTCCTCTTGTAACAGAATGAATATTACTGTAGGTTAGACTTTCTGTGGAAGAACAAGTTCAAGAAGGAGTGCGAGGAGATTGAAACGATGGAAAACCTCAACCGGGTTTTGTTGGAGAATGTCCTGCCTGCACACGTTGCAGAACATTTCCTGGCACGTAACTGGAAGAATGAGGTAGGCTGTTATTATGTTTTTCTTTTATAGATATGAATCATCATGTAAATTGTGCTCTGACAAACGGCTGCGGGACAGATGAATTGTGGTCTGTATTGCTCTGGCCATGTGCCAAGATCCATTGCATTCATTCTCTGCATAGCAAAAGCAGCTTACCTCAAAGATAATCATGCATTTTTGAAAGTGAAAGTACTGTAAATTTAGTCACTGTTTTCCACATATTTTCTACTAAAATTCAGTTTGTAATTAGTTAATTATTAAAACGTTTCACATGGAACTGGCACTCATGATGTCATCTTAGATTTTTACCGATGACAACACAGGTGAATTTGCTTGACTGTCTCGTCATTCTCAATCCTGTTATGTCGGCTGAGTGCTTTTCACAGTGTGAATGTTGAAAAGTGAAGTTTCACATCTTAGGAAGCTTAGAGGACACTGTACCAGGGAGGCCATGTGAGTTTAAATAGGAGTGATGCTTTTGCTGCAAAACGTTAAATGAAGAGTCAGCAAACTATCCCTGCGCTTGAACAGGATCCAGGAGCAAGTCTGTTATTTGGGTGATTTGCTAACTTTCATTTGTCTGTGTGGTTTGTTACTTGTTTGTGTCCTTCTCTGCTGCCACTTATCTTGTTATTAAAGACTAGGTAACACTTTATAATACAGTGGGCTACAAAGACTACTGTTCAGTATTTTTAAGTGTGGCATTCAATACATCAGAATTCGTTTTTCCATTCTTGTTGAGACGTCTGTGGCTAATCAATTTTATAAGAACAAATTCAATAACATTGTTTTGCACCTGTCCAACCTAATGTCTTTTGTCTAATCTTTTGTTGTGCAGGATCTGTACCACCAGTCCTACGACCTGGTGTGTGTCATGTTCGCCTCCATCCCAGACTTTAAAGAGTTCTACACTGAGTCTGATGTCAACAAAGAAGGATTAGAGTGCCTCAGACTCCTCAACGAAATCATTGCTGATTTTGACGAGGTTAATAACACCGCTTTGGCAACCTTCACAATATCCAACACATGCACCACGATTTTGAGAAATAAACCAGCATACCTTTTCTAGAAGGTTTCAGTGTTTTTTCTCGTAATATGTGATTGTCTCATGCGCAAGTGTCACATTTGTTTAGCTGTTGGATTGTGTTTGTTTGTTTAGCTGCTCTCGAAACCTAAATTCAGTGGTGTGGAAAAGATCAAGACTATTGGAAGTACTTACATGGCTGCTACTGGGCTGAACGCATCACCTGGGCCTGAGTACACATCACAGGTAGGCGCATCACGCATACACACACACTTTCTTCAACTAGAATTGAATGTGACACTGGTTGTTTTCTCTTCACTGCTTCCCAGGAGCATGACAGGCAGTACATGCACATAGGGACTATGGTGGAGTTTGCATTTGCCTTGGTGGGGAAGCTGGATGTGATTAACAAACACTCCTTCAATGACTTCAAACTCAGAGTTGGTGAGTTACACACTAAAGCTACTATTAAGCACAGTGCTGTGTTGTATGCTTCCTGTCATACTGTTACATTTTCAAAAAGTGACAGCAGATGGAAAATTCTGTGTCAGTGCTACTGACACATACAGTAAAGAATGGCAGATATTATATGATCTAAATATAATTTCCTGTTGTTGTCTGCCAGACATGAACACGCAACAGATGTAACAGTACAACAGTATTCCTGCTGTTGGATGAGAGTCCTTGCCAGTTTGTAGCTCTGACACAAACTTGTAGGCTTTATGCATTAATTTTTTTCTATTTTTAGAGCACCAGTAGGTTGTGGGGGTCACTTTGCTATCACCATGAATTTTATTTTCTTGTTATAGAGACAGGTACCTATATCTCTCTGTTTCTATCAAGATATAGGTATAGTAATGGCAACAGTCCAGACTGACTAAATCTTAGAAGGAGAATTAAAGGGGCAAACATTGTGAGCAGGTCCTCCCTCCCTGCATGCTGCAAGAGTCGAGTTCGATACCTTCAACCTGTCTGCAAAGATCGCAGCATGGGATGCTCCATTAACTCAGCAGTGAGCGTGTGTGTGACTGTACATCCCTGCTGCTTTCAGACGAGTCTAAAATGCATCAGAGAGGGATACAAGTCCCCACCCATTGTGACTGGGCAAAACCACTGGCTGTGTGCCTGTGTACGCTGCCTGCACACTTGTGCAGATCACAATTTGCAGCAATCTGGAAAGTGATTCAGAAGCCAGAGTGGAAAGAGATGTAGTGTCATCTGAGTGCTGTGAAAAGCACCAGGGCCTGCTTAGCAGAGGTGCTGGGAGTGTTAAACTGCATTTAGCTTCCACTTCATCTCATGTTCTGATGAAATATTGTGAAAAGCTTTGTTTATTTGGAGTCTCGCTGAAGAGCTTGCATCTGGCTGCACTCAGTAAGTAATCAGTAATATCAAAAATTCATGATAATATTGTTCTTGTATGACATTAGAAATAGAAGCATAAGTTTCCTGATTTAGCTTCACCTAATTGGAAAAAAGTCTCTTCTTAAAGGGACTTTTGGAGCCACTGCTGCTCGATGCTTTTTTTGCATTTTTGTGTTGGGTTTTCCATTTGTTTAAAGATAATAGAAACAGTTTGTGAAGTTTATATCATTAACCGTAAGTTTAATTACATTTGCACCAAATACATGATGTATCTAGAATGTTCATTGCTTGGTGTCCTTTGTCAGGTATCAACCATGGAGCAGTGATAGCTGGTGTCATTGGAGCCCAGAAACCCCAGTATGATATCTGGGGGAACACAGTGAATGTAGCCAGTCGAATGGACAGCACTGGAGTACTTGGAAAGATACAGGTAATTAAGAGAAGTGTTTGTGATATTCTCCACTTTATTATAACTCATCTCATGAAAATCTCCAAATTAACAATGACATCATCCTATCCAAGTGTTGTCTGTGTATTCAAGGCAAGCTATAGCCTTTTATTCTGAGCCAAAGCGCTCCAAAAACTGCTGCATATTGCAAACAATGAGCCACTCTGTTGCACTGGATTCATTACCACTGTGCTTTTTTTTTTCTTTTCTTTACTGAATCATATGTATGTATATATATATATATATATACAGTCATGGAAAAAATTATTAGACCACCCTTGTTTTCTTCAATTTCTTGTTCATTCTAATATCTGGTACCACTAAACGTATAATACAATGAACACAACAAAAAATGCAGCTGGTCACATAATACTTTATGTCCTATTTGACATTCTTAAGCTTAATTGATTCCCAGGGTATATAAGAGGCCATTTCATGTCACAAGCAGCACTGCACATGCAAAGGCCTAGAGTGGTTTCCTGCTTACATTCAAGCCGTAGCACAACTCAGAAGTTGTCAGCTCTCACATAATGCCTAAAACAAAAGAATTATGTGAAGCAACAAAGGCAGCCATCTTGGCACTGCTGGAAATTGGCATGAGTGAGAGACAGGTAGCGAAAAACTGAAGATCTCCAAGACAGCCGTTCATTACAACAAAAAAACAAGCTGAACATGGCACTACCAAATTGCTACCTGGCCGTGGCAGGAAACGTCTTTCTACCCCACGAGATGACCGTGCACTCATCCGTTCCTGTGTCAGGAATCGTCGTCAGACCTCCAGGGACCTTAAAAATGAGTGGGCACTGTCGAGAAATGTGACTTGCTCGGCAAGGACAGTTCGAAACCGACTTGTTGAAGCTGGTTTGAAGTCACACAGAGCACGCAAGAAGCCCTTCATCAATGAAAGGCAGAGGAAGGCCCGGTTACTCTTTGCTCGAGACCACAAGGATTGGACTGTTGATGATTGGGCTAAGGTTCTCTTCAGTGATGAATCCAATTTTGAATTGATGCCCACTCCAGCCAACTTACTGGTTAGGAGGAAGCCTGGAGAAGCTTACAACCCAGACTGTCTTGCCCCTACAGTAAAACATGGGGGTGGCTCAGTCATGATCTGGGGTTGTTTCAGTCTGAGTGGAACAGGGCAAATGCAATTGTGTGAAGGTCGAATGAACCAGGTCAAGTACAGGACTACCCTTGAAAACAGTCTTCTTCCATCAGCTGGAAAACTCTTTCCTGCCTCGAATGACTGGATTTTCCAACAAGACAATGCCCCTTGCCACACGGCAAGGTCAGTTAAAGCCTGGATGGAGAACCACAACATTCGCACCATGCCTTGGCCTGCTCAATCACCAGATCTTAATCCAATTGAAAACCTGTGGAAAATCATCAAACTCAAAATGGAGAACCACAAGCCCAAAAACAAAGAAAATTTGTTTGAATTTGTCCAACAGGAATGGGCTGCTGTGACAGCAGAACAATGTCAGAAGCTGGTGGAGAGCATGCCAAGACGCATGGCTGCAGTCATCAAAAACAATGGTTATGCAATCAAGTATTAACTCTTGTGTGTATCATGTGTTTAAAGCAAACAGAAAAGAAAACATGGAATGCTGTTTTTGGCGGTACAATGCCATAGCTATTGATGTAAGAATTTAAGTAATTTTGGTTATTATCAAGAAAACCATGGAAAATGAATAATCCTTAGTTCTTAAATTAAACTCTCATGAGCTATTTTTGTTGTTATCATTATAATTGTCCAAACAAATGTACCTTTAGTTGAGCCAGGCATTAAAACTAACAAGAAATTGAAGAAAACAAGGGTGGTCTAATAATTTTTTCCATGACTGTATATATATATATCCTGCTGTTGTATACACACATTATATATTAATCTACTGCTGAAATTGTTTTAGTAATCATATAAATGCAGATTCAGACTTGTATAACGTTGACTGTATATTTGTGATCTATTTCTGAAAATTTATATCTAAAGAAGTATTTGAAGGACTTGGGGCTGAAAGATACAGACGAGGCAGGAAAGTTAATTGTATGAGAGGGATTTAATGAAAATAACAAAAATAAAGAACTCCAGCCTCGACCATTTTCTGTGATGCATTCAAGAACAGATGAATTAGAGAAGTCAAGCATCACAGCGTGTTTGAAGTGCTCCATTTTCATGAAGACATTTTAAATGTCAGTACAGATGCTTAAGAGATAAAACTCTTCCTCCTTCTGCTTGTGCTATTTACAACAGCAGGGACGTCACCTGTCAAAATCACGTGACGTCTTCAAATCTTACATTTTCGCCCTGTCTGGGTACTGATAAGATATGTTTTTTTCACGTGTGCGGCATGTTGCTGTGGGAATCATTCAGTCTTCAGAGGGCTGTATTGCTCTTCACAGCCTGCACACATTTGATTGAACCATCTGCTGTGCAGTGCAGCACAACTGCAGCACTTTCAGTTGCAAACCAAGATTGCCTGTTGATAGTTTAAGATATGCAGAGGCAACAATAGGGCAGTATGTACATATTTTCCATTGTATATACACAGTAGATGGACGACATATCCCACTATACAAACAAGAAGCCAACATATTCTGGTTACAGGAGCTGCCATTTTGAGATCTTTTGCTGAAGGCATATTCACTACTTTTCCGTACTGCTTAGGAGCCCTGATCATTAACTGTTTGAGTGCCAGCTGTTTTATAAAACAGAAAGTGTCTTGTGCGAGCGTTTTTGGCCATTTTAAGTCATATTTTAAGACCTACAATGTATTTTGTACTTTGACTCTGAAAACACGGAATAAGTCAAATAAAAGAAGAGACTCTATTTCATCATGAAAAAAAGTTTCTTACCCTGTTCCATTCTTGTTTTATCTTTTAGCTGTGTGAGAACGCCCTCTTGTGCCTACTGTTGAAGAAACACTTTGGCGTATATATACGTCAATGGCACTCAAGTGTTGTCATTTTAAATGACATATAAATACATCAGTGACATTCAAAGAGTTAAGCACTTATAACGACGATATTAAACATGCAGTATGATTGACAAAGTCTAAAATGCAATTTTAAAAAAATGAAAATATGAAGGATAAAAATGACTAAAATGTGACCAAAACTAATAAGCATTTTTGTTTTATGATTAAGACTAAATCTAAAATAGCTGTCAAAATTAACACTGGTCCCATCTACTGGCATGGAAGGAGATTTATGACCTCCTGTTTACTGTAGCCAGCCAGAGGGTGATCGAGGTACTTTGGCTTCACTTTTGGGATGCTCTGTCATCCATCTTTATTTGTATGTTTCAGATTGGATGGATGTGATTGCAGCTCTAAATTTTCTCAGTTGTGTATGATTAATCTAGAGGTTAGGATTTACTTTATCCTGTGTGCTTACAGAATAGCACTCTGGTGAGACAGGGTATACCAAGAGTTTGTCACTTTTGAACTAATTTATTCCTATGGAGAGCTGAGAAATTTTGCCTGCAGGAATTTAATTCAGTTGTGTACAGTAAGCAAAGTGGACATTACCCATCTGGTTCTCCCTGTAGGTGACGGAGGAGACGAGTCGCATCCTCCTGACCCTGGGCTACATGTGCTCTTGCAGAGGCATCATCAACGTCAAGGGCAAAGGAGAGCTCAAGACATACTTTGTGCACACTGAGATGACCCGCTCACTGTCCCAAGGGAATGTAATGCCATAAGACTGGTTCAGAATATGCTGAATTCACACAGGCAAAAAGAACATATGTTCATTACAGATGGAGGAGATATGATTTTCTCAATGCTGTTGTGACAGAAAGAAATCAGATCTGCAACACAAGGTTACAAATCTGATTTTAATGTTACATTGCAAGTTACCTATGCCACAGCTGTAGTATACATTTAGTCACTTACTGTATGTAACTGTAAGTGTAGCATGTACAGCAAGTAGGCATTAGCCCCTGAAATATACTGGAATTTGAATGTTGGGTGCAGAAAAGCCACAGTCGATTCGAGAGCAGAATCTGAAATGGTCTAAATTATTATTCTGACCCGAAGACAATCTTTTATTCTGTTCAGTTTACAGGACATGGACTGTTTTGGTTGCAGAATAGAAACAAAGAATGTGGCTGCGATTTTCACATCATGCATCTTGAAGAGCATCGAAAAGACAACAATTTCAGAGTGAACAAAAATACAAATGTCTGCGTGCCGCCAACTTAACCACTTTTTTTTTAACGCAGTGATACAAAAGGCCACAGATGAAAGATCTGATCATGAAATGAAATGAAAGGAAAGAACAAATGGGAAAATTGCATGACCACTATTGCAATGGAAAAGCTGGTCCTGCCGAAACAACAAGGAGACACACATATGTGTACATAATTCCATCAGCCTTGTTAGAAGCACGAAGTCTTGGATCTATGAATATATTGTGATATTCATGCAGGACCAAGTTTCCCAAACTGTCTTCACACTTTTATCTTCTTGTCTTCATTGACTGTTTACACAAAGTATAAGGTGTTCTGCCACAGGCCTGCTGAAAATAGAAAATCAGGTGATTGTTGCTACTAAGCTGACGATAAAGGGATAAAGATGATTTAAGTGAGAGGATTCATTTGAGAAACCGAGTCTGATCTGTGTACAGGGTAGTTCTAGAGTGCATATGGTACAGTGGTTTTGTAACAAAAGAAAATACTACCAAAAAAGTGTTTTGATGTTTTGATGATGCTATTGTTTTTTGTAAAAACTTAATTAAAATTTCTATGTATTTCAGTTGTCGTGTGTTTTAGTTATTTAAAAAAAAAAAAGTCCGTTCAGACACACACTTATTGCTTTGGCATTCATTTCTTTAAAACAAGTTTTGGCCAAGGGACTTTTCTCAAAATGGAAATGGATGTGTTTCTTTGAAACTGGATCATTGGGGAGTTGGTTCCTTTCACCACAAAGGAGACAAAGCAAGTAATGTGGATTGATCTTCTTTTATCAACAGTTTTTTTGAGGCTGCTACATCACACCAATCAAATAAGTTGATGATGTCAATCTGATACCAGTTCCTGGCCGGAAGTAGTCCTCTTTGGTTCAACAAGTATGTGACATCAGAAAATGTCCCTCAGTGAGCAGAAACACTGACACAATATATCTAGACATATCAGGGCCAAAGCTGAATGATGTTCTCTCAAATTTAAGAGACTCAAAGTTTAAAATACAAGGCACTATTTGTAAAAAAATTACAATTAATTTGATAGCTTTGTATGACCAATGTGTGAACAGATTGCAACCTACCCTAAAAAATGTGACCTTCAGTGACTTTCTGGGATTCCTCTCATTTACTCTGTCCTCTTGTTGTCATAGTCAAAATACTTTCCAAGTGGTTGTTATTAGGCTAACTTCATCAGGATACTAACTTATGTTTTATGACAAATTGTGTTGGATCAAGTCAAAAAAATCACGTAAAGGCAGAAAACTGTTTGTTAATACTAGCGAGGTTAGAGCAGCGGGCCATCTGTTACCTGAGCTAAGTTGTGGTTTTCCAGCAAGTAACTGAGTTAGGCAACACGGATCTGCTGTTGGTTGCTGATGAAGTAATTTTGCAAACATTAGCTGATTCACCATCCTCCTCACTGTTTTGTCCTTTATTGTCCTGACACTTAAGCCAAACAGACACTGTGCTGTCATGTGACAAGGAACATCTTCCTATCTGTACATATCAGTCCATGGTAAACATGGAGAAGTTAATCAGTTAAGTGCACGGCTACCTCTGATTAAACGGTAAGCCAAATTGACAGTAAGAAA
The DNA here is from genome assembly GCA_029721515.1 of Synanceia verrucosa. Classification (NCBI taxonomy): domain Eukaryota; kingdom Metazoa; phylum Chordata; class Actinopteri; order Perciformes; family Synanceiidae; genus Synanceia; species Synanceia verrucosa. Next base: position 21,747,097 of record CM056557.1, read on the forward strand.
TTGTGCATAAGTTACTCTGACAGATTTTCACTGCACTGTAAATGCATTTATCTTTGTTTTGATGTTGTTTAGTCAGGTGACGTTTTACTGCTAAATTACCACAACTTCATTGTCATGATTGCAGCACACAGGTTGTGGTTGCTTAGTAACGGCAGGTGCGTAACCTCCCTCTCGCCTTGGATGAAATGATGATAACAGCACAGCTGGCATTTTCTGTGTGTTTTTAGGATTGCTGTTATTCTAAAGAAAAACCTTTTTACGTTTGGAGAGGCTTTTGTCATTGTCTGAAGGCCCATGTTTTACCAGCGGGGCCCTCTACTATCACAATTCCCCGCTTTGTGGAAGAAAAAAAAAAGATGTCTGCATATAGCGGTAGCCATGGTAACCATTAGGAAGTCACGTCTAACTTCCTACAAGATGTGTTTCTCAACATGAAGCGTTCATTTGACGTCACAGAGGAGTGCCACACCACGTAGGATCCAGTATTCTGGAGGAAGTGAAGTCTTCAGATCTACAGCTGCGATGTAATTCACGTCAGTCCTAACTGGCTTCTTGTAGATCGGACAGGAGTAGAGGCGGGAATCCTTGACACCTTTAAACACAGAAATAACAAATAAGTCATCAAGTCAATGAAATATTTTGATCAGCGAGGAGATGCCAGTGTGTTTTTGTAAAGTCATGAGTCTGCTCAAATCTGACAAAGAACATGTGATTGTTTCCACTACTCCCACAGCTCCACTTATTGTTATTTATTTTTTGAGCAGTCAGTTTGGCACTATGAAGCCGTCCAATTAAATATTATGTGTCACTGGGGAAAACTCACAGTACACAACTAAAGATGCTCTAACTTCCCTCACTGGGGATTTGGGTTTTCCAAGACACAAGCATGTCACATGGACTTGTTGATGCTCTTGTAACCACTTGTCTACTGAAAAATCCCTCACCCTCACTAGTCACACTCAAACCCAGCAGGCAGCCTTCTTGTGGGAAAAGCTGGGAAGGGACACAGTGTAAACAAACCACATCATGTGTATCACTGGATCATTAATTCATTTCCCAGGCAGCCTTGCTTGCAGGCCTCCACTGCTGCCTGCCTGAATATAGTCTGGTCTTATCCAGAACAAACACCGGGATAGATACTGCCAGTAAGCTATCCCCAGACAGAATAAATAGCACTTAGTCTGCTTGACATTTAAATGTTACATCCATCCATTCTGAATGACTGCGTGGGATGCAAATATTGAAGAGAAGAGGGATAAACGGAGACCAACAAAGACTGGAGAGATTAATCTTGTGAAGGAAAAACAGGATTAGATTAAAATTTTCAATTCAGAGACGTGAGTACATGCCATACAAAGAGGACGTCTTAGGGCCATTACAGTAAAATAAATACATTTGAACTGAATTGTATTTAGGAGGGAAAACTTATAATTTACTTCTTTTAAATACTGGAATGCAAAACAGTGGCAGTGAGAAATAGTGGGATATTTTTTATTGAAAAACCACATTACCTCACTTTAGAGGTTGGATCAACCTCATCACACTCATGCCACTGTTAACTCATTGAGTGCCATTGACGTATAGATATGTCAAAGTGTTTTTTGAGCAGCGGGTCACTGATCGCACTGTTCCACAGCCTATGGGTAATGTTGAGGCTTCTGGGAGATGTAGTCAGAGCATAAAGAGACGGTATACATCACAGAGATCAAAACAGGAAGTGGAGACCATCAAGATTAGCGAGCAAAATGGACTGATTCTGGACAAAAGTAGCGTTTTTTGTGAAAGTGGTCTCTACTCTACTGCTAAAACAAGAACGGAACAAGATAAAAACAAACATTTTTCTTATGATGAAATAGAGAGTCTCTTCTTTCATTTGAGCTGTTCAGTGTTTTCAGAAACAGAGCAAAATATTCTGTGGGTCTAGACATATGAGTCAAAATGGGCAAAAACGCTGGAACAGAGCACTTTCTGTTTTAATAAACGGCTGGCAGTCAATGAGTTAGACATGGTAAAATACTGTATATGTATATATATATATGTATACTGTATTTGAATATTATATATTGTAGCTGCATCTCAACCCATTCTTTGTCATTTATCACAGGCTAAGCAGATATTTTAGACATAAATCTACTCAGCAGACTTTTAATTCACCATAATCTGTGGTTCAGTTACGGGCCTTTTCTGTGGTCAGTAAGGTTTTTATATGCCGCTGTAGTCTTCAGATAATAAACCTTACCGTTATTCTCAGCATACATCCTGATCACAGGCATCATCTCGAAGAGCACTTTGGGTTTGGAGTCAATGAGTTTGCAGCTGCGGCGGTCCCAGCCAGCTCCCTCCAGGTAGAGACCATAGACGTATACCCCCTCTGCAGGGGGCTGGCTGATGTCATCCTTTGACCACCTGGTCACCTCGTTGCACAGCACCATGCGGTCCAATGCCCAGCCCTTGTTGGCCCGAGTGATCTCCTGCAAGTGCAGGGACAAATCCACAGATTAAGGCAGTAGTGTGGGTAGTACGATCAAAAAGCAGGAGGAGTGAACAGCAGTGCCTTTTTTTTTTAAATCCCTTACGACTCCAAAAGGACATAGACACTTGGGAGACTGCATAATAAATACATTTAATGTAAGTATTGTGTCCCTGCAGCCATTTATCTCATTTTAAAAGGGAAAAAATACTAAATTGACAGCGTCTCTCCTGAGAAGGCAGTATGGAAGCTCAGTGAGAGGAAACGATAGCCAACAAATCCCCGCTCTGTGAAATACAGATATCCACATTCACAATGCTTTCTGTGAATGCAACTGGGGTTTGTTCCACTTAGTGGAATAAATCAAAGCAGTCGGATAAACCTGGGACCAATCCTAAATAATTTGCAATTCCTGCTACTACTAAAAAGAAAAATAAGTCGATTGGTTGGCCCTGAAAACATTCCTCGGCCCTCAGGTTTCTGCCTCAGCTCATTTTCATAGTTACTGTAGATGATAACCAGACCTCAGATGTGGATCACCACCACATTGATGTTTGGAGTAAAAAGGTAGCTAGTCTGTCTGGTGGAGACAGCAGTAAAAGACAGATTTACTGAACAAATCTGAAAGTATTCCTGCATGAAACAGGAATATCACATCATATGAACATATTTTATTTCGACCATGTATGCTTTTGATCACCAATATCTTTTCAAAACCATTTTATCCTGTTCAATTTCCTGTTTAAAAGTCATCACTGTAGTTTATAGTCGATCATGTATCCATTAAATGTCAGCGAAGAGAAGTTCAAAGAGAAATACAACATAAACATTTAACGCTCAAAAGAAATATATTCAATTCAGCTGTATTTATATAGCCTAATTTAAATCCTGTTTTCTTTTGTCTGTCTTAAGTGTTTTTCCTTTTAAAGCGTTTTTGAGTTTTCATGATGATTGATGTCTGATGAATTATTATTATTGTTAGATAACTCTGGACGTATTTCACAAAAAACATTTTGAATAATTGTCTAGATAGATGAACAGAAGGGACATGACTTGGAGATCTAGATTAAGTAGTAAAACACTCAGATTACATCTCTCTGCAGTGTTCACTCCTCACACATTAATATAAATTGGACTTTATTCGAAACACAGAAGTGTGTGTGTGTGTGTGTGTGTGTGTGTGTGTCGGTGTGTCGGTGTGGCCGTGTGCTTGCTTTTTCCCTCAGCGTGCCATCTGGCCTCCCCCCCACAGTGGTGGGTAAGTAGGTAGCCTGATACCATGCGTACCTGTCTCATTGCTGTCAGGAAGCCCTGCGGGTTGAAGAAGCCTGTCATCCAGAAGCAGTTGGGACGCCCTTCAAAGATCCAAGCCTGGAACTGCCTGTTCCGCTCAAGCAGCTCTGTGAACCAGAATCCCAAGGTGCTGGAGGCCCACGACGCCTGAAAACCACAGACAAACAACAACACGGACAAAACATTACAATGAAACACAGAAAACTGTCATCCAGACGGATCAGAGAAGACAACAGGGGGATGAGAAAGCCGGATTGTGAATCACTGCATGGCAAGAGAAAAAGAAAGAAAATAAAATTAGAATGCAACAAAACACAGTGAAGTGGAGGCGAACGGGCCAAAAGCAGATCACTCTGCAGATAGAATACTTCTGAATCCCAGCCAGGAAGCCATTCAAGCCTGAATTACTCCAATGATAAATGTAATGTCTGTGAGAGTGCATCTAGAATGCCAATGATACCAACAAAACATACAGAAAGTCATGTCAAGCCAAGCCATTCTGCTTTCTTTTCTCCTGCTCCACCTCTCTCAGTATTAATACGGCAGCAATGTCATCTTGTTGGTTTGTCGGTTTGCAAAGTAACTCAAAAAGTTATGGACAGTATTCAACAAAATTTTCAAGAAGTGGCCTAACTTATAACCAATTCATTTTTGGTGGTGCCATTCAATCAGATCCGATCACCACCAAAAATTAATCAGTTTTAAGTTAGGCCATTTCTGACCAACCCTGAAAATTTCGTCAAAATCCATCCACAACTTTTTAAGTTATTTTGCAAACCACCAAACAAATAAAATAACTCCGGTGAAAACATAACCTCCTTGGCAGAGGTAATTAAAAATAAATAAGTAGATAAATAATAACAGCTAACCAAATTATAAAAGTAACTTATGGTGAGTGTGATCTGAATTTGGAATATAATTCAAATAACATTGTGAAGAATTGCTGAGTAATATGTCATTATGGGCACAGTGATTTGGCAATTTTTTTTAATTCAAGGCATTCCTCTTGACCAACCTTCTTCCAGCGGGCGGGAATGCGTGCATCGTACATGCAATCCAGTGCGTCCCGTAGATTCTCGCTCATGATGATGGTCCCGTCGATGGCCAGCTTGAGGTCTGTCAGAGTGTTTCGTACCAGAACTAAAACCCTCTGCATGCGATCGATCTCCTGACGCAGGAAGATGTTCATGGGCTGGAAAGGACCCATCTTCTGGAGGCGCTCTCTCACCTGGTTGTGTTCAAATCAAATGAGAAGATAAAACTTGCATGAATTGCCGGAAGGATTTCTGAAGCACGGAGTGAAGATGCATGAGAAGACACCGGCGTGCTATTTTGATACAGGAGGATCGATGATGGAATCACAGCACTTGTGTTTACCTCCAATTTTCAACTTTGGAAGTGTTGCATAAGATTTTCTCTTCCTTATCTGGATAATATAGTCAAGCTGTTACAAACTGAGCACAGGATGTGAGATTTGGATAGTCCCTGCTATTTGTGAGGAACAGAAAAGAACAGGAGAGATGGAAGTCCTTGCCTCTTACTTTTATTCCTTTGTATTCTTTTATTCTTCTGTATTTCCCTCCTTTCTTTTGAACATTTCTTCTCCTCTGTACAATTGTTCCTCTTTAACACTTTGAGTGCCATTGATGTATTTTGAGGTCATTTAAAATTGGAAGCTTGAGTGCCATCAACGTAACAATATGTCAGAGTGTTTTTATCGGCAGCAGGTCGCTGATCGCGGTCTCCCCCAGCCTGTGAGTAATTTTGGGGCTTCTGGGAGATGTAGTCAGAGCATAAAGAGACGGTATACGCCACAGAGATCAAAGCAGGAAGTGGAGACGATCTCAATTAGAAAGCAAAACAGTGCAAAAATGCTGGCACAAGGCACTTTCTGTTTTATAAAATGGCTGGCACTCAATGAGTTAAAATGGGGCTAATCTAGTTTGTACTGCTCCAACCCACTGTATAGACAGACAGACTGCTGGCAGGTGGATGCAAGTGAAAGTGATAGAGATGGTGTGGTACACAGTGACAAGTTTTCCAGGAGCAAAAACCCCAAAATAAAAGAAAGTGAGCAAAAATCAGCTCAATTCACACACCCCTCTTCTTTTCTCTGTCTATCACAGTTTGAAGCACACACAACCTTTCATCACCTCACCAACACACATCCACCTCCCTGACGCTAACACACCGACCACTTTGCACAGCACACATGTTGAGTGGGGGAAACATCGCACATGCTCTTACACCCACCTCAGACACTCCCCTCAGGCCGTTCACGGTGCGCATACACACACATACACACACACACACACACACACACACGCTGCACATACACACAGGCTTACTTCAAACGGTACGTAGTCGGGAGGCAGTTTCTCCAGCATGTCGTCAGCCAGCCTGGACACCACAGCCTCTCTGGTTTCTCCTCCACCTGATGAGCTGTCTTTAGGCTGAATACTTAGGATGGTGTCCATTACGTCCTTGGCCAGCTTACTCTGGTACGTTATGTCTGCATTTGGGTGGAGACCGAACACCTCTGGAGTGTCATAGGCTGGCAGACCCTGTAAAAGAGAAACAACAACCGTCATTGAACACAGAGGTCACTTTGGCTTTCAGAGCATTTGTGAAAATATTGCCAGGATGCATCCTCTCTACTCTCTCTGAGAGGATCCTCGTGCCCCCAAGGAGCAGCTTAGCACCTCGCACTGAGCTGATATAAAGAGGCTGGCAGAGCTTATGAGTGAAAAAGTCTCCAATGTGGAATAGATTTTTATGTGCTGCCTTTTTAACCTCACTTTTAAATCCATATAGAGCTGGGATGATCACTGCAATACCACAGTCATGTGATGCCCACCGTGGTGTTGAGCTCATTACCGTCAGCACCGCAATTCAGTATATTAAAATAATAAAAGAAAATATATCTATATATATTTGCTGTTGAAAGTTACAGGAGTGCAAATGGTGTTTGAAATGAAGTAGAAACAGTAATATTTAGACGGAGAAACAAAACTTTTCACACTGCAGCTTGGCAGCAGGCCAGTCCATTAACCCTGAGGGGGTTATTAATTCTTTAAAGGTTTCAGTACGTCTCATGATTAAATTGAATATATACAGAGATAATACACAGGCATAAAAGACAGAAACATTGCATAAACAGTCAGAGTTCAACACACCCCTCTTATGTAGTACTGTCCATAGTTGTTTACGCTGCTCTGTTGGTTTGAATTTATTCAACTAGAGCCGCAAAGCCGAACACTGTGTCCGCAATTTGTGCACATTTTATGCAAGAGGACAAGGAGCGATTTGCGGAGATCGCCGTTAACCGCCATGCTGCATTGATTAGGTACTTTATCCCTGCAGTAATAAAAAATCCATACCATCACAGCCCTAAATCCATATTTGCACTGCAATTTTGTTCTGGTCACTGCTAGCCACACGTGTAGACGGCCATATGTAATACCCACAATGTCACCAACAGCGTCTTTTCACCCCCTGCAGTGAGGCGCTCCACCATCAGGGTATATTACATAGGAAATTTGTGATCCTCCCAGTCCAACGGTGCACATATCAGACAAACTAGTAGGGGTGACGCTGAATAGTTGTTGATTTGAACCTAGGAGTCCGATTTAATGGCAAATCTCACATCTGGACCTTTGGCTTATGTTATATTATCTCTGCTTCGTAGGTCAGTCAGTCATGCTCAGTGGATCTTGTGACCAAGCAAAAGGTTCAACTTATAGGAATCAAGCTTCTGTCTCCATGGTGATGGGTAGCTGTGTCACCAATGTGGTGGCTGTATGAGATGTTAGTAATGTACACTCATTAAGACACCAATGCTTTAATGGGCTGCACCAATTATTGGAGACCTTTGCTGCATCTCTCACCGCCTCATTTTCTCTAATCTTTCCACTAAAACTGTCCAATAAAAGGCTTTAAAAAAAAGCAGTAAAGTATTTTTTTCCCTTTACTGAAGAAATAAGTTAACCTCATGACTTTGTTGCAGTCAACACCAATTTTTCAGCTGTGGTTTCAGAGAATAAATAATTGGATGATGTAGGCAAGTTCACTCTCACTGATATCAGGCTGATTATTTCCTCACAAGGTCAGGTGGCCTAAATAAATTCATGGAAGAAAAAATAAATACAAAACAAACTGTTTAAGCAATATTCATACTGAAACACTGCTGAACTACTGTAACCTAAGGGTTATTATACAGCTGTCATTGATGACATTTTAACTGGGTTTTTGAATTACAGTCAGCTCTGAAGATTTTCTAATAAGGAATTTAAAAAAATGTGTCAAGAAGTGAGCCGATGTTAGAAACTCTTCTTTTAATTGGTTCAAAGACATCTTACTGTCTCTCTCAATGATGACAGGAAGACGGACCATCTGATACTGCAGTGAGAATAATGAGGTTCCTCATCAAACTGGCTTGTAACAGCTGCACAACACTTTAATAAGGCCAAAAATGTCATGTAAGCAAAGCCACCAAAACCAAATATAAATCCAACATGTTGTCAATGTTATCTCATTTTAAGGAGGCCTGCAAATAGAGTTTGCATGTTAGGCCTCCTCGGCTGTTTGTATATTATCTGATTTCTTCTGTTCTCGTTTCTTTGTTAAGCTCACAGTTTGCATTGGGAAAGTAAAGACCCTGGTGATGTACTGTACAGTATGTTGTCGTGCTTGTCTCTCCCTCTAACATCCATCACACAATCAAATATAGTCAAACATCAGGAGAGAGCCATGAGAATGGGAGGGATGAAGAGAGAGTCACTGGCTTTGGCACTCACTGTGGTCATTTATTTCCTCTTAGGGGATTTTAGCTTTGTTCCTGTCTGTCTGCATTTAATTTAAATGCACAGGAGTGTGGACACACATACAGGAACAAATTGTGTTCCGTGGTGTATTTTGTCTGTGTAGAAAAAGTGTGAACATGTGCATGTGTCCATGTTTGTGTCTTTGTTCTCCAAGGCTGTGTTTGTCACTCTCTATTTGAGAGTCGGCACAGAGAAATAAGCTTGCTGAGCCTGGCGGCCCTGAGCATCCATCATAATGAAACTAGCTTTAATGAAACTAGCTCAGGAACTGCCCCCAGACACAAACACACACAAACCCACCAGTTAAGCGCACAAGCACATTAATAAACCATACATAATCTGTAATAAAATGTGCATGCTTGCATTTTATCTAAAAATCACACATGGCAGTCTATATCGGGATGTGACAAAAGCGCAGTGTGTCAGCATCCTGCAGAAACATCTGCATGTTAAATGTTGCTCTTGTGATGTCACTGATAGCTGACAGCTTAAAAGATCAGCCACGTGTTCAATCATACAAATGCCTGTTGTATTGTAAGTGTCTGAAGTCAGTCCACCTGAATGTGACTCACCTGAATGTATGTCAGATACTGGTCAACACTGGAGCATTTGGGGATGCTGTAGCCTTTGTAGAAGTTGAAGGCAGGTCCAAACATGTCCTCGCTGAACCACACCTTGGCAAAGGTGTTGAGGAGGCGCTTGTCAAAGTCGTCAGTCACACGGCCTCCGTACTGAATCTCTCCGATCATGTATCGCACTGTGGTCCATGACACACCCTGAGCACATGTGAAGTAGTGATATGCAAGATGAAGACAAAGACAATTTGTGTTTTGACTGCAGGATGAGTTGAGCTAATTTACTGGTGTAGTGTACTGCTAAGAGACTGGAAATACATGGAGAAGGTGACTGTATTCTCAATTTAACAGTCTGTTATTTCTGTTTGGTAGCTGTTGAAGATAGCTGTGTTTGTTCACCTAGAGGTGCACACAGTAGTAAGTGTCACCTCCTACCTTTTTAATGTCCATGTCATCGAGGTGGTTCTGAACAAACTGGACCGTGGCGTTGAAGTCAGCCTGGTTGAACTCGTAGGGGATGTTCCATCCCAAAGGTCCATACTTTCTCCTCTCCTGCACTGTGCTGTGGAGAAATGCCACTCCATACAGCATTGGCTTCCACTGCACCATGTTACTGACATCCAGAAGGTCCTGGTTTATACCTGGGGAGGGATACATGGATGAACACTTGGAGACTCTCTATTTCATCATGAAAAACATTTGTTTTTACCTTGTTCCATTCTTGTTTTATCACAGGCCACTTTCACCAAAATCACCACGTTTTGTCAAAATTCCATTTGTTTTGCTCTATAATCATGATCATCTCCACTTCCTGCTTTTCTCTGTGCCGTATATCATCTCGTTATGCCCCAACTTCAAATCCCAGAAGCCCCAGCATTACTCATAGGGTGTGGGAGCGCCCTCTTGTGCCTGCTGCTAAAAAACACTTAGACGTTTATACATTTTTGGCACTCAAAGAGTTAACTTTGAACTAAGTCTCCAACTCTCTCTTCTCTCACAGGTGACATCTCAAATGGTTTTCCTGAGCTCTAATGAAGTTTGGGAAAACATGCCAAGCTCAGCTCACAGTCTGATGAAGTGATTTAAAACTGCACCTGAAAAATCCCCTCGTTTAATTTACAAAATACTCAATCATCTTATCTAATTTCCAAAAATACATGTTCCATGTGTGAATATGGGATATATATCTCCCCACTCCAGTTGGTTTAGCCTTATTTGGTATTTATGATATTTAATAGTGTAAAAAATTAGCTGCTTTGAAGGAATATAAGAAAAATGCTCCCCCAGAAAACTGGATTTAATATACTGAATGTATTGTAAGTGTGATTTCTCCTTATCTGATGAAGAAATTCAAGTTTTAATTTTTAATTGCAGCTATTATTCAAGGCCAAGCATGTACCAGACTCACGATTGCCCTCCAGAAACCTCACATATCCCTTTTCCATATGGACCAGTCAAAGACAGTTGGTGTATGCATATTAAAGATTCTTCTCTTTCCCCATCACTGAATAAACACACAAACCACGTGTTTCAAAAATTCATGATCCTTACAGGCTTTTGGTACAATACACTGAATTAAGCAGCAGTTGCTTATCATCTTTTCTCATGCTGACTTCCCCCTGGGATACATACATATTCCGTTAGTTATTGATTATGTGACGCATCCACAAATGCGTTGTTTACACATCAGGAATAATAAAACTCCTATTCCGAATGCTCATTATTGTGTGTTTTCACACAAACACGTGTCCTTTATGATAAACTAAGGATCAATCTGTTGGCATTTCACTTTATTTCTACTATATTTAGACCTAGCAACATTGCACTGATTCAGTCCAGGGAGCGTGCATCCTCACCACTGTTATCTTGCTTGGTAAAATGGTCGAGTGCTAAGTGGGAGTGGGAGCATTTCTATTGCATCCACATGGCTCTCAACATGGAAAAGGTTGAAGGTAGAAAACAGTGCTAGAAGAGAAAGTAAAGGCAGGACAGAGCTAACAGCTATGTCAGTAAAGTGAGGAGGATTACAACAAACGCACGATCTGATATCACCAAGTAATTAACAGTCCTGGACAACGACCACAATAGTCCTGGACCACTAACCCTAATTCTTACCCTAACTCTAAAACCTTTGACATTTCTCCATGACTGTTAAGTACTTGGTGATATCAGATCACCCACAACAAACACAAAGTTTATTGCTCTAGATATTAGGCCTGTAACGGCACAAAAAAAAATTTCTGTGCGCAACATTTTCGGTTTTGAAAGCCATGTTTTTTTCGGTTCAGAACAGGAAGAAAAAAAAACACTCATTAGAAACATGAGTATTACTTCTTCTTAAATCTCTCCCTTCCAGGTCAACGTTATAAATGTTTTTTTTAGCCTTTTGACAAAGCGGCAGTAAAGCATTAATGAATGAGCTGATATTCTGTCTGACTCGGCTCCTCATTGGTGTCACACAAAACACTCACATCGACCCTCATTAAATGTGACACTGATCTTCCGATTCACGGAAACTTCACCGTAAACTCAATACGTGACAGTGTGCTCAACTATGGAAACGCTGCGCACAGGCCTTCCCTACATCCAGTTTGAATCCGTGGGACCTCTGTGACGTCTGTCTCGCGTACATTTTCTGTGTGCTCTGTGTCAATGCGCGCTCCTTTAATATGTCCGTGTGGAACTCCGCAGTTTTAAAGTTCCACATCGAATGTCTTTTGTTCCTTTTTTCTCCATGTACTGTGCCGTTTTGGTACAGCTGTGTGCCAAACCGAACAGGTGCGTACCCAAACGGTTTGGTAGAGCAGCTTTAAACTGAACCAAACTGGTCTCACCTCCATAGGTCCTCTTAAGTCCGGCCTTTAGGCCTTGTGGCGGCTCATTGGTGAACTTGATTGACATCTGCAGAAGAGTGATGGGGAAATGTCTGTGGACCTCTGTGGTCATCCAAAGGCGGAAGCTGTCATGGACAAAGTCTGTCTCTGTCACTGTGTCCATCAGCTCGTCCATGAAGTCCAGACCCAGGTGACAGTTTTGGAGTAAGGCCCAGCCACCCTGGAGACAAATAATAGGAGTATCATCCATATCGAGGGTTGTAAAGTGATAATGTACTCAAAATCTTTGGCAGCAACTAACTCTGAAAAGACATTTTAGAAACTCGTTTTTCAGAGACCCTCCAGTTCAATATAATACATGAAAAAGCAAAAGAAAAATAACAGTAAGCTCAAACCGCTGACTCACATTCGCCATGGTCTGCTGCAAAAGCTTGCGAGCGTGGACCTCTTGTCCTTGTCCCATGGAGACATATCGTGTCTCAGTCTTTAGTCTCTTCCCCAAGGCAATGATGGAGTCTGTTGGATCTGAGCCCATTGACAGGAAGCAGATGAGAGGTGTCCGTGGGTCTGATTCCTCCCACGTCTTCTCCAAGTCAAGAATCACTCCTTCGGTGTACTTCTCCCCCATCGCATCCATTATGTATTTACGGGCCTAGAGGAGAAAGGAAAGTAACGAGGCAAAGTTAATGTTTGTTTGTTTACTGCGTCATACTGTGGGCCAAGTTGAACTTTCTGGAAGGCTGGGAACTGAGTGAATAGCCCAAAGAAAGGCGTTTTTCCACTGGCGTACTGTAAAGACTGCCGCTGGATGTTAAACAAGGACAACTTGCTGGACTGTTTGTGAGTGCAACAAAACACATTCACCTTGAGGAAAACACTACCCATCAGTAAAAAGTAAATGTTCATTAGCCTTTGAAGTTATTTCGGCTCAGGAAGCTTCAAACCTTAGGCTCCACGGCTTTATTTTTCATCCAGTTTAACTCACGCTGTTGCAAATTCATTATGAAGCAATTTAACAGGGGAATTGGATTTACACCCCCTATGACTATAATCTGGAAGTGAACACAAACTGCTGATTGTGATTAAATCAACAGACAGATGTGTCTTTTCTAACCTGTGCGATGGTCCTGTCAGGACACCAGCAGCGTATGAGGAGCAGGCGTCTGAAACAGTCGAGGGCCTGATCGTAGGAATTTGGGACCACTTCCTCTTCTGGGGCCTCCTTATCAAACCATGACTTCCACTGTTTCTCATTACGGCTAATCTGTAAGACAAGTAAACAGGTCTCATACAGGGACAGGGACCCCCAGAGAAGTCCTTTCATTGGATAACCTTTCATTGCAGAATGAGAAAAAAATCAATACACACTGCAGGCAAACACATTTAGACACACACACACTCTCTGTTAGATATCGAAATGCATTCAATGTGCACACCACAGACTGTCCTAATGTGCTTAAGGACTATGAACATCTTTCTTTTTCTATCTGCACAGCATGTCTATGTGCTGATTTGTTTTCCTTCCTCTCTTCTCCAAAAATGTTCACAAGGAATAAAACAAAGGCTGCAAAAGATTTGTTCAAAGCCTAAAATACATACTTTATAGTGTAGATTATGTCTTCTGTGGAAGTGCACTGTTACAGTGTACGCTTACAACAAATACAGACATCATGTAATGCATCATCTCAAATGATTATAAATGAGGTCTTGAGCTGATGCTTGTCGCAGTGCAAATTGCCTGAGACGCAGTTTGCTTTGAATCCATGTAAACACCATGTGCTTTCAAGAAGCGATAGCAATGCTTGATAGCACAGCATATGCAAATATACTGTGACATCACACACAGCACTAATCACTGTGTTTACATGCGTGCAGGAAACCAGGTTACTAAGAAAAATGAGGTTAAAACAGGAAATCAGACATTGCGTTTACAGTACATGCACCATGATAACCGGGTAATTGTATAATCCCTATTTACATGCAGCTGGTAAGTAATCAGATTTACCCTTGTTCATGCGTTTGAATTTTACAAATCTAATGTGGTAGAGCAACTTATTGGACAATTATTTATTCATTTTGGCTTTTAGAAAGTTAGGATTTACTTTCACTGTGCTGTGCATAATATTTCCTTTCAACTTCCCCTTGTGAATATGGGCATGTTGTAAAACCTTGGAAGACACCCAGTAAAATCAGATAAATAGATGGACAAGAAATCTAGTTTTCCAAACAGAACTAGAGTTGTGCTAACTCGGGTAATCCTTGAACAAATAATCTAGAGTTCCTAATTACACACAATCAGGTTACATCTATACATCCTATTTCTAATGGAAAGTTCATTTACTTTACTCAAAGGAGAAGTGCTTTTTTCAAATTGTACCTTATTTCTGAGATAAAATACTGCCATTTACTCTACTACAGACTCTACTTCCTGTGTGTTATAGTTTACTAAGGACCCCTAGTGCCCACCTATGTGACCTTCACAGCACCTGAACTAAAATACTTATTTGTGATGTTGTCACATACATGCTTTGTTTTAGTGTGCATGTATGTGACAGCATGTATACATGTATGCATGTATGTGACAACATCACAAATAAGTATTTTAGTTCAGGCACTCTGAAGGCCACATAGGTGGACAATAGGGGTCCTTAGTATACTATGATACACAGGAAGTAGAGTCTGTTTACAGACTAAATTTTCTCAAGTTACGGACAACTCCTGACTGAAATGAAAATAGTAATAGTGTAGCCCATCTTATTAAATGTCTGTTATTTGAGAAATGGTCAAGTTTGTGTCATTTACTGGCTGCATTTCTGTGCCCGCTTCACTCCTGTTAAATGGATATCATCAAATCCAATGTCATCAGAAAAACTCCAAATGACTCCAAAGTGAAATGGGTGAGTAAATGGCAGTATTTTATCCCAGAAATAAGGTCCAATTTGTATAAAAGAGTAGCACTTCCCCTTTAAAGTTTGAAGTTATATATAGAGATAGAATGCCTCTGTGGGTCATTTTGAATCAAGTGTTTCTTCTTTATTGAGTATTTATTTGAGAGAAGTGAAGCTGATTGTTCATTAGCCACCGAGCAGCTCCACTCTATTCAAGGGGTTCAGTTCAATTAAGAAATTCACATTAGTTGCTGATAGAAGTGAGGGAGCGTTACTCATTCATGCCCCACACAACCCTGTCAGTCAGGCAGTCTAGGGATTTGAGTCAAGTTGTTGAATGACAGCTGTAACATGGTTGCTTGAATATGATGTTTGTGTGTGAAAATAAGGTGCATCTGCAGCACGTGTGGTACAGTTTAGTCAGTAGTTTGAAGCTACAGTCAGAAGGAGACTCAGATCTGACATCACAATCCTGTCCTCGCCTTGTTCTTCTGGAAATACTGATTTGGAAACTGTTGATCCACCTCTCCCCGTTCATCATCCTCACAAATACACATGTATTTGTGCATGTGATGGAACAGAAGGGTGCACACTTATATACACATTTGTGTGTCGATGCATTTGTGTGTGTTTGAGCATACACTCAGCCAAAAGTAATCGACTGGAAGTTTCTCCAAACTAAGCTCATTTCACAGAGCACTGAGCTTTTACCTTCATGAAGCCACCAAGCTGTCAATCACCCATAAGGGTGTGTGTATTTGTGCGTGAGTGACAGTCCATCATGATGAATGTGTGCGTGTGTGTGTGTGTGTGTATAAAAAGAGAGATGAAGCAAGACATGAAGAGACTGATATTGACATGCTTACCAGAGCAAAGAAGAGTTGCAGAAAATATTTAATAAGCAGCGAGTAATCCAGATGAGCACTGTTATCTGAACACTTAATAGATCAAAGTCCCCAGCGAAAGGTATCACACACCTTGTTGTGCGTGTGTGTGTGTGTGTGTGTGTGTGTGTGTGTGTGTGTGTGTGTGTGTGTGCGCGCGTGTGCGTGAATTGTACCTGATCCAGTATATCAGAGAACTGCCACAGTTTGCTGAGCTCCACCAGATTGAGCCAGGTCATGTCAAGGATCCATTTAGCTGGTTTCTGAGGACAGGCCTTTAGGTCCAGAGATGCTCCTCCTGGATGGCACACACACACACACACACACACACACACACACGCACGCATAGGAACACCCAAAGAGAAGACATGTTTATGCTAAAAAATGATGCAAAAATACAGAATGATTTATGCTGCAAATGTGAAAATACACTAAAAGTCAGGCTGATTCAATGTTCAGCAGGTTGGAGCTGACAGATGGTGACGCTGCGTGCTTCCAGCTCACTGCCTGGTCTGGCCTTGCCAGTTACTATAGCTGACTTTTATCCCTGCAGTGAGGAGACGCTCCATATTTCTGATTCAGTGACCTGCTACAATAACAATATGCATGAAACCTTGACAACCTGTACATGAACTGTTATAAAAATGTAGATCTGCAAAGAAAATAATGGATAAAGAAGAAAAGCCAGCAAACAGGAAATAGGGGGCAATTTCAGTCTGACGTAATCAATTGATGATATGATCGCTATACAGCCTCAATGAAGATCTATTCTGCTGCCTTTACAACAGCTCAACTCTTCTGTAAATAGTTCAATCTTAGAAAGACAGTACTTGATTTAGTTGCAGTGTCTCATAGCGTTCTAAAAGAATTTTGTTAGTTTAGCTTCAAAGACTGTTGCTGGGTTTCATGTCAGTGTAGCAGACAGTATACTTTGCTGAGCTCTGCAACACAGCAATAATCATTTTTTGTCATACGCTAACATGTATCTCTCAAGTGTTTCTGCATTGGCTTTTAATATGAGCATGGGTAAATACTTTCTGAGCCATCACAAAATAGTCTTTAAAAGTTACTAATGCATTCCCTTTGTGGTGCAAGGAGCTGTTAAATTCATATGACCCCTATCTCATATTTGTATGCTTGTTTTCAGTTTTGACTTTCTGACAACAGTTTATGAATGCAATGAAGCTGAGAGGCCAGCTCCCCTGTTTCCAAGGTCAGAGATTTCTGCATGTGTAAGCCTCCAACTAGCAACCTTCAAGACTGAATCCAAACTTTCACCTTTACTGGTATTTTGATATTTAGAATCCTTCACATGCTCCCCTTACCTTTAATGAGTGTGAGAAACTCCTCATGTTTGACTCTGTTGCTTTGCATGTCGATCTTCAGCGTCAGCAGCAAAGTGAAGAGGAACTTGTGCTCTTCGTAGAGGCCACGTGCTGCGTACTTATACACCTCAAAGGTCATGAACTCTATGATGTTGGCGATGCGTTTGCTGGTGATAGGGCTTTTGGAGGACCTGTTTCAGAAGAATTTCAAAGCAGATACCACAGATAAAGTTTCCTTAAAAGTGCAACATATGAGCTCCTTAGAGCTCCTGCTGTAATATCCCAATTTAAATCTGTTAACTTTTACAAATCACATGTAGACTAGAGATCAAAGCATGGCCAGACTGTTATCCTAATGGGTAATGCTAATATCTGTGGTGCTTGGTAACGGTGAATTATGTGGAAGCTTGTTCCAGCCATTAAGGATATTGGCAATATTGACATAATTAGCTGTGTGGTTTGATGAGAAAAGATTCTCAAGCTGTTAAATCAGTGGGTAGCTGCTTGAAATGGACTGTCTCTGTGTTGATGGTTGCCTCCTGCACTCCAAACACGTTGCACTACGCATTAACAGCAAACGTATTAGTTTTAATTATAATTTAGATTATAATTATACTTCAGATGCTGATGACGTCCCTGTTTCTCTCTTTATCTCCAAGGTTTTCCACTATATACCTTTGCTACAGAGGTCTAGTACACAATGTCGCAATCACAACCTTCACATGTAGATAATCACAAATAAGGAACTAAACCTTTCTTTTCTAATTAGGAAGCAAATTACACAAAGCTTCTTTTGTTACAAAGGCGTAATGAGTGATGAAATAATGGCTGGAAGTTACAGCAAATAGACAAAGAGTAAGAATATAGCGTGGCAATTCGACTTTCACTTTTGTATTCCCACCTTTTTCATGCCACATCTCTTTCCTGTAATAGTTGAAATTTGGAAATCGCAGAAGGATAAAGAAGAGTCTGGCTGAATGTCTGGCTTTAAGACACTTGAATGACTTGTATGAGCTGTCTGGAGTAAATTTAATATTGTTTTGCCCTTTTAGGAAATCAATACTTTGGGAAAGGCTGATACAGCATCACAGATGTCTGAATTCTAATCAATGCCAATAACCCAAAGATGTTCCCTAATGAGGCAAATCACAAAGACAGGAGGAAATTAGTATGCCAGCTTTGTAAGACAAAGGCTGACATGCAGTTGCACAGGACCACTTGATGATAAAATAATAAATATAAAGAGCAGCAAATGGCAGAGTATTATCACCTAGCCAGCGAAAGGTCAAAAAGTCCCAGGAACTGTCTCAGAGAGGTCTGATACATGACGTTCACCATACTCATCTCTGTGATCAGGAAGTACAGGATACTGCCCCTGGTGGCCACTGAAAACACATAAACATAAGTTTAAGTGTGGTGGATGAAAATAAGTTGAAGTAGCTGTGTGTTAATTCTTTGAGTGCCACAAATGTATAGATACAGTCATGGTCAAAAGTTTACATACACTTGTAAAGAACATAATGTCATGGCTCTCTTGAGTTTCCAGTTATTTCTACTCTGATTTTTTTTCTGATAGAGTGATTGGAACAGATACTTCTTTGTCACAAAAAACATTCATGAAGTTTGGTTCTTTTATGACTTCATTATGTGTCAACTGAAAGTGTGACCAAATCTGCTGGGTCAAAAATATACATATAGCAATGCTAATATTTGGTTACATTTCACTTCAATTAGGCACTTTTGGTAGCCATCCACAAGCTTCTGGTTGAATCTTTGACCACTCCTCTTGACAGAATTGGTGCAGTTCAGTTAAATGCGACTGTACGTCTTTTAAAATACATATACATCTTTCTTTTTTTCTGCAGTAGGGACAAAAGAGCGCTCTCACACATCCTGTAAGTAATTTTGGGGCTTCTGGGATTTGTAGTTGGGACATAAAGAGACGGTAAACACCACAGAGATCAAAGCAGGAAGTGGAGACGATCGAGATTAGAGAGCAAAACAGGATCTGGATAAAAAGTGGTGTTTTTGGTGAAAGTGGCCTCTACCTCTGATAAAACAAGAATGGAGGTAAAACGAACATTTTTTTCATGATGAAATAGAGTCTCTTCTTTCATTTGAACTAATCTGTGTTTTCAGAGTCATAAATAAAATATTTTGTGCATCATGAAATTTGCTGGCACAAGGCACTTTTGTTTTTTCTAAAGGGCTGGCACTCAATGAGTTAACATTACAATAGTTAGCACAGACTCACTAGTGTGAGTGGTGAGCAAATGTTCTCTTGGATATTTTGTCCAACTTGTTATTGTTTGAGCTGAATCAATCAGATCATCAGTTTTAGTGAAACTGAACCTGCACTTGTCTGACACACTGTAACCAAACAGAGTCAATTACCCCCCAAAAAAGTGAAAAGTTCTTTCTTTGGACCCAGTTGTCATGACCTACCTGGTCGGTACTCCTCTCTGGCAGCATTGATCTGGATTTCGGTTTCTGCAGCAATCTGAAGTTTCTGAGCGACCTCTTCGGCCGTGCGCTTCGTGTTGCCAAGGACAATAATTAGACTCTCATCATCCACCAGTGAACCCTACGAAGAGACAAAATAAGTCAGAAGATGAATGAAAATGGAAACATAACCTGTGAGAGTGCATTTCTTTTTCTGAATATTCTTCCTTTGGATGACCTAATTTATGTAACATTTTTAAAGGAACAAACGTAATGGCTCCTGACACTGTGACACTATAATTTAGTCATTTTCATCATTTTAAAATGTTTTGTGATACATCACAGTTCCAGTATTTCCTTGCCTGTGTACTGGTTAGTCGGAAGAGGAGGTTGTCCTCTAGTTCCTTCATTTTTCTCTTGTTAGACGTCACGTCCTCCAGGAGGTCTGTCCTCTCCTTCTCCAGTTCCTGGTGACATAAAAACACACATGTCCACAGGTTATGCAGCCATAGCATGACGCTAGAGGAAAGGCCACAGCATCATAAAAATCTGAAGGGTCTACCCCCTGGAGAGCATGAATTCAATCAGAAAAATAAATGCCTTTTAGATTATGCGATAATGGAAGGTGACATTTTGGCCTGTGAGTGAACAACATGAAAGTAAACTACATGGAGGGTTTATCTTGTTATTATCCAAAGCTAGAAGCCACTGAAGAAATAATGAAACCCTCAGATGAAAGCAAGACACCACAGCCCATGAATGACCGTCTGAATTAGTGCTGTCATTCATAAAACTGAAAATTACATATTTTTATACACGGGAGCTGTGACAAATAACTGAGCGATGTTCAGGTTCATAAATGCTGCATAAATGATGAAGACAGAGGTTTTATAGCCGAGAAAGTAGCTTCAGCTCCAATTATGACCAAATCCATATCAATATAAATGCATCCTCTGCATTTGGTGCGTTTATAATACATTTATATTTATATTGCCCAAAATCAATGAATCACTCAAGATGTCTGTGTGTTTCTTTGTCTGAATATTTGATATTGATGCAAATTCAATTGTAGACTCTTTCTTTTCTTGTGCAGTTGATTCTTCACACTGACTGCGTCTCAGGCTGTGACGATTGTTCGATATTCAAAGGGTGATGATGCCCCCTTAGTTGTGTCGTCATACAGTTTGTAAGTATTGTGACATGTTGAATCCACGTATCATTCGTTCATTTGTTTTTCAAATCAAAACCGAAACAACCGACAACCAAAAAGGACAACAGGTGTTTCCAGTGTTTCATCCAATTCAGATATTTTTATTTGTCGCAAAATGGTCCAACCAGCCGCCACTCACAAATTTGTGATCAAATGAACCGCTCATCATTTTGGAGTGCGAATAGGCATGCTTGTGCTCTCTGCAAGAAACTTTGATAATTATTACTCAAAAAGTACACAGTAAAAGTACTTCATAATATTTTTGGTCATACTCTAACATGTACTAAGTCCAAAAATAAGTTTCATACATTTTCAAAGATAGCAGAAGAGGCTTTGTTCGAGTGTTTTGGAAGGCAATATATCCATTAATTTCTAAATACTCTCACTGATATTTACAGTAAAATACAGAAAAAAATGCCTGGGGCATTTGCTTTATCCCACAAGTTTAATAACTGATGTTCTTTAGTAAAGTTTTGTGGAAAAAGAAAAGTTCCTGTCAGCCTTAGTGCCGGTTCACAGTGATTACCGTAAACACTTGATCATTTGCGCACTAGAAAACGACCAGCGGCTCATTTGACCACGACTTTGAGAGACACAGCTGGCTGGACCGCAAAACACAACTTGCGGCAAATGAAAATATCCAAATTGGATGAAATGCCGGAATCACCCGTTATCTGGTTTTTCCATTTTCCATTTGTGCCCAAAATCGGATATTGGTAAAACAAGTCGTTACCCTTTTTTTTTCATTTTGGTTTTGGGAACGAATATTGAATACTGGGATGTTGCATAAATGGTCTTCAAAATTTCTTTCTGTGGGAACAGACGTAAATTTTCGGCTATTATAATTTTAAGCAAATTGCCAATAATGTGATAGTACAGCAGACAGGAAGTGAAATATTCAGATCATTCTTCTGTATAAACAGTGGCTGTAATGGCTGTTTTGTTTGAGAGCCACTATACCTGTTTTTCTGTGAGGATGACTCTGCCCAGCAGCTGGTCCTCCAGGCCTCTCATGGTGACGGTGAAGTCGATGATGGAGGTGCGGGCGCTGATCTCTGGCGTATAAGCTGGGTTAGGCAGCTTAGTGGTCACATACAGCCTGAAGCCCTTCATCACATCCACCTCTTTGTCTCCCACTTTCACCTACAAAAAGAAAGATAGAGAGAAAGAAAGACAAATATAATTAGCACTTTAGAGAACAATAACACAATTATTAGTAACGGTAGTGACTACTATAGGCCATACTGACAAACATGATTAAGGTGTCCTGGTGTTAGCAGGCCAATACTTTGCTGGTACAGCTGCATTTCCTTTGTGGAAGTGTGTAAATGCACATGTTTGTGTTTGCTTTGATCACCATTAAATTACTCATGGCAGTAAAACTTCTAATTATCCTTCCGGCAGTTTGTCTCTGGAGCTGTTGGCCGCAGACACCTTAACGTCCTCCTCTCACCAGGATATTAATAGAAATTAAAGCTTTTCAGAAGATGGTGGGAGGGAGAGTGCAGACACCTCTAATTGGGCCTCTCAATATGTAGCCCAGAAGAGTGGGTTTTCTGCAAGTCCCTCACTTACTCACTTGCAATCACCACACCATATTGTGCATGTGTGCATGTCGTCTTGCAGTTACGGTATGTTTGATGTGTGAGTTCATGCATATGTGAGATAGAGGGAGGCAGCTGCTGAATAACCAGAAGAAGAGAGGTGATAATGAGAGAGAGAAATGCCTACAAGCAGACTTTCACTCTGCCTGTTTCTTGCAGCATCTTAAATTCTGTCATTTAGTTTTTCCTGGTATGTGTTTGTGTGAGAGAGAGAGAAAGAGAGAGAGAAATTGCAATGAAAATTTCAAATCTACTCTTGACATCCACTCCAATTACTTCAAATTCATGAATGCCTGAATGAATGAGAAAAGTTCATGTGAAATGCACTGCGACTGTCCTCTTAATTGAGTTTTGTGGACATTATTGTTCAATTCTTTACAAAAAAAAACAGAGAAATGACACATTTTTGTGCTCCTTCTTTTTTTTTTTTTTTTTTTTTTCAAAAGTTAAAACCACTTTATTGGCAAAGACTGTTACGCTGTTCCTGGGAAGGTTTCACCCACAGTACACTACAGGAAATTAGGATGCATTTCTCATCATTGAGCTACAAATGAAAAGAGCAACATATCTAACAAGAAGGAGGCACAATATTGGATTTCACTTCCCAGAAACAGGAATCTAGTACTATACTGTAATTGTATGTAATGGACCATACTGTCATTATGTTCTTATTCATTACAATTGACATGGTAGAAATTAGTTTGAGCGTGGTTATATATTAAATGCAGGATTATCATGTTTGTCTGTTAAGACTTGATTTTGAATTACTTTAACTGCTAATTAAATGACCTCACTAATGTGGCTATTTAAGGCCTGATTTGTTTTTCTGGGTATTTAAATGTTCTTCTCATCTCACGCGTAGCTTAGTAACAGCCACTTGAAAAAAGCACAGAAACAAGCAGGATACTTCAACTGGCGACACAGCATAAAAACTACATATCTCACCACTAAACACCAAACGAGGAAACTTTTTCTGCTGCACTTTTTTCGGCACTTTCACACTACTCTACCTTGGTCAATGTTGAGAAATATGTCTGTTGGCCACTAGTGGTGCACTCTTGTCAAAGCAGCTCTAAAAGATTTAGGCATACCTACAGTACAAGAGTGAAAAGGGGCCACAAGCTACTTAATCAAATCCTTTTTGTCAGCAAAACAGGAAGAAATTTCCTCTGCACAGACAAAACCACTCTCTGTGTGACTAAACAACACTGAGCACACTTCAATCTGTCCAAAGACCACAGGCGTGATTCAGAACAGGTGCCGTGCCATGCAGTGTCAGTGACTGAGTGGCCCTTTCCCCCCTGTCTGAGGTCATCAACCTGTGTCAGTACAGGTGTGACATTTTGGTTGGCATGGTGAGGAGGACCTGGTCAGGTCCCATTATGCCTTCCACTGCCGCACGAAAACACATCTTGTTTCAGAAAATAGACGTGGTGCATGAGTGAGTCACGTTCTGGCACGTTACCTTGTAAGTGGAGCCAGTTTTGATGAAGTTTTTTTCGAGGATGTTGTCGAGGGCAGGATCCAGCTCCTCCCCGACGTCCTCGATCAAAAGGGGGCGCCCAAGAGACAAACTGTCCTCCAGATGGTTCTTGAAGTACTTATGGTTCAGTGACGTGATCTGTGATCACAGTATGAGACCTCTGTTAATACATTGTTATAAAAAATGATAATAGTGTGAATTAAACATGAATATGACAGCTGTATGCATATTTTTAATCAAGCTATTGTATCAGTCAGCTACAACAATGTCCCAATATCCCACACTGGGAACAATCCAGTTTAACTTATTGAGTGCCATTGATGGATACGTCAAAGAAGTTTTTCAGCAGCAGGTCGCCGATCACGGTCTCCCGCAGCCTGTGAGTAATGTTTGGGCTTCTGGGAGATGTAGTCAGAGCATAAAGAGACGGTATACAGAGATCGAAGCAGAAAGTGGAGACGATCTAGATTAGAGAGCAAAACAATCTGGACAAAAAGTGGTGTTTTTGATGAATGTGGCCTCTACCTCTGATAAAACAAGAATGGAACAAGGTCAAAACAAACATTTTCATGATGAAATAGAGAGTCTGTTCTTTAATTTGAGCTATTCAGTGTTTTCAGAGACATAGTACAAAATATTCTGTGGGTCTTGAAATATGACTCAAAATGGGCAAAAAAATGGCACAAGGCACTTTCTGTTTCATAAAATGGCTGGCACTCAAAGAGTTAATGAGGCAAATCTGAAAATTTCTGTATAACACTGAGAATTTTTGGACTGTATTACTCGATTACTCTATTGACCTCAGCAGCAATCACATTGTCTGCAACAGACCATGAGCAGATTTATAAGACGGTGAGAAGCATCTGTTTCAGTCAAATGAGGAAGACTGTTCTTCACCCTTATTCCTCCTAAGAGACAAACACCAGCCTCTGTATTGAAAATATGACTAATAACACCATACTTTATCAGATGTACCATTTTTAGAAACCTTATAAAAAACATAAAAACAGTTGTTTTGATGAGATCACTTGTGGAAAGGCTTTAAAGCCTCTCTGCCTGGGGAAAATACGTCTTCAGGACACTTATAATAGGATTGCAGAATGCATTCACTCAGTTAAGAGATTGCCCCTAACAGGGCCAGTGACCTTGGCTGGTCTTATTACATCTGTGCAATCTGCAGTACTTCTTCAAGGCCAGGGCAAATGGTACATTTCAGAAACAGAGCATCTCAGATATATACTGTTATATGGTTTCAAGCACTGTAAATATTTTAGAGGTTGCTAAAAATCGACATCTTGCATTACAAAATCTTGGCGCAGGGGATGAATAAGGGGAAAATACATTAATTTAAAAATTTAACTCATACAGTACAATAATAATAATAGCGCTGATATTCTGACGTAAGATGATTGTTGATGTTTTGCTTTACTTTAAATTCTTGACATTGCTGCATTGACAGGAAAAATATGAAAACAGGGTAACGATCGTAAATCCACTGCGGGCTAGTGGTTTTTACATTACATGTGTGATTCCTATTTGACGCCATGTTGTCATTGTTTAATGTTAATAAATGGTATGCCATCAATCTGTGTTGAAAAATGGAGCAGCCAAGATAGGTTACATGCTTTAAAGCAAGGACTTCCAAACCTGCAGCTCATTCCTGGCCTCTTTGTTCTTGATCCAGATCTTTCCTTGCGTCTGGGGGTCAATAAGGAGGGGGAAGCGGGCAGCTTTGGTGATGATGATGCCGTTCTGAATGGACAGGTCATCGTTGGGGAGACCCTGGAAAATGCAACAAAAATTTCACTTCCTCTCCACCATTCGGCACGTGATTTAGTGGCATCAAATATGTAAATGATCCATGCATTCATTCTGCAGTTTAAATTATTAAATGACTACACAGATATTATCTAGCAATGCTATGAACTAGATAAAGTATAGATTTATCACGTAATGCATACACTGCATCTGTGTTGTGCTTGTATGAATATGAATAATTCAGTTGGCAGCAGCAGACCTGCAGGTTCCACTCGCTGACAGTGGGAGCATCAATCAGCAGCTCGGTTAGATTGAGGTTGTTGCCAAAAGGGATGTGACGCTGTTTCAGCTCCCTCTGCCAGTTGCTCAGTAGAAGATTACGAAACTCCTGATTGAATGGGCCAGAGTAAGACAGGAACGCAGTGGCAAGAAGAACATCACCTGGAAATCAAACAATAATAGTGTTATTAAAGATAAACTGGAGGTCTGGAGGAGTAATGGCAGCCCATGCTGTGGCAGGATATGTCAATGCAAAACGTGCAAATACTTCATAATTAGTGGAGGAATTACAGTAATGTCAGCAGTACATTGTGAATTAATTGTCTGTCACCCACATTGCCACTAATTAGACATATTAGTATGCATTGATGGCATTATGTATTTAGGCTAGTGATCTGAGAGTGAATTATTGTTTATTTGTCTAATCACCCGACAGAAATGGCATAAATTCATGTCTAATTGATTCATGCGATTCACAAATCACACTGACAAATGACTGCTCTTCATGACAGGGCATGTGTCATTATTACCTCCGCCAAGGAGGCTATGTTTTCACTGGGGTTTGTTTATTTGTTTGTATGTATTGGTTTATTGGTTTGCAAAATAACTCAAAAAGTTGTGGACGGATTTTGACAAAATTTTCAGGGTTGGTCAGAAGTGGCCTAACTTAAAACTGATTCATTTTTGGTGGTGATAGGATCCCATTCGACAGCACCACCAAAACTTAATCAGTTTTTAGTTAGGCCACTTCCAGCCAATCCTGAAAATTTCGTCAAAAACCGTCCATAAGTTTTTGAGTTACTTTGCACACAAACAACATACAAACATACAAACAAACAAACACATGATGGCGGGGGTAACTTTAAATAAAAACGTTGCTGTTGCCGCGTCGGAGGTCTGCGCTCTCTGAGTGCTTTTCTAGTTATTATTGTTGGCTTACAGAGACATCGCTTTTTCTAAATACCAGTTACGTTTTAAAGCGTGCTTTAAAACCCACCAACAAGGCGCTTGGTTTGGGCAGCAAACTCTTTGCTCTGTTCAGTCCATCTCTCCTTCTCGCCGGCGAGGCCACTGATGAGACTGGATGCCGTCTGCATCTTGTGTCTGCAGCGCTCAGCGTCCTCCAGCAGGGTCTGGTGGGAAGTGAAGGCAGACAAACAAGTCAAGAGGCTGCTCTGTTTGTTCATACCAGGACTAAAATAATCAAGTCCTTTGTGATTTGAGGAGGCTGATGACAAATCTGATCTTTCACAACCTCTTTATCACTGTGTGGGTTTCCTCCAGGTGCCACACTAAAAACACATGCAGTTTTAGATCATTTTAACTAAACTGTAGTGTGTATGTGTTCATATTTTCTTGTCAGTATATCCTCTCTGACTGTTCGAATTTGGACAGTCGTTTTTATCGCAGTCATCTTTTTATCAGCTGCTCAAGGCAATAAACAGGTTGTTTGCAATAATGTCATTCTTGTTTCATCTGGTACAGCCTTCTGCAGAGAGCCCTTTAATCTCACTTTTTGCCTCCCGAGATGAACTGCTCTGAGTCTTAATCACAAAATTATAAAAAGAGTCAACTTGGGCTGTCCAGATTTCCTAATCAGCGAGTGTTCATGCACATACTGTTCCATTTACATGCTGTTATTTATCACAGAACAGAGAGTACAGATGATGAAAACACAGGCAGCAGACAGGCTCATAAACCTGTGTACCACTGGACTCACTTACATTCATTTAAAAAGAGCCACTTGCGTAACTCAGGTTGAGTCATTTTCTTTTTGTATTGCAGGTTATCACAGGTTGTGTTCAGAGACAGTCCACCTCTGTGATTCCAATTTAAAGGTCTGTCATCTATTTTAATAAAAGGGTGACTCATTCAATAAAATACTGAAAAGAAACTATATTATGATAATAAAGAAGCTCTAACATATACAATATGTACAGGTAAATGTACTAATTATAGACTTAATTTGCCTTAAGCAAGGTCACCCCACATATTTCAATATTATATTCACTCATGTTTAAGGCTGTGCAAATGCATAAAACTATACTGTACATGAAGAATTGGACTGTGAAAGGATATGAGTGAGCTGAGATAGAGAGTGAAATATTATTGTTCCATGAAATTATGAATTGAATGAATGAATTGAATCAATATAGCATAAAGTCAGCTGTGCCAGCTGTATGAATTCAAACAATCACACAGAGCAGCCAGTTAATTAACAAAGTCTGGATCCAAACTGCTAATCCCATTTTCTATGTGGTGCCATGTCATGTGCTATTAAAGCTCTGCTTAGCAGAATAAATTGTAATTCCCTATTATATTACAGGCTTCAGTGGAGGAGACAAACAATTCAATTCAATTGTATGTTATCTGATGTTCATAAATTAGTCTTAAAAGAGAACAAGTTCTGAAAATATCAACTGTTTGTGCAAAGTGCCTCAAGTATTTGTCACATATTTCAACTAAAAGAAGATAATGGCATAAAGCGTCAGCACACAATGTCACATTCATCTCACGTCTGCTTGATTTAAGTGTTGTCTCAGATGTCTTTTCCAGCTGAAACTGTTTTTTTATTTATGTTTTTGTTTTGAGGAACTAGATGCTATTGACCTGTTTCTCCATCATGGCCTTTTCATAGTCCGCCTGTACCACATCCAGCTCCGCCTGCTTAGCATCCAGCTCAGCCTGAGCCTTCTGAAGGTCCACATTAGCTATGGCCAGACGATTCTGCTGCACTGCTAAGTTAGCCTGGAAAAGAAAGGGAGAGAGAGCGAAAGACAAAGGGATCTGTGATGCCTTTATTGCACATAAAACGCCTACAGGGGTCACAGTCATTTCTCTAGGGAGAAAGAGAGAGGGACAGACATAAGATGAAAAAGAAGACAGAGAGAGATGAAAGGTGGAAGGAATGAATGTTTTATTGCCAAGAAGAATGGGGATGATTTTCTGTATTTGGGGAGCAAAAAAAACAGACATGCCATGGTGAAATCTATTTAGTTTAATGTCGCAGATGCACAGCTCAGACCTTCAAGAGTTAAACTGGAGATGGAAGAATAGACACAAAATGAAATAAGGGAGATAGAAAGGAACTGGAAATAAACAGCAATGGAGGGGTGATGCAGAGGGCAAGGAAAGAGGAGAGGGATTCTGGGGCCGACAGATGAAAAGCAGAGAGGAGGTTTTCTGGCTAGAGCGGGGGCTGTGGAGAAAGCATCGCATGAGGTCTAAAGACAGATTTAGAGGAAAGTTGTATGTCTAAGTCTCTTTGGGTGGCCTGACGAAAAGTCTGGAGCATTCATTTCATATTAATTGACATGAGAGGACTATCCCTGTCTGTCTGTCTGTGGTTTGTAAAGGACTGAGGGCGTCATATCCTGCAAACATTGAAAAACCCTCTGAAGCAATACATAGCTTCCACCATATATAGTCATGTTTTGTGGTTGATCATCATTAAGTAATGTTATTTTAGCATGATGTGCAATAACTTAACATTGTGTAAATGAATTGATGTTGACAGAACCTAATGCATTTTGGGTAAGATAGTAAATTGCATGTACTCCAGAACAGAAGGTGGCAGTACTGTGCGAGCCGGGAGTTTTAGAAAGTTTCAGCACACAGTTCAAAACAGATAAGTCCTTTACTTGACTTAAAATAAACCACTGCTCAGAAATGTCACATAACTAGTTATTGTCCACTTTTGAACGATTGATTTCGTCACCGCATGTTTTCATAGTGTGCTCACTAGTCATATAGCAGCATTAGCAGCTAACCATTGCAGATGGTTAGTTTAAAGGGAAGCCACCACTGAGCTTGAAAACAGAAAATCAATTTGCCGAGCTGTGTTCCACAATAAAGCAAAAGATCAGGATCAAAGAGGAAGTTCTCAATGAGGTTGCAGAGAATAAGAGAGGAAGAAAGTCAGTGAGGGAGGAAAACTAGGGAAGAAGTGAGATGGTGATTTTAAACAGAAACCAGGGGTGAGCAGAGTAAGAAAAATTGAAGAAAAATGTGGCAGAGGGCAAAAAAAAGCAGGAAAATGAGACCTGGTAATGAGGAGGGAACAGAATCTGGTACAAAAGAACAACGGTAACGAAGGAAAGGATGAGGTGATCGTCAGGAAAGTTTGAGAGAATCCAAAAGTATAACTGCACTCTGCAAGTTGAAGCTTTTAAATCTTCGTCATGCATCAGACAATCAGACATCCACAGACCGCACTGGCAGGAAGACAAACGAAAAAAAGGATTTGGGATATTTGCATGAAATCACAGAGTTTTATGTGTGTGTGGTGCCCTGTTTTATTAATCAGGGATTTTGCGTACACACTGCTCTGCTTCCTTCTGCTGAGTGTGGAATTAATAGTTGAAGTAGTTTGAAAAGAAATAAACACTTAACTAAACACTGCCGGTGCAGAGGATCAATTAATTAGTTGCACTTTAGACATAAACACAGTGTTTACTCCAGATGAAATCAGTGTATCTCATTTGATTTTCTTGTACAAAAGCAGGGGAGTTTTAATGTCTTCCTAAAAAGTATTTATGTCGGTGTGGGTAGATACAGTAAGTGTAGCATATAGTTGTTGTTTTTTTTTGTTTTTTTTTTTGTAGCTTTGTTGATTTGGATTTTTTGCTGATATATGAACCAGATCAGCAACTAATAATATATGAACAAACACAGCCCCTAGCAGGGTAATAATAATGACTATGGATTTGATCTTCATCCCTCTGAGGACATGGTCATGAAAGTCATTGTCCCTGAGATCAAACTCAAACAGGCTCTGTGAACTTGACTTGAGATGTGCCCAGTTTCTCCATTTTTATTTTGTATGCTCATGATCAATGGAGCTCAAATCTCTCTCTGCCTGTCTAATATCTTTGGTGCACTTCTGTTGCCTACACCATCAGCAAATTGTTGCTGCCAAAATGTGTGAATATGAATAAATCCTTTTCATATCAGAAACAGTCTGTGCTACTTTCTGTAGCCTGGGGCTTTCCTGCTGAAAAAACAACCACTCTCCTCCACTGTAAGTGTTCCTTATTCATCAGAGTGGAGCCCAGGGAAAGTGTGTGTGTGCTGCTGTTTTATGTATGTTTGTTGGGCTGACGATGACGGGTTCATCGCTATGTGTGTGTTTGCCAGTGGAAGAGGCTGACATATGTATGTTCATGGACTTCATTGACATATAGTTTATATTATTTTCCACATTACATACCATCTATAAGTACAAACAGCACCGTTTCACCTTTTCTGCTGCACCAAGCAGCTGCTGTGTTAGATTGATTACACTGTATATTACCTTCAAGGGTAAGACCTCCTTGTTGATGGAGAAGAAGGAGGCCATAGCTTTTGTCCAGGATGCAAGGCCGGCTACGTTGCCACACACTCTCTTGGCTGTTTCGATGTTGTAGTCCGACATGTCAAAATAGGGCAGCAGCAGCTCCACCATTTCCTCATTAATGGAGTCTTTTGGGAATTGCTGTAAGGCAAAGGCAAAGAGAGGAGGTGGTGTGAGTGTGTGGGTTTGGATGAAAAAAGAAGTCAGTACACAAAGAATTTGCCACACAGCTAACTCGTGAAAAAGGCACTGTAGTGAGACCCTGTGTTGCTTGAAAATGAATAATGCAAAAACTATATGAGATTAGAGATAAATGGAGCAGTGGTGAATGGGTAAAGACGGGAAGGAAAGCAGGTGGTGAGAGCTGCAGAGGAGGTGACAGGTGGTGTGAGAGACTAAGACAAAAAGGAAAAGGCAGAGAGGCTCAGAGCAGATATGAGGGAGGGATGAATCTAAGAGGAACATGAGTTACAACACAGACATCTACAAGACAAAAAGCCAAGGAAGCAGAAAGATAAAAGATAACATACAGAGGTGAGGGAAGGTGAAAGAACTGGTGTAGAGACAGAAAAGACAGAGATGAGTAGACAAGATAATGTGGAGCAAGTTGAGGCAAAGGTGTTGATTCAAAGGTGAGGAGTGAAATCTAAAACCAGACGATGTCTTTACGTTTTCACAGTATTCTGATTCAATCATTCCACCTTGGTGTTAAATTATTGCTAGTTGTATTGATCAATAATAAGGCATTAAATTGAATCTTTTAAGATGATATGTTGAAGAGCACACACATCACCTTCAACACTTTTGTGTGTCTTATTTAAAAGACTATAACATATTGTTTTTATAAAATACTCATATGAGTAGGCCTTCTGAACCTTCTCTACTTCAACCTCTGTGTGAATCTGATATGAGCGAGTGGACCTGCAGGCTGCCCAGGAAGTTTCCAGCTGTCATGAGTTTTAGGGACTCCTGCCAGGACGGCGTGTTGCAGTTCTTCTCTGGGTCGATCTTCACCGTGTTGACCCGCCTCTGGAAGAGCAGCAGCACGCAGTCCATGATCCGCATGATGAGGTGGGGGGGGCGACCGAGCGTTCGGACAGTGGCGATGTCCGATGGCTTGATAGTCTGAGTGAGGACAGAGAAAACATATATTTAACAGAGATGAGAGCAAAGGATTAAGTTTGAGACTATAAAACTGAGGGAGTGTACAACCACAAAATACAACCACAGGCGCTGATGAGGAAGGACATGACAAGTTCTGCAGAGCAGTATGGAAATTACTTCAAGGGACTGAATAAATGAGAGCAGCAGAGTGAAGGAAATGCTCCACTGAGAGTCGTTTGGCTGCTTCTTGAGGCTCCCTCTCTGCTCGTCTCATCTCTTCTCCCTCTTGAACTTTCATTGTTTCTGCTCTCTTTCCTCTCTGTTTTATCAGCCCGAGTGCAGCATGGATCTCCCATCAGACACTCTGCCAGACACCATCTTACATAACCATATTTTTTTATACTTGGCATACTGTACTAAATATGACAAAACACTGTAAACCTTTGGAGCACTGCATTGTTTTTCTCCTTGCAACCCAGTTACAACATTTTAACATGACAGTAAATTAATATTGTGTCATGCAACAGCACTGATCTTTGGTTTCCTGTAGCTCATGCCATGGCTTTACTAGTCTAGAGATATATTTCATCTGGTCCAGTCAAAACATGATTTAAAGTGTAACCCTGACAACCCTTTTATACAATCAATAAATGGATAATTTCTAGGGCACTATGTTCATCCTGAATCTGTTGAGACGAGGCAGGATAAACTGAGCTTTGACTTCAGACAAATGGTTGAGGTAAATATTTTGTAATATTATTTCTATAAGAAGCCATTGTTGTTTGCCTGTGTTGAATAAGAGCTTAATAATAAGTATACAAAGTTATATAGATAGATAGTACAAATTATGATAAAATATGAGAGATAATGCGAGGTACAAGTTATGATAAAATACGAGAGATAAAAATAGAAATATAAGACAGAGAGACAAAAAATAGAAAAATAAGCCAAAAACAAAGATAAAAAATAGAAATATAACATAAAAAATATTTATTTATTTATGTATTTCAAGGGGAACTTGAATTGTAAATAATTACACACTGCATAAACTATAGAAAAAAATGCACCAGTAAACAAAACTCTGTGCTCACCATGTAGCTTAATATCAACCTTCTGGGTGCATCAGGCTGAAAGTGACCTTAATGATTCTCATGCTATATTGTGAGGTTTTATTCCACAACCTCCACCAACAGCAGTGAAGAATCCTGTGATGCAAAAAGTCAACTTCTACAGCTGAAGTCCAGCAGCGTGCAGCAAAACCTCTATTTAAACCCCACTATACATGTAGTACTATAACGTGATCAAAGTGCATGCTCATCAATCCAGACAGATCGCCCAAGATTTGCCTGCTTGTAAATACATACGTTTTCCATCATGAAAAATCTTATCAGGGACCTCCCACAGCAACCATCTACCCAGGAGGACAGCTTTAATTACACCACAGCTCCCAGCCCCAGAGCAGCACACTACCTTTAGAAACACCTGCTGTTACACACATGTAGTGTACACACAGGGTGGGAAGGCTGTAGGCAAAACCTGCAGCCGTACACATTACAGAGAACATCATGTTGAGCGGTCACTGCATGATACTGAATGAAACTGGTCAGTGTGAGTGTGTGAAAATTCAACAATATGAATATTACATGCATGCAGTTCAGCATTACTATGGCTGAGGAATTTATAATTACTCTGGGGAGTTTTCTCTTTAAATAAATTAATATTTTAAAAAAATCTATCAACTATCTCAGTGATGCGGCTCATATACAGAATTACAGAGCATGTCCAAGTGAAAATGTGCTTTGATTTATAAAATTTCCCTGTGGAGATGTTATTTTTAGATCCAGTAACAGTTAATATTAAGGAGTCATTACATATTGAACGCATCTGTGATTTTGTGAAGAACATTATCCTGTGTTCCCTGCAAAAATGTTAACACATCTTTTTGGATATGGACAACTTCAGTCACAGGTGATCTGAAAAATATATTAAAGTGATATATTCATAACCAAAAGTCATACTTCCACCAGCAAGCATGCAGTTCAGACACAAAATCAATCAATCAGTGAGTCAAAATATGTTTTATGTTGCATGTTGTGGATGACGATAGACTGGAATGATCTGTTATAAAGATGGAGAGCACACCATCATTTTGTTGCAGCTACTGACAAACCTCTGGGTGTTAAGTTGTACAGAACAGGAACAGGAGACCGTGTATTTAGAACAAAACAGGACGTTTTGTATCTCCCACTTAAGCCTCATACCTGCAGTGCAGCCTCTGCTTCCTGAAGAGCTGGCCGGGCAGCTTCCAGTTTCTCCTCAGCGATGGCCTTGTCGGCTGAGATGCTGTCTACGATGGCCTGAGCCTTATCCTTCACTTTCTGCACCTCCACCTTCACCCGCTCTGCTGCCTGAGCTTTCACTGTCACCTCCTTCAATACCTGGGTGCATGAACAAGAAATAAATGCGTCTCATCTTTTATTCCACCTTTAATTTTTAATAATATCATAATCAATTTTAATTTTATTTTATTTTATTTAGTATGTGTTTTCTTTGGGCAATTAAATTAAATTGCCCAAAGAAAACACATAATGATAACAATAAAAATATATATTAAAACACTACTGTTGGTTGTACATACATACTTACATCTACAGAAAATATATAATTATGAATGGCAAATAACAAATATTCAGCATAAAATGGATACCTAAAAGCATCACCTTGTTTTATTTCATTTAAAACGCCAGAAATCTTAAGCAATGTTTCACTGGACACTGAACCATAAGATGCACACATAAAACCAGCGTCTCTGTCTGAAACCTACCGTATCAGCCTTGTCATTGGCAACCTGGAGCTCCTTTTCTTTCACCTCCAGCTCCTTGCTGAGCGCTGCTACAGACTCTGATGCCTCCTTCAGCTTCTTGAGACCAGTGTTCATCCTAAAGAAACATCAAACACAATCATTTCAGCAAACAGGCAGTTAAAGCTTATATCGGGACGTTGTGGCAGCTAAACTATCTGAGAAGCATGTGCACATTGACACCTGGGATCCAAACTACAGTCTGACACAACTTTTAGGAACCAGCTGGTGTATTCTCCATCCTCTGTCAGTTTTATCAAGTCGAATCTTACCTACACCACTTGGAGGTTGTATTTCAGCTCTGTACTCTCAAAATGACTCCTGACTGAATCTTGACTGGTCTCTTGATGAAAGCTTTCTTCATCACTTCATCACTGATGGTGCCATTAGAGAATCAATGACTATTGACTTCACGCTGTGACGCTGTCCAGTGAAAAAACTCCCTTTGTTATTTCTCTTTGTGCTTCATTAATGTTTTTAGTTATGACTGGCCACTCATCGAGACTTAAAGGACTAAATCCAGACAAAACGTCACTAATGGAGATGAGATGTAGACAATATGTAGCAGGTCACGTTATACCCTGGATGTATGTTTACCTGTTTGCCAGGGTCTGGACTTCAGACCTCTTCTCCTTATAGATGGTCTTGTAGCCCTGAATGAAGGACAGGTAGGACTTTGGTGTGACGTGGGTGGAGCGTCGGTATCTAGATTTAAATAAGATTACAGGAGGTTAGTTTCCTGTCATTTTATAAGGCAGCAGAATCATAAACATAGTGATTTACACTCAAACTTTAATCTGCTTTTCATAGAACCCTTATGCTATCAAAATTCAAACAGGGTGGTGGTGGACACACACAGAGAGACAGTCTGTTTCTAGTTTTGTACCTCTGGAAGTAGTCCACACACTTCTCTGCCACGCCGTCCTGGAAAGAGCCCATACACTGGACTACCTCAGTCTTAACCTGGGGTGAGCAGTCAATGTCATAGACTGACAGGAAGTGCTCTGAAACTGTAGGGCAGAATAATACACATAGGTCAAATGAGAGAGAATAGAATCACGTGAAAAATAATAAATACACAGAGTGGATATTGTTTACTAAAACCAGATGACAAATATAAACAGTGTACATATATCAGGCATCTTTCCTGCATGACATATGATGGATTACATGTATTACAACAACATCTGTGTTATTCATCTCATTTAAGAAATTATGAAATGGGCATTTAAAAACAGAAAGAACGGCAGCAGTAAATAAAGACAACTTAAAAAAAATGATAATTTTGTTCTGATTTTCAGTAAGTACCTTTAGATAAGCTTATATCAATATAAAATATAAAAAAAGAGATGTACCTGCAACCAGAGCATCTTTAGGCCACCGGCTGAACCAGTCCATGGTACAACCAGATATCAGTGCAGGAAACTTTAACGCCCGGTTTCGGAACTTTTCCCCAACGGGCGAGAAGCACAGAACGACGTGGAGATTCTGTCGGACACGTGACATGAAGTACTCATACAGGTTTTCATTGGTCGGCGGTCGCCTGGGAAACTCCCGCTTCATGACAGGGATGAGATCATTGAGGATCTCGTCAATTTCATCACGAGCAAATAAATTGGACACCTGTGGATAGAAACACACACACACACACATTAATGTCAAATTACATGAAGTATCCACCTTTAAATCTTTGTTAGCGGTAAGAGCTAAATCTATTTGTTTGCGAAAATTTATCCCTGTATGATGAGTTGTGCAAGAAATTGAATTTGTATATTTATCTTCTAACTATTTAAGGACATTGACATTCTTTCTAATATGCTTTGTAAAACGTAAGCAACTCTGGAAATAGTATTTCAGTTCAACTTCAAAACGGAGCTAGAGATCAACAAGACACTTTCTGTCAGCTCTCTAATCTAACAAAGGTCATGTATGTTTAGGATGGCAAAAGAGTATTTAATTTAATCTATGATTCCTCATGCAAAACAAGTATTAATCTGTACATGGAGACAATAATTTAAATCCATGGACAAATCTGAAAAAGACAACATAGGAACATGACAAGGGAACACGTGTAGTTTTGCAATATTTAGCATTGGTTGCTTACTAATTGAAAGGCAAGAGCTCCCATGTAAAGGTGGCATATTTAAAATCAAACCCTTGAAATAGTGCTGCTGATTTGATGGCAACACATTCTCAACTTCCTCTACCATCTGTCACTTCTGATATTTGTTCCCTCTGACCATTAATTAGCTCATGATTGATGTAAAAAGTAATTGCTAGCTAATCATGGTGTTAAAGCAGTAAAGCAGTATACCTCTGATTTTTAGACATTAATTGACAGTGGAAGTTGGCTTTGATTTGAATTTGGACGTGTTTGACATTTTCTTTTTTTAATTGGTTATGCTCAGAGCTACATGTACTTGTTAAAAAGCCTGCTCATCTGCCGCATACTGCCTTCGTCTGGTGTTGAGGAATGACAAAAACAACAAAAAAAAACATCATTATGCAATAACACACCCACTTTGTCCAGGTTTGACATTGGGGGTAGCAGCACTGCATCTTTTCACATTGCTTTTTGCACCTTTTCACTAAATCCCTAGTTACCAAGCGAGAGAAAGAAAGTAAGTAACATAGAGAGGAGAGAGAGGGCAGGAGGGAGTCTTGGCAGTGGATTTGTCGTTAGAAGCAACATGTCTCTAACCATCTGCTGGGTGACTCTCACATAAAAAACAAGCTCACACTAACAGCTCGGCCTTGCTTTTTAGTCCTCATCTCCGGTGCTGTCTCTCACACATAATGCAGCCATCCTTTCACAAACTTCTCTCTCACACACAAACACAAACTCTGGGTCCTGTTTCTGTTTTCCACCCTGGTAAAGCAATGCTGCTTCTTTTGTTAGGTTGAAAGGGAGGTAGAGGAAGGACAGGAGAGGAGAGGAGCAGAGGGAAGCTTGGTATGCTATCATGATGAGGTCGAGAGAGCGACAGAAAGCAAAAGGAAAAGATGGTGAAAAGCAGGATAAAAGAGGATGAGAGGCAAATAAGTATATAACAGGTGAAAAGAGGGAACTGGTTAAAAATGAAGAGGTGAAGGAAAAGTAACACTTAAAAAGCAATCACATACCCAAAACTAAATACAAAATGATGTCTATAATTTGGAAAAATGTACAAATTGGGCTTTATACTTAGATATTAAGATACTGTTTTTAGACAGTATGCTGTCTTCACAGATTGTTGCTGCTTAGTTCAAACTATATAAAATAAAAGACCCAAAAATATACATCCAAGCAGCAGGACCTGAGAAAAGATAGATGAAAAGCAGCAAGACTCCCATATCAGGACAGAGTGGTAGCAGTATGACGCATGATACTGCATGTATT
The DNA here is from genome assembly GCA_029721515.1 of Synanceia verrucosa. NCBI lineage: Eukaryota > Metazoa > Chordata > Actinopteri > Perciformes > Synanceiidae > Synanceia > Synanceia verrucosa. The sequence continues at coordinate 21,785,640 of CM056557.1, forward strand.
TTACATAGCTTGAAATTAGACATGTATAAAATAAGAATGAGTTCATTTCCACATTGTGTTGTATTGAATCAATTCATGCTTCTCCCTGATAAGTACAGCCCCTAACATAATGCAGCACTAGAATGTGCCCACACTATTTTAAGGCTTGTAAATGCACACAACAGACCGGTCCAATCAGCTCTTACCAAGCAGTTTCCACAGCTCAGTACACTTTCAACTTTTCCATCTTTATATCTGACATTCACGCATCACTGTTTGGCTCATTGCGATGGCATCTTTGGTGAAATATGAAACAAGACAGTTGAGATGAAGGAGGAGGAAAAGGAGGTAAAGAGGATGAAGAAAATGAAGGCAGGAGGAGATTAAATCAGTAACGCTCCCAAGGAGGAGAACGGATTAAGTGAAGAGTTGTACAGGAAATACGGATGAGGAAGGAGCTTAGAGGCACATGAATAACCAAGAGACAAAGGACGGGTGGACTAGAGTGTACGAATTCAGGAAGAGGAAGGAAAAGAGACGACAACAGGGGAAAAAGTGGGAGACATAACAGGAGAGAAACCAGGAAAGGACAGCACAAAAAAGGGAAGAGGGAGTGGAGGGAAGGATGTAGGAGGACAGCTTTGTTTGCACTACTTATGCACAACCACTCCAGTACAATATTCAATATTCTGGGACCACGGCAGAGAAATATGGAAACTTGACCTTGAAGCTACTTTTAAGAGCAAATCTGTAATGCAGAGAGTGATGCAGTATAAAAAAAGCCCTGGCAGTGTATGTCACTTACAGCTTCAATTCATTACATCCAAATCAATGAGAAAATAATTGTGAAATGCTATCATATTGACAGGAGAAATGTAATTTGTTGAGGAAAACTGCACTGTTCATAAATCAGATGGAGACAAACATGGTTTTCTATTGCTCCTGCTCTTTGCTGCCGCTCCCTTAGCATCACAGTCATGACGCGAGCAGGAGGCTTTACTCAAGTGTTTGCATTGATTATTAAAACTGCACATGGCAGTACATTCATCAAAAGATAATAAATTCATATTTTCCTTCCAAGTACCACTTTTATTAATGACTTTATTTAATTAATTTCATTCAAATTTCCATCCACTCAACATATCTCTGGTAGATTATACTGGTAAGCACGACTTTATATGAAACAGTATAAGGGAATGTGTGTTTATAAAGCATGCACTGGGGAATATTTAGCTGAATACACTACTCTGATAATAATACTCATCATATGATATCATACAGGGGGCAGTTTGCATGTTCTCCCCGTGTCTGCGTGGGTTCTCTCTGGGTACTCCGGCTTCCTCCCACCATCCAAAAACATGTATGGGGATTAGGTTAATTGGTTAATTTAAATTGACCGTAGGTGTGAACGTGAGTGTGAGTGGTTGTCTGTCTCTATGTGCCCTGCGATGAGGTGGCGACTTGTCCAGGGTGTACCCTGCCTTCTGCCCTAAGACAGCTGGGATAGGCTCCAGCCCCCCGCGACCCTATGAGGATGAGCGGTAGATAATGGATGGATGGATGGATATCATACAGGGAAAGTGCTTTATTATATGCATTATTCTGGGAGTTTCGCTCTCAGATGCTTTTGACAACATTTGACTGAAGGCAAAGCCGAATACTGATCTACCAGAGCTTTGTGTGTTTGTTCCTTTCTTGTGAACTGTTTGATCACAGTAAATATAAGTTTATATTACTGTAGACAGTCATGCATGTGTGTGCTCCTGACCTCTCCAGACGACAGGACGTTGTTCATGTACTCCAGGAAGGACTCGTCTTTGATTTCGTTGTCGGTAAAGAGGAAGGTGATGCCTTTACCTTGTTGGCCAGCTGTTCTGTACAAACCCTTCAGGTCATCCATCAGGTTGGCTGTGTTGTATGAGCTGCCATAGAACAGAATGGAGGAAATCAATATGCATTTAAGAGAGAGTGTAGAAGTGGCATATCACATAAAAACATGGGTGAGAAAGTGAATGCATGAAAAGCATCAGAATATTATGGTTAGGATGAGGTTTATTCACATTAATACCAAACAGTAAAATTTATCAGGATAAGAGCAGACAGGAAATATGTCAGAAACAAAAGCAAGCAGGGGAAAATTATATTTCCAACAAAGGAGGCTTTTTCTTATTGTGATCAATCAACTGCACTGAAAAGGCACTCATACTGTAATAGGTGATAAGTGACTCCATGTCCTTCGAAAGTCAGTGCTTATTGTATGTGAGCATTACCGTGTGAGAGTGATCTGGAAGATCTTGTATCCTGCTATGAATGAGGCTAGTCTGGTCAGGCTCTGTTTGCCCGAACCCCCAACACCCACCAACAAGGCATTACCTCCAGGTGTACGGATTATCCTCGACACCTGCACACACAAAACCAAACACAGACATAAAAACAGGATTAATAACGGCTGTTGCAAGTGTAAAAGGGAGAAAGAAATACAAATACAAGGCTGACAGAGAGAGATTTTGTGTGAGTGTGTATGAGAAATTAAGCAAGCATTGAAAAACGACACAAATGAAAATGAGATTAAGTAGAACTGGCAGGAAATTTATGGGGCTTCTGGGAGATGTAGTCGGGACATAAAGAGACGGTATATGATTACGATTAGAGAGCAAAACAAATGGATTCTTGACAAAAAGTGGTGTTTTTGGTGAAAGTGGCCTCTAATCCTCTCCAGATAAAACAATAACGGAACAAGGTAAAAACAAATATTTTTTTATGATGAAATAGAGAGTCTCTTCTTTCATTTGAACTATTCAGTGTTTTCAGAGACACGGTACAAAATATTCTGTCGGTCTTAAAGAATGACTCAAAATGGCCAAAAACACTGGCACAAAAGGCACTTTCTGTTTTATAAAGCAGCTGGTACTCAATGAAAAATAGAAATAATTTATATATAAAAACCCTTTGGACATTTTGTTCCATTGTCTAGTGTATAAAGCTTTTGATACCATATACTGTATATTCTTACTAATGTTATCATTTCTTTCCACACTCATATGATACAAATCTTTTGAGTACCTTCACCAGATGCAGCATAGCGTCCTGAAAGAAGACCATGTCCATACCAGTCCCCCTGATGCTCTCATTGTAATGGCTCAGAAACATGTTCAGACGCTCCTTCAGACTCTCAAATGATTCGACAGGCTCGTACACCTTGGGCAAATCAAAGTCAGAATCTTCTGTTTCTTCTCCTGTGAGGAAAGAACAATTTACGTGAAAATGATCACAATACAAAAGCAGATAATTCAGATAAAGGTTTAAAGAGAGAACAACACTGCTGTCACTTTTTGGTAGATTGGTACCTGTGGCCTCGGGTGCATCTCGTAGAAAGTCGACAAAGTGTTTGTCTTGTCCGTAGTCCCCAATGTTCTTGCAATCCATGACGAGCTCATCCTCTATCAGCTTTGCCAAAGCCTGGTCAAACCACTCTACGTCCTCAGGCATGGTAAATCTATCCGCTATAACACGACTGCACTCATGTTTCCACAGTGCCAGCAGCACCTGGAAAAGATGTGATTTGGTGTTAATATTTCCATTTTAGTGAAGTCTCTCTTCAATGTGTCACCTGAGACAAACGAGATGAATCGGCTAACAGAATTGATTTGGAGAAAACATATTCATTTTTTTATTTTCTTCCCCTTCTCCCTGCTGTTCTCCTGGAGTTTCAATTCCTTCCAGAAATAATCTTGTCACTGCTGTTTTCCATTGTGGTTTTTAAATGATGTACTTATTCCTCATACAGTATTTGTCAGTTTAAACAGAGAGCGAGACAAACAGACTGTGTCGACGAAGCTCTACAAAAAAGAGCAAAGGAATACAATTATGATCAGAGCCAGGAAAAGTGCTTCTGGTGTGAAAAGCTGGTGTGACAGTTGACATAGTGCAGTGCTTGTGTGTGTGTGTGTGTGTGTGTGTGTGTGTGTGAAGTATCCAATGTGAACCCAGCATAAGTCTTCAGAGTTAAGTTGGTGCCCCAGCAGGGATATTGAACATGTTGGCCTAGACTCTTGGTAGCCTCTGGTAGAAGATATATATCATTGTATTCTATTATTCAGTGAGGCCACAAACCAGCAGTGAGTTGGCCACCTCAGCAAGATTTCAGCTTGCATTGCTAGAATTTTCTATTCTCCCATACCAGCAAACACTCCTGTCTCTCTCTACATACTGTAAACGTGTAGTTGTACATTAGCTCTAGTACTTCAGTAGGGGGTGTGATCATTCTCTGTCGGTGTCTCTGCACTACTCTACTTTATAATAAAGCACTTTAAAGCACACTTCACAACACTACTGGGAGAAATAAGCTGCAGTAACCTGGTCACTGTATGATTTTATTTTTTGCATTTGGAAGTGATGGTGTAGCATAGATAGCAATACATTATCTGTCATATCTCTTCTGCGTTCTTGTAAACTCTGGTCAAAACATGCTCAAGAAATATGTTTCATGATATCCATCTTTCTCATTTATGTGATGTTTTAGAAATCGAGTTGATCAAACCTGTTAATTAAGTAAATTGAGATCTTTATACCTGGACTGAGTTGACCACCTCAGCGGTGGTATTGAGCATGCCCTGCCAGATCCGGGACAGATCCCTCAGATTGAAGATGTAGTGGAACTTGGCAGGAGTTGGAAGCATCTTGACCTTAGTGAGTTGCCAGAGGTAGCGGGTCAGAGACACCAAACGTGGCACGGTGCTCCGAACCTCATCGGAAAAACCACGACGTGCACAGAAGTGGCCCTCACCAATCACACCTATATAACAGGATGAATGATGGGATAGTTGAAGATAAAAGGGTGACCCAGAAATGAAATGTTTTGTCAGAAGTTCAGTATTCTTGTAGGAGTAGTAGTATTCTTGGCACTGTAGTATCATCAATATCAGTTTTGATTTCACTGCACTCATTTACTCACCAAATATCTTGTCAATGGAAGCATTGGAGGGCAGGGTGCAGTTAAAGATGGAAAACTGTCTTTTCAGTCTCTGTGGGATGTCATTACGGCCTCCGCCTGGATGGATCATAGCTGCTAGGAACTGGACGTCCACAATATTGGTGAACTCTCCCGGTTTCTCCAGATTAAAGAACCCGTTTTGCTCCATCAGCTGCCTAACAATCTCATTAGTCACCTGTGATGAAGGGCAGAAAAGCAAGTTTATTTGTTATTAGTTTGCTTTAGCATTTGCAGTTATTATCACTTCATTCAAATTGAACATTTAATTAGGTTGACAAATGTGACTGATGAATTAAAATTGACTTGGGGCTCCAAAACAAAGGACATCTTTGGGTGTTTATGTTAAAATGATCCCTCACCTGATCTCCCCATTCGTTGATGACAGGCATGTTGATATCATCTATAAAAATTGACATTTTCTTCCCCGCAGGAGGTCCATAAGTGGTCCCCATCCTCTTGTCCACATAGCTCTCTACTGTCCTCTAAAAAGAGAAACGAAAGAAAGAAAATAGGTGACACATATAGTAACAACTAAGCGACAGGAAGGTCTGGCTCCATTTAGACATAATCCATAGAAATAGCTCGATCATTGTGCAGTTTTGCCATGTACAAGAAAAAGACAGTGGTCCGTCCTCCAGCCTGGACATTATTAGTCTGACAAATCAATATTTGCAAGGCCATGATAATCCATGACAAGTTAATATGGATGTAGAGCATCCATCTCCAGAGACTGCAACGAACGACACAGCCGGCTGTTAAATCTAAACTCATTAAGAGGCACGTAAAGAGAAAATGTTGCTTTACCTGGAACATGAGTGGTGTGGTGGCAGAAGAGAAGTTGAGGCTTTTCCCCATGTGGATCTCCCGATCATACTTTGACATGTAGCCCTTGATGATAACAGTCTTTGCTGTTCCTTGCTCTCCAATCAGTAAAACAGCCTAAGAAAATATGTAATCATTTTATTTCTTTATACACAGATAGTGTAAGTCCCATTTGATGTGATATGTCAACATGACTGAATTTCAGCCTGATTTTCTGTTGAGCTTGAGAGCTTAAAATGCTGAAAATGTTGACCATACTGTATTTGTTGTGGAGCATTTTCCAACCACTGAAAAAAATCTAATTTTTTGTGGCGTGAAAAAGGACATACTGTATGTATCAAAGCAGATAAGACAGAGAGTAGAGCAGTAGTAGATGAAAAAAGAAATAACTTTCAGCCCTCTTTTTACAATTATACATAAATTATAGTTTTTTATAGATCCACTTAAAAAAAAGACAATTAGTTTAAGGAGAATTTCTGCAAACCAGCCAAATTGTTATCGTGGACTTCCATTCGTTTAACATAATTCAATTATGTTTTTTCATATCAGCTCAAAATTTAGAACATCAGCCTCTGATGAAACATTCCCCACACAAACCACCTCTTAACAACACACTGACATACAGAAGCTCCCCACTATCCTCTCATTATGTAGCCACAAGTGGATTCTCATAAATGATTATTACACACATTCATACACACAAATACACACAGATGCTATAATGAAGTACACATGGCGGAGCATTTGATGGGCTTTTAAGTGGAGTATCGACCAAAATATTTCAATATGGTCCTTTAGTAGGTCTGTGCCGCATCCGGACATGCTGCCATGTTATTGATCTGAAGTGTGTGCATGTTTGTCTACTCAGCTGTATCAAGTGAAGCGTTACACACCGATGCAAAAGTTAATAAATGTTCCTGCTCTTTTCAGGTAATTTATAAGGTCTTTTTGTGAATGTAGCCTCTAATGTTTGACTTAGATAAACTTCTTTAGTTTTATTTTGCAAACCTCACCTTGCCCTGCTTGGCGATGGTCTGAATTAGGAAATCTGTTCTAACATTGTCCACATTGGGGACCAAGATGGAGCTGTACTCTGGGGTGACCGCAGATGGATAAATATACTCCTCCACTCTGGTGCTCCAGTGGACCCACTGACCTGGAAGAAGACAAAATGTGCATTAAAAATATATAGATTTGCACAAAGTATGACCATGATAATTCCAAGACGTCATCCAATAGAAAATCTATTTTTTATATTTCACTGTATGGTTTGCATGTTTCTGCCTGTGAAGGAGCAGCTGCAGTATTCGCTGGCATCTAATTCACAGGTGCTAACATCTGTTTATCAGTGCATGCTTACCATCTGCTGTGACATGGTAGTCAAACATGGTGTTGTCACTGTCGAGAGGAATGTCTGGCAAGTTCAAACAGATACTGTCGTTCCCTCTCAACCAGATCTCCATCTTCCTTCGGTCATCCAGTTCAAGTAAGGCTCCAGTGCTCCACATTAAGGCAAAGACATAGAGGCGCTCCAAGTGCTCCCTGGATAGCTCACCACACTGCTCCTGTAGAGTAACATCTACTTTAGATCACAGACTTTGGTCAAATAACCAACTTTAAAAGAGAAAAGGAGTGCATGAAAAGTAAAAATATGTATAAACATCAGCATTCTCAGGTTTATTGTTTTAATGAAAATAGGCCTGGATTTAACCTCTTTATTAAAATACAGTAAACGCTGTCTGAGTGCAGCCTGGATTTCAGAACAGATGTAACCTTACCTTTGGTGGTATGAGTCCCTGTAGCATGTTGATGCACTGCATAATGACAAAGGCCTCTAGCATGTCCATCTTGAACTCCAGTGACTGCACACTGAAGCGATAGAGCTCTGAGAAGGAGGACGAGAACAGTTCCCTCAGAACTTCTGCTTCCTGAGAGGAGCGTTTCTTCAACCAGCCCTGAGAAGAACAACCACATCCACACCATAACCACCATGACTTTAAATATATATGCAAGGAGACAAAAATAAATTAAATCACTTAGTGGATTCACCTCCAGTATAGGACTCCAGTTGAGCACAGAAGAACTCATGAACACCATCCCATTGCGTGAGACGGTGGCTGGAGAGGCGTTGTCTATGTTATGAGGCTCAAAAACCACTTTACAGTTGGGAGCCATGGGTATACGGTCTCCATTTGCCAGCGTGAGAGTTCTGTTGTCATCCAAGACTGAGTTTAGGTTCTCAATCCAGATAGCATCAACTGGTCCATCCAGGACTATCCAGATGTGCTCTCCTGAGAGGGAAAACAGTGCTTTTGTTTGTCTACATATGAATATGAATAACAAAGATGCACAGCTGACTGCTTTCATCCAAGATTTATTAAACAGCAGGGTGAAAAGCCCTCTAAAAACAGACAGGAAATGTGTCTCTACAGTTCTTACTAAAATAGATGAGTGTAGGTGAGCTGCTGAGTCTGCTCAGTGGGTTGGTCAAAATGTCCCCTTCATATCATATGGTCTGGTTCCTCAATATAAAAACAGCCCCATGAGTTTGCACCAGATGTTCTGTGATCGCTAAAGTCTTAAACCAAAGGATTCATAGTAAATTACAAATAATGAATTACTAAAATGACTGAGCCACCAGCTGAATTTCTGCACAGAGGTCCTTAAAATAGACCAGGCTTTGGCTGCTGTTGCTGTATCTGTTGAATCCATGCGCTTATACAGCCTGTTTTCACAAAGCATTTCATTTCCTTGTAGAATAGTTCACTCAGGACTCAGAAGTCGTGTCACAACTCCACATCACTGGAGTCCAATCTGCACAAAGCAACAAGCTGCAGAAGTGAACAGATGAAATGCATCCTGCTCAAAGATATGCATAACAGAACTAGTGCTGAGGACAGCCGATGCATATTTTGACACATGAAAGCAAACACACTTAATGTATATTCATACCAGTGCACACATGTATTTTTAATGAAGCATGTAGGATTAGAACTGAAAGATAAAACAGCTGTTGGTGCTGCTTTGAACTATGGATGCGAGGATGTCCCAAGATACTTAAACTTCTGTGCAACATAATAGCATATCAGTTTCCTCCCAAAGAGAAGAAAATCCTAGATTACCATGGTTACGACTCATTTGAGGAATCATTTCTTAACCCAGCAGGGATCCATCTCATGTTTTCTTTCTTCCTCTTAAGCTAACTAAGCAAAGTGGATGCTGTAGAAACTGTGCTTCTTTATTTGCCAATTAAGTAGTTTTTAGAGAGTGTGCTTAACTTTCTAGACCACACCAGTGGTATCTGAAGATATCCAGGTCAACCCTAAAGCATGCCTGATGGGTAACCTTATTTAGGTTATGTTAAACCATACATTATATTTTAGCTGTAAAATGAAAATGCTTACCCAACATTTGCAAAGATGATCAAGTCATGAGTTTATTTACATGAATTGGAACACTCTGCAATAAATGTTAATTTATAAAAGTTTCCGACTCTTGACTGCAATCAACGTAATAATACGTCAAAGTGTTTTTGTGGCTGCAGGTCACAGATCGTGATCTACTGAAGCCTGTGAGTAATTTTCAGGCTTCTGGGAGATGTAGTCGGAGCATAAAGAGATGGTATACACCACAGAGATCCAAGGAGGAAGTAGAGATGATTGAGATTAGAGAGCAAAGACAAACAGAATCTGGACAAAAAGTGCCGTTTTTGGTGAAACTGGCCTCCACTCTACCTCTGATAAAACAAGAATGAAACAAGATAACAAACATTTTTTTCATGAGTCTCTTCTTGAGCTATTCAGTGTTTTCAAAGTACAAAATATTCTGTGGGTCTATGGACAAAAGTGCTGGCACAAGGCACTTTCTCTTTTATACAACAGCTGGCACTCAAAGAGTTAATGACAGATCAGATTCATTTCAAGTTTAAAACCATTGTTAAGTAACCTGACCTTTCTTTGCTCTCAGTGTTTTCCTCCAGAGTGTAGAGAAGATGCCGTCAGTCCAGTCATTTGTGGCCACATCCAATCGACCAAACATCTGGGGCGCTGTGATGGCTTTGGGGTTCATGCGCATCTCTTTGTGAGGCTGACCACAGTCTTAGAGAAGGAAATAAAAAAATAGACAGAAACACACGTTTCAACATCAACCAGTGAATCAAATGTTTGTGTCTCCTTTGTTGAAAATACACCCCAAAACAAGCTCAAAATCCCACCTGTCATCGCTCTCATCAGTGTGTGGATGCAGGTGGTCTTTCCGGCTCCACTGGGCCCCAGGGCCATCATACCATGTCGGACCCGCTGAGTCTCAAACAGCTGGATGACCTTCAGCTTCCAGGGAGGGTGACTGATCAGACCGGCGTCCTCAACCTGAGGAAGCATATTTACAGTATATTTAAAATACAAGCATATAAGTATTCAAAGCAACATCCTGGATGATGTTGCTATGTACTGACATAATCACATGCAGGTTCACACACATTTATATAAGATACACACAGAGGTATTATCATGAGCGTGTATTACTGCCGAGACCTCAAAGACACACACACTGTAATTTAAAAACCTAACATTTTACTTTCTATTTTCCCTGCACTGTGTTTGCCACAGTTATTGAGGTTAGGTCCTTGACAAATGGTAAATGAAACCATTTGTATCCCTTTGGGTGCTCTATCTGGAGGCGTTTAAGAGTGACATGAAAGATACGGCAGTCTCACACTCCATTAGTCTTTTGCCGGATTTTACTCAGCTTCCTCAGTGCTCTCTCTCCCACCCCCTGTTTACTGTTTCTGTCCTTCTGTCCTCTATCTCTCTATCCTACCATTCCTCCCTTCTTTGCAAACATAGACAATCTCATCCCTCACTCCCTCCCCTACCTGTAAGTCGATGGCAGCCTCCAGTTCAGGGTAGCCTGCTTTATCAAGCTGGATGCTTGGGAAGAGGTCCTCAATCAAGCTCAGGAAGAGCGGCTCATCTTCATCAATCTAACAAACACAAACGTGTATATGTTGACACAAGTTGGCATAAAAAAACACTGAGAATGATTCAGGTTTAGTATTTTCTCTGTTGTGATTGTTTAATGTAGTTTAATATGACGGTCATACTCTGTTTTTACAGCTACATTGTTATCTTTGATAACTTGACTTAGTATTCATTAAAGGGATAGTGTGTAACATTTCAGGGACCTATTTGTAGAAATGGAATATTTATTACTATGTTTTCATTTGTGTAAAATCACCTGAAATTAGTAATTGTCATTCATAGCTACATAAGGACTCCTCCATTTGTTCTCCATGTTTACTACCAGGGCCTGCTACCTTGCTCCTAAAGTGATATTATTATGGTATGGATGACCTCTGAGTGAGGCAAACAGCATTACAGAATTACAGCGGCTCATGATAACTCTTTGAGTGCCACTGACGTACATGTATGTCATTTACAATGCTTGAGTGCCGTAGACGTATACAGTATATACATCAAAGTGGTTTTTCAACCGCAGGAACAAGGAGGCGCTCTCATACAGCATGTGAGTAATGTTGGGGCTTCTGGGAGATGTAGTCGGAGCATAAAGAGACGGTATATGCCACAGAGATCAAAACAGGAAGTGGAGATGATCGAGATTAGAGAGCAAAACAGAATCTGGACAAAAAGTGGTGATTTTTGGTGAAAGTGGCCTCTACTCTACCTCTGATAAAACAAGAATGGAAGAAGGTGAAAACATAAGTTTTATTTCATGATGAAATAGAGAGTCTCTTCTTTCATTTGAGCTATTCAGTGTTTTCAGAGACAGAGTACATGATATTCTGTGGGTCATGAAAGATGATTCAAAATGGCCCAAAATGCTGGAACAAGGCACTTTCAGTTTTATAAAAGGGCTGGCGCTCACTGAGTTAATACAGTGTTGAAAAGGGAGGAGTGAACAATGGGGCACTCAGCACCCACACCACTGGATGCTGCTGAACCTTACACACTGTGCCTTTAACTTTATTCAAATTTTCTTTTGATTAAAATGTATCAAAATCAGTCTTCATTTCAAGATTACATGTTGATGCTCATTAGTACTCCACTCTAGACTGACCAGCTTTGATAAGTTCATGTCCCTGAGGACCCTCATGACAATGGTGGACTCTGTGTCGCTGGGATTTGCTCGCTTAGCTGCTCCCAGGGTTCGCAGCACCGACAGGATGTTCCGTAGGCCAAAGTCATAGTGAACCTGGACAATCACAAATAGAAATTTAGATGTCATTCATCATAATGTTTGCAGACAGCTGTGGATCTTTATCTATTCTGGCAGCCTATATTGTGATATATTTAGCTTTAGGCAGTACTGTGACTTAGGCATTTTTCAAGATTTTCTATTTATGTAAACTGAGCAGTAATCTGTACACATCCAAACAGGTCCAAATCAAGTATTCAGTCATAATTCCAAGCTGTAAATCATTACCATCATTCTTTCAAGGGAAATATTTGTCAGAAGAGAATTGTCCTTTGTAGTGATTTATCCTTAGTTTTTAGAAATTTTGAATAATGAGGTTTTCCTGTGTTTTGGACCTCAAGAAAAATAATTGTGAACCACATTTTCTGTGCATGACAAAGCACAGGTGTATACCATTATAATTCCTGAGCATCCTCTGACGGTTCAGGGACCAAAAGACTGGTGGAAGACTGGTAAGAAGAGAGCAAAGCCTTAAGTCTGATCTCATCTACTGTTTTACCTGCTTGGAGAGTTGCTCCTCACACAGCTTGTAAAGAGTGAAGAACTTGCGAGCCAGCTCCATGTTGTCTATAAAGCCACAACTGGCCAGTTTTACCCTAATGATGATCTGACGGTCAGGAACCATCATGGCCACAGAACGGAAGTTGATTTTCAGGTTCTCAGGAAGCTCCTGGCGACCTGCATAACCTGGGTTCTGGAGAGAAAATCATTAATGATAATATTAATTAAATTAGGAGTCAGTGCAATATTGCATATTGTATGACCTCAGATTAAATGGTTACAAATAATACAGACACAAAATAAATAGAAAAACAAACAATTGAACAGAGAGTGACAGAAAAATCGTACAGCAGTTTGATTAATTTGTACAATTTACAACATATGCTGTATGTGCACACTCCCTGCAGAGTCTCTTTGTACTTATTCATGACGGCTTTACACAAAAAAAACTGGAACATCATTAAAGTTCATAGCCAGCACCCTCCTTCAGACAGTTAAATCCCTTTAGTCACAGATCAGACCTTCCTGTCTTTGATCACTGTCTTTAGACACATATGAACATGCACACACACACACACACACACACACAGGGTGAAACAGACGACAGAATGATCTCTGGCCTATCTTCCCACATGGGACAATTATTCCACTGTTCTCTGTTTAATGACTTGCCTTGGGATAGCAGCTGTGCCAAGGAGATAAAGTGATCTAACTATTACTACTGTATATGAAGAGTGTGATAATGAACACTAGCTGATATTATTAATAAGAAGCAGACCCTGGTGTTTAATATTCTATAAAATGACTCATGAACTAAGACATGGTTCAAGACAATTACAATTTTCTACACTCATTCAATCCATTTAGCTCAGTCAGTCTCCCGTGTTAGTTTCCTCAACAGTCAACACAGCAAACTTTACTTTACGTTAACATTATAAAGTCAGTTCACCATGAAAAGTCATGGCAGTGTGTCACTGACCATAGTAAGGAAGATGCCAAACTCTGGGCTCATATCCACATTGTCTCCATCAGTGAAGATGAAGTTTTTGCGACGTTCCTTCTTGCAGGTGAGAACTATCGCGATCTGCTGGGCCGCCACCGACAAAACTGGGAGGTCTATTCGGTTGAACTCGTCAAAACAGCCCCACGAACCAGACTGAGCCAGACCTGGAAATCAGACACTTCACCGTCAAAATTAATCACTTTTAAGTTTGGCCACCCTGAAAATTTCGTCAAAAACCGTCCATAACTTTTTGAGTTACTTTGCAAATCAACAAACCAACAAACAAACAAACAAGCCCCGGTGAAAACATAACCTCCTTGGCGGCAGGGATAACTTTAAATAAATGAAAAAAAGTTGCTGTCGCCGCTTTGGCGGAGGTCTCCTCTCTCTGAGTGCTTTTCTAGTTTCTTCTGTGGTCCTCATTATTCACTCCAAACCCCTCAAGGTTTGCACAAAACTTTTAGCCTACATTTGTCTTGTAACATAACATCGCTTCGCTTACCTTTGAATATTCTTCCCAAACCTCTGAAGTCCATCTGGTCAGAACAGTTGAAGACCACAACATACTTTCCCAGACAGCGACCCATGTCTTTTGTGGTCTCTGTTTTACCTAAAACCAAAATATTTGTCACATTCCAAGGTGTATTAGTGTATGCTCATAGAAAAATACTAAATAATCCTCCAAACAAAATAACCTATAAAATCTCTCTGATCAAATGATCCCCAACACTTTTTCAGTTTGTGATCTCTTAATATAAAGCAGTGTCATCACAGGCTGCATACATTTTTGATAATTGTCTGAATTATTTGATCCCAGTCGCCATATTGAAATATTAGGATAGAGGAATATTGTGATATTTTTTTTTTTACTTTATTTAGAAAAAATAGTTGTAGGAATAATATTTTTATTCCTTACAGTATTAACAAAACAAATAATTTAAAAATGACAAGGAATTATTACCAATAAAATAGATTCAAAGATGATGATAATGATAATACTAATAATAATAGTACATGAATGACGGGTTGTGTTTGTGAGATCAAGTATACTACTTGAGTCATGTCTACAGTCCTGCCTCAGAATGTTTTCTAATTGGATGAAATCTATATATCATAGATCCATAGAGACTCTTAGACCTCAGTCTTACCTGTTCCTGCAGGACCAGCTGGAGCTCCACCCATGCTCATACCCAAAGCCTGGGCTAGGGTGATGTAGCACCTGACCAGACATCATAACATTAAGAATGCACTTCCTCACAAAGCATTTTTCATTTTCCCTCACATTCAATTCATCACACAATGAAACTAATATGATATGATTTCCCACAGCGAGGTTGGAGGTCAGCTAGAGAAGTCTGCCCCTGAAGCTGGTTGGGATTCAGCACCTTGCTCAAGGACACTTCAGCAGAGAGGATGACTGACAATGGGACCTGACCCAGGCCCTTGAGCTAAACATTGTTCTCCTGTCCTTTTCCTGCATGACTGACCTCTAGTCAAAAATCATGGTAAAACTGTACTTCCAACAAATGCGTCCTTCAGAGGATACAGAACAAGTCACACCATCACTGCTATGTAAAAATAATATTTTATAATCACCATATGCATTCATGTGATAGTACTTCCAACTTTGCTCAATCTGACACAGACTAATCAACTAGAAACTAGTGTTTGAGACAGGGAAAGAAAGCCGTGAGAAAATCTGGGTGGTCTTGGTGCCATTGGCCATGAGGCCAGCCTGCCACTTCTCTGGAGACTTGCTGTCTGCTGGTTGCTCCCTCTCTGCTGCTGTCTCCTCTCATCTCTTTTTCTTTCTGTCTCTTCTTATATTCCCCTCTGCGTCTGTTTAGTCTGACACTGGCTGTTGGTGGGATTCTGCCTACCTCCCACTGTCTCATTCTCTTCCTCTCTCTCTGTCAGTCACATCTTCTGTCAGTGACAGAGGTGAGGTGATGAACACTGCAAAAGTGCCTCCTACTTCCATCTTTCTCTTTCTCTATTAAAAGCCTGTGCAAGGTGGGAACAAACACCTAGCCAATCAGAGAACATATTACATGCATGCTAAAAATAAATACGCTAATAAATTCTGAGGGGTGTCTGGAAGACCTTTATGCCTATACACGATCTTATGTATAAACATTTGATATGCATTCATTTTATCAATAGGTAGTAATTTATATTGTTTAAAGAGGGGAGCGAACAGAGCATATCTGCTCTCTATCTATCGCTCTCCTCCTCCTCAAGTCCAGTCATCAGTCAGCCATAGAATATACAAACTGTTTTCTGAGTTGCAGTACAGTGTATGTTCACTGTATTATCAGTTCATTATGCATCTTGGGGAAATAAGTGGCCATTCTTAGATTGGTGCTGAGGGCATTTCAGATGTGCTCCGCCTTTGCATGTATTGGTATTTGTGGAGGAAGGGAAAGCAGAGTTTGACTCATTACCACCACTGAGATGCCCTTGAGCAAAGCTGCTCAGTGGCCAGCAGATCAGACTGTGATTATACTGGGCAGCTTCCGGATGTGATGTAATCAGGACGTTAGTGAGAAAGAGAACATAGCTGACAGTGAAACTCCCCTTTAGGAAATAAAAGTGAAAGACGTTGCCACGTTGAGAGAATGAAGGTGATACTTTTGAACAGTCTTTCCTTGCAGACATGATGTCACAACTGGCCAATCAATATAATTATTCCTATCTTATTTCATTGAAAAGTATGAATATATTTTGTAGTGTGTTGAAACAACACACTGACACAATTTTCTGTAGGTCTGTTAATTCTGTAATTAACTGTTAATTAAGTTAAAAAATATGAATGTGTGTGCTTTATCAGTTATCTGTTGACAGTACTTGCTGCTCAGTACAACAAAGTACATTCTTGCCATTTTAATGATGTGTGTGTGTGTGCGCGTGTGTGTGGTGTTAATGGGTGGACCTCTACCTGTCAGTTAACGGTGTAATGACGAGTCTTTCAGTGCAGCCCAGGAATTCATTCTGGTAGACAAAGCCCACGTCTGTGATGTTGATGATCATCTTGTCTGAGTCTTCATTGAAGTAGAAACGGCACTGCTTCAGCCACTCAAAGTCGTTGGGGCTTTTGACATGGAGCCGGCACTGGAGGAAGAAAGGGTAAGATTATAGGGGAGGAGAGAAAAGAAGATGGATGGAGAGACAGGAGTGAGAAGAGGAATAGGAAATCGAAGGGTGCCATTCAGGGGATAATGTGAGGTGAGAGATAAAAGCACGAAGAAAGGGAAGGATGAGTGGAAGGACAGCATGCATGAGGGAGCATGAGGTGACAGGAAGGTTACATTAGGAAGGTGGATAGAAGAGCAGAGGCAGGTAAGGGAAGCATGAAAGAAAAGAGGTGAGAGTTCAGGAGAAGATAATGAAGTGAAAGGAAGGTAAAGGGGAGGAGAGAATGATGCCAGGAATGAGGTAAAGCAGTACAGTGATGAGACCAGAGAGGAAATACAAAGAGATAAAAGGAGAGAAAAGATGACGGGAGTTTTGAGTTATTAGGGAAGTTAGATGAAGAAGACAGATGTTTGGAGAAATAGGCAGGACAAGGGCATTTTATTTGCAGGAGAGAGAAGATGGGGCTTTGCCTTGAGGAGAAACTTCAAAGTCCTCTCTTTTCCTTTTAAATATCACTGGGCTGCCACTGAGAACGGTTTGAAGAACATTTGGTATTCTTACGCCCCAATCCTGGGGTATCTGATTATCAAATGCAGTTTTACAAAAGGATAGCTATCTTGACCGAAGGTTTTGATGAGATGAGCCTGTTTGATTGGTCCAGCGTGGCTCAGCACACAGGGCTGTCAAACAAAAAGTTAAGCACAACTCACCAGGTCATCAAATATGTCCCTCTGGTGGACATGGATGGTGATGAGGGTCTCGTACTTGGTCCTCTCCACCGCCTCTAGGTCTCTTGTGGTCATGTCAATCAGTGTGTTGAGCAGATCCAGGAAGACCTGGTTGGTTTTGGCCATAATGCGCCGATCATATCGAGCATTGGTCAGAGCCTCCTCAGAGTCTCTAGTCCATATCATCTGGATGCCTAACAAGCCCACCTAGATCGATCACAAAGACGTGTGGTGATCACATCACTGTCATCGTTAACTCACAGAATCCTTGCTTTGAAAGTGGTTCTTTGAATCGTGATATGATCTACCTGAGCAGGGAAGGAGTTGAGGAAGTCGATGAGCTGGAAGCCAGAGTCCTGGATGGTCAGAGCTGCTTGTCGGATCACCAGGTGCAAAGACCTCTGGGATTCCTTCAGCAGAGCGCTGAGCCAAACCTCAACATTTCCCTCTGCCGTGACAGGACGCTCCAGCTCCACAGTCTCCCCTTCCCGTGACGATACCGCAAGAATACGGTCGTATATCTGAGAGAGATGACACGCTTCACTGAGTAGTCAAACATAGATTATCCTATTTCACTTGAGATGTACAGTAAATAATATGACACATACATGTTCAATATGTACTTAACAATCTTATTAGACCACCATACAGTGTAAGATGTTTGTCACAGCTGCCTTAAAGACTATTCTTGATTAATTCCTGACTTCTCAGAGAATTCCAGCATTCTGGCTCAGTTTTGGATATAAAAATTAATGTCAATTCAGTTTGAAATTCCTCACTCCAGCTCAAAATGGTGTTTGTTTGTTGCAACCACTTCCCCCACGACTTCTTCATTGTGCAGATAATCTAATGTCTTCGACACTGACCTATCATTCTCTAAGGAGCTCCATAAAAAATTCACCTTGTCATGGAATCGGACACATTTGATGTTGTCAAAGACGTTGAGAAGGTGGGCCTGGATGGTGTGGGAGTCAGAGGCCTGGCCCAGGATCTCCAGCAGTGCAGGGTCAGAGACAAAGAAGAAACGAGGAAACAGTAGACGCTTCTTCTCCAAATAGCTGTTTGACAGCACAATAAAAAAATCAAATGTTATCTGCCATGGCCTGTCTGTCAAAGCACCCTGTGTTAGAAAACACACACACGTACAATGGCTGTCAGCAAAACACAAAAAACACCTTCTTATCGCAACAGTGCTTTGAGTAACATTCAAATTACTCACCAGTAAATAGTCGTGAGTTGATTAAGATTTCAGTTCGGTGTACTCACCCTGTGAGTGACTTCTGGCACATCTCCAGCTGCTCCAGGAGGTGAGGAAGCAGCTGTCCCATAGTTTCATCTCCCACACATGACTGCACTACATTGGGCATCTCGTGGGCTCGCATCATGATCTTCACCCATGATTTGTCGATGTTAGAGAACCGCTTTGCTTCCTAAAAACGTTAAATAGTCATCTGATTCATCAGGGGGTGTATTTGCTTTGTTAACAGTCAAGTATGCACTGTAAAAAAACAATATATGCATTGTATATATAACAAATATGACTAATTCACTGTGATATAATCTACCTTGGGCAGCTGTTTAGCAATGTCTCCACCCACAAACACGGCCTCCAGGTAGATCCAGAGGTTCTGGACGGTCATCCAATTTTCTATGATGTCAGTGGTGTTGGACAGATTCTGAACCCACTTCTGAATCTGAGCTTTAAATGGGGTGTTGTACCTGGAAAATATGTTACATGCATGTAAGCCTTAAATTATACCACTTAAGATTGCTGTGAAGTCTACAAGGCAAGAAAGTAAAGTGTTTAAATGCATTTTAATTTAATGTCACTCATCAAAATCCTACTGGAGAGAATGAGAATCAACATAAACATACCTGTTGCTCATTAGAGAGCCCAAAACCATCAGGCTGTCCTCCATGCTGGTAATGATCTCTGATGTGCTGTCTCCTCTCAGAAGCAGCTCTCCGCGGGTTTTAAAGTTGGCAAATGTAAAAGTCTTGTTGTCCCACTCGGCGATCACCTGCTTCAGCTTCTGCTCAATATCACGCTCTTTCACCGCACTGATACAGATATCCTGCGGAAAGACGCCAAAATGTGTGTAAAAAGTAGTGAAAACCTAGTAATAATAGTAGTACATTAGCATATACATTACATATCAGAGGAAGTGTCAGCATGACAGTCACAAAACATTCACAAAGAGAATTACTACATTACCATACATCAACATACTTATCATTAGCATCTATCATCTATGTTGAAATTATCTCCAGCCTTCCTTTTTCCACACAAAATCATCATCATTACTGTCAACCACCTTTTGAAACTGTGAATAGTTTGAATAAATCAAAGAAAAATACAAACAAGCTTTCCATTAAGACATGCTGAGATGATTTTTATAATCAGAGAAAGCATTTTTAGTGCTGACAGCTGATTTAACGGCCTGAATTGTGTAAATATTAAGGTACACAGCAGCTTGTCACATTGTATCTTAAACTCATGCTTTATGTACAATGCATCAAAAACAACTTTGGGAATATTGCTAAAATAATATATGTTTGAAAGCACTATACAAAAATAAAGGCACTTTTCTGTCTCTTAGTCTGTGTAGGTAGCCAGCTGTTCATTCTCACCTCAATCTCCTCTTTATACTTGAGCAGAGGAGCCTCCATAATGTTGCGTAGCTTGAATGCATCGTTTTCCACCTCAAAGGTATGCCCAGTCACCTTTGCACAAAACAGACAGAGAGTGTAAATTAGTGTCTATTCATTCCAAATGTCAAGACAACAGCTGATGTTATTGTTATTACTTTATTACATGAAGTGCTGATGATTGCTGGCCTTGTCTCACTGACCTCAGTGATTCTCTTCCAGTGGCGAGTCATCATAGCTTTGTTCGTCATGAGTTCCAACAGGGGGCAGCATTCACTGAATTCATCAATTGTTTTCTTCAGGTCCATAAAAGCTTGCCACTCCTTTAGAGCGCGAGGCAGCTTGCGACACCTGTTAGTTCAATGACAAACTCATGGCTAATGACTGTCTTACAAACTAGAGATTAATTATGACCTTCGCCAAGGAGGTTATGTTTTCACCAGAGTTAGTTTGTTTGTTTATGTGTTGGTTTGCAAAATAACTCAAAAAGTTACAGACAGATTTTGACGAAATTTTCAGGATTGGTCAGAAGTGGCCTAACTTAAAACTGATTCATTTTTGGTGGTGATCGGATGCGATTCAAGGTCATCAAGGTCAAATGAAAGGTCACGTCATAGTAATGTATGGGAGATTTCGCATATTTCTCAACACTCCAGGGTGTACAATTTTCAGCCAATCATCACCTAATTTGGTATGTAAACTAATATAGGAATCCAGAAGTCACCGATTCAGTTTGGTCAAGATCAGTAAAAGGTCAAGGTCACCAAGGTCAAATATGTGTTTTTAACCATAACGTCATGTAGGAGGCGCTAGAGCAATGCAACTGGTCTGAAAATATCTGGAAAAGAATTCTCAAATTGTATTTGCAAAGTTTTACTGGTATTTTGGTCTTTTTAGAGAAAAAAAAATAAAACGTACATGATATTAATGTGAATACAATGTTAAATGTGGGTTTCAAGGTGCATCAAAATCACCACATTCACTCTTGGGCCTTGTGGGCTTGCAGGAGTATACACTCCCTCAGAATGCTGCCTTGGCGGAGGTCTGCACTCTGAGTGCTTTTCTAGTTCTGCATGAAACAGTGCCAAAGCTGCATATCTTTGTCCCTTTGAAACATGAACTAGCACAGTAGTGCAGTGTATCTAGCCCTGCATCACATACAGTAGCTGGTAATAGCTTCAGGGGTCCCTGGAGCAGCCTGAGCTGTTCTAAACATTAAGTCCTGCCTATGTCCCTTGAGATTCTCAATAAAAACAAAATTATCTAAGTTTGTGCCGTAGGTTTCTGTTGTTAGAGGGGGCATGAGCAAATGGAAAGGCAAAATCTTATTGTTATGAAGTTTAGTGTTTTTATGAAGCTACTGTATGTGCTATCATGATGCTGGGCGTTGGGATGTTTCACATATGATTGTATGTTCTGTGGAACTGCAGGACAGAGTCCAGAACAAATTTCCCTACAAGGATATTAGTATCTTATCTCTTAAAACTGACAGACAGCATTGCTACCAGAGGAAGGAACTGTCAGCACAGACTCCCTTACTAACTGATCACAGCCATCAGCTAGCTTCATGCTGTCAGGAGAATACAAAAAACTATTCTTTCCTCTCGATGGAACACCTTTAACTTGTATTCTCTATGCCTCCTTCCCATTCAATTTCCATTTTACAATAAATGAACCCCTGTAGAGGACAGAGTGCAAAGATAAACAGAGATGGAGATGGTGAAATTGAAATACTTCTGATCATTCATGCAGTGCTTCATGAAAAACATTTTATGGGATTATTCTAGGGAGAGGATTTTGTATCAGTCTTTGAATTTGATGGTCATCATTTTAGCCTCATTGCTACAAAAGCCACTTTTTCAGTTTAATCAGTGAAACACATTATCAAGTTTTGTTTTTTTTTTGGCCTGGTTTTGTTTGTTCCAGTTCAGTAGGGGGTGCATTATATTTTCTTGAAGCGTCACTATCTCTTTCACCTCCAGTTTTAGGTTAAAACAGCTGAATAGTGATCAGTTATATTCACTAAAAAGTATAGAGTCACAGTAAATAAACTGCCTAACCTTGTCTGAAAGTCCAGTAGCTCGTTATTGATCCTCTCAATGTGGATGTCAGCCCAGAGGATATCATAGTACCCATTGACTGTTTCGATGACATTGTTGTAAAGGCCGTACAACTTCTGCAGCAGAGCCAGCTGTTTCCTAATCTCCAACAGCTGGGGATGCTGGGTAACAGGGAGTCCAAACAGCTCCTCTCCTCCTGTATAAGTGATGTACTTCCTGAACAGGTTGTCAAATCGATTCTAAAGAGGAAAAGAATGGCAGCAAATTATCACAAATCAGCACAGCACTAAACATTTTAACAATATACCTAATTCAGCTGCCACATTTGCAGCCATTGTGCTTTTGCAGATGGCATTTTACACAAATTTAGCATAAAATTGCAGAACACATAATCCTTCTTATCGCATAACTATCATGTAACTGGCTTTGTGGGGAGCAAGGTTGATTTCCAAACTCAAATTACAAACACATTAGCTGGCAGATAATAACAGTGAATGGACTTAATTATTCAAATCGTCAGTAAAGGGAAGAGGAATCCCTCTGTTTTTATCGTCTTCTGGAGGATATTACTGTAGGGTGCTGTATCCAGTACAGATTGGAAAGAGATGACTTTATTTGATTTGACTTAACAAACCTGGAACATGATGAGTCTATCACTGGCATCCTGAGGAGTGAGCCCCACCACCATAGGACCGTCCTAGAGCAAAGTGGGAAAAGTTACATCTATGGCTGCATCCCAATTCCCTTTTGCTGCTAATAATCACCAGTGCAGCATTTTTTTCTGTCTCTCTGTAAGCCCGCCTAAACTATTTAAATGTTGATATTTTATTAAATGAACAAATCTATATTGATACTTTCATATAAAATAAAAATACATATGCAGATCAAATGCACCAATATAGCATTTCTACTGCCCAAAAGACATTTTATTTAATAAGCTGTGTTATGATTGTATACCATAGTCTTGTATGTCATGTAATGTATTTATTTACTTATTTATTTATTTTTAAAGCCTAATATAAAATAATTTAAAAAAAATGTAAATAACCTGAGGGAAAGTTAGTGTCACACTGTTGTTGGTGGCTAGGACTGTCTCAGAGTTTGTATCTTGCATTTCCTGTCTCCTTTCTCCTTTACCTTGTCATAATCTTGGTAAAAGTGTTGACAGTCTTCCAGGAAGGTCTCCACATTGCTGACCAGCTCTCCTCTGAAGTTGGGCTGCAGGGCCACCAGCTCATTTTGTACCTCTGTGCTCCGGGACAGCAGCTTCTCCCAGCTGTAGCGCAGTGTATCCACCTTATCAGCCTCCTCTTTTGCCACTGTTAGCTCATATTTATGAAGCATGGCATAAGACTCCTGTGGAAACAGGAACGAGAATAAACATGCCTTTCAGCTTACATCATCACTTTCGCAATTACTCAAACGTTTATGTAAATATGAATTTAAATTCCTGTATTTCCTCTGCACTGCCACTGGCATTTTGACAAAGGCCTTAACCTAAACACAATATTGTGACCTTCATGTACACATTTTCCATTTGAAACCCATTTCACTATATTCTTAGGGGGCGGCACGGTGGTGTAGTGGTTAGCACTGTTGCCTCACAGCAAGAAGGTACCGGGTTCGAATCCCGGGGCCTTTCTTTGTGGAGTTTGCATGTTCTCCCCGTGTCTGCGTGGGTTCTCTCCGGGTACTCCTGCTTCCTCCCACCATCCAAAAACATGTATGGGGATTAGGTTAATTGGTTAATTTAAATTGACCGTAGATGTGAATGTGAGTGTGAGTGGTTGTCTGTCTCTATGTGCCCTGTGATGAGGTGGCGACTTGTCGAGGGTGTACCCGGCCTTCCGCCCTAAGACAGCTGGGATAGGCTCCAGCCCCCCCGCGACCCTATGAGGATAAACGGTAGATAATGGATGGATGTATTCTTAGGAAACATCCAAATGTTGCTGAAATGCTTTCTTGAACACAACAGAAAATATGTCATCCTCTTCCCACTGTATGCGTTTGAGTGCATGGAAAGTGAATCAGGAACCACTATGCTGTATGAAAGACGCATTGCTGTGTTTACCTCTATGGGCCCGACTTGAAAATCAATATTAATCTGGTGCTCTCTGATCTCCTTGAGTGACGCCATGGCAATGCGAATGTCATCCAGGTCTTTGATCTGCCTATTCAGTTTCTTTCCTGCTTCATCAACAAAAGCAAAGATCTGCTCCATGTCTGAGCGATATTTCCTGTTACAATAGAGTCCGTAGTCCACCATCCAGCTCTTGGTTTCCGCAGTGAGGGACATCTTCAGGTCAGCTGGTACAAAGGAACACACATGAGCATGCAGAGATCACTGATGGATTGATGTTAGTGTAAGGTTTTCTTAAGGTGTTGTACGGAAAGTACCAAGGTCAGCTATTAACAGTTCTAGTTGGAGCAAAGTATTGCAGCTCTAACCTGTGAATAGCGCCAAAGCCCCGACAGTTATGTACTCTGGTTCAGAGTTTATTTCCAGCTCCAGATCTCGATAGAAAAGAATCTGGCTCTCAAACTCTGACAGCAGAGGACTTCCCTGCATAAATCTGTAAAAACACAAACCAAAATACTGTTTCCACTGGCAGCAATGGAAATGCATGGAAATAAAATTTATCATACTTTCGCATGGTGTCTTCGCGGTCCTTTCTCCAGATGTGATGGTAACGGCTAAAACGGTCCAGAGCAGTCATTACTTCCTGGACAATGATATGTATAAAAAAATCTTTTTATGGGAGATTACAGATACTATAAATGTCACAGTGCAGTCAAATTATTGTATGTAATTTTTTTTGTTTCTACTTGAGTCTCCAACTGCTTCATTGAAGGGTGTGTACCTTTTTGGTGGAGCTGATTGAGGAGCTGAGAACAGACACTAGTTTGACTATCTCCTTGTTCTCAGAAACACTCTTGTGGTAGTTTCTTGCTTGGAATGGGAGAGCCTGGACAGATGCTGAAATATCTGAGGTGTTGCCATCTGAAAAAGTAAGGAGTTTTATAAATTTATGTTGTGAATGCACAGAGAGGAAGAGCTAAACATTAGAAACAGCTTGGTTTTCAGTATGAATCCTTCATTTGTAACTATGCATGAAGGATTGTTCAGAGAATGATTCATCAAACATAAAACGCCTGAAAAAACCTTTGATCATCATATGTGACTAAATCATTATTTGACTCTAACGTGCTTAAACAACGTGTTCATATTCTGCTCTTCAAGCCAAATCAATCCCTGTGAAACTTTATTATCCATTTCTCACAACATTACCTCCATGTTAGCTGAGGTGCAATGTGACTGAAAGGGCTGCGCTACCCGAAATAGGTTTTAAAATTGCTTCTGTCTGAATGTGTTCCTCCCAAAGCCACTGACATATTCATGTCATTTCCATCAACACATCTCTACCTGCTCCTAGTCAGATGTGGCTTTGCTCTGCTGAGCTGTGAAATAAGGACATCTGAGTATCAAGTGAGTGTTGCCCAGCAGCTAATGATCAATGTTCTCATCTGTATGTTGGAAACAATATGGATAAATCACTTTGAAGTCAGTGTTGAGTTGTTCTCATGTCCTGTCATACCAGCCAGACTCCTGTATGTTGTTGCTCCATCCTCAGATTCACTCTCAGAACTGTCCTGTTTCAGAGCTGCCACCCGTCTTTCATTCATTTTCCTCTGCAAAGGAGAAATAAACCAGAATAATGACTTTGGCTACTGTCGGCTACAGGACCATAAAATTACCAGTGCGAAATTTACAATTATGGGGAGGGTTCTTCATAAGTATAAACCTGCTACTTGTCACAAATAAGTGCTTCTTTTATCAGATGAAACCCACCTTGGAGATCCTTTCTTTGCTCCACTGGCTGACTCCTTTGCTGACACTGACTACACACTCTACAGCCCGGTTTAAAGCCTGCTGGACCTCCTCCTGAGCTGGAACCATGGCGATGTTGGGGATGGAGAGGATCACATTGACTCTGAAGATTGCCTGCTGACTGCTGCTTTTGCCATGACTGGGTGAGTCACCCTCACCTACAAAGATATGTTGTGATTCACTGATGGGCATTTCATGAGCTCAGTGGACAGAACAGGCTATCATCAACCCCACAGATCATAATTTATGGTATTCAATATAGCTCATGTGGAGCACTTCAGCAGGAGAAGGATAATTGTTTCATTATATTCATATTTGTTTTGCACCACTTGACTGGGTGTCATGATTGAATTAAAACAAAAGGCAAGCTCTTATACAGTATGTTTTATATTAAGAGAAACCACAGTACGAAGAGCAAAAACGATTATGTAAGACCCACCCAAGAAATGCACGAGCGAGGAGGCGTGAATGCGTTTGCGTAGCATTTCCAGGGTGTTGCGTGTCAATCTGAGCAAAGCATCCACTAAGCGGTGGTTGAAGTGGGAGAGCAGCTCCTGAGCTTCCTCCTCCATCACCTCCATCAGGTCTCGCTTCTTCTTCCTCCTCACCAAAGGAGAGGAAGGGCCGACGCTGGCAGGAGGGAGCAAGGTGTTTCTGGAGAAGAGACGGCCCTCTGAGCGGCCTTCATCTTCACCTGAGATGCACATTTATGGAGAACATGAACCCCTTTAGATACAGCTCTAACATGGCACATTTAACATTAGCATGCCTTGTTGTAGTTAGTCCCATCACATCACCTTCTATTTGATCTCAAAAGGAAAACATTAGCATACCCTCACTGTCAATGTGCTCTATTATCTTGCTCTCAGCGCAGCTTTCTTCCTCAACCTTCTCCACCTCCTCTCTCTGATTGTGGTCAAACTCCAGCAGCATGTTGATCAGTTCATTCGCAGCCTCCTCCACTAGTGAGCTCTTGGTGTGGAGACTCTGGGCTTGTTTTATGCACAGCTCCTTTACAAATACATATACAGGACATGTACATTATATTTGCTCGATGTGCACTGAAGCACAGCATTAGCTGGAGGATTACAATAAAAGTCTTTGTATAGATTGTCTTTTCTGGACACAAAGGGCGCATGATTAACAGCATAAAACAGGAAAATTGCAAGGACATTATTCATTGCCTTTCAAGTCCTTTTAATCTAACTCTACATACAGATCTATAATGAAGTTATCTGGGCACCAAATGAGTAATGACCACTTCAATTATTGTCAATGATTTCTTCACAGTCGTGGACATCCCATGGTGTGCTCATCCACAAAGGGTGCTACAAGATGTACTGTATAATGTTTTCATGAATGGAAGGCATGGTAATCTATACATGCTGTACAAAATTCACCATTCATTTAATTGATAATCAAGTGAATGCCTTCAGAGAATACAAAACATTAAAAGCATTGGAAAGTGTTAATTGCATTACAGCCCCTTTGCATGTAATTACAATTTTTATGTCGTCATGACATCTTTCAAATTATAGCAAGCGGATGAGTCGGGGGTGTTGCATAACTCAGGAGCTGGGCTTAATGAAACTATAACTACAGACAGTCTGAAACAGTAAATGGAATTATTTACCCTGGTCGTCTGAACAAACTCCTCACAGGTGACGGGTTCATCCTCTGGCAGAACACACAGTGTGGATGTGCTCATCTCCTGCAGTACCGCGTCTATCCTAAACTCCACCAAGTCGTTCACCCTGTCCATCAGCAGCTCCAGGTCAACTGCAGAGAGATGAGAGAAATGTGGGTCACAGAGAGTGACAACATAAACTGTGCATAAGGTCATTATGAGAACACACGAACAACAAGTCCAAACAATGAGTCAGTTTATGTAAATCCTATCAGATGCTGCCAGTGCCAGCAGGTGGGTCAGTGATCTGGCTGGATGTTTTGCTTACCCAGAGCCTTGTCAATGTGGCCGAGGTACTTGTCTATGTTCAGAGATGTCCAGTTGATGGAGGTCAAACCCGGCTGTATAGCCTCATCCACCTGTCAGATCAGTGATGATGATGACGCACTTTGTACGGTAGTTCATGTGCAAAGCCAGATTCATGAGTCACATGTGAGGTTTGTTGTATGTATCCCTTTATTCATTCTATTATTATATTATATCACATTAAGCATCTCCACCAAAATTAAATCTCTTCACCACTATGTTTCTATATTTACATGTTCTGCATCCGACACTCACAAAGAGCAACGCTACATAAATGAGCTTATAAATTGTATATGTAAATAATTAAATATTTTACCATTAATTTCCATCTAGATCTTGCACAGTTACAATTATGTTAATCATTAATTTGGAACGCTAATATCCAATAAATAAATGAAAAAAATGACATTATCAGAAACACATCTTACCTTAGCTACATGGGGCATGGCCAGCTGTTCAAAAGCACTCTGAATCTTCGCCCGCACTCTTAAGTTCTCACTCAACATCAACTGGAAGAGGAAAAATATTAATATAGGATATATACTCACTCAGTGTTGATCTGTGGAGAGTACCACTGAAATGTATGATCTTTATATAATGTATACACCATTATGTGTGGGGCATCCTTTTGTGCTTCCTCATAAATCAACTTTGCCACCTCATATTATTTCTTTAATTTGTATGTATTTGCAGATGTGCACCACTGTGTGAAATATCCACCTGCAATTTATTGTAGTTCTTTTTCAGGACATCCTGTTTCTGCTGCAACAGAGCAGCAAAAGGTGGGATCTCCAAATTCATCCTTGTCATGCAGTTTGCTTCCCTGATCTGGGTCAAAATCTCTGGGTCAAAGTTCACAAACAGCACCCCTGTCTCTGGAGACCTGACCAGCAGAGAGGCCTGCAGGCCCACCCGGGCATCTTCCATCTGAGCAGGTATTCAAGGTGGGTTGAGTAAAAAAGTAAAGAGTAAAAAGAAAGAAACACTGGTGAAAGATAGAAGGCACTGGATGTGGATAAAAGAAACTTATGTGCATGTTGTATATGATGGGACTATCCATATATATCCATATATAGCTATATCCATAACTTATGTTCATCCCCTTACGTTTTTCATCCAGCTGTGATGGTAGAGCATCTCAAACTCCAACAGGACCCTTGCTACCCTGTTAAAGTTCCTGATGATCCTCTTGGCCTCTGGTGTGGAAAGAACACCAGGATGCTACACAGGGATATAACAGTATGTATAACTTTAGAAAAAATCACTGGCAATTCTACAGTGAAAACAAAAACAGTATAGTCAATAATACTGTATGGCAATCTCAACATTGTCACGTTTTACTGTAGAGAGACGGGAATTCAATATTACCTGTTGAAAGAGATCCATAGGACCCTGGATCCTGCTGGACAGCTGTCGAGCCCACATGATACGGCCCGCCACAAGGGGCAAGTCCCGGCCAATGGGGGGGTCCAGTTTCTGCTTCATGTAGATGCGGGACACCATTTCAATGTCCCGGCCATAATTCTGCAGAATGCGCTGGTACTTCTCGTCAATGCCAAGGTCTGGGATGCTCAGTCTGTTTTTGGTGAGTCCATAAATAAACGTAGAAATTATTATTATTATAAGAAAATAACTAAAAAGGAAACACACAGATATAGATAATAGCACAGCAATGGGACCTTATTTCATTTGAGCTTTTTTTGATTGTAGACGTGCCAGTAAATAGTGCAAGTGAGCCAGTATGCACAAAAAGGACTCTGGAACTGGCAAACCCTTGAAATGCAGCAATTATGCTATTAGGTACACCTCTGTTTAATTTCATGAAATATCAACAGTGAGAGTCCTCCACTTCAGAGTCCTGCAGTTAAATTTCATTAGATTGGATACTCCTTTAAACCTGAGCTGACATACAAATGCAATTGACTATTGTTAATTAGGTGGCAGGATAGAGAAGAGCAATAGCAGATTCCAGTACTGAGGACCACACTGGATAAAACTGCAAATAGTTATTTAGATGAACATGCATTGGATGACACAAAAAATTGGTTACCTTTCAAATTTCTCCAGCACATTTAGAGCTCTCTCTGTATTTTGAATTTTTTCAAAAGTGCTATCCATGAAAGTCTTCAGCTGATTCTGTAAGCACAAATAAAATAAACAAAAAATATTTCCAAAAGAGACAGCAGAGTAGAACTATTAAATACAAAACTGATTAGTTGTGTCTGTAATATTTAACTCACATGAAGCTCAGAGGTGCTTTTGCAGAATTCGTCGTAGTCAACATCAAAGTCAGTTCTTCGCTGGTCTAAGAAACTGTAATATTTTTTCTTCATGTTGAGCACAATAGCCTATCACACACACAAATAGACAAGCATACAAACACAATACGTTTGTTACTAAATCAAAAATGTCAATGTTCTGCTGCTGTCAAACCCAAGCTGGAAAATACTGCTATTCTGTTATTAATTATTCTTTAATCCCACTTCACATTGATGTTGGTAGCATTTCATCTTAGTTGTGGGTTTTAAATAGCAAAGGACAAACATTGTACATAGTGGAAATTTAACACCAATCAAACCAAAGTTTACCATAAATGATGTATATACTTAAGAGTTAATTCCTGTAAGAGGAGATGTCTGTAATCAATTTTAATCCAGCTTGGGTTGTGAAGGAACTGATGGAATTACAGTATGAAAGAATGGAAAACATTTGCTAGTAAGCTGCTGGAGAAAAAAACTGAACAACGCCAATCAATGGAGCAAAATGTTGAAGTTAGTTAGCAGTTAGTATTCTAATATTGTGGTAAAATATATATATATATATATATATATATATATATATATATATATATATATATATATATATATATATTAATTTTACCACTGCATTCTCTCAACTATGATAATCATGCACCATGCATTACTAAAAGCTGAGGACTGCAATGACACATTACCTCCCATTTTCCCTGCATTTCTGCAGTCTGTATATCCAGTGAAGCAGAGAGAACCAGAGAGCTCACATAAATATACACTCAATGAAAAAAATCTAAACACAGATGACACAATCATGTGCAATTCAAGAAATTCCAGTGTTATTTTCTGTGATATATTCTGTGAAATATTCTTTACAAGCTTGCTCTCTTCTTCTTCTTTTCCCTCTTCTTTTTTTACTCTATGCCATCAATGAATGGCAGTGGGAATATAGACCCAGCTGGATAGCCGTAGCATTTCAACAGTTAATGGAATGCCTCTTAACAACTATCTGATGTGACAATATGCTCACTTGAAACCTGGTGGCCATGGTTTCAAGTCCTTCTATCTTGGAGTCCTGCAGGGCAGAGTAGGTGGAAATGGTGCTGAACATTTCCAGGATCTTGTTGAGTCGTCGCTGGAACGTGTCAAACTTTCCAAAAATGTACATCTCGCTGAAGTCAAACTGTCTCTCTGAGGGAGTCTGCTCCAGTTTCTTCTTGGTTTTATGGAAATATAGCTGATACTCCTGGATGACAAAGAAACCACAATTTAAACAGAAAAACTAGGACAGATAAATGATTGGCATTAATGGTGTACTCTACTGATACACAGTACCTGGTTTAGGTGGATGGCAGCTTTGATTTTGTCAGCCACAGCTTGCTGAGGCTGGTCCCATATTGAATTGGAGCCATTATTGGTGATATACGCCTTGCAGGCTGTGATCATCTGGTTTGTCACCTGGAGGGATTGATGGGTATAGAAAAATGAAGATATGTATCTGAAATCACTGTGGAGCCAAAGAACCTGAGACTAAACATGTGGAGGAGGTAGCTAAATATTTGGTGCAATAGTGCTCTGACATGGTTTATGAATCTTTTTCACATTTGTATTCTATTCATCTAGTCTTATAAATCAGTCACTTGTACTTTGGGATGTTGGAAATGGAAATTTCACAAAGCAATCCCTTTGTTCTTAATTCTTGTTTTTCACTCTGGGTTAATTTAACAATGGCCTTCGTAGGCAAACATTCAATGTTTCAATGGTTCATTTCATTTATCCAAGAAAATAACAGCTCTCTGGGTTAAATGAAGACAATATCCAGACTGTAGGCAGCCAGCACTGTTGAATCCTATTGTTGATTAAAATACATATCATCCACTTCACCACTGTTGCATTGTGCTGTGTTGCAGCGAGCCCTACCTTGACAAAAAGTGATGTAATCTTTTCTGATGTGTTGTAGTAGCGAGAAATGCTGTGAATCATCCTGATGGCATTGATCAGACCTGGGATTGCATCCACCATGGATACCTGGGGTGAAGCAGAAATTATAGCTCGATAGTGTTTGTAATTACTTGCACACATTCAAGGATAATTCAACATGGATACGGTACATTTGGTTTGTTTTTCATGAAGCATCTTTACAGAGATTAAAGTGTTTTTCTCACAGGGTCACTGTTGTAGAGAGGATCACAAAACTTCTCCAGGCTGTAGAGGTACTTGACATTATCTTTGGCCTCGTTGGCTGCATCGGTGATCCTGGTGTCCAGTTCTCGCCATGACTACACAAACAAACTCTTACTGCATTTAATGTAAGACTGCATCACACTGAACATTACAGATTAAGATTAAGAAAAACAAGATTAGCACATCGAGAAGTCAGAATCAAAATAGTGTCCTATGAAGCAGAAAAATCAGTATATTGACTAAAACCAGTGACTGACCTTTATCAGCTTAGATTTGGCCATTAAGAGCACTCCCAGCACAGCCTTGACGTCAGGGCTCTTGAGTTGGTCCAGAAGGTAATTGAAGCGTGTCATTCGTTTCTTCCAGTGGTCCAGCTCAGCCCGAGGGCCAAGGTCATCAGCCTCCTTTCTCAGCTGGTCACTCTCAGCTAGAACCTGGAGATCAGAAATGCTTTATATCTCCTCACAGTCGAGTATTTTCTGGAGATTCTCCTCTGCTTTCTGTGACTCTCACATTTCCATTTCATCATTTTATCTTGGTTGTTTTGGATCCCTTCCCAGCGGACCTCGAGTTTTAAATAAACTATAAAAATTTGGAATAACGGTAATATGAAATCACACTATTGAATACTGCAAACTCAATTAAAATATATTTAAATAACTGTAAAATACAAAATAATACTTGCATCTGGACAAGCTTTGTTGATTTTTGGGATGAACATGTATTTGTTGCTCCATTTAGCATATACTATCCAGTCAAATTTTTGTGACAGACGCTAACATCTTACCACGTCTCACCTGTTCTATCTGTTTGATCCAGATTTTCATGCAGGCCTCGATCTTTTCTGTGGTCTCTGTGCTGTTGGCTGCTGCCATGTAGTCAGACGGACCTTTCAGCACCCTCAGGTCAAATGTGTCACATTCTTTCAAGGTAACCTGGAGGCAAGTCATGACATCGTTTATTTTTGCTGCAGTTTCTAGAATTTGTTTTGTCTGTGGATGAGCTGTTTTATACATCTCTGTGTGAAAGTGTCTTACTGCTTTAATGATAAAATGTTTCCAAATGTTCAAACAGCCATTACTTGTCTATATTAATCTAAATAACTTTCTGTGTTTTTGCAAAGCAATATAGGCTTCCAAGTACTGACATGGGTGTGATATCTTGTGGACAAATACTTAAATTAGCTTTTGATTGTAGCGACATCATTGGTGTTTTATAGTTGTTCTGAATAAATCTTGGGCTTTAACGATCAGTCCCTTCCTTACCTTTTCTTGCAGGCTCTCCTGAGCTCCAGCCAAAACAGACACAAAGCTTTCCAGCGATGATATGAAATCCTGTTTGACAGAATGTGCCCGGGGACTGGCCAGCTCCCCCCAGCCGTGGTTCATCTTCCTCAGTGTGGGGATGAAAATCTCAGAGAGCAACTGCTCCACACTTTTCAACAGACCCACCTCTGTTGTGTCCAACATATTGAAATTTACATCCTAGAAGGAGATACAAAAATATTGCAAAAAAATATGCAACAATTTGTTGAATCAAAAAATCTAAGGATACAACCATAACCATGGTTCTGTGATAGCATGAGTGAGATACCTCACTAGCCAGTAGCAATACGCTGTACCAATTTGTAGGAAAGGCTTTGCTTGGATCCAGATTTGCAGGATAAGGCTCAGATAACGAAACAAACATTCACAAATCTATAGTCATGTCCATGTAAATGCACAAATAACACACAAGACAGAATGACAGAGCTGTGGATCTTTGGATGAGGCAAATGGTACTGCATGGAAAAACACACACACATCTCTAGCAGAGTGTTACAGGGACAGATACAGGAAATCATTCCTGCCACACACCATTACACTTTACAATAAGACCCTGCCCTGATGTTATATCATAACATACTGTGCATCTTTACTTCACTGCACCTTACTGTTTATTTGCACTATGAATATCACGAGTCATAATTGTTTATCTGCATATACATTTTTATACTTCTGTCTTATAGTTGAAGTGTAAATAGTCAGACTTTTTTTTATATAGATTTTTTTAATACTGTGATTACTTTTCTTGCTAGTGCTGCAACATAATTTCCCAGGTTGTGATCAATAAATTAATTGTTTCTTCTATTTTTTCGGACCAAAAGCTGGTTTTGGTTGCAGACTTATAAACTGAGTACCATCTTGTTGTACTGAGAGTGCATGGATATATCTATCCCATGACAGGAGGGCTGTTTTGAACGAAAGCACCCTGAGATGCACCTGATCTAAGGTCTCAAATGATGACTGGGATAATGTGTCTCAGATGGTGGCCAGTAGATCTCATGATGGGGAAATCTGTTTCTACACCGTCTGCAGCCATCAAACACCTTTCATTAAGCAACGGGTCAGGGGGTGTTATCCTTCCTCTCCTTCTTGCTGTGAGTGTCTTGTAGTAAACATGTCCGTTTACCAGTGTGTGTGATTAGCTTTGCTGCTGACGGCAGGTGATCAGCAAGAATCAATAACCAGAACTGCCCTGTGGTCTCAGTAACATCTTGCTGTCTCTGGATGAAAAGGAGCTGTCTTCGGAAAGGAAAACATTTATCACACAAATGGGCTCAAATCACAGCCAAAGGAAATGTTCTTTTTTTTTTTTCATTTGAAACTTTCATCTTTTGTTACTGCTTGCCATTATCATTCAAGTAATGATGGCAAGCAAAAAAAAAGGTCCACCCTGAAAGTCATGACTTAATGCTCACAAAACAGCACAAATGGACTCACTCTGTGTATGTTCTCAGAGGTGATCGCCTTAGAGGTGTTGGCTCTGGTGAAGAAGACACACACACCAGTCAGCGCCACATCCCTCCCGTCTGTCACAAACACTTTAGATTTCTTGCTGCGACCAGGCTGCTGGGCAACAAGCTGTGAGGGTTCAGAGGCTGCTGCTGCTGCTGCTGCTGAGGCAAATAAATGGACAGACAAACAACACAAGGTATCATAACGAGCTTCATTTCTCACTGCACTCTGTAACATGTAGCTTCTACCATATATAGTCATGTTTTGTGGTTGAACATCATTAAGTAATGGTATTTTAGCATGATGTGCAATAACTTAACATTGATTAAATTAATTTATGTTGACAGAACCTAATGCATT
Source organism: Synanceia verrucosa (assembly GCA_029721515.1). NCBI lineage: Eukaryota > Metazoa > Chordata > Actinopteri > Perciformes > Synanceiidae > Synanceia > Synanceia verrucosa. The sequence goes on from CM056557.1 coordinate 21,821,178, forward strand.
TTGGGTAAGATAGCAAATTGCATGTACAACTCCAGAGCAGAAGGTGGCAGTACTGTGCAAGCCGGGAGTTTTAGAAACTTTACTTCCTGAAGTTCAGCACACAGCTGAAAAAACCTGCTGAGACTCTGCAATGAAAAAGGTAAGTCCTTTACTTAGCTTCAAAATAAACCACTGCTCAGAAATGTTACAGAACTTGTTATTGTCTGCACTGTCATTATGAACAGTTAATTTCATCACTGAATGTTTTTGTAGTGTGTTTATTTGTTTATGTTCACCCAACAAATGACTATTTTGAGTGTGTAATCCTCCTGTTGAAGGATATGCATTTGACCTTTTAAATTACCATAATGTTGTGATTGCTGTTGCCAACATGTTGATTTATTCAAGGACAGAACCTGAATTTGATGTCAACAGTTATAGTCATTTCATTAATGTTAGACATGGTGAGTGAACATTTTAATACGTTACCTGCTTCAAGTGGCTCTGTGTCCTGATAGTAAAACATGAGGTGTGGAAGACCATCAGCCACAAAGAACTGCTCCATGCGCTCAATCTGAGAAGTTCCCACAAACAAATATTATATATGCAAAGATTAAGAAAGACATTATGTCTTGGAAATGCTGCCCTATATATACCTTTTAGTTTTAAGGCAACTTTTAAATGTCTGATATCTACCTGATTCCCCTCCAGTGTGGCGTCTTCCACATCAGATTTCTCCAGACCCAGACATGAAGCCACAATGCTGAGGATGTAGTCATGTCTTCCATCCAGCTGAGCCCGCTTAGCTTCACGTTCCTCTTTCAACTTTTGCTAAATGAAAAACACAAACCATTTGAATTAATTGATTGAGTGCTGTTTTAGATGCTTTTTATAGAAATTTAAATATATTTTATGTACTTGGGATGTAGTCATGTTTTAGACAAAAAAAGTCTCAGTATGCTGTCAATGCACCGCATCCATCCATACTTTGTGTAGCTCCACACAAGAATGATAGAAAATGTCCAAAACAGATGTCAGTACTCCTTCAATATATCCAAACGTACAGTAGATATCCATTTCCATCCATGTACTTTTGAGAAATACTTCCATTTCTCTCCTGAGCACCCATCCAAAGTCTCAAATTCAGGTTTCTTTGAATGCAACGACAAACAACACAGACGGTTCACAAGAGGCCATGGCTTGTATTAAGGATGGTGGGACAGTGATATCAACCTCAATGAGTTGCCAGGTTACGGTGCTTAGTAACAGGAACAAGGTCTGCCAATAAACCATGGTGTTGTGTGCCAGCTGCAGTGTGCATTTAAATTATCTAATTTAGTGTAGCCTTTTGGCTGCATCGTTTCTAAGGTGACAGGAATAGTTCTTTCTGGCTTAAAATACTTCTTGCATTGACGTCACTATCTTTTAAAAATGCCCTCTTCTGCCACAAAGCAGAACACATCCTCCTGTGACTGGCCGTGCTAAAAATAAAACAGTGGAGAGCTAGCTCTTTTAGACAATAGTTAACAACTGGATTAAAGTTTAACAGTGAGAATCACATATTGACTGAATATCTAGTTTCTCTCTCATCATCTCCTCTCTCTTCCTTGTACTGTACATACACAGGATGGTGATTTCACTGTTTTGCAGCCTCATCCTTAAATAACTGTTTTTTTTTCCTTGCAATTTCAAACTGACTGTTAAAGTCTGTAGTGCACACTGGAGCACAGGACATACTGTACATGGAAGCAGCCCAGGTGAGTCCCCATGGAGTGTATCAAGAATAAGATTGAAGAGAATAGCTGTGACAGATTTTTGAGAGGGCTGGATCACATTGAACTCTGAATGAAGCCAAGAAAGAAAAGCTACAGAGGAAAGATGCCAAATCTGAAAGGATGAAAGACATGAAGCGATGGAGGGAGGAAAAAAAACATAAATGGAGAGAGAGATTGAGGTTATGTAATTGAGCATGTTAGAAGGAAGATAAGAAGGTGGGAAATGGAAAAAATGGAAAAAGAGAAATGAATGGAAGGAAGGAAATAGTAAACAGGTAAGGAGGTATTCACTTGGATATAAGGAGGGAAAAGCACATTCTAGTGCAAGCCAGGGTGATGTATTGTTGTTAGTTAGAGCCTGGGGATTTGAAGCATGCCATCAACATGACAAGCTGTGTGTGCGTGGCAACAAGGTTAGTTAGAGTAGCAACACATTAGCTAGTTAGCAGCCACAATAACCACATGGACATTCATGTTTGTATAGAGCAGCGAGGCAAATATGAAACTGTGTCCAGCTGCAGATCAGCCACAAAAATCTGTGAAATGATTAACATTCTCAAAAAGCCATGGTCATATTTGTCAAACAAAACAAACTTCTCTCAGGGACAGTGGCTGCAAGTCACAGGTCACTGCAACACAAATTTATATTCCAACTCATTTTAAAATCAATGACTTTCCAAATGCTGAACAGGTGCATTTGCTTTGCACTCTCAATTTTAACCATAAAAATGACAAACAGTCACATCGCAGGTCGTCATTTCGCACCTCTTCAGTCTTAACGGTCAACCTTTAGACTCAGACACAATGCAGTTGTGGTGCTGATTAACACACAGACTAAGTCACTGCTGAACAACAATAATAATAGCACGCACAACCACAATAACACATACACAGGCCTTGACCCATGTAACAACAAATACAACATTAATAACTTTCAGAAGCAAACAAAGCCCCATCCTGAGATAAGCTATGGCTAGACTGACAATCCCTATAATAAACAAACTGTGGCTTTTGGAATTAATGAAAAAAAAACTGTTTGTCAGATCATTTATTTAATAATTAAAAAGAAAGTTTTTCACTTTCCAGTACCAAAACTCTAATACACACAGAGACAACTTCGAAATAACACAAAAGTCAACACAGTAGCTGTAGAGAAAGTTTAGCAGGAAGTTTTGTCCTTTTAACTGTGCATAATACATGAATACATGAAAATTCAGTGGGTGGATAAACTAAAAGAAGGGAGGACCTTCAAATGACACCACAACAAAAACAACAACAGACAGTGCTGCATGATTTCTCTCACCTGAATGAGCTTTGAAACTGTTTGTTTCCACAGCTGCTTTGTGAACACCTGCGACATGACAGCTCCTCGCCTCCGTCTCAAACCCTTCTCTATATCTTCTTCATGGCCTGCTATCACTTTCTCATCTACATCTACGTCTACACCGGGGAGCCGTACACTCTCACCCTCAAAGTGAGTAGCCCTATCAAGTTCACCAGGCAGACAGATGAGCTGAAGCTATGTCTGCTTTAGGTTTAATGGCCATTTCTGTCTGTCACTTGTGTATGAGCTTTCACAGCCAGCTGTGTTCAGGATAGACGTGGTCAGTTTGTGAGCTATACGCTCTCATGGAGCTTCCTTTTGAAATAATAATAAAAAAAGTTATATACTAAGCAGGTAAATACTAAGAGACACAAGATTTTAAAGCTCTGGCAGCTCTGTATGCAAACACCGATACATCAACAAACTAATGTACAGGAAAAAAAAACTGCAGAAATTTTCACAATAATATAACTGATCAGGGTGGCACGGTGGTGTAGTGGTTAGCACTGTCGCCTCACAGAAAGAAGGTACCGGGTTTGAGTCCCTGGGGCCTTTCTGTGTGGAGTTTGCATGTTCTCCCCATGTCTGCGTGAAAAACTAATATCATAGAAGAACCATGACACCAAAAGGTTTGAACAACAACACAACAAGCCAATATAAGTTGCTTGGACTACTCTGAAACAAATGTGTATTTCAGTTGTTGCAGTAAAAACCAAAGGATCTAAAAAATTCATCAATTTAAAGAAATTTACAAATGCAAATAAAAAAATTGTCAGGATGTACTCGAAACTTAAATTTGATGTTAATGACCATTTAGAGTTTATATACTTGTATGTGTTATTATTTTTACTTTTTTTGTTATAATCAAAGTGTTGTTGGTGTAGGCAAAAAAATACAATAATTGTATGTCATGTCAGACCATCTTTTGTCTTTTAATTGTTTAAGTAGGGGCAGACCAATAGAAGAAATGTTTTCACCTTGCTGCTCTTTTCCAGTCATGAGAGAGGTGATTCATGTATGCACATATTCTGCTATCCACTTTCATGTAATGAATAAATAAATATCAAATATTAGTCTGATAGACCAATGTTTTTTTTTTTTCTTTAATCATAAGATATAAAATTATCATTTAGTTCTTTAATTACTATTAATTGGTCAGCCCACAATATTATATATTTTTTGTGAATGATTTGGAAACTTGATCCTCATTCTGTCTAACTTTTGTTTTCTTACATCCAATGACACAAAGGCAGGAAAAAGTAGATTTGTACTTATTGTATTATGCACAGAATCTGCAAGTCAGTCAGGTTGGATTGACAGAAATGTAAAAAAAAACAAAAAAAAACAGTAAAAACATTTGTAGTTCAATTAAATAACACGTCAAATTTTATTTTTTATTTCTAATCCATGGAGGTGTTTTTTGGGGTTCATCAAAGTCTGCACCACACTAAACTATTTTCTAGTGGGCTTTCATGCATTAATAAAACCTGTCTTTCTAAACTTTTCCCTTGTTTCAGCCTTGAACATTTCTACATTTTAATACAAGCACATTGGCTGTTTACTGAATCCTGACACATTAATGTTGGATTACATTTGGCCATAGTAGAAATCCCAGAAGCCAAGTCTGCTGTAACTTCAGAACTCTTGGGTCACCTTACCTTGTTTTCATGGTCTGCTTTAAAATGCAGCATTGTCGGCTTTCAGTCTGACACTTCCCTTCAGGTTGATCCGCCCTCTTAATTGGTTTCGCTTTTCACGACATCAGAGAATTACAGCTTCCAACAAAGACGACAGGACGTAGAACAAGCAGCTTCGCCACACTTATGTGAGCAATCAGCCTCTTTATTTGCCATGTGAGAAAGGTTACTGCCCTCAAATTATGACAGTGTTGCTCCTAAAAGGAGACTGCTGACTAGATAATGTGGTGTTGGGTGACCATCTGTCTACAAGCTAATTATGAAGGTCCTGCTCTCACCTTACAAGTCCATTATAACAATGGGATGGGAGGGTGAGAGGAGGTGGTGGGTGGAAAGGTTGTTGATATATCAGAATAAAGAGACATTTTGAGCACCCACAAACTAACTGATCAAACTAATTTTCTCAGTGTATGCATTTAAAAAACCTCTCAAAGGTCAACAGCACCGCCTGGGATATTTCATGCATTAGCACTGTATGCTAACTGACTGATACTGGTCACTAGTAACAGCTACACAGTGTAGGAATATAACGGTGACATTTGACAGTCAGCATTGTGCTTCTTTCTTTTCAGTTCTTAATAATGTGTGCAGGTTTTGCAGACACTTTCCAAGCATTTTCATATTTCCCTGAGTTTGACATTCTGTTATGAAGTGTTCAACTCAATATTACAGGGTTTATGTAATTCTAATACTCCCCCTCTATTGTTTATTCCAAGTCCTTGCAGCTCCCACCATCTTTACTCATCTTCACCACAACTGGAAAAGTTCTCTCAGCTAGTATTGTGTTTTTTTTATTCTATGACCTGCCTAAATATACTTAACTCAATATGAAAACAATGACAATTTGACAATAATTGTTTATCAAGCAGAAATACAAAATATTGCAACATATAATTGCAAATTGAATTTGTTTTTGCACCAAACAAATAATCAGTCAAGATCAAGATCAATTTTTTTGACATTTTATGGATTAAGTAATGATCATAATTGCTGACATAGACTATAGAGAATATAATCACACACACACACACACACACACACACACACAAACCTCACACCAATTATTATTAAAAAATTCCATTAGCTTTTACTGTGACATCCAGCAGATGAGAAGCACAACTCTCTCCATCTGACTGACGGTTTGATATTAAAGAAATGATTGTGAAGTTTTGCATTTAGAAGCAGTTCGCTCATTAATTTTTCAATATGCCATGACTGATTTTCTAAGTTGAACTGTCTGGTTTTCAGCTGCCATGAAACAGGAGAGTGGCTGTAAATTATGAATGACAGGGTGGTGAGATCTGAAAGAGAAAGACTTAGAGAGGGAGCAACACAGAGAGGTCCAGTGGATGCTGATTAAATCGGTTTTAAAACTTCACCAGGTTGTAGCCCAACATGCCAAAGCAGCTGAAAGAGCTCAGAGGTGAGAGGTCATGCATGGTTTCTCCTTTAACAGATTTTGCTGTCTTTCTGGTACTAAAAACTCCTGAGTGCAAAACAAAAAAAAAATCCACCACAAGTCTTGAAATTTTTAGTGAGTCAGTTCAAGAATAGCAATGAATATTTGTCCAGATCATGATCAGTATTTTTGTTATTATTTCTGTAAACTACCCACGTTCTCCTTTAATACTGACTGCAATGCACAAATACGAGGGAGATAGCGACAAGTTTAATCTTGCCGCTTGTCTTTGTCAAATATATGGGCACAAAATGAACTACATGAGCACCTAGAAGGACTTAACGTAAACATGCATACTGCATTTTTTTTTATCTCATTGTGGTCAGCGTTGCATTATGATGAGCGTGAATCTGTCGTTCATTTTCTGAGTCATTAAGATTTACGACTTAATCTTGTCCGTTATGATGGCAGGATTAGTAAATCTAGAGTGAATGGATAAAGTAAAAATTTATAAACTAAATTAGCCTGCCACATATTGAAACATTATTATTCATAACAGTAACTGCTTTGATAATGACATTAATAAAGAGCATTTCTAACATAACAGTAACTACACACTACCATCTAGTGGCTTGAAGCTCATAATACAACTAACACCCATTACAACACAGTACAGTGGGTTGTGCTCCAGCTATTTCTGACGACCACCCGGGAGGCCAGTGAGTCTAATAGTGTGGTGGTTCTCAGAGCAATTATCAGGGTGCAGGGGGTTCTTAAGTTGAAAATTAAGTGCAGGTTAATTCCATCACTCTTTTTTCCCATTAGAGAGGAGTGGAATGTGACGTAAGGTTTCACTCTCCCAACTCATATCATCCTGTTTACAGTTAGAGGCACCTGGTTGTGCTAAAAAACTTTGCATGATAGTGCAGGATGACCTGATTAATTAATAAATATAAAACTATCAAGAACATCTATATCTGATTATTTCTGGTACTCACTCAAAATGCTAATCAACGACAAAACGAGACAAAAATACACCACAGCTTGAAAAAGGAAGAACGGAAGAACTGCTTTTGCTTGCATGACTGTAAATGTAACACTGTTAATTTAGATGTGCATAACGAAATGAACAATGCAATCCTGACCGAGTGGTAACAGACTAATATTTTACAGATACCAAAATAATCATATGCTTTTGTGATGGTCATTTACACTACTCTTCCTAATCCAGAACATAACACTGAAAACAATAAAAGGTAACAGAATATCTAGTAGTAGTATCTAGTACTGCGCTCACACTCTAACATACTTTCTCTAGGCCACAGATCAAGGCTTATTATGATTCTTACTATATGTAGTCTGCTTTTCCTCTGGATGTGGGGACACAGAAGAGTTTCCAGATAGACTTACAATTTTTATATTAAAAACTACTATGATTAATTAATTGAGATTAGATCCTACCTGCATCTCCTTCAGTGACTCCAGTGAGGCAGAGGGCTGGGTGGGTCTGTTCCTGTAGCTGACTTTAGTGAGTCGAGAGTTGAAAGACATGGTGACTGCATTCCTTCACAGAAATGCCTCCAAGATCTCCAGATTTTACATCTGCATCAAGTAGTAGTAGTAGCAGTACTAGTAGTAGTAGTAGTAGTGTGTTGTTTTTTTTAAGGTACTAGATACTCTGAGATTTGTTTTCCTGCACTGAGGTGTCTGAGTCTTCCCAGCAGTCTCTGTGTGTTAGTGGTTTCCAAGGTAACCAGGCAGTTTGTGAAAGGGGTGAAAGTGGGCTGGTCCCGAAGGTTTGTTGACATTGCTTTTATTTCTTTACATATTTTACATAAGACAAAACTAAATATAGCTGGAAGTATCCAGTGGACTGAAAGACAGATCAGTCCAACAGCAAAAGACCAAGCAGGTGCAGGACAGCACATTTAGGGGTAAGTTACTTTTGGTTACTAGTTTTTACCTGCAAGCCAGTCAGTTTTTACAGTTTGAGAGCTATCTAGCTCATTGTGCATCCAAACCTTTGTTTGGACTGTGTTTTTTTTTTATTTATTAGAGTGACGTTAGTTGCTCCAAAAGAAGGACAGGCAGATGCACATTGTTCCAGTGAAGGATGTGTTTATCACACTGATAATGTCACACTGTGTTAATCTATACTGATGTGATCTCGGACATCCTCTTACTTATTATCAACTTATTTCATCATGTCACGTGTTAATATTCAGGCGCTTTTAAATCGGTGCAGTAAACGCGGTAAGTCTTAAGTTAACCACTAGAGGGCAGCAGTGCACTTCACACATGGAGCTGGGCTGCAGCTGTCAGGGAGGAACTGGGTTACATCGATTTGTGGGGCAAATGACCTCATACTGTAGCATCATCTTCATCACAAGGAGATGAAGGGAGAATTAAACGATCCTCTTCTTCCTTCGTCCTCATTGACCTCCTCTTATCGGATAAAACGCAGCAGGCCATAACTGTTAGGAAACTAAATAATGCAGCACCAGAACTCAGTGACCTCATGGTGATATTAAACTAAAGCATTCAGCCTGTATAGTGATGTTCAGGGTGAGAACTACCACTGCTGCTTATCCTACAATAAAAAAGCATGCTGTTTGTCAGTGTGGCATCTCCCTGAACATCTGGCTTGAGCTTTTAAAGCGTAAAATCCTGAAGATGGACTCCCACGCAGCCCGCATCAGTACCGCAGTGAGTGACGTTGGTGCTGCTGATGTGCTGTGGCGCACACTAAATTCGGGTGGCGCACAATGCACCAAAACCCCCCGAAACGGAATCCCAGGATATCCCACCCCCACCCATCTCTCGTAGCGGAATAGCCCTCCCCCCCTCCTCTTTTACCTCCGCCTTCTCTCACTATCACCCCCATTCCTCCGCCTCCCCTCCTTCAAGTTCCAACTCTGGAGCGCCGCCGACCGGTCGCCAGGATTTTCCCTTCTCGGCCAAAATGGAGGAGGAGGTCTCTTGCCTAATGAAGGGAGCACAGATTGTACGACCGGATCTGCTTCAATGAGAGGATCCGATTTTGCTGATAAATAATTATTGCAGCGTTAAAAGCTTTTTTTTTAGGATAGCTATCGCTATTTCCGCACAAGCGACCGCAGCCATGAGCGCAGGAGAGGGACTCGATGAGGCTGCGAAGGACGCGGCAGACATAGCGGCGTTTTTCAAATCCGGTAAGTCGGAATGGGGCGAGTCTGGTTCAGGGAAGCGACAGTAGAGCTGTCGGTGTGATGACTGGTGGTCTGCCACCTTGTTGCTAAAAAAAAAAAAAAAAGACAAAAAGCAGTGGTGCGTTGTGTGGAAGAGATGCGTACTGCGCGTCGGATGTGCTGAAGTGATGCGCACAGCTTGTAGTTATTTACCACATTTAAATCCACTGACTTGTCATCCGGTAACCTCACATGACAACAGCTTGAGTCTTTAAATATGTGCGTTTGGTTATAAAGGACCCACAAGGTGTGGATGGTGACAGCACGACCACAGTCCCTCTGGAGTATTTCGACGTTACAGACTGACTCTATCACGAACCCCTTGGATGTGGGTTTAATATTTTGGAATTCATTTCATAAGACGTGTAGATTAAACAGTTTTGTTTACAGAAAAAAAAATGCTATCATGCATCACACCTTGATGTACGGATAGAGGCCAGGCCATGGACACACGTATGGGCATTAGGTTGCACTCCACTGGGCCTGTCTGATGTGATGGCATCATGCTAACAAATATGGATAGGCCTAAATTATCACTCCTCATCCAAAACAGAAACACCTCAAACAGTGGTGACTTCACTGAAAACTGATATACACCAGATAATAACACCTGGGAACATTTTTCATGTTTGTTTATTATGAAGATGTGATATTATTATCTGAGGTACAGTTTTAGGTGCAAGGTGTGATTTAATGAGAATATCCTTTACCAAGGATAGTTATATACTGCCAAAGTCTGCTTTTGCTCTGATATTGATACACCTTGATGGTATTTGTGGGGGTTTTTTTTATTTTTAAAACCTGCATAAGAAGCATTTCTATGTATGAAAATGCAGCATTGCAAATTAGAGAGCTTAGGCTTTTAACATTATTTATTTAGATGAGATGATATTGTCTGCATAACTAACACCCTCATGGATATTATCCCACCATTAAACCCCCACTTACTGTAATCATAACAAAATATTCCTCTAACCCAACCCGACACAGGTAGGAAGTGCTGAATGCTGTTTGGAAGGAACATTTCAAAGTAAAAGTCCAGTATTTGGAGGGACCACCTCCGTTCACACCAGAAGAAGCAGTTGTCGTTTGGTCTCTCAGCTGTTTCTCACTTTGACACCTGGTGCCTGGAGGTCTGCTGTTCACTATCTGTCTCTGCAGTTCGCACACATGCAGGAACACACACAGACAACATTTCCACATGTCCACCTAAGTGCCGATGAATCAATAAACATAGGTGACACGTTTGGATGCTCATACACTCACATATACTTCATACTTTTATAAGCAGGCTTTAAATCACATCCTTTTGCCCCCGACAGTCAGACTGTCGGGAATGTTGTCAAAGTGGATTGTATTCAAATGTTGCAGTCTCTCTGACGGTTGGTTGGATGGCTGCCAGTGTATTTTCCTATAGCTGTGTTGTATCAAGCTGGAAAGTTGGCTCACACAGTGAAGTTGGACTGCTTGGATGTTTATATAGCGGCAAACAGTTCATACAGTATTCATGATGGAGACAGAAATAGGTTATGGCCTCAAGAAACTTTTATAAGATACTATTATGATGAGAAAGCGTGGAAAACTGTTAAAATGGAGAATAGCAGTAAATGCAGAGTGAATAATGTCAAATTGCTGCATGTCTCCAGCTCAGATTAAAAGCTGATTGTTTCAACAGTTCATGTTTGATTAATGTGGTGAAATTCATGCCTCTCCGTTGGCATATAAAGATGTACACACTGGAAACAAAATACAAGTCAGTGCATGTCAATGAATGCATTCATTCACCACACTTAAGATGCGCTTAATTGACTGTATTTTACAGTATATCTGTAATTTATTTTGTACAATTACACTTTTTATTATCATCAATCACATATGCATACCTGCTGTTTGTCCAAACCACTGTATGATATTTCAGTCATTTGTTTTTATATGCATGCTATTTATTCCTATAGCTTCACTGTGAAGGAGCAGTAGTAATGGCCGTCTTGCTCCCTGTAGCCGCTCCAGCAGGCTCCCTAATTGCTGCCAGCTTGTTGCATGTTGAAATCTTGGCACAGCGCTGCTCATCCTCGTTGATCCCAAGCACTTTATTTCTGGGGCTATGTGAGAGTGTTTTGTTTTGCTCGGCTCTGGATGCACGTTGGTGCCCTAGTTAGTCTGAAGGCTAGAATATGTCAGATTCCTCTGCTGAACCAGACCTAAAGCAACTAACTGGATGCCTGAGCTGCTTTCATGGCTGAGACTATATGTTACTGGCTGGATAATTCAGTGTGAGTTGATTAATGATTAAATTGAGAATATTCCATCAAAGCATCAAGTGTTTCAGACGCCTAGTTTTCGATCCTGCACATCTTTTTAATTTCTCCTGAATTAATGATGTTGTCATCGGCCCTTGAAAATGAATGTCAGTGTTGCTTGATTATTTTCAGTGAGCAGATGGAGCTCCGTCTCTGAGTCCCACACTGGTGCTGTGGATCGCAGCTCAACTGCTGAGTCATTCTCCCTGGTTGCTCATGCCATGACTTAAAGTCCAGTCCCGAAATTATTGCAACTGGTGAGAAAGATGAGAAATATTAAACTGCTTTCTTGAACATTTTGAAGACAGAAACAACATGTTTTTTACCTTTAACCCATCATGCTCAGTTATCCAGGTATATATGACTTGAGCTTTAAATCTATTAAAGCATTGAAACATAGTAACACGCTCCATAATTATATTTAGATGCTTAGAAATATCACGATCAGCTGACCTTTAGACATCTGATTTTAGTCGGTTGATGATAATACCCCTTTGTTTCCTGTTTGGATTGCAGATTTGAACTAGAATCATTCTTGGCTAAGTTTGTTATCATGGCAAATTGCTCATAACTGGATGTTTGCCTTGTTGAGGAACAATCATTAATTGTGTAAACGTTGTATGAAGATGAGTCTGGAAATTTTGCTGTATCATCGTCAAAAATCTTACAGCAGCACTGACGACCAGCTTCCATGAACAAGTCAATTTTTAATAAGCTTTATGGAATATTTGGGTGATGTGTTAATGTTGTATGTCTTTTATTCTATTGGTTATTTCTGTCTCCTCAAATATAAAATGTAATTTATTATGTTTTTCAAGTAGATGACACACTTTAAGAAGCACACGGCCAGGATGTGCAGATCTTGCTGTTGTCATTAAGTTGTTGAGGATATTTTCTTATGCTGTGCATGTGTTCAAATTGCTGAAGATGTTTCTTTGTGCAATGCAGTCATCTCCTGCACTACCAGAATATACACTAGTTATCATTTCAAACAATAACCCTTTCATTGTATTTGCTTTAAGAACCAATTTCAGCTTTTATGTGCGGTAAACTTTTGCCATGCAGCCTCTTTCTGATCACATCTTCATGTCAGAGCCATTTGCTCCACATGAACTAAAATCTTATGGACACCTAAGTGATGCATTACGTCTTTAGATTATGAACCACTGTCAAATATATTGGAGCTCTATGGATGGCGCCTTCTTGTTAAAACCAAAAATAACATTCATACACACAAGAGTCCATTTTTTTTACAAGGTATTAATTCATAGATAGCCTCTTGAGTGGCGTGTAATGAAGTTACTGGATCACAATAGCATTATTGTGCAGAACTGCACCATGAAACTCCATTGGAATGAAAGCAGCCAGATGCTCTATATGCTGGAATAAAATTAAATAACTGTCTAAACAACTTTCATAACAGCCGTATGCTCAGTCATAACTGCACTGGTCATAAGACAGCGATCATCAGTCATGGAGTATGAGGTTTAGGGTTGCTGCAACTGAAACTGGCCTCCATTCTGCTCATTACTAATGCAGACAGGCTTTCAGCTGTACATGTGTGAGTGTCTTTGCCCTGCAGTCTGCAGTATTAAATAATAGATATTTTATACCAGGAGAATAATTGATAGGCTGGAGCATAAGTGATTACTTTGCTTTGTCATTGTACTGTAGTTCTGTTGAGAATATTTATGAAAGACCTGTATTGCCTGGACACATTGTAAACCTGCTGAAAGCCCAAGTTCTATTTAGACTTGACAGCAAATTGAAGCAAAATAAACAAAAAAAATGTTCTTTAAGTAGGTTTTTTTTTAATAGCTTGTTGTTCAGTGGATGTTGCAGTGAGGACAGAAACAAAACATTGGAATCAACAAGAGTGGTGTCACTATTCCACCCCCTGTTCAAAGTGAACCCATTGACCCAAGCCTGTAAGCGCAATCTGTACTGAGAGCCAAATCACTGAGCAGTGGATCTTCAGTGTCTTGTCGTCAAAGTTGATGAAAGCATAATGATACAGTGTTACCTTGCATGCACAAGCTGAAATCTTATAAAATCATATAGATGAGGAAGAAGACTTGCCAACATGCCATGCAGTATAGGGATGCATCAATCCCATATCTGTATCGGTACCAGTATTGAAAACAATTCTAGATTGAGTCCGATCCATAATGGCAGATCTATTCAGTTTCAAGTTCCACAATAGTGTGCAGGCAACAAAAAACCACTGAGAGGATAATGAACGTCATTGTTATGGATGGGAATAGTTTGTTAAGTAATTCAGTGTATTTTTTTCTGTATCGTATCTAGGGGTACGTATTGTGATACTTGAGTCACGATACAATACATTATTGCGTTACTGTGATATTGCGATATATTGTGATGTTCTGCATAGATTGAGGAATTTAAAATGTAGCTTAAAATAGTGTATATATTTGTGTGTACACACACACACTTCTATATGTACATATATATATATATATATATATATATATATATATATATACAGCGTATATATGTGTGTGTGTATATATATATATACACATGTATACGTGTATACGAGGTACACATTGTATATATATATATATATATATATATATATATATATATATATATATATATGTATATATATGTATATATATTTTAGGGCCATCAAAGTTAACAGAGACTATTATTTTTTATTTAACTTTTTATTTCAACGTGCTGCCTTTTTTGGGGGGAAATAATCTAAATCAATATTGTCATATTGATATTTTTTCCCCACCCCTAATAGTATCATAAAGGATAGTATCGGTCGATACTAAACCTGAGATATTGGTATCGGAAAGTGAAAAAAATGGATCGTGCATCCCTAATAGCTGGTATAGAAAGCAAAGCCATATATGCCCTGATAGAGGAGAGTAGCAAAGAAACAGAAATACAGTCGAAAACGTAAATGAAAATATAGAATAGAGGGAAAAGACAGCTTCAGAAAGAGAGGATATGACATACTTAGAGGGACAAACAAGCCTTCACTCATCAAATTATAGAGCTGAGGCTTGGGTGGAGCACACCCTGCAAAATGTAGGCTACTCTGCTCTCCATGGGGCTGAAACCTTTCGGTTGCATCCAGGGGCAGTCTAATTGGCAGTTGGTCAGAGTTAAAGAGTATAAGCTTAGACTGCCATTGCCTGCACCCCTAAGTCGCCGCATGATTTGGCTATCTCGCTGTCAAAAAGAATGGGAAGACTAACTTTAAGGACATGTACATTAATATAGTTATTGTAAAGTACATGTTCATCAAATGACAGATACAGCACTAAATAAGCTGCATAGCTTATTTATCATGATAACTAGATGTTATCATGATAATCATTGGATATAAGTGGTTTCCCTTCAAAATAAGAGTGCGAGCTGAGCACCATATAACCACAACACCACAGGTTCAATTCCTGTCTTGGGACCTTTATTGCTTGTCATGCTGTACTCAGTTTCTACATCTCTCAAATAAAGGCAAAACATAGAGACACTAAAATAAGCCTTCTTTTCGTAAGTATCGTATATATGAAATGTCTAGGTTTTGTTGAACAATAAACATACATTTTACAAACCACATTGAATAAACACAACATAAATCTTTCAGTCTGGTGTGTATGTGTCTGAACATCTTTCATAAAAGAAACCAGCGTTGGTCTTAAAATCATGAAATACAAATGGTCACATCATGGCTAATAAGCAGCTAGCAGCATACCAAAAATGAATGTTTCCAGGCCTGTGTGCCGTATGTGAGTTTATATAAAAAGCCTTCTGTATGATCATAATAAGGAGCAGATGTTGAGATGCTATAACCCATTCTCCTTTTACAGTTTTATGTGAGAGTTTTATGGAGAAGACAATCAAGCAGGTAGCGCAGTGAGGCAATTACCTATTTTACAACCAGGCTGATCGATCTCATCACAGACTCCGACCTTTTCCAGAGAGTCCTAATACACTTTACAGACATGTAACCCCCCTCCATCTCACCTAATTATTGATTGTTGTAAAATGTCATGTAGATCTATGTCGTAGCAGGGGTCACTTTGAAGACAACCAGATGAGGACAAGGGGATCCCTTTCTCTAACACAAAGAAAATGTGCAGATTAATACCAGTTAGTTTGAACTATAATGGAGCTGGACAAATGTTTTAGCTTGTCATTAATCTTTTGGACAGTTTGAACTAAGTCTCAAGAATTATCTGAGCTTAACTCTTTCAGTGCCAAAGACGTATAATGTACGTCTTTTAAAAATACAATGCTTGAGTTCCATAGATGTATATATACATCTTTCCTTTTTTCGGCAAACAAAAGTGGTGAATCTGGTGAAACTGGCCTCTTCTCTACCTTTGATAAAACAAGAACAGAACAAAGTTTAAAAAAAAAAAGAAATCCATGATGAAATAGAGATTGTGTGTTTTCAGAGTCATAGTACAAAATATTCTGTGCATCATGAAAGATGACTCAAAATAGGCAAAAACACCAACACAAGGCACTTTTTAAAAAAGGGCTGGCACTCAAAGAGTTAATGTCACATGATGCGTTGAAGACCTGTCTGCTGTAGAGGACCCCAGTATATCGACCAATGATCCAACCTTATTAAATCTATGCTACGCTGTTCTGCAATGTGTTTCTGAAAGAAATCTGTCCCATTATTTCATGTAAAGCGCTAACATAAAATTATTCAGGGCCTTTAAAAGATATCACCTAAAATGGAAGTAAATTGGTCGCTGCTGCTAAACATCATTTTTCCAGCCGTCATTATTGGGATCAGTTGATAACACGTGATATACCTGAAAGATGGCTGATAGCTTTATGTCGATAATCAGGAATTCCAATAGGTTGGTAATGTGTTTGTAGGATAGCAAATGTAGCCTGTGGGACAGCCTCATTACTTCACACACATGCACAGAGGTATAAATCACTACATCCCACCCATGTCGCCCAGGGCTCTGGAAGCAAGGAAGAGGGGGATGGAGTGTATGAACAAGGGATGGAGGCATAGGAGGATTGCAGGGTCATAAAAATAGGCTGTGGGCTGGTGTGTCTCCTGCAAACCCCCCGTCTGATAAGAGAAACCTCTGGTCAGTCATCTGCAGACTCCCTCTCATTCGATCTTTTTTCATTCCTTTCATCGCCTCCTCCACTCCTCTCCCACACAGCCCTCCATCATTACCTCATAGCTTGCCTCTGCTCAGGGCTGTCATACATTCAAATAATGATCTTGTTTTGTAATATCTGGTTTCCTGTTTGTGATTCTCACCGCAATGAATGCCTTCTGTATCTTGTGCGTTTAGCAAATGAGACATTTTTTTAAATAGGTTAATTTGACTAACACACTGACAAAGATGTGCATCACATGAAAGAAAAAAACAACATAAATTCTCATAGGTGCAAAGAGGAAAGTGTTCATGCAATTCCTTAAAAAGTCTGAAAATGTCTTAAATTAAAATCTGGTTAATTAAGGTCTTAAATTTACTGTAAATTTGCTGTAGGTATTAAATTTTCCAGTGGTGCGTTTAATGCCAGTAGGAAAACACACAATTGAGAGATTTACTGCAATATAGGATGTTATTTTATTCATAAAGTTCACTTCTTTGTTCTTGAAAGTTGTGAAATTTAACTTGTAGAAAAATGATGTGTTATGCCTTCAGTTTATATCGTTGTTGCGAGTGTTAAAGGGATGAAAACAAAATAATAAAAAAATATTATCGGAGGTTAATCGACTAAATATTGATATTGCCATCAGCCTCAAAAACTCAAACCCTACAATAAATTTACTATTTTCTACCAAATAAATTGTTATGACATTTTTGGGTCTTAAATTATGTTTGTTGACGTCTTAAAAAGTATTAAATTTGTCTTTTAAAATAGTGCAAGAACCCTGATTATCATGTCAGCTTTTGGAGTGTGTTTAGACAAGTATGTAAACAAATATTAATTCACTTCTTTGACCTTTCAGCAGATGTTTCAGTCCCCCAGTCTCTCACAGTTCTCCTCTCCCTTTCCCTTTGCACTAGCTTAAACCAAGAAAGCATCTGGATCTCGTATCTGAAGTTGCCTCCCTGCGTCCCACAATGCTTTGTGCCTCCTTTGAAAAAGCACATTGGAAAAGCGGTCACACACTCATGAGGCCATGCCCCTCTTGAGTTCTGAGACACACAGTGTTTTTATGAACTTCCTAAGTCAAGTGTCAGGATGTGTGCAGCGTTTTCATTCATAAAGTTAGTCAGTGAGTGAGCCAGCTCCTCTCCTTCCATAGACTGACAGTCGCTCATACTTTTTTCTGTAGTTTTACGGTATTTTGCGACAGATGGTGTGTGAGTTTAATAGTGTTGCAAGAACTTTCATCTGCATCTTTTCAACTTCAGACAACAGCCCCATGCTCTTTTTTCCTGCACTAATGACACCTTTTACTTCTTCATCAGACAAGCCAAGATCTTACTTCAGTTAGTATGAAAACAAGAAAAATTGAAAAAAGCAGAACATGGACTGAAATCAAAGCACAGCCCGGAGTGTGTTTGCATACATGTGTGAGCTTGTGTGCCGCCTGATACTGCTTGTCTTCTGTCAACAGCTGTGCTCAGTCTGTCCAACAGGAACTGCGTAGTCTCCCTTTCCATCACAAACACACACTCTGTAACGTTCCCTCTCGCTTCAAAGACAGCAGCAGGCTCTGATCCCTGTCGCGTGAACAGTGCCAACCCAGTGCTCCTCTGGCTTAGAGGGCTAAACTGCTGCTTGGCCTCTCTGGCTTCAGATGAAACTGTCCTGGTAATGGGTTAGAAGAAACACTTAAGAGTTGTGTAGTACAGTACTCTTGTAGTTAAAGGGGAAGTGTCTTTCTTTTTTTAATTTTTTTTTTTTTTTTTTTTTTTTTTTACAAATGGGACCTTATTTCTGGCATAAAATACTGTCATTTACTCACCAATTTCACTTTGGAGTCATTTGGAGTATTTCCGATGATCTTTGTTTTGACGATATCCATTTAACAGGAGTGAAAGGGGCCACTGAAATGCAGCGAGTAAATGACACAAACTTGGTCATTTCTCAAATAACAGACGTTTAATAAGATGGGTGACACTAATTTACTATTCTCATTTGAGTCTGTAACTTGAGAAAACTTTATCTGTAAACAGTTTACGAAGGACCCCTCGTATTCACCTTTGTGTCCTGAACTAAAACACTTATTTCAATTCAGGCACTGTGAAGGACACATAGGTGTGCAGATTGAATTTTCTCAAGTTACGGACAACTCCGGACTCAAATGAGAATAGCCCATCTTATTAAATACTCCAAATGACTCAGAAGTGAAATGGGTGAGTAAATGGCAGTATTTTATCCAAGAAATAATTTGTCCAATTTGTAAAAAACACCACTTCCCCTTTAAATGTTGCTTATTTGTTGGTTTAGCATTCACACCTTAGCTCTGGCTAAAAGTTTTTTTGCACAGCGAAGAATTTGATATTCACACTTCACTACTGTAAGAGTAACGTGTGAAACAGTTTCACCTCCCTAATACTTGAACAGCCTTCCAATTCACCCTCCCTGAAAACTTTTTTCTGTTTTCCACCTAAAGACCATATATTTCTCATGTTGTCTGTATTGAAACCACAGGAACCAATACAATTTATCTGCTGTACTTTAACTTTCTAGCCCGGGGGTGGACAAACTTTTTGACACGCAGGACACAATGGGTTCTAAAATTTGAGGGGCTGGCATATGTATTTTTAGATATGAATTATATATATTATTATTATTATTATTATTATTATACTATGTCATGAAAAGAACGTCCCTTTTGCTTTTCCTTTTTGGCCATTTCAGATTACAAATTAGGCTAATACTTTACCAGTGCTCTTTGGTGGATTATTTGTTTGCCGAATTAAAGGACAAGCTTGGACAGATTCAAAAAAGATGGTTAATCCAATTTTTTCAGCATGTTTGATCGTTAGTCATGACTGTGTTGCTAGTTTGCTTGATTTTTTGAATGGAGTTCTGCTTCATGACCTGCTTTGATCTTCTTTAGTTGTTACCCATTTCGGGCAGTTTGTCCAATTAGACTTACCGGCGCGCATTATATTATTGAATTCACGTGGAGGCAGCCCTAACTATAATATAATTGAATTTAATAATATAATTTGGACGAGTTTGGCGGGCCGGTTTAAAAAGCCCACGTCTGTTCGAGCCTCTTGGTCTTGATCAAAGCTTCTAGTGAAATCTCTGTCACTTGTCTTTGACTTCGTAGAGGATTACATCTATCCTCTCTCCCTCACAGACTCCCTCCTGTCCATGTTAGCAATTTGCCTCCTAATCCCAGCCTGCTGGCATATGCTGACCATGATTTCTTCAGACAATACCTAAAGACAAGACAGTTTTACTCTCGAAATTATACTCTGAGTATCTGAATCATTATAGTTAAATTTACGTCTTCATACACCTTCAAACAAAAAGAAAAAGATGTCAAACATTTAAAGCCTCAAAAAATCTTTAAGGGGACGAGCAATGGACTAAACACTTTATCCGTACATCACTGTATAAAATGAAACATGGAGCATGTGAACAGGTGCTCTCTGTAATCCTCGTTAGGCAGCAGCATATGCCAACCTGTTCTTGTTAGAAAAGCAGCCAGGAGAAGTCAGAGTGAAGGAGCGTTAAGCTGCCCTGTTCTCTGTTATCTCATGCCACTCCAGTGTCCTACTGATGAGTGACCCAGACAGGGTGCATCAGTGTCCTGCCAAAACAAGATGCACGTCAGTCCACATTTAGAATCTCATATCTATCGAGCCAGTATATTATTCATTTTTTATTGTCAGTTTCAAGAAACAGAATGAAAGAAATGCAATAATTCTCTTTATTTATTTAACTATAAATTACCTGAAAATAATATTTGAGTCGTGGATAATCAGAACCTCCAGGCATGATTAATTAATCAATCCAAAATTGATCACAATGCCGAAAATGACGTCACTCATTCCAGCACTGCAGCTCAGGCAGCAGACACATCGCTCTGCTTTTACAGGCCTGGCTGAATGTTCTTAACATTTCATCTCCCTGAAGATGATTCCTCAGGCATCAGAGATACAGATATACACTGTACTTGGTGTCTATAAATGATTCATTCGCTTATCAGCTGGTGTGCAGGGAGTCATGCATGAGTCCGTATGTGCATGTCTGATGGTCTGCGAAGTGTTTTTGAGTCTTAGCGCATAAAGTAAAGAAGAGATAAAGAACATGAGGATCTAGATTTATGATCAAGACAAACCAGCTCACGTTCACTGTGCACCTATATGTGTGTGTGTGTATGTGCACATGCATCTGCGTCCATCATGGCTAACGGTGTTTAATCTCAGGGAGGAACCACATAGATACTCTGATCAAAGAGCTGCTCACCCTCTCATTTGTACTCTGTAATCACAAAGCTTCTGACACTAAAACATGAAGGTTACAGTACTCCTCTAGTAGGTCACAGGACAGTACTTTCACCCTTCATTTCCTGTATTAAACCATTGTTTTTATCTCTGTCCCTTTTTAGATTGCTCTCTTCCAAAATGTGAATCCAAACTGGACGGCCCAGGTCAAACCTCAGGTAGGTCTGATTGTTACGCAGTGTTGGATGAATGCACATTGTCTCTTCATTCGAACATCTGTGTCCTGATGGTCATGTCAGTGATTGGGGAAAGGGTTATTTGTCCAGTGTCAAAATGGAATTCCATGTGAATCAGGGATTTTTATATTCAGAAAAGTGTCATCCTGTCAGCTTCCTCTTGTAAGAAAAGCAAAGCTGATGTTTGAAGTTTGAGTGTTGCTTATATACTACATGTATTTATGTAAGACAGCTGGAACATGAAGAACACCATGTACCATGCCCACTTTAAGCAAAACAATGTACTCCAACAAAGCTCTCTTGCATAGTATCCCATTAGACTCCAGCTCCTCTGTGGCATCAGCTAGCAACCGTGACCTTGTGGGTTCACATCCCTAATACCTCCAGGACCTACATACTAAAAATATACCAAGTCACTCTCTCCAGGTTGAGGTGTTTTTGGGTATAAACAGGCCTTTATCCACAAATGAATGTGGGCCTGGTTCCCTGGCCATAGATTATTCCGTTAAATCTGATTTGAATTGAAAGGCTTTGTAGAATCTTTGCAGATATCTTCAAGATGGGCCTGGCTATGACCATGTTGAATTTCATCCATTTTTACTGTGTAGTTTTGAGAAAGATCAAATATATATACTGTACATCAGATGCAGAATTTTCCATATTTGCTATTAAACTATAGAAAATCTATGACAGACATAGATTTCTCGCTGCAGATGTCTTCAGGATGGGCCTGACTATGACCAGTCGATTTTTCTGTTCAGCTTTGTGAGCCCTGCGTGTTTGATGCAGTTTTGACCTCATGTTTTTCAATTGGGTCATTCAGGGATGAACATTTTACAAGACCGTTTGCAACTGACAGCTTGGCCTATTAGTCCCACTTGCCAAAATTTGAGTGGGTGTTTTGGAATGGGCGTCAATGGGAAATGATTGGGACATACCAGCCAAATCCTGTGTGCAGGCCTTTTGCCCAAAAAGCCTTGGAAGTTCATCCCTGTGGCTGACTCACAAAAATGAACGCTGCTGTGGTGTCTTTGTGTATTTTTGTTGGGATCAGGCAGGAATTCATGAGCTGCTCGTAGTGAATCAGAGTAATCAGGTTGTGCTGGCGAGAGCTGTGGGATATTGATTATTTTGAATTTACATGATACATTTGGATTATCCAGTGGTCATTCCGACGTTAAGTTGTTCTTTAAACGGTTTATCTAAACCACAACCAGAGTAACGTTAACGTTAGCGTTAACCAAGTAGCCTACACTTTAAAATTACGACATAAACAACAGAAGCTTATGTCCTACAGTAGACGTTTTTATATCACACTATGATATATATTGTAATTTTGCACAGCTGTAGCGCTGGCTGATGTCTTTTCCTGTTCAACGTGCATTTTCAATTACCCCACAAAAATTAACTTGCTGTTGAATGAAGTGTCCATTTTGCAAATAGCCTGAAGCATTCCGTCGCACTGTAAAGTGAAATTGCAGGTATGCAAAGTCCAGAAAACTAATGCATATTTCACTTTCTTACCAGCTGATCTGGCACTTTGTAAACATGAAGTGTGCTGTAGGCCAATACAGAACATTTCTTATTTGTCCTTGTGTGAATGAAGGACGTGTGTGTGTGTGTGTGTGGTTTGTCTGAGTGAATATGTGTCCCCCCCCCCAGCAAGGCTGACTAAACATTAAAATACATCCACAGATTTTCTGTCTATTTTGATCCCATAGTGGGAAAGTATTTATGTGTTTGCCTCCTCTCAACCATCATGCAGCCTCTTGTCTATCTCAGCCTTTCAGAGTTGTCTTTTCACTTTTCATCTTCATCCATATTGTTGTGAATTTCAGTCTTCTTGCCTCCACAAGATGTGCTAGTTTTAGATTTGTTGTTGCTTCCTTTCTAAGGATTTGACATAACCTCAACTGGGTATTTCCTGTTTTTTGGTTTTTTTTTTAATCTGAACTTGGTTTGTTTAGTGTTTTGCGAAACGTTGGTCTTTTCAGTTTGCTTACAGTTT
This sequence comes from Synanceia verrucosa, assembly GCA_029721515.1. Lineage (NCBI taxonomy): Eukaryota > Metazoa > Chordata > Actinopteri > Perciformes > Synanceiidae > Synanceia > Synanceia verrucosa. The sequence continues at coordinate 21,844,503 of CM056557.1, forward strand.
GCTTACAAAGCTTTGTGTGACCAGAAAGGTTGCCTCATCTTTGTGGGTTGATAGGTATCCCAATATAGGAAGTAAGTGTCATTTCTTATCTAAATCAACAAGTTAAATCAGTAAATTTAACCTTTAACATAGCTCCTTATTGTCTCTATGACTACTTGCAATGACTCAGTGTAGGCAGCGCTAGATAAGCCTCAGAATTAAGATAATAGAGCCATTTCTAATATAACCACATCACCCTTTTTTCTTAAAGGAAAATAATGATGCAGGTTTATGATGTTTGGTGAAAGTACAAATATAAGTAATACGCAGAATTAGTCGCCTGTAGGCCGCACAAACTTCCTCTCTCACTGATGTGCACCCGCTCATCTGTTCTGCTTATGTGTCAAACAGTGCCACAGGGACCCAGACAGATCCCACATCTAAATATGGACACATGATAAATAAACATTAATTTAAAGCTGCATCAGTTTATCAGAACTGAAACTGGATTATCTATGGATATATAATCAGACTAGCTCACACACAATTTATAGAATACACGTGCTTGATAAAGAGGGCCATGGAAAAAAAGCCTATAATCTGGATTTTTATAGAAGATAACCACAAAATCGCAAGTGTCCCAAAAACACTTGGCCTGCATATGGATTTGCAGACTAAGCATGCTTAGAGTAAATAGTTGGATTGTTCCCCAGATATGCTCCTGTTCTCAGTCCAAGATAATCTGCAGAAGTGCCAACTGCCAACTGCCTGTTCAGTCAGGATGATTCTGATCTCTGGCTGATAATGTTTAGCATGCATAGAATGGTGAATTAGATTTGTTGACCTTGTGTTACTGGCTGAAAATATATGAATATTTGAATGTGGACAGAAAGAGAGAGAGCAAAAAAGATGGAGAGCCCTCCTCTCCTCTCCTCTCCTCACCTCTTCTCCTATCCTCTCCTTTCCTATCCTCCCTCTTGTTCTCTCCTCTCTTCTCTTTTCTCCTCCCCACTTCTCCTTTCCTCTCCTCTCCCCTCTTCTCCTCTTTTCTCCTCCCCTCCTCCTCTCTTCCCTTTTATCCTCTCCTCTCCTTTTGTCTCCTCTCCTCATTTCTCCTCCATTTCTCCTCCCCTCCCTCTTGTCCTCTCCTCTTCACTCTCCTCCCCTCCTCTCCTCCTCCCTTTTGTCCTCTTCTTGCTCCCTCTCCTCTCCTCTCCTCCTATCCTCTCCTTTCCTATCCTCCCTCTTGTCCTCTCCTCTCTTCTCTTTTCTCCTCCCCACTTCTCCTTTCCTCTCCTCTCTTCTGCTCTTTTCTCCTCCCCTCCTCCTCTCTTCCCTTTTATCCTCTCCTCTCCTTTTGTCTCCTCTCCTCATCTCTCCTCCACTTCTCCTCCCCTCCCTCTTATCCTCTCCTCTTCACTCTCCTCCCCTCCTCTCCTCCTCCCTTTTGTCCTCTTCTTGCTCCCTCTCCTCTCCACTCTCCTCCCCTCTCCTCTTCTCCCCCCTCTCAACCTCTCTCTCATCTCTCCTCCATATGTTTCTGTTCAGTTTAATTCAGCTGTGAACTCAGTCTCTCATCTCTGCCCATACTGAGCTCACTGTGTGGTTCCTATTGAATTGGGCTTTGAATGCTAACCATGTGCACTGCGGGTAGACAAGCAGGCAGGCATGCTCACTCAGTCATACTCACACACATTTCTAAGCAGTGGAGGAAGTGGTTTCCTCTGGACTTCATTGGATTTTTGTTTTTTACTCTCCCCTGCAGAGGCCAGGGAAGACTAAACTCTGTATGGTTTGAGATGTGGATGTGGTTGAGATTTGTTTACTCTCTCTCTTTCCCTCTTTTCTCTCTTGTTCCAAAACTTTTATCTCCCTCAGTTGCTTTCACTTTTTCTCTCTCCTGTTATCAAACAATAATTCAATCAAACCTTATATACATGTTGTGCACAAGACAATGATTTTTACCTTGATGTTTTTGCCCATTTTTCAGTCATATTTCAAGACCCACAGAATATTTTGTACCATGTCTCTGAAAACACAGGGAAGCACAAATGAAAGAAGGGTCGCGCTATTTCATCATGAAAAAAGTTTGTTTTTACCTTGTTCCGTTGTTGTTTTGTGTGGAGGAGAGTAGAGGCCACTTTCACCAAATCACCATTTTTTGTAGAGAATCCGTTTGTTTTGCTCTCTAAATGTGACCGTTTCCACTTCCTGCTTTGATTGCTGTGGTGCATATTAACTCTTTATGTCCCGGCTACAAATCACAGAAGACCCAACATTACTCACAGGCTGTGTGAGACCGTGATCAGCGACCAGCTGCAAAAAAAAAAATAAAAAAAACACTTTGATGTTGTATTATGTCAATGGCACTCAAAGAATTAATGAAAGTGGCAATGCAATTTTATAACATTTTACAAATTAGAGAAAATAAAATAATAATTCTAATAACATTATATTCTTAATCAAAGGCCTGGCTGAAGAGGTAGGATTAGACTTTATGTTATAACTTTCAAAAGATGGCAAACGATTGCACGTGTTTTTTTTGTTTTTTTTTTAGTATTGTAGGTCATTTTTTATTAATCCATGAACATACATGTGTGCAGCAAAATATAAAATGAGCCAAATGGTTGCAACAAATGCTCTTCACAACAGTGATAAACAGAAAGAGGATGAGGACAGAAATCAGTTGAACCACATGCAGCATGAAGTGTGTGTTTAAAATCACAGCTGAATCAAGAGGCTGACTGAACTTCATGTGAACCCGGCTTGCATTAAAGAAAACAGACAAGGTGCTGTCACCTAATTTGCATGTATGCACACATAGAACCATTCATGCTTTGCATGGAGGCATGTATTATGGACAAGCTCTGACCATCCACCTTTGTCTACAAAGGAGTGTGTGATCACAGCGGAGAGCTCTCAGGCAGGCTTGTACTGTAGCACTGTGAGGAAAAGGAGTGTGTGCATCGTCGTCAGAGGTTGGCATTGGGTCTCTGGGTCCCTCTAAGGTTTGCATGGCAGGTAAACCTTCAGACTTCAGTATGTATTTACTGTGAAGGCAAAGGGACATATTGCAAAGTGTCCACAGGAATGTACAGGACAGCCTCTCAATGTTTTTGCTTTCTCATTTATAATCGGATTGCAACATCTCATATAATCTAGAAAGTTATTTGTTTTAAAGAGGAAATTCTTCATGACAGTTGTAATTGTGTTAATCTCTCTCTCTCTCACACACACACACACACACACTCAGAAGAGATGGGATGAAAGAGAGGAAAGCTACTTAGACGCCCTGTGGTGTTTTACACAGAGACAGCTGGACTCTGTGCTGCCTGTGTTTGTGTCCTGTTTGTGTTCGTGTCTCCGTGCATGCAGTTACAGATGTGCACGTGGATCTGTGCATCCTGACCTCTCAGTGTGCCTTTTGCCTGTTTGTGTGTGTGTATGTTTGTGTGTGTTCGTGCAAACCTCCTTAATTGGATCATGCTGTGGAACACTGGCTGTGTTGGTTTTTAGAAAGAGCACAGCTTGCATCCTCCTGTCACAGGATATCAACATAATGATATCTGTTTAGCCAAGTCATATTTCCTTTGGCTGCTAATAACAAGAAGATCAAATCCAAAAATATTTAGTGGAGAAAAATATGTAAACTTTCTTTGTCCTAATACTGGAAAAGTTCATTTGGAGCTTTTTAATGAAATACATTCATTTACTTTTTAAAAATATTGTTCATTGGTCATTGCTGAATGGACTTTTTTATGTCGCTGAATAATAGTGTCGACACAGTTTTAAATTTTCTATATTACTGCAAGAGTATAAAAGAGTCTGGACTCTTTAACTGGAGTTACTAATTACTGAATCAGAAACTGTCATTTATACAGAATATTCTTATTAAAATTATACTGATTAAATCATGATGTGAAATTGATTGCATGACTATTTTAATACGCCCAAAATTCCACAGACATATAATAGTTTCTCTGCATTGCAAAATGTAAAGGAAAGCACCCACTGGTCAAGGAAGAAATATTAGATTTTTTTTTTCTTACTGCCGTCTTAATTATTCAAAGGAATAAAATAATGATACATAATATGCAAAATACACAATATAGACTATGACCAATTATCTCGTATAAGGCCTCTGGCAGATAGATTAATGCAGATTATAGTATATACATGTGCTCCGTCAAATACCTTCAGTGATATATGAGCACCGACACCACTAATCAGCCTCACCAGTAATGATTTTCCTCATCGGCATGCATAGCTGCACCCGGTCCTCCATATACAAACACTCACATTAAATACATAAATACACCACCATGCTGTGTGCAAATGGCCTCCATCTGCTGTAAGCTGCATTTTCCCTGAAGTCAAGACAGTGTGTTCCTCTGCACTGTCAACATCAGACTCACTGTGGTTTTCATCCTAATCTCATCTCTGTGCATGACTTGATGTTAATAGTAGTAATAGAAGTGTAGATGTCTTATGGATGTTACACATGAGCGGCGTTTGGGTAAAATGTAGGTGAGCAGCATAAAGTAGCTCATTTTCAACCTCCCTCTGTCTGTCCTTTTCCTCTCCTCCTTACCTCTGCCTCCTTTCTTCTTCATTTACCTCCCTCCCCCTCCAACCTTCATATCATTCCTATTCCCCACATCATCATCTTTGTCCTCTCTCTCTCTATCTGACCCTGGTCTTTTCCTGGAGAGCACTGATGCATAGGAAAGCGAGGTTCCGCTCCAACACCCATCCAATCACCATCAACCTCTCCCCCACACACCAGCCAATGGCTCGCTAGGGATGGCCAACAGGGGAGGGGCTAAGTGTGAAGGGAAGGTGTGTGCGTGCTGGTCGCTCCTTGACTCGAGGGATATAAAGGATGCTTGGCTGCTCCAGGGACAAGGAATATCACCATAACGATGGATGGATTCGCTGTTTTTAGATTGTTGTGCTGCTGCAGGAGCGATGCTAATCTATAAGAAATCATACCAGAATGATTTCCATTTAGACATTTATGGTATGAATCAGGGCATGATGTTGGATCGTTTGATAGAATCACCTTATCTGCACGAACAGAAATTTTCATTTTAAACTACTTAAGAGGAATGTTGGATCCATAGCTGCAGTGGGCCAGCTCTTGTAGTGACACCACATCCAGATACTTATGCACATGGAGTGGGACTAATACAGATGCTTTCCCTCTTTTTTCCTTAAGATTTGGATTGATTAACACCCTATGGTTCTATGTTGCAGTGGAGATTGTATCACTGACAAAAGGTGACACCAAAAGAAGGCGTTTACTTGCAGTGTTGATTCTTGAGTTCGACCATCTCTGATCCTTTGGAAGCTTGGATATACAGTAGATGGAAACCCTCTTGTGCTGTCATGCTGCTTGCTTTATTGGTCAGTTGACTGGTTTGAGTGCAGAGGGAGCAGACACAAACTGAAGACCATGTCCATCCAGATCCTGTCTGCTGGATCTTGTAAGTATTATTTGATTTTTGAGTCTGAATTATTTAACATAAGACAGTAGACAAAGTCACACAGCAACAGTGAGGCAAGGTTACAACCCACACACAACATAATGCATTCACCATACTGTTGGTGAAACTTGTATGGTCCAAAGACAGCATTTGGCTCCCCTTAAACTCTGCTCTATACTTAGAGCTATTTCTCGACAGCATCACAACTCTCTATTTTTGGTCTGTAAGCTGACTAATGAATGCATGTGAGTCATGTGGTCACACTCCTCCTCCTGCAGAGGTTTGTGTTTACATGGTGGGAAGGTTCTCAGCATAAAAGACAATTACATATTATTCTTGAGCTGAGTAGTCAAAACCATACATGACAGAGTGAAGAATTTTGAGCAACTTTGCGCCTATGTAACGTTCACTGAGCAGTGGCCTCTGCAGCCATAAGTGACACTTTCAGGATGTGATATGGTTTTTTTTTTTTTATTCATCTGAACCATATTAGAAGCTTCTTCTGATATTGACTCATTGTTCTCTACTCTTATATATTTAATAAAGTTAAATGATTACTGATTAACAATCAATCCTCATGTCATCTTGTAGTCAGTATTGACCGTTGAATTGGTTGATCCACAACCTTAACGTCACCCTGAGATGAAATGAAAAGTTGCCTTGTTGTCCCCAGTCTGTGTATTAAGTGTTCATTTTAATTGTTTGAGCTGACATGTTCTTAGTCATAGCATGATGTTCACTTTGGCTCACTCTCCAGGTAAGTGGCTGGTAAATTGTGGTAAAGTAGGGCCTGTTTAAAACAAAACATATAATAGGAAAAATCTGTTTGTACTGGGGGTGGGTATTGGCACGGACTTCACGAAACGATATGTATCGCGATGCTTGAGTCACGATACAATACATTATTGTGATATTGCAACATTATACATAGATCACTGATCAAATTTGTAAATGCAGTTTATATAAATGTACATATATTTATATAGACATATACACATACATATAACTGTCAAAGTTTCTGCTTTAATGTGCATTCTTTTATTTTCATTGAACTTTTTATTTCGACGTGCGGAAATCGTTCTGACATGACTGTTTTTTCAGGGGAGGGAATCAATATCTATATCAGAAGGAAAAGCATTGTGATACCCTTAGTTTGTACTATAGTCTGCTGATAATGTTATGAAGGGAAATATATGAAAGAAACAAGAGGAAAAACTGTCAGAGAGAGAATATTTCCTGCTGGCTGGCCTTGAGTCACCTCACAGTGGAAAATATTGAATTCACCTGTTATTCTGTCAAGGCATGAGTAGCTTTATCCATCAGGGTCAAATGCTCACTGTGATGCCCCATTTCAATGATCCATAAATAAGGTGGATCTTTAATCACTGCAACCGACTGCCCTTTTTAAGCCACACAATGTACAAACTGTGTTTTATTCCCTCAAACCCTAGAACTGTTTTTTTGCGTGTGGGGGAGATTAGAACAGTTTTCTTTCCCTTCCCCAGTGACATCCTGAACTCTTCTATACAGCGAGAGATGAGCTTATTGACCATGAAAAAGGTGCAGTGACCCATAAGCATTTAATATTTAAGCAGCCCGTCAATATGGATTCATCTGCAGCTGGATGATGGGAATATGAGGGTCAGGAATGTTGGGAATGTGTCCTTCATTTGGATTCTTACTGCTTGTCTCTTATTCTGTTATTTGTGATGAAGAGGCTTCAGATAATGTTGGTGTGATTGCACTGATCCAAAGCAGATCATCATCAACATAATGACATGAATTTTCAGATTTTCACATGGCTGTTGCGTGCAAGTAAGATGTGGCTAGTTAATCAGTATTTTCAACCAGATAGGAAGTGCTGACAGGATTACATTTATGAAAATATTTTTTTTCAGATTAACACTTTTTGAGTCAGATGTTGCCACTAAGTGCTGAAGATAATGAGGAAATACGAGAGACACGTTCATACAAGATGCTAGGTTTTCATTTTTTTGGGAGCATATATTCTGGAGTCTATATCACACTGTAAAATATTCCCTTAGAAACCTATTGGTTATGTCACTGATGCATATGGTGTGTGTGTTTTATTTGTCCATGACAGTGCTCTACTGGGCAGCAGTGGTGGTGTGGTGGTGAGCACTGTTGCCTCACAGCAAGAAGGTACCGGGTTCGATTCCCGGTCTGGCCTTTCTATGTGGAGTTTGCATGTTCTCCCCATGTCTGCGTGGGTCCTCTCTGGGTACTCTGGCTTCCTCCCACCATCCAAAAATTAGGTGAAGAATTAGGTGAAATTAGGGGATTAGGTTAACTGACTAATTTAAATTGACCGTAGGTGTGAATGTGAGTGTGAGTGGTTGTCTGTCTCTATGTGTCCTGTGATGAACTGGAGACTTGTCCAGGGTGTACCCTGCCTTTCACCCTAAGACAGCTGGGATAGGCTGGGAAGATGGATGGATTGATGGATGGTTAGATGGACTGATGGATGGTGTTCTACTGATGAGAGTACGTAGTGACCCCTACTGTGTGAGACAGAGAGTGCAGTTGACTTTCTAAGCCTGGGGCTCTTTCTGTTTCTCTCCCTCCTCAGAATAATGTTGGCACTTTGTGGGTTTTGTGATTTATTCGCAATTTATTGACAGTGTAGCTGTCAGATTTATCTGCAATTCCAATAAAAACATGAAGACATAAATGGAAACTATGACACTACAGTGTATGTCATGTTATTCTATCTATATGGGGTTAGGGAGGAGTGCGGTTCATGTGGTTCTTTGTTGTTTGCTTGGAAATCAGGCCCCGAAGTCATAAAAAGACCTACAATTAAATGGCTTGAAGAGAGCATCCTAAATAGGGAGCAGATACAAACCAGTCTGAAGTGAAGTTTATTCCTCTTTTTCACTATTCCTGTCCCTGCTTCTCGTTTTTTCTCACCTCTCTGCCTCCTCTGTCCTTTTGGTGGATGGTTAGAAATGAACACAGTCTCAACATGAAAATAACTATGAGATTAGATTTGGAGCTGATCAGCAGACTAAATGAGTGTAAAATATTTATCTCTGTAAAAACACTGTTGTGAATCCACTGGCAAGTTGCAAACACACTCCCACAAGTAAGCACAGCTTAAGTACTTCTTTGTATTTTGACTTTGGCACTGCAACATACTTTTTATTCACATGGAATTGAGTGTTTTACATTCGGCACTTCTCCAGCGCAAGTAAGGCTTCAGTGGCATAATGATTAGAGATAACAAACGTAACCTTATTGACCACTGGCTGCTCCACCAGGGTGTTTGTGCATGCATGTGTATTCATGCATGTAAGTCAGATGTTCCACCCCAGAGTCCCGTGGCTCCCTGTTTGCGTAAGCCAGTTGTTTTCAAGGCCGTAATAACAGTGGATAGCCATGGGATCCACCAGCCGCCTCCTGGCTCAGAGACGAGCTGTGAGGCCGAAGCCTGTAGTTCCCAGTCTGCTGTGAATGTACTCAACAGGACATTGTCTTTGTTGAGGTCAAGTCTAGTGAAAATCTATTCACAGAGGAATGGAGGGACAGAGAGGAGAGGGAGGATAGGGTTGGAAATGACTGGATAAGAATGCTGTAGAGGGTGAGAAGAGGTTAGAAACAAAGTAATAGAGTGGAAGACAGATGAGGAGAGAAGGAGAATGAGGAAGGGAGGAGGATAACAGAATAGAGTTAGGAAGAAGACAAGAGGAGCAGAGGGTGACAGGAGAGGATAAAATGATGCATATGGACACCAACAGCAATAACATCCACACAAACTCTCTCTGGACATATTTGTACACCCACACACACATACGTGATAAAACAATAATGTCCAGAACCACTAAAGGTCTGTACATCTGTGTGTCTCCCTCTGGGAACTGACTCTGACTGCTGAGCTTGTAAACAGGAACTATCCTGCTTTTGGCAAGCTGGAAGTCCTGCAGGTGCACACACACACACACACACACACACTCTAAACACACACTTTTACACTACACACAATTGGATTCAGTAGATTATAGTTTGGGTCTATGTTGGATTTGTTGAAACCGAAACCACAGATCTTGATTCCCTGTTTATAATTCAACACTGTTAGAGGCATCTATGTATACAGTTTTTATCAGTTCTGAATGATTTTGTGCTCATGCATTTTGGTTTTGTTTATCTTGTCTTTTTATTCCAAGGAAAGAAGGGACTTTGAATCACTGCTGGATTGATATTTCCCTGTTGTTTACTACAGATGTGTTTTACAGAGCCTCCTGTGTACCCAGTGTTTCTAAAGGGCAGACCCAGCGTCATCACACTTGTGTTAATGACTGCTTTTTAAGCTAATCATGTGTGCGTTTTAAGTATTGTCCCTAAGGTTTGCACGAGTAAATAATCCTATTATTGGAGTTCAGCTGTTGCTGTGTTAGTGCTGCTGTCAGCTGAGGTCATGGTTTGGCAGATCTGACATGCTGTAAAATGAGGTGATGGTCCTTCATGTTTCGTCCCACGCAGGAACACATTGTGTGGTTTACAGTGTGCTTTCAGGTCTTTCTGGTATTGATGGCTATTGTTTTAGTGTTAGTTTGTTTCTTCTCTATGTGAAAAAAACAGCTGGAACACTTCCTGCATTCCACATAAGATGTGTTGGTTTCTTCTGTGACATGTCTATCCTGATGGTGGAGTAGGGGTGTGATGATACACTCAGCTCATGAGACAAGATGATATTTTCACATTACTTTTAAGAAAACTAAAATGACTAAACTATATGACTGGCCAAACAGTCATTTAATGCTCTCTTTTTTAAACAGTTTATTTAACGCTTCGTCTTAAAAATACATTAAATCACTTTTTTTCAAAATCAGTGTTGGAGTATCAGCAACATGTGATGAGATGTGTCTGAGCTGAATGTGGTGATGCTACAGCATATACTGTATAATAGGAAAGCTTTTCGGTTTTCGTTCTGGTGTTGCACTTTGTAGACGGTCCCTGCACTGTCTCCGCAACTGCTGGTGCTCAGTAGGAGCAATGTTTTCCATGGAGCACTGGGAACACATCATTTCGGGCGCTTCGTTTTCGGTAAAGTTGTAGCTCATCATGTGCCTCACCGACATTACAGAAATGCATTGTTTGCATCTTTAGATCATACTATATTTGATGTATTGATCCAGGAAGTTTGAATCTGCCAATGTCTTTCTAACTTTATGTTAAGTGCTACAGTTGCTGCTTTCTTTCTCCTTCGTCTTGTCAGTTTCTGGCAGCCTAGACGTAGCAAAGGCCCATTACTGCCACCACAGGTCACAAATAGAAGCATGAATAGCTCAAAGTCTGCTAGGTTTCCTTCTGCCCTGTGCTCACGAGACATCATTTCACTTTAACGAGAAATATCATCATAATTTAATCTCACAAGAGCTCATGGCACGAGATCTCGTCACACCCCTAGCGGGCGGTGAAATGCAGTAAGGTCCCCTTGCCTCGACTCCTAGACAGAGTCTATTTTTCTGGTGGCTCAGAGGGATGTGATGGTGAGCCGACACTGCAGTGTCAATGCAAAAATCTCTTTACATCAACTTTTAATGTGTCTGCAAAATAGAATTTATTCTTAAAAAACAGGAAGATGGAGACATATCTTCCCTCTCGCTTTCTCTCATCGTCGCTCTCTGATATCATCCCTTAAAATCTGCTGTGGGTCATAACTGTCGAAAATGAAGGAAGGACAGCTGACAGCTATCTCAAGCACATTCTCTCCTTCCTTCTTCTCTGTCCTCTTTTCTTCTTCTTCAGTCAGTAACACAGCGGTCCACAGAGCCACACTCTCCACCCTGCCTGTCAAGTGCAATTTGGTGCACTGTGGTTTATTGGCTTGGTTTTGTTGTGTGGCGGGACAATCAGAGCACGGTTTGGATGGAGGAAGCTGATGAATGGTGTTCCCTGAGCCGTACAAAGCGCTCTCCTCTCTACTTCATTGATGTGTTGATGCGACTCAGCTGGCTGCCCAGTGAGTTTGAACTGTATACTGTTGTGAGCTTACAAGCAGACAGATGCACATGGACACTCGGCACTGAAAAGGGCTTTTATGCTTTTTTATAGCATTGATCGCTCTCACACTCGCCGGTTCTCTCGTGGCCTTTCTACTTTTGTTCTTTCCTCTCTCTCTCTCTGCCACAGTGACAGTGCGACATGCAACAGTTAGACAGTGTGTAGAGGTCACAGAGACAGGCTTCTCTAAAGGCCACAGTGTTTTAGTGGAAGGAATATTACAGTCCTGTTGATGAATTCATTATCCATTATAAGTTAATAAAATAAAGGTCAAACATGCCTGGCAACAAGGGGATATTAACTCTTTGAGTGCCAGCTGTTTTATGAAACAGAAAGTGCCTTGTGCCAGTGTGTTTGCCCATTTTGAGTCATGACCCACAGAATATTTTGTACTGTCTCTAAAAACTCAAATGAAAGAAGAGACTCTCTATTTCATCATGAAAAAACAGTTTGTTTTAGCTTGTTCTGTTCTTGTTTTATCAGAGGTAGAGTAGAGGCCACTCCCACCAAAAACGCCAATTTTTGTCCACAATCCGTCCGTTTTGTTCTCTAATCTCGATCGTCTCCACTTCCTGCTTTTTCTGTGGTGTATATACCATCTCTTTATGCTCCGACTACATCTCCCAGAAGGTCCAACTGCGGGAGACCTGCCGAAAAACCGCTTTGATGTCAAAATACGTCAATGGCACTCAAGCGTCGAATTTTAATGTTGAATTACGTCAATGGCACTCAAAGAGTTAATGAGAGGGGCCATACAGAAACCACAGGCACTGAGTTGTAGCAAAATTAAAGTTAAGTACAGCTGCATTAATTAATCAATTAAATTAATTTACAACTGTTTATACTGAGTAATTAGTTTGTTTAAAAAAGAAGACATCTCTGATTCCAGCTTCTTAAATGTGAATATTTTCTGATTTATTTACATCTCTGTCTATAAAGTGAATATTTTAGAGTTGTGGACAGATTAATCGACAAAAAAGTAATCATTAGTTGCAGTCCTATAATTAAACCCTATTGAAGACTTGGTGATTTGGAGAGGCTATATGTTTAGGGGTTATTATAACACACATGCTAAATGTAATGTTAACTGGTCATCTCCAGCTCCAGTGAGCTGACCTATTATAACTCCCTCACCCCGACCCGTGCCTCTTTCTCAGCGGTGACAATCCCTCTCAGTTATTTATTCCAACATGATCATTCAGATATGTGACCTGGCCCTCTTGCACACACATAGGGCAGGACAAACCTGACTTTCAACTCACACAGACAAGAGAAGGCTGTCAACTGTCACACTCCAAGACCAGACATGATCACCATCAAGGCAACACATTTGACTTTCAGCGTCTTTGTGCTTGAATAATAACTATTTAATCCATTTTTAAACACATTTGACAGCTCAGTCTTGGGGATTTAAGTTCTTCATGTCGCAGTATATAACGTACAGGACCACTGCTTTTGGAAGCTCCTTTTTTGTCACTCCGGATCGTTATCTGTGACACAGAACATGGCCAGTCTGACCACGTTGTTTTGTTTCCATTACATGGGCTTTCTCAGGGACAGGAAGGGTCGACTGACTATGGAACCAGGTCAGACAGATCACAAACTTGGTAGGTCGTCCCAGAAAAGTGCTGTAATGGGAATACTGTGAAGAATGTGCATGTTTTTGATTGTTTGTCAAAAATGTCTAGATGTAATGTATTACAGTCTTCATATTATGTCAACACTTTTCAATGAAAAGTTGTGCTGCAGCTTTTGTGCTGATGCGTGTTAATCAACACAGTTTTTAACTGCTGGATCATGACTTTTTTGGCCTTGCTTTTGAGCTCCATGTCTCCACTTTTAGAGCTTATCGGAGCTTTCCTCACAATTATGAAAAATAATGGTAATCCCCCTTGACGTTTCCTTTGAGAGACAACAAAGACGCTTAATTTCCCTCCAGGAGTAAACAGTGAATGAGCTCTTTGTTTCGTTTCCTCAGTTCAAAAGATGTTGGCTCCCAGTCAAACGACTGTTTTATAAAAGTGGATATGCATGAGTATTTGAATCAAATGTAGTCATGCTCACAGGGGGAAGCACCAAGATAATTTGGTCTCAATGGATTTACACACTGGCAAAGATGTTTGAGTCTTTTTTTTTTTTAGGTTTACTGACGTCAAGATGGCGTAAAGTTTCAAATATAAAAGCTTTACACATGATTATAAACTAATTACTCGTGTATGTCTGCTTCAGTAAATGAATTCTTTGATATTAGTTTTGCACAGACCATCTTTTTAAAAAAATACTGTCAGAATGATTCACAGACCTTTTTAGATCTTAAACAAGATGAATTAACTGGGTAATGACGTTTTTTCAGTGCATATATACTTGGGGTAGTAAAAAATATTGATATGGCAATATATAGTGATACTTTTTCTTACATAATATTGATTTTTAATTTCTTATTATCATTTCCCCCATATGTATATGTGTATATGTGTGTATGTGTGTGTGTGTATATATATATATATATATATATATATATATATATATATGTGTGTGTGTGTGTACACATATACATACATATGTACTTACTGTATATGGAACTTGTATTTAAGCTGCAGTTTACATTTCTCAGTTATCTATGTAGAATATCACAATATATTGCAATATCACAATATTGCAATAATGTATCATATCATGACTCAAGTATCACGATACATATTGCATCGTGAAGTCCTTGCCAATACCCATCCCTAATTTATACACTCATTGTGCTCTTGATAGTGAGTAAAGATTAGAAGGAGGGCGTTATTTACATTGAGGGTCCTTAGGTGCCCCAGTGCAAAAGTTCACAGTGACCAACACAGACTTAAGTATTAGTCAGAGAGAAGATTACAACCAATCATTATGAAAGCCTATTTCAACCACAAATCCACCAGTGGCAACTGTTTGTCTGGCTTAACTTTTCTCCCTGTGCGTCGCTAGCCAGACACACGGGAGAAACTGTTTAATGCAAAGCAGCGCTTGTTAGTAAATCTTGTTTTGGGGAGGGGTTAGTGACACGGGGGACACTGTGATGAAAAGCCAGTTGGTGAAGGCAAAAGGGAGCTGGCAGTGCCTTTGGCTTTCTGCAGCTCAGTGGGTGGCAGGGCGTTGGCCAATATATGGCACGGCTGTTCACCTCGCCGTACAACAATGGTACGGATAGAAAGCTAGAAGTGGTCGGGCGTTAGCCGCTGTCCACCTGTGGAGGTTGTAATGTAGGCCTAGATTCATAGGGACGGCTCTGTGCTGGTTTTTGGTTTACAATGGCAGTGCTGGATAACCACAGCTGGCAGTACGCCCAGGCTGGAAAAACCCTGATCAGACTCTCAGGTAGAGTATTCTCTATCACTAATATATCCTGTTGTTTTTTTAATCCTCTCGATTTTGAGTCAGTGGAAGAAATATCTCTATAATAATGTCTTTTTATTTACTGTGAACTTAATATAAGAAACTTACACCTGATATTTTGTTAGTACTAATATTTTAGACATGTATGTGCTGCATTGGTATCTTCATCACCTTCTACTGTGTTTAGTTTCAAATGGGACACAGTGTGATAGTGATTTAAAAACACTATAATGCATTTATGAATTGATTAATTAATTTAAGGTCGAGAGCAGGGGGTTGTTGTTTATTTTAAGGGAATGTGTGCATCATTTATATTTAGAATAATTTGTCACCTCTTTGGCAGTTTATTTTTGAAGGCACTGCAGTTAATCGCAATAGTCTGTCTGTAAGAGGGGAGATATTGTATACTACATTTGAAATGTCTGGTGCAATGCAGCAGCATTAGAGTGTTTCCCAGGAGGAGAAAATAACAGGAAAACCTCACAGTATTGTACAATACGAAAGCCTTGCAGTAAATAGCACTGTTGTGAAGCATGAAATGTTAATTTTTCTTTGAGGTTGTGTCAATAAGAAGGAAATGTTGATTTACATTTGCAAATTAGGGTTTTACAAATCCTAGAAAGTTGCTTTCAGTCATTCAGTTTCAGAGGCTGAGCTGTGACTTCTGTTTTTCTGTGATAGTGATAATGTTTGCCTGACTAATTTTGAGTTCGCAACAGCTTTGACTCAGACAATAACTACATTAGCCAGCTGTGTTAAAATATATTAAAAAGCTGTTGCATACCAATAATGTCATGTGTTTTTGTCTTATGTTTGAGAGAATTGAGGTGATGATTCTAGGAATTAAAGAGGACACAGAATGCCTCCACATGTTTGAATATTATTTTCCTTTTATAGACTTCACCAACATAACCGGTAGTGAGTTTGCCCTGTTTTCAGTTCAGTATATGGGTCATTGTACTCAGCTTGTGTTGTGCTACTCAGGCATAAAACTGATTCAGTTGCAATATGATATAAATAAATAAAAGTCACTTGCAAAGCATACTGTACTGGTTTTGTTTACTGAATGTCAAGGATGCACTATGGCTAAAAGCAACACTCTGCTTGAACTGTTTGTTAGCCTGCACAGCTACATGGTAGATCCATGCCAGGTGTAACAACAGCGACATCACATCTGGCTGTCCAGATATACTGATCAGGTAGCTAGAATTTACTACATCTATCCCTCTCAATAAACATGCAGGTTCTTTCATCCTCTCTTGCTCAGTCACCAGGAGTTGGTGCCTGCAGGGGTAATGAATGCAGATGTCTGAGCAGTAGCTCTGAGGCGATTACGAGAAATAGTGCTATTTATCATGAGGACAGCACTGCAGAATGAGATCACAACAAGGTAGACTGTGGATTTATACAGCCTCTGGCATGGTTTGGTTTACAATATGTATCCTAGGACCTGGGACAAAACATCAAGTCATGTGTCTTAGTTCTTAGTAGTGTTGTTGACTGGGCAATCTGTCCTTTCATTTGGGACGTGAACATTTTGTCCTTGTGCAGGACTTTTTATAGTAAGATCAACAGAGATGTTCTTAGTCAGACCCTGTATAAGCTAAACTATTTATATACTTTCATACTGTACTACAGAATAGATCAGAATATAATAGAATAGGATCGTTTTTATTTATCCCCCACTGGGGGAAATTCCATAGCAGCATAGACAAATTACAGCAAAGACATAATAGAATAAGTAATAACAATTGAAGAAATATTTACATTATGTGCTAAATAACAAATGAAGAAAAAACAATTTTTAGTTGCAAATGAAATGTTAGTTAAACACAATTATTAGATGAATAAAATTTATTTTTACTATTTGTTATGTGGATGTGACCTGTAGAAATAGTCATAAAATAAAAAAAAGTAGTGCAAAATTTCTGGTTTAGTTGAACATTTTGAATTCAGACCATCAAACTTTGTTTCAGACTTTTAAAACTTAAGACTCTATACACAAATACTGATGTAGTTGTCCTTTTTATGCACCATAGGAGGAATTATTATGACCGTCATTCTTTTTAGATGCTGGATAGATACAAATTGACTAGAAGCACTTGGATTGTCATTATGGACTTACTGCAAATCCATAGAGTGGTTGCTTTTGTTTGCGATGTTGCTGAAAAGGCCTTGTTCCCGGTAACGTTCTATCGTTTCAGATTTAGCCATGTCACGGTGCGTGGACACAAACCTCCATTAAAAAAAGACAGCATTAAGTACTGGCAAAGTGACACAGAGGTTGCCAATAGTGAGGCCTAGAGGGACACGAAGTATGTCAGAAGTCAATAGAGTCAACAGAGGGAGGGAGGAGACTACAGAGAGAGAGAGAGAGAGAGAGAGAGAGAGATGGTTGTGATGGGAGAGCACATGAGACGAGAAACAAAGAAAAAAAGAGAAAAGAGGAGATTTGTAAATTATACACGGAGGTGAGGTTGTTATTCAGGTTCAGTGAGGTGTGAAAGGAATAGAGAAACAGCTGTAGCACCATAACAAGAACACATACAATACTTACATTCTGTCAAGGTTTATTACAACCTTAACCAGATAACAAATGAAACAACCGCTCACACAAACAAAAGCCGCTTTGTACAGCATTCATCCATCCCTGGGCTGTCTCCAGATTTGTGCATTTCATCTCCTAAACTCTCCTATTGCTTTTAGTGCATGTGTTGTGGCACTAAAAGTGTAATTTCAGAAATGTGTGTGGTGTAATGTGAGGCGGTGCAGTGTTATGAGAGCACAGGATAGTAGAGTAGCACAGTACATAGCACTGAGGCTGCTTTGACTGCGTCGCACAGCTCAGTGAAATAGCGTTAACACACGCGCACACACACACACACACACTCACTGACTTGCATGATACTGCTGACCATTGTTTATCTTAGCATTGCACAGTCGCTGCTCACACACAGTACTCAATGAGAGTTATATTTAGCGTGGATTAGATGTGTTAGACTGAATGGTGTGGACATGATCTAGAGCTTTCGGTTCTCTCTGATGAGTTAATCCAGGAGATATATTCAGATATATCACAGATCACTAACGTCTGTCATCCCTAACGTTTTGATGTGTTGATGACTTATTTATATCTATCACATTTTAGCTACATGTGTCTTATTTGTTTTGAGAAATAGGAAATACTGGTAGTGATGTAATGTGATGTGATTTGATTGTGGTCGTGTTTGTCGATAGCAACTTTTTCACTTCTGATACGATACTGATATTGCAGCCTTGAGAAATGGCAGATACCAATATTGATCCGATATCAGCAGGAATCATACAGACTTTTATTACTTATTTTGTAGTACAGAGTGTTAGAAAAGGCCTGATCAAGTGATTTTACTCAAACAGAGAACAATAGTCAGCAACAGTACCATGCTAAATAAATCTAATACTTAAACATAAGCATATGCTACAACTGAAAGATTTTCCACTTTTCTTGTTTTTCATACATATTTTTTTCATTGTATGTTTTGGAGTATGGGACTTTTGGTCAGACAAAACCAAGCTTTTTAGGACATCAAACAGCCTGTTTTTTTGGCAGCTGAGGATGGTAATTTTTCACTCCTTTTGGACATTTTATTGACGAAATGATTAACAAAAATAGCTTACAGATTATGAAATTATACAGTAACTATTGGTCGCATCCCTTAAAAAAACTATAAAAAGCATGTAAAGCTGACATAGTGACTCCATACTACTGCTTAAGTTGAAAGAATTGCAGGAAGACAAATAAGAATCAGTTCTTCAGTGGTGGGATGGCCTTTTTTTCTGAATGCACTGTAATGCATTTACAGATTAAACATGTAAGCACTGTGTACTGTGAGATTAGTCTTTGTTTCCTACTCTTCCCATTTGTTCTGACTTATTCATACCATTTTTCCGCTGTGCTTAGGGGTTATACCCAGGTCGAGGGGTTGCGGTAGGAGCAAAGTGTTATTTTTACTGTAAGCCACACTGTAACAACAATATGAAAAACCCGATGAAAGTTGAGCTCACCACAGTCCCCAGGCCCCCTGCCAGCTCCGGCTGAAGGTCACAGAAGTGAAGTCGAGGCTGCTAGAAATGGCTTTGTATATGAGGGAGGAATAAAAAGATGGTGTGTGTGTGTGAGAGAGAGAGAGAGTAAAAGAGAAGCAAATTAATAATTAAAAATGATATACAGTTGAAGAGAAAAAGGTGGAGAAATGGAGCATCACTTAGAACAAGAGAATGCACCGGGGTAGCGTATGTTTGCTGTTATTCTAGTCGGGGTTGTCACACAGGGGACGTGACAAACAACCTGCTTGTAACAACAGCCCATCATATAGACTAGGCTAAACACTTGGATTTCCCACAACAACATGTATATAAATGGTAGATACACTGCAAGTTATTTGGTTCTCACCAAGATGATGCTCGTTTGATGCTTGTATTTAGCATACTTCACATATTTTAGGTCTTTCAAAAGTTAAATTTTAAGTAATCTCATCTTAAAACCAGCATTTTCTGCTCGTTTGATGCTTGTATTTAGTATACTTCACGTATTTTAGGTCTTTCAAAAGTTAAATTTTAAGTAATCTCATCTTAAAACCAGTATTTTCTGCTTATTTGATGCTTGTATTTAGTATACTTTACGTATTTTAGGTCTTTCAAAAGTTAAATTTTAAGTAATCTCATCTTAAAACCAGTATTTTCTGCTAATTTGATGCTTGTATTTAGTATAGTTTACGTATTTTAGGTCTTTCAAAAGTTAAATTTTAAGTAATCACATCTTAAAACCAGTATTTTCTGCTTATTTGATGCTTGTATTTAGTATACTTTACGTATTTTAGGTCTTTCAAAAGTTAAATTTTAAGTAATCTCATCTTAAAACCAGTATTTTCTGCTAATTTGATGCTTGTATTTAGTATACTTTACGTATTTTAGGTCTTTCAAAAGTTAAATTTTAAGTAATCTCATCTTAAAACCAGTATTTTCTGCTAATTTGATGCTTGTATTTAGTATACTTTACGTATTTTAGGTCTTTCAAAAGTTAAATTTTAAGTAATCCCATCTTAAAACGAGCATTTTCTGCTCGTTTGATGCTTTTATTTAGTATACTTCACGTATTTTAGGTCTTTCAAAAGTTAAATTTTAAGTAATCCCATCTTAAAACCAGTATTTTCTGCTCGTTTGATGCTTGTATTTAGTATACTTTACGTATTTTAGGTCTTTCAAAAGTTAAATTTTAAGTAATCCCATCTTAAAACCAGCATTTTCTGCTCGTTCGATGCTTTTATTTAGTATACTTCACGTATTTTAGGTCTTTCAAACGTTAAATTTTAAGTAATCCCATCTTAAAACCAGTATTTTCTGCTTGTTTAATGCTTGTATTTAGTATACTTCACGTATTTTAGGTCTTTCAAAAGTTAAATTTTAAGTAATCACATCTTAAAACCAGTATTTTCTGCTTATTTTCTGCGTATATTTAGCTGTAGCTCAGTTGGTAGAGTGGTCATCCCTGAACCCTTGGGTCATGAGTTTGATCCCCCCTCCTGTTCTCTGCTGCCTAAGTGCCCCTGAGCCAGACTCAACCCTATTGCTCCCCTTACGTGGCACCGCTGCTCCCTTGGGGATGGATTAAATCCATCTAGGGATGATTTATTTTTTTTATGTATAATAAATAAAACCGATTGTTATGATTAAAACATTTTCTGCTTATTTTAAGCCTTCTAAATGCATCTTATTTTTATATTTAACAATCTTAATTTGACAAATCTTGACTTATAAAATTATCTTACTGCATGGACAGATAATTTCACTTTTTTTGAGGACCTTTTCCTCAGATTTAGTGTTTTTATCTTGTTTTTAGATACCCCTTATTGCAGTGTACATGATGAGAGTAGGCAGTGTAAGCAGCTATGGTTACAGAGCTAAAAGCTGAATTGTTCGTTGAGTCTCTTGGGAGGAAAAGCAAAATATTCCCTTTTTTTTTTTTTTTTTTTTAGATCAACAGTCTACTGTGAAAGTAAGTAGTTTAGACCATTTAGGTTGAGTGGTTTGTTTGTTTGCAACTCAGATAACTGGTTTTGGCTTGTTCACAAACTTCCAAGTGATTTCCCAAGAGTCTCAAACCCAAAATGCTGACATATTGTGTGTTTTACCACCTCTGTCAAACAATGTTTGTTCATTTTTTTAAAGATCAGACCTTAACAACACCACAAAACTTCTCGCCGATATGACTGCAAACCCTGAGCCATTATTGGTCGACATTCAGGGTTTGAGGTTTCCTGAAAGACACTGAAGTTACTTTTCTGAGCGACATATCAGTTTTGTGTCGTGCTGAAGTGAATCCCATTGAGGATCTACAGTGGTCTGTGTCCTGCTTTCTGGGTTCTGTTAAGTTTCACCAAAAATCTGATAAAGTGGCACATCCCTGTCTCCAAGCGAGCACTATTCTTAGAGCCCTGCAAAAAGTGTCAGTCATACTGCTACACAGTGAAACACAGGTCAGACCACAGGCACACATAGGAAAACACACAGGGATAGACTGTATCTGTACATACCTAGCCACATACAGTAAGACTAATTACACTCTCCAACCTAAGCAAAGTAATAACTAAACCAATCCACATTCACACTTCCTCTGTTTCTGTGCTGCTCCCAAAAGCCCAAGACAGGCCAAGCTGAGCCAAACCATGCTGAGCAGTGTGACAAATGCCTCCCAGTTCTCTCTTTTCACCCCAAACTCATAGTGAGGTTCACATACTGGGCTCTGACCCAGAACTGAAGGATGAAAGAGCCATCTGAAATCTATCACTGTCGCCTGCACTGTAAATCTCGTATATAGAAGACACTAAACCTGAAAAGGCTTTACATTTGTACAACTGTGATTACAAATTAAAAATATGTATCTCTTGTTTAATGAAAGATTGCTGAATGGTCAAGTGCTAGGTGCATGTCGTTGCTATAAACTGCTGCTCTGAATATTTGAATCTTAACCACAGTTATCCTTGCCGGCAGCTGGAACGTCTGTTATCAGGTTAGTGCTGAGCCGGTCAGATCAACAGCTAGGGGAATCATACTGTAGTATTTCTGCAGTGTTGTGGAACAGTCCTGGTCTGCTCTGCCATTCTACACACACAGCCTAGCTTGTAATTGCTCTGGGTTTGAGGTTACAAGGTTATGAGCCAGAGGATTGGCATCGTGCGGCATGCCAGGCTGTGCAGATGCACCATGTTCAGTCTAGCCTGTGGTCTAAACGACTGGAAGCAAAGGGATTGGCACAGTACACTGAGGCCGTCTGTCCAGACTGTGGAGAGGCAACACAAATATGTGTTCATTTTTGGGTTATATGAGTTAGGGTTGTGATGCTTGTAGGTGAATAAATGGGTTGTGTTTATTCTTTACAATTCTGGTCAGGGGTTTATGAACTTTTCCACCCTGATCTAAACTTGGTGTGTTTATTCCGCATTAAATCTCATTAAATCTCTCTAGAAACAAGTCTGTAATCCACTTTGGATGCTAAAAGATGCCGGATGTTTTCAGCCTGTGGTGTGAAGAATTGGTACAAGGCACGAACACAATCTGTTCTGTATTCAGATCTGCCTGGAGTTAGGACTGCGAAAGGAAATGGATTGGCACACTTTATTTCCATGTGTTGTCCTGTTGCACTCTCTCTGCTACACAGCAATGTGAATTTAGGGCACAAAACTAGTGGAGAGACAAGAACAGTGGGTGAGTGCTATCTGTCTGTTTGCTGTCTAAATTAATGCAGAGCAACTGGAGTGAAAATCCACCTACTGCTCAAGACTTTGAAATCAGGTTTTGCAAAAATATAGATTGAGAAACAGGGCTCGCACCTGCTGCCATGATAAGTTACAATTTTTAAGTCTTCACCTCTGTGGCTGTGTGTTTGGACTTAAATATCACTGCTAAACCAAAAGGGTTGGTTGACACTTGAGCTGCATAAAAGCAACACTGAGCAGACAGTTTGCATTGGTATAAAAAATGGGCAGACTATACCTGTAATTTTCATGCAATCATATGCTTGAGCAAACCCTGTTTCCACATCTAATGTCCATGAGTAAATTATGAATGATAGCCACAGTTGTTAGGGGGAAAAAGTCTAGTGTCCATTTGTCTCCATGCTCTGTTTGCCTGGACAAGGCATAACATAGACATTGTGACCTTTTCTTGCAGCATTGCACTTTTTTGGACACTGACCTGTAGAGCTGTACCATATGGACAAAATTGTATATCTTGCTATAGCTTATTTTATATCCAGATAACGATATGACGTTACTGGTAATGTTATTTTTGCTATTTTTGTTATTTTTTTATTTATGCTACAAGAGTAAGCATAAAAATGCTACCACAAAGCAGTAGTGTTGCTGCCGTTACATTAGCCTTCATACAATCATGTTTATGCTTCATATAATGAACATATTTTGAACTTACATGATACATTTGGATTATCCAGCAGTCATTCTGACATTGAGTTGTGCTTTAGACGGTGTATCTAACCAACCGGAGTAATGTTAACGTCGCAACCGAGCTAACCAAGTAGCCTACACATTAAAATTACGATAGAAACAGCAGAGGCTTATCTCCTATGGCAGACATTTTTATATTGCACTATGATATATATTGTAATATCGCACAGCTCTACTGACCTGTTATTGCATATTTATTAAAGGAAAAAGAAAAGTCAAGGTCAGCTTTGTGCATGCAAAATAAATTCAAATAAAATCAAATAAAAGGAGCGACAATAAGAGGGACGCATCACTCACAAACTGTCTGAATATGTTGGCTCGTGGCAATGCAAATTACCAATATGACAAATAGTTCCACTCTTAAGGTGCAAAAGTATTGTTGTCTATCATGCATACATCAAGCCAGCCTAAGCAGAAACACATCACGTCTCTGCATGACATACTAGCATTGTCCCTTTGACAAATGCATTTACAAGATGTCTCCATTACTGAATATGCAGACACAAAGAGAGCTTAAGTGCACATGTGAATGTCCATGCTTGTGTGTGTGTGTTTGTCTGGGTGCATGTGTGTCATAAATGACACACTGTCATCCCTGACTCCTGCACTGTTGTCTAAATGATCCACTACCTGTCATGTGTGCAGCTGATCTCCTCATCTCGCAGTCATCGGCTTGTATTTCCTGTTACTGTGTAGATATGCGAGGACACATTTGTCACAGTAAGGATAGAAATTACTTTTACCTCTTCGTTTCCCTGCTTTGAATTCTAGATTAGGAAAATAATGATTACCAAAGAGCTCACTGTAAAAGCTTTATTTCTTGGACGAGCGTTACGTATTTCGCTTCGTTTTACAGGGCACTGAGTGCAGGCTGCCAGCAAAATGGATTGCTCTCATTATGAGTGTGTTATGAACAAGCAGTCTGTGATTGAAAAGCTTTATTTCATGCTCGGCAGACTTGTAAATGAGGGGTTGTGTGTAGTGAAGAGTGTGTGTTCTGGTGTGTTAGCGTGTAGCGAGAGGCGATGATGGGATTTCATGAATCACAGTGTGTGTAGGGTAATACTTTATCTCTGCGGGATATTGTATGCTTTATTGCCGCACACAAACATGATGAAAATTAGGAAAGGCTCTGTGGTTGTATGTGTACTTGAGGCTTTGTGCCTTTTACTGTGTTGACATCACAAGTAATGAGCCATCACACTGTGGGAGCAACGTACTCTTCACCAGCAGCTATATGACGCTGCTCTCCATCATTTTTATGATCATACAGTCAACATGATCTTCAAAATCCAGTTTTCCAGCATTAAGATGTGCAACTTGTATGACAGCTATGTTTCTAACTGTACTGCAGCCTTCCACATATAAACCCATGTACACCACAGGCCAAAAGTTTGGAAGCAAGATTGAATTTGTACAAAATAAAAGTTCATAGTTCCATTGGTATACTTTGCATAAAATAAACATGATTATTATATTAAGAGTAGGGCTGGGTATCGAAATGCTCCGATCCTGTCGGCTATCAAAAAATTAATAATTTTTCTTTGCAAAATTCTGATGCCCAAATGTCTATAAGCCATGCTCTCAGATGTCACTATGGACTTCAGATTCATAAAGACACTGATCAGTCCCCCAATTTTGCCAACATAAGGAGACAAACATCGCCAGTAAAACATGATGTGTTTAAGTGATACATGAATGCCAGAATTTCCAAGCTCCAAGTAAGAATTTAAATCAAAACCACGTGAATCTCATTAACCAGACATAGAATTCATGCTATCTGCTACTGATGTAAACAGTGACTACATGCTTAGTTGTACGTCTCTGAGGCTGGAAGAGCTGGGAGCACTAAACTTTGAGGTGAAGTTGATCTGAGCTCCAAGTTCTGACTTCAGGCGAACACACCATAAGGCTAACTCTCAGTCCCCAGGGTCCTAAAGAGGACCTGGGAGCAGCCTGTGCCTGTCGACCATTGTCTAGTATGTCTACCATGATAAAGCCCAAATTATACAAAAATAACCTCTTGAGTTCAAATCATAAAATAACTAGAAAAGCACTCAGAGAGTGCAGACCTCTGCCGCGGCAGCGGCGATTTTTTTATTTAAAGTTAACCCCACCACCAATGAGGTTTTCACTGGGGCTTGTTTATTTGTTTGTTTGTTGGTTTGTTGGTTTATGGACGGTTTTTGACGAAATTTTCAGGATTGGTCGGAAGTGGCCTAACTTAAAACTGGCTTAATTTTTGGTGATTCCATCAAATGGATCCGATCACCACCAAAAATTAATCAGTTTTAAGTTTGGCCACTTCAGACCAACCCTGAAAATTTCGTCAAAATCTGTCCACAACTTTTTGAGTTATTCTGCAAACCAGCATACATACAAACAAATAAACAAACCCCAGTGAAAACATAACCTCCTTGGCGGAGGTCATAATCATAATCGAAAATAATACTGATGATGACCATGATTAAAGCCTAAATTATACAAAAATAACTTATTGAGGTATCGAAAATAGTATTGTCCCGGTATCGAAATTGGCATTGTATCAAAAAATTCTGAGCGATACCTAGCCCTACTAGAGAGTAACTCTTGCTTCTTTACTCAGTTGCTTCTTTCTAACCTTTTCTATCGTAGTTTCTCAGAGATTTGCTCACAGTTGAGATTTATTGGGATTTTTGTGTGCAGACTCTCAAAAGCCAAAGTGACTTCTGCACTTGAGTTGAGACCCTTGCATATCTTCTGGATCCTAAAACTAAGCCCTTCTTTTCTTTTGTTGACATGTATTTAGCAATGGTCTGGTAACATGAATGTATACCTGAAGGTAAATTGAGGAAAATGGTGCATATCAATGAAGGCAAAGTCTGATCATGCAGTAAATACACCCCAAAATACATATATAGGCACTGTGAGCAGAAACTTGAGGTTGCTCCATCCTTTGTCTTATGTGCTACTGCAGTTTTAGCAGGGCTGCAGCATTGTAATAGAGGTCAGTGTTAGCTCTGCAGCAGCACCAGTATCTTACATAAACCAACAGAGTGAGGATGTGTCTGAGCTCACTACACAGGAAACACATGTTGCAAACACACACAGAGTGCACCAGGAGTACCATTTCTTTCTGCTTGGGCCTTGTAGTGCTGATGTTTGATGCTTGCATACACACAGCGAAATGCTCTTTGAGTTTTCAGCATCTTTCCAGCTATTTTTTGCAGGTACACTCTCTTACCTTGTAGAGACCAGTGTGAGGCAGGTAGAGGTGGTTCAGATGAAAAACACATGCCGCACGTTATAAAGAGACAGCGACAAGAGAGGGAGATCATGAAGACTATGAGTGTGGTGAGCGAGCTACTTCAGTCCCATCTCCTCTCAGATGGTTGTGACATTATCCATGAGTCAGGTGGTGTCCAGCTAATGCGCTGTCATCCAGGTCAGCCTGACTCAGTCCACGGATGAAATCGATATTAGAGGAGGCATTAAAACCTGTAGGAGTTATGTATTATCATCTGCCTCGCTGCAGTTTATTCTGTCCCCATATTGTTCTCTTTGTTGTCTCGCTTGAGTCATTATCAGCCTGTGCTTCTCTGTCTCTTGACACTTCATGCCACATACTTTGTCTTTGTCCATCTCCATTTCAGTCTGCATTGATCTATTTATCTTTTTGTCTCATCTCTACATTCTGTCATGTCTTTTTTTTTTCTGTCGCATATCCTCAGTCAGGTTGTAACCTATCTGCAACCTGGAGGAAGCAGTCATAAGTTTTCATGATGCTCATTTTGGAAAATGGTTTCATTTTTATAGCTTTGCTTTCAAGCTGTGGGCAGAAAAAATATTCCAATTTTGAGAGCAAACACTCGCCTTTGAGAAATCACGCGCTCCTGTGAGAGATTATGGCTTTACTGTAGTTTAAAATGAATTTAGAATCATGAGTGCTTTTTACATGAGGGCATTCAGTTTATGTGTGTGTGTGATTAAGCACTCAGTCTAGCCACTAGCTAATTAGCTCATTTCCATTCGCAGTGAGAGTGATTAAATGTTTATATTATAACTGTCAAAAACAGCACAGTTTTGCTTTTCCTCCACATTGTTAGTCTTCCTTTTTTGACCCCTAACTCTGTTTTCCAAAACATCTTGAAAATATTTTCATGTGTTTTTCCCCAAGTGACATTCTTTATGGTTCTGATTTGCTGGTCCTTTATGCTGCTCATGTGCTTATGTGCTTATGTAAATGAGTATATTTTGTGTGTGTGTGTGTGTGTGTATAAATGTGAGAGGGATGACTCACAGCTAAAATGAGTGATATCTGATGACATCACCAGCTAACTGCATCTGCAGAGAGGCACTGCCCCCCCCCGCACACACCTCCTCACTGGCATGCACTCATACATTCAGTGGTCAAAGCTGTCGATATCATGGCTCATATCTATTTTTCTTGCTACCTGCAGTGTTATAGCTTTCAGCAAGCGTGCTTTGGTTTCTGCATTTCCATTTGCCGCATTGTTATTATGCATATTAATGTTGCACTGAATACTATTATAATTTAGTTTTGTTGGAGTGGCACATCATTTGTTGCCAAAAGTATGTGTGTGTTTGTTGATTTGCTCCATCTTACCATCTGTTGAGGTGGTGAGGCAAAAGAGTTGACATTTGAACACATCATAACAGACAAGACAATGGTGGAAAATCCACTACTAAGCTTTAGGGTTGCATAATAACTAATTAGCATGATGAAAATTGATCTGTACCTTAACTCCACAGAATTTAAAAAAAATGAATGATGCAAATGCAATATGCAATAATCTTGGAGCATTATCAGCAAACTTTGTCTGTACTATAATAAATGATGTGTATCACTTGCTGCTGGCCGCATTGTGGTTAAAATTAAACAAATTTACATATTTACAGTGATGTGAGATACACGTCCTGCCTCCCTGACGAATTTGAAAGGATGCAGTAAACTCACTTTCCATACTTCCCGGTAACACACCTCATTTTTCACACAGGTTTAGTGGAAACAGATAACTTAAAAAAAAAAAAATAAAAATAAACAAATGAACTTGAACTAGTTAATTGGGGACCCATTGAATTTCCCAGGGACCCACTCAAATTATCACCTGCGGGTCCCGGGAACGACATTGAAAATCAACATCATTGTATTTAGTGTAACTGTGCAAAGTGTGCAGAGTGACAGTTTGTGTTTGGATTTCATTTGCAAGCTTCTTCCTTTCTGACCTCTGTTTTTCTCTGTTTCAGGGTTTCATCGCAATGAGGATATGAAGGCCATTGACGTGCTTCCCATCCTCAAGGAGAAGGTTGCCTTTCTGTCAGGTCAGACATACTACTCCTAAAAACTGCTCACTTTTTCTCACTGCAGAGAAGTTATGGTAGCTATTAAATGCCTGTTTTACTGTAGTGACCCTGCACAGTTGTTATGTTTGCACATTGATGCAATGCAAATTTATCAAAAAAGATGTGTGAAATGAGGTGAGGTCATCAAGATTATTTAAACTAATTCAGAGCATTTCCCTTCAATCATCGTGCTCAATAAAGTGTCAACCAATGAGGAAGACATTTATTTTCTCAGTGTGAATACCATCTTTTGTTAATTTATGTACTTCTGAGAGCTCTAAAGTCATACTCTTGATCAGACCCATACAGAAAGGAAATCATTACTGTCATATACTATTCATATACTACTGTCATATACTATTCCGATAAATACCCAAATCATACAGGTTTCATTTTGTTTAAATTTACTAAGGATCTTATATCCGGATTCACTGTTGTGCTTGTTTGTATTTTTCATACAAAGGAGATTTCCTTTGTATGAAACTTGAATGTAAAGCATACAACAGTGAATGATACATATAATATTCTTATATTTCTTTTTATTATCTTGTATGAAAAGAATGCAAAAGTGGCCACTTTCAAGAGTAAATCATATACTATTCATGAATTTCAGTACATTTTTTTAATAACTTTCTTTTCCGTATGAGGAATAGCAGCAAAATCCTGATTTTGTGCTCTAAATACACGATAACTGATGAATGGGAACACATATTGTGTGTCTATTAAATGTCACAACACAGCAGCTTAGTATGAAAATTCAAGCTTCTCTTTGTGTGATTTATATTTGTTAGGTTAATTAAGTGCTCCCACTTTTCTCTACTCTGCTTCTGACTTGTCATGTTGTTGACCTGACCTTTATCCCATCAGTGTTAACTGCATGGGCTTTGCCATAATTGTAAGTGAGAGAGTGTTTTTCTCTCTTCATTAACGCTCAGTGTTGTTTGTTCTTACAGTCTGAGTGAAAGGTCATTACCAGTCATGTCACTGTGAGACTAATCTGACCCCTGACCCCTGACTCAATTTGACTCAGTATAGCTGTGACTTATTCACAGATGGTAGCTGCTGTCATCTCAGAACTACAGCACTGTCTTTAGGCTGGTATTCTCTAGGCTATGTGGTCCTGTTAATTTGAGTCCTGTGTGGAGTCTAATCCTGTGTTTCCTGAAGACTCTTTTTTGAC
Organism: Synanceia verrucosa; assembly: GCA_029721515.1. Lineage (NCBI taxonomy): Eukaryota > Metazoa > Chordata > Actinopteri > Perciformes > Synanceiidae > Synanceia > Synanceia verrucosa. The sequence goes on from CM056557.1 coordinate 21,874,388, forward strand.
AGTTCTACAGACATGTTATCTGTCATCTGTTATTTAATGATTTATCCAAAGGTGGCAGAGACAGACGAGGAGGTCCCGTTCTCACCTTCCCAGCACGGAGTAACCATGACAGAATACGACCTGAAGATCTGCGCAGGCTCATAGCCTACCTGGCTACTATTCCCAGGTAGGAAAAATATCCTTACAAACACACATACACAGCGTTTCAGTGGCATTTTCATACTTTTTCTAACCGTGAACATGCACACACTCACATGCTCACCTACTGACTTATAGACCCTGTTCTTGATCCTGGGTTAATTTGAAACAGCCTCCTCCTCTCTGCCTCTCATGCAGCCACACTCACACACATCTGATTTTTTTTGTGTCAGACTTTCCCACCTTGCTTTGATTTAAAATGCTGAAGCATAACCGGAGGCTACAAAGAGCTGGGATGGTTTTATTTTGGATTCTCTGTGAGGACTCAATTCCCCTTTCTCTCATTTCCTCCCAACTCTAGAAAAAGCTACAATTCCTTTATGTAGGTTACCAATCATTCCTTTTCAGTAGCTCTGCTACTGCTAATATGGCAACAGTAGTTAAAGTGCATCTGGTCTAATTACATTATGCAGATTGCAGCTTCTTTTTTCCCCTTCAAGCAGTGGTGTAGTCTACATGATAGGCAGGTAAACACCATATTCCCACTAGAAAACGTCCCAAATTTTCATATAACCACTACAAATGCACAAAGATACGTATCAGCATAGATTCTAGGGGTCCATGATCGACAGGAGCCCAGAGAGGCCCCTAATACAATTATAATACTGACAAAATAATATGATAATCAGTAATAAACTCACAGTCACACATATATTTTATTTACAGTGTATTGGTAACTCCAAGTTTATTTGTTTTGGAAACATTTCTCAGCTCCCTCCTCCCCTCTGTTTACGTAAAATGGTTCAGTCCACCTGCTCTGTCAGACAGTCTGCACAGCGCAACTTAGCGAATGGAGGGGGAGACGGTAGGATGTCTTAAAAATCAGGGAGTAAAAAAGAAAAGTAAAAAGTTCAGACAGGAGAAAGAAGAGAAGGGTCAGCAGTTTGTCACCCAGTTTTTTCGTAGGTAAGGTGGGTCTGTTAGTCGTTCATGTGATGGAAAGCTCTGGAACGTTAGCTTGTTAGCTATTCCTAGCTTAAAAACCTTAAAAGCTAGCTCACTTTTCTCCCCATAATTAGTTCATATTTCTGAAGTTCTTCCTCTACCGAGTAACTGTCATGTTGTTCTTTTCACAAATATGGGAATTATAGTTAAAAATATCACTAAAATTGATAGTTTTATGTAAAACTGTCAATTTTTTTCATTAAGGTAACATTTTTTTTTCATCTAAAATCACTGCATACTTAATGCAGCCACACATGGGGTCAGATATACCCACTACAATAAACTAGACTACACCACTGCCTTCAAGTCTTTGAACGTGTTGGCCTTTCTTCCCTGTTTCCCTGTTTACAGGAAGTGTGTAGCTACAGGATGTTCTTGCATGGGTTGTGCTCCATTGCGCTCTGTAATGCTAGTTCTGTCCATGCTGACATTCAAGTCGAGAAGCACCCTTGCTTCAAATTTAACACTTCAGCTCCAGGCTCATCTGTATGGAGTCATTTGAGATTAGCTTCAGGGGAAAGCTTGCTCTCCTCTGTTCTGGTGCTTCTGATCCACCCAGCACTGCATGCATTTTCTAGCACTTCACAGGTCCAGTCTTTTTTCACAGAAGACTCTCTGGGAGAGGTGGTCCAAATCGGTTACTTCAAAAACTGGATCTTCTGGGCTCCTTCTGGGCTTTCTGGGATGTGCAAAAAAACATAAAAGTAGTCAAAGTCTGCTTATTTTTTTAGTCAGACAGTGTGATGCAAATGTTCATATATGTAGATACTTTGTTTTGTCACATATGACCTTTGGAACAAAGTCTTTTCAGCAATACATAATTACCTAAAAAAAAAGGGGTCAGATTAATTAATTGTTGTTTAAGGTGTTCAGTTTGAAGTGTATGTCCCATACATCATGCCACTTTATGTTACTTTATGACACTTTATCAATACATGTCATTTTTACACTTTTAAACTATCACTTAACAGCATACTTAGGTTCTTTTAGTTTTGGTAGATTTTTTGTATATTGTTTATACTGTTGTTTTTGCACTATGCTGCATTTTTGCACTATTCTACACTGCATATATATATTTTTTTAAAATCTGTGTGCTGCAACTGTTGTAAAAAAAAAAAAACTTCCTTCGGGATGAATAAAGTTCTGTCTTATCTTATCTTATAGAATGTCTTAAACCATGATTGAAAATCATTATTTTGTGTGCTTCTTCTGGGAATATCATGCAGCACAGTAACAGTAAATGACAAGTAAGTTATTCTGAATCAGGGCACACTGGAAGTGTTTTAAGAGGCAAGACTAGAGAGGAGAAAACATCTGTCAGGTTGAAACTGAGAAAGAACCACTGTCACTAACTCAGAAGGAGGTCAGCTTTCTCCTGTCTAGATATTTCTTCTTTCCTCTTTTTCTTCTCTCTCTCTCTCTCTCTCTCTCTCTCTCTCTCTCTCTCTCTCTACCCATTTGGCTGCCAATCTGTTTTCAGAGAGTGAGGTCAGAGTGAGTTAGAGCAGGAGGGCCTGCGTCTGTTACTGTCTGCTAGCTAGACACTCTCAGATTAAAGTCTTTAACACTGAGAAACAACCTTTTATGGACTTATACAGCAGCAGGACTCCTGGTAAGCAGCAGTGGAAATTTCAACGCTTGAATGTTTTAACTTTTTTTTTCCTCCCCAGACGCTCTGGAGATTTGCATGGGATCATTTGACTTTATATCTTTTCCATTTTTGATTCTTTGTAGTTAGATTTTTTTTTTTGTTCTGTGACTTCATAGTGACTCTGTGCTCCATGGGCGGTGGCAGTGATGTGACTCAATAGTTTGACACTGTTTCTTTCAGCAAGTCTCAAATCAATCACATCTGATTGCTTTTGTCCTTTTGTTGCCACTTGTTTATACTCCCTGATGCCTTTTATGTTAGGGTAATAAAACCATGTGAAATCATGTGGTGTTTATGCACAGATGTGACCTCTGTCTTCACGATTTCTTGCAGTGAGGAGGTGGCCAGACATGGCTTCACAGTCATTGTGGACATGCGTGGTTCGAAGTGGGACAGCATCAAGCCTCTGCTGAAGATCCTTCAAGAGTCTTTCCCATCTTGTATCCACGTTGCCCTCATCATCAAGCCAGACAACTTCTGGCAGAAGCAGAGGACTAATTTCGGCAGCTCCAAGTTTGAATTTGAGGTCAGTGACACTCTATACATACTTTAACAATTTCTAATACAGGACAGGTGTGTGATTATTTGACTGTTTTCTACAAGAGATGGAAGTATTGGTATATTATTATAATGAACAATGTTTTGTAAGCTATTAGTAGCTGGATTTATCAGCTCTAATTGAACTGCTGCTTGCTGACAGTGGCACAGTTCTGTCCTGTGTGGGCATGTGGTGGTGGTATATTTAGTCCTGACCCAGTTGCTATGGGAACATAATATATAGGACATGGCAAAGCATTTCATCCCAGCTGTAGTGAATATTGGGTTTGTTTAAAAAAAAATGTTTTTTATGATGTCAAATACTGTGTGTGAGTGCTAACCAGGCGCTCACTGCTTAGAGTCTAGATGGAGAAAGTGATCAAACTGTTCTCTCCTCCTCCCCATCAAGTGCTGTTGAGTTTTCACAACTGCTGCTCATTATCCCGAAATACAAGATGGTGTTTTTATTGCACAGCTCCCCGCTGCTAACATGTGTAGGTTTAACCCTAACCCGACTACAACTCCCCCTGTTCGTGAGTCTCAGTTTGCTTGCAGTTTAAAAGAGGCTAAAAATCCTCTAGTTATTAAAGCATCTACACCAGAGAGACCTCATTCAGATTCTGACTCCAAATGTGACTGTTTATTTTGCATTTTCACTGTTTCTCTTGCTCTGTCGACCCTCAGCGGTGTCTTGTTTTTACTTCCTAGGTGTTTATATTCAACAATTCCCATTTTATTAACGATAACACGAGATCTGCTTAAAACGTCTGGAATGTGTTTTTTTTTTTTAGTTCACCCCACCTATCTAAATAGTGGACATGTGGAGCCACTGACTCTGCACATTCTTTTCATAATCTAGGTCTAAAAGTAGGAAATGCGTTGACAAGTTAACATTTCCTTAATGTGGATTATTGTGACCGTGATGATTGTGATTATGATTGATTTGGTGGTGTTTTTTTCCTCCCTTTGTCTCGGTCACATCTGTTCTTTGTCATCTTTGCCTCTTTAATGTCACTTCCGACATTTGTTCTGTCCCCCAGACGGTGATGGTGTCTTTAGAGGGTTTATCCAAGATTGTGGACTCATCCCAGCTGACAGCTGACTTTGAGGGCAGCTTAGAGTACAACCATGACGACTGGATTGAGGTTTGGATGCTTTCGCTTTTTGTTCTGTTTATCCAGTCATTGACTTGAGTCTTTTTGTGCTTTTTAAAGTAAGCAAGTCGTATCTGTTGCCAATACTTCATGAGTATTTAATTTTTGAAAATGCAGGTGATTTTTACCTTTCGTTCAAGGTGCGGCTGTCATTTGAGACCTTTGCCAGTGATGCAGCGCGGGCCCTGGCACGCCTTGAGGAGCTCCAGGAAACCTTGTCCCAGCGTGATCTCCCACGGGACCTGGAGGGGGCACGGCGGCTCATGGAAGAGCACGCAGCACTGAAGAAAAGGGCCACTAAGGCATCGGTTGAGGAGCTGGATACACAGGGACGAAGGTTACTACAAAGGCTACAGTTACAAACGGCGGGAGGTGGAAGTAGCAGCGACAGCGGGTACAGTAACCGCAGTGGCGGAGCGAGTGGAGATTCCAGCGACCATCATCATGGCTTCCACGTGCATGCAGACGCACATAACCTTGTAGCCAAAGTGACAGGCTTGTTGGATAAACTGCATGGGACACGTCAGAATCTGCAGCAGCTGTGGCACATGAGGAAACTGAAGCTGGACCAGTGTTTCCAGTTACGTCTGTTCGAACAGGACGCAGAGAAGGTTAGAGTGCTCCTCTTTTCTATTGCGTTCTAGTCCCAATGCTATTTCTGTAATGGTTGAAGAAACCACCTTAGTTCTTCTGTGTTGATATTTGCCAATGCACAGTTTATATTATGACACGAAATAATCTGATGCACGCACATAGTATACATGCATGTCAGTGTTTGCCTGGTATTGGCAAACTTAAACCATAATCTAGATGTTTAAATCCTCAGATAAACTTTGATCCTTGTGTATTCGCCTGGTGAGAATTATGGATTTATTATTTTGAAAGCTTTGTTGGTAGTTTAAGATTGTGTTCTATGTGTTTTTTGTGTTCTCAAGACCTATTTTATGCCTTGGTCAAATAATATCTGAGCTGTGAGATGAGGTGAATGTGGGCCTGTATGTGGTCAGTGTTTCAGTGATAATGTAACAGTATGAAACGATGCAGAGCTGGAAGCAAATGCAGAGACCTCCAACTGTCAGAGCTGTAATTAAACACACCTTTTCCATACGCCAAACATAGAGCGAGAGGAACATAGCAAGAACACCCTGCCACATAAATGAAGGGTAAAGCGGAGTTTACACTTCACACACACACGCACACAGTTTGTTCTTTTGTTCTTACTTATTACAGAGGAGCTCTAAGATGACTTCCCTCTAGGAGTCAGTGCAGTGATGAAAGGTTTCGGTTAATTACAAACACCAAACAACAGGCCCTCTCTTATTCTCACTACTGTTGCTGTGAGTAATCACGAGATGGAAAGACCCTTTTCATTTGTAGTGCATTCTCTAAGCCTCGCTTAATTTTCTCCCCCTCGTCCTCTTGTAGATGTTCGACTGGATCATGCACAACAAGGGGCTTTTTCTCACTAGTTACACCGAGATCGGAGGGAACCACCAGCATGCCGTAGAGCTGCAGACCCAGCACAACCACTTTGCCATGAACTGCATGGTAAGATATTGTCTCTGTCTCTATGGGACACACACACACACATGCACTGAAACACACTCAGACACAAGCAATGCATTCACAAACTATGAACATTGCTGCCATTCACAGGAACAAGCTAAGGCCTCCGACCTCTGTACAGCCACCACACACACAAACATGCACCTCTTCTTTTATCCCAAACCACCCTTTTCTTTAGGGTATGACTGGCTGTGGACTGATACCTTCTGTCCTGCCACTGTCTTCCTCATATTATTCAGCTGTTTTCCACTGTGTCTCGACTCCTGCCCTCTCTGTCATGTCTTGTCACAGTCCTGTTCCCATAATTGACCCATTTTACCTCCCTGCCCCTCCCACAGCAGTGTACTGCCCTCTGCTGCTCTGTTCCACAAGCCTGCCGGCCCTCCTGTTCTTTACTGTAGTCCAAACTGCAGCCCATGGGCCATATATGACCCATTGGGCATTTTAATCCGGACCACCGTGCTTGTCCAAATTATATTATTAAATTCAATTATATTATATTTAGGGCTGCCGTCCGTGGCGATGGTAAGTCTAATTGGACAAACTGCCTGAAATGGGTAACAACTAAAGAAGATTAAAGCAGGTCATGAAGCAGAACTCTGTTCAAAAAATCAAGGAAACTAGCAAAGTAGTCGTAACTAACGATCAAACATGCTGATAAAAATCTTTTCTGAATTTGTCCAAGCTTCTCCTGTAATTCAGCAAACAAATAATCCATCAAAGAGCATCATTAAAGTATTAATTTGTAATTTTTGGAAGTAAAGAGAAAGCAAAAGAGACAATCTTTTCATAAACACAGGGCTTATTAAAGCTAATGTTCCTCTGATTTCAGCAGCTTACACACACATACACACACACACACACACACACCAGTTGTGTCAACGGTGTGGGTTGAGATGGACCCGTAACCCCTGAGACACCAGTAGTAGAAAAGACTGATGGTCCTGCAGTAAAATACAATACACCGGGAACGTACACAGTTGGGTACACAGAGTGACCCACCCATTCTTCCACAGGAAGCAGCGTTTCCTCTTCCTGTTGCCTGCACGGCTGACTGGAAATACGTCAGGGTGTGTGTGTGTGTTTGTATTCGTGTAGAGATTCTGCCTGCATCCTCTTGTTTCTGTGTGTCTTCAGTATATTTGAAAATGTATGGGAGAAAGAAAACAGTGGAACACAATCATCAGTATGTGTGCCAGTTTTCAGTGGTGTGTTATCATTGGCGTTACTGGTTTCAGAGTCTGTTGCTTCATCAGCATTGCTTTTGCATTTTTGTGTTATGATCGTTGCTTTTAGCATTGAAATTCAACTAAACCAAGCGCTAATGTCCCCGTTAAAAATGTTATAATCATGTCTCTCACAATACAATAGATGGAGTTGTGCTGCTGTTATGCCTCCTATGGGAGGAGAAGGAGTTTTTTTTTTCATATTTTATTTTGAAAAGGCAGTGTCACAGAGTGCACAGAAACAGACATTTCCTACATAGAGCTCTTTCCCATTTTCTTTTTTTCTTTTTTTGGTACAGATCACACAAGTTCTGACATTACCAACAATACCAACATTTTAACATAGCCGCTCTTTCCCATTTTCATCTATAGGCATATGTACAGAAAGAAGTATCCAGATCCATCACATCCTGTCACAAGTGCAGGTTTAGCAAAAAAATATTTATATGTACCCACATACACATGCATATATAAACAGTATACACTTCTTGTGATTAATTATCTACATATGCACATCATATTACTCACATTTTTTTTGTCAGTTTTATACCAGTTTTATTGGCCAGTGAACCAGTCCTATTTTTGGTGAGGAGACTAGACATAAAGATTCAAGATTGGATAATTACCATCTCAATGAAACTTTGAGTGGGATTCGTCTTTGTGTGTTTGGGTAGACGAAACGTACAGTATATAGTATGTAGTATTAGCGTAGACATAATAGAAAAGTTCTCTAACAAGATAAAATCATTAGCATTAGCATGAAAATACTCTTAAAAAGTAAATTACAACACAAGTATGTGGTGCATTAAGAGACCTGCTTGGGGACACAGTCTGCATTCATGGACTGAACTGATGATGATGAGTTAAGGACCCTCGCTGAACCTTTTTCCTGATGGAAAAGGGACAGAAATATATAAGTTGGTAATATTTTTTCACAGTTGCCAAGCATCTGTGAGATTTATGATTTTCCCTTATCAGTGACATTTTCAGCATATTGTTGTCTTTCTGATGACTTTTTCACAGTATTCAACGTGCTAGATTCATATGTTGGCTCAAGGTCTTGTCCAAGGTCACCATGAATGATATTTTTAATCTCTGTCACATTACAGACTGATGATAAGGGAGTCACAGTTTTCATAGCGCACTGTGATGAATATTGTGAGAACGCTCTATCACAGCTCTGTAAACGTCCCTGCCTTTGATACCTTAAACTTCCTGAGTTGTTGCTGGTGGGCTTTCTGCACAACATGATCAACATTTGATTTAAGAGAAGAAAAAATGGCTGTCCCTGGGTATTTGAAGCTTTCTACAAACTCAACAACCTGATCATTACTGCCTAAGGCCTGAAGTTTATTAGATTAGACTAGATTAGATTAGATTCAACATTATTGTCATTACACGTCACAGGTACAAGGTAGTGCAAAAGAGCAGTAATAATTAAATGATAATGTATATGTAACAGAATATATATGTATTAAGAATATGACAGAATATATATATGTCGGAGTATAGATTATGGGATGGAATGTAATTTTTACAGTATATCAAGAGTACAATTATATAATATATAACATAATGTATAATATTTACAGTATATACAGAAAGTGCAAAGTGTGCACTTTTTTGAGTGTACAGTAGTGCAATGATCTGTGTTTTTATAGACCTCTGAGGGGACTTCTGCTTACTCTGTAAGCTGGTTCATTACAAGATCAGTCCAGTCACAGTGGTGCCATCTGCAAATGTATAGATTATGCAGTTGTTAGTATACAGTGACTTTGGGAGAGGTACTTGGGAGAGGTCTATTGGTCAAAAAGATGCAGTCAAACTTTGACGTGCAAACACCCATTTTTATGAGTTTATCAAGCACCCTTTCTGGAATAATATTATTAAAGGCGGAACTAAAATCAATAAACTCATGCGCAAGTAGTGTTGGCATTGAAGTTCTGCAGGATAGAGTGAATGCAAAGGGATGCTGTGTTCTCTACACACCTAATTTCCCTGTAAGCAAATTCAAACAGGTCGAGCGTCACACTGAACATATTTCTTTCAGATTACCAGAAGATAATGCTACATGTTTCTGTCATTAAGGCATCTGACATATGTGTTTTTGGTTTGTCCCCTTGATGAGTTTCTTGTGCAGTCTAAGAAGAATGGGGTGATGCAGTCTCCACCTTTCACGGTCTACCCAGACAGAGTGATTTCTCTTTCATTAGCTCCTGTGAAGGCAAATAAAGTTGTTAATTAAGGTTATGCCTATTTATACCATGAATTTTTTTTTTAAAAACTATATCTATACCTGCACACGTGGTCACACAATCATACACTAATCAGGAAATTGATTCCTCACCTCAAGCACGTGTCTGCAGACGTTTCTGCAGACGTCTGTAAAGATAAACATCATTTTGCGTAAACACATTGTTCTGACTTTGATGGGAAGGTTGCAGTTTTCTTTATGTTTACTTTGTTAAGGAGCAGTCATTATCAATTTCTATCTGTTAACATGAATCATGTGTTCGTTGACTGCTCACCTGTTTCCTCATTCAAGATCTGCTTCTCAACAGTTTGCATTTGAGCCTCTAGGACCTGAATCTCACTCATTCGGATATCTGCTATAAAAGACATGTTAATGTTGCTCTCTTTGGGCTTTGTGTCCAAAGCAGACTACACATTAAAATACATGATTCATGCATGCACATAAATTGTTTAAACTTCTTTTTGCCCACTGTTCAGCCTACTGTAGGAACATGAGCATATAAGAAATGTACTTTAAGATTATTGGTCCCTTTTATGCAAGTAATTCAGGTATGATCCCAAACAGAGTGTACAAGTGAGTATTTAAAAATCTACATATTTCCAAAGCGGTATTGGATTTTTATAAGGTAATATCCTTGAAAAGTTTACACCCAAATTTCAAAGGTTCTGATGATCAAAAATGGTCCATTAGTGACTCAGAAGTTGCAAGATGTTACCTCTAGTGGACTAAATCAGCAGTGTAAAATGTATTTTTACATTGCAAATTTTTGTTTGATTCTAGCTCACTTTTTGACTTCTGCAAAACATTATCTTCAGTGTTGTGATTTCATAAATTGAAAGTTCAGACTCACAAAAGTATATCAGACTGAGCAGCCCTCCAAATAACAGAAAACACATCAACATCAGACCAGCTGTGAAACGCCTGAGGAAAACTAAGCAGAAGATAATATTAGTATGACATGGCAGTGTTTTGTGTGTGTGCATTTTATGCAGTATTATCAGTATTTGAATTTGAGTATGTATCTTACCTAATTGGGGTGTTACTGATCTTCTGTTTGCGTGCATGGGATGCCATCGCATAGTGATGTATTTGTTGGGTAGATGGATGGGAGTTTGTGCAGTGGTCGGGTTTTGTGTGTTGTCCAGTGGTTGGTCAGTTACAACTCCTCTCGAATCTATTTGCTGTCCTCTTGAATCAGGGCCTGGTTCACGTCCACTTGAATTCTTTTCTCCTCTAAAATTAAAACCAAGTGTATCTCCGTTTACATAAGTGCTGTCCTGTTCCATCCATTTGGCGTCGTCCACTGTCATGTATTCACCATCAGCACTGTCTGCCGCTACAGGCTCCTCCATTGTGTTATTGTGTGTCTATCTGTGTGCATGGAATACCTTACATATAGCCGTTGTTACTAATGACATTTCTATTGGGAGGGACTTCATGATGACAATTTAAATTTGGTTAATTTGAAGTATCAGACAGAACAGTGAGCTGCTGAAGACAGAAGCTCCACCTCTTACCAACTTCAATGTATTATGCATTAATAACCATAAATTAAATTTTAAATAGACCATCACTAGGGGAACAATACAGCTGCAGAACTCCTAATGGTTATTCAGGGTAAATAGAAGGCTTTATTATGATCTGTGATGGTAATACAAACTACACAGATTATGTTTTTTGCACCTCAATATGTTGAAAAGGGGGAAATACTGGAACAGTCCTGAAGGCATGCAGACTGTTTGCCTTAAATTTGTATACTGAAGATATTTTTTAGAGATTAGTAAGAGTATATTCGAGCTAGATGCAATGAGATATGGAGTCTAACAGTAAGCAGTGACAGTTATTCAAAACTGTGGTTTACTCTGTGTGGGTGGCTTGTTCTTGTTAAGCAGGGGAAATGGACACAGTGACTTTTCAAATATATTGATCTGCGTTTGAAACCTAGGGGCTCCCTGGAGCTCTCCCGGTGGAGCAGATGCCCCGTTTACCAAGATGGCCTTTAGCTGCATGTTGTCCCCTCCATCTCCCTCCTTCTTATCACTCTGTCCTATCCAGTAAATGCAAAACTTCAGAAATATAATCTGAAAACAACAACAACCAAAAAAAAAATCTCATATCAAAATGCAAACATCAAGCTGCTGTATTTCTCATTAGTTTTCTGAATGTTTGGGCCCATATCTGAACTTACTCTCTTGTTCATTCGTAACCTTTTCCTTAATAAACAGTCAATAGTGTACTGATAGTGTACTTTACAAGGACTGGAGTAGTAAAACAAGATTTTAGGCACCGTGTTACAGCCTGGGACTCTCCATCGCCCTTTTGCAAGACAGGAAGTATGTTATGTTCTGCTGTTGTGGACAGTTGTTCATCTTGTTCTGTCGTTCATTCACAAAGAAAATACAACTGTGACCTTATTTGTTTTTCTACTCTGCAGATGAATTGCTCTTAGTGTCAAAAGTTGTGCCCTCCTTTTCCTCCTCCTCTCTCTCTCTTTCACTCACTCTTTCACTTGCCCCATGCCCTCATCAGGTTTGAGTTAGGACTCCCTATCTGTGCACCCCCCTTTCCTCCCATCAGTTTGGGATTAAGGCTTTACCACCCAGTGTGTTTAGTCCAGCCTGTGTTATTTAATCTAATTCATAATGTCCTGCAGATGGCTCGAAGGCCTTCTGGCTTTATTGGTTGTGACTGAGGAACTCTGTTTTTACTTTCTGCCCAGTCCCTTCCTCCCCTTTCAGTGCATATGTACATGCATGTGTGCTTATGGCTGTGTCCTAACATCACCATAGCATAGTTGCCCATGATGTAATACCTCATAAGCTTGCAGCTTAGAGATAATTTTCTGTAATATTTGATGTGTTTTTATAAAGGTTATAGTAGGAGTACAGTAGTTCTGCTGTACGTTTATGTGTTTTAACTTACCTGCTGCTTTGTATATAGTGTTTTATGTCCTGGATTTTGGACACTGGGGAATAGTTTTACATAATTTGCGTGCAAAATTTTCTGCAAGTAAACCATTTCTAAACCCTAATTTAAGAATGTGAGACAACAGAAAACATCTCAAAATCTTATAGGTAAAACAAAATATCAATCTGGTGTCTGCAACATTGATGAAAACTCATAATTTGTCTCTGACTGAGGGCTGGTGTTTGGCTCATCTGTCCTCCCCGTTGTGATTGAAACAAACAAACTAAGAGCCATAATAGGCTCCAGGAGCAGTAATTGAATAGAATAATAACAGGCTGTTAACACAGTTGTTAATTAGTGTTTGCTGATCTGTGCCTATGTACACAAAACAGCTTGGAGCCCATATATTAAAAAAAAGACTGAACGATAAGAGTTTCTTTTCATTTTTCAATTGAGGCATGCCTCCCAAGTGAATGACTTTAATGTCCATAAGGGTGTGGGAAGGAGAGGAGAAGTTTACGACGAGCATGCATGTATTCACTTTTCTTCTCTGTGATGTTATGTATGTTAATCTAATTGTGGCTACTATATTTCACAAACATTCTTTGTTTTGTGGAAATGCAGCTAATCTAGGTGGTTTCAGTTTCATGCACCAACGCGCCTAAAATGAAACCACAACAATACATGAACAGGCAGCCTGTTATTTTACCTGCCTGTGTAATTAAACAAATTATCTCCAATATTTTATTGTATTTGAAGTAAGTTCGGTGTATGCTTTAATCTGTGGCATCTTGTTTCTCGTCCTCTTAAACACAGAATGTGTATGTGAACATCAATCGGATCATGTCAGTAGGGAACCGGCTCCTGGAATCAGGCCACTACGCCTCCCAGCAGATCCAGCAGATCTCAGGACAGCTGGAGCAGGAGTGGAAGGCCTTCGCTGCAGCACTGGACGAACGCAGCACCCTGCTAGAGATGTCTGCCAGTTTCCATCAGAAAGCTGACCAGGTACTGACACGCTGCCAGTAAACACAAATAAACTGATCTGATCATGTCTACAGACTTCTACAGGTTCAGTTCTACTTGCACATGCATGCATTTTGCATTGTATGTATATGTATATATATATATATATACATATATATATATATATATATATATATATATATATATATGTACATATACATATATGTACATATATATATATACACACACAGTGGTTTATATATATAGAGGATGTTCTTTGTTTAATGATGGCTATCTTGCAAGCATTTTTGGCTGTCCCAATTTTTTTTTTTTTTTTTACTGAGTAGTATACCCTATAGTAGCTCCATATACGTTTGAAGAAGATTTGGAGAGAAATAGAAACAGGGAAAAAAAGTATTTATATACTAGCACTATAGTTGATTTGTCCCCTAATGGACCGAAAACACTATTTAAATAATCAATATTGCTTTCCATTGTTTCGCTTACGGTTGCAGTATCAATGCATTAGTTGGCTGTTGACACCTATTGTTTGCTGAGGGGCCTTTTTCTTTAATGCTCTCAACTTCCTTAAAGGCTATTGATATTTTGTTGTCAATATTAATGGACAGAGCAGAGTTACAGACATGATATTGATTGTTTCTATGACAATCATCCGTAATCATTTTATCCAGAGGTTAATTATTTAAACCATCTGCCTCGCAGTCTGCCGCAGTGCATTTTGGGACTGTTAAGTGTGTTCAGTCATGTCATACATCATGCCGTACCATTATCTGAAATTATTGTGTGAACATGTTAGTTTGCATTTTCGAACAATCCCATACACTTTTCCATTCAGACAGTGTCATAGCCTGCACATATGGTAAAGCCCCCTAAGGCAGATTTGTTAGACTAAACAGATAAAATTGACTTGACTTGACATTCTCCCTCTCCTAAAACAGAAAATAATATTTTAATCATTATTTAATTAAAGCTTGTACAGAGCTGTCCGCTGTCACATTTTTCTTTGTTGCCCTGTCTCTTTCTTTATACTTGTCAGCCTTCCTGTTTCCAACCACAACAGTTTAAATGCCAAAACTTTATGTAGACCTCGCTGACAGCTGATCAAGGGCTGTCTTAATACAGTCTGTTTATATTGGCTTACGGTGAAACTGGACTGCATATGTACTAACTGCATGGACTGTGTTAGTAATAAGATGAGCAGTGTTAGTATGTATGTGAAAAATACAAGCATACATACTACGTGAATGGAGATATTAAATATGGAGCCATGATAGAATGCTCAAGCATTTATATTACTATATGCCTATAGACATGTATGTGTGTGTTATACAATGCTTGTGTTGTGTGTGTGTGTTTGTGTGTACTCCTCAGTACATGAGTAAAGTGGAGCCGTGGTGTAAGGCATGTGGTGAAGGGGAGCTGCCCTCAGAACTCCAGGATCTGGAAGACACAATCCACCATCACCAGGGACTATATGAGCACATCACAACTGCATACTCTGAGGTCAGGACACACACTCACACAAGAAACACAAATGTGTATGCGAATACATATTTTGTACGTCCGCAGAACAGAACTGACATTTATCCAAATCATGTATTCTATATATGTACACATGCCTTCAACACAATACAAACTCTAGAATATAGATTCTCTCCATGAGCCATCAAATGTGTCTGTTTTTTATTTACACAATTATTTATTACAATTATTTATGCAATTTAAAATGTATGTTTTGGGAAAGGGTATGACATAATACAAAAAAAATATTAGTAGTATCTCATCTTTGAAAAAAACTATAAGATAGTTGTGTTGTTTCTGTTTCCCTACTGTGTTTAAGCCGAGCTGTGACACAGGATGTTAAACTACATGTCATCTTTCACAGGTGAGCCAAGATGGGAAGTCTCTTTTAGACAAACTGCAGCGGCCGTTGACCCCAGGAAGTGCTGATTCATTGATGGCATCGGCTAACTACTCCAAGGCTGTGCACCATGTCCTGGACATCATCCATGAGGTGCTGCATCACCAGAGGCAGCTGGAAAACATCTGGCAGCATCGCAAAGTCCGTCTGCACCAACGGCTGCAGCTGTGTGTCTTTCAGCAGGATGTACAGCAAGTAAGAGACACAAAAAGACACACAGAAAATAATCCAGCAGCAATGAAACCTGGAACTCTGAGGGCTTCAGCAGATTTTTGTTGTGCACACATTGGCAGACATGCACACTCACACATCAGCAGAGACGACAGTAAAGAGTGGAGATAGTGCTGTCTCATCTTGTCCCTACACTTTGAAACTACCATGCCTGTCAAATCTGTCTATAGCTAGCCCATCAAGTAAATTAAATTAATCAACTTACTGATTGAGGCTTGTCGTTATGTGACAGTTTTACAAAACTCATTTAATGCTATAGAATCTGGAAAAAAATACTTTACTAGCAACAGCACACATGACTCAATCATCAATAGTTAATTAACATAAATAGGAAACATCAGGCAAATTGCATACTAAAACATATGTACATAAGTGTTGCTCC
The DNA here is from genome assembly GCA_029721515.1 of Synanceia verrucosa. Classification (NCBI taxonomy): domain Eukaryota; kingdom Metazoa; phylum Chordata; class Actinopteri; order Perciformes; family Synanceiidae; genus Synanceia; species Synanceia verrucosa. The sequence goes on from CM056557.1 coordinate 21,890,347, forward strand.
TGCTGTTTTTGAATGGTTATATAGTAATGTTTGTTGTTTTCACTCCACTCTAGATAGAAGAGGATGTGATATTAAGATATATGCCAGTATAATCAGATCCAGCTGCTTCAAAGCCTTTTTTCATTTCCTCCTGGGTTTTCGCACTGAGAGTTTTCGCACTGGATGGCAGCACTCTTAGATCAAAACTACTGAGTTGGTGTATCGTGGCATCTCTGCGTTTCTACCCTTTAGGCATGAACTCTTCTCTGCCTCTCTGCCCCCCTTCCTCTCTCTCTTTTTCTGTCTCTCTATTTCTCCATGTATCTATCTTTTCCCCTCTTTCATCACCCTTTTCTCTTGGTAGTGGTTTCCATGGTGATGCAATTTACTGTCACATAAAGTGTTGAGGACATTGTGCACATGCTCATGCGTGTTTGCCCCACCAAAATATTCTCCCAGAGACCTTGACAGTATCATGAAACATCCCCTTCATTACCACACAGAAACAGATGAAATGTGGCCATATGTTTAATAGATAACAAGATAATTATGTACAAAGATTTATAGCTAATCTCATCCACAATGGCAATGTTGACACTTTACACTGCTCTGGATTTCCTATTAGGCAAAATTTGTTATTTAAACATGGCAGACTGCAGATGGGTGACAAAAAAGTAAAGAAAGGGGGGGATGAGACGGGGTGATCTATTGACTTCTGTAATGCTGCTGTGATCTGAATACAGTCGTGTCAGTCTATTGCACCCCCTACTGTGTGTACATGTGTACTGCATCCTCAGTGTACCATATTTGTGCATATTGAAACTATGTGCACCTATTGCATTGTGTGTTTCAAGGTGCTGGACTGGATAGAAAACCACGGCGAGGCCTTCCTCAGTAAACACACTGGTGTTGGGAAGTCTTTACACAGAGCCAGGGCTCTGCAGAAGAGACATGAAGACTTTGAGGAGGTTGCTCAGGTGAGTTTTGAGTGTTAATACAAAAGAACATCTGCATCTTGTGACGTAGTTTGTTCCAGAGACATTGAATGCCCATTTTCATAGAAAAGCATGCATGTGTAAACTTTACATCAGTCATATTTCAGAGGTGAGAGCTCTAGATGCTCATAATATTAATTTTAAGCTGCTTTATTGTCCTAGAACAGTGTAAAACTAACAAGACTTACAAGCTGTTTACCTGAAGTGTATGAGATGCTGTGGTTTCATTTTAAATATACTTAATCTTAATGTTTCAGAACACCTACACTAATGCTGACAAGCTGCTCGAGGCAGCAGAGCAGCTGGCCCAGACCGGAGAATGTGACCCAGAGGAAATTTACCAGGCTGCCCACCAGCTAGAAGACCGGATCCAGGACTTTGTGCGACGTGTCGAGCAGCGTAAAGTCCTGCTGGACATGTCTGTTGCTTTCCACACACACGTCAAAGAGGTACTTTCTCTCCTCTCATTTCCTGTCCTCCCCTCAATCCTAATGAGCCCTATTTGCCACATTGATTCGACTCCTCTGTTTTGCCTAAAGCTAAAGCTTATGCTACTAATACTTTATGAGTACAAGAGCTGAGAACATTGAGCGTAATCCATTTATTGATCACCCCTAGCTTGTCATTGTAGATGGACATGACAGTAAAAAGAACTTGGCACATCTCTGTCCACTATTTACAACTGACTCATTAGTTATTTTTGCTGTTGCCTCTCACACTTAACAGTAATATGGCAAAAGAATGGGAAATTGCTCTATAATGTTTACCATTTTATACCAGGTCTGGTCTGGGTCATTTTTACGTGATATGTTTTTAAATAGGTGATTTTTAAAGCAACCTGTCACTGAAATGCCATCGAATTTGCAGAAGTTAATTTTTGTATTTGTCATTTTCATTTTACCACAATTACAAACTGTTTTCAAGTGTTATTGTAGTTCATGTCAACTCTCACTTCCAATTTTCCTCTTATTATTTGCCTTATTCTCTAAATAAATAATAAATACAGAAGATGCAAACTATAGCTGTGGTGCTAATCATGCCACGGCTCCCTTAATTGCTCTCACAGTGTTGAAAGTCATACACTGCAGGTGTTTGACTGTCAAAATTAACCTCCCCACACTGTCATAGCACTGTGCTCTGTATTTGTTAATACTACATCCTGTTTACAGAGTCACAGAGACAGTCAGAGCCATGGTGTTATTAATGAAGCTAGTCTTTAATGTCCATATGGTCTAATCTGCTTCGTCCCATCTGTCAGCTCACACTGGTGCAGGGTACTTCTTCTAGCTCTGTAGAACCCTTTGGATGCAGTCCAGCATGTTGAAAGGCAACAAACAGTGACAGAGCATGAACTAGACTGCAAGAGGGAGAACTCATCTGCACATGTTAATGAAGTACATGGAAGAAGTCACTAAAAAAAAGAATTATCTTGTATTAAATTCTAATATTGTTAATAAATCTTTGTGGGATACCTAGTTGCCAAAATGTTTCTGTGACTCACTGTAAGCAAATGTCCTTGATATTTTGTATTTAATGTAAGCTCCCACCAAACACAGACAATGCTAGTCCAGTCTAACTTAATCTAAATAGATTTTGATTGAAGAAAACATTTTGTGTTGCTCGCCTCTCAGCCATTTGCATACATGGTAGCCGACCAACAGTGTCTTTATCGATATAGATGTCAGGTATAATTTATTATATGTTTCAAAGTGGACGATGGTAACAATACCCTAAGAGGACGGTTTTTGAGAAGGCAGTGTGGGTGTTGCCAGGATCTCTCTCTCTCCTTCAGCCTGGATAGTGTGCCAAAGCTTTAATAGGCTGAGCCAATTTACCCAGATGGCTAATCTGTTACAAAGATGACCATTCATAAAACACCAGCTTTGAACAGAACTGGTTGGATTTGATTTCTGTCTGTTCTTGAGCTGTTGCCTACATCTGTGTTGAACTCACAGCACGGTGGATCTGCCCCACCCCCTTCAGCATGTGTACTCTGTTGACAACAGGACTGTTCAGTTTGCTTCCTGCTTTCATCTCCTCCCCTAGAGGTGTACACTGCACGATGCTGTGTTTTAACTGGCTTGCCTTGTCTGTCAATCACTGTTAGCTGTGGACATGGTTGGAGGAGCTTCAGAAGGAACTGCTGGATGATGTTTACGCTGAGTCGGTGGAAGCAGTGCAGGACCTGATCAAGCGTTTCGGTCAGCAGCAGCAGACCACCCTGCAGGCTACTGTCAATGTCATCAAAGAGGGAGAGGACCTCATACAACAGCTCCGGTGACAATTATTAATACTGTAATGTTTGTATATGTCATGTACAGGACAGTATAATATGCACAGGGGTAGGGGAGCTACAGGGGAGTTTTATCTAGAATAATTTCAATTGACAGCAACATTCCTGTTATCACTGAAAATACCACCTGACTAAATTGATTTGACGTTGTCTGTGAAGTGAAAGGGAGATAAATACTAAAGCTCAGCAAGAAGATAGAATAAATTTTCTTTGATAGAAGTTAACTGAGCAAAACAGAATTAAATTATTCAAAAGCAAAATCTCCCGTCTTTGACCTCTCTCCACAGAGACTCCGCCATCTCGAGCAACAAGACTCCCCACAACAGCTCCATGGCTCACATTGAGAGTGTGCTGCAGCAGCTGGATGAGGCCCAGGGCCAGATGGAGGAGCTGTTCCAAGAAAGGAAGATCAAACTAGAGCTCTTCCTCCAGCTCCGCATCTTTGAGAGGGATGCCATTGATGTGAGTAGGCAGGACATGGAGACTTGGTGCATGATGAATATGTTTTTTTTTTTTTTTTTGCTCTATCCTGCAATGTTCAGGCAGAAGTTAAAGTGAGCAGAAGAGGAGAAGATATAGTTTGCGGGTTGCAGAGGAGTGGTAGTTTATGAAGCTTATCTTAGGGGAAAATAATCAAGGAAATAGCTTCAATAATGAGCATTAAAAACATCAGAGGTGGACCAGAATTTCTAAACTTATATACAAGAAGTAGGGGTTAGCACTGTTGCCTCACAGCAAGAAGGTACATAAATAGATGGTATTTGCCACAGAGATCAAAGCAGGAAGTGGAGACGATCACAATTAGAGAGCAAAACAGATGGAATCTGGACAAAAAGTGATGGCTCTGGTGAAAGTGTCCTCTACTCTACCTCTGATAAAACAAAAATGGAACAAGATAAAAACTTTTTTCATGATGAAATAGAGAGTCTCTTCTTTCATTTGAGCTATTCAGTGTTTTCAGAGTCATAGTAAAAAGATTCTGTGCATCATGAAAGATGATTCAAAATGGCCAAAAATGCTGGCACAAGGCACTTTCTGTTTTAAAAAAGGGCTGGCACTCAATGATTTAAGAAAAAAAAATCAAGACGAGAGTGGAGGTAAATAATATTGGAAAGGAGAATTTAATATGATAAGAAAAAGTGAATGAAGTGAATATTTATTTTGTATTATTGTCTTAGTAAGAAAGCGATCAGTTATTTGGGACTCACTGAAAAGCCAAAATGACTGTGACTCTGAGCTGATGGACCGTGACAGAATAAAGGAGGTTTAGTCTTGTAGTGAGGAGTCCTGCTGCGTCGGAGCTTGATTGAATTCTCAGAGATACTGTTATATTAAAAAAAAAAAAAGAAAGAAAAAAAAGGATTTAGTTCCACTTGATACATCTCATCCACTCATTCCAATTGTCTTTCCCCATTCCCAGCCAGAAATCTGCTGCATTGTATCCGCTAATTCCCTAACATCCTAACACTGTAAGAGTGAATGTTTTTTCACAGCTGGTGCTCAGATATGATAACTTCTCTTTTAAAACATATTTTCTGATGTTAATCGTTAGTGTTGAGCATGGCTGCCAAATCAGATTTGTTTTCCCATATAAACAGAGAATTCATTCACTTCGGAAGAAAAGGCTGAGAGCAGAAATACAGTTTTTTTCATTAGGATAGTCAAAGTAAAAAGGGTTTGTGGAAAGTACGCATTTGTATAAAAATGGTTTTCAAGAATAATCACATTATCAGTTGGCACTGCGATGTGTCAGCATATTTTGGCACAGCATTTTATGTTTGTTGGTCACCAGATAATAGATAAAAAAAATCCTTAGATCCACCTGAAGATGAATTGTTGTCATTAATATTTCCTGTCAAACCTGATTTTATGGAACGCCATTTTAGACCAAGCATATTTTGTTTTAATAATCCAATAAGTATGCCATAATTACTGATACTTTTTTTAATTATTGTTTTCTTGCTATTGTCACTTGGACTTTCCAGACACAAATAAATCCATCCACTGTGCATTGTGCATGATCTGCTCAGATATTAATTCTCCCCCACTGTGTGGTTGATTTCATCATGTTTGTGTCTGTATGTAAAGTCCAAAAGATGAGATGAGTCTCATATAAGCTGTGCATGTCAAGCCAGGGAATGGTGGTGAATCTGCTAATTTGTCATGATGAACATTGAAATACAGCACATAGACAAAGGATTAATATGACACAGTGCTCGGGCATGAAGATGGGTGGAGGAGGCATTTGTCTTCCTCCACTCCCTGCCCACACACACACACACACACACACTATGACACTCCCTCCTGGCTTGTTTGGGGGTGTGTGTTCAAGGTGAAGGCATGTGTTGAGGTAAGACACTTGTCTCATGTTTCTTTCTTCTGTGACGATAAGCTCAGTGCACACCACAGAGGGAAAAAAGAGCCAGTCAAGAGGAGACATATCTCCTCCGTTAGTTAGTTTCCAAAGTGTTGGTAGGTGAAGGAGATGGTTTTTTTGCACACAAAGGGCATTTTACTCAACCGTAAGAGGAGAGGAGAGCAGCGTGCCAATAAGTGCTTGGTAAGTTTCTACTTTGTTGCCAGATCTGCTCTGAAAATGCTTGATAAAATTACTCTGTGTTCTAACCAGGAAAGTACTTTTTCTGCTTTCTTATAGCAATCCAAATTCCTTGAGTGTGTTGTCATAAATCAGGCACGCTTTCCTATGTGAACAGAGAATACAGCTATTTATTACAAAAGAGGTTCACCTTCCATTTTGTATGAGCAATGATAAATTCCAGGAATAGTTAAAGCCAAATGACCTTTTGTTCGTTCAGCATTTGTGGTTTCATTCATTATTTTGCTGATTGTTGTCGCACACACTGGGACTTCCTCAGCACCAGCTACAGGATCCAAAAAATAATTGTTCCTGTCTAAACTGCAGCTTAGCGACTGCTGTTGTTTGGAGTTAAACCTGGGTAAAATACAGATAGCTCCTCCTTGGTTCTCTCTGACTCAGACTTTATTGTCTGCATCAGTAGAATTAGAGAAGTGCAGTTTATCCTATTCAAAGAAATTGAGTGGGAAAGAGACATTATAGGGGACAAATAGTAGATTTGGTTTTGTTCAGAACTGTATCACACATGGACTCACTGTCCCTAATTGTAGAATTGCATGTACTAGTTTTCACTGATGGCATTTAATTTGTCCTAACCATGTGGAGCAGCTAATCCATGGTGTCCCGAAATTTTTCATGTGACAAATATCAGAATCCTACACTCAGTCTGCAGGAAATAGTTATTGCTAAAATGCACAGTCATGCTCTGCCAAGTTTAACATTTTATATACTGTTGCTGTACTTTGAATTAAAAATGTATGTAGCCTAACCCCTTGGATAGAGGGAATTAAATATGGCAGGCCTGAGAGTTTCTCATTCAGATATTGTGTCACATTAGGCATTTTCTTTCTTAACATATTTTATAGCTGATCTTAGTCAGGATTACAGACACTTTTCTTCTATTCATCATTCATTCTCTTCATTTTCCTCTTTGTTGGAGGTGTTTTAAGGCACAATATAGCAGTGTCTGAGTTGAAGAGGACAGCTGCCAAAGCATCTCATTTTCATTTATGTACACAGATCAGATTTTACCACTGTTATGAGCTCCTGCGTGACATCTTCCCTTCGACGTCCAGTTGTCAGGTCATGGTAACTCCACACATTTCCACATCTTTACATTAGTTTATAAGGTTACAGGACAGCCAAATAGGAAATATCACTATGGTAGCTGAGAGCGTGAATGGTGAAATTTGATCAGTTTTGTCATTAATGAATCATGCCATCGGTCTGTTCGAGTCTGGTCCTAAATGCAGCCCTCAAAGTAATTAAATTACCAATAACTTTACAATATGTAACCATGACAGGTGCAATAAAGTCATCGTCATACCTGTATGTTCCTAACTATAATATACAGTAGCTGTGTCATACAATTTGCTGTTCTTGACTGATCAAATCTTGTTAATGTAACCTTCTTCTAAATAGTGCTTTTAATGAAACTTAATATATCAGTCCAAGTCCAGCAAGTCAGGATAACTATAATAAGGCACACTTACTCAAAAGGGAGACTGTAATCAAGTAATAGTAATTGTCTTAAATATTGTAATTGTCTTAAATAAAGCGCTGGTTCTCTCAGGCAGGGTAAATGTAACCTCAACCAATTTTGGTAACTCCACCTGCCCCAGAGCAAGAGGTCGGTAAATTCTGAAATGATTGTGGACTAGACAGAGCTGCATGGTGCCAGGATCAAGGTGCCCCTGGTATCATGATTCACTCTGTGTGGGCTGTTAGAGACAAGCACTGACATCTCAGTACATCTGCTTTACCAGCAGCAGTGTAATATGTTGTCCGTTATTATGGCAGTCAGCTTAGGGCGTGGGTTTTCAGCACTTAAACTGTCCGCCTCAGTATTAAAATGAATAATAATAATAATATATATGAATAATGAAGTTGCTTTTGCTGTAATTTATAGTCCTTTGAATGTCTGTGCTGGTGAATTGTGTTATTCATCTTGTTGCCTCAGTGTTATGTTTGCACCTTGAAACTTTTTCCTGGGTTCAAATTCAGTCATGGGTTATTCCATAAAATGTTTCCCTCACTGCATTCTTGCTTTTGACTGATAAGTCCATTAAAAATGCAAACAATCACTTTTTAACTAGACAATCTTACTGTTTCTGAGTTGACCATTCTTTCTGTTTCTCTCTCTATGTCGCCGTCTCCTCTCTACATCTCAGATCATCTCAGACCTGGAGTCATGGAACGAGGAACTGTCCCAGCAGATGAGTGACTTTGACACAGAGGACCTGACACTGGCTGAACAGAGACTACAGCATCATGCAGACAAGGCACTGACGATGAACAATCTCACCTTTGACGTCATCCACCAGGGACAAGAGTTGCTGCAGTATGTCACAGAGGTCCAGGCATCCGGTGAGTAAGGGAACAGCAACGGTGTGTATATGTATGTGTGTGTGTGTGTGTGTGTGTGTGTGTGTGTGTGTCAAAGTGGTTTTTGGCATCTGGCACAAGAGGGCGCTCTCACACAGCCTGTGGGGCTTCTGGGATTTATAGTTGGAGCATAAAGAGATGGTATACGCCACAGATATCAAAGCAGGAAGTTGAGACGATCGTGATTAGAGAGCAAAACAAACTGGACAAAAAGTGGTGATTTTGGTGAAAGTGGCTACTACGCTACCTCTGACAAAACAAGAATGGAACAAGGTAAAAAGAAACATTTTCATGATGAAATAGAGAGTCTCTTCTTTCATGTGAGCTATTCAATGTTTTCAGAGACATAGTACAAAATATTCTGTGGGTCTTGAAATATGATTCAAATGGCCAAAAACGCTGGAACATGGCACTTTCGGTTTCATCAAATGGCTGGCACTCAATGAGTTAAAAAATTAAAAATCAATATATCGGAAGAAAAGTATTGCGATATATTGCCACAATATTTTTTCCTTCCCCTAATGTGTGATGTTCTGTTCTGGCTTTATTGTTTAGCTCTGCGATGTTGGGGAAACCCATTATCCTAACAGTGGTGCTGATAATAGTTGTGAGTTTGGCCTGAGTAATAAAAGCTAACATGTTAAAGAAGAAGGTAGAGCGCTTCAGCAACATAGAGTCATTTAAATTTACAGATAACTGATAGTCTCTCATGGCTCGAGCTTCCCCTGCAGCTTGTCTCGGGACAGTAATTATTTTCTAGTCTCAGCCTTATAGACGGCATCATGACTCACACAGTGCTGCAGTGAGCACAGGACTAAATGTGAGTACAGATTATGCCGATGCTAAATTTATCATAAAAGATTTGTGCTGAAATGGCATTGTTTCGTTAGCTCTTACAAGATCAGCATTTTACAGTCTGCATGGCTTTATGTTATTAAAAAAATTAAGCTGCTTATGCCATTTATGAACAATTGAATAATGTCAAATCTGTAGCCATTCTGCTGTCTTTTATAGGTAAGGTATAGGGGTAAGGCGGTGTTCTTTCATGATATACATATTTTATAGCTTTCTCTGTAATTCCATATAGAATATGTGGAATCAGTGGAGATGTGTGCAGAATTGCTAAATACTTCTTCTCAGTAACAGTAAATGATTATTGAGGGGAAAAAAGAGACAGAAATATAAAAGATAGATCAGGCTTCCCGTAGTTCTTTAAAAAGTCTTTAAATGTCTTAAATTGAAATCCGGGTGATTAAGGTCTTAAATTGTCTTAAATTTACCGTAAATTTGCCATAGGTATTAAATTTTCAGATGGTGCATTTAATGCCAAATGCACGTTATTCTGTTCACTTCTTTGTTCTTGAAAGCTGTGAAATTAAAGTTGTAGAAAAAAGTTAAGCGTTATGCCTTCAGTTTGAGGGTGTTAAAGTTAAGTGTTAAAGGGCTGAAAGAAAAAAATCTGGCAAAGAAATTGTTTGAATTGAATTGATATTTTGGGGTTCTAAATTATATATTTATTGAGGTCTTAAAAAGTATTAAATGTGACTTTTAAAATGGTGCAAGAACCCTGTAGATTTTCATTGGTAACTTGATGAAATGTCTGTTGTGTGCAGGTGTGGAGCTGTTATGCGACAGAGATGTGGACATGGCCACACGGGTCCAGGACCTGCTGGAGTTTCTCCACGAGAAGCAGCAGGAATTGGATCTGGCAGCAGAGCAGCACAGGAGACATCTGGAGCAGTGTGTCCAATTAAGGCATCTGCAGGCTGAAGTCAAACAGGTACATACTTGAAGAAGAAAAGGACAAGAGAGTTTAACAAGGATAGACAATGACGCGGCCTTGGAGCACTGACTGGAAGGTGTCGGTGGAATTTTAAAAGCACTCTAAAAAACAAGCTATAGAAAAGCTGGGCTTGACTTATGAATGAATAATCCCTCTCATAATGTTTTCTTTTAAAAAGCTTAAATGCATTGCATATTTTATTTATGATGAACAAACAAATGTTGTATGTGGTTTTAAGATATTGAAAGGGGAAATAGAGCTCATACATGTGCTGTATTTCAGAAATAAACACACAGGGGCTATCTGTCATGAGGTCAAAGTGACATGTGGAAAGCAGTTCTGACAATTTATTGCTACAGCACTACATCATGATGTTACAACAGAGTATGTCAAAGTGCTAAAAGGCCACACTATGTTCTGTCTGTACATGACCATGGGTAGATGACTCATTCTGTGTCAACAGTCTCTCCCCCTCCTCCTCTCTCTTTCTCTATCTCTCGCTTTATTTCTATTAGTCTGGATGTCTTTCTCACTTTGGGGAATAGTCTGAGCAACCGGTTGGGATGGAAGGTTTCAAGAGAAGAGAGAGATAAATGGAAATTTCAGGATAAAAGTTGACAAATGGGCCAGAAGGAATCTGTCTTGACTGGGGGAAAGTTTGTTGCTGTATTCATTCAGAAGCTGAATACAGTCATATCTAGAAATGTGGCCTACTGATGTTTAAACACCGAACGAATACAAGTAGAGACAGTTTTCACAACTACGCCTGTTATGGGCAGCTTTGGGTTTTGACTTGCAATATCATTAATGAAAAATTTAACAAAGATATGAAATTGAGACAAAGTGATACCCAGAGAGAACTGTAGCAAAACATTTCAGAAGATGCTGAAACACTGCCCTAACATTGAATGAACAGATCTGACAGTAAGATGATAGTGTGATGCTGGTGTTATTTTTACTCATCTACCCACTGAGAGGCGGTGCTATATATGCAGCTATGGCCTGTTCCAGAAATGCATGTGATTTAGATTTTTTTTCCTTCAATGATTTTTTAATATAATATATGCCTACATTTTAAACCCCTTTAGGCAAGGCAAGGCAATTTTATTTATATAGCACATTTCAGCAACAGGGCAATTCAAAGTGCTTTACATAAAAACATAAAGAATTAAAAGCATCAAATTATAGAACATTAAAAGCATTAAAGTGTAGAACGTTAAAAGCAATAAGATTTAAAAAGAATGGGACAGATATAAAATCCAAGACTAAAAGTTTCAATGCAGTAGAAATTACTAAAATTAATAAAAAGCAGCAGCAAACGGAAAGGTCTTCAACCTTGACTTTAGGCACACGTAAACTATTGTACAACTTGGACACAACCATAATCTGGTAATTGCAGCCTGAATATTTCTGCTGCTGATGTATGTATATGTTGCTACTGCACTACAGTTGCTTCAGTATAGTGTGTTTTCTTTTTTTCCCCAAAAGGGGGATTTCATAATGTGTGTCATTATGAAATGGCACAGGTTAAGAATAAGGATTATGAGTAGAGCAAAGATAAAATCCCTCAGTAAAGCAGTGTCAGTATGATGAAATACTAGAATTTATTATGAAAATATAATGGTCTGCCATGCCATACTAGTGACTCATATATGTACTCATTATGGGGCAGCTGCACGGCCTAATATACAGTAGCTCAGTGGATAGAGTGGTCGTTCCTGAACCCTAGGGTCGTGGGGAGCAGCCCACTGAACATTTATGACAAAAAAAACTCTTTAGTATTAGTATTTTATGTCTGATGTTGCAGCTGTTTGTTGATGCATTCATGTCTACATACCTCTGATATTCAGCAGCTAACACTCAATGCAATGGAAACAGGCTCTGTTGAAGCGGCTGAAACAGAGGAGAGTAGAGTTGTGTTGCGTCATCACTTTTATAGCCAAGCTTGAGCTGCAGTTCTGCCCATCACCCACACAGCAGGTGTGCTTGCTGAGTCAGAGAGAGAGAGGTGCCTATGGCAGACTGAGTTTAACATGCCCTTTAGCAAGAACTAGGCCAACAGAACTATGAGCAAATGGGATTTTGTGTGCAGGGGTGTGATGGCTGAAGATATAATTTACAAAGGGGAGATGGAGTAAAAGATAAAGTCAAAGGATTGAAGGAACATGGTTATGACATCATAAATACTGCAGCTATTCCAGCCTGATTAAAAAAAGCGAAGAGTGAAAACTTTGTGTTTCAGGTGCTGGGTTGGATTCGTAATGGTGAGTCTATGCTGAACGCCGGACTGATCACAGCCAGTTCATTGCAGGAAGCTGAACAACTGCAGAAGGAACATGAACAATTCCAGCATGCTATCGAGGTAAAATAAGACAAAAATAACATACGATCATCCTTTTTCGCTGCATTCCAATCTAGAAACATCATTTTCATGACCATGTGCTTTGTACTTTTCCTATTTTTGTTCTTCTTGTACCCTAATCCCCTTTTTCCCTCTTCTTCCATCATGTTTGTCATAAGTCATCTCCACATGCTCCATTTTTCATCTTCCTTTTCCCTCATCTTGTACCACTACTTCTACATCTCCTCTGCGCCACCGCCTTCATCTTTCAACCTTTTTGCCTTTCTAAGACTCCTTTCAGGTTCATTTGTGTCTCCACCACCTCAACTCATCATCCCATATCACACATGAAATGGAATTATAAATTTCTAATATCTCTGCCTCTCTTTCTTCTCTCTCTGCTTACCTTTCTGTCTTTTCTACTGATTATGCTGGGTGTATTTCCTTTGAACTCTGTCGAGCTTGTCTCATTTTAATGCAGGCCTGTATCTGACCTACTTACTATATACACGCACACACAGAGATGCACACTCAGGAAAAAGAGCTGTGTTTATGATTATTGCTTATGTGAGTCTTGAATTTTAACACAGCAGCCATAACTGTCATCTCTGAAAGCTGCAATGGGTCCCGTGTGGTGAGAAAAGAGAAAATGATACGGGAATGTCCTCTCTGAGAGTATGCAGCAGGTGCTGCCATCATTATTCTTCCTTTATCTCCTTCAGGTTTCTTTCCCTCTAGAGCTCTGAGTCCAGCAAGGAGCAGAAGCCTTGTTCTCAGGCTAACCACTATGACACCAGCATCACCAGATACTGTCTTTTTTTTTTTACTTTGCTATCTCATTTCCTCTTCAGAATGATCACTCCAGGACACAGTGCTTCACAGTAAAAATCAGACATTACTTTTATTTATTTAGCCTTTCCTGTATTGCTCCCCATTCCTCCACCTAAACTGCCATGCGGGGTCCAAGAGGGAGCTGGGGCTTTATTTCCAGTAGAGATATAGAGATTCATATAGCTCTCGTTTTTTTTTTATCTCACCCTTTTCCTCCTTGCAGAAAACCCATCAGAGCGCACTGCAAGTACAGCAGAAGGCTGAGGCCTTACTGCAGGCAAACCACTATGATATGGATATGATCAGAGACTGTGCAGAAAAGGTGAACCGATCTTTGTGTTTTTTATACGTCTCCCAAAGAAAACATGAGTAATAATGTGGGTGGTGTGGTTGCTAAATGGTTTGTTTTGTTTTACTTGAAGGTGGCAGACCACTGGCAGCAGCTGATGCTGAAGATGGAGGACAGACTCAAGCTGGTTAATGCATCCGTAGCCTTCTATAAAACCTCTGAACAGGTACTGGTGTGTTGGAGTATGGGGAATGGATGCCACCAATGCAAAGCAGTTTTAGCAAAAATATAAATATAAATAAAGGCTAATGAGATTATGCTCTCCTTTATGATCATCATTAGACATGGAAAGCTTGTGACAGAGAAAAGTGCTCTTTCATAGGTTGCATGAAAAGCTCGGTGGTTTTATGTGCTGTATGGTCCATGTTTCAGGTGTGCAGTGTGTTAGAAAGCCTGGAGCAGGAGTACAAGAGAGAAGAAGACTGGTGTGGTGGTGCTGATAAACTGGGTCCAAACAGCGAGTCCGACCACGTCACACCTATGATCAGCAAACATCTGGAGCAGAAAGAGGCCTTCCTCAAGGTGAGAAACAAGACATTATCGCAATTTATGTATAGAAGTGGCATGTGTGTTGTTATTGTTATTTGTGTGATTCTAAATATTTTATTTGGCAGAAAAATATTGTTATTAACACTGTAAGCGATCTGTTCTCACTCTGCATATTTGCAGGCCTGTACGTTAGCCAGGCGTAATGCTGATGTCTTCTTGAAGTACCTGCACAGAAACAGCGTCAACATGCCCGGCATGTTGTCCCACGTCAAAGCTCCAGAGACTCAGGTTAAGAGTAAGTAGATGGGTTCATTAATCACTTTTATCTTTTCAGCATCTTATCTTTGCAAAGATATTCGCAGAATTTTAAATCCAGGTAAAACAAGGTTCCCTGTACAATGCTGTAATGGACATCTTGACTCATGTATTTTCTGTGCTGTGCCATCAGATATCTTGAATGAGTTGCTGCAAAGAGAGAACAGAGTGCTCCACTTCTGGACCATGAGGAAACGAAGGCTGGATCAGTGTCAGCAATATGTAGTGTTTGAACGCAGTGCCAAACAGGTGTGTCCTTGTGATTGCATGTGTGCTGTGTGGGTTTTTTTGTTTTTGTGTTTTTTTTTGTGGCTGAGCAGATAGCTACATTGTGTTATTCAGTTCACTCCAGGCAAAGGAAGTAGAAATAAGCCTTCCTGTGAGACAATTTGCTGTTTTTGTTGGAACTAAATCAGCAAGTTGACTTGCCTCAGCTCACATGCAGCTGCAACTTCAATCTGGATTCGTCTCTTGTTTTAAATCAAGCTGTATGTTTTTCTTGGTAATGATACATTTTAAATATACTAGAAATGATGTAATCTGGCAGACATTTGCTTGAAGATGACTATCATTATGTGGCCCAGTAAATTTAAACACAACATTTATTACAGAGCATTGCCAAATATGTGTGTCCAACCATTAATTTTTACCCCTTAGACAGTCCTGAGTGTTTCAACCAGGGGTATTTTTACTGTGAAGTTGTTTTTCTGTGGTATGGAAGAAAAAGAGATCTGTGCTGGGATGACAGGGGTTACAAGAATGTTCAATATTTCTCAGTTAAATTACATATTGTTCAGATATGCATGAATCTATGAGAGGAACAGTTAGGTTATTATTTTCAGTCATAGCCAACATCCCTTTTCACTCTGCAGAACAGACTAAGCTTATATCTAGAAACTGAAAGTTTGTCATATGCAAGAAGCCGCAGCAATTTACAATCTATGCTCTCGACTCTGTCCTTGTGTTCTGGGTCTGAAGCTTTTTAAAGACAGACGCTGTACTCCCTCTTGTGGTGTTTGGATGGCATAGTGCAGACACACAGCAATGTGCTGAGCCAATAAAATCAGATGACATCATAGATGTTTTTAGGACATGGCTATTCTAGGGCGATCCAGGTTTTATCTCCAGGGTGCAAGTGCTTCCTGGTCTCATAGTTTGAGAGGACCGGTTCTGGTCAGGATCTGTAGGCTCGGTTATAAAGCATACTGACATGAAAAAGAAAAGAAACTAAGTAGGAGATTTGGAAACTGAATGCTAGAAATGTATAAATACATTACATTTTTAATAGGTGGTAACAGATTATTAACTCATTGAGTGCTAGCCGTTTTATAAAACAGAAAGTGCCTTGTGCCAGCATTTTTGCCCATTTTGAGACATATTTCAAGACCCACAGAATATTTTGTACTATGTCTCTGAAAACACTGAGTAGTTTGTTTTTACCTTATTTCGTTTTATCAGAGGTAGAGGCCAATTTTTGTCCAGAATCCATCCGTTTTGCTCTCTAATCGCGATCATCTTCACTTCCTGCTTTGATCTCTGTGGCGTATGTCGTCTCTTAATGCTCTGACTACATTTCCCAGAAGCCCCGAAATTACTCACAGGCTGCGGGAAATCAGCGACCGGCTGCCGAAAAACCACTTTGACGTATTATTACATTGATGGCACTCAAGCGACAGATTTTAAATGACGCTGAAATACGTCATTGGCACTCAAAGAGTTAAAGATGCATTCATCTGTGTGTCTAAAATTAATACTAATCCTGAATTACCGTGAATGTATTTAGAGGACATCATATAGGGCTTCTAAAGTTCAGATTGAAACAAGTCCCACTAGACAGGATAAAGAGAGACTGGGTGAAGTCGTGTTACTAAAATCCCTGCAGTGTAAATGTACTCACTTGGTGATTTGTTGTTTCCTCAGGCCCTGGAGTGGATCCATGACACTGGGGAGTTTTACCTGTCCACACACACATCTACTGGCTCCAGCATTCACCACACACAGGAGCTGCTAAAAGAGCATGAAGACTTCCAGATCACAGCAAAGGTGTGTGTGTGTGTGTGTGTGTGTGTGTGGGATATACAGTATTACTGTGTAAAAGAAGATGGGAAGGATAGAGACTGTGTATGCTTTAGTGTGCCTGCTGCTGCTCATTGTGTTGTGTTTGCATAGTCCTGTGCTCCTCTGTGAGGCCCGTTCCCAGGGCACTGTATTGTCCCAGCTCCTCATTGCTGTGTCACTGTTATTGTGTTAGAGAACAAGCTATTGTGTCCATTTAGCAACAAACTGATTCTCTCTCTCTCTCACTCTCTCTGATCTGCCTCTCCTCCACCGGCACTGGCTCTCTACGGCCACCTCTCTTTTCTCTCTCTCCCCTCCCTAAATGTCTCTATTGACAGCAAACCAAAGAGCGGGTAAAGCTGTTGATCCAGCTGGCGGATGGGTTTTGTGACAAGGGGCACGCCCATGCCCTGGAGATAAAGAAATGGGTGTCCTCAGTGGACAAGCGCTACAGGGACTTCTCTCTCCGTATGGACAAATACCGAACCTGCCTGGAAACAGCGCTTGGCATTTCTTCCGACTCCAACAAGGCTGTGAGTACACACCATTGATAAAAATCAAAAAGAATGCAGGTATCATTTTTTCTTCTGAGTGTATTTTGACAAACTATTGGTAGGCTTTATACAAAAGTCTTGAGTTGACGCTTTACATTGAAAGGCCATGGAGAGATACAACCGTTGATACAGTCCAAACACGTTATAGTAATCGGGTTAGACATTGGCCTCTAGCTTTCTAGTAAGAGATTTAAAGAAAGACATATTAATATGTAATGAATTGAATTGTACAAACAACCCCTGGCTTTCATGTTATTGTAGTTTCAAGTGTAGGAGCAGATGTACACTGACACTTTCTATCACTCATGTTTAAATTCAGTTTACTTTAATGAACTGGTGCGAAGAGAAAGCAAATATGCCACACACTGATGTGTTGATGAATGAATGACCACCATGCCTGTTGTGCGCAACATAAAAGCCACAGTCTCCTTTTCAGAGTAAAGAGCTGCAACTGGACATCATCCCAGCCAGTGCCCCGGGGTCAGAGGTCAAGTTGAGGGATGCTGCCCATGAACTCAATGAGGAGAAGAGGAAGTCAGCGCGAAGGAAAGAGTAAGAGCGATCGCAACACACTCTCCTGATCGCCACCTGATGTTCAGCATCACACAGGTTTCCCACGCAGGCCTGGATAAATGCCTGGATGAATAATTCAGTGATTTCCAGCAAACACATGAAAACATATTATTTTTCAGTCTGATTAACATTTTATAGCTGCGGCCAGGCTTTCATTTCAGATTGTTTGGATTATGATAATGTGGATTTTAATGTCAAATTACCCAGAGAACATGAACACATCGCTGCGAACACCAGAATCTTCACATCAAGTGTGGAAACAAATGGAGATGGAATTTATGATGCATGTGAGAGAAGACAGAGCAGCAATGTGCTTTGTGACCATTTATCACAAAATGATTCAGTGTAGAATATCTTAGGTAATTAGTTCCATAGGTTTTATGAGAGGAAGTACATACGGGGGGGAGTCTATGAACAGCCTATAAATTACATCATGTTCACAAGCGATGGGTACAACATAAGAAACACATCCGCATATTGCAGCAGTGCTAATACAGCAGTTACAAAGAATGTAGAAACAGAAATGAAAGTTAATATTTAGTATTTTTTTGTTTTTTGTGCATGACCTGTTCATCAGTGCCTCCTATGAATGTCCTTTCAGATTTATAATGGCTGAGCTGATTCAAACAGAGAAAGCCTACGTCAGAGACCTACGGGAGTGTATGGATGTAAGTATTGTAGCAAACGCACACATGGATAGGTATGGATTACTCAGAAAATAAGAAAATTATCATTTGTTTTTTAACTCATTGAGTGCCAGCTGTTTTATAAAACAGAAAGTGACTTGTGCCAGCGTTTTTGTCCATTTTGAGTCATATTTTAAGACCCACAGAATATTTTGTGCTATGTCTCTGAAAACAGAATAGCTCAAATGAAAGAAGAGACTCTATTTCGTCATGAAAAAATGTTTATTTTTACCTTGTTCCGTTCTTGTTTTATCAGAGGTAGAATAGAGGCTACTTTCACCAAAAACCACTTTTTCTCCAGAATCTGTCCGTTTTGCTCTCTAATCTCGATCGTCTTCACTACCTGCTTGGTGTATACCGTCTCTTTATGCTCTGACTACATGTCCCAGAAGCCCCAACATTACTCACAGGCTGTGTGAGGGCGCGATCGGCGACCCGTTGCCAAAAAAACACTTTGATGTCGAAATACGTCAGTGACACTCAATAGAGTTAATATAATTCTAACATATGTAATGTGATTATCAGATGACTACACATCAGATAAGTTGGTACAGAGAGATTTCTGGGTATTAAATTAATTCTCCTCCGGTGTGTTTGCACAGACGTACCTGTGGGAGATGACTAGCGGTGTGGAGGAGATTCCTCCTGGTATCGTCAACAAGGAGCACATCATCTTTGGGAACATGCAGGACCTCTATGAATTTCATCACAAGTCAGTACAGTAGTGATACACAGCATTCTTCATTTTCGACCAATAACATCTGCTGATTTGATTTAGGATCATACATTTTAAGTGGAATCTTTTTTTTAAGAAGTGAATGTACAAAATATGTGACTCAGCTTCTGATTGTTTCTGCTTTTAAATTTTTTCGTCTCTGTACAGTATCTTCCTGAAGGAGTTGGAGAAGTATGAGCAGCTTCCAGAGGATGTCGGCCATTGTTTTGTGACTTGGGTAAAAGATTTACAAGTTTCTATTTGTGTTCCTCAGCTGTTGTGATACCTTTACCTCTCAACAATTGCAAAATGATGCCATCATCGTTTTAATTTCCATTCTGTTTTCATCAGCATTTGATTCCTGTATCACTAGTTAAATATCATAGCATATACAATACACTTAACGTATGGAGTATTACACGTTTTTCTAAAGTAATTCTTTTGCATCCCAAATGATAACATGTGAATAATGTACTGGTGTTATTTCTCCTGCTCAGGCTGATAAGTTCCAGATGTATGTGAACTACTGTAAAAATAAGCCTGACTCCACTCAGCTGATCCTGGAACATGCTGGACCCTACTTTGATGTAAGTGTGGTGTATAATACGTGAGCTGTTCATCAGTGAAACATTAGAATTAAGATGAGTGACTGACTGTAGCATCTGTAAGATGTGTCGGTTTCTCCTTTTTGATTTGCAGGAAATCCAGCAAAGACATCGCCTGGCCAACTCCATCTCGTCATACCTAATCAAACCAGTGCAGAGAATCACTAAATACCAGCTCCTACTCAAGGTACAGCCCTAAAATAAATGGAAAAGGAAGGATATCTTGCCTAGCATTCCTCACTTTTGCAGGAGAAAAAAAAACATTCAGTAGGTACCTTCATTTAGATGTCCCTGTGTGTGTTCCTCTGTTGTAGGAGTTGTTGACCTGCTGTGAGGAGGGTAAAGGTGAGATAAAGGATGGTCTTGAAGTCATGCTCAGTGTCCCCAAGAGAGCCAATGATGCCATGCACCTCTCCATGCTGGATGGTGGGTTTACGCACACATCCTCACACATGCCTCTGCTATTCATGGAACTGTTAGTTTTTTATAGTCACCTGTAAAACTGTTCACACTGAGCCTGAGTGTCTGATGTGTCTAATTGAACTTTGCTCACTTTGCTTTTGTGAATGTAATCATGTCACTCACATTCAGCACAAATTACTCAGCTGTGAGTCAGCAGCAATTTCATTCAACTTCCCTCCATTTGCCACCCACAAACATATTTGTGCATACTGTACTGTACAAACACCTTTAAATGGCTCTGTTCTTCCTCTTCATTTACTTTCTCAGGGTTTGATGGGAACATAGATTCCCAGGGAGAGCTGATACTTCAGGAGTCTTTCCAGGTCTGGGATCCCAAGACTCTGATCCGGAAGGGTCGCGACCGACACCTCTTCCTCTTCGAGATGTCCCTGGTCTTCAGCAAGGAAGTCAAAGACTCCAACGGGCGCAGCAAGTACCTGTACAAGAGCAAGCTTTTTGTGAGTAATTTAGTGTTTGATCAGACGATACAGTGTTATTACTGGTTTTTCTTACAATTATGGTAGTGGATAAATCAATTAAGATGCAATGTGGAACGTGGAGTATCTATGGATAAAGCTAAGACACAATGGATGGATCACCCATAATGTTAAAAACACAATCATATGATGATATTACAAACCAGTAATTAAAATATTACATTTGTATGTATTTATTCCTTTACTAAAGATGCAGCTTGAGGAAGGAAATCCTCTATGATACACATTGTTTTCATTTTGATTACAAATTGTTATTCCATTTTTTTTTATTTTTTTTTTTACGCCACGTGTTTACAATCCTGTGTCATCCCCCTCAGACATCAGAGCTTGGCGTGACTGAGCATGTGGAGGGAGATCCTTGTAAGTTTGCCCTGTGGGTGGGACGAACCCCGACTTCAGACAACAAGATTGTCCTCAAGGTATCAAGATGCTGATTTTAATGGATAAGGGTCACTGCATTCATGTTTGCATTGAATATGCTGTCAGTATCTGAAACCAAGTATCAAGTTTGAACTGAGAGACAGAATATTTTTCCTTTATAATAACATACAGCCCCTATATGATTCCCCGTCTGCAGGTTTGCTCCAGTTGTTCACATAAGAAGTAGTGTCACTCCATGTGTGTAGTCCACCCCCTTTAAATCCTACATAGTCCCTGATGTTCAGCCAAGAAAGTTCACTCTCTGTAGGGGGGTGGTGTGTTACTTTCTGCTACTTATTCACTCATCACACAGAAACATTAGCATAGCAGTTGATGGGTCAGAATCCAAACTCACTTGGTAGTTTTCACACAGTGAGTCAGAAGCAATGTTTTATGCATGGTTTGTGTGTCTATGTGTTTGTTTTTGAGACTTACGGAGATGAATACAAAAACGTCTATCTGCTATGATGTGTGAATATGTGTTTTATTACATAACTACTGATGACCAGCTTAATCTGTGTCTTATGTAACACAGTGCCACTCCAGCCTTGGTGCTGCTGGTTGCTAAGTGAAGGCGGAAGAGAAGACACTGATGAGCGTAGTCATATACTAAATGCAGCATTGCATTGGCTCAGTGACGTAAACAAACATGAGGCTGGGAATATGCGTCTCTGTGGAACCCTGAGTGAAGTTTAGGAGACACAGTTGTCGTCATTTCACATGTGTGACTCAAGTCGATTGCTGGGATCAAAGCACTTGTGGGATCACAAAGAGCTGTGTAATTGCACAGTCCAAGTGAACAGGGCTGCAGCTTTTACTTTTTGTCTGTCCACTTATGTGTTGTGTCCCAGGCTTCAAGTATTGAGAACAAGCAGGACTGGATCAAACACATTCGGGAGGTCATCCAGGAGCGAACCGTCCACCTGCGTGGAGCTCTAAAGGAGCCCATCCACATCCCGAAAGCCACCACAGCTAAACATAAAGGCAGACGGTAGGTTAACAGTTTATTACTCTCAACTTAGGTTTTTAGTAATGTTGTGCTTTTTTGTATGTACAGCAAATACCCAAATAAATACTGATATCCCCGGTAAAAGAGATGTCACCTAATATTAGAATAACAGTAATGATAATGGTTGCAGGGACGGAGAGGAGCTGGACAGCCAGGGAGACGCCAGCAGTCAACCAGACACCATCTCCATTGCCTCACGTACATCCCAGAACACCCTGGACAGTGATAAGGTAGGACCACACACTTTCTAGGCATTCTTCAGCCCCAGATACACTAGGTAGCTCTTCAGTGATACAGGATTCCTGCAGGTCCTTAAAGTCTTAAAATGTCTTCAATTAAAATCTGGGTAATTAAGGTCTTAAATTGTCTTAAATTTACCATAAAGGTATTAAATTTTCAGATAGTGCATTTAATGCCATTAGGAAAACAGTATTCAGAGATTTACTGCAATTTTACACGTTATTTTGTTCATAAAGAACACTTCATTGTTCTTGAAAGTTGTAGAAAAAAATTAAGTGTTATGCCTTCAATTTATATCTTTGTTGCAAGTGTTATAGGACTGAAAAAAAATATTTTTTTGGTTATAATTGGTTATTGGATTTGTTTTTCTGCTAAATATTGATATCGGCATCGGCCTCAAAAACTCTGTATAGGATGGGACCGACAATAAATTGACTGTTTTCTTTCAAAAAAATGTTTTTTTTTGGGTCTTAAATTCTATTTGTTGAGGTCTTAAAAGTCATAAGACTTTTAAAATGTGCAGGAACCCTGTGACCAAATTTTATTTTTTTCATTTGTGTCACTAATCGGTCCATATCAGAAGCTGCAACCTGGTTAGATGCAGGCAACTTTCCTCAAGTTGGTTCCTGTGATTGATACTGTGAGGAGGAAGAAACAGTCCATCTGACAGAGCTTTAAAGTAGTGTGTGTGTTTGTGTGTGTGTGTGTGTGTTTGTGTGTGCGAGCTGAGAACAGGGACAGTCGGTCGTGGTTATATCTGGTAATGGCACCACAGAAGGCCTGTCCTCCTACGCTCAATATGAGCAACTGTAAAGCTAACACACACCAGCACACACAGATAACAAACATTTCCATACTTTTATATCATACTAATTATAAACCGTAGCTGGTGGACTCTTACATGAGGTCATTATTTTCACACTTGAATTGGACTTCCCCCAGCTCTGCCTCAGGAAGATAGTGAAGAGAAAAATTGCTGTCACCGTTTAGGTATCTGTGAGGATGTGAGGACCTTTCTTGAGTGTTCATCCACTTACACACATGTCATATTAATTAGTCTTCGTGATAAACATTCAAAACACACAGCACGTGCAAATACACATTTGGTGTCTCCTTCTCACTTTTTGAATGCTTCTCTGTGTCGCCTCTCAGTGAGGACTCTGTGTGAGCCCTCCCATTCAACGGGCAGTGACAGTGGTGTGTTTGTGTTCGCCTGTGTGCGTCCGTGTTCCTGTGTGTGTCTCCGCTTTAGTGACTGACTTGTGTGTCAGCGGCTTCAGCCTCCCCCGCTCTCTTCACAGAGGATGCTCGTCTCTATGCCAGACAGGAGAGCAGTCTTAAGTCCTCACAGCTATCGATCACGCACTTTGCTTCAAGCATAGAAATATTTGGGCAATATTCTGTTTTTTGTTTTTTTTTTTCTAATTTTCTGGACTGTTTTTGTTTTAGTGAGCAAAACTGTGACTACACTTGATGGACGGATTAAGCGCTCTGCTGCAAAGAAGAGACACACAACAGGGACTCATTTAAGCTTCAGTAGTCTGATTGTAAGGGGTGCTGTTGACCGTGACAGAGGACGGCAACTATTTTTCTTCTGGCCTTGGGATGTTATAAAGGATCAGGATTGTAAAATTTGACTCTGCTTTCCCTGGGGAAATATTTAATAATTAGTGGAATCAGTTGTACTTTTTCCAGACAGCTCACCTAGTGAAATTAGAGTGATTTTCAGTGGATTGTTGTAGATATCAGACAGCTGCAGAGTTTTCTCTGTTTGGGTCTTCTCTCGCAATGAGGGAGTGGAAAGCAATGGAGAGGCTGGAGGATAGGATCTCACACCCTGTTTCTCAACTCCTCAGCTCTCTGGCTTTACCACACTACCAAAGGGTATGTTGCAAATGATGTGCTTTGCAGTATTTGATGGACGAAAACACTACTGTGACATTTACACAGTGAACAAGTTTGAAATGGTTAATGCATCTCTTTCGTGGGTATGGGTAACTTGTTGCTACACTTTATTTAAACAGTAGAAATAAGGAACACATGTTCAGTTTAAGCAGCAGTGAAGCTTGTGAAATAATAATTTATGGTTTAGCTCACAATTCTTTGACATAAACATGTTACCTTTTATAGAAAATTAACTGAAAACATGTAAGTTGCTGTGTGCAGCAGAGGAGAAGCTACTAATGATAGGGCGTCTGTGGTATTAATTTGCATTAATAATGTTAAATAAAGCCAATTAATTTTAACAGACAGAAATTGTATATGCTTTTGTATTTCATATTTGCATATGTGCAACCTCTGGTGTACTGATATGGATTATTTTTCACCTGTGAGCTCAGAGATTAAAGCCTTTATAGCAATAAGCTGCTCCATTTTCAGTCACGTGTTGAACAGAAATACCTTTGAGAGCAAAGTGACTAATTCCACCTTGTTCTGCCTCTGGCTCATATACAGCCTTTCTTTTCATATGCACTTAGATGATCAGAGTCAGATCATCAGAGTGATGTTTTGTTCAGTTGCGCTAGAATGATTCACCATCATCCCGATCATCAGTGCATACTTTATTTGACAGTGCTCATGGAGTACTTGTGCTGTTATCAAAGGATAACTTGTGGGAATATTTGCTTTTTGTTCTGAGAGCCCATTCATTCCATTTAGTAATGTCAGAAGTAATTTTAATGAATGACAGTGGTGGTGGAATTTAACCACAGTCTAGTCACAGTTTATCACTGTACATATGCTTATTGTAATTACTTTCACATTATCTTTTAAGACTTTAGATACACTTTATCCCTATAAATGTAACATGTGGAAGTAAAAAGTCATTAATTTTTTGAAGATCAGCTTTTCACTGACATCACCCTTCTATTTCAGCTGTCCGGTGGCTGTGAATTGACTGTGGTGATCCATGACTTTGTGGCTGGTAACGGTGGCAGCAGCGGGGAGCTGACGGTGCGCCGAGGTCAGACTGTGGAGGTTCTGGAGCGACTCCACGACAAGCCGGACTGGTGTCTAGTGAGGACCACAGACCGCTCTCCAGCCCAGGAAGGCATCGTACCCTGCTCCATGCTCTGTATCGCTCACTCCAGGTCCTCCATGGAGATGGAGGGGCTTTTCAACCACAAAGGTAGGATGAGAATGTTTTCATCATGAGGAACACCTGGACACATCAGTGCATTAAGAAAAGATAATTGATTATATTTCGTGTTTGGAAACAGAAGAATCTTCTTATCTCAGGCAACGGCTACTTGTCACATCCATGCGCATATGGACACTTGAAACATTAGGGGAGCTAATAGGATGCATTTCTTTTTTGCAAACACATCGTCAGCAAACAGCCACTTGGAGAAGCATCTACATATATTTCTAGGTGGTGTTATAAAACCACGGAAAGTCCCTTGAAGCACAGCTGTCTTTTAATTTTCCTAAAAACAATTTCAACCTTTGAATTCCCATCACTGTTAACATCCGATTGCATTACTGTTCTTCTTTTATGTTTGTCTTTAACAGAGAACAGCATTGTCACAAACCTGTTTGTCTGTGTTAACATCACACCATCTCTGGTGACCATTACAGAAGAAATGTGAATCATGGCCTGCCAGAGAAATAACTTTGTCATAATTACACAACAGATTATTAGAAATGTGGATATTTCCTTGCGTACTTAGAAACGGGCATACATTCACCAATCTGATCTAGTCTATATATTTGAAAATGGGATCCAGTTGGAGCACAACATGAAATTCATCACACATAACACCTTAATTGTACCCTGTTCGTTAGATAGATCCAATATAAAATATTTTTATATTGCAGGATTAATCATAATATGTTTTGTAACTTGATCTCATCCGTAAAAGTCAACATGTAACGACAAACTCCCTGAGGGAGCAGGTATTTGTTTCAAGTTCTCTGATGTAAGGCATTGGTGTTGATTTCATCTTAAACATACATACAGTAACTGCATATTTATATATTTTTCTTGTTACCTAAAATACTTAGAAATCATACTCTGATTAGCGTTAAACAAAGAAAATAGCTGGAGGGAAGTGAAAGGAAACTCAACACAGACCTGGCCATTAACTGACGCTTGGTTTGTTGGAGTTATGAGCTGCTGTCATCAGGTCTTGGCAAAAGTTTCTGCTTGTCTTTCCTTCTATAATCTGGAAGAGTGGGTGAGTGCTGCACTGCTTGTTTCTATGGTAATATAGCGTACAAATATTTTGCTGGCAGACTCAGTGGTTGGTATGTAAAAGGTTTGCATTTGTATTTAAAATGATAGGACTTTTATCTGGATGATTTGCAAGTGAAGCACAAAGAAAAGGGTAGAATTTCCCAATTATGTATTTCACAGTTTTAACTGCAGCGTCTTTGTTTTTCAGATTTGTTTTGCTTACAGATTTTATCTGACTTTCCTCATTGTGCCGAACCAGCCTTCACTGTTTGTGTCTGTGTGTTTGTGTGGTCAGTAGGAGTTTCTCACTGCAGGGGATGCTGTGGTTAAAAAAAGCTGTTGCTGAGGACAAGGAAGACGAGGATGACAAAAAAAGCCTTTGCTACTTTGTCAGCTTTTTGGGCCACTTTGTCCAAAGTTGTTTAAGGGTGACCGTTTTGGGGATTAGTGTTCTCTGAGAAATCTCCCCTTTTCCTGCTGTGTTTCACAAGCAGGGATAATTGACTGTTGGGGCCAATGTGGGTGTCTGGAAAAACAGAATAGAGTAGGATCTGTGAAATAACAGAAGTTCACATCTATAGTATGCGTTCAGTGTATGCATTTTCCAAATGTTTAATCAAGTCCTGTGTTGTGCAACTAGCTGCTGAAACTTGTGGAAAAACCTACACATTCCTGCTAAATCAAGTTAAGAGCGCTTTCATTTACACACTAATCACATTTTCCGTTTCATTACTGGAATTTCCCGTTTTACCAAAGAGTCCAGGTGACTCTCAATAAGACAAAGATGCAAACTTAATGACAGTGTTATTGATAAAACGATTCTGTGAGAAGTAGACAGGAAGTGTGTGAACAAGTGTGTGCTTAGGATGTGTTTAGAGAGAGAGAGAGAGAGACACACACTAACACATACTCAGAGTGAAACAGGGAAACCTTTGTGCATCCAGCCTGCATAGCTGCTCTAGACTGCTCAGTGTCAGATAAAGTGAAGCTGGAGGATAACAGAATAAAGTGTTAGTTATATATTTAGTTGTGGTTTTAAGAAATCCGATGGAGGTTTGCTATTCCAGAAAAACAACCACTGACTATGAAACAATGAAGATTTTGCTCTTGGATTTCATAACCAAGTCTATATTCGTTCCAAGCATACTGCACAACTTGCATGCATCCTAATGCCTGTAAAACATGCACCAGCCCACACAAACCGAGTGGGTGCTCCTACAAAGAGTAATACGGTAGATGTGCTGCATGTTTACAGACATCCCTTTGGAACAGAGAGGCACAGTGGAGGCTTGCCCAATATCCTCACAGCAGCCCACTCACAAGAGAGGGAGGGAGGAAAGGAGATACAAAGAGAGAGAGAGAGAGAGAAACCATCCTACTCTCTAATGCTGCATTTGACTTTTTCTTATTCTTCACACTGGACTTCACACTTTCTCTCTCTCTGGAATTTCAGTGGCGCAGTTATTTCAGAGTTATTTTTACTTTTAAAGGTTAGTCGTTTCAGGTTCTGCATAGAAATTGTCAGTTTGGGTCATACCTGTGGCGATGCAGTGAAGGAATATGTCAACTCAGAACTCCGGAGGGTTGTTATTTGACTGACATGGCCCGGGGAATTGAGTCCCTAGTGTCTCTAAACCCATTTTGCTCCATGGATTCAGCAGAGGGAGGACACTCTAACAACTGCAAGTTCTGGCTGCTGGACCTGGGTAGGTGCTTTGATCATGTGTAACACGAGGCATAATTTTCCTACTTTTCTGCTTATATCAGGGTAGTTTTGTTTTTTTTGATGAAACACTTTTTTTCTTTCTGTTTTTCTATTTTGCAAAATAGTTTGATGTGGAGATTGTAACATCTATATTAAATGCTGAATTTGTTTATGTGAAGATATAATTCTTCTTTTTACTATAGAAAAATGGCAGAAGTGATAGGTTGTTCTTCTTACTTATGTGGTGTAGATTGTACATCAGCTATTTTCAAATAGGTTTAATGCAGAGGGCGTTCACTAATCAAGTGTGGATTATCATGCAGCATTATGGCAGTGAAAGTAATTTAGTGAATGCATCGTTATGTGATGGGGTATTAAATCTACTGAAATCACACTGACAAGATTATATGTTTGTGCCTGTCTGTATGTCAGGTCAGGCAGGTGCTGCACAGATGGGCAGAAGCTGTTATAGCAGACCCCAGGGAGAAAAGACAATAATGAGGTTGAAAAGAATAGAAAATTGTTGTTTGTCTTATAAAGTATGATAAAGCCAAGACTAGATTTAGAATATTGGTCTCTAAACTCTCCCATCCCAGCTCCACACCCCTGCTAACTATGGCTGTTGATGGCAAGCCCTTTCCAGCATTGTCCACATTTTTACAGATCTGCCAGCCAAACCACCTGGAGCTTTCCCACATGCTGTATCTCCACCCATTAAAAGTTCATCTCCTACCACACCTCCTGATGTTTGTGTATGTCTGAGTGTTTATATCACTTCTCCTGGGGAAGATAAGGCCATGCTAAAGATGCTCCTCTGGTGACACCTCTGGAATCCCAGGCATGCTTCTGTGGAGCTGAAGACTTTTGGGATCACTTGGGCTGTACAACAGCCCCTCCCCTCGCTCCTATTCTTAGACACAGACGCACACGCACACACACACACACACACAGCTGTAAATCTAGCGTTCTTTGCAGTAGCGTGAATGAGCGACTGAATTACGATGGTGTGTCGGTACCTTGCAGATAAATTAACATCTGAAGATGCAGTGGAGAGCATCTGGTGGAATCTGGGTGGGTAATTTCTCAGGAATATCAGCCCACAGAATTTCACTGAGAGGATGGGATTATTGAAGGTTGAATACAAATCTGATTTTCCTTTGTGATTTCATGAGTGTCTTTGAAATAATTAAGTAGGTAATTATTTTTAGCAAAGACTTATGAACGCATTTTCATATGTATTAAATCCTGTTATAGGCAAGCTAGATGTTGACTATATGATAAAGATGAGTCTCTGTAGGTGTTTGCAGAAGATAGTGACATAAATGATCCTAATATTCTTCATCAAGTTTTGTCTCTCTTGCAACTTTGAGGAAATTATCACATATTTATTGTGTTTACATTTGGGAATTCTGCATCGTAGTTACAAGCTTCACAGATTGTCCGATGTTTTCGTGACATTTGTAGCGGCAGAATTGAATAGGATTCAAATTTATATTAAATTAGGTGTCCCCAAGTTTTGTTTCCCATGACTGCAGCCTCACCAGCTGCTCCAGAGGTGACATCCTGCAAGGCAAAGGCCAAAGGTCATGTCCTCTGTGTGTGTATGTGTGTCCCTGCTAGTTATTTTCTACTGAGGAAGAATGTGTCAAGGCCACTGACCCCATGTTTCACCCATTTACATCCCTGTTAGCAAGCCCTCCTCGGGCTAATCAGGGCACCTATAGCACCGGAGGCTTTTCTAACTGTCAGCAACATGTGAACAGTTTGGGACACATAAAGACTTTTGAAGCTGTTAAATTATGAATTATGGGCTGCAGCTTATCAGTGTTGTCCGCTATTTATAATAAAAAAAAAACAGCAGAAAAGGGTCTGGTTTGCATAAGGAAATAACAGTTATGATGCTGAAGTGTCTACTCATAGTTATTTACACCAAATATTCAGAAAAAACATAGCAGTTCAATTTCTTATCAGCATCTGCACTTTTTGCTCTTAGTACTGTATGCATAGTGTGCTCGTAACTCATAAAGGAAGGTTTTAATAGTCCATGGAGACAAGCAGTCGTAAATGTTAAGGTATTCTGTATGATCAGAATTACAGCCTGAAGCAGGATCCATGATTGTACCCATGACTAAAACATTCCTGGGCAGGTTCGTAAGAAGCAGTTGTGTTTTTCATTTGGCTCTGCAGGGGAGATGGTGGAAGCAGGTAAAGCACACAACTTTGATTTATACTAAGCAATGGGGCTGCATATAAAGATTTGTGAAACACTCTCTCTCTACTTTGAGAGATGGAACAGTTACTGACTTTCTCTCTGCTAGAAAATAAACTGAAGGACAAAAAAATGTGTTCTCACCTGCTCTGCCTCGACATGGTCACGTTACTGTTTGCCTGACTTATGGCTTGCACGAGGCAACTGAAGTAGCAGAATCAGTGAAAGATCATGACTATTATCGCTCAGCTTATACTGAAGATATTTCCAAATGACCCTGGGCTTTGTTAGAATGAGATGGTGAGAGCTTTAGCTTTAATGGTGTGGGTGATGCTTGTTATTCTGGGAGCTGTGCTTTCTTCTTCCTTTCATGCAACACGAGAACACATGCTTCATATCAGCAGAGCGCAGTAAAAATAAGTCTCCTGGAGGCTGAATGACTGACGCACGTTCACATGTGTTCATTCAGGCTGTGAAAAACTGTCCAATGAGGGAAAGCAGAAATTCTACACCTTCCATTCATAAAGAATAGGTCACATGGTTTAATCGTTTGTTTTTAGCCACTATAACAGCTAAATGATAGAGAGGCTACTAGCCTGAAAGTCAAGCTGCTACACAGTACCCTGAAATACACATAATGTAGTCTTATATTTTATAGTCTTAAAAAAAGAAAAATAATTGTATTATGTCCTACATTTTGCTTTGAAGCTCAACAATTAACGATATATTGTAATCCAATAGGAGGACAGTATCATCTTGGATTCAACTCATAGGAATGAGATAAGGAACACGAGTAAATTAGCAGACAGGTGGATGTAGCTTTGTTTTATTCAGACAAAGCCTCAAGCATCCTGTTTTCTTGTCCTTTTCCACTGCGCTATCACTAGTCGATGGAGAGCTTTCCTCCTACAGATTCCCCAAGGCGCCGCCATCACTGAGGAGGAGGCGAGCCGGCCTACTGCATGACGACAAACTAACAAAAACACACACATCCTTCGTCTTTCCTCAGTGTTCTCTCACTTAATACAAACTCACATATGCATATTAATATGGTGGCTGTAGTCTTGTTTATTGTTTGCCACAACCTGAAGCATACTGATTAATATCAACAAAAATGTCAAAATTGAGTGTTTTTTTTCTAGCATATTGCACACTTCTTAGTTGAATAGACTTCAAAATAACGATTTTAATGTGTTTTTTACAGCACCAGACAACATTTAATTAAATGGTTTGTTCTCTATTGTTAGTGCCTGAGTTTGAATACCTTTCAAACAATGTGACTATTAGCGAGTTCCAGTCTTGTGTTTTGAATTTTGTTTGCATTTGGATCACAGATTACACCTCTTTGCTTGTGAATATTCTATTATCAACCCTCTCTTTCTCTTCTCCCTCTCACTTCTAGACACCTTGTCTGTATCAAGTAACGACGCCCTACAACCAGGCTCCAGCCAAACCCTGGGTCCTCACAGCTCACCAGGCCCTAAACGTCCTGGGAACACCTTAAGAAAGTGGCTGACCAGCCCCGTGCGGCGGCTGAGCTCCGGAAAAGCTGATGGCCACGTCAAGAAGCTTGCCCACAAGCACAAGAAGAACCGCGACGGCACAAGGAAGAACATTGAGGCGATGGCCGGCTCGCAAAAGGACTCTGACGACAGCGCTGCCACGCCACAGGACGAAACACTGGAGGAGGTAAGAACAGATAAAGTACTGGACAGCTGATACAAATTTGACATTGACCAACCAGCTGACAGTTTTTGTCTCTCTCTCTCTCCAGCGAATGCGTAATGAGGGGCTAAGCAGTGGTACTCTGTCCAAGTCTTCCTCATCCGGCATGCAGAGCTGTGGTGAGGAGGAAGGAGAGGAGGGGGCTGACGCCGTCCCACTACCTCCTCCTATGGCCATCCAGCAACACAGCCTGCTGCAGCCTGACTCCCAAGATGACAAGGTTGTTCACACAGGCGACGCTAAATACATATACGCATACGTAACTATACATAGCTACAAGGAATGACAGTAGCTCACACACATTTATTTATTTATTTATTTATTTTGAATTTTAGCTTGATAAGACTAGGTTAGAGTCATGTGTTTTTGTTCCATATTTAACTCTTTGAGTGCCATTGACGTGTTTGTACGTCATTTAAATTCCAACACTTGAGTGCCATAGATGTATATATTTATACGTCAAAGTGGATTTCGACAGCAGGCACAAGAGGGCGCTCTCACACCTGTGAGTAATACTGGGGCTTCTGGGATTTGTAGTGTAGACATAAAGAGACGGTATACACAAAGCAGGAAGTGGAGACGATTCGAGAGCAAAACAAACAGAATCTGGACAAAAGTGTGATTTTGGTAAAACTGGCCTCAATAAGTTAAAATGGGCCAAACATGCTTTTGCATCATTAGCAATATAGAGGCACACTAATTCAGACTATAACGTAGATAAGTGCAGGTACACACAAAATATATATCTCATAATAGGAAAATACTTATTGAACCTTTTGAACTTTTAAATTTTTATGTAAAAAACATAATTTGTTCAACATTGCAACTTTCTTAAACATTAATATTAATGTATCCACAATAATCTAAATTTAAGAAGCCAGATTTCTGTTTGCCTCCACATAGAGGTCCACACAAAGCTTTCAATAAGACAACTAAACTTTTTCTTCTACTTCTCTTTTCCCTCTTATTTTCGTAATGGTTGCACATTCCTCCCTTCAGCATTATGTTGATTTCTGTTCTGCTTCTCTTATTTCCCAGTTCCCCTATCTCTCCATGTAAAACCATCACTTCATCTCCACTTTGGATCCTTCTTTAACTAACTTTTTGTTACCTTTTGTGGTCTTTTTGTCACTAACTAACTGTCATTCATTCTGCTGTTGCTGAGGTGAATACTCCATTCACATGTTGCTGCAGTGGTCAGGTGTTTGAGGGACTGAATCCCCGTTAAATCTGGTTTTGAATAGGGGATCCTTTTAAAACTTTGCCTGCCACTATGCCTCAGGCTGAGCTCTGTTGCAGACGCAAACATTATCTCCAATGGAGTATCAAGCAACACTGTTTGCTGTTTTTAAGTTGTTTGACCAATCACGATGCTTGTGCTTGAAGAGCAGTCCAATCCCAGAGCTTGCCCTTGACCTAAACCCACCTCGTAACATTTAACCCTATTTCCCTGAGACCAGTCTGTGATTGGCTCCAACTTGGCCCCCAGTTAACCCTTTTATTAGGGAGATCACACCCACCAAGTCCTTATTTGGACATGTGGAATATCTGGGTCCGAAACTCAACAATGGTGAGCCTGATCACATACAGTAGCCGTTGAGAATGTATGACTCCTGTATGCATGTGGCTCTGCCAAGATTTACAACTCTCATATTCACACGTTAACCCTTAACTTTCTTTCTTCCACCTTATCTCTTTTTTCAGTCTGCATCACGTCTGTCCGCTCGTCCCAACAGTTCAGAGACACCCAGTGCTGCTGAACTGGTCAGTGCCATCGAAGAGCTGGTGAAGAGCAAGATGGTGAGATAAAAATCCTAAACAAAAATCACAAGTACACAAAAATGTGGCACGTTTGTACACAGAGCAACTTTGATGGATTAACGTACAAACAAGCACTTCACACTGTTTTCTCTGGTGTTGTTGACCGAGAATGGCATCAAGGCCTACTAGTCATGTGTCAGGACTGTGACTAACTATACCAGCTGTCCACTTTTCAACAAATGGGCATTGCACTCTGGTCAATATCCCCAACACACACGTACAGTGGCTTACACATACAGTATGGACATATACCAAAAATAAAAAACATCCTGTCCAAACTGTAAAATCACATACTGTAAATATTCTTTCAGCTCAGTGCACTGCAAAAAAGGGTGTCTAAAAACAAGATAAAAACACAAAATCTGTGGTAAAAGGTATTCAATAAGTAAAATTTTCTGTCCATGCAGCACGATCATTTCACTTGACAAGATTTTGCAAATTAAGATTGTTAAATCTAGAAATTAGATGTATTTAGATGGAACCTGCGACCCTGGGGTTCAGGGACGACCACTCTAGCAACTGAGCTATAGCTAAAGTAAGCAGAAAATGCTGGCTTTAAGATGAGATTACTTAAAATTTAACTATCTAAAGACCCAAAATATGTGAAATAATAAATACAAGCAGAAAATTATTCCAGATTTTTTTGTGAATCAAGCAACTTGAGTTTGTTACTGAATCTTAAAACAAGATTTATGTGGGGGAGAGATGCAATAGATCTTATTTTAACAGTTTTAGCCTCATTTTAAGATTTCCTGCCTATTTGTGACAAAAAAAATGATAAGGTTGTGCTTGATTTAAGATGATAGTGTAAAGTTGAACACTCTCAGAACAAGATGAATTATCTAACATGTCTAAATCTACGTTTTTTTTTTTTTTTTCATCTTGGTAAGAACCAAATAATTTGTGACAGTTCTTCCCTCTGTTTTACACTTTGTTCCTCCTCTCCTTGTCCTCTCCTTGACCTCTAACCCTCCTCAGTCACTAGAGGATCGTCCCAGTTCTCTATCAGTTGAGCAGGGCGACAGCAGCTCTCCCTCCCTCAACCCTTCCGACAACTCCCTCCTCTCCTCGTCCTCACCCATCGATGAGGTGGACGAGCGCAAGTCTGGCTTCTTCAAGAGACGACAGTGAGTTACAAACAAGTGTCACGTTGGTGTTTTGATAAACAAAAGCTGCTTCGGTTCAATCATGTTGCTCTTCATTTGTGTGCTTATATGGAACATTTCTGATATTCATCCACAGCACAGAGTGCATTACGTTTGACAATTTCTGTTTTGTGTCTCTTAGTTATGTGCTTCTGGAGTTGGTGGAGACTGAGAGAGACTATGTCAGAGATCTGGGATCAGTGGTGGAGGTAAAAACAGATATCTTACCACAAACCTTGAGAGATTACTTTTTGCTGTATGTTTTACAAATGCATCAACTTTCCTCCCCTCAGGGCTACATGAGCAGGATGAAAGAGGAAGGAGTTCCAGATGACATGAAAGGAAAAGACAAGATTGTCTTTGGAAACATCCATCAGATCTATGACTGGCACAAAGAGTACGCTTGCACTCCACTTAACACACCCTACAAATTCCACCACATGTTCTTAAAGTTTATATTAACTGCCCCAACAGAGAACATAAAATACAAATACATAGCTGTACCATGTTCCTAGGCAGGTTAAATCATGTGTTTCTCTCTTTATTGGTTCCCAGTCTTTTCCTGGGAGAGCTTGAGAAGTGCTTGGAGGATCCTGATAGGCTGGCTCCTTTATTTGTCAAGCAGGTGAGAATCCTATTAATTTGTTTTTATTGTTGGAGGATAAATTATCAAGGGCATTTTCAAGAGAGCGCAAGGAATGTTTTTATCTAAGCTGCTGTATTTTCTCACTTCTCAAAGCTACCTTTGTTTTTCTTTTTTTATTGCAGGAGCGGAGGCTACACATGTACATTGTGTACTGCCAGAACAAACCTAAATCTGAACACATAGTGTCAGAGTACATTGACACTTACTTTGAAGTATGATTGTTTTCACACCTCCCCAAACCTACAGAATTTTCTCTCTTTGTTTCACTGTGGGGATGAGTATTTCAGTATAGAGCTAATAATGTTTGTATCTTTCATCAGGACCTCAAGCAGCGGTTGGGCCACAGATTGCAGATCACTGACCTGCTAATCAAACCCGTCCAACGTATAATGAAGTACCAGTTATTACTGAAGGTGATCTATTATTGTGTTCCTACTGTGAGTGGAGGCTGCATTCAGGATAAGTAAAAGTAATTTTCATGTTGATAAACACATTTTACCTCTTTCACAGGATCTTCACAAAATTTCTAAGAAGGCAGGCATGGATACCACAGAGTTGGAGGTAATGTAAACTTTCTTAACTCATTGAGTGCCAGCCGTTGTTTAAAACCGAAAAGTGCCAGCATTTTTGGCCATTTTAAGTAATTTTTCAATGCTCTCAGAATAATTTGTACTATATCTCTGAATAGCTCAAATGAAAGAAGACTCTCTATTTCATCATAAAAAACCTGTTTGTTTTTACCTTGTTGCATTCTTGTTTTATCAGAGGTAGCATAGAGGCCACTTTCACCAAAATCACCACTTTTTGTCCAGACTCTGTTTATTTTGCTCCCTAATCTCGATCGTCTCCACTTCCTGCTTTGATCTTTGTGTATACTGTCTCTTTATGCTCTGACTACAAGGTACAATAATCTCTTGTTTACTCATATTCCAATACCCTCACGCAGTTTGTCTCTTAAAGGATGTTTTACTTTCATGTTCTCCTGCAGAAAGCTGTAGAGGTGATGTGTGTGGTCCCCAAGCGCTGCAACGACATGATGAATGTTGGGCGCCTTCAAGGCTTCGATGTAAGACCCTCTGCCTCTCAGGAGTTTGTGCATGTCTGTGTGTGTGCTTGGACACCTGCACTGAATTGAATAAGACATCAATTTAAATAGTTTAGATCCTGCAGAAATTTTTACTTCAGTCAATTGCCTCCAGGTGTCAGTGTGCCCTAATTTTTGCCAAAGTGCTGCTGGTAATTGGTGCAGTATTAGACGTGGTTTTGTTTTGTTTCTTTATTCGCTTTTACTCCAAAGTTTAAGTTTAGTTTATGAAAACTTACATAAGACGATGCTGTTCTCCGCTGTCCCTGTTTTCTGACTTCCTTTCTCTCTGCTCTCCATCTTCCTTCAGGGTAAAATTGTGGCTCAGGGCAGATTGCTCCTCCAAGACACCTTCATGGTGTCGGACCAGGATGGAGGACTTCTATCCAGGATGAAAGAGAGGAGAGTCTTCCTGTTTGAGCAGATCGTCATCTTCAGCGAGCCCATAGACAAAAAGAAGGGCTTCTCTACTCCTGGCTACCTCTTCAAGAATAACATCAAGGTAAGTTGAATTAAATCACAGAGCGATACAGTGAGAGCAAATTGATGAAATTACCCTATCTTTATATTGCAAGTTCTTGTAATATGAATTTTTCTGTAGCTTCTGCCCCCATTTTAATTTTTTTCCTAACCCTTCTTCCTCTCTGTTTCTCCCTTCTTGTCTCATCACTTCAGGTGAGCTGGTTGGGTTTAGAAGAAAATGCAGAAGATCCATGCAAGTTTACACTCACCTCCAGATCATCTAGTGGTAACCTGGAGAGATACATACTCCATTCAATGAGCCCTGGGGTCTGTCAAGTCTGGGTCCACCAGGTGAGCCAGATACTGGAGAACCAGCGAAATTTCCTCAATGGTAAGAGAATGATTTTCTGTGCAGTTTTATATTTGAATTTTCAGCTTTTTTTTAACCTTTTGGAACAAAAACATCTGTTTTTCTTGGATGTTCTGTTTTATTATACACAAAAATATACATTTGTGACAGGAGTTAAATCTTGACCCTCATCTTCTCCCACAGCTCTGACATCCCCCATAGAGTACCAGAGGAACCATGTGGGTGGTGGTGGGCCAGGCGGTCCACCCAATGGTAGCAGCAGTAGTACTGGAGGCCTGCCAGGAGGCAGCAGCTCCAACGCTACCTCCAGCATGGGAGGGGGAGGCGGTGGCGGCGGCGGCTCTGGAGGATCAGGGAGCAACTCCTCTTCTCTGTGTGGCCCTCGCTCCCGACCCTCTCGCATCCCACAACCATCCTCACGCCTCCCCCAGCCCGTCCACCACCACCATCCCCCGGGCCCTGAGGGGCCCGACAGATCAGCAGGTATGTGGACACTATGCCACCTCCAGTCCCTCCCCTCTAACTCCTGCTCAGACTCCACCACAAATGGTGAGGTGTTAGTCTCAGACACCCCTAAGCTGAGGATGCTGGAAAGTCCTCATGGAAGTAACAGTAATAACAGTAACAGGCCATCAGATAGCATGGAGGTCAGTGTCAAACCCGGTGTGGGGAGCTATGAAGAAACCCAGAGACACCAAACAGCTAGTATACCACAGATGGCTGTGGCTCCTCTGAATTTATCCTTAAAATGTCCTCGAGTTGGGAAAGTTTCTCCTCTGATTCCACCTCAGTCCCCTGGAGGTGGAGGAAAGGAAGCCTTTGTCCCCTCCAGCCCTGCTCATAAAGGCAACGCTTTCTGGGCTATGGTCCCTGCTATGCCCCCCTCTCCTGCCAGCCGGCCTGGTTCCTTCTCC
The DNA here is from genome assembly GCA_029721515.1 of Synanceia verrucosa. Taxonomy (NCBI): domain Eukaryota; kingdom Metazoa; phylum Chordata; class Actinopteri; order Perciformes; family Synanceiidae; genus Synanceia; species Synanceia verrucosa. The sequence goes on from CM056557.1 coordinate 21,928,777, forward strand.
TACCCCAGTGACAGTGGTGGTGGAGGGGACTCTTTGGGCAGAGGAAGCCATGGGATACCCTCTCATCACCGCCACTCCACCCACAGTAAGGACATAGACCGTATGAGCACCTGCTCCTCCACCAGCGAGCAGTCCATACACTCCACCCAGAGTAACGGGGTAAGATTCCAAGTCGAGGCCCAGGCTTTAGTGAGGCCTGGTGCCACTCGCTAGTCACTAACCCTGTCCTCACTGACTGGGTGTCTGTCAGCCACCCTGCCGCTGGCTCTGAGAATGGCTTGTACTTGCAGCGACTACTACAGTGGAGATTAACAGCTCTCTCAGTGCACTAACTTCACCAACATTGTGTGTGAAAGAGAATTTTGTGGCTCTCCCAGAATGAACTAACAGTGTGGCTCTGACTCAGAGCAACTGTCTGCTTTCTTAGACTCTCTGAGCTTCTGTGTGTTTGCTTCTCTATTGCAGCTAACAGACACTAACAGTTGTGAAGTTAAAAAAAAAAAAAAAAACACCATTCCCCTTTAAATCTTTTTCATTTATACTTCCACGGGAATCTTCTCATGCAATAATCAGTGATTTCTGGTCAAGGATATTTCACATATTACCTCTTTTCTCCGTTTTTGCTGTAATTTTTTAGCCATTTTTAGGCTGCTCTTTGCTTCACTTCAACCTCCTCTGTCTCTCTACAAGCTGATTGTGTCTTCTAATTTTCTTCTTGGGACCAGTTTTTTTTTTTTTTTTTACCTCAACTTCACTTTGTCCTTGGGTCCTCAAAGTTACGTATTTCAGCATCTGACCTAACTATAACTTCTGCTTCAAAACATTACTTCTTATTTCTCTCATGAAATTACTTCTCAGTCATCACTGTGTTCTAGAATTCCGTTAAGCATATCCGTGTAGGATGAAAATATTTTTTGCAATGCTTCCTGCATGCATCAAGCAATACTAGCAAGACGATTTGTGTGTGTTACCGTCAATCAAATTCTGCCTTTGATTGATTTGAAGCTACTGAACTTCTGTACTCACTGTTTTAGGAGTGTATGTGCATGTGTGTCTATCAATGTGTGGTTTGTGTGCATGCAGAGTCTCACATTGTGCTTTTTTTTATCTTCTTCACCAACAGAGTGAAAGCAGTAGCAGCAGCAGTGTGTCCACCATGTTGGTGACCCAGGACTATGTGGCAGTGAAGGAGGATGAGATCAGTGTGGTGCAGGGTGAGGTGGTTCAAATGCTAGCCAGCAACCAGCAAAACATGTTCCTGGTGTACCGGGCGTCCAATGAGCACTGTCCTGCCGCTGAGGGCTGGATCCCTGGCTATGTATTAGGACATACCTCATCCTCCATCACACCCGAACTCCCTGAAGGAACCATCAAGTAAGAATAGGAGACATTTCTTCTGACAAAAACAAGCAAGTGCTAATATGACTATGCAAAAAACAGAAGATGAAATGAGATATCTCCTTTCTGTATTTTTCTTGCTTTAGAAAATCATTATCATGGCATACAGCACTCCGTATTCGCCGAAAGTCTGAGAAAAGAGACAAGGAGGGCAGGAAGATGGAGAATGGCTACCGCAAGTCTCAGGATGGCCTTGCCAACAAAGTCTCTGTCAAGGTAAAGAGTGTGACAATATTTGTACAAAAACCCAGTCAATTTTCTCTTTACATTTTAGTTTGTGCAACCAAATTTGTCCTTATGTTGTCATTACAGCTTCTAAATCCCAACTTCATCCATGATGGTATGTATTCAGTGTTGCTTCTCACCAACAAGTCAGAAAATTAAGAAAATATTAACCCACAAATCTTGAATCTTGAAACTTCTAGAATTTATAAAAATGTGTTTCAAGTTGATTCAGGATTTAAGATTCAATATCCCTCTATTCTTTCTCTCCAGCTCCTCCAGAGCTCCTCATCCCTGTTAGCGATGTAGCATGCGAGGCTGGCGACAGTGTTACTCTGAGGTGTAAAGTGTGTGGTCGACCCCGGGCCACCGTTTCTTGGCGGGGACCTGACAACACCACTCTGAGCAACAACGGCCACTACAGCATCACTTACAGGTGACAGCGTCTATGTTGACTTCATTTGAAAGGAGAAAATGTCATGCTAGTGGTGCAGCTTGTTTGATGGGTCATCTCTTTTCTCTCTGCAGTGAGACAGGAGAGGCAGCTCTTCGTATCCTGGGAGTGTCTGTAGAGGACAGTGGTGTTTACACCTGCATTGCCACAAATGTAGCAGGCTCTGTCACTTCCTCCGCCACCCTCAGAGTCTCAGGTGGGAGTCCGGTCATGGAATTTTAAACTATTTATTGTTCTGTAAAGCTTACTTTTTTATTTTTGTCAAATAAACAAAATACACCCAGCACTGTGGAGTAGATCAGAGAAGCCATAAGTAAATTTATTCAGTATAAAATAATACACAGATATTGTTATACCCCAACAAGCCTTAATAAAATGAAGTTAATGGGAGATGATTTATGCTGTAAATAAGGGACAGAACATGAAGGTTTTTGCTTTGTGGCAGATCATATTGGAGTATTTCATGAATTGGTTGAGATATAAACTCCCAAGTTTGCCGAAACTGTGACAGAACAGGAGTGCCATATTTAAACAAATTTAAATTTTGAATGTTGAAAGCCAGCCTATCAACCTGTGCTAGTCTAGACTAGAAGTTATTGGAAGGAACCATGAACTCCTACACTGGCTATTTGCAAGGTTTAAATGATGGGAACGGCTGCATGTGAAATAAGACTGACAAGACTGAATGGGGTAATACCAGGATTACTGAGCAATGGGAGTTTTAGAGAATATGTATGTGGAGGAAATAATGTAAACATGAGAAGCTGATGAACTGTACCACGCCCACTGACTGCCTTCCCTGTTAAGTATACTTAATCCAGTCTGAATGTGTTGGCAGGAACCCCTGATGACAGCAGCGAAGTCCTCTGGAAAAACAGCTTTGAGTCCCACTACACTGAGATCGCTGAACTAGGAAGGTATGCATATATACTGATGAATCCCTTGCCTCATGTTCAGTGTTGGACATGGCACATTGAGTACATGAGTATGTTGTTTATGATCAGGATTATCCTGTTTATGTGTTTGAGCGTAAAAACACCAGATCCTGAATACGATGAAATCCTCCTGAGATAATCATCCATGTAAACACACTCACTGTGTGACATTAATATTTAGTGGAAGTGGTAACGTAGAACTAAGGGGTAGTTGGATGAGGAGGAATTTAAATGTCTTGCTAATTGACTACAGTACTTTCTGTCTTTTGACAAACTGACTGACAGTGTCTTACAATCTGACAGTATCATCAATAAATTTTATTTGTATAGCCCAATATCACAAATCATGAATTTGCCTCAGAGGACTTCACAATCTATTCAGGATATGACACCCTCCATCCTTTACAAAGTCAATCAATGAAGGAAAAGGATACACTATAGATAAGGGGTGGGAAAAAATATTGATACGGCAAAATAATGTGATTTTTACTTTCTTAATATGATTTTTTTTCCCCAAAGAGCACTAGTATGTATATGTATATATATGTGTTTACAAATATATGTGCATGTATATGTACACATATATTTGTGTGTTGTAGATATATATATATATACACACACACACACACACATATATACGTAGATACAGTAAATATTAAGGCAGAAGGCCAAGTAAGTGGAATAACAGAGGTGAAATACGTAAATCATTCACTGAAAGTAAATGTAACACTTATTAAATAGGTATTGATATATTTTTCTGACTCGAATCATTTCTGCTCCTCAGGGGCCGCTTCTCAGTGACTAAGCGGTGTGACCAGAGAGGGAGTAAACGGACAATAGCAGCAAAACACATCAACAAGAAGCTGCTGCGTCGAGAGCAAGTTCTGCAGGAGGTCAGAGTCCTCCAGACTCTGGACCATCCCAACCTGGTCAAGCTGTTGGACACGTACGAGACGGCCAACAGCTACGTACTTGTACAAGAGATGTCAGTACAGCTGTGTTTCCCTCTAGCTGTTGTGACTTCCTGTTGTTTTAAAAACATGACATTGCATTATGTGTTTGTGTTTCCAGGGCAGACCAGGGGCGCTTCCTGGACTACATAGTGAGCTGGGGCAACCTGACGGAGGAGAAGGTGGCACTCTACCTCAGAGATATTCTTGAAGCTCTTCACTACCTGCACAGCTGGAGGATAGCACACCTTGATCTCAAAGTAAATTTTTTTTTTTCTTTTTTTTCTTTTTCATGTGATAGAAAAAAATAGGTGTTGTGGTTTTGTCAACATTTGAAGACATCACAAATTAGGTCACTGTAAAGAAACTTCTTGGGAAAGTGTGGGAAAATGAGAAAGTGTGAGGATATAAGCAAGTTTGTCAAGAACCAAACAGTGATGGCTAGAGGACTGGGTCAGAGCATCTCCAGAACTGCAGCTCTTGTGGGGTGTTCCTGGTCTGCAGTGGTCAGGATCTATCAAAAGTGGACCAGTGGTGAACCAGAGACAGGGTCATGAGAGGTCAAGGATCACTGATGCAGGTGGGTGAAGGCTGGTCCTGGTGGTCCTGGTCCAACAGACCAGAGAAGTTAATGCTGGTTCTGAAGGAATTAGAATACACAGAGCATCACAGTTTGTTGTTTTCGGGGCTGTTTCCAGAAAAAAAGGGTCCATCACAATATTAGGCACGTGGTAATGTGCTTAAGAGCAATGTTTCTCAGACTTTAACGTTTCTGTCTTAAGCTCCTTTCTCTTGCTCCTGCAGCCAGAGAACATTGTGGTCGAACATGCGTCTTCCCAGCCACTGATCAAGCTGACAGACTTTGGTGATGCTGTTCAACTGAACCTTCCCTCCCTCTACATCCATCCTCTCCTGGGGAGCCCAGAGTTCTCTGCTCCTGAGCTGATCCTGGGTCAGCCTGCCTCGCTGATGTCTGACCTCTGGAGCTTAGGTCTGCTAATTTAAGCACAAGTAGTTTGTACAAATACATAGCAATGTATTGTGTTGTGCAAGTGACACACGTGACATCACTTCCTGTTGCTAACTAACTGACTCACTGACTGACTTATTTATTGATTTCACTGCTGGTGTATTGGCTGGATGATTTGCAGGTGTCGTGACCTACGTTGTACTAAGCGGTGCCTCTCCCTTCCTGGATGAGAGTTTGGAGGAGACGTGTCTGAACATCTGTCGCCTGGACTTCAGCTTCCCTGAGGACTACTTCCAAGGTGTGAGCCCAGCTGCCAGGGACTTTGTCTGCCTGCTGCTCCAGGGTGAGCCAGAGCGACGGCCCTCTGCAGCATCCTGCCTGCAGGAGCCCTGGCTCCAGCCACGAGGTGTGATAAACAGAGACACCGGCCATGCCGCATTAAATCATCACACCTCACATCTGGACACATCCAGACTCATCTCCTTCATCGAGAGACGGAAACACCAGAACGATGTTCGGCCCATTGGCACCATTAAGGCCTTCCTTCACAGCCGCCTGCTCAACCACATCTGATAGAAGAACATACTGTTGTACTATGGAGACCTGTTCCTGCATTGCTGTGGTATAAAAGGAGTTCCTGTCTGCCCAGGAAATATGGAGGACGAAATATGAAGTTAACTTGGTTCAGTTGTGCTGCATTACTGAGAAGACCGCCAGCAACGATCACCACTTCCCTCACTAAGCCACAAAAGTCCTGCTGCTGCTGACTGAGCGACCTCTGCTGATAAACCCTTTGACGCCCCCCCCTTAACCGTGGCATATTGTCATATGCCTGCACAACAAAGGAACTGTTGAAATCTCTTTGAGATTTCAAACTTCGACTTAGCAGGGAGAGAAAACCAAGCTTTCTCAACAAGCTTCCTCAGCAAGCTTGAGCAAGTCTTGTGTTTCGGACAGAGAAAATAGAATACTGTATAATAAGAGTAATTCAGGCTGCTTTCGGTTGAACACAAGAAAATGTTTTTTTGTAACGAGAGATTACTTTTTGTAAATGAAACCATGTACAGTGAGGAAATAGAACTTTCTTTATTCATACCTTTTGGAAAACAAAGGGGAGTTAGTGAGTAGACAGAAAAGGAGATGTGTGATAAAAAGTGGCACCCATCAGCAGGGTCTACTTATCCTAGAGCAAGATCAAAGACCAAAACCACGTTTTCCAGACACACATTATAGTTACATGCAGTGCAATAGTTTGCGTATTTATCTTTATGCCCCCATTCATTTTGAAAAGTGAAATCATTTCAGTTTGTGAAACTAAGAGAAATGAATTTAACTTGAACAAGCATCAAAGCTATTCGGCAAGGCTTCTCTGATTTTTACCTGCAGCCGCCTTATTTGTAAATAACGTGTTCCTGCCTTTCATTCTCATTTGAAGGATTTGTCTCATACGAACAAAACCCTTCATTTACCAAGTATTAGTGAGTTCATGCAGTTGGTGAGGTGAGTCACTCCCCGCCGACCCTCAGCAGCTGGATTTCCACTATGAACAAACTGCTACTGGAAATGCACTCGTATTTTGCAATTCCCATGTGCAATGTTGCAGCTTTAACATTTATGCAACTATTTATGAAGACTTTGTGTTGTAGCCGTATTCTTAAAAAGGCATGTACGTACCTGGTACTGCGATAGATGTTTGTATTGTGTTAAATCTTATGTATTAAGTTCAGTATTAATATCTGCAAAACCCCCAGACAAGAGGTGGGTTTTCTGAAATAATGTATAAAAATGTGTATCTATAGATATAGGCACTTAAGCTTTCATTTTGTCATCTTTATGTTTTTTTTTTTTATTTTCTGTGATAATACCAAAGTTGACTTTTCTTTCTTTTCTTGTATTTTTTATGAGTTCTCATGTTAAGTTATAACAGACCACACTGAACCAAGACATGAGTGTTTACACCGGTTCAGTCTGGCTTTATTTATTCTTATTGTAAGAGGAAATTGTTTGATGGTTTTTGTTTTTTGTTTTTTTGCTGAAAAAAAACCCTCTGATATTTCACTTGTCTTTTTCAAGCTGTGCACAAAGTGGTTTGCTGTGTGAGTTTGGCTTTTGTAGGTAGATTCTGGTGTATGTCGTTGAAATTTTTAGCATCTCAGTTTGACGTAATGAGACACTTGGTTGATATTTCACCAGGCAATAGTACACGAAAAATGTCTCATTGTGGTCCATTCACCACAGATTTTAATTTACTGGAGAATGCATTAAACCACCAATAGTTCAAGCACTAACAGGTATCTACCAGTTATGTTCATTTGAATGCGTTGACGTCTTTTGTTCTGAAGTTGTGGAAACCTTATTTTTAATTAAAGTGCCAGTTGAGGGAATCGACCCAGAGAAGTAGGTGGAACTAAAAACATGCATTGTTTCTCATTTTATTTGAAGGTTATAAGAGTTCCTGTCTGATTTGATGTTGAAGAAGTCAATAACATGTTGAGTTAAACGGCTCTCGTTGGTCTGTACAGTCTTAGTCTCTCACTTTGTGTCTCATTTTATATTTATTGGTGTGGGTCGAGGTTTTCCAAAACCATGCTGTTAATCAGTGTACCAAATTCTCTTAAAGCCTATTCGAGGAAGAATATGATCTGCTAGAAGAAATAAAATGCCTTTGGGAAACCCAGCTCATACATGATGTAAAGATGTACAGAGAAGGTCAGGCAGTTTGCCCACACCCAGGATGTGAACCTCATAACTATGTCATATTTTACATACACAGAGAAGACTGCAGCAATGTCATTTTGAATGTCTTATTATGACTTATCGTTAATTTTGCATGTATATTTCTTTGTACAGAAGATTGTGTTTACATGTTACTAAGTGTTGTAAATATTTTTATTTTATCTTCTGTTACTTTGCCATTAAACGTACAAGGAACAACTGGTTGTCTGTGAAACTGAGCAAACAGTATACTCACAAGCACCCACGTGAAAATTGAGTTTGTCTTGAAACTAAAATTATTCATGAATTATTTTCTTAAAGCTTTGAAGGGTGGAAGGTGAGGTGATGCTGTGTTCCGGTAATGAGTTGAAAGCAGGGAAAAACCCTGAACAGGTCTACAGTCAAACAAAATCAATAAAACAAGAGATAACTAATCTTCCATACTCTGACATAATGGCTTGTTTTTCATTTTGAACTTGAACCCGTGAGAAAAGCAGTCAGCTTCATGTGTGGTTTAATGTTCTTTTCATCCTCTTTCATGCAGGTGAGCAAGATGATAAATCAAGGAGTCGTGCACAGTAATACTGAGCAAATGTACAGTATTTACTGTGATCTGTGACTGCGATAACCCCAAAAAAAAAAAGACTCAGCGGGTGTTACTGATCTTATCTGCCCTCTGCAGATGCTGCTGTTATGCATCAATCAGTAGAGCATATAATTCCTCCACCTCCTTAACCCACTTTGAATATTAAATACTGTAGTTAACAGTTTTTCATGCTTTGATGCACACACAAAATATTACCAGGATGTCTTTTACTGTGCAGGTGTGTCGTTTTGTAAATTCAACAGATTGAAGTATTTACAAAATTGAACCCATAACTAAGAGTTCATTTAATTTACCTGCTCACCTGCCGTACCTGTGTCTCTGCAAGCAACCACACATAACACTACAGAGGGGATGTGTGAAGAGACACTTTCTTATCAGGTGTGAAATTTGTTATTCTCACCAACAACATCAAATATTTTGCATGAAACCACAGAGGACATGTTTGTCACAGTTTCTAAATCTCAAGCAAGATCTGTTAAGTGTGAATGTGAGACATCCGGACACATTGTGTCTTATGTTATGGTTTACAAGCTGGGTTTGACCCACTAACACATGCTGTTTGATATTACATTGTTCCAGCATTTGGTTTAATTGATCATTTCTTCTGGTATCTTGTGACAACTTACCTACTGTAGTTTCTGGGCAAGTCACCCACTGCATTCCCTGTCTGACAAACAAGTGAAAGCCTCTGTTGAATCAACATGACACCAAGTCATTTATGCCCATGTCCATTTATGAATAAGACTTTCTTAGTACTCTCTGAAAAATACTTAGAAAGTCGATCTCTGCTGAGAAATGCTCTGGTCATTGCCCTGTCTGCAGCCAGGTTCTACAAGACATCGGCCACAAGATGGCACTAAAGAACTGATTTAATGCTATAATGAAATAACTGGATTATCATCAAGTGACATGACAGATAAAAGTAGCACCAGTGAGGTTAAATATAACAATAACATTGAGGGCAGAGTCTCTGACACTGTGGACAGAAACTAACAAGACATTGTCCACTGTTAGATTAGACAAAGCCCTGAAGAGGAACCCATACAAGGCAGAAGGACCAGACAACATCCCTGGTGGACTCTCAGCTGTCCTGACCTGCATCTTCAACCTCTCCCTCCTGTTTCAACACCATATGCATCGTCCCCCTTCTCCAAAAGGACCGGATTGTGGTGTTGACTGTTGACAGGATCATCAGGACTCCACTGCTCTCTCTCTCTCGAGAGAGAGAGAGAGAGAGAGCATCTACCACCTCAGAGTCCACAGGAGAGCTGCCTGCATCCTCAAAGACCCCACCCATCCCCAGTCTGGTCTGTTCATACTTCTCCCCTCAGGTACAGAGGTGTGAAATGTAGAACCACTAGACTGAAAAACTCAGACTTTCTGTCTGCCATCAGACTCCTCAACAGATGACATGAGTCTTCAACCATGGACTATCTCTGCTCAATAATACACAAACTGAACCATCTACTCCTTTCATAGTGTAAAAGAGTTCTTGTGGGATAATTATTAATTATGTAATTGCAATGCATGCTGTTTTTGGTGACATAACTGCAATTTTCTCATCAGATACTGTTATAATGCAACTGGGATTAATTAGGACTCTTTGGATGATCTAGATCGAGAGGGGTCTAGAATCCCTCAGTTTTTTTTTCCACTTTTAGTCAGGAAGATGGTAATGTAGCTGATATGTTTGCCTGGTTAGCCTGGGTATAGTATGTTCTCACTGAGCTGTGCTAGCCACAGCTAGTTCATGTATTGTGTAGTTAACATTTGGCCCTTAAATCTGGATCGTTTTTTTTACTGAGTGGCGTTAGAAAACTTATTGGCCTTCATTGACAGAAATGTAACACCAAAGCAGATAACTGTCAATGTACGTTCAAATTTCCAGCATTCCCGCACTGCATTTGGTAAACATGGGTGTATCTGATAATTAATTATGTCACAGTCATTCCATAATGAGCCAGCATGTGCAGTACCATAACCCTGGCCCACCTAAATGGAACAGGACCATAGTTTATGTTATCAATTAGACCTGTTTGCCCTGCGCTGAAAATGTCCTGTCCTTCAGTGGCGTGGGTATTAGGGGTACAGCAATGTATAAAATTAAACATAAAGTTAGTTATGAGCAGTAAGTAATTCAACAAAAAAAACTTGTTTGATGTTGTCTACCTTAATTTCACCAGTGAAACACACCTGACAGGTATATGCTGGGTGTGGCAAAAAATGCTAAAATGATATTGTGGTTTTATCCTCCACTGGTGACTTGTGTATTTTCCTTAGGTCAGGTGCATGAGCCCATTCTGCTGTTTTTGACTGCAGAAACTCAACCAGACTGAGTGGGCTGGTTATACTGGGAAGAAGATGTGCATGACTGGATCTTTGAACGAGCAAAGATGTTGAGAGTGGAGCAGACCGAAGAGGACCAGAGAGCGCAGAAGTGTCATAGAATTACTCTCAGACACGTGAGTCGGCCTAAAACAAACTTTCTGTGATACCGTAGCTATGTAACTTTAACATTGTGAAAATTATATGCAGCCTCTTTATGCGTGTATGACTGTGGCTGTGGAATTTGTTACATATTGTGTGGTCTGCTGTCCATAGTTCATGATATGTTTTTTTATTTTACATAGATACATTGGTTGATTTCTAATCATGAAGAGCACACTGTACCACAACCAGAAAAATCAATTTTGTTAACAACAAAGAGGTAAAAAAAAGGGCTAAAATATAATCCTCAAAGGTGAATGCATCATGCAAAAATAAATAACAACATATCAGTGGACGTCATTTATGGTATCACCATATATGATTTTATTGAAAATAATATGATACAGAAATATTGAACGTAGCATTACTTGTGTGGTACATTCAGTCTGCATATATCAGCATGGTAGCTATGACAGCAAACACTGCATTGTATTCTCTTATACAAAAAAATCTGTAATACTGTATAGAACAAAAATATTGGCATAAAGCATGGGTAACTTTACTGACTGCACTAGCAGTTTCAATCCAAGATTTTGTACAAATACAAGTAATTTAATTAAAAACACACTTCCATAATATAGTTATATGTTATAATAGTTGCATGAGCACATGTCCCAATTTTTTTTTTCTGTCCTTCCGTGCATGCATGCAACGCAGTAAGGAAAGCAAAACTGGACAGTGGGACTGGAGAATCCATCTCTCAACGGAGGGGGAGGACTATGACACAATTTATCAACTACCTATAGCAAAGTACTGAGCTCCATCCCCAGACACTTCAACAACCTGAGTGCAGCTAACCTCAGCAGATTGCATAAAGGTAGGAGGGGCAAAGACTCCCTCATGAATGGCAGCGACTCTTAACAAGTTTTTTTTGGTTGTGGTAGCTTGACTCTCTGCCAGTCAGTCAGTTTCCAGTTGACTCTTTCTCGCTGACCTTGACCTGGCAGACTGAGAAACTTCACAGACATAGAGAAATGCACACAAATGCAAGATAATCAGATTAAGGCAGTGCTTAAAATTAAGCACTGTGCTATTCCCATGAGCAGATTATCAATTCAGTTTTTCAGAGAAATATATTAAACATAAAAATAACTATTTAATCATGATATGGGTCCATTGAAAGAAGATAAATTATATTGAAATTCTGTTCAGTCTAATGAACGACTATAACTGAATTGATTGAACTGGATGATTTGTCATGTCACTATGTAAATATTTTCGAATTCAATGGTGAAAGTTGTCAAAGTTGTGCACGGAGACTGCAAAGGTTGAGCTTACAGCATGGTTAAACGCTTCCTCTGCCTTTCAGGCTGAGGTTTTCTCCAGACTGAGATAAAGTGCAAATCTGCTGTTACATATGAAACCACTTCCAGCTGCAACGGGAACCTTTGCTGTGCATCAATTCTGTGCACCAAACTGATGCCGTTGTGAGAGTGGTCATCACATGCAGATACAACCTTAATATTCATTTCACTCATTTAAAAGTTTTTCTTTGGATTTAAAACAAGGACATGGTCCATTTCAGAGTTTGGTTGAGTCTGTTTTGGCAGCTGATGATTCAGTGTGGTTACTGAGGCTTCTAAAGCTGATTTTCCTTTTGACAGCTGTTATCGTTGACATAGTTTCTCATCGAGCTTCAGTCAGTAGCCTGATTAAAAAAAGAGACACATTGCATTCGAAGATACAATCTCAATTCAGTAGAAAAAAACACTCTTTTTGCAGTGTAATTATTCTTACCTTATAAAAGTACAGAGACAAATATATGGTGAAATAGCATAAATTACAACGTGTTTGTAACTGTGACAACATCAGGATACCATAAGACCACACTCTCTCAAGCTGACACATACAGAAATCAGGTCTCCAAAGTCTTAAAATTACATCACTGGCTAACATAATCCCTGTTCTAAAACTTCCTCAGTTGTCACCTAAACCTAACTGTGAATGTAAATTAAGTTGTAAAATAGCCCATGTTCAGTCAGAATTAGTTGACTTGACTTCACAAGAAATGTCCTCATTGTGTAGATGGCAACACAGATAGAAATAACAGGAAGAACCATTACACAGCAGTGCTCCTCTCGTCCATGCTGCTGGTCTGTGAGTAGACTGATCCAGTGTTTCTGCTCTGAGGTATGCAGACCTTTACCACCTGACATATTCTGCAGGGAGCCCTGTTAATCAGCCTCAACAGGTGGGTCCTGAACTTCTGCCCAACGAACACATACAGAATGGGGTTGAGACAGCTGTGTGAGTAGGCAATGGCCTCGGTGACTTCTAAAGCCAACCTGATATCTTTGCTGCTTTCGCATGCCGTGTAGATTTGTAAAAGCTCCAGTGCTTTGAAGAAGGATGCAACGTTGTAGGGGACCCAGCAGCAGAAGAAAACAGCCACCACCATGAGAACTAAACGGATGGCCTGTTTCTTAGATGACTGGCAGTACAGCAGTCTCCACACAATCTGTGAGTAGCAGAAACCCATGATGACAACTGGGACAAATAGACCAAAAACATTCATTTTGAAAAGGCTGAAGATCCTCCAGAAGTGAGAGTTGGATGGAGTGGTGTCATTCAAAACAGCTCTGGGATATTCAGGGAAGCAGACCTGAGACATGTTAGATACGAGCTGCTGTTTGAGAAACATCATGTCAGGGAAAGATGCCAAAAATCCAGCCGCCCATGTAACAGCGGCTGCAGCCATTCCAAAGGACCTCGTCTGTGCTCTCGTGGCGTAAACAGCGTGTACTACAGCCAAGTAGCGGTCAATGCTCATTAGACTGATGAAAAAGATCCCACTGTAAAAAACTATATGATAAATGCCCAGGACCACTTTGCATATAGCATCCCCAAACAGCCACTGGTCCCGGGCTTGGTGGGCCAGGAAGGGAAGCGTACATACCAAGAGAAGGTCAGAAACAGCCAAGTTTAGGAGGCAGACATCAGTCATACTGCGGAGTCGCACACCACAGGCAATAACCAAAATGACCAGAGTATTACCGAGAAGACCCAGGAGGAAGAACATGGCATAGAGGGCTGGAAGAAAAGTAGCCCCGTGACTCTCATACAGGCACCTCCCAAAGTCATAATCAGGGTAGTTGGAGTAGTCATATTCTGGGGTGCTTACAATGTAGGATGCTTCAGAGCTGGTGAGACACAAAGGAACAAAACCAATAAGGAAATATTAAAGATTAAGAGCTGACCTTGTGTAGAAAAATAAATAAACTATGAAAAAGTAATGAAATGAAACAAAGATAAACTGCTCTGTCAAACAAAAGCAACAAGAATAAAGTTGTTCAAACTAGTTCAGGAAGTATTTCAGCAAAATATAGAAATTAGCATAAGAAGGCACAAACTTTAGGTGGGTTTTTAGTCTTACCTTGGTAAGTTCTCACTTATTCCACTGAAAGGAACAACAGCAGGGGTAGTTGCAGCCATGGCTAGCTTCCTGGAAAACATTTTTTTAAATGAACTTGACCTATTTTCTGAAGGAAAAACATACGGGTACAACCTGCTGTTAAGCATGAAATTTGAGTTTGTAGAATCTAAAACTAAACCCTCACATCAGCTGAAAACAATATCTCTGGACATACAGTTTTGTTCCTGCTGGATTCAGACCCAATGAGACTTTGTGATCCACAAAAATGTCAGTATTTTTCATTTCCATTATCTTTATTTGCATGTTTTGTATTGAGGTCAGCCAAATTATCATGAAGTAATCAGACTGCTTTATATTGTGACACTTGGATTTGGTTGCTTATTACATTTATTCAACAGGTAATTAGTAATGGCACCGGATTACATTTTGAAAGTTATCCCTCCCAAACCTGGTCATATGTACTCAGCAACAAAAGATTTTTTTTTTTAAGTGGCCTCAGAAGAGTTGATGTGATAAACCAACTTGTATTTAACAGAAGAGTCCACTGGCTCTGCTCCTGATATTCCGGCTTCTAACGCTGGAAGGTAACCATAGCAACCACCAATCTATTCAATGTTCAGCATCTGGTCACACTACGCTATTTTTATAACAAAGCAGATTTTAAAAAGCAGTCACTCATTCATGTTGTATTTGATGTTTTTTGACAGTTTACTTATTCATCTACATTTCTTATAACTTATTTTGAATACTCATTTCAAATAATTATGAAGAAGTTGTTATTTGTTATTGCACCCCTCTTGTATTTTTGAATTCATATAGAAATCTACCCGTAGATGATAATTGTTGCGCATTTGATTAGTGAAGTTTTTCGAATACTTTAAATTCAGTGCAACATTGTAATGCATTGCAAATTTTATGCATAAATAACTCTATCGGAATTCTATCAGTATCAGCAGTGCTGTTGAATTTATTATTGAACAGTTGTAAAGCTATGTCTCATAAATCATGTGCATGTAAAAAAAAAATATACTTGCCAGTGCTGTTAACAAGATGGCTGTGTTTATTCTCGCTCACAAGATTTAGAAGAGGTGGATGGACAGATCAAAGAAATTATCATGCGTCCGAGCTCATTGTGCACAAGAAATGAGAAACTCTTATCACACCCTCAGTTTCCTGATGTGCAAAACTCTTATAAAATACAACCCCCACCCAAGATTTAGGTGGGCTTGTGGTTTAAAAACATGCAATGTCTGCAGAGACACAGAACCACAAGTCCACACATGCAAGCTTTGAGAAGCAATGCTAATCGGATGTGACTTGCAGACACACAAGCAATTGAAGGTTTGCAAAGCTCTACATATTTGTGCTTTTATGCTGAGCAGGAGTGATACTGACACAGCTGTAAGTGCAGTGTAGATTGACAGGCATAACAGACATACTTTCTCTATGCAGGGAAAAGTTCTGACGAATATCTAAAGCTCAAATTGTCTCATTTTTCAGATCAGAAGTTTGCGTGTATCATTTTGATTCCATCACTGGATAGAGCGATGCAGAGATGACAGTTATTTGTCAGCCAACCTGGAAGTTAGAATGACCTTCAATGAAAAACAAACAAGATTTTCTCACATCTTCAGTTTGTCCGGACATGAAAACCACATTTATGATTTCTTTAAGCTTCAATCAGCAGAAGTAGCTAAGCTAACATTACAAATCTGACAAAATATACCTTGATTTACATTGTTGCATACAATTCTATACAGTTAAAAACATGAAAAGATTCCCATGTTTTACTGGCAATAATTGAGAAGCACCAACCATAGGCACACCACACATACACACACACACACACACACACACACACATACACACACACACGCAGCTGTGTATTTGTGTATTGTGGGGACTTTACATTGACTTGCATTCATTTCCTGGACACTTCCTTTGACCCTAACCATATCCACTACCCATGTAATCCTAATCCTAACCCTAACCAAAGTCTAACCTTACAGTAACATTAAATGTTCTCCAAGTCTTCAGCCTGAAATCTAACAGTTTACATTATGGGGACCTGCACTTTGTCCCCATAAGTATGGTAAGTCCCCACATTGTCAGCGTGAGTCCCCACAATGTGAGTGTGTTATCAGACTTATGTCCCCATATGTTCGGCAAAACACGCCCACACACACACACACACACACACACACACACACACACACACACACACACACATTGTCATTGTTAATAATCAGATTTTACAGGTGTATTGGAGGTCTCTTTCTCTGTGGTGTCTCTGCTCTGGTGACTCCAGCACAGGTATCTCGTCGGCACTTTGCCCAGTGACTTCCTAAACTTCTCCCCCACAAATGCATAGATGACTGGATTAACGCAGCAGTGAGACATCGCAATGATCTCAGCAAAGCCCATGGCATAGTTGATGTTTTCTGAAGCCTTGCAAGTGTTCAGGTTTTCCAGGAACAGCTGCAGGGTCTGAAAGAGAACAGTGACGTTGTAAGGGACCCAGCACACCACGAACACACACACAACGGTGAAAATCAGCTTCACAGCTCTGTCCTTTTTGGAGTTCCTCGACTTGGTGAGCACAACAAGGATTTTGACATAGCAGAAAATCATGATGGGGAGGCACAGGAAGAGGCCCACTGTGTTCTCACTGAAGTTTCGCAGCATCTTCCAAAACTGCTGCTTGTCTTCAGGGTACCGAGGCTGGCACTGGAAGGTGCTGTCATTTTCATCCATCTCCAAGGAGGCAAATGTCACCACAGGGAGGGCCATGACAACAGATATAACCCAGACAGTGATGCTGGCTGCGATTCCGTAGCGACGTGTCCGGGCTCGCATGGCTGCGACTGCGTGGACAATGGCCAGGTAGCGGTCCACACTCATTAGGGTCACAAACAACGTCCCACTGTAGAAACCGAGCTGTTCAGAGGAGCAGAGGCGGGAAGCACAGTCAGGTTCAGTCTTTATTGACCTCAATGAGGTTTTCCTGCAGCTGTGCTATCACAGAAAACACCTGTTCTCACCTCGTTTAGTGGCAGAATATTTGTGCAACATAGTTTTGCAGTAACATATATGTAATCAAGTCAAATATTGTTTTGTGCTCCAAATAGTATTGTTTTTTAAAGAAAAGAAGTTAAGTCCCACCTGATAAACTCCTGTCATCAATTTGCATGACAAAAGATTGGGATAACTGTAGGCCCAGAGGGGCAAGGATGCAGCCAGGATGAGGTCAGACAGGGCCAGGTTAAGGAGGCATATGTCCGTCATGGTCTTCAGTTTTATGTACCGGAAGAGAACCCAGAGAACTGTGGTGTTGCCTGTGAAATCAATTCAAATTATCAGTCGTTACTTTAGGTTTCCTACTGTTTCCTGCTGCATGCGTCAGTTTAAGCTAAACACATAAGTTTCAGTTGTGTATTAAAACGTGTAAAGAGATCTGTGATGCATATTTTCTTTTTGTACATACCTAGCAGACTTAGACAACACAGCATGTAGTAAAGAACTGGTAAGATCTTGGATCCATCAGGCAATTCTAGACCAGCATCCTGATCACAGGTATCATTATAGTCATACTCCAGGTACCACTCGTTCTCTGATAGGTTCATATTTCTGTGTGGGGAGGAACAGAATACACACAGATTACTTTTGATAACTATTAAATCAGATCAGCTACAAAAAGTACAAGAACTGCTAAAATATATTGTATCACATGCAAGTTATGTCAAATGTTATATGTATGTATAACATTTTGACCACTGACAGTTAAGTGAATAACACTGAGATTAGAAATATTTTAATGTCACACTTCAGTCCCTTGACACATTCAAAGTGAAAACAACACAAAAGGAGACTCACCAAAAGTCTTAAACTTCCCTTTATCAATTTTAATTCACTTTTTTTTGACAAAAACATAATTCTGTTGCTCACTTTTCTTTGGGCCTTTGCACTCTCCAGTCAACCCACCATCTGCAGCTGAACAACCCTTCAGGTACTGATCCAGATAAAGCCAATTTTGTATGAATACTCACCTTAATGTCCTTAAGCCAATCTCTTTTCCCTCATTCTAACGTGATGCCAAAGTGGTTGAATAATTCCAATATAAAAAAATCTCCAATTTACCATATTGCGAGTGAGATCTTTTACTTCTGAATCTATTTTCTTCTCCTCATTTGCTCTTGAAGTCTTGCCTCCTCTCACATATTTCAACAAAACACCAGGTGGTTTTCTTTTTTTATAATAAATACAATGCATAGAATATGAAATAGAAAAGAACCGAATTACTTTATTGATCCCAACCTGGGAAGTTACATTGTAGCAGCAAGAGATACAATCACAGTACAAATAAAAGAGCAATATAAAGAACAGAAAAGTATTACTATTAAAAATTAAAGTATAAAACAGAAGCGCAATGTTTAAAGTATAAAATGTATTTGCAGATAAATGGTTATGACTTGTGGTGATACTCATAGTACAAATAAACAAACAGGTGCAGTGAAATAAAGATGAACATTAGGTAATGATATAACGATTATGACTATAAATAGTGCAAATAAGCAGTAATGTGCTGTGAACTGGATATGAACAGATTACAACTGTTATAAGTGCAAATAAACAGTAAGGTGCCGTTTACAACAGATGAACAGTATGAAATGATATGTTCCGCCATCATGCTGACTGAGCTACAGATAAAAGCTTGAGTATAAGAAAAGAATTCACATGGAGATGTGAGGGAATTCAGAGATGTTACTGGACTTTCCTGCCCTTTAACTTGAACTTTTCAGATGTAACAGTCACTTAGTGAGTCATATTGGAAAGACCTCGATAGCAAAGTGTAACTGCCATTTTTTGAAATCTAGAAACTCCAAATCTGAAAGAACTCCACAACAATAATTATAAGTTTGGTGTTCACTGTAGCTGATGGTAAATACTGACAGTATGTTAAAGGTAGAAGCATCATTATCAACAGCCATCACCAGTCTGGATGTAGAACTAGTGCACAGCCATCTATGAATATCACTTCCTCCCATCTGACCATAATTTAATTTATGTGATCTATTTCAAACCACATCTCAACCTTTTCCCCTCACTGTCAACATAAACAGAACCACCTGCTGTGACACCCTAGCCGACCCTCACTTCCTGTGGCTGACGTTGTTCACACACACACCCATATATTCCTCAACTTACACACTGTTTATAGGTGTAGGATGTGAGTGATCTGAGTGAAAAAGAGCTGGTAAATCATAGCAAAACATTTTAAAAATATAATGTTGTGCTTACCGCATCGACTGGCAAAATCACTGCTGCTCAACTTGAACACTCTTGTGCTGTGCATCAAGCTTACATGTCATCCTGTCAACTTGCATTGCTCATTTTTTGTGTCGAATCCTGCTGCAGAGCTCATTTCTGGTAAGGTGAACTCTTGGGTTTTGTTGTTTCCTCCGCATCGCGTTAAAACTGCACAGAGGTGTCAATGTGGTTTTCTGAGAAATGTCCCTTTATGATGTTAATGTGGCAAGAAAGGAGCAGGGGAAATGTATTCTAATGAGGAGCATTTCTCCTTTTCTTTGTTCTTTTCTGACACTTCTTAGGTGATAGGAAACTTATGAGTAGCTCGCAGGGAGATGTTTTTTAAGTTTCAATTTCAATATTCAGTACTTTTGCATGCTTTTAATTCAAGGCCATACCTGAATCTTTAAATATGATGTTACTAATGAACTGCATATTAAAATCAATATATAGATGGCGCAACCTAACCATGTACTTTAATATGTGCCTGTTTAATGAAATAATGAAAGGTACTTTCTCCTCAACTAATGGTCCTCACAATATGACAAATTGTCTCTGTCACGACCAAATAAGATAAGATAATCCTTTATTCGTCCCACAGACGGGGAAATTTGCAAATATGCAAAATGTTTTCTTTTTAACATTTCTTGTCATTACGATTCAGTTATGACTGTTCACTTCATAAACAATGTACAGTATCGGGCAAGTACTCTCCAGCGTGTTTTGCTGTGATTTTTTGTGTCTACAGCATTCACCCAATGTCAGCTGGGATCAGTTCCAGCCCCCCCATGACCCTGAATAGGATAAGCAGTTACAGAGTATGACTGATTGACTGACTGAGCTTTAATAACTAAACCACTACAACAACAAATCATAACAGTAACAAAAAGCATTAAGCTTAAAGTGGATATATGAAGACACTGTGCAAACGGCGCCCAAAATGGCAGTAAAATTAAAGACAAAAAAAAGATACATTCAGTATTACAACTAGAAAAATGCAAATTTGTATGTACAAATATGAAAGAAAAACATTATGGAAAAAAATGTATGAGAAATTACAGGTACGTGTATGATGACATAAAAATCAAGAGATTTAAATCATGTTGATATCGGATGTTTGAATTTGCAAAAGGTGTTACATGCAGAGTGTTTGTGTTTTTGATTCATCATCAAACATTAAAGTGTTTCCATGAGGAAAGTGGAAAAGTGGATATGAAAGCTTTTCCTTACAGTATGATATGTTTTCTTCTTTAACTCTCAGGCTCATCAACTAATGTGTGAACGTTTTAAACACATCAGGCACAGATAAACAAACTTTGTGGTTAAAGCCTGTTACAAACAAGAGGCTTGTGGTTTCATTTGCTGTTCAGGAAAAGGAAAAAAACTGCAAAAAAAATATCCCTGAGCTCACGTAGAAGATGACGATGGGCCACCTCCTACATGATGTAACTGGAGGTGGCATCAGAAGACCTGGACATAAATGAGGTTTTTCTGTACGAGCTATCTGAAAAATCTCTGGTGGAGGGAATGTGCACACATTTTCTCAGCAGCTGCAAGGCTCGTTTCATGAACTTTTGTCCCACAAAGGCATATATGATGGGGTTCAAGCAACAGTGACTGTAGGCAATGGTCTCTGTCACAGTTGCAGAAAGCCTTAAATTTGCCTCCACATTGCAATCACCCTGCAACATGCTCTCAGATCTCAGAAACCCCAAGAAAAGGGAAATGTTGTAGGGGGCCCAGAATAAGAAAAAGACAATCACAATAGAGATGATCAGTTTGACAATGCGGTGCTTCTTTGCACTCCTCATGTTCATCAGTACGGGGATGATCCTGGAGTAGCAACCTACCATTACCATCAAGGGAATCACCAGACCCATTACATTTATTGTGAAGATGTTATAAAGCCTCCAGGTATCATTTTCAGGGGCGTAACTACAAACCAGCCCATGAGACTCGTTAGTCACCTTTGTGAAGATAAAAGCCGGGAGAGAGACACACAAGCTCAGCATCCAGACAAACACTGTCACAGCGATGCCTGCTCTCAGAGTGCGATATTGTGCCACCTTGTGAATGTGCATGATGACCATGTAGCGGTCCAGCGTCATGACAACCATAAAGAAGATGCTGCTAAAGAACCCAGTGTTATGGGAGCCGGAGGTGAAGTGACACATAAAGTCCCCGAAAGTCCATTGACTGACCACAGAGTAGTGAGAGTAGAAAGGCAGCATGAGGACAAAGAGCAGGTCGGATAGAGCCAGGTTGAAGAGGCAGATGTCTGTCAAGTTGGACTGGTGGCGGTGCTTCACCAGGACACACACCACGAGGCCATTACCTTGAGAGAGAAAAAGGTTAAATGTCAGGTTACTATGCATCATATATCAAGTCAAGTCAAGTTTATTTGTATAGCCCAATATCACAAATTATGAATTTACCCCATTGGGCTTTACAATCTGTACAGGATATGACACCCTCTGTCCTTTACAAATGACCCTGGCATCGACTAAGGAAAAACTCCCCCCAAAAAACCCTTTTAACAGGGAAAAAGAAACGGAAGAAACCCCAGGAAGAGCGACAGAGGAGGGATCCCTCTTCCAGGATGGACAAACATGCAATAGATGCCATGTGTACAGAATAACAACAATGAAAACACATTAACACTACATATAAAATTGTATGGAAATGTCCAACTCAATATAAAAACAGCTAATATACAGTGTAGATATATAAATCCATGCTGTCACTTACTGACTCACACTCACACACCTACACACCTACCTATGAAGCCGAGGATGAAAACCAAACTATAGAGCGTGGGCAGGAAGACTTTACCAAAATCCTTCAAATCAGCGTTGTTGCAAGGAGCAAAGTCTGGAAGGAGTCCCTCATAATACAGTGAATAATCATACAGTGTGGTGCTATTTTCTTCACCTGCGGACAGATATTTTTCAATTTTATTTCAGCATCTAACCTTACAATTAGACACACATACAGCCTAGATTAATAGCCAATAGGTAGTTTTTGGTGCTGACAGCATTTAATAATAAATCAAATTAAAAAAAATTATAGATAACTGGGCTACATCATTTCTGTCATTTTCATATTATTCAACTGTTAACGTAAAAATGACATTTCTGTGAGGAACACCAACAGAATTAAACCCACTGTTTTGGTGTAAAAAATCAGAGATCACAATGATGGATATCACAAAATATAAATAAAACTTTGGGTGAATAAACCTTCATAATACTGTACATTGATAATGGAGGTTATTACGCCCCCTGCTGGTCTTCACAGGTCATTTATCACATCCATACATCATTCTATTCACTTCTTCACAGTCAGGTTTTACAGTTCCCAAAGGGGACAATGGGTAGACAAAACAATCCAAACATTACAGAAAAAGGACTGAGTTTCTGTTGCCAGTGCAAACACTGGTGTCGAACTGCCCATTAAGAGTTGTGGTGTACTGTCCATCACCATGGTGTTTTACACATATACATTTTAGATAGATATTTTTGAGTCTTAAAATTATAGTTGTAATGACTACAGATGACTTCCTCAGCTCATACACATTTGAATGCTACTATGTTTGACAAATACTCTCTGGTATTTCAGCAATTTCAACATAATAAAATAACATATTTTCAGGACTTCCAAATGGAAACCCAAAGAAATGATAAAGTCTACTGTATTACAGCGGTATCATTCAAGTGGAAAATAAACATCAAACTGACAGTAGTGTATTAAGCCTCAGGCACTGCAAATGATCACAAATATTTCTTCAAGAGGTCAATAGTACAGTCATCTACATACATACATAAAGCAAAAATCATTCACCTGACATGGTGATATCTCTGTGCTGCAGGTGTTTTTCCTCTCAGGTATAGTCAGTGGCTGCACTTAAGGGTCCTTTATGTCTTGGGCCAGAATGACACAACGTCCCCAAATGTCTGAAAACCTTCAGATCTATCTAAGAAATGACTGCCCTGAGCTCTGCAGACCCATAATTGGCACCACAGAAACAGAAATGCAGCTGTCATTTCCTGTCAGTTCTTAAATGTGACTTTGAGATCCTTATCAGGGTCCCACAGTTCACAATGTGTGATGTGCAAAAGACAAGTGATGCACCAGACCGGCACATTAAAACAAAGAACGCACTCATGGCCACAAGCATGTCAGGCTATTATATTTACTTATAATTATTTCATCTTTAATGGCTCAAATGACACAAAAGTGAGGAGTTTGATGATAGCAAAAATGTTTTCAAATGATTAGAATTCATAGATGTTTTTAATTTGTAATCTAATGTAGACAAATCACTGATGCAGTCATATCAATGATAAAATAGATTAAGTCACAGTTATATAGTATATTTATAAATAAGACTGTCAAGGGAGTAATGCGTGTTTCTATTAATTTAAGTGACAGCCCTTTGCTTGCTACGGGAACATCAGAGAGTGTAGCTTTAATTAAGTAGGATATTAATTTAATGTTTAGTAAAAAACAAACACCACTATGACACTATGGTGTCTGTGTTATGATATGATATGCAGATGTGTTATATGTCTTTTTCTTTTTTCATCATCATTCCTTTGCTGTCTATCTGATACCCTAAACAGAGCACTGATGGGTTTGCAGTGAATTTGTGGAGTGGTCGATGAGTGACCTCTTGTGGTGGAGGATCACACCTTAGCAGTGCAGGGTTGGAGAGCACAAAGCATGCTGGGAGAAAAGATTTGAATCATCATAAAATAATTTCAAAGAGACCATGCATAGAAGATAATTAACGTTTGTCATATTATGAATAAACCCAACAACAACAATAATTATTATATTACAACTAAATACTAATAACAACAATAAACGAGGCTTAATTAGATAAGTATGTCTATGTTGAGCTCTGGAGCCTGATTTTATTGACGTTTTGTTTGTGTGTATCCGTGGATGTTCGCTGTCCAGCTGGCGCTCAGTGAATCCCACTGAGGATGATTGACGTGCGACCTGCTGACGAAGGTTCTGAGCTGCGTCAAAGCAGACAGGCGCAGCTGCAAAAGACAGGAAGCCAGGGAGAGTGGTGCCTTCAAAATAAACGAATGGACGCTACGAGGGAAGGCGGTTGTCAGCGAAACTGCATGTTTTCCACGTTATATATATATATATTTACATTAAGTTATGTAAAAATACATTTAATAACAAGAAGATTGAATGTAATATATACGTTTCCACATGTGTACAGCAATGACTTGTGTAATATAGACGTAGAATGACGAAAAAAGGAGCCAAAAACATTCCACATGCATGTTGCTCATTATCAGGTTCATACTTGTATTTTGTGTTTCTACTAGAACATGTTTATTTGCTGTGATTTGCCTACATTTACAGTGTATAAAGCCATTACATAGTTGTCAATGGATAAAACAGCTTGGGTTTACCTCCAGTTATTCACGTAGTCAACATGAAACATTTAACTGTAAGATTGTTTAACTATAGTAGATTTGTGACTGTGGACAGAAATCCCGACGGCTAATATCTTTCAAAAAAATAAATGAAAATCAAATTGCTTGTCGTCTTATTTTGATAGATCTTTCCGGAAGTTCCCTTTGTACATTCAGTTGCCTGACAACGGTCGATGGGAAAATCATCGGGGAGACTGCGAAGATTATATCAAGTGGATTTGACAAGTAGCTCAGTCCACGATAATGAGTCCGTAAGACAGTTTTGACTGAAGTAAGTCGGACTTAAACTGCTTTAATATTTATTGTTATTATTGTGACACAGTTAGCATTCGCGGTCACTTTGCGGTCTTTGTGCTCCAGGTCACTCTGGACTGTCATCTCTACACTTGTTGGAGCTGTCACAGAAAGTACATAATTTGTTCTTTTCTTGTTGGGCTATGTTAGAAAACCAGCTTATTGAGTTCAGTGTGCTTCCTAACTCGCAGGTGATAACAGCTCTATGGATATCCACCGAGTTTAAGAGCAGCAGCAGCGGGTTGGAGGAGTCGCTAGCTTGTGAGGTTGGATCCTAATCACAGCGATGACTGAGTCCTCCAAACCGCCTTTGGGGTAAGACCTTCAAAATAAGTTATCAGTAATCAAACAACTTTGGTGTTTCTGCTCTTCTTCTCACGCTCTGCATAACGTGAAAGGAACTTTCTGGATAATTAATCTAATTTTGGCCTACAGGCTTCAGTACATCACGTCTCAACTAAAACCAACACATTTTGGTTTGTCTATACCATAATACTTAATCCTGCTTTCTCATAGATTACATCATGTCAAAAGATTATAGCTCAAATAGCAAAGATAATGTCTAAATGCATACCAACATAGACCTTGAGTTTCAGGAGCCTCATCATGTCATGATACTGAGCTCCTCTTGACATCATGTCCTCTACTATTTCAAGGACATATTTGTTAGTAGTCATCAAGTCATCCTGATTGATTCTAATTTAGTGGTCAACAAAGCAGGTGGGATTATTTGACTCGCAGCCCCTTTGAGAAACATTTAAAATAAGCATTTGTAGTCTATATTGAGCATTGACAACATGGAGATTTCCAGCCCGCTCCCTGTTTGCTCACTCTCTGTCTGCCTCTCACAGACAACAATAGGATGAAGAACTCTGTAGCAAAGCATTGTACAGTGCTACACTAGGTTGTTTGAACAGTAGCTGCTGTCCACTGTGTGATATTAGTTGTGTTGTTTGCGGTGTCTCTGGTTCTTTCATCACAACCTCAGCTGGTAACTGACAGTACGGTACATCAATGGTGTTTATTTTCCATCCAGTTTTTATTACATGCTGTGAACTTACCTGATCACATCAGCAAATAACCTTTCATCATGACTGAATTTGAGGAAAAGTGTCCATAAAGTAGGCAACTACTCATTCATTCATTGCTCTTTCATGTTGGGGTTTTTTTTTGAATGAAGTATATCTGTTTTACAGCCAGTGTCTGGGTTGTACAAGTTTAAAAAATATTAGTAAAACATGGTTTAATTTATTTAAATTTTTCATAGTTTCTTATTGATGGATGAGTATGAGATAAAAGAGTGCACTATACTTTTGTGTGGCCTCGATTTCTAATAATTTGTTCTGACTAAGTTAGTTAAAGTAGAGTTTTGGTTTCTTTATGAGTAGCTCACTGACCAGGTATCTTGCATCTTTTTGTGCTCGAGCCAAATGTTGCTGCCTTCAGTCAGCCTTGTAATCATTGTAAAAAGATTGTTCCTGTTTGTCCTGCTGTCGCCAGATTGCAGGAAAACACAGGTGCTCTTCAGCAGCAACGGGAGTAGGGTGTGATACTGTTAAATGGAGTGTTGATGAGTTGCACTAAGGTTTGGTCTTTTTCTCCTCTGATCTCTTAAGTAAAGGTCCCTTTAAGCAGATACTCTTAAACACAGTGCACAGAGCTTTTTGGATAAATTACAAAGTAGACTGGTCACACAGTGTCAGCTGGCAGTGGACCCAAAATGCCCTTTCATCCGGTCAGTGTGACATTTCTGTCCATATAAATTACCATGACAACTCCCTTTGTGCGGTGATCGCTCTTCCGTCATCACACAGGGAGTAGCTCCTTTACTACATAGCGCAGTGCTAATGAAACACAGCTCATAAAAGCAAGCAGACGCACATACAGTGTGTTCACTAAATCAAATTTATTTGTACCTGGCCATTGAAATCTAAGCAGTGTGTGTGAATGCATGTCAGTGTTTAGAAAGCCTGAATTAAGCCTTAGTTTGGAGTTTTTTAAGCCTGAAAACAAAACACAACTTCCTCCCCTGCCACTGACGAAACAAATACTGATTTCCCACAGTGTACTTTAGGGATGGGGGAAATATTGTTATGGCACTATATATATAATATAATATATATAATATTGATTTTTTTTTTTGCCCCAAAAAAGTCATGTTTTGGGCTCCAAAAAATAATTAATCTACGTTAACGCTGTAACTTATAAATATATATATTATAATAATTATATATATATATATATATATATATATATATATATATATATATATATAATTATTAGACCACCCTTGTTTTCTTCAATTTCTTGTTCATTCTAATATCTGGTACCACTAAACGTATAATACAATGAACACAACAAAAAATGCAGTTGGTCACATAATACTTTATGTCCTATTTGACATTCTTAAGCTTAATTGATTCCCAGGGTATATAAGAGGCCATTTCATGTCACAAGCAGCACTGCACATGCAAAGGCCTAGAGTGGTTTCCTGCTTACATTCAAGCCGTAGCACAACTCAGAAGTTGTCAGCTCTCACATAATGCCTAAAACAAAAGAATTATGTGAAGCAACAAAGGCAGCCATCTTGGCACTGCTGGAAATTGGCATGAGTGAGAGACAGGTAGCGAAAAAACTGAAGATCTCCAAGACAGCCGTTCATTCCAACAAAAAAACCAAGCTGAACATGGCACTACCAAATTGCTACCTGGCCGTGGCAGGAAACGTCTTTCTACCCCACGAGATGACCGTGCACTCATCCGTTCCTGTGTCAGGAATCGTCGTCAGACCTCCAGGGACCTTAAAAATGAGTGGGCACTGTCGAAATGTGACTTGCTCGGCAAGGACAGTTCAAAACCGACTTGTTGAAGCTGGTTTGAAGTCACACAGAGCACGCAAGAAGCCCTTCATCAATGAAAGGCAGAGGAAGGCCCGGTTACTCTTTGCTCGAGACCACAAGGATTGGACTGTTGATGATTGGGCTAAGGTTCTCTTCAGTGATGAATCCAATTTTGAATTGATGCCCACTCAAGCCAACTTACTGGTTAGGAGGAAGCCTGGAGAAGCTTACAACCCAGACTGTCTTGCCCCTACAGTAAAACATGGGGGTGGATCAGTCATGATCTGGGGTTGTTTCAGTCTGAGTGGAACAGGGCAAATGCAATTGTGTGAAGGCCGAATGAACCAGGTCAAGTACAGGACTACCCTTGAAAACAGTCTTCTTCCATCAGCTGGAAAACTCTTTCCTGCCTCGAATGACTGGATTTTCCAACAAGACAATGCCCCTTGCCACGGCAAGGTCAGTTAAAGCCTGGATGGAGAACCACAACATTCGCACCATGCCTTGGCCTGCTCAATCACCAGATCTTAATCCAATTGACAACCTGTGGAAAATCATCAAACTCAAAATGGAGAACCACAAGCCCAAAAACAAAGAAAATTTGTTTGAATTTGTCCAACAGGAATGGGCTGCTGTGACAGCAGAACAATGTCAGAAGCTGGTGGAGAGCATGCCAAGACGCATGGCTGCAGTCATCAAAAACAATGGTTATGCAATCAAGTATTAACTCTTGTGTGTATCATGTGTTTAAAGCAAACAGAAAAGAAAACATGGAATGCTTAAAAGTAGTGTTTTTGGCGGTACAATGCCATAGCTATTGATGTAAGAATTTAAGTAATTTTGGTTATTATCAAGAAAACCATGGAAAATGAATAATCCTTAGTTCTTAAATTAAACTCTCATGAGCTATTTTTGTTGTTATCATTATCATTGTCCAAACAAATGTACCTTTAGTTGAGCCAGGCATTAAAATTAACAAGAAATTGAAGAAAACAAGGGTGGTCTAATAATTTTTTCCATGACTGTACGTATATACAGTATATAAATATGTGTACATATGTACACATATATCTTATACTATATTTTAAACTCAGTGATATGTAGAATATCACAATATATTGTAATAATGTATCATATTATAACTCAAGTGTCGCGATACGTATTTTATCGTGAAGTCTTTGCCAGTATCCACTTCTAGTGTACTGAGATCAACATCATTGGAAATCCGGCCCCTTAGGCAAAATCTGTGTCATGAAAACAGTAACCTCTTTTTTTAGAATGTGTCTGACTTGTACCTGATTAAATATTTGTCGTCTGTGTGCGTCTTGTACGGTAGTTTATTAGTTATATCTCATAAAGCCTGCAGTATATAACTTAACATCTCAATTACCTCGCTGGTGTTTCCCTCTGGACTGGGTGTTTATGTGTGTCTGATGCTTTTTTTGTTTGTTAAGTGGGTTTTAGTCCACAAGTCTCTGATTTATGTGGTTTTTAGTCTCCACTCCCACAGAAGCAATTAAGAACAGACTATTATAATTAAACAGTGGGAGAATCAAGATAAAACTGCTCAAACAAAATAAATTCCCAGCATCCCCCACTTGTGTTTTTTGAATCTTCAAAGAAGCCTAGTAGTTCTTTTTCTGGTCGTCGTCGCCACCATGTGTGGCGTCAGAACTTTGTAAGCTTTCTTTGGACACATGGTTCAGTCCTCAGTGATGATCAACAACCCACATCCACACGTGGACAAACATTTTTGTGGCTGTTTATTGCCACGCAGGCTACCTCATGAAGTGCAAAGACTAAAGAGAAAACCTCTCCACTCTCAGCTTCCTGGTTTGGGCAGCCATCTGCCTCACTGTTGGTAGGTCGCACATTTTATTAGAAATGCATCTGTTGTTTCTGGCGGCCTCAAGCCCACTCATTTTTAAAAACTCAAACACAGGAAGCGTGGGCTAACAGATTTTATAGATAAATGCAGTATGGGATTTCAAATAACTGTCCGTTTCTCCTCAGCTCAGCACACACCCAGAGATAATTACTGGCCTACCAACTGTCCTGTTTGCCCGTGTGCGCTCATGAGCACTCTATATGGAGGGATATCAACACCAGTTGCTAGCTGCAGTGTAAATGCTCATTAATTTGAAGCTGTGCCCGCTGGACTAAAATGTCAGTCTCGCCCTTTGCACAGTATTTGAATGCCAAGTGTGTCTGTCAGCCTGTACAGTTTCTTTAAATACTCTCAGAGAGAGACTAGGTCATATAAGATGATATTATCTCTTAGTGCTGTGTCTTTTCATGCGGGGGTCTTTAATATTAGGAGATGAAAACATGAGATTCATAGCCAAAATCCTCTCTGTTTAAGTCCATGTGGTTAACCACGAGCTCAGCGCTGCTGACTAAGGGAGCGCCCTCTTTTTTTTTCCTCTCATTTGAAGGCTATACTGTATTTTGAGGGAAATGTTTCAGTGTATGTGGTCACATCTGGATATTTAGGGTTTTGTTTATGATGGGTGAAATTTAACTCCTGTGGAAAAATGAGATGAGAGATCATTTAAGGCTGTGTGTAGTTGGCAGTGGTGCAGCATGTATGCGGTACTATCAGCATACACTGTTTAAAATAGAGAGGGTGGGGATGAGAGGTTTCCACAAGCTGGCTCTGGTCAAAGTGCACACTGAACCTTTGCTCAATTTATGGGTTTAATATGGAGTCAGTGTATGGTAGTTCTATAGCACAAGACTCAGTGATAAAGCTTATGTGGTTGTTACACTTTGTTCCATGAATGATTACAGTAGAAGGTTTCTTTTTTATGAGGTGTTAGCACAAATAAAATCTGTACACTACAAATTATTTAGTTCTTACTAAGATGAAAAAAAACTTAGATTTAGACCTGTTAGATAATTTGTCTTGTTTTCAGAGTAATTTCTTATTTTAAGTATTCAGCTTTACACTATAATCTTAAATCAAGCACAAGCTTATGTTTTTTTTGTATCAAATAGGCAG
Source organism: Synanceia verrucosa (assembly GCA_029721515.1). NCBI lineage: Eukaryota > Metazoa > Chordata > Actinopteri > Perciformes > Synanceiidae > Synanceia > Synanceia verrucosa. Next base: position 21,959,788 of record CM056557.1, read on the forward strand.
GAAATCTTAAAATGAGGTAAGTAACTGTTAAAATAAGATATATTACATCCCTCCCCCAGTCTCATCAAATAAATCATGTTTTAAGAGTCAGTAACTCAAGTTCCTTGATTCAAGAGTCACACATAAACACCGGCAAGCATTTTCTGCTTATTTTCTGATTGTATTTAGTATATTTCACTTATTTTGGGTCTTTAGAAAGATAAATTTCAAGTCATCTCATCTTAAAACCACCAATTTCCGCTTATTTTATGCATATATTTAGTCTAAGTGTCCCTGAGCCAAACACCGAACCCTGTTGCTCCCCATTACATGGCACCACTGCTCCCTGACGGATGGGTTAAATGAACAAATTTTGTGTATTTTATTATTTAATTATCATTATTAAAATCAGCTTTTTCTGCTTATTTTAAGCCTTCTATATATTCTATCTTATCTCTAGATTTAACAATCTTAATTCAAGAAATCTTGTCAAGTGAAATTATTTTGCTGCATGGACAGATGATTTCACTTGTTTCAGGAACATTTTTCCTCAGATTTAGTGTTTTTAATCTTGTTTTTTTAGACACTCCTTTTTTGCAGTATACAGACTCTGAGTGTATTCACTCCAAAGCTATGCCATGATACATGGGAAACATTTTAGTCATCTATCCAGGCTGTATTTATAGGCTGCTGTGCTCTTTAGGCCCCACTATATTATCCAACCTGTTTTATGCTTTAGCATACACCTCGAACAGCAAAGTCAAAGCCTCTGTGCCAGTCTCAAGTATGTGCAGTACAGTACATCTGTCTGTACTCTTATTATGCAGCTGTTACGGTCTGCTCAGATTTATTTCTGGAAGCCTGCACTCATATGTTAGTCACTGCGGTATGTGGGTTTGTCAGAGAGGAAGACAGACGGACTGCATGTGTGTGAGCACAGATTGGATGGACTGAATGCCAACTGATGTTCCATAGCCGTGGTATCGCCTGATAAGGCGGCGGTGGCAGAATGCACTTTCCCTCGCACAAGTTGTGATGTTGTTGTACTCGTTTAACTCCTTTAACACTGCTGCCATCTCAGTTATAGAGATAACAAAGCATAAACACTTTGAGCCGTTAGTAATCAGCTACTGAAATGATGGCGACGTGGGACAATTCTAAAAAAAGTATTTTACTTTTACTGTCACCTGATGGTTTGGTAAAAGACTAACTTCTTGGCATGCAAAACAAGAACATTGTATTAAGCAAAAAATAGATTATGACTTTACTGAAGCTTTCCACTGATTTGTGTTGTATATTTTTGTGAAATCAAGGGATCTTGGGGTGCTCATAAAAACCAACAGTGTGTGTAACATAAGTGTTTTTCTTGTTGTTTCTCCAGCAGGACCTCTCTCTAATTGAGCAAGCAGCTTAGGGAATAGAAAGAACAGACTAATTATTATTTCCTGCTGTTCTACTGCTACTACATTCCTTCTCTCCTTCCTCCCCTTCTCTGATGTTGGACTCCACCTATCTAGCCTTTCTATTCCCTCCCTTGTTGTTCTCTAGCCACATGGGGCTTTGTGCCACCTGAGATTCCCTCATCCCTCCCTCTTACTAACCTTCATTATCCCTCCTTCCCTTTCACTGTCTGTTTTTCTATGCCTTTTGCCATGCACAAGCCTTATGTGTGCTTGCTCTGGTGCACAGCGCACAACCTCTATATTTTTTTGGCCTATAAGAAACATCATTATGTATAATAATTAATTTTTAACATTCTTTTATTGCATTTTAAACAAATTTCAAAACAGCAATCAAGAGTCCACACGTGACAGAATGAGACAAAGTAAAAAAAATATGTACACTATAGAAAATAAATATATAAATTCATAAATATATAAAAACAAATAATAAAGTAACTTGCTCCTTACGACCTCCCATATTTCCTGCTTCTAACACAACAATTTTGATGACAAAATGTTTGTTTGATGTCTTGATGATGAAGAGATAATCAGTGTTTTTCACTTCACCTGTGCTCATGTTATGCTTGATCAGTGTGTGTGTGTGTGTGTGTGTGTGTGTGTGTGTGTGTGTGTGTGTGTGTGTGTGTGTGTATACACATTAGAGTTAAGTAGATCAACTGATGAATATGGGCTGAAGAAGGATTTAGGTCATTCACTGAGTGAAGATCAGCCTGATCTTTACACTCAGTATAATGAACATTAAGAACTCCTGGTTTTTCCATGTCACTTTACTTTAAATCCACCTCAGCCATTAAAAGCTGGCTGAGTGCCTTGAAACAACTGGTGTGTTAACTGACATGTTGTCTGCAGAATTGTCCTATTTGCTTCTAACTTCTCCAAAGGGATGATAGACATATTTTTTCCAGGAAGCTAACTTTCCAGAAAGGCAAGTTAGCTTCCTGCTCCTATTTTTGGAGAATTATTGTTGTCTTGGAACATGTCTCGTGTTAAAGTGTCACAGCGTGTCTTTTCGTCACTGGTCACAAGAGGACAAGATGTGTGAAGAGAGGAGGTGAGGACAGGAGAGAGCAGAAGATGGACTAGGCAGCTGTTACACTAAGTGGATTTCTCTCCTTTAAGTAGCTGTAGAACAGATACTCCTGCATCACAAGTTGCTGACTTAACCAGAGATCATTGCAATACAGTAAACCCTTCAAATGACTGTGAGGAGTGTAAGCAGCCTAATTGATCCCAAAGAGTGACAGTTTTGCACCTGAGGTGTGGTGTTATCTCTTGTTTTTAATCTCCTAAGGGTTATTATGTTACTGTTACTGACTCTGCTCTCCTGTTGAACAGATGTTCTGGTTGTTTTAATAGCAGTAGAGAACCGGTCTCTTGATAATCGGGTAAGCCAGATTGTATGCAACCTGATAAACCATTTCAAGACTAAGATATCCTTATTTTAAATACTGAGATCATGTAAACATGAATCCTTGAAGCTACATCAAAGCCTTCAGACAATTTGAGATTCAGCTTTTTATTAATACAGTTAAGGTAGCTCCAAAGTTGTAATAATAGCAGGGCATTATTCACTCATTCAAATGCTAAGAGAGGTTATTGATTGTATACAAACATCCTGTTATTATTTTTCAAAACATGAAAAATATAGTACTTTCATGAGCTACAGTAATAGTTGAGCCTTCTGTGAGCTATTCTCTACCTATGAGTGAAACAGTAAAACTTCTGCATAGTTACATATGTAAACTAACTAAACTGTAAAAATGGACACATGCTGGACACTGCTGTGACATTTGTTTACATCACACTATTGATTGAGGTGAAACTAGTGAATCTTTAGATCAATGAGGCACTGGGCCAAACTGCTATTGAACTGTATAAATTATATAAATTTAGGAGTTTTATTGATTTTAGAGAGTTACGTGATGATGAGTTTTTGTTGAATCCATTCTTGTAAAAGGCTGATTGCCAAAAATATGTTTCAGACAGGTTATCTTATGTATTTTGTAATTTTGTCATCTTGTCTCCTCTGCCAGTCAGTTCACTTGGCATCGCAGAGGGGTGAGGTTTTTTTTGAAACTCATGGCTGGTAATATGAGCAATGAGGCATATGCTGAATTAGGAAGTTGTGTGCCTAGCAACTGTAAACAAATGTTTTCCTGGGCTCATGTGTCTCCAATACTCACAGTACACTACTCAACACAGTATTTCCCTCTTTCCATTGCTCTCAGTCTCTGCTCATCCCTCTTTGTCTGGATTACTGTGCGCACACACCCAAAATCAACAGCTGCTACTAAACTGAGGTCTGCACTCCTCTGTAGTCAAGTGGTATAAATATAAGTTGCCATGGGGACACCATGACACCCAAGGGGTATGCGGGCCACATAGCAGGGCAGTGTATGAGTGTCATGGCAGTGGCTCAGGGTCCAGGATGTGGATCATTCACTGTGTCCAGGACTCGATGAGAGGTTTGAACTCAAGTTTGACAAGTGGGTGGGTGTGGTATTTAAGTGGCACTCTGGGGGAAAAAAATGCTTACTTTGTTGATGATGCTTCTCCCAAGGTTTTATCATGAACTGAGGCCACCTTTTTGCAGTCATTCAACAAAACAATGGAATGGAGCTGCAGTTGTTAAAATCAGATTGATCTGAAATATTACTTTGCATTCATTCACTCTCTGAGCTGCAGACTAATGTACTTTTACATTCCCACTGCTTTGCTCAAAGATGGGTTGAGCTCAGGGTCCGAACGAAGACGAGAATCAAACCACCGTAACTGTGACCAAACCATCAGCCGTGCTTAATAGCCATCCCTCTCTCTTTTTCTTATTTCTTAATTCAAAGCTTTCTTTAAAGCCACTGACAGGAAATGAAAGGTAGATTTGGAAAGCTTTGTGCTTTGCTGACACAACTGAATACCTGTTCTGTCACACCAATCATCTCCTAGCTTGTAGAAAATGCTATGTAATAATGTGGCCTAACAATAATATTGTACTGGTCAGTGTATTTAAAAATTGTCTTATACAGTGTTAATCAAGCAAAAAAATGTGACTGGTGTTATGTGTTTTTTAGCCTCAGCCCTCATTATATACCATGGTTTCATCCATTGTTTGTATTCTCAGAATACAAAAAGTGTGTCATAGTGGATGTAGGTCATTATTCTACTCCATTAGCTGGTCGTGTTTATCAGAGAATAGCAGCGTATTGTTTTAGTGATCCTATTGTGCCACTGAACAGACTGAATGTCCATATCTCTGAGTGGGATGCGTCTGTCTGTCTATGTTACTTAATGTCTCTCTGACTGACTTACTGACTTGATGAGTCAATGTAGATCTGTCTGCTGCCTTAAACCAGAGTATCATTTACTCACAACCTCAGACTTGGTTGTTAAGAGTAGACGTCCCTCAGTCTGCCTCAGTTGTGTTGCATCCTTTACCTTAGTTGCATCGGTAACAGACTTACAGTTTTCCTATACTGGAATTGCTGACTTGATCCTGAAAAGAGAGTAAAATATCATAAACTAACAATAATCAGATCATTTCCACATGGTTGGTTTAAGGCCCAAAATAATATTAAAAGGCAGTAGGTAAGGCAGAAAACAGTTCTTGACAAAACAAATTGTAAATGGAATTTGTTTTGGTGGGTGTTCTGCAAACTGATCGCAGTTCAGAGCATAAACTAATATATTCCATTGTTTTTTTTTAAGAACTTCCACAGTGGGAACTTTGTAGGCTGTGTTTCCATGACTGGGATAAATGTCACTGACGGTTAATTCTTTCCCTACCAAGCAAAATCCTAAAGGTAGTCTCTAGTGTGTCTGAGCAGCGTTATGTATTTAACTTGTCAACTAACATCAGTAATTTGAGAGTGACGCTCATGGATTTGCTTCGTAAACACAGCAGCACTGTGATTGCTGTGATCTCACCAAACCTGTAATTTGAAGATTATTTAACCATCGGACACCTTTTAGTTTTAAATTTGTGTGGTTTGTAATATCTGTATTGACACTGATCTGTATTTTTGCACAAACTGTCCCACTCACACATCCAGGCTTGGTTTATCTCGATTGCCTTGATCAGAAGTGAGCGTGGTTTTATTTTGGTCGACTGTACGTACACACACTCGCACAGACAGGTGAGCAGACATACTAATCTGTTTAAGAGGCTAGCAGACAGACAGCAAAATAGGATGACTGGTAGGCTGCGTATAGGCCTAGAGAATAACAGTTTGTGTTCACTCCAACCTCACACTGACAGGGACTCCATAGACTTACTGTCAATAAAGGTGACAAGAATCAAAAGTTCCCTAAATGTTTTGTCTGGTTACATGTTCTTGTTTCCTTAGTATTTGATCAAATGTTGAATTTAATAAATTTACATTGTATGTAGTTAGTCTGTTTGGATGAAGACAGTCCTCACCAGTATAATCACAAGCCAGACAGTGCTATTACCTAACCCCTAAGACAAGTCACACAGCGGTGTTATGGAACAGTGACATCATACTAGATTATATCCCCACCATCAACACTATTCTATTATGTTCAATAATAGCCAGAATTATCTCAGATGTGAGAATGCACTTGTAGGTGACACGTTTTCAAATTGTAATTAATCTCATGGAGGAAAAGTGCGTAGAGACACATTTACTGTAATACAGTGATAATGTTAACTCTTTGAGTGCCAGCCGTTTTATCAAACAGAAGCTTTCACCAAAAACGCCACTTTTTGTCGAGAATCTGTCTGCTCTCTAATCTCAATCGTCTCCACTTCCTGTTTTGATCTCTGTGGTGTATACCGTCTCTTTATGCGCCGACTACGTCTCCCAGAAGCCCCACAATTACTCACAGGCTGCGGGAGACCATGATTGGTGACCCGCTGCCGAAAAAAACTCTTTGACGTACTATTACGTCTATGGCACTCGAGCATTTGATTTTAAATGACGTCGAAATAAGTCATTGTCACTCAAAGAGTCAATAATATTAATAATAATTATAATAATAATAATAATAATAGCTTGCATTGTCATAGCCATTCAAGGGATAATAACACACTATAACACTACTTTTCATTATGTAGTAGTATGTGGCACGTTATGTGCCAGTGCTAGCACTAAATGCTGCATGAATTGTCTACAAGGGGAGATTTTATTTTTGTTATACATGTTCCCATCAAACTGCAATTCACTTACAAATACAGTTGATCATCTACTTGTTTTTATTGTGCTTGTACTACTTTTCTAACTACACCACAAGCCTGAACAGATGGATAGTGAAAGACGTATCCTTTTTAATGCTGTTTAGTCAAGTGAAAAGAACCGAGTGGTTCTGAAAGGTCCATTAGCAACCCTGTGTGTGTGTGTGTGTGTGTGTGTGTGTGTGTGTGTGTGTGTGTGTGTGTGTGTGAGAGCCCATTTGTAACTCAGTCCCTGTAGCGGCTCAGCACTTACTGCCCCCCTGTGCCAGAGCAGGGTTTCCTGCTTTTCGTTCCCAGGTTCTCTCCTTCACTCTCTCACTCTTTCTCTCTCTGTTTACGCTCCCCCATTCTAACTCTGTGGGAGATGAGGCTTTTCCTAAAGGAGTCTTTGTGCATGTTAGAGAGAGGGAAGGAGAGCGAGAGTGAAATGTTATGGTGGGACAAACAGCAAGTGAGAGGGAGAGGAGGATAACTAGCCGACTGTTTTAAGCCTGGCCGGGGTCCAGTCCCACAGTTCCACTGAGCCCAGTTCTGTTTAACTTCAAAAATGTGGACTCACTGGAAAAAAATACAAACATTTCATAAATTTACAGGTTTCTCAGCTGCTCTTGAAAATGCACTTTTACTTCAAGCACCTTGTAGTCAGTGACACGAAATGGTCTGCACTGTGATTAGACTAGATTGTAATCAGTGCTGTCAGACCCTGAATCTGATGCAAAAACACTGTCTCTGCATTGCATAATGAGTCAATGACACTACGGGTCATGTGGGTGAGAGTTAGTTGATATCCGACTTAGCCGTTAATGGTTAACTTTAGCCAGGTTAGAGTCCGCTCGCTGTGCTCTGTTCACATGCCTTCTTTCTTCGCTATGCTCTTCTCGCCATTGCACTCAGGAGTACATAGAGGAATTTACTGGATAATACACCACTGTGTGGATTTAACACAAACACACACATTCTTGCTTAGTGTTTGCTTAATCCTTGGAAGTGGATTTATAACACCCTGATATACATACATCTATGTATATAACTCTTTTGGAACACTTAATCAACACAAGGACTGTTTTTGACGTGAGTGGAGTGTTTCTCTTCTGTTATCTAAGGCTAATATTTAGCACTGTGGAGATAGAGAGGCAGTGCATGCATGTGTGCTATAGAATAGCTGTTTGTCATTGTTGGCAGGATGAAGTGTTTGATTTCTGTCTAATCAGCTGTGTCTGTCAGGATAAGTACAGTTTATGCTGAACTGAGGTCAAATGTGCAGAGAGCAGCATCTCGTCACCAGCATGTCATTGACATCTGCCACATCCTTCCACTTATAGGAGCTATGCTTTGACTATGGTTTGCAATTTTCTTTTTTTTCTTTTTTTTATATTGTTTTCATAGAACAGACTAAATTATGAATTGTATGCACCTGAGACATCCAATTCCTCTTATGTGAAATATGGTTGTTTTGATTATTTTTTGATGCTTCAAACATTGGTATTCTATAATGCTAAAATAAGTCACTTTTGCAAATAATGTATTTTAATAAATTTCCCAGTTATGGAATAATATTGTGTAATATTTGTTGTTTGTGCGAATGTAAGGCCAATGATTTTCCTTAAGAAAGCTTTTTGGAAGAAGACACTGATTATGTGACAACACAGTATTTTATAAAAATATGGGTGCTGCTTCGGAGTGATATTGGAGAGGGTGTTATTATGAATTATTCAGTTATTATCAGAGGAATGTTAGGAACAGATTGGATGAGCAGCTGCTCTGGGCTGGATCAGCTTGACAACCAAAAGGACTTGCTCAGCATATCTGGAGACAGTTATGTAATCTAAGAGGAAGGCGGTTGTGTCACAAACAGAAGGACAGAAAATAAGTCATTTGTATTCAGGCTGCTCCTGAGGTGGCATTAGGCTGCTGGGCTGTGTAAAGACTGGACTCAAGACCTTCTCATAGGAAGCAACATTATCTAAATAATACAATTTGTTTTACATGTGTGAATGTGAAAACATTGCATCGAATAAACACTATTTGTCCTTGAGTTACAGCGCTACAGAACTACAACAAACACTATTACACTAAGTTTACAGTGCTAACCTCAGTGTATCATTGCCCTTATTCCAGGAGGAGAATGAAGGCACGGGCCCCACCTCCGCCACAGGCCCCTCTACCGGCCCCACGCCACATCTTCAGAAACTCCATACCTGATGGAGGGGGGACGTCAGGTGTGGACGCCAAGGACAACATGCTGAGGCCCACTGTGGAGCTACAGCTCACCCTACCACAGGGACAGCGGACTAGTGTCACTGAGGATGGCAGGTGAGAGGGCCACAAGCACACATTTACTCTGCTTCGTGAATTCTCTGTTTGACTTGTGACAGTTTTACTGTACTGTGACGTTCAAAGACCAGTCACCAGACAAGCAGTACAAGACCCATTTGTGCCGTCTGTCTTTTTGTTGGTTGATATGCCAGTGGGGTCTTGTCAAGGGGTCCCACTCCCACACTCAACATAAGCTTTGTGCCAGATGAAGGCTGTCCTGCCAATACTCTCTTCCCATAGTGAGGTTCTCTCCTTGAAGGCAGACAATCAGGGATGCCTGTTAGGGCTGGGTATCACCAAGTACCTCACAATACTATCACAATTATTTTGCCCATAATAATGATGATATCACAATATAGCAATTCTGCGATAATCGATATATTGCAAGAAATTTCATCCACGGTACGTCACGAAGTTCAGAATTTATTGACATCACTGAACCCATTTCATGGGAATTACAAAACGTTGTCAGTCAATTTCAGCCGACTGCATATCCATATATATGTACTATATGTGTCTGAACGGCCCAAAACATGACTTAAAAAAATCAATATTAAGAAATTAAGAATCAATATTATATCAGAAGACAAAATATTGTGATATATCGCTGTATCAGTTTCATCGCCATTCCCACCCCTAATGCCTGCTTACCTTTAGGCCAGTAGACACCTCTGTGCTGCTCCTGACCAGCATTGAAACTAACTTGGTATCTTACTTCACATTTTGGTCTGACATTCCTTAACAAAAGGGTGTGGTTAGTATCTCAGCCTTATTTCATATACTGTAATTTTTAGGGAAGGAACACTGTTTACGTTTCATCTTCCGACACACTCAGTAACAGCATCATGTGTTCATAGATTACATAAGGCCAAATGTCATAAACACACAAATGAGTCATAAATAGCTGATACTCAATAACACCCAACAATAATGTTATCTCATTTATTATGTAGGCACGGGCATTTCAACAAGGTGGAAATAACTATGGCTGCTTAATAAGACCAGTAAAACACTAAACATGCTCGTAATTTCAAAAGGTAGGAGAGTTGCAGGATTGTTGCTAATACTGTAACAGGGCAAATCTGATTATAATACTACCCTCATGTTGTCTTTATAGCGTGTAGTTTGCTCCTACAAAATTTCAGTGTGGATTAAAATGTAACGTATTATTTACTACATTGGATAGTGATTATGTTGTGACTTGTTATTGATGAACACACATGCAAAAATCGTCCTCAGAAGCTCACAGTAACACGCCGGGTCGGTTGACTGCAGATTGTCGTTTTAGTGATTATCAATGGTGTCCTTTGTGGTGGTATCTCTCTCAGCTCTGTCATCTGATCTGGCTGTTCCCAGAAAACATTGGAGACTGTCTCTTGGTTTCTTTATCTGAGGATTGACAGGTAGTACTGCAGGCCTCCTCGTCAGCTGAACACACACTCGGACAAAGCAACGAAGCAGACTTCAGAGCTTCTCTTGTGGCTTAATGGACATAAGTAGTTTGTCTTATCAACAAGTGCTCTGCAATTAGCTTGTCATTATTGTTCCAAGGCGCTAAGTTTTGTCCCTGCAGACTCTTTAAAGTTTCTGCCTATATGAACCACACAGATTAAATGTACAGTATATGATAAGTGACCTCTCTGCTATAATCAGCCCCACTTCACATTTTCAGTATATTATAATATCAGTGTGTTTGCCATTCAATATACTGTATGCAGTATATGTATGTGTGCTCTTGGCATGATTTGAACCAGAGTTGAACTCTGTTACATCTCTGAAAACAGCTGCATGTTCAAAATTGGATCCTTTGTGTCTATCAATTAGCAATCCCTTCTAATCACATCAGGTGTGTGTCTCTGTTTTCTTGTATGAAGTAATTACTATTCTCTTTAGCAGAGCTAGGCTAGTCAGGCTTTGTAACCCTATCGTCTCTCCTGCCTCCCTCTCGTTCTCCCTCACTCATCTCCTCCTGTGGTTCTTTCTGCCAAACTTCATCCCTTCCTCCCTCTCCCCACCCTCTTCACCCCTTTCTTTCACTTTCTCTCTCTCTCTCTCTCCCCTTCTCTCTCTTTCTCTCTCTCTCAGTAAGGCGCTGATGGACCTGCTGGTTGAGCTGTGTAGCCGCTACCACCTGAATCCAGCGCTGCACACCCTGGAGCTGTTGTCACCTGAGGGCCACACTTTGGGGTTCAAGCCCAACGCTCTGCTGGGCTCCCTCAACGTGGCCTGTGTCCTCATCAAGGAAAAAGTCTGGGAGGAGAAAGTGGCGCGTAGACCGGCACCTAAAGTGCCAGAGGTGAGTTTCAGCGGCACATGACATTATGTGCTGGAAGCCTTTATGTTGAGTTAGGATTTAGGCTAATACATGTCATATTTAGAACATGCTAAAAGTAGTTTTATTGGGCTTTGATTACTGTGTGTTCTGCAATGGAAATATCCAATATTTTTAACAGATTAATGCAACGAAATAGTAGCGCACACGATAAGAGATTTTTTTTTTGTAATGAAGATTAATACCTTAATATAATAGTTCAGCAGTCTGCATTGCTCCTTACCATGCAGCCTTATGTGATGTCTGTCCCTCCCCTCTCTATCTTTTAACTCTAATTGCTGGCAGAAAGCAAGGCCAGTGAAACCAGTAAGGGTCCATGCTAAGGTAGGAAGCCAGGTGGAATTAACAGGCCCAGCATGACGATGGCATCTGGTTTTATACACTGGTGTTCAGTGTGTGCAAGTGTGCATTTCTTATCCTTTTCAACTTGTTATCTGTTTTTACAGCTCACTTTCCTATCTGAACTTATGTCTACTCAGTATTAGTCTCTTTGTCTCTCCCTATTCCTGTAACTCTGTTCTCCTCCTACAGTTTGAATATTTGATGAGTGCCTTACCTTTAGTTACCATGCATTATTTCTCTGCTCTTCTCAGGGCTCACTGGCTGCTCTCTCTTCCTTTGACCCTGCCTGGCCTCAGGCCAGAGGCTGACACTATTTCAGACACCGCTGTCAGTCAGCTCTCTTCTCTGTTTTATCTCTTTTCTATTGAGCCACCACCAGTCTCAGCTGTTAAAATTACCTTTTCAAATGAGATGTACTGAACACAGTTGTCAGCTTGTCAGATAACTCTGACTAAAATGAATGCAGTCTAACATGAAAGAACTGCAATATATCATACTGTCACACATAAATAATGTTCAGTTTTTATTGAGAGAGGTGTTCATTCAACTTAGAGTGAACAAAAAGGGAAAAAAAATGTTTCATTAAAATACAGTTAGATTTAACATCAGCATAAGAAAGTAACTAGAATCGTTCTGCCAACAGTAATTAAACACATGCAAACCTTGTATTTAGTGAAGTATCAAATGAATGAAATTGAAGGCAAACAGCTGTGTGCCTTTCACTCATACAAGATGGACTGTAGTCTGACTTTGGATTGAACTGATGCACCTCGCCCAACTTTTAGCACTCGTCTGTACGGTATGAATGCTCTCTCACCAACAACAGTTTTGACTGTGATGCTAATGGCTCACTGGAGAAGTTAATAGACCTTGGTAGAAGCCTGCACAAGAGACATTTTAAGAATTCCTCAGCTCTTCACTTGTGAGTGTTTTTATATTCAGGCTGATGTGAAGCACTTAGTCATAAAGACTGCTGTACAGAGTGACTGTTCTTTTATAATTAGAAATAGAACACTATGATCATATGCAAGAGTTCACGCACATATGCACGCAGACATAATCATCTTTCGTCTATTAAATGTTCATTTTTACGTCAGCAACCAAAGTCTAACCCTAAGTTACTCATTATTTTCTCTCTCTCTCTCTCTCTCTCTCTCTCTCTCTCTCTCTATCTCTCTCTCTTCGCCTTCCCATGTTTTGATCATTCTCTATAAGAAAATCAAACTCCAGTTCCTTTTTCTGTGACTTCAGAATGGGAACATTTCTCCGAAGGCCCTGATTAATGTTTTAGCTCATCCAGTTGTAAGACAATAATGCATTTTTTTCCCCTCCCTCCCCCCTTTATATCAGAAATCAGTGCGTTTGATGGTGAACTACCACGGCAGCCAGAAGGCAGTGGTACGGGTCAACCCGTTGGTACCACTTCAGGCTCTAATACCGATCATCTGTGACAAGTGTGAGTTTGATGCCGAGCATGTCCTGCTCCTGAAGGATAGCATCACTCGCCACGAGTTGCCTCTGGACAAATCTCTGACAGATCTGGGGATCAAGGAGCTCTACGTACACGATCAGAGTCTAGGTAAGGCTGAACTATTTTATTTTGTCTTGTTATTTTCTGTTTAGGTTTCAGTCACTTACTCAAAAACTGCAATGAAAGTTCCCATAACAGAGCCACATTTAATTAAAGAAATTTAATAATAAAAAAATTGTATGTTAATGGAAAATACATTTATGTATGTAGTTATTTTGAGTGTAATCAACTTTTTGCTTCAATTAATTAAAAATGAATAGAGTCCAGCTTTGGTTTATGCTAATGTCTGTAAGCTAATTAAAGCAGATGAAAGACATCATCATGGATACTGATAGGTGCCTTGGCTCATCATTGTGTCATATTGTCTGACGTTGGCCCGTGAATGAATATCATCTCCAAAGCAATTACTGTAGAATATGCTACTAGTGCATCGCAATGTTTTTTGGAAAATGTATGAATGCATACACAAACAAACAGATGCATTTTGTCCCTGGGGGTGCAATAATTAGAAACTGTCGTCCATTGGTGAATTATGGTCTAAGATCTGATATTATGGTTCATTACCATGGTAACAGTCCACACCCACTGATATTTCTAGATATTATTTGTGTCTGAGGGTGAACTCAAAGGAAACACTTGTGGTTTATGGTCATGAAGGATCTAAATAGAATTTTGTGCAATTTTCATGCTCAAAAATGATCATATAATAGTGATATTTTATTCAGCCTTTCACAGTTATCATAAAAGACCTGACTACAAACCCTACAGAATACTCGGTTTGTGTCGTCATGATTAGTTTAAATGCACATGGTGTTTCTTCCTTTGGTGAAACACTCTGTTGTGTTGCACATTGATTCATTCATGTTGATGCAGCTTAGTTATCCGTAAATGACTTAATGTGTTTTTAAACCTTGTCATGTTTTCCAGTTCTCCAGCCTAAAATGGCTTCTGCCCCTGCTCTTAACTACTCAGGTATTAGTCTTGATAAGTGTTGCTGGTTCCAGCCAAATGTAGCTGTTTAACCCAACGTACTGCTGCTTGCTCATTAACCCTCTTCTTTTGGACATTTGCAGAATTTGCAGAATTCATTGTAATTTTGATTCTGACCTCATCAACTAAATGATGATTTTGATTTTTTAAAAATTATTTATGGTTAACTTAGTTTGCTCCCACATTTTTCCTCAGAATCCAAGTAACTCAGTAGTATAGCTCTGTGATAGTTTTACTGGTTAGTTTACCCTCCCTGTCCTCAAGCAACCTGTGTTATCGTGACACATTCTTCCTTACTGCTTTATAGACTGTGAAGGTTAGATAGAGGTGGTCTTTGAGAAAAATGAAGCTGTAGCTCCCTCTGCTGAGGAAACTCAGTATATTATTTGGTTCATGTCTTTGTGAATTAGAATTAGAGTTAAACCATCCCGTTCTGAATTTTTTAATTAATGTAATTAACCAATGCATGCCCGGATCATTTGTCACTCACTTCTACTGAATTCCTCATGAGCTTTTTCTGAGAGTGAACCTAACGTCTTTGCTTTGCTTTTATGATCCACTAACACAAATCCTCTTTTTCTCTTTGTAGACTCTATCTACTCCAGCACTGCCAGTTTGGGCAGATCAGAGAAGAAAGGCCTCCTGGGTATCTTTAAGTTCAGCAGGAGGAAAACTAAAGTAAGACTCCAGATCTGTGTTGCTGCGATTTGTTCATATTTTGTATTCATCGCATGCTTTTATTCTCAAAGTTGACATACAGACACATTGGAGTTTAGCAATGACTCATTTGCTGTGAGAAATATGAGGTTGTGCTATAATTCACAAACTAACCTTAAGTGGTGCATGCCATTCATACTCATTCAGAGTGACAGGCGAAGCTGAATGCATGGCCGAACAGTTGAATACTGCATGTTAGCTGTGCCTTCCGTTCGCAGACAGAAACACCATCTGTGGACATGGATGACTGTGATGATAAAGTAATCCAATATACAGAAACACAAGACAATGTAAGTACTGCTAACACATCTGCCAGTGTTCAGGTGTGATAAACTTAATCAAAGTGGGGTTTATTTTCATTTCACTTCAACTCGTCCCTCTCTGACACAATCCAGTCACATAGTGTTGGTGGACATAATGACAAGAATGCCTGTATAATATAATACAAACCAATATCTGCACAGACTACAAATAGAACAGAAATTGGAGAAGTGAAACAAAAGTAATATTTCCTGTTGCAGATCAGTAGTACTGGGTTTCACCTGCAGTGGTTAAGTGTTCCTCTTGTTATGTCCAGTTCTTGCAAGTTTCATTTAATTAATAATTAAGTTAAAGAATTGTCAAAGTAGTCGTTACATCAGTTGATCATAATGTGGTTGCATGATTGTTAGAAATGATTCACGTAAAAACTGGAATGCTGTAGGACTCATTATCTCCCAGATCAAGTTATCATGAGCCATATAACCCAAATAGCCACAATTATGGGAAATATGCTCAGGCAATCTTTCCAGAATATGGCCCATTGAACTGTTGCTCCTCTACAATTATTTGCTGAGATGTGGTCATGTGCACTGATGTCCTCCAGAGGGCAGCACATGTCTCCTGAAGGTTAGCTAGCAGTCTGTTAACACTCAGGTCCAAAGAGGAGTACTAACTAGGATTACTTTCAAACACATGACTTATAGAATATAAATGTGGGGAATAGTTTAATATAGTGATATTTACCACCATTATCCTGCAGTCATGAGGGAGTGTACAATCTTTGCTCATTGACAGTCAAGGACCCAGAAGGATCCACACACACACACACAGCATCCCATGTAGACAGTGATGACCAGCTTGAAGGAGATTAACAACAAACTGGCACCACAATGTCATCTATGGGGTTCACATCCCTGTTAA
The DNA here is from genome assembly GCA_029721515.1 of Synanceia verrucosa. Lineage (NCBI taxonomy): Eukaryota > Metazoa > Chordata > Actinopteri > Perciformes > Synanceiidae > Synanceia > Synanceia verrucosa. Next base: position 21,975,828 of record CM056557.1, read on the forward strand.
ACCAGTTTTCACTTAGACTCTGCATCAAGCAGCAGCTCTGTACCTGTTACATCTATGACTCAATCACGTTAATTTAATTTTTAAGCCATGAACTGCAAGTCAGCAGCGTTGCTCACCTCAGATCAATATCCCCTTTGAGTGTGTATCACACTGGTTCACTTAACTGGATGGTCTCCTCCACCCTTTACCTTTTTTCCTATTTGTGTTCCCTTCAAGCATCTTACTTGTCATCATTTAATCATTTTCACTCTGTCACTTGTATCATCCTCTTCTTTAAGATCCAGACTTTCTTTTAGGTCTTGCTCATCCTCTTTATAATGTCTAAATCAGATAGTTGTGATGACACATCATCCCGTTCAAAGAAACGCCGAAGGGAGACAGGCAAATGAAAGGGAAAATAAAGCATGGCAGCAGAGCATGAATTAAACATAATATAGACGAAGTATGTGGCATTGCCTTTGATGTAAAATACATTTAAAACACTGAAATGTATCTTAGTCAGTCAGTGGGAGCTAATTTCTGTGTATTCATGTTGAGTGGGCTTTAATGCAGCTGGGCTTTTTCTCTCTGATATGATTGTTTCTCCGCCTGGGACTGTTGAGTACACACACACACACACACACACACACACAAACACACATAGACACACAGTGTTATCAGCCTAAAGGCTTCAGATTACTCTACCTTGGCTACATTAGCGCTAAAAGCCCAGCCTCTTATCTCTAATTGTTCATTAGGGGCTGAACTACTATGTGTGTGTCAGTGTGTGTGGTCTTAAACACCAACATGGTCAGGGAGAATCATGTTAAATCATGTAATCATGTTAAAACTGAATTAAAATTGGAAAAATGTGCTTGTTTTTTTTAAGATTGCTTACATTTGACCAGTTTTAATTGGCTCATGTTCATGAAGTATCTCAGAGTAGCAAATTAATACCAACATTGTCAAAGTGGTGGAAATATGATCCCACTTTTAGGCATTTAGGAGGAGGGTATTTTATAAATTAATCACGTGTCCCAACCTTCTCATCACAGCAATAACAGGCAGTTACAGAAGCAACAACTTTAGACCTTTTTCAGTTTGAAAAGGTGTTACAGTATGTCAATACCAACTGATAGAGCACATTTGATAAAAGCAGGAACTGTGTGGGTCGTTGTAGTATTATATATGTATGTGTTCTTCTTTAAAGTGCTACTTTTACACTATGATGTCACTGTCGGGTGTGGTTACAGGTATAAGTGCACCACACTGACATGAAACTTTACTTTCAACCAGGTGTTAAGCTATTTATTAAGCAGCTTTTCCCCCATATTTCATTTTGACTTCCTGGATCACATTTATTTAACTTATCCTGTAAGTGTCCTAAATATGTAGAACCAGTACCAATTTAATTTCAAGCAGTGTTTCGTGTTTTACAACTTATCTTCATTCTGAGTAGGTGTTGGAGGATTCTTGTCTATGCTGAAGTCAGAATAACTTTGAACATGATCAGTAGAGATCAATGTTTTGATCTGCTGATGTATGTGTGGTTTGTACTGGGATCAGTCTTTTAAGCACTTAAAGACATTCCCCAGAGATACAATATTCGAGTCGTGTTCCTCATGAAGAAATTCTCCAGACATTCAATATGTTCCCTATATATACATTTTAATTATGAGGACACCGTCAGTTTGGGTTCCCCCCTCCCAAACACTGCAGTACGGTTGTTGCAGCAACCTTTTCCTCTCTCTCTGTTTTGACAGATCTCAGATTGTTTACCAGAGGGAAGGAGGAGAAGGGAGCAGGTGGAAAAGTCAGACAGAGTTCATGTGAATTTTCTGCTTTGAACGTTATATTTTGGTGGTGAAAGAAAGCCCCTTTCTTTTCGGATTCCTAATAGAAATCACATCAATCCTTCACCTCCAGCATTTTCTTTTTTGTTCTGTCAGTCCCCTATCTGCCCCACATTCACCTTGGCCTGCTCTTACCCCCATATTTTCCTGTTTTATGCACATTTTAGATCGCCATTTTCTTTTTTTTCTGCTGTATGCTTCGGTTTTACTGTGTTAACATGCTTCATGTTTGTATTGAATGTATTTTCATATCCATATATCTCTAAAGATATATAAGGGATTATAATCACTGTAATTCTTAATATAAGGACAACAGTGTTTAGATGTGTTGTTATATTCAGGTGAGATGTACAGTATATAGTAATCCTGGTGAATATTGTCTCCTTGCTCAGTACTGCAAAAAGTACAAAAGTACCTTGCTACACTCTATCCCTTTAAGTTCAAGACAACACTCAGCACATATTATTTTGCACTCTCAATCAAAATATAATCAACAGTCAAAATATATTTTCACATATGTGAAAAGTTGCAGACATGCCTACTGCTCTCATCAGGGTCTTTCTTCAGAAGCACTTTTCTTTTCCCATCCCTCCCCACTGTGAGATGTTCTAACCTTGAGTCCAATTAATTCTAATGACCTGAACTTTATGTTCCTTTTTTGCTCTGCTTTTATGCCGTATCGAGACATTGTCTGAATGCATCAATTAATCTGCTTCTAAGCACCGTTCTTTTCTTCGATCATGGGGGTGTAAGTCATGGTTTGGTGCCCCCGTTGTGCCAAGGCTCTGTACCAAGCTGAGCCACGGGGAGATTCAGATTTTCAGGAGCACTTTGGGCTCTCTTTGATCAGATATTGAAATCCATTTTTTTTTTTTTTGTCCCAGTCCTCTGGTCAGGAGCAGCCACCCTTTGAAAATGCGGTCACACTTTTGACTTTGTCAGATAGATGGTGCAATAATTGTTGTGATTGCAGAATGGACTACACCTCCAGAAATGATTATTGCATGTGTAGTTTGTGCATGTATGCATGTTTTTTATTTTGAATCAATATTGTTAGTGATATGAGTTGAACACACACTGTTTCTTAGCAGGATTAGCAATGGGCTATGATACATATTTTTTTGTTCTTTTGACTTACAAGACATAATAATTCATATTTGAAAAGAATTGGCATCAAAATGTAAATCAGTAGAAATCACTAAGATCGATCTTTCAATAACAAAATGGCCTTAAAGCTCTGTTTGCTCATATGTGTACTTACATTACATATTTGTCCCTCTTACCTTGCCCTCTTTATTTTTCGCACCACCTGCAGGGTCTATCCACGGCATCTGTGGTCCCCAACGCAGCAAACCGGCCCAGCACCTTAGGCCAGTCTCAGTCCGTCATGAACATACCCAGGTTGTCTCCCAAGGCTGAGGCCAAGAAGAGGAGGGCCCCGGCACTACCCGGAGCCCCGACCACCGCCATGGGACACACTACCTTTGAGGGTTATGAGGTGAGAGGATAAAAGAGGAGCTGTCAGTCAGATTGTGACTTTTGCAGTGTTGGACAGTAACGGAGTACATTTAGTTGAGTACTATACTTAAGTTATTTGTTTGTTTTTTTAGATACTTATGACTACATTTGAAAGACAAATATTGTACTGTGACTCCACTATATTTCTAAGCTTCTACTCGTTCCCTCTAGGCTCAGCAGATCTTTGTACTCAGCTGTTAATGTTTTGTTTTTCTAAAATGCAATTGGCCACATGTGCTCCTCCAGAATGGACCAATCACAGTCACCGGGATGGATTTGAAAATACATCATCCTCTGAGCTCTCCCTCTTTCATTAAAAAAAAAACTAGAGAATAGAGATGGTAGGAGAAATTCAATCTTAGAAACCAGCATATCCATGGCCATCTAAGCTCCTTATTCAACTTGCATTCCTCCTTAGCACTGGTCTCTTTTCCATTGACAAAGAGCCAAGGCAGAGAAATGTCATTACATCACTGCAAAACGTTAGTATGTCACTGCATTTTCATTTTCACCCGGCAAAGCTTGTGCGGTGTGAAATCAAAACAAAGCTTTGCAAAAAATCCAGAGCCGACAAAACTAACTGTATGGCGTTTTATTTGTGCCACATTGCTGAGCGAACAAAGACGAGCAGGAGAAACACTGAGACTCAGCGGTGATTGTAGCACGTGCAAAAATAAATTTACTAAGACAGAATATATTTCTGTGCTCAAATCTGCATTTGTTTGCTCAAAATCAGTCTTTATTCACTCAGGAATGTGGCACAAATATAACTGTTACTTGATACCGGTCTTCGTCATAATCGCTGTACTTTGTACTTATGAATACTTGAGTATTTTTAAAAGTAAGTACTTTAGCTTGAGTAAAATTTTGACCAAGCAACTTTATTTGTAGTTGAGTAAGATTTGACCACGAGTATCAACACTTTGACTCAAGTACTGGAGTTTAATACTTTGTTTACCTCTGGACTTCTATAAAACACAGTAAGTCCAGTGTGGCAGAATTTTCTGCCGCACATATATATAATCTCTCATCTCTCACACATTAAAATATAAAAAATACTGATATTCATACTGTGTACACTTAATTATCAGGCTGACACACAACACAGTTTTATCATCTTAGAAAAGACACTATCATGCATGTAAAATATCTGAGTCCAGATTGCCATAGCCTTTCCTTTAGTTGTTTTGACCTGTTCAGCTGCTGGAGGTCAGAGTGACCTGTATCGTCTGCATTAGAGAATCAGCTCCCTGCAGTCTCGTTATGGTGTTATGGTAGCATGCTGGGAAATGTTGTTTAGCAACCAGCATCCTTCCGTCCTCCCTCTGATAATTTGAGCTTTGTTTATTTGAAGGAGCAAGTGTTCTTGCTGGATGTTATCGAGAGGAAATTTAGTTCTCAGGACAGAATGGAGAACGGTGTTATCCTCTTGTTTAGTGTGATGAGAAAAGTGGGGCAATGAAAGTGCAAGCACAAGCCTGGCTGATCTTATTCACACTGGTTCTCATTCCAAATCAAATATTAAATAATGCCATAAACTCACACGGATATTAATTCATTTCAGTGTATACCAAATAATCTTAATTCTAATGTAGCCAAACATAAATAATATATTATTTGTCCACTGAACATTATAGTGGACCATTTCAGAAGGTATAAATATGGCTACTTTGATTGCCAACTAAACTTATGTGTCCTTCCTTTAGATTAGAAGAGTTATTTTTGTTTTGCTGTGCATTGTGACTCTGTTAAGAAGCTCCTTATTGCTGCTTTGATTGTTTTAGGGCTGCAACATAACTGCAGATAATGTATCTGTCCACCAGTCAGATTCAGAGTTATGACAGGCACCAGAGCTGAAACAGTAAGACGCCACTGGGAGTCACAGGAGCAGCTTCACAATTGGGAAGGTCGTCTGAGGCCTTGATGACTGCTCTAATAATAGATTTCTCCGTCTCACTGTCTGAACACAAAGTCTCATGTATATTCATGCACGTCTGCACGTTGCAAGGTCATTCTTTTTTCCTCGGGTTGCCTTTTGAGCAGAGAGTTTGAGGACAGGCTGTCGATGTGTCCTGCTGGTCCTGTCAACAGTTCAGCTTCAGGTCAACAAGTGGCAGAGGTTTCCAGACATGAGTATATCTTATACAAGAACAAGCAGAATAATGACAGTTAAGTGGTCACCATATTGATTATTAGACATATCAACTCATTGAGTGCCAGCCCTTTTTGAAAACACAAAGTGCCTTGTGCCAGCATTTTGAGTATTTTTTTAAGACCTACAGAATATTTTGTACTATGTCTCTGAAAACATTGAATAGCTCAAATGAAAGAAGAGACTCTATTTCATCATGAAAAAATGTTTGTTTTTACCTTGTTCCATTCTTGTTTTATCAGAGGTAGAGTAGAGGCCACCTTTTTTCCAGATTTCATTTGTTTTGCTCTCTAATCACGATCTTGTCCACTTCCTGCTTTGATCTCTGTGCCGTCTCTTTATGTCCCAACTACAAATCCCAGAAGTCCCAATATTACTCACAGGCTGTGTGAGAGTGCCCTCTTGTGCCTGCTGCCGAAAAACAACTTTGACGTATATATTCGTCTATGGCACTCAAGCATTGGATTTTAAATGACGTACAAACATGCCAATGGCACTCAAAGAGTTAAGGATGGAAAGTTTAAATCAATGATTTATTATTTGTTGTCGTCTCATAAGGATTGTGATTAGCAAGTGTTATCTGAGGACACCACAGAGGTGTGATGTATTTAAAGAGTAGAAACATGCCTGGCCTGTGTTTGTTGTCTGAATGTGATTAAAAATGATTTAGGTTCAGGTCTTGTCAGGACACTCTGCTCTGCATGACAATTATACATGTCAAATCACATCACATCACAGTCAGAATCCAAGTTGTACTTTGACGTTTACATGAAATTTGGCTTTGTGCAGTAGTTGCTGGAGGCAGTATTAAGCTACACAAGGAAGCATTTTGCTTGTCAGCAGAGTCCATCATCTTCAAACAGCCCCAACGAGAACAGATGTCACGCTATAAATTTATAGTATAATAGTTCAGATACAGGTTTGACTACAAGTCATAGGTTGGAAGTGGGCCTGCTCGCCTGACTCACGAACCATTCATCACCAAGCAGCGTGCTTTTGTCATGATTTTCTTTATGCGTGTTGGATTTTGCTGACTCTGGGGGAAAAAAAAAACACTTTCTCCATTCTGCTGCACGCAGGTGTGTATTACAGAGTCGACCCAACCTTATGTAAACACTTTGTGTATGTACTGTTTGAGATAAATGGGGTTAGGCACATAGCAGTTCACTTGAGGACAGCTGTCATAGAGTCCTAATTATAGGGCTCTCTCTGAGCCGAACAAGCTGAGGTTGTCAACTAATTGTGACTAATAAGACACAGTAATCGTCATCGACATAGTAATATATAAGGATGATGAGATTGTTATAACGAATGCTTCAAATAGACTTTGGGAGAGGCAGAGCTCATTAAGGGCGGTCGTTCAAATCATAGTTGGACCAGTTAGATGTTGAGCATGGATCACAGATGATCAATTTAGGATAAGTGGATTTTTTTTGTAAATAATATTCAACAATGGCTCTGTCCCTAGCACTCTTTGCTGTCATTTCCCCAATGTTGATGGGCCAAATATCGAAGTTAAATTCATGTTTAAATTACGTTTTACAGTACAATTTGGATGTGTGAAATACCTCACCACACTACATATATAACATGTATATATGGCTAGATTTTTACTAACCAGAGTATGTGACAGCATTGTGTTTTATCTTTCACTTTTTACATAGTATGGATTGATGTCAGGTTGCTGCAACAATAACTTTAACATCCCCTTTGACCTTTTCGATGTTTGAGGGACAGGAGTAGTGAGAATGGGAACAGCAACAGCACTAAAAACAGATGCCACAGTATTCTAGGAGGAGTGTAAAGCCATCTTCAGTCGCAGGAGAATCTGATGTTTTAACATATAATGGAGTCAGAAGTTCACAGTTTTGTTTCCCCAACTTAACAACCAACAATCTGTGTCTGTCTTCAGAGAGTAGTGCTGACTTAAATGATGTTTTGGAACACTGAGTTCAGAGCCACCTTTTTTAGGTTGTTGTTTTTACTGGCAGTGATAGGCAATCTGTTATTGTGGTTTGGAAAGCAAGCCATGTCTACACTGCCTCTTGTGATAAAGGAGTTCAAAAAAATTCTGAGCTTTCTGCTCCACTGCTCAGCAACAGAGGGTGCTTCTTGAGTAAGTGCACTTGTGCCCATGTGTGTTATGTGTGCAGGGAGACTGAAAGATCAAGACAGAACAAGTGAAGCAGCAGAGAATGAGAGAGGATAAAGAGCAAACGAGAGAAACTGAGTGACTTAGAGGCTCATGCAGAGAGACAGGGAGTCAAAGTAAGGTAGCATCAGGTCTTTTAAGTGTGTGTGGATTCAGGTTGTGCAACATCAACAGTGTTTAAGTTTGGATTTCCAAAATGCAGCACAGTATGAAATGTGGTTGGCATGATGGGGGAAAAGTTCAAACAGCTCTGAAGTTCAGAAGGTGGAGTAGTAATAAGATCAGTGGCAGTATAAGTTTTTATTGAACTTTCTCTGCTCCCATATTTCATTTTAAAGCTATAGTCAGTGATGTTGGGGAGCTAGCAAGATTTGAAAGTGGCATCTCCTCTAAGCTCCACCCCCTCCTCCAAAGCCACACACGGAGAGGAGAGCCGATATGCTATCACTGTGCTATCACCACAGTTGTAAAACGTCCCGTTCAAAGTCAATATATCAATGTCATTTTATCACAATTACAATGCAGACACTAAAAACTGTGGCTGTGCAATATGGTAAAATTGTCATATCCTACAACCTCTACAGATACAAGCGGCACTCACGTCCAGCTTACACCCACAGAGAAGCTAATAGTGTTAGCATTGGGCTAATACGCGCCACAACAGTAGTTAAGTTAGCAAACAATTGCATATTTCATGACAATAATCACTCCTCCCGAAGCCAAACAAATAATTACCTGCCCAACAGAACGAAAGCAACTTCTGCATCACTTTTCAGTCCCTCAATGTCTCCATGGATATTGACTCTGGTTTGTCCTCATAGCTTTATCCAGAGTTTTGTCGCAGTCTTTTCTTCCTCCCTCTTTCTTCTCTTTGCCTGTTTAGCAGGGTGAGCTGTCAGAAGTGTTGGAAGTGGTATTTTTGGCTGCATTTTCTCTGTCATTGTTTTCTACCGAACAGATTCTTCTGCTAACTCTGTATTTCTGCAGAGGAGTGTTCTGGATATTTCCAGCAACAGTGGGGAGGAGGGAGAGACAGAGGGGGCAACATGAATGCATCTGATTGGCTCTTTCCATTAGGATCGAATGTCAGGGATTGGTCAGATTTTTTACAGTCCTGCAGCTGCCACAGAGATCTGATTCTTTTCCTTCCTTTTTCTGAATTCATAATGTATTGACTGCCCTCAGGGTGGAAGGACCATTATAACAAAACCAGTATAACAAAAAGTGTTTCTGAACAGAATGACAACTTGACATTTAAATGATTTTAACTCCTGTCACCAACATGTGGTCAAATAAGGTGACTGGCAGTCTTACATGTACTGCATGTACACCTGGAAAAACCTGGACAACTCCCAGACTTTACAACACAGAGTTAGTGGTCTGTCAATAACAAGGTAGCCATGCCCTTAAGCATCCTCTATGTTATGGTCTATTTGACTCTAAATTGGACCATAATTTACTAAATGAACATTGTGCTCCATTGAAGAGGACTCTGAGCTAACTATTGAGACCATAAACTCATGTTTACAATGTTTACTGAGGTAATGCCATGAGACTCTTGCATTGTAGAGTCTCATGGTGAGGAGAGATATTTTGAGAAAGTCATAATTCACATCACATCTGTTTGCCGCGACAGGTTAACCCTGATGAGGGGATTAAAATTTGATGACTGTCTCCCAGTTGGAAGAGCATGTGGTAGCAGCTGCAAAATTTTTATGTGATTTGCTGATCAGATCTTAATTATGGCAGTTTACAGTACTTATAGAGACAGAAGTATGGTTTTAATATTTTTCTTCACTGAGCTATAGATGTTTTTGTCTGAGACAGCTGTCTGCATATTCAAACAATCATAGCTATTCCATGGATTGTTTTCCTACATGCTGCATTCCTGCCTGCGTCTGTGTGGCTTCTTGATTGATCGCGGCGGCTACGTTTTTCTTCCTGATGATCTGTCACCGTGTGAAACTAGAGAGTTGGCAGCAGAGGGAGGCTTGTTTTTCACAGCCATCCATCAGTCCTGTAATTGTCTACAACGGTAGCAAACTTAAATCTGATCTAATGCACAGCTCCGCTTCGATCAGCCAGACATAACACAAGGTGCTACTGGATTTGTGTTTAGTAATGAGGCTTCCTGTTTTTTGGCTTTGTTTTGCTCTCCATCATTGACTTAATATTTTTTTCATTCCCTCTTGGTATGAGCTTTTCTTTTGTGACACACTTTCTCCATATCCCTCTTCAAATATTTTTTATTGAGCCAAAGATTACACGTTCAGTCCATTCTCATTTCCATTTACATGTAAGAATTATAGAACCATACTCATTTGAATTCACAAATATGAGGCCGATAATATAAGAAATAAAGGATTTAATTGTGAGAACATGAGGAAAAAATGAAAAAGTAAAAATCCTTTAAATAAAGGAAATGAATAATTGAATAAAGTAAAATACTTGTTGACTAGTCACAGCTTCTCCCAACGAATGCACGCCCCCTCCTTAACAACATGAACAAAGAAGGTGTAGGGTTTCATCGCTGTAAGTCCTTGTTGGGTTTGCTGTTAGATGGGCTTGGCCTCCTCAGATAGGAATCTGTGAGAGAACAAGGGAGCAAAGACAGAAAGAAGGACGGTAACCTGGGTTGACCTGATGTGAGACGTCAGTAGAGAAAGATGTTTATTCCAGGTATTCTGCAGGAAGACAGCGTTTTTGCTTCTGATTCAGACAGGAGCAAGGACAAAAGAAGGTGACTGCTGCCAAAGCACAGGCAGCCCTTCCTCCCTTCAGCTCTCATCTTCGTCTTCTGCTGTTTTTGATAATTTATGCTACAGCTGGAAGCAGCAGGTGCTCTGGCTTGAGTAGATCTATGCATGTTTTATATATGTTATAGGTATTCAAAAGGACCTTAATGTAATTGACAAAAAGTTATCTTCTCATCTTACTCTGAATATACACAAGATTTGCACGAGCAACAAAATCGTCAGTTACATCCAAAGTAGGGCTGCAACTAATGCTTATTGTCTGTCAACTACGTTCTTGATTGATCAATTAGTTGTTTAGTTTGTAAAATGTCAGAATATGGTGTTGATCAGTGTTTCCCAAAATCCAAGATAATGTCCTCGATTCGATAAAACTTTATTGATCCTTTCAGACAGGGAAATGGGAAATTAAAGAATTAATTGTTTTGTGCACTCAAAAATATTCAGTTTACTGTCATAGAAGAATAAACCAGGAGGTTTTTTACTTTTTTTTTAAGAAAATGTTCACTGGAACCGATCAATCTATTATCAAAATAGTTGGCAATTTATGTAATAATTGATCAGTAATTGATTAATAATTGTTATTAAATTGGGCCTTTGTCACACGGATGCCTACAAACAACATAAACACTGTTCATGGTAATGTAGGCCATGTGGTCGTGTGTGCTGTCTGGGTGGCTGGAGTGTACTGTATGTGGACACTATAAGCTTTCTATTCTTACGCACTGACCTTCGACATTGTGAAAGTGCGAGTTAGGGGCCTGAGTAGGGGAACATGTCACCCTGCCATGCTGCCTATGTAGGACAGGATCTGTTTGCACTTGAAGCTGTCAAAACATCTTGTGTATGAAACCAGCCAGGACAGATGGGACGAACAAATGAAGTGAACATGCGTGTGCGTCAACCGTTTGTGGCTGTAGCCGAGTGTGTGTGTGTGTGTTCATTTACAACAAACAGATAATCAGGATATATTGCAATTTTGGAAAGGTAGTCACTTGTCAATATTTTAATTAGAAAGCAATCGCACACTTATACATGTTATCTGATCAGCCTTTTGTTGCTTTGGTTTGATAGTTTATTAATGATATAAATAAATAATAAAAATAAAATAAAAAATAAATAATATTCATTAAAATGAGAATTTACTACTGCTGCTATGTTATTATACTCTAATTCCTCTAAACTAAACTTTAAACATTCAGTAGGTTAGTGGGACAAAGTAGACAACAGTGGAAGTGGGTCAGTCATCTCCTTATTCTTAGGTAGCCTCTTGGAGCAGCCCCCGTCCCGTTCACACACTCACATTGTTGAGACTTTTTACATAAAACTCCTTTCATCATACATCCCACACTCCCACACATGTTCATTATCACACACACACATGCACACAATCCCCCTAACACACGCTAACTGTCTTCCAGTTCACTGTTAGCATGTTTTTGACCTCTGTGGCCTCAGTGTTGAGTCAGTTCAGCCTCTATTATTATCGCTGGCACGCACATACGTACACATACATTCGCCTGCACGCATGCATACATGAATGTACCCGACATGCACAAGCACACGTGTACAGTGTAACCCCCCGCTCGTACACACACACATACTCCATTTCACATTCCACATTAGCGCTGTAATGTTGCCCTGTAACAAAGCCCCTCACCCATCAAGAGTCCTTCAAAACAACTGATGAATGGTCACGCCACCAGGTTGAAGCCTCCATGGGTGGCCCTATCTGATCGACATGCTCCAACATGGGGCCTCTCGACCCATAGAGTGGAAAATTTAATGGACACACCAGACTGTCCTTGCATGGCCCTGAACGCGCTTTTGTGTTACGGTGCATTCCCTTTAAGGTATGCCCATGTCCACATATGTCATGTTGTTTCTAAATCGTTCATTAATCAGAGCCTGTACAAAACCAAACAAGATGTGTGCATTGATTAATGTTGTGTCCTGACTGAAGAGACACCGTATTCTATTTATGCTAATGTATGAATGAGGAAAAAATGATTACACTTTCTACAACCCCTGTATCTAATGCTTCATAAACATACTTGTAATGCATTTTAATCTGCTTATAACACTGTATAAATATACTGTAGTTATAAACACTCATAAAATATATTTTGTTTTGCAGGGAGCACAGTGTGTTATGATGAGTTATGTTTTTTTAAGTGTTCATTGTTTGCTTTTAATCAAAATGAATTGCTCAAGATCAACACTGAAATGTAAAATATGTTTTTACTCAAATGTAATTATGGTTACAATGCATTATAGACATGGACGTCACAGAAAAATAATCAATAATATATCTCAGCAGTCTTCAGTCTGAGCACCATTCATGAGACAGAACAGGAAAGCTCTGAATAGCTGGCATCAAGTTCTCCATTTTGCTCTTGTTAGAGGAGTTCCCATAAAACAAACAAAATCACATCGGCATGGAAACCAAGACGTCAGATAATGAGATGGTGGCTGATGACTGCATTCTTTGTCAATCACCAGAATGAATTGGATTTCTGGTGACTTGTTGAATGTGTTTCTCCAGTAACAAGACATTAAGATCCATAGCAAAGAAGGTCTGTAAGCTACTTAATCCACCAGGAGGTGACCCATAAATCTGTGTCCTTATGATAATGAAAAATCATATTATTAAACCCCACCAAACTAAATAAAATATACTGTATGGATAGTCAGTTTCTAAAACTAGTAAGTTATACTGTGTCTTTTACAGTGAACTCATCACTCACCTCCACAGATTTGTGTTTATTTCACTTCACATTGTTTCTGCTTGTGATCTGATGCAAGACAACTCGACTGTGCTTAAAGTGCAGAGACTTGAGAATCTACTTGACACTATCCGTCCCTTTGTTGTGACTTGACTTATGATGTCTTGACACTTGGTTGACTTGAGACATAAGCAGAGGTGACCAAATCCTCTACTTACCATACTCAAACACTAAAAAGGCCATTTCGCTCAGTGAGGTAGAACTAATGTCTCAGTCATGGCACCAATAAAGACCATGCGCAGCACACACTTAACCCTGCAACCCTTAACAACACCCTAATCCATGCACCCTGAGATATGAGATCTACTGTTCGTTCCCATGTGTGCTCTCATACAATCACATAGAAAAGTGTGCATGTGTGTTGGAGCCACAGCTCTCTTCCTGTCCTAGCAGGGTTTGGCTGCAGTCTTATGTTTCACTCTGCAGGGAGCACACACATAAACATACTCACACATACACACAAGTACACACATCCATCTTCATGGGCAAGTCAGCCATCCATTTCAGCTTCAACTTTGGCCCACATCCTTATTCATGTATGTATGAATGCCAAAGAGGGAGAGAGGCAGGAGACTAAGGAATAGAAAGACAGCCAGTTGGGGGGCTGTTTGGATTTCCATAGCATGCCATGCAGTGAGTTCATTGAGTTCACATGTGTGAACCCATTTGCCTGCAGAAAGGCAAGGTGGCCTGATTGCCCTCTTGTCCTGCTGCATGATGCAACGCTGCATGCTCCAGGCATGTTCTCTGTCGTGTGCAGAAAAAGTTGGACTCAGCAGCAGTAATTGGGATTTCATAGAAATAAGCACGTACTGTTAAAACCCACCCATAGCAATTTTAAATTGATTCTTAGAAAACTGACTTCACACAGACTGGTGTGAATGGTCTCATGTCCCGGTGGAATGAAACAAGATCAGTTTTCACTTTTTAGTTTGTTGATGATTCATAGTTTCATCCCATCTCCCTCTTTTTTTTAATTCCTCATCTCATGCAAACTTTTACTGAATAAATCCTCCCCAACTGTTCTGGGTTTATTAGGTTTCTTTTTCCATCACAGTCATTGTGGAAAACAGAAAACAGTTATTAAACATTTCTGTTGTTGCTCCACTTAGTCAAGTGTCACTTAATGTCATTTCACTTCTTCCCCGTCACTGACTTCTTGTCTAAGTGAATCAAGTCATATCTTGCCAATAATTATGTTTGAACTGAGCCTTAGAGATGCAGGAGCAACATGACAAGACAGTTTCCAAATTTTTTTGTTTTGTTTGGAAGGAATTACTTCACATTGCCAATAAGTGAGCTGTCATTTCACCCCCTAAAGTGATCAGGGATTCAGTATCATGAGTAATTCAGCAAGACAGCATTATATTTGACTAATGCTTGATGTTCCCTTGAAATATTATGCGAAGCACCACAGTAGAATACACGTACAGTATCACTGCATCAAATTAACTGTCTTGTCGTTGGATAATTTAAAAGGAATGTTGGCACTCTGATGGATTTGAAGATGTAGACGCCTGCCAGATGTCCACTTGATTTAATTACTCACAAGTGGACTGTCCTTCAGTTCTGGTAGACAGACTGATTTATGGTTCGGCCACAAACACACACACACACACACACACACACACATATGCACAAGGTGCTCAGATAAATTAACCTTCTCTTGTCTCTGTCTTATTTTCTCCCAGATGAGCCTTGGCTCAGAAAGCCAGCAGAGGAAAAGGAAGGCTCCAGCTCCTCCTCCCACCCCAGCTTCCATCACCCCGGGCCCTGACGACACTTCAACTTCCGCCGCTCCCATCCCTGAGAGCCACGCTACTGAAACACCTGCCCCAGCCTCCCATAACAAGGCAGCACAGTCAAACTCTGTTTCTGCCACTGTTGTAGTAATCAACCCAGTCCTCTTTAAAACAGCAGTGCA
The DNA here is from genome assembly GCA_029721515.1 of Synanceia verrucosa. Classification (NCBI taxonomy): domain Eukaryota; kingdom Metazoa; phylum Chordata; class Actinopteri; order Perciformes; family Synanceiidae; genus Synanceia; species Synanceia verrucosa. The sequence continues at coordinate 21,990,945 of CM056557.1, forward strand.
TCCTCCACCAGGGTGTACTGCCACCGTGACCCCAAACTCCCCGACCCCAAGCAGCAGCACCACTGACAGCCTAGCGGTCCAGGATTCCAGTTCTGACCTCAGCCACGGCCTCGACGACTCAGACGCCGACCTGGACCAGGCCGTTTCCTACTGCAGCAGCCTTACCAGCAGCACAGCGAGCGGGTCCGTACTGGTGCAGCCTGCTACGAAAAGCTCCAGCGGCAGGGTGGAGGAATCGGAAAAGGCCACCTGCACGACTGCCAAGTTAAGTCAAGAGGCGACCTCAGCCAGCAGCTCCAGGTCAGAGACTGAGTCAGCCCTAAACCTGAAGGTGGATGATGTGGAGAACAACAGACACAGCGCAATGGGTAAGTATCTAAATAACAACACAACACTCATGAGTACCTGACACAGATTTTAGAGGCAAATGAAAATGAACTTGGCTGTTGATCACAGGGATGGTAAACGCTCTCTCTGTATGTCAAAGAGGTAAAACAATCTGAAGTTGCCTGAAGGTGGTTTCTACCTGAAAAGTGACTGAATGTCTGCCCCTGAGAAATGAACTGTCACCCTGCTGCAACGTCTGAAACTTAAAAACTGTCAGAGAGTGTGTGTGTGTGTGTGTGTGTGTGTGTGTGTGTGTGTGTGTGTGTGTGTCATGGCTCAAGTGCAGGAACTAGTGGAGCAAGTTTTCATCATCACCTATGAGACAATACAGTCCTTGTCTCTCGCCTTCGCTTATCAATCCCTCACATTCTTTATCTTTCTCTCTTTTTTCTCCCTCTCTCTCTCTCTCTCATTCCTCTTCATTCCTTGCAGCCACTCTCACAAACCTTCAAAGCTGGCAGGCACAAAGACAGACAGATCCATCATAGATTTAAACTGGATCTACTTGAACTTCAGCTGCCCTCATATTGATCTCTATATAACCTAGATCTTTCTCCGTAGCAGATTGTGAGATGAAATTGCAGCAGAGGGCTGTCTTCACTGCCGGAGGAAGACATGAGAGAAGTGCAGACCTCAGAAAGAGGGATGAGAAAAGTTAGGGTACCAGAATGAGTTCAGAAAAAGGAGCATGGGAAGGTTTTGGCAGTGTGCATGACAGCATAGCAGGGTAGAAAGAGGGGGACTAGAGGGGTTTAAGGAGCGAAGAGTGATGGACAGGCAGATGAAAGCCAGAGAAAGGATGAAGTATGAGGAGGTTATTGCATTAGTCAGGATGGAACAGACAGCACGGGGGTCATAAATACATCTGTAGAGCCAGCTTCTCTTTTTTCTCTATCCTGACTCTGCTGACAGTGCAACACCTTCTCCCTCTTCTCTTTTGCTTTTGCCCTCCCTGTTGTTAATCTTCTTTCATTCCCTCCCCAATATATTAGAAAGCATGCAAGTGTTAATTTGTAACCAAATAATTTTCTTCTGAATGCCACATACTCTCTAATCGTTCTCTTTATCCTGCACAAAACTTTTCACGTGCAGCGACTGTAAACTAGACGTTCTTCAGTGTGACCTGACAACTGCACTTTGTTATACATAAAGTGCATTTTTGGCAGTGAGTGAATAGCCGGTGCTCACAGTGTAGGGTGGTGCCCTCATGCTTGTATAGGCAGAGATAGAAATGCACGTCATACATTTACATTTCATTCCCTTACAGCTTCAACTTGAAATACTGTAGAAAAGTCAGGGTAAAATTAAGGTGGTGGTTTCTCTTTAAATCTAGTCAACACGGCCTCCACTGGTTGATATTGACAAAGTGATATTGTGCTTGAGGTTTTGGGAATGTGTCCACTTTAACCACTTTAACTTTATCATTGTTTGCTGGAGCATCAAAGGCATCAGTGCTTATTTAGGTCTTTCTTTTTTAGAAACATGAATACCCAACAATAACAGAAGGGAAGAGTTGAGATGAAGCTGTTGAAGGATCAGTATCAGCGTCATATTTGGGGGGTTTTATTGATAGGAAAAGAGGATTCAACTGTTTTACCACTCGTGTGTGTGTGTGTGTGTGTGTGTGTGTGTGTGTGTGTGTGTGTGTGTGTGTGTGTGTGTGTTCCAGAAGGTTAATAAGATAATTTTAGCTCCTTCCTAACGTCGACAGCAAAGTAAACAGATGCTACACACTTATAGGTCGCGATATTTCAACAACACTGGTTTAAAGTTATTGTGCTTTTGCCCCTTCAACCCAATATGTTATCCAGATTGTCCCGTTCATCAGTCCACATTTCTGTTACCATCACCTGTCCCTGATGCTCTATGTATCATATATTAACCATCTTTAAATAACTTCCTGTCTCACTGCTTCTTCTTACATTAGCAGCCACATTGTCTTTTTCAATCAAGCTTTTGGGAGTACCTTTGAACGCTAAAACAAAATCTTGGATTTACTTAATAGTCATATGTAACATTTGAATAACATGATGCTACTTTCCATCACTTATTAAAAAGCCTCTCAAGTTTTTGTATTTTGCTTCCCTGTAAACCATTCAGCGTTCAGTTTCAAGGTGATAAACTAGCAGGTGTTTCCACCGAAGCTGCCAGATAAAACAAGTTTCACTCTTTATTGTTAGTCAGGCTTTTCTACGATTTCTTGAACTCTGAAATAATGCTGCAGACTGGTTGTTGCTGTCACGTTTCTTGAAACTCCTGCTGACACTTGACGTGCCTTTGTTGCTAAGGTTAGGCCCTCGAAGTAAATTCCACGAAATGTGAAATTCCACAGTGGCAATGGCAAAAAAAAAAGTTACAAATGAATGTACTGTAAACACAAGAAAAGCTTACAGCTCTTAAGCAGTGATAACCTATTCTACCCACAGAAACTCAAACTTCATCACCAGAAAATCCCAAGATAAAGAAACCGCTGTTTGAATAACAAGCAGTTTCTGAGAAGTGGAGCACAATAACACAGGAGTCAAGACGTCGCTAGAATAATAAAAAACAAAGCTGTTGATGAATATAATAATATTTTCTGTGCTTCTTTCAGTTTGGAGGATGCTTGTGTCACATTCCCCATTTTTATTGCAAACATAACCATCAGTGCCTGCATGCTGTTTCTCCCACAGGAGCCGCCGATCGACTGCCGCCTCCCAAACCTCGTCGCTCCCCGGCCCTGGAACAACCTCGGCTTGTCATACCCCCTCCCCCATCCTCCCCTCCCATTGCGCCCACAGACAGCAGCTCCCTGCAGAGTCCCATTGAGGTGGAGGAAGCAGCTCCTCAGTGTAGGTTCCAGATGGACTTCCTCTGCCTTTCTTTCACTCTCAGCCTTTATTTTCTTTCCTAGAAGCTGCTCTCCTGGTTTTCTAACTTTTATTTCATGTCCTAATCTGAGTTTGTATTTCTGCAACTGTCCTTTACTGCCAAACCTTTTTTATAGGCATGTGTGTATGTGAATACCGCACTCTGTCCTCACATGCTTTCCATCAGCGACATGAGTTGACTGGGTCTGTGTGAGGTCAAGATGCTTCATATCTATTATTGTCAGCCTGCTGTGCCCTCTGTATGTCCTGTTGTTTCTCCAAAAGGTCAGGCCTGGGGCTCAACAATCAACTAGAGTGCCCTTTTTGTTTTGTTGCATTTATACAGTGCATTTGAGTATATTAGATGTTTAATGGAAGTGATACTGAACTGTATGTAAGCAATATTTGTTCTTTGTTTTGTTGTCCTCACTTTCTTCTTACTTGTAGGTTTTTCACTGGATGCTATTTTCATCTCCATCCCTGTCAATCCTTCTCAAATCTCACCTGTTCTTTTCTGTACTCCCCACCCCGATCCCTGCTTTATAGTGTACTGCTGTGGGCCTGTTCGTCTGCGCTCCAAACACTGAAACACTGAAGTCTTTCTCTGGCTTGACCCTCCCATCGCTCGACAATCCAATCCTTTAGCATCTTTTTGGCCCTTCTTATTTCTGCTGGACGTCCCTCTGGTGTTCACCCCTATCTTCTATCAAGACTTTTCCTGCTCTGACTTTTCCTCTGTTTTTGTATTTGTTGTCAAGTTCTCATTGCATCATTGATTATAATTGTCCTCCTTTCTATTACTTGCTTTCACTTGTTGCCACAACGCCTCACAGTCCCTGTGATTGATTTAATTCTATTCAGGACACAAATTGCAGCAAGTGACAGCAAGCACTGCTCTCCACTTTCACTCTTAAAACTATGTTTTTCTTTTTTACATGTGTATACCACTCTTGGTTTTGTATTTCAACTTGGTCTGCTGGTTGTTATTGATTATGTATGAGATCAGAGCTGAGTTAAAAGTGGACAAACAGAATGTGGTCAGAAGACTATACAGTGACAGATGAGCTAAACCCTGGATGGATCAGTTACAGTGTGATTGATGAGTGACATGCTCAGATGAGGCTATGAGGCAAGGCCATGCGATACTTATCAGCCAATATTTTGGTGATGCGATATCTGCAAATCAATAGTTGGATAGCGTATGTTTCCCTCTCTGTGTTGGTGTTGTCTTGGGTTAGAAACCTGACTCCAGAATGCATGCTGCCTTTTGCAATATTATGGAAAGGGTGATATATCAATAACATGCTGCTTTTAGGTAGCGGTGCCTCATGTATTTTAAAGATAAGTGGATGACATAGGAGAGCTCAGAACAGACACTGATTTGTTTGTAGGACGTGTTGTCATTAATATTGTGGAGGCTTATAGTTGCATGAATGCTTCAGTGTTTTTTTTTTTTTTTAAATGATGGAAACCCAAAATTACCATTCTTTCATGACAGTATGTGAAAAATATGTCTGGAGTTGAGTTAAAAACTATATAGCTTGGATCTTTGGCTGAAAAAAACACACCTGGCCTTAGTAAATGTGATGCAAAGCCGGATATTTTTTTATAAAACGGTCTCTATATCTTGACAATAGTGCATGAGACAGATTATCTGTGATTAAAAATGTTCAGCGCTCCAAATGGCATTTAGATGAGTTCAGTGAGCCCAAATCAAATAACCAATCAGAGCTGAGTATTCTCTGAGCAGTCTCAGCAGTCAGTCACTGCTTATGAGACATGTAAACTGATCAAATTATCAGGTATGGATTAAGGTTATCTGACTGCAATGCTCAGAAGTTTTCAGCAACATATTTTAGTGTAGCGTTTAGTTAGAGAAAATGTGCTTCGGCTTGGTTTAGATTTGACTGTTTCCAACAGCAGCCGAGCTTCCTCATTGTAATGTTGAACACATTATCTGTCTTATGCACTACTGTCAGGATATAGTGATGGTTTCATAAAAATGACTTTTTATAATGTTGCTCAGAGTTACCCTTCTGCAGATTTAAGGGAAGACTGCATCATAATCAACTTGTTGAGCATTACATTATCAGATACATGTTTAAAAAAAAACATTTCTTTTGTGTGGTGACTATGTTAAGGAATGGAGCTCTTGTTTATCACGACTTGTTTTGTTATGATATGTGATGTCACATATTCTAATCCATGAACATAAGCAAATGTGATTTGTCCCCTGTGAGGTCTCAGTCACTGAGTTATGGTGTAAATGTGTAGTCTAGTCACACATTTATATATGGAGGCAAGCACCGTTAAGACAGAATATACTGTATGTTCGAAAGCCATTTTCCAATTAAACAGTTGAAGACTGGATCAAGATTCAAGGACCTTGGTTTGGGATCGTGCATGGAGTGCATAAATTTTATTTTGTCACAGTATTGATTTGCTTGGGACACCTTTTTTTTCACTGACGCATGTTTTTAAGGTCATATGGCTCGGAATTTTGAGAGTGGTGCATGGATGTTTACTTGTGTTTTTGTAATGCAAACATATACATTTGAACACATGAGAGTAGAAAGAGTGTGTGTGTGTGTGTGTGTGTGTGTGTGTGTGTGTGTGTGTGTGTGTGTGTGTGTGTGTTGATTGTGGCTGTAGCTGGCATGACTAAGCTGTTGCTGGGAAGGAGCTGGGAGGACAGCCCTGTGAGTCATCACCACATCTCCTGGAACTGACTGTTCTCTCCACACCATTAGGACCAGGCCCAAAACTGACAGGCCTAACACACACACACACACACACACACACACACACAGGGGAAGACATATTGTAGTGCAATGCTTGCTCAAATGCATGCACACACTCACAGACACCTGGTATTATGAACAAGGTCACTCACTGTTAAACTCATCTTAAAGAATCCCCTGTTGAATTCCCAGTGCTGTGCATGCTGGCTAAAAACCTAACGAATGGTACATTGATTTTTTTATTTTCTTGGACTAGAGTTCAATGAGATCAGTAACAGACTAAATAAGTTCTCCAAAACCCACAGGACTGACCAGAGCATGACTGTACGAGAGAGATGAGAGGGTATGAAGCAATACTATCTTTCACTGGAGCCTAAAACACTACTGTAAAAATCTAATTGAAAGGGTTTGTTTACAGTAATTCCACCCACACATCATTAAAGCTGTTTTATCAAGCCACAAGTGGTCGTGCTCCGGGCTTGTGTTTGTATATTTGGCTTGTGTTTTCTGGTTTGTGTGTATGTGGTGTCAGAATGAATGTTGAAACTAACGTAAATACTTCCTCTGTTTTCTTGCTCTGCTTGCATCTCGAGCTTCTTTTCAAACCAGTGTCCTCATAATTTGTTGTGCTGTTTTTCCCAGGTAGCGAAAGTCTTTGAAGGTTTGTGGATTAGAGAGAAATAAATGACAGCTAATTTTTTTAATGTTAATGTATGCTGTAAATCAACAGCCTAAGGCCCATTCTAAATTCTTTAGTTTCACCATATACAACCTTAGGCCATTTGGAAACCCTGGATTATGAACTTGTAGTGATAGCACACAATACTGATGTAAGATTTTGTTCTGTCCTCTCTCAGCTTGGCTCCACTCCACCCAAAGCACCACAGCCAGTTTCCGGAAACCAGAAACTGGAACGACCGAGGAGGAAACCATGTCTTTGGGCAGCAGCAGCGGTGGCAGCAGCCTGCCCGACCAGGGTTACGCTGCCTCTGAGGGCATGGCAGAGGGCGAGGACTCTGGTATGGTCAGCTCTCCATCTGACACCCAACCCACATCCCCAGATGGGAGTTTGTCTCTGGATGGAAGTAGCGGCGGCGGAGGAGAGAGACTGCCTGGACCAGTTCGGGACAATTCCAGCGACAGCGATGAAGGATGTGCCACCTGGGGATCACGACACAGGTAGAGAAGAAGTCATGAAAAGAGTCACAGAACGGAGGCGTACAAGCAGGGAGGGAAAGCATATACTGAATATCTATGTATATTAAGATGATGCACAGTCTCATTTATGGTTCGGCACATTAAGATGTCTGCATTGGTCTCATGAGAATATGAATGACTCAGTTGTTTCCCACTATTTCATTTCATTTCTGCAGGATCCAACTCATCTTCTACCTGAAATAAATATTTCCCATTGCTGCCACCTCTTATTTTAAATCCATTTCAATAAATTCTGGTTTTGTACAGACTGAATATATGCCAGTCAATTGAGCCAGCCTAATCACAGATAACACCTGCATAGAAATTATTACTTAGATTACTGTTGATCAAGTTTAGTCTCACACCTGTGAATGAATCATTACTATTTCAGCCAATAGTGGATGCCTTTCCACAGCTTTTAACTGTGCCAGCAGCAATAGCCAAGAGCAGTTCCTGCCATGTGTTATATTTGAGTTGTATTCAAAGCTGGCACCCTCAACTTTTAGTGTCGGGTTTTCGTGGTTATGGTTCTTGGCCCTCATTCAAAGGGTTTTGTAGAAAATTAATGCTGCCCCAGATCCCTTTTCGCCTTTTATGTTGTTGTGAAATGTGTATGGTAATGTGCCCAGACCAGGGATCCTGGATCGATTCTCTGACTCAGAGAAACTTTATGAATCCAGGCCTGGCTCCTCGGTATTCCAGGAAAGCACTGTCACCCTGTTTTCTGAGAATCGTTGAGGAAAAGAGGACCAATCCAAGTCTCTTCTATTTGGTTTGGCCTTCTTTTTTGCAATTTGTTATGGCTAATATGCCAGTAAGTCATGGGAATGCTCTGTTGAACCCTTGAAGAGAGTGAAGGAAGTTTAAACTGTGGGAATAATATCTTTACAGCTACATGTTTGGAAGCCAAAAGGTTCCAATAAAAATGAAATTCAGCTTTGATCAAGCCCATATATAAGTTAACACATTTATTTTCTGTCTTCTACTGAACTGAATGTAGACTTTTGGTTTCTGTGGCAGATTAGTAATAGGAAGGATGCCAGATGTAACAACAGCATCAAAAAAGCAGCTCATAATCTGTTTGGTCGTGACTGGATGACTGTTTATAACAATTGTGGAGTTATGTGGAGTGCTGTATTCTGGCTGCTCAAACCTTTTGACTTGTTTTTATGTACCATCCTCAGGCACAATGTTGTTAGCCCGAAGGAAAGTTCTGGCATGCTAGCAGACAGCTATGAAGATGACCCAGAGCTCACAGCCCAGCTCCATCAGACTTTGGCAGATTTTGAAGCAAAACTTGCAGGTGAGGGAGCGTGACAACTGATAATCTGAAAATGGATTTTACACTGTCAGTCTCCAACATTAAAATGGATGTATCCTGTAGTTCAGTAGAAGCATTCATCATATACCTGAAGTAATCCACATGAAAGATCACAAGCAACTCCAAACTCAGTGAATTTTGACAACTTAAACTATTAAATATTCTTTACAAATACTAGTAGTACTACTAAGAGTACTATGTTGTCAACTCCTTGACCTGTGTTGCTCTTTTCCAGATCACACAGATATAGTCTCAGCAAAGGAAACTCCGTATAGGATGTCCACAGACAGTAATGAGGTGCCGGTGTCTGTTGTGGACATGGATGTGCCAGTCACCGCCATAGATGAAGTGCTGGAGGACTACGAACATCATAACGTCACAGAAAATGAGACTAAATCACCAACGAAGACTGAGTCATCTGACAGCAAAGGTACAAAGATAAAACAACATATTGCTCTTCTAGTGCTTATTGATGGTGTTGACATTGTGTGCCTTTATTCAGGCTCAGTGGTGTCAATTCAATGCAGTTAAGGCATGTATTTTTTTCTTACCTTATCTTGTCACAGAATCAGCCTTTTGTCACCAGTCCAGTGTGGAGCCACAGAAGAAAAACAACAACGCTTGTACAGCTGCTGACACGAATAAAAGCAGCAGCACAAATACTAAGCGGGCATCTCAGCCTGAGCAGCGCAGGAAGTCACCGGAGAACAAATCTATACGTGTTAAAAAAGAAGAAAAGATACAAGAGACAAGGATCGCTGACACCAACCGTGTGAAACAGGATAAACGAAGGACAACATCAGCAGTGAAATCTGACGCTGACCTGCAGAAACACAGCAGGAGCACTGAGATCAAACCTGATCATTTGAATAGTAATACTCAATCTGCAGAGAGAGATGAGGACATGCAGCGGGTTTACCAAACTAACAGCCCGAATGCGTCACAAGGGAAAATCACTTGTAACGTCACATCGCGCTTTGGTATGAGAACTTTCACTGTGGTTCCTCCCAAACCTTCTGTCATGCATGCTGCTACAGGAGAGACAGCTGTCAAATTAACCGTAGGTGCCATTAAGATTGACGATCAAGGAAACATGGTGAAAGGGGCTTTCTCCCGGGGCAAAGTCGGTGGTTCATCAGAGTCTGGTATTAATTCCGGTGAGGGGTCCCCTCTTCTTGAAAAAGCCAAAGCTTTTTGGAGCTCAAATGAGAGACAAGACAGTTCTGTGCCCCCCAGCAAAGATCTCAGTGATAAGGCTAAAGAGAGCACAGATGGCCTGAAAAGTACTCCCACTGCAATCTCAGTAACTACTCTGAAGAGCAGTAACACTGAGGACATAAAGACGACACAAGCGCCACGTTTTAAACCTGCAGAGAGAGCCAAGCCTCAAGAGATGGTTACAGAAGAAGCTGTGAGAGCCATAAAAGTTGCAAAAGAAGAGTCGGTAGAGGTAGAGAGCAAGATTTCAGTGTCCAAAAATATTCAGCAGCCAAGTAATAAACACACCCTTCCCCCTCCTCTCCTCACAGACCTGAAAAGAGACCTATCATTCCTCAAACCATCCAGGCGAACCTCAAGCCAATACATGGCCTCTGCCATTGTTAAATACACCCCAAAGACCTCAACTAAACCCAGCTCCATTCCTAATGTGCATGACTCCTCCACTTCTTTTAAATCACACGCTATCGGTTTCCAGAGATCAGGTCGCTCCATAAAAGTGAATCCACACCAATCTTCCCAGTCGTCTTTGTCAGACAATAAGGAGAACGACTCTGCTCCTAAATCCAACCCGCCTGGTCCTAAGAGGTCTATGAGCTACCCAGAGTGTGTGTCAGATAGCCAGAGGGATTTTGGAGAAGTGAGGCCGGACAGGGGAAGATTTGGAAGTTGTCTTGGATCCTCTGAAGGAAGCTCTAATACGCTGGAAACAGAAACAGCCAAGAAAAGGCATATTCAGCCTAGTGGCCCCACCCAAAAGAATATTATGGCCAATAATGACAGCGATAATTTTAAACAAATTTTGCTCAGAAGCCCTGTGCAAAGCAGTCCTCTGCACTCATCTGCCAAACCGCCCACAATCACCAAGACAGCATCCCCTGCCCTGACGAGTGTGAGTAAAACCTGTATTAGAAACATTTAAAAAAATATGTTGTTGCTCTAAATTACAGCATACTTAATACACCACTTCTCATCTTCAGAGCACGATGGACGTGACCAAGGCAGCCACTGATGCAAAGCCTTCTGTCACCGTGTCAGACAGAGGTGTGACCCCCGGGCCTCCGCCGGTGACGGTGTTTGGGCCGGTTAAAAAGTTCAGACCGGTGATATCTAGGTCTGTTGAGAAAGACACGTCTCTGCACAGCAGCTTGATGGAGGCAATCCAGACAGGAGGAGGCAGGGACAGGCTCAAGAAGGTGAGAGAGACATATTACAGTGTTATTATAGAGTGATTATAATGCAGACTGGAAGAAAACTGGGGTAGCATTTAGTTCACTGCGATAAAAGACTCTAAATTTCTAATTTCACAATTACAGCTAAGTGTTAATAATTTTTTTTGTCTTTTTACGTCATTATTAGATATCCACCTCTGGTCTCAGCAGCATGAAGAAAACCTCATATGTTGAGGAGCAGAATGAGAGGTCTGCTCTCCTGGCTGCCATCAGAGCCCAGAGCAGCTCTGGAAGGCTGAGGAAGGTAAAATACTCCTGGCTACTGTAGGAACACAATATGACTCCATGTCTGTCAGTATCACCGTCCCTAAAACATCAGTGTGATTAGTTTACAGTTTCACCCCTTGAATGACTCCTTGACTTCATATTTATCACAAAATAAATGTTTTTTTTTGGTGGATCTAATTCATTTTTCACTTGTTGATCCTGTGACTTTTCCTTTTGTTCCATAATAACATTTGCATTTTTTGTTAAGTCTTTGAGTGCCAACCATTTTAAAAAACTGAAAGTGCCTTGTGCTAATGTTTTTGGCCATTTTTATGACCCACAGAATATTTTGTACTATGTCTCTAAAAACACAAAATAGCTCAAATGAAAGAAGAGACTATTTCACCATAAAAAATGTTGTTGTTTTTTTTTGTTTTTTTTTACCTTCTTCCATTTTTGTTTTATCAGAGGTAGAGGCCACTTTCACCCTAAACGCACCTTTTTGTCCAGCTTCAGATCATTGCAACTACTACTGAAGGAGTGCTACTATGGTAAAGATTGCCTGTAAGTTAGGCGAGCAATGTTGCCAAATCCTACACACTTTACCTTTAATAGGAAGTGTGAATGCTGAGCTCTTTGTATTGTTAGCTAGTTAGCAGCTCACAGAACACATGAACCAAGTTATGCAAGCATGGGCGTCTATTTCCATCCTCTGTGTGGACTGAGAGCATCTAAAACATCTGCGGTTCTATTCTGGAGGTTTCTTACCAGAGGAATCTCTGGAATGCTGCATGACTGATTCACACTCAACAACTTGGATGTTGATAAATAAAGAAAACTAGATAACTAGTGTACACAATATAGACACAAATAACTAAGATAAAATCATATAAAAACGGGTTTATGTGTCAGAGGTTAATGTTAGCTCCTGCCTGTGTTTGTGTTTGTGTCTCCAGAGTTACCATGTCTCACTGCTTTGTGTCCTACAGACCAAATCTGAGGCTGCTGATGAACTTGAGAAGTTCAGGAAGGAAATTTCTGAGGAGCAAAGAGGTGGCCCTGTCTCATCTCACTCTCTTCCATTTTTGACTTGCACTTCTCCTCCTCCTGTCTTCACCCCTGCACCTCCACCTCCACCACCAGCTCCCATGTCTGCACCGCCACCTCCTGCCCCTGTCTTGCCTCTGGTTAAGCCTAACAACCCCCTGAACCCTGCTTTGGCCCGGGAGGCTATGCTGGAGGCTATTCGCTCTGGATCTGCTGCTGAGAGGCTAAAAAAGGTAGTAGTTTAACTTGTTACATCCTTTATCTACACTGCATTAGTGATGATGACATACAGTTAGCAGAGGCTACTTTCTCATCAGTTCTGTCTGTGGAGAAGGGAAAAAAATGTAGCATAGACAAAACAGATAGAGATGAGAAAGCCAGCCTGATCAGTGCTAGCGGAGCCAGCCTTCTCTTCATTCTCACATCTTTGGTCTGGTTTGTCACATCTTACCTTGTTGGAAAACATCGCCGGCAGAAAAAAAGCCTTCCTGCAGCGAAGCAGCCGGGAAACTGGAAATAAATCGCAGATTTCAGCAGGTTCACACATTCATCTGACAGCCAAGCTGAACTGCTGTGTGAGGAGATAAAGTTCAATTTCAGGTCAGCAGCTGTGTCAAATTAAAGTCGACAGTTGACGTTTTCAGATTATTATTTTTGCGCCATTTAAATCAGACAGGAACAACAACACAGAACAAGTAGTGTTATGAAGAGGGAAATAATAATAATAATAACAAGTTTTAACCACATTCAAGTTTTATGGAGTAGAAAAGTAGAAAATGTTTTTAGTTTAGACATAACAAAGCCCCAGAACCTGATATATTCTTTCCAGCATGCCATGAACTATTACCCCTGTCATTACCAAAGTGGAAAATTACAAACATGACATGTTGTGTCTCATTTAACTAGGTCGCTGCGCCCACAAAGACAATCCAAGTGAATGGCAGACTGGGAACAATCCAAGCAACCGCCTCAACACAGCAATAGGAGGGGAAGCCCACATCACCGCAAGGAAGCATTTATTCGTCATTTCAGGTTGGCTTTTTGTGAGAGACATTTGGAAAACTGGATCGAGTCACATTTTCACTGAATGCTATTTGAACGTTTCGGTTCAATATCATGATGCATGACACAAATTCTGATAAACACATAAAGTGAGAATAAAGCATGATTTCCACATGCCATCTAGATTACTCTAAAATGTTTCGTAGCTCTGCCTTTTACACTGATGCACTAATGCTCAAAGACTTCTTGTTGCTCTCTTAGCAGCCAAACACCAGCTTCTGTGTGTTGAAGGTGTCACAGGTAAAGGGTTCGCAGTAATTTCCTCTCATCCTATCAGATCTCCCAGTTCTCTTTTAACAAAAGATCCAGGGAAGAGTTCATGTTTATGTGCTCCTGAACACATCTTGCCATCTGTACTTGAATTCAGTGGTTTTAACTGGAACGATGTACAAAATGTGTGCCAATGAAAGCAAATTTAAATGGTTTATGCTACTTTCAAATCTTTGTTTTTTTTTATACAGCAGTTAAGTTATGGATGCCTTATCGCTCAGTCAGTGTTATGTATATGATGTTTGCTGTAAAAATTCTATATGGGGTGCAATAAGTTGGATCTGATTTGAGCTAATTATTATTTGTTCAAGAAATTAAGAAAACTTAAGTACAGAATAATGAATAGATCCATTGAAAATGTTTGATTTCTTTGTGTTAAAGTGTATTTTGTCCAGATCTCGTCCATAATGCCAACTTCAACACTTCTTGGCTTTGAGGAGTGAGATGATGGTGACTGACTAGTGCCTTCTAGCTTGTTATGCTCCTGTTTTAGCTTCTGACCTTTGTGCTGCTGTTTAAAATCTAAAGGCATTGTCGTATACTTAGACAGTAGCGATACGACCGACTGTGCCTCTCATATAAGAATAGTTAGAGAAACTAACATGAACACTTCCTGTCCTTGACATTTCAACATTTTTGAAGCACTGTTATTGAAGTATGGTGGCTGTCACCACGAGCAACGATATCAGCTAACTAATCAACAAATCACTACCAATATATCAAACAAACTAAAAAAATAGGTTATATGGTTTTGATTTAGGCAAGTGTTACTGTGTTCTGCTCTACTGTAGTGAAGTTTACAGTATGAAGTAGTTGACCACTGCCATTAAACGGTATCACGATGGATAAAGAAGGATGATGAAAAGTCTGAATAATTAAGAAAAACTTAGAGTATCTATATTCAGGTATAAATGCTTGCTGCTGAGGATTGTGAGATAAATCAAAGTAAAGGGATTTGAAGTCCTATAGTTTTATAGATTTATTTTCAACACTGAAAAATAGAGCTTTTCCGTTTCTTCTTTATTTTTTTGAAGGGAATATTTAATTTCTTCTAGATGGCTTCATCTACACGCAGCACCTTGTAGCATTGTATATTTTGTAAACTAAAGAACGATCATCGCCGTCGAAAGATTTGATTTAAATCTTTGATAGAGAGCTACTTCACTGATAGCGTGACATTTTATAAGCTGTTGCTTTTTAAGTTTTAAGTGCACATTGTTTTGTTTTTTTGTTATTTGAGAAGGTTGCACAGTTATTTTTGTCTACCCTAATTTTTGATTCAATAAATAATTTTGCAATCAAGTGACGTTTCTGTATTTTAGCTGTATTCCGTAACATTTTTGCAGCTCTCGAGAGCATCGCTCCGATGTGCCTGTGCCTTTCCCAGCATCCAGACTGTGGTCATCCTGCTGTCCTTATGAAAATATATCGTAACCTCTGTCTCTGTCTTTGCCACACCACAGATGAGCTACTATTCCAGGCAGCGGCTCATGACCCTGACTCATCACCATGTGGTCACATGAATTCACTCTCACAGACCTTCAGCTTAACCTGGGTTCATGATTCAGAAACTCTGCTTGCTCCACCTTTTCCCCAGAAACAGATGAATGATGCAAATGTCCATATTAGTGGCAAAATCGCATTAATCTAACAGTTTAAAAATCATCACCTTCAAAGAAGCTAACTGGTTGGCATGTGTGCGAGGATCTGATAGAAATGGAAGTGAAATGAATGAATGCTCAACCACCATATGCAGATTCTAGACCTGGATGTTAATAGTTTTTTTTAATTGTTATTGTATGGATTTTACTGAACAGTGCAGCGCAAATGTTAAGTAAATTCTAGTGGAATAAGTCATAGAGTGCATAAAAAGGGGTGATCATGGCTGTGTTGGCCAGAGAGAGTCGTAAATTCCTGCAAAGGACCACAGGCTCTTTTGTGGGTCAAAATTCATGCTCACTCTACGGTCGTAATCCGCCTTACAAATCTCTGCAGGGTCTGTATGGTTGGGTGGATGTCTCTGTGTGTGTATGAGGGATATTTTCGTTGTGAAATTTGGATGCGCGTTTGAGCTTGTGCCTGTATTACAGCGCCAAACCGACCAATTTTAACCAAAACGGCAACGTAAACAAGCCCTGAATCAAGGCTTACCAGAAGATCACACCACATAATACAAGAGAAATAATTAAATTTAGATCTGGATTTTTGGTTACGGCTTAACCAATCATATTGGTAAGTTTGTTGCCATAACAGTTTCACATTTAGGGCCTAAGGCAGCCCACTTTAGTGAAAGCCATTCCCCCACTGCCTCGTCTTATGTTACACAGCTTTGTTAGTCGTGACGGAGTGATGGACACAATAACACCGACTATCAGCGGGGGTTTGTGTTGACTTTGTTTTCCTATGTTGGGTAGTCTACTTTTTATCTGATCAATCAATTTCAACAAAAGGCCTGTGTGATGCTGAATGTCTGATGAGGTGGAAACAACAGAGAGCGTGTTTAGATTATGTCTCAGTCCCACAGGAATAAAGCTTTATGGCACAGTGACACCCTGAATATGAGTGACACCGTGTGTGTTTGTAAGTATGCATGCAATGCAATGGCTGCACAATGTCTGCTCTTAAGTGTGTGTTCAAGCCCCCCTGTTGTTGCAGACTTCCAGACGTATACACCCTCACACATCTCTGGACTGATGACCTTTTGCACTTCAGACTCCCATGGTGTGGTCTCATCACTCATCACGCTTAAAATATTGTTTGCATTTAAAAATGAAGTGAACGCTGGCTTATCACTGGTGCCACTTCAGCCTGAGGCAGAGCTTTATCTGGAGGTATTGTGGCCTTCACTTCATTCTTCCTTAAGTGTCACTTAATGTCTTTTATGTTTTAGACTAGTTACCAGCTTAAATCACTGGCTGACAAATACAATCTGGACTCTTTACCATCATTGCCTTGTTTTTCAAACCAGTTGCACTATCTTGTTTACACAGATATATTTGTATTTTATTTTATTTTTACGGGTCACATAACAAATAGTAACAAATTCTATTCATCTAATAATTACATTTAACTAACATTTAATCCACAATTAAATTTTTTTTCCTCCTTTGTAATTTAGCACATATTGTACACATGCCCTTGCTGCTGTTTATTGTTTTTTCCATTACTGTTACTTGTCTATGCTGCTGTGGCGAGTGAATAAATAACTATTCTAATCTAAATTACAATAACACATGAGCTGGATGTACACCTGTTGTGGTCAGTCACATAAACATTGGAAAGTCTTATGCAATGTCTTTACATGGCTCAGATGGTAACAGTAGTGCAATGAGTTTTGACCCCCAGTTGTGCAATATAGAAACCTCACAGCTGCCAGTGTGTTTATTTGTGATTGTGCTTGTCAGAGCAGGGCTTGTGTTGTCCTTAACGTCACTTTCATGCTGTATTATAATGCTATTCTTGCCTTTTGACCAACTGTGTTTACCATTTTAATCTTGAAAAGTATTTTCGATAATAATACTCTGCACCACTGACCTAAATGCAGGAGCCTTTTCCCCTTGCTTCACTGAGTTGACACACACATTTACCCTGTTTATGAAAACACTTACTATACATACATCTTTTAGTGGCCGAGGTCAACAGAAAGGAAACAAACTTAAAGTCTCTTAATAAACAGCACCACAGTATGTATGTATATCTAAACTGAACATCAAAAAATAATATTTTTCGGAACAATATGCATTATATTTCCCATCTTACTTGTCCTTCTTCACTAAAATTACAGGTGAAATGTGGTTAAAGTAACTCTTAAAAGGTCATTTAAAGCTGGACAGACAAAAGCCAGCATATTAATGGTGGTTATGTTATATAGGATGCCTTCTATTGATATTGAAAGTATTTTTATATTTATATGTATATTTAAATTACCTGTCCCGTAAAACCCAGGTATGAGATGAAGCAATTTAAGTATTTATATTAATGGTGTGAGAGCTGATAATTAGGTAAGGTAATAATCAAGAAGAGGTAACTGTTAATCAAGTAATTACTAAAATTAGATTATATCTGTAACATTGATCGAACACAATAAAATTAAAGGTTGTTTTCCATTTGACATGTTTTAATATATATTTTAGGATTTAGTATTTCATTAAGTATATTATTTGAAAAATCATATCTGAATTTTTGATCATCTCTAACTGTATTCTGTATTTTTCATCTGTGCTCCTGCTAAAGTATCTATCTCTGCAGATGAAGTGATGCAACAACTTGGATTAAAGAGAAAGGTCACAGAGCATTCATTTGCTGCATGTCTTTTCTTTAAATACTGCTTATATGCTTACATATTTCATATTTGTACACTCCACTTTGAAGGTGCAGAGCTCGTGAGGCAGTGAGCTAAAGTGACACAGCTGTCTTCAGAAAACACAGGAATCCTCTGAACACGCCCTTATTCCCATGACACTTGAACGCCGCATTAATCACCCCTCGCCTGTGGGCGTGGTCTTCTCTGAGGGGGAGGAGTTGTTTGTGAGCGTGTGTGTATGTGTGTGTGTGTGTGTGTATCCTCCCCGACCGCATGAGATGAGCTGCCTGCAGTCTTTGCAGCCACTGTTTCCTCCTCCTCCTGCTCCTGTCTATCTGTCCACTCCGGGCATGTTGACCACAGAGTCTTGATCCAGCGCCGCCGTGTGTCCCTTCATCTCCGCCTCCTGCCTCTACTGATCCCCCTGTAAGGTGAGTGCATGTTACCGTATCAAGACGCGGTCCTGATGCGCGTGGGGTGGCGGGGGACAGTTAAAAAAAAAAGTCCGTGTAGAGTGGACAGCGAGCGCGTGTAATAAAAGTTTAATGTTGCTGCTGCTGGGGTGACACGCACGCACTGTTTTTGCAGGTCGGAACGCACGTGCGGCACATTGCGCGTAACCGCACCCGGTCCTCTGCTTGTCTCTGAACTTTGAAACAAGTTTATTCATCTGATTGGGCGTGTTGCATGGAACCATGTTCCCTTTACTTAACGGGAAGCTGCCGCAGTAGAGCGCTACTACCGCTACTGCTACTACTGTTCCGGGGTCAGTGGCCTGTGCGCGTGCCGAGTCTGGATCTGGTGCGTTTTTCCGCACCTTTCCCAACCTTTGCTGCGGTTCGAGTGTCTTCAGGGAACTGCATGGTGATCCCAGCAGCCTGCCTTGTTTACGATTGCGTAACATCAGTCTACAGTGGCCCATAGCCTACTTTCTATCCAGTAGGACTCCAGCTCCCCGCGTTACCCCCTCCACCCCCTTCTCCACCCCTGACTCAATTCTGTGAGAGTTTTGTCAGTCTGGTTTTATCGCCTTATCCTTTTGGCAGCATTTGCTTTTGGGAGTGGTGGGGAGGGGGCGGTCAGAAAGGGGCGTTTTCCCAGGGATACTCATGCTGCAGTGGTTCCCAAAGTGGGCTCTGGGGTCCCCTATGTGGTCCCCCAGGAAAAAGCATGGAATTTTTGGGATGAATCCCATTTTAACATGATAAGAGGAAGGAGTTTTTAATCACAGAGCTGACTGTGAAATGTGTTATCAGTGCACTTGTTAGGCAGGTTTGGAGCACTGAATCAATATGACTTTCGGAGCGCTTAATTAGAATATCTGTAGGAATCCCCAGCCGACTCATTCGACTTTAATAAATTCAGCTATTGCACACTACTAAGGCATTTATATTGAGTAAATAACACCACATTTTGTGGTATTATAGTCTTACAGTACTTGAGGAAACTCTGTTCAATGATGGTAACACTAATAAATGCAGTGCGTCAACAGGAGAGAGCCTGATCATTATCTAATGTAACTTTATGTGTCTTGACAAAGCATCTCCTCGTAGATCTATGGCCTAATCTGCTCCGTCATTTGGGCACTCTTCCAAATTAATTTCTTTATTGAGTGCATGAAGTCTCTGCAGAAAGTACAACCATCAAAATTTATGGTTCTGGGAACTATTGACGTAGAGCTGCATGTTTTGAATGCAGATCAGTGCAGTTAGACTGGAGGGAGGCATGTAGGGAGTGGTGCACGTGGTCAGTCATAGTCGTAGGTAATGAATCGCTAAATCTGTTCTGTGAGTGCATGTAAAAAATGTAAATGTGGTTTTGCCAGGTAATTTGGCTTCCATGTCCTTAGAGATTAAGGAAATACTGGACAGTACCAACGTTAACATTGTGTCTGGTGGTTTTGAGTGCATGTAGTCATTCACTTATTATTGGATTAATTAAAGCCCTGTGTACTTAAATGTGTAATTATGTATTAAATGTAACCTCAACATACTTTTCAGAATGAAGCCAAGCAAAGCTCAGTCATCAACCTTTGTAGAGTCACTGAAGTGAATCACACAATCTGCCCAACTGCTGGTTCTTCTTCTTCTTGGCAACTTCCACCGGAGCGTTTAGATACTGCACACATGCACGGTCCTCTCTGCATGTTAACCTCGAAAGTGCAGCTGAATACGCAGCAGCTTGATCACGTAGCCGCTGCTACATACAGTCCAAAACATGCTATAGTTGTGTCTTTTCAAGCATGTCATTTTTTTGACACTCTCCCATTTAACAGCCAAAGAGGATTTCTCTTTTCCTTGCCCCTGCCCATTATTTCCAGCTTTCTTTCATTTAATTATGTTGTGGTCACATCTCTGTGCACATGGCAACCGCTCTGGCTGCGCTCTCTTTCACTCCCTCTCAGCACCAGTCCTGCTATTTCAAGTCCGTGCTCAGTAAGCACAGGCATGATGGGGCATGAACTCTGCAAGGCTACAGGCTGCCAAAAGGCTGCTGACTGCACATATTGCACATAATTATACTTGCAATAAGCTATACTCATCTCGCTTTAGGATTCTGTATGATCTGTCTTTCAAGAAACTCTTAGGAATACAAAACGCGTTTGGTTCTGCTGCTCGTACTCCGCTTGGCAGTGAACGCCCCACAGATTTGTTGCATAACCAGAAGCCTCAACACTTTTCTTGATTTTTACAAATGCATGTAAGGTTGGACACCCCCACCCCTCCCCTGTCCTTGCCCTTGCTTGCATACACATAGTTTCACCTGTCATCCGTGGGGATAAGTTGCAGAGATATCCTGTTAGGCGGTGTTAGTGGTATAAGATCTTGCGGTCGTGCTCCAGGCAGCATTCCTTTGGGTCTTGCCCAAAAGGCAAAAGGCAAAGCCTCCCTGATGTCATGACACCATTAACCCATCCCTGCTGAGGACCACAGCTCAGTTCATGTCAGTCCATCGACTCTGCCTGGATCTAAAAGCAGAGCAACTTCACCGTCTAATCCAGCGATTTTAGGGTTTTACTACTTGTTTTTATGGCTAAAGGTTAAGTTTGCACTGTTGCACAATCAAGTGTCATTTCTAGAAATGACTCTTCTGTTAAAATTCTTGGGTTACCACATACTTGGCTTTAAAGCAAGTGACAAACTTTAGTGTTTGGGTTGTTTCACTTGGTACTTAGCCTCAAGTTAACAGTCCTCAAGACTCATGTAACCACTTATTGTTGACATTACAGGCTGATTAATGTTTTATGTACATGGTATCTCAAGTATAAGCGCTGAGTAATCATGTTGTGTTGTAAGGAGTCATTTCTAAGAACCTAAACAGCTGCCAGAGGAAAACGTTGTGGTATTATTCTCAGCTCTCTTCCATATGTAAAGATCAGGCTGTTCTCATCCAATATTTGTACAAATTACTATGAAAAGTATCACACTATAATTCCTATAGAACCCATGAGAGCCAGATCACGTGACGTTCGATGCAGGCTGCTGTTTCTTTGAAAACATGACGGACATTCCTTACATTCTCGGTGGAAAATTTTAAGATAGCTTACTGTATGAGTTCAAATGCGATTTGATAACATTTCTAGTGGGAAATATGCATTTTATTTCCATAACCCTAACCCTGTAACCCTATCCCTAACCCTAACCATCGCTAGAAATGTTGTCAAAGCATATTTCAATGCATAAACTTTGTTAAAATATTGCAGTTTTCACTGAGAATGAAAGCAATATCCGCCATATTTAAGGCTCTCGCTTCAGGGCTCAAGCATGTGCTGATCGCTCATGTTGCCATTCGTAGAGCTATGCATGAAAGTCTGTGTCTAACTTTTTGTATGATATTATACGAACCCTGTAATGGGACTATTTTGGTAAAGATAGACTATAGACCAGATTCTCACTGCTTTCTACTCATGATTTAAGGTGATGCAATGCTTGCTTCTCTAAGTGTTCAGTGGATCAGGTTTCTCACTGTCTAGTGTCGGCCCAAATGTGGCTGAAACCCAAACCTGCGTAAGAGGCGAGAATCTTCCTTCAGTTTGTAGGTAACTGAACCCCTGAGGGACCACATGCTCCGTTGGGTACAGGTAACATGGCGTGGACGTCCAGTGATGTGCCAGATCACCATTTTCCCCCTCAGCATGTCAGTTTATCTTTGTCAGTGTCTGCCCCCTTTATCTTCAGCTAGCGTCTATATCTCTGTCTGTCTCCCTCTGATGAACTGGCTCATCGTACCCGCTGGAATCTGCAATGCAAAATCACAACCAACCATGGTTAGTTGGTTTTGGTAGATGCACCACACGATTAAAAACAAAAAAGGCTTTTTTTCCTCCCCCCAGAAATGATTCCCAGTGCAAAACCTCTGAACAACAGAGGAATTTTTCAGTTTTAAAACCACTGTCCCAGACTTCATTCTGATTCCCTCTCATGCTCTCAATATAATTTATGACCAGGGATGCGTGTATTTTGGCGCACATACTTGCATTTTCTGCTTCCTCTGGTTTTCTAGTATTATGCCCAGGATTAGAAGCGATCAGGACTTAGAGTGGTGTACTTTGGTACTTAGGAAAAGGACTTTCATTAAGTCTTTCTTAATGTTTTTTTTTTTCAACCAGCCATGTTTATTAGCATTCCTAAGTAAGTGAAATAAATCCTGTTCCCCTTCCCCTCAAGTGATCACACAGAACTCCAGCCAGTTTTACCTCCAGGTCAGTTTTATTTGGGTTTGACGTTTTCTTTTGTTGTAGATGATAACGACGCCCCAACACAGCTTTGTGTTCTCGACTAAGACCAGGTCTAATGTGACAGACCTCCTGTGTCATTTAAAGAGATAATGTGCTACCAACAGGTATAGTAAAGATGGCGTCATGAGAAGGCGAATCACAGCCCTCTGGGGCCACAATTATAGCCAACTTGTGCACAAGCACAATTGCTCCCAAGCTCCCGTCCATTCATCGATGCCATTGCATAAGACCAGTTCTCCCAAGCAGCCCAATGAAATCCTCATCCAATTAGGCACTGTCCACGTTTCCAAAAGGCCTTTCTCTCATAGACTGGTGCTATTGAGCTTCCCCCCGCATGACATCAGGCTCTCTCTTATAGCCCCGCTTTACGCTGCTGCTCTCAAATAATGAAAGCTGCCAATTAATGACTAATCAACATGTGCAACAAGCACATCCAGTGAGGAGTGACTACCATCTAATCTGCTGATTAAAACAGAAGACAGAGATGCTCTGTTCCACTCTCTCTCCCGTCTTTCAGTGTTGCATCGCTGCAGAAACAACAGCCAGCCCACACACACAAGCACACATCCTCATCTGAGAATAATAGTAGGAATTATCTGCAATTTAAATTTTAGAGTTACACTTAATGCAAAAAGTTTTGATCAGTCGTCATTGTTCTGTTAAAACAGAAAGTGTCTTGTGTCAGCGTTTTTGTCCATTTTGAGTCATATTTCAAGACCTATAGAATATTTTGTACTATGTCTCTAAAAACACTGAATAGCTCAAATGAAAGAAGAGACTCTCTATTTTATCATGAAAAAGACATTTGTTTTTACCTCGTTCGGTTCTTGTTTTATCAGCGGTAGAGTAGAGGCCACTTTCACCAAAAACACCACTTTTTGTCCAGAGGTTTGTTTTTGTTGTCTAATCTTGATCGTCTCCACTTCCTGTTTTGATCTCTGTCGTGTATACCGTCTCTTTATGCTCTGACTACATCTCCCAGAAGCCCCAACATTACTCACAGGCTGCAGGACACCGCGATCTGCAACTCGATGCCAAAAAAACACTTTGATGAATTTTTATGTCAATGGCATTCAAAGAGTTAATGATCTATAGTTATATGAGGACCTCATTCTGTCCTTTTATTCTGTGGTGTAATCTAAAGACTTGACTGTTTTCATGCTCAAGATGATTTGTCAGTTGTATAAAAATGCATGCATGTTAATGGTTTCCTATTGGGCTAAAAGCTGGTGGGAAGCTCTGGCCCACAGCAGCACAATACACCCACACCACTCCCCATCCCACAACGGTACATTTCTATAAGTCGCCTCGCTGTAGGAAGTTATGATAACTCACAGCGTTGGGCTTAATATCCTCTTGTAAGGCGTCTGGCCAGTTTAAACATATACAGTACAGCTTGACCTCCTCTCTCTAGGGGTTGGGTTCCGGTCAGTACATTCACTTCAATGGGCTCTCCAGACACAAAGTTGGATCTGTGCCATTTCTTGAATTAAGACGCTGTTTATGTTCTGGACTGGAGCGGTGCAGGATGAGGGTAGGGGTTGGACGGGGGTGAGAGGGAGGCGGCGGTTGCCTTACAGCGGGATCCAGGAGGATGGGAGGCTTGGGTGAGTTCAGCGGGTGGACACCGTAGAGAGGGGAGGTGACCGGTGCAAAAACGTCTATTAAAGCAGCTTTAAATGTGTGTTCAAGACAAGGAACGGAGGTGTGTTTTGCTCTGTTCCATCACCCCGGCTATCCTGTATCATCCTTCACGACTCATTTCACCTGTGATCAGTCTGCTGAGATCATAGGCTGCGGGTGTGTGTCTGAAAATGTATCAGATTTATAGCTAGAGTTGCACAGGGTCATATAAGCACCAGCTGTCAGCTACACAGCCATCTGCCTAATTGAGATACATTCACCTCAACCCCAGTTTGCTCTTTCTCAAGTAGCACTAGTCCTCATGTTATTTCAGATTAAGAAGTGTGACATATGCCAGGATTATCCAGGTTTTATGAGCATTTTTTGGGACATGTATACACAAACGCAGCAGCCATGGAGTGTGTTTATTTTTTTGCATAGTCAGCATCATAAGCACAGGATGAAATTTCATTTATGAAATTATGAGAGCCTTTGTTTATGCACCATTCACATAGCCATTCACATAGTTCGACGTCAAAGTGTTTTTTCGGTCTCCCGCAGCCTGTGAGTAATTTTGGGGTTTCTGGGAAATGTAGTCGGAGCATAAAGAGACGGTATACGCCACAGAGATCAAAGCAGGAAGTGGAGGACAGATTCAGGACAAAAAGTGGCATTTAGGGTGGGAGTGTCCTATACTCTATCTCTGATAAAACAAGAATGGAAGAAGATAAAAACAAACATTTTTTTTCATAATAAAATAGAGAGTCTCTTCTTTCATTTGAGCTATTCAGTGTTTTCAGAGTCATAGTACAAAATATTCTGTGGGTCATGAAAAATGACCCAGCACGTTCTGTTTTATAAAACGGCTGGCACTCAAAGAGTTAATCATGTAAGGGAGATGTGACCACATTAAGCTGATGTTCTTACTCTTTACTTTTAATTACTTTCCTCTGGGCTGGACAGATTGATCACAAGTGATCAGGGAGTGATCAGACTCCCTACAGGAGCTGGTGGGATGGTGTATCTAGTGGGAGAAAAACCAGTCCTGTGCAGACCTCCGGCCCAGGGTGTAGGAGATAAAACACTTAGTTCCCTGACACGACCTGACCCCTAGAGGCATAAAAAAGTACCCTATTGACCTTATGATACCTAAGTAGGAAGCTTACAATCAGTCTGTGTTGTGTTTGGGTTATATATGCGCACACACACTCTGCCATATGTTCCTCACTTTTCCGTTAACACCCTCCACCCTGTCCCCGGCTGGCCCACAAATCAAGCCGTTTCTTGAGGTTGGGGTTTCGCTATATTGCATTTTTCACCCTGTGCCCTGTGTGTTCTGTCTGCTTTCCAAAGATGACTGAGCAGAGCTCAACATCCCCGTCTTAAGTTGTGTCCAGTCCAATCAGCTGAAGTCAAGCTGACGGGTATGGACACATTTTGCTATTATATACACATGGAAAAGGGTTGACACAGCTGCACAGCTGAGCTGAACAGATGCTGCCATTGAGCACTGTGTGTGTAGGGGGTGATGCAGGTGTGAAAGAAGTTCAATTATTTCCAAATGTAAAAAAAGGCTGTTTGCGAGGTTATTTTGTTATGTACTATGTTAATAAAAAAAATCTATTTTTGTCAAAAGACCCATACTGGAGATGCATGACACCAGCATCCATATCAGCGAGAGTATTAAATGTGTCTGCAAGTCATACCCTGCAGTCATACTTACATATGGAAGTATATCTGATTTTGACTTTGAATTTCTAAAGGTATTTTTTTAGCATCAAAATCAGACTTTCAGAACCATAAAATTTCTAGCATGCATTTTTATTCTTGGCATTTTTTTTCTTTTTGATAAAATAAATTCAGTGTAAAAAAAAATCAATGATTCAAAAGATTAAGTTTTTAAAAATGCAATATGAAGAAGCTGAAATCATTTTTAAAAAAAATTAAACGTAAAAAAAATTTGGCTTAAAAAATTCTGCATCATAAAGATTAACTGCAAAAAATTCAGTGTGAAAAGAGACCTGGTCAACGGGTAACCAAGAAGACACAATCAATCCCTGGATCATACAACATCCAGCAAATCTGGGTTTCTTTTTACACTGAACTTTTTTGCAGGTTAATTATTTGTAGTTGAATATTTTGATGCAGAATTTTTTTCAAGCCAAATTTTTAGATGTTGAATTTCTTTATAATGATTTTTTCAAAAATCTGAATATTTTGAGAAATTGATTTTTTTAACCGAATTACTTTAAAACTGAAAAAAAAATAAGAAAAAAATGTGCGCTAGTAATTCAATGGTTTTGAAATTCAAAGTCTGATTTTGATGCTAAAAAATGAGCTTCAGAAATTCAAAATCATGTGGCAAAGATATAATACTACTGGCAAAGATTACGACTTACAGTAACACAACATGCTGTATATTTGAGTCCCAGTTTGAATTCAAATGTTCCAGCAATGTTGCACAATATAAACACTGCAATCCAGAGTTTCTACTGTTCTAAATAAATGCTATGTAATTGCTTTGGCAGCAACAGAGCTCTTTTTTGTTTTGTGTCTCAATGTCCCACCATAAATAGCCCCCAACTATTTGCATTGTTTTCCAATTAGGAATATGCTATATGGAGCACTGAATGTCTCACAGAAATGACTGGTAGATATACAGACAGTAAACAGACAGACAGGTTGACAGTTAATATCGACAAACCAGACCAACAGGCAGACAGACAGGTTTAAAAACAAACTCCTTAGTTTACACCTCATGTTGGCAGCACAGCTCAAAAGACAGCCGTTTATTTCAGGTTTGGCCTACATTCAGGATGTCAGGTTAAAAGTTTAATATTTCCATTTCCAAGACTTAAAGAAGGTTAAAACCTGATAACCTGTTATTTAATATGGGAGGAAGTTGTGGCCTAAATAAGTGATGGCTCTATTTAAAACCATAATGAGGGATGATATACATGCTGCTGAATGTGTACTCATCATTTGCAAAGAAAGATATTTTTGCAAACGTGTCTGAATGTTTGCTGTTGCTTTGCATCTCTTATCTCTCTGTGGATCAGTACATGTGTGCAGTCACTTTTACCAACATGGTGTTGGTTGCAAACAGACGCACAGACCTGCAGCCTCTGAAGTCCTCTTATTATCCGTCTTTGGTCTGGTGAGCCGGTCAGCCACTGATGCACCGACACGCCAGAGAGGGAAGTGTTTCTACTGTTTCAATTAGGCTTTACTTTAAATAGCCCAGGGTTGTGGTGATCTACAGGCCTCGCATTTGGCTTATCACCTTGGGATGTTAAAGCTGGACCCTTGTGGTATAAGCATGTAGATCAGCACATCAACCCCTAGACTGACGGAGCATGCTGCATTTGTTGGTTGTAGTCACAGAGCTTAGCGGAAATATGGAGGTCAAAGGTTAATATTTAAGTTCGCTTCAAGCATGACTCATCATTTATTCAGTTTCACCTTTTTTCGCTTATTTTTTTTTTTTACTGGTTTGTGTAAACACACTGTTACAGCTGAATAAAAAATGACTTTTGAGTGAAGAAAAGCTCTGACTGAATTTTTGTCTTTGTGTTTATGACTTATTGAAGGGAGATGTCGTATAACATGACATGTTCTGGCTCATTAAGTGCAGATCGTATCTCCGTCACACACCTCTGGAGCATAAATAGTTTTTGAGTGAGCAGCAGAAAGGCTTCGCTAATCCATCACCGTAAACAGTACCCATACGGAAAAGAAGTGGCCACTTTTGCATTCTTTTCAAGGTTATTGCATGTATCATTACTGTCATACACTATTCTGATAAATACCCAAATCATACAAGTTTCATTTTGTTTAAATTTGCTAAGGATCTTATATCCAGATTTTTTATAAGATTTATACATATCTTTTCCGTATGGGTATGGTCACATTTTGTGTGTGTTTTTTTTTTCTTAATCCTGCATTAAAATCATGAGATAAAGCAGTTGGAAGCTGCGCTGAAGGTGTGTTGGGGTGATACTTGCAGCTTTGACAGTGAGGATTAATTTTATGAAGATAAGTTTTGCATATTAATTGGTTTTCATTCAGATTTAGTGTCCTAGTATAAGCCCCAGACAATCAGGTGGGTGCCGGTTAATACCTCAGTGCAGACCTGAGACCTGAGAGTGTCACGCATTTGCTGTGAAGTCCGGGATTTATGATTCATGATAGGCATTACTAAGGCCCTTACGTTTGAAGTCCACAAGCTAACATTCTCCCTCATGCAAGTTTGAGCAAAAGTCTCATTAATTAATCCAGATGTAGTCACCTCACCCCAACACCCACCTTTCTAGCAGAGCGACACTGTCCGGATAATTGCACTGTCAAGGTCAGAGATGGTTAGGTCTCAGTACACTGTTCAAGTGGAAGGAATCAAGTCAGAGGGCTCTGAGAGGGCCTAATCCCTGCACTGGAATGGCTTTGATTGTGTCAGGGAGTAATTAAGCAAAGGTGCCTGTGTGTTCAGTTAGTCTATCAGTCCCTGAGAGTCACTGTGGCACGTATGAGCACTTTGAAACTTTGGGCTGGGAGGTATTTTAATGCTACGTGGAACGCTTGAGCCTTTTCCCATGTTTTATCACGCACAGATAAAGCTGAATTTACACCGGCGTTGATGTTGAAAGGCCATACATTTGACTCAGCGGTGTTTAGTGTTTACTATTTAATCCTCATAAAATGAAAGTGGCAGTTTTGATAAGGATTTAAGGCCTCGGTGAGGCACAGCCATTTCATTTAGCTTCTAATGCAGTGAGTTGAAGTCGCCTGCTGTCCCTCTTGCACAACCTCCTGACTCCTGAACTCTAATAAACATACAGTTCAGCCGCAGCCAGTCAGCCAGTGTGTGGCGCCTAATGAGGAGCTGCTCGGACAGTTTAGGCTGATGTTAATTTGTTTTGTTTTTGTTGTAAACTGTGTGTCTGTAAATAATGTGTAAATGACAAGCTGTTCCTGCATGCCGGCCGACCAGGCCACACACATGGACTCACACAGCAACACACACACACTCATTACAAGCAAGCCTTTTCAACGGCCCAAGTGATGGATGCCAAGCTCTTTGTTTTGGGCGCATTCATAGTTGGGTCATTATTTGCGAGCCCAATTTTGGTAGTTTAAAAAACTTGTTTCATTTTTAGTTCTTTAAAAATAAACCGGAAAGGGAGAACTCCGAGGGACAATTTTATCCATCTCGTCAACTGACACAAGTTTCAGGATAACATTTTGATATAGATGAGATGGAGAACTGCAGAACTTACAGCTTATAACTTATTCAATATGTTAAATTAAAAAAAAAGTGGCAGTTTGCTTTAACATGTCAAGTTAGAATTAAGGACCTGAGGCTTTAATAATCTCCTTACTACAGGAAGTATATGTATAAATGCATTTATGTCCCAAGAGGCAACTTGAGGTAAGTATGACGTCAGAAAACAGGACAAATCCCATCCTGTGAGGGTTTCAGAATGAAAAATATTTATATTTAAATTAATATTTATATTTCCACACAGCAAACGTCATCGTTTTGAAGTTTTGATGTCAGGTTATAGTAGGGATGAGCATTTGTTTTTTTTCCTTTTTTACAATAAGTAATTTAATTTTATGATTCAGTCGGCCACTAAATCAAACGATGAGATAAGGCGCTCCCGTTATGTCGTGTGGTCAGATCACCCGTATCTTACCCAGATACAGCAGTGCTATTTTCTGATTGGCTGACGTGTAGCGGTATGTTATTTTCTGATTGGCTGGAGCATTCCAAGCTCCCGGCGAGCTCTGCGTGCCTACAACAACGTCTTGCCAAACGGACCACCGCACAGCCGCCTAGCTTGGTCGGCGTTACATAATAAATTGTCATGCGTGAGAAATACCAGGTGTGGCAGGTGAGAATGTGAAAGGTTTGAAATGCGTGTGTCACACTCTGAATGCGTGAGACTTGAGAGACATGGGACATGGTGTGTGGAAAAGTTCGCTAGCCCTCAATGCTAATCTGCTAGCTACAAACTGAACAGGAAGTCCGTTCCACCGTTGGAGCCAGCTAGCAGACCAAACGGCAGGAATCACTTGTGGAGTCATTTAATTTTCATTTATTTATTCATTTATTTATTTATTTATTTAACCTTTTTTATGTTTTGCATTTTAAAATCAATATATTGCATCAGAAGTGTTTGTCAGATGGTAGAACAGCTTGAGAGACAGTTTGACTCCATCATGACCCTTTGCTGACATGTTTTAATATGACTTAAAGAGCTGGATCATATTATAAAGTGTGTTAGTTGACTCTACTGGGGGGCTGAGTGGTCCTATCATCGTTCACTGATGAGTCACTCAAAGACTTCAACATAAACAACTCCCTAAACACAAGCAGAGTGTCTGAAAGACCCTGAAAACTCCTAAAAATAGAGCCTTTACACGCCCACGCTCAGCCACACATATGCTACATAAACACCCACCTACACACACATATACACACACTCTAGGGCCACAAGGGCAGCCCGCTCACAACCGCTAATGCAAACACAAGATAATATTAGCTGTCTATAAAATGTCAGGTCATATTTTTAAAATACCGACACGGGGTCACGAACTGCTGCATAAAAGACCGTCATAGTTGCGAAGCCGAGCTGCCCGCCACCAAATATACCACGGGCTCCAACTTAAGACCTGGAGAGGTGCCTGAGGGGTATTTTTGGGTCAGTGTTTACAGGTGTTTATTCAGTGGCAGCGGTGCCAAGAGGTTAATAGGATACCCACTTTAAGAAGTTCAAATAGACTAAAGTCCATGTTGTTGAGTTTGTGGTTATCTTGACCCAAGAATGGCAGGGAGGGAGGCTTCACAGAGCAGAAGAGCACCTTTAAAGTCCCCTGAGGTGCAGCTTGTACTGCAGCTATGTTTATGTACAAAGACATCCATGTATGGTTTGACAGCTGGGTCAGAACGGGAAAAGTATTTGGAAAGTCTGAAACAAGACAAAGCATCTCATTTTCAGTTATCCATTATAGAGACTCTGTCTTCATAGCCAACCTCTGTGTGCCCTGCAAATCAGCTCTGTTATCATCCAACTATAAATCATTATGGTTTATTTTGGCTCCAATCCATGCACTTTAAATGAGTGCTGAATAAATTAAAGGCTAGAGATTCAATTATTTTGCTTGTACTTACAGAATTTATAACTGACCACATCCTTCCTCGTTGCTTGTTGGTGTTGTTTACTGTGGGTCTATGTGGGTTAAGAAGTGATCTGTGCTATATCCGTCTCCTCAGAACCTAGAGTCCATCTTCCTCTCCTTCCTTCCTTCATCCGTCCTCATTTAGACCCTCTTTTCCTTCCCCTTCTTCCATTGTAGTTTTCACTAACCTCCATTTGTCTGCTTTTCTTCCCCTGCAGGTTCTGTTCTGTCCATCTTGTATCCAAACTGATCCAACAGAGCAAATTGTGCAAAAGAGACAAGAAACACAAATCATGGCTGTGGCCGGATGTCCGGATTATTTCCTGCATCATCCAAATTATCAGGTAGGTTTTTTTTTGTTTGTTTTTTTTCGCAGGTTGTAAATCTGTTTTAAGCAGACTGTTTACTGTAACAGATCAACTAGTATGATGTCTGTTTATTCCATAGAAATCCTTGAATTTCTTAAGTAAAAATGTGCGACTGTCCACATGAAATTACTTTGGATCCTGTCACAGTGCCCAAATATTTATCCACAGGGCTTCTGGGAATTTGTTAGCTGGATGAGATTATGAAATGTAAAACCCGACACCTTATTATTTATGTTTTTACCCTGGAAAACTAATAGCAAACCATCCAAGAAGTACTTAAGGTGCCGTTTGCTTCCAGGAACTCCAAGACTAGTGAGGGTGTGGATCCAGGTTACTACGGTCATAGTCCTGACTTTCCCTCCCCCTCGTGATCATGATGCTTTATCAGTTGGTATACACTGGAGAGGGAAATAACTGAATACTCTTTGGTTACAGTTTGCCCCGTTTAGTCTAGTCCTCCTGACCAAAGGGAGCCGGTGAATGGCGGTGATCTGCTCATATCATTCCACCACTGTGAACACATTGAATTCACAAAGAGCTGCAGGCGGACAAACGGAGTGTTGGTACAACAGGGGTACAAAGGCATCTTTTAGCTGATACACCCCCAGGTAGCGGCTGCTCTTTTCACTCTGGTTCTATGGTCGGCCCATTCGACACACACAAACACACCAGGAGCTTTTGTACTCTAGCTGTATTTAGTGTGTTTCCTTGTGCAGTGGAAGTCATATCTCATGTACCTATTTTCAACAGTGTTGAAACTGAATGAAAAATGATTTATGAAAAAAAAACAATCACATACGGGTACTTATGCTCAGTTCTGTGTTATGGTTACCTTCTAATTCTGATCAGAAATCTTTAAAACTCTTCAAACTCAATTTAATCTTAATTTGTTAATTTCGCTGACAGTGTCAGTGTATAAGATTAGAAAGGGAGAAACTCAGTGTTGATTTAAGCTTTACAGGGCTGCCAAACGTTTGTGTTCAGCACCATTAGCCAGATCAGAAGCTGGGCTGTTGTCTGCTCGTCATCTGGGCCGTGGCTTTATCTGTGACCTCTGACCTCACGGGCCAGAGAGTTCAGCCTGCTAGAGCCTCCCAGATCTCCACAGCTAAGAGTGTGTGCATGTGCTTACATGCTTGTATTTGTGGCAGAGTGGAGTCAGGGTTGCTGCTGTGTATATTGTTTCTGCGTCTCTGCCTTATTGCTTCAGCTGCAAAGATTAACCCGCATGTTGTTAAAAGAGCACAATTTTTAACGAGGGGTACATTTAATAAGAGAACAGTTTGAGGAACTCACCCAAGAAAAATAAAACTACAGGGAATAGGTCTTGAGTTCATTCTGCCACAGTAAATACCATATATAGTGTTCAAAAATAGAGCAGTGTAAATATGTGCAGGCTCTTCTTTGCTGTACCTCCCATTCTCTGAAACACACCAAGTTCTTTTCATTTGGATGAATTTAACACAAACAATTAAATGTTTTTTTTTTTATTTGGCAGACATGGACTATTGGATGCTGCTTTAAAAAGTTAATAATTTATCATTGTTTAGTTCTTTGCCGACGGTTCGAACGAGTTTGCACTCACATACGCTCGCTCGCTCGGCCGTTTGCAAAGCATTCAGCTGTAACAGCTGTACCTTGACTTGCTGAATGAGAAAACCCATTCGCTGTGAAATTCCGGGGTTATGGGAGATTTTTGCTGATTAAAAAAAAATGCAGCAGCCATTCAAAACAGATTCAAGTGGAGATAACATTCATACTAAACTCAGATTACATCGACACTTTAATCTAGTTTCTCATGAGCGGGGAATAACTGACGGTATGTGCAAAGGAAGTCAGATCTGATGTGGTTAAAAAAAAGAATTGTTAGAGGCAGGACGATCACTGATTAAATAAGCCTTAATCTAGAAACTAAAGTACCAATAGTACATTTTAAAACAAGGTTATAACACATTAAATCAAAGCTAGGCCTTCATGTGTAGTAAAACTTGAGCAGGTTACACATTAAAATGCTGTATAAGCAGAACTCGAGGACTCTCTCTACGCCAAAAAATAATATTGTCATGTATAAGGGTTCTGTATGTATTAAGCTTCCCCACATCTAAGCTGGATCACTGGATAAACAAGCAGCATATTTTTTTTTTTTGCCATGAGAGAGCCTGAGATAGCCGTATTATTTTACTGGGGCTAAACATTAACAGGCTCTGAGTGGTGTTCCCATAACCTGCCCGTATTCCTAGATATATCAAGATTGAATTTATTTAGCTTGAACTTTTGCGATTTCATTATTCATTTGGATTTCTGAGAAAATCATGTGTCAGTGTGGACATGCTTAGTTTCTCTGTTGACTAAGCTGATGTCACAGCTTTGTCTTATCAGTTTTAGTACATGGAGTTTTATTGAATGTGCGCCATCAGTGTTCCTTTAGTTTTCTAGTTCAGGGTAAAGGACTGACCAAATTATTCCATGGAAGCATAATGTTCCTCTCGCTGTGTATTTAGGAAAAAATATTTCTTAACTCTTTGAGTGCCAGCCGTTTTATAAAACAGAAAGTGCTTTATTCCAGCGTTTTTGCTCATTTTGAGTCATATTTCAAGACCCACAGAATATTTTGTACTATGTCTCTGAAAACACTGAAAAGCTCAAATGAAAGAAGAGACTCTCTATTTCATCATGAAATAAATGTTTGTTTTTACCTTGTTCCATTCTTGTTTTATCAGAGGTAGAGTAGAGGACACTTTCACCAAAAACACTGATCTGATCTCTGTGGTGTAGGCCATCTCTTGAAGCTCGGACTACATTTCCCAGAAGCCCTGAAATTACGCACAGGTTGCGGGAGACTGCGATCGGCAGACTACTGCAGAAAAAAACACTTGGATGGTGAAAACTGTCAATGGCACTGAAGCATCAGATTTTGAATGTCAGAAGCTGTCAGAGTTAATTTATTGCTGTGAAATAGGCAGGAAAACCAGGAAGATGCATGTTTTATTTTTTTATTCATACCATATCCTGCATGCATTTGGTTTTGGCTAGAGACACGTGGCATCACACAGATTTTTTCAAACTTTTCGTATATATCTTGTAATTTTTGTCCTTTTTTGTTTTGATTTTCTTTTTTTAAGCTTGGTTGATGTATTTATAATAAAACAACTATGTTACATCTATATATGTATTTATAAAGGCTCTCTGTAGCACAGGAGCGCAGATGGGATTTTTGACCTGGGTCAGACCAAACTGCTATCAAACGATTTCAACTCATCAAGTTATTTTTTGTGTAATTTGGGCTTTTATCATGGTCATCATTAAAATGTATTATTATTATTATTAACATTGTTATTACTGTCAACTCAATAAGTTATTTTTGTATAATTAGGGCTTTATCATTGGAGACATACTAGACAATGGTCTGATGATGATCAACAGACAATGGATGCTACCAGCTCCTCTTTAGGACCTTGGGGAGTGAGAGTTTGCCTTATGGTGTGTTCACTGTAAGTTGGAACTTGGAGCTCTGGTCATCTTAACCTCAAATTTTAGTGTTCCAGCCTTACAGACGTACAACAAAACATGTAGCTACTGTTTACGTCAGTAGCAGATAGCATGACTTCTATGTCTGGTTGGTGAGATTAATCAATTGATTTTCTGAGTTGGAGATCTGATTACACGGTACTAATTTAAATTCTGACTTGGAGATTGGAAATTCCAACATTTCTGTACAACTTGTACGCACCATGAGTCAAAAACAACACCAGGCTCCCATTGTTGCTGTAGTGCACTATGTCACTATGAATCAGATGGGGACATGTCCGTCCGTCCTTATTGCCACCTGAGAGCATGGTGTAACAGTTTTTCTGCAATATTAAGTCATTATTTCACTAATGATGTGGGTGTTTCTTGGTAAACATTCCTAATCCTAGTGAAGGGACTGAGTGTGATGATAAAGGCATCACCAATAACAGCTAACACATTAATCGGGCGATAATGCTTTAATAGTTTAGAAAGAAAAGATGATAAAAAACATAAATCCACTAATGTTATGCGTATAAATGTCATATCCCAGCACGTCTGTGCTGTGACAGTAGTTCCTACTGCATACACCAACAGATAAACAAAGCAGTAGAGCAGACATTAGCGTGACCTCTTGATCTCATTTTGCTTAATTATGTAAGAAGGGATTTCCACTCGTTGTCTAGTATTCGTGTGTGTTGTAACAGGACTGGCTGCAGTTAGCGCCAGAGTGGTCCGCCAAAAGCGAGTCTTGGGCCCTAGAGTAAGATTTCCTCATCTCAAAAGCTTTCTACGAATATTGAGTTCCAGGTAAAACGAACCCTGATGGAAATTTCATACTATTAAATGGTCTTAGGGATCCTGTCCATTCTCAGCTGATGTCTCTGAGCCAAAAACATCTCAGTAAGCCAAGTATTGATTCATATTCGATCCCTGGTGGTGGCGTTTAACCTCGATCCGACCTCTTCTAAAGGTGTAGCTTTGACATGCGTCTCGGGCTTTACCTTTATTGTTTGAGGCCCGATCTCCAGACCTTTGTGTCTGTCCTGCTTTCAGTGCCTTAACCTTGTCTCTGGCCTTCCGCCGACCCCTTTTAAAAAGCTGAAGCCTCGGCCCCTTGACTCTTAGGTGGAGTTCCTTTCAACTTCATCAAAATGAAAGGGCTCTTATATGCTACTTGTCAAAACTTGCCCTGCCCTCAGTCC
This sequence comes from Synanceia verrucosa, assembly GCA_029721515.1. Classification (NCBI taxonomy): domain Eukaryota; kingdom Metazoa; phylum Chordata; class Actinopteri; order Perciformes; family Synanceiidae; genus Synanceia; species Synanceia verrucosa. The sequence continues at coordinate 22,027,399 of CM056557.1, forward strand.
TGCTTTGACCTCTCTCTAAGAACTTAAGCAACACGTGTGTGTGTGTGTGTGTGTGTGTAAAATAAGTAGTGTGAGAGAGACTAAGAAGTAGAAAAAGAAAGTGCTAAAAGATAAAAGCCAGAGAACATCTTTTGTTTTTTCTCTCCAGCAGACCAAAAAGGAAGAAATATCTGCTTTGTAGTCTTTACAGGCTTCAGTAAACTTAGAACCCAATGCAGAGTTAGGCAATGCCATGGCTGAGAATTATGCTAAATGCTCAGCATTTATAGGATTAAATCCCCCAGTTAACATTCTGTCAATTGTCTATTGAGGCATCAAAGGCTGTCTGGGTTTTGGATTCTTGTTGGTCAGATCCTCAAAAGAGACTAAGGTGTGCTCTAAAGGTCCTTTAATTCTTTCGTGTGTGTGTCTGTTTTACTCCCAGACAGCCGTGCAAAACAGCATTCAGGACCAGTATATGGTGTGAAGGACTCCCTAGGTTTTTGCTCAGTGGAGTTGATCCATGACCCTCCTGTCCTGAACACACACACACACACACACACACAAGCGCTGTGCTGTACCGTCCCACCACCCAAACAGCGTCCCAGTGTGGTTTGGGTGACTGGTTAGGGATCAGTCACAGTCTGGTAGCTGGAGCCCCAGACGCTGTGTGTTGATGATGGGGTTTGCTATGTCATGGGAACAAATGGGGTGATACAGTTCTTATTTCACTATTTTTTTAATTTCAAAAACAGGTTAGTCCCATTACGCTTCAAAATCCCCCTTTTTTCGTTCCGGGCCAAGACGGCTGGAACGCGAGACAATACAATGTGCAAACAATGTGATGCAGTGATTGGATGCGGTTGGGTTAGTTGTTATAGAAGCAGGGTTGGGGGCTGGTGGTGGACACAACCATATGCTGATGTGAAACTTCCAATTATATCTATTTAGACACCAGAGAGGAGCTCTAATGACTTCCTCTTCCCTGAACATAAAGGATAAACATTTTGTAGCCAAATAATGCGTTATATATTTCTAAACTATCCAACCAAGCCTTTATTTTGAAGAATTGGGTGGAAATCTACTTTATTGTCACAGAGAGTCAAATCTCTTCAAACTCATCAATCTAAGTAAAGTTTCTTTTAATGTCACAGGCGCTGTAGGATTTTAATTGGATGTATAATTGAAAGTAGCTGTTATGTATAAAGATTTGGGTTTGTTTTATACTTAAGTTTCGTTTGTGTGTTACCTTATTTTTCTTTTCCAAGTGTAAAGCCTTATGGGAGACTTGTTGTTGCAGTTCTGTAACAGTTGAATATAACTCACACTATCCAAAAAATATATATCTGACTATGGATCTAAAGAATTTCATGATGGGAACCAGGACCATCAGCTAATCAGTGAAACTCTCTGAGGCTGTCAACAAGAAAACTGAAACTGATTTCAAAAAGCATCTATCATAGACTGTAATATCAAAGAATAGAATAAGTCAGTAGGTGTATATATTTACTCCTCTGTCATACATCTTTATAAATATTTTGGCAGTAGCTGAAAATGTGATGGACAGCAAAAGGTCAAACCTGAATCGTATCCTAAACATCTGTCTGGTCCAATTCAACCTGTTTATTTGTTTTATATTTTATAAAGCCTGTAAAAAAATAAACACATAATAATGCTTATAATTATAATAATATTATAAAATTATGATACTGCATGTTTCCAGCCCTCATTAAGGGTTTTGGATCTGTGCCATCTTTTGAAGGCCGGTCTTGTAGATGTTGTGAAATTCAACCAATATTTTGGGCAAATCTTTCTTCCCTTCTGCAAACAACTCTGGGCACTGTTTAATTTTTTTCCCCCCACGTAATGTTCTTGAATTTGTGATCGCTCATTAAGACGCTAAGGTCTACAATTTATGCATATTCTCATAAATATCTCCAAAAATATTCAGAGAGTTGTCTCTATGCTTCAAATAAAGTTGGCTCAGGGTTTGGTTCCTGCAAAGTTCTCCATTCAGTGATGAAATATAATTTTCTTCTTCTCTCTCCTACAGCAGGACAATATAGACCGGTCCTCCAATCACAGACAAGCTGACATCACTGGTCCGAGCTTCCAGCAGTCAGCCAATCGGAGTTCTCCGAACCACCAAGGTTGGTCCACCGCTACCAATAGAAGTGTGTGTGTGTGTGTGTGTGTGTGTGTGTGTGTGCGCGCACTCATGGTTGCACATTAACCATTTCCACTCCACCCCTCATTACAGTAGACTATTTTTTTTGGGTGGGGGGAGAAAGCAGGTTGGCAGTCTTTGCACACCACATCATAAATTAATAATAAAATTATTGTAAAATAAGGGATTAGAACATTATAATGGACGCATATGATGGCAATTCCATGCTCACTTATATGTCATTAGTTTCTGTAGCAATTACGTGTTGATTTGTTATATTGATTTGATAGATCTAGAAAAAAAACTTGATTACTAGAAGCCACTTAGAAAACCCCTTATTATCAACATAACAGAAGATAGAACTTAATTCATCCTGAAGGATGAATAAATACACATATACATATGAAAGCCACATGTCCTCTGAGTGCACTTGGACTCTAAATGTATTGTAGTTGTACAGTTTGATGAGCCTCTGATTATCTTGCAGGTCTTTTAATACGGCGACGTCAATGCTCTCATTACAATGAAATGGATAAAGTTGGACTGAAGCTTTCCAGTCATACTAGATTTTGAGGCCATTTGTAGAATAAAGTGAAAATAACAACTTTATACTGCAAGTATAGACTGTATAAACTTTTTTAATTTCATACATAACAGTAGAGAAATTACCTGCGAATCTGGTTCTATGGTTTCATGCATGTCTGTGCGTACAGTGTGGCGGGCGGCTTGCTGCTCATTATCCTCCTCTGGGCCGGGGTGGGTTGAGGGGGATAATATATATTTGGGTCTCTTCCGCTGTAAACATTTCAGCAGTTCAAAGGGTGATCTGCGTGGACACAGGGTGCCATTATGATTACGCCGTCTATCTAATTGTGCCATATAGGGTTCATCCAAGACAATCGGAGCATGAGATTTAAGCACAATATTGGCTCAGCATGGGAGGTAAGGGCGGGGAGTCTGCGAGGACTCAACCAGTGAATTAGAACGCTTGGCTCCGACATGGGAAATAAATGGAGCAGAAATTACATTGTCATTTTTCAGGATCAGCCGGGATGGAGGGAACTCAGGAGGAACGGAGAGGCAGTCGAATGGAGATGACTTTAACTAAAGAACATTTTTTTTATTTTGCTTACACTGTCTGAATAATAATATTTTGGATGGATACACAGTTTTTTTTTTGTTTTTTTTTTGTTTTTTTTAAACAAGAGATTATGGCAGATGTGTTGGGAGCCTGATTTATGAGCACTGGTACTACAGACCATTTAGATTTTCTGTCATGTTGCACTCTTTTAAGTGAAGTTAAATTTGAGAGGTAACAATTTAGCGACCACTTTTAAGTGCTCTTACCATTTAGCATGTCTCAAAAGCTGTGTTACGTACATATGCTACTCAAAGGCTATCATTTTGAGCAGAGATTTTGAATTTAGCCCCAGTACCTGGTGTTATTAGCGGGGTTATAATCCTTGCTGACGTTAGTAAACCTGTATTCCAGTAAATCCACTCTTTCATTCTTGTAGAGCTATAATAGAGCCACCAGCTTCTCGCTGTGCTTGCTATAAAGCCAGAACAGTCATAAACCTATTAATTGTGGAGGGAACAGTATGGCTTTGTTGGAACATGACCTGCTATTATTTCACATGTGCTGTTGAGCACCTGTTATAGTGGCATTTACAGACCAATATCTGACTAGAAATAGAAGTTGCTTTACGCAATAATATGCAGTCTATAAATGATGTTTTCGATTGAAGTGTTTTACAATGTTTAAATACAGACTTTCTTGACACTTGATGTATGTGGGACGACGCCAGTGACTTCAGCAGTGCAGCTGAATTCAAAGCGGTCATAAAAAGTCACATACAAAATTAGAAAATACTCAGAAAGGAGGTAGGTCTGTCCATATTTTATCCCATCATTCTAAGACTGAATAGCCTAGATTTAATAATCACCAACTGTCAACAAGTTTTCATTATGATGCTTTAATTTCAACAGTTTTTGGCAGGAGGAGATTTAAGTACAACTACTTTAATTGTACAAACAAATTCAACAGTGCTGTGCTTTGAGTAAAACAAGTTTCTACTTTATACAGCTTTATTACAGCAGTCAGTGCCCCTTAAGGGCTAAGAGCGAAAAATATTTTCTGAAAACAGCATCCTGTATGTTTAATATCTTACACCGGTAAAGTAAACCAATAATTCGTATAATTCATAATAATCTCATATGATGAAATCAACTTAAAATGTAAATTAAGTTTCCATAAAAGCAACCATAAGCCAGAAAAAGCGAGTAACATTTGCATACTTCTGATCTCTGCAAGAACATAATTGAAATTAATCACCAGTGAAGTTATGCTTTATCAGACAATATTAGTACATTTAATGTATATAATTTTCCCCCTCTGCAGATATTCATACACTTTTAAAACTCTTAACTAAGCCTTGTTTGCTTTAAACCCACTTTGGCACATCAGGGTGGACCTGGACCTGCAGATTTATCCAATGATATTATTGTCGATCTTTACAGTTTATGGATATTATCCATCAGATTTGAGGATCTATCTGACACTGTAATAATAAAAGGCCACACATGTCATGACATAAAGGTGTTTATGTTTCTTATAAGCTGTGGCTAAGTATGACGTACTCTTTATACCCAAAGAAAGAGCTGCTCTAGTTTGCTCCCTGCTCCAGATCTCCACAGGTTTAAATCCTGTGCATGCGTGCCGGCCTGCATGCTGCCTGTGTCATCGATCTGTCAGCCTGCGCACATACCTTTGTTTACCTGATTGTGACATAGGGGACTGCGATCGTATGACTTGACAATGACGCAACTCTCCCACATCCCTGCGTGAGATTATGGGTTGTGTTTCTTTGTGTACAAGCAGCTCTGGCAATCCCCATCCAGAGGCCAAACTAGGTCAGATTCATGGGGAAACTTAATTTTGTCTCACTAGCTTGAGGGAACATGTCTCACCTCGCAAATGATGATGAGCAGATGATGAAGAAGGTTTTTTTTTTTTTTTTTTTTTGGGAGTTGTTTCAGTTCATAGTGTGTTTTTTCATTATGTTGTCCTTAGATTTTTTTATATATATATTTACAAGGCATTTTTATCACTTATTGCACTGCCCTGTGTTTCAGGTGTCTGTAGCTTGTGCATGGCCTGGTATGAACCTGTATCCTATGGCATATACTGTAGGTCTTCAGCTCTCCAGGCTATCTATAAGTAGCTGCTCCAGCTTACCTGGCTCTATTAATACCTGCAGATTAACCACCTGTGATTCACGGGCACTGCGATACAGCTACCTGACACGTTTTCAGCTAAAGCTCCTCAAAGGGAGCTTTAGCTGAAAACAACAACAGGAGCCACAGGTTAGCAGGCTTGTAAACAGCCTCATCTCTGTATGCAGCACCAGCAGGTTGCATCAGTGCTGTAGACAAAGCTTTGCTGCTGCATACAGAGATGAGGCTGTTTACAAGCCTGCTAACCTGTGGCTCCTGTGGCTCCTGTTGTTGTTGTTGTTGTTGTTGTTGTTGCCGCTGCTGCTGGAACATTTTTTAATGGTGTACTTCCACAGGAAATCTGTGCCAGGCTTGGGGGCTCACTTTGAAACCAGTGCTTTTAAAACTTTACATCAATCAAAGTGCTGTTTTCCAGCGTTAGCTCTCTGTTTGACTTTTAGCTGCTTTAGAGTGGCGTGACCCTCACACCAGCTGTCACCAGAGTACAGTACAGGAGGTCTGACAGCAGGACTGCATGATGACTGTTTAAATATGTTGCTTATTCATTTCCACACTCATGTATTTATTTATTCTGATATCTTTGTTTTGTACCATTGGCTGTGGCTGCTGTTTTTTATGGGCCAAAGAAGATAGAGCTAATATAATATTTGCATCCATCTACTTTTTTCAGAATGAGGTGTTATATTGCATGACTTTTTGTATGTTATAATGCAGGACAGCTGAGAGAATCAAATTAGAAATAGAGAATAGAAGCTGATTATGTTGAAAATCCAGTCTTCACTTATTGGATTACATGATAGTGAATATTATTTTAAATGTAAGATTATGTCTTGTTATCTGTTTTGGGTTCCCTCACATGAACCCCCATATATTTGAGTGTGCCCCGTACAGCTAGAACTTGTCTCCCCCTAGTGGATTAATTATGTCCTGCCGAGCAGAAGGATCCAGAAGGATGTGGATGCAGAGATTTGATGACGAATTCATGAGATTTCTTTTTCATAATGAAGAATTATTAATCATAGGACGAGTCCCCACTGGAGAATGTAATTTAGATAGAGCAAAGTTGTGCACTGAGTTTGTCCAGATGATAAAACTTTCACAGCATGAAGCAATTAGGTAGAGAGAATTGGGCTCACTTCAAACTTAAATGCAACAAGCTCCTGGAGTCAGTTGAAAAATTCTCTTCATGAATTTAAATGGGCCTAGAGGTTTTCACACAGGCTTTGAGGATAGATTTTTTTATTTTTTTTTGCTTTTAAGGACCTTTAAAAGCAGAATGCAGTGCCGATGCCTTCGCTGTGAACCCCGGTTGTAAGAGTTGAACAGTGTTACAGGCAGGTTTGTGCTTGTACCTGTTATCCCTGGAGATTTGGCTCACAGTGAAGCGATGTGAGGAGTCAAGATAGTCTGGCTGACGGAGCGCTCTCGCAGAAATGGTTACCAACATGCATGTGTGCTCACGTTTTGTGCGTGCCAGTATTTTTATTTCCTTTTTTTTTGTATTACGTGGAATTAATGTGGTGCAAAGCGAGGTCAAGGGTTCAAATCCTGGCCGCAATGAAATGATAGAGAAACTGAAATAGAAAGGGAAAGTCCCAACAATATCCAGGGACTTAACTGTTTTTGTGTGTGTGTGTCTCAGCTATTTGAAGCCCAAGCAGCAGGCTTATAGGACTTTCATTTTTCTTTTATTGCGTGTTATTGCATTTTTGGTTTGATTTTCTTCCCAGCTTCAGTGCTCCACACTGTTCTTTGTTCACTTTACCTCGACAGTTTTGAAACCTCCTTCTGTCATCTGCTGCACAGCAGCGTGTTTTGCGCTCCTCATTTGAAGGGGTTTTCCTATCAGTTCCTCTTGATATTCACTCACTGATGTGTTGCTTTTCTATCTGTCTCCTGCAGAGGATGATGTTGATCTAGAGGCCCTGGTGAATGATATGAACTCGTCGCTGGAGAGCCTATACTCCACCTGCAGTGGTCAGCAGACTGAGTCCACCCCACTTCTGCACAATGGACAGACCTCTTCCTCGCACCACCATCATCACCACTTGCAACACAGCCAGTCTCGGCAGGGTCATCACTCGAACGTGTTAAGCCATGTTTCCCCAGAGCCGCCATCCTCCTCCTCGTCTGCAGACTCACCCCAAACCAGCCTTCGACGGTCACAGCCCATGCACATTCTCGCTGTCAGGTAGGTGTCTTTGCGTTATATACAGATAGCCATATTGATATATCTCTTCACCCTCTTAAGCAGCTCATAATTGGAAGGGTTGCATGGCTGGCACCAGACTAGCGTGACATATACCTCTCAATTTGAATGCACAAAAATGTACATAAACTTATATTTGGCTGCAGGACATAGCAGTGAGTTTGGTGAGCGCCCTTTAAAGGGCCACATTGAAATGACCAGCATCACAGAGAGACACAGAAGTGCTACCACATGAATGTTAACAAGACACAAAGAGGGTGTGGACTGGAGGTTTTTAGGTTCAGAGGTTTAAGGGAATGCAGCCGGTGAATCTGACATGAGACAAGACAGATGCATTTGTGATAAGTACAGACAAGAGGAATTGTGGTTATGAAGTGACACAAACGTGCTACTCTGACAGGTGATTTTCAGTTTGCACTTAAGTTTTCATTATTACCTGTCAAATAGGTTCCCACTGTTCCTTAAAAAGTCTTAAATCCAGGTAATTAAGGGCTTAAATGTTCTTAAATTTACCGTACATTTTCTGTAGGTCTTAAATGTTCAGATGGTGTGTTTAATGCCAGTAGTAAAACAGAGTTCAGTGATTTAGTGCGTTATTCTCTTCACAAAATTCACAGCTTTACTCTTGAAAGTTGTGAAATTAAAGTTGTAGAAAAAAGTTAATTGTTAGGCCTTCAATTTATATCATTGTTGCAAGTTGAAGGAGCTGAAAAAACATTTCAGGAAAAAAAATTATGAATTGGTGATGGGATTTTTCGATATCAGCATGGGCCTCAAAAACTCCATCTTGGTAGGGCACGACAATAAATTGACTATTTTCTACTAAAGAAATTATTATGACATTTTTGGGTCTTAAATTATATCTGTTGAGGTCTTAAAGTCTAAAAAAGTATTAAATTTGACTTTTAAAATGGTGCAAGAACCCATAATGAATTAATAAAGATGAGTCCTGGGGTGGGTGTGTCATGTATTGAAGTTGGAAGTCTGCAAAACAACAGCAGGAATATGCAGTTTATAACCATGCACATATACCAGCAGTTCGAAATCAAAACAAAACCTAAATTGTACATGTGCACACACGCAGACACGTGCACTCAAAAGTGGAAAAGTGGGAACAAACTTTAATGTTAACTCCTTCCTGCCTTGCACATGCATAGTCACGCATATATGCAAGTTCTCCACACTATCATTCCTCACCACCCTCTCCATAATCGGCCATAACGTTTCCTCCCCGCTCCCTATCTGTAGCCTTTGAATGACCCTCTCCTTCTTGTCACTTGCCCTTTGTTTCAAACTACACCAGCGGAAGGAGAAAAGGTAAAAAAAAAATCTCATTTATTTTACTGCCAAGTGAAAATGTCTCTCTCAATTTGAAGAGCAGTAACCCACATTCTCCCTAAGGCTGTTATTGTATGCATCAAAAGTGGATATGCTCACTCACACATAATTATAGCTGCATGCACACAAACACAAAGGCAGTCACAGCAGAGCTGGTGTCAGCCCCTATTATTCTCCTTTGGAGTTTATGACAGAAGCAGTGGAAGGATGATCAGGTAATGGAGTATTCTGTCTTATGAGCTCTCTCTTGCGCTCAAACACACACAGACTCTGAAGTTCTTATTATTCAGGCCTGACCTCTGGATAACCCTGTTCTCGGGCTCAGATGGGACGACATCAAACGGCCTGTTCCCTTTTGAACTCACTGGGTTCTAAAGAGAGACAGAGAAAAAGACTAAGAGAGAGAGTCTTCTACAGTGAGTCTCTCAGCTTGCTATCTAGCTAGAATTTCACAAACTGACCTGCCCAATAATAAAAGAAAAAATCCTAAAAAGTTCATGATGAGCTGTCAAATCCTCGTTCCTCTTTCCGACCACAAGCTTCCACTGTACTGTATGTGCCTAATTTAAAAAGTACTTTAAAGCAATGTCTTGATTTAATATTGATGTGTGATTAATATTGTAGAAAATTAGCTGGCACGCTGCGGGGGTCTGTGATTTCCACTTGCTGGGAGACTGTTCATTATGGGGAGATCAGATGGAAACAGACATGAGCCTGGATACTGTACAGCAATGCTTTATTAATTCCATCTCTCTCTTGCACATATTTCACACATGTCAGCGGCTCTGATTTCAAAGCTATCCCATCTCACTTTTCAAGAGGCCGTTCAAGGTCACGACCTTAGACTTCAGTTTTATCTTTCATTATTGATGAGCACACGCTGTTTTGTGTCCATCATCCAGGAGGTTGCAGGAGGAGGAGCAGCAGCTCAGGACATCGTCTCTCCCGGCCATCCCCAATCCTTTCCCCGAGCTCTGCAGCCCAGCCAGCTCCCCTGTCCTCAGTCCTGGCTCGCTACCTCCTGGAGAAACATCCACTGACAAATATGTAAGTCAAACCCCACAAAAACGCACCTTAGTAACTTTCCAGACACTTTTCAGGAATTCAGATTTTTTCCCAGCAAGGCTTCTGTGGGTTTCATATTTTACTACGCATTATAATTTGCTGTGGTTGCACTGGATATAACAGAAAAACAGGATAAGAGACAACAGCTGATTTACATTTATGTTGATAACTGAGACACGTGTGACTCAGCTTAGTTGTTTTGAATGATGCAGTATTTGAATATCGTAAATCAGCTGTATTCAGAGGTCGTGTGTCGGACATAAGCATTTAGGAATGTCTCTGCTCTACATCTGCCTACATGTTTCGCTCATCCGAGGCGTGTTAATTGCTTGCACGTGATGCCACTGTACTGCACAGCGTATGTGTGCACTCAAGAGGGTTTGTGGCTTTGTTTGAGAAGAAAAAGATGAGGTGAAGAGGGACGGAGAAGAGTGTGTTCATTTGTTGACAGCGATTCAGAGACTGGTCTGTCTATTCCTGGAAGCTGGAGTCCCCCCATCGTCACTGTTAATGGTCTTCACATGGGGCCAGCCAATTCTGGTTACAGTAACATACCAGTTTACAGTAATGTGAGGGCGGACTATTTCTCATAAATACTCTGCCTGGCTATGATCCTGGCCCGTTCTGGTCACGGCTGTTATGGTACGAGATCATAGAGAGCAGTTCCAGTCAAGTTGTCTCAAAATGCAGAAGTCTGTGTTTAATATGAGCTCCTCTGCTTTTTCAAACATCAGCTCATAAAATCATGTGATGAACTGATAAACTGCTGATCCGGTAAATGCTAGGGAAGTTGTGGCTTTGAATTACCATAAATGTGTGTGTAAATGGTTAATGTCAGACTCAGTCTTGAAAGGTTGGATTTCATTCTAGTCGTCACGAGTGGAAACATTGTTCCTAGTAGCTGCGGCATAAATTCAGCGCTGCATGGTAAATCTTTGTTCATACAATAAAGAGATTAATGTCTTACTAAGTGGTTATGAGTCTTGCATTGAATTATTAGCTGTGACATAATTTTGGCTCCGTATAAGTAGAGCAGGCGTGTCTGGTAAATATCCAGAAACAATTTTAGTGGACTGGTAGATCTGTTCTGGACAGGAATGTTGTTAGTTTTTCAATTCCATACGGCCTGTTAAAGGGGAACTTCTTTTTTTTTTTTTTTTTTTTTTTTTACAAATTGGACCTTATTTCTGGGATAAAATACTACTCACCATTTCACTTTGGAGTCATTTGGAGTATTTCTGACGAAACTGGATTTGATGATATCCAATCAACAGGAGTGAAGGGGGCACAGAAATGCAGCCAGTAAATGACACAAACGTGACTATTTCTCAAATAACAGACGTTTAATAAGTTGGGCTGCACTATTGGGAAATGGAGTGGGGAATTAAAGGAGGTGCATGGGATTTGGAGATTATTTCTGTGATCATACATTAAGATGCAACATATGTAAAAGTGTGCTTTTTTTGAGCCACTCAAAATGTCTTTGACATTGACCACATCACAGTGATCCTGCTTCCCATTTCCAGACCTTTAAAGAGCAAGAATGAATGGATTTTTGTCTTAGAACCAAAACAGCCTCACAACTAGAAAAGCACTCAGAGAGTGCAGACCTCCACCAAGGCAGCATTCTAAGAGAGAGTATAGCCTACTCCTGCAAGCCCACAATACCTAAGAGTGAATGTGTTGATTTTGACAAAAGGTCAATATTTGACTGATTTCCGAGCTGTGATTTTGTCCTCCATGCACAGTTTTTCGCAATTATCTCAGAAAATATATATATTTGATTTCCTACATGAAGTTATGGTTAAAAACGTATATTTGACCTTGGTGACCTTGACCTTTTTACTGATCTTGATCAAGCTGATTCGGTGACTTCTGGATTCCTATATTAGTTTATATACCAAATTAGGTGACGATTGGCTGAAATTTGTACTCCCTGGAGCGTTCAGAAATATGCAAAATCTCCCAAAATCTCGCTTTCCTTTGACCTTGATGACCTTGAATCGGATCCGATCACCACCAAAAGTTAATCGTTTTTAAGTTAGGCCACTTCTGACCATTTTGTCAAAATCTGTACATAACTTTTTGAGTTATTTTGCAAATAAATAAATAAACAAACCCTGGTGAAAACATAACCTCCTTGGCAGAGGTAAAAATTCCTCATATATCGTTCCCTTGGCATAATTTAAATATAACATTTATTTTTGGTCACACAGACGAGACCTCAATAATATGCACAGTGCTCATCTCATTGTGAGATGTTTGTTTGTGTAACTTAAGATGCTTTTGACCCATTTTTGATGAAGTTTAGTCACAAGAGTAAGAACTCATGTGGTGTATAAAAGACTGTTCAATATGCACTAAAGTCTAAACATGCCTGTAAAGGTAAACCGTTACTAGATATAAGGAAAACACCATTTTTACTGGTTTTGTTTTGCGTGGACCACCAAACTTCTGCAATGAAGAGGCCATGGAAAACTCATACTTGTGTAAACTCCAGTGAGTGTGCATCCATCCATGCGTCTGGATGCATGGGTGTGTTTGCTATCACGTCTGCCTGTTTGTCTTTGTGAGTTCTGTAAACTATTTACAGCATTGGCAGTGTCTGTGCATTGTTGATGGCAATGGAAAGTATGTCTCATTGTGGTCGTTCTTCAGTGGAAATTCAATTTGGCACCTTTCCGTTAAAAAAAGAAGAAAAAAAAGCTGTCTCATCGCACATGTGTGCTTTTGGGGTCCAGATCTGTAGGCATGTGCAAACACATATTCTTCCCTTGAGTGGTTCAGATCTGAGAAGGAGTCTGTTTAGGGTTTGACAAGTGGGATGGTGGGCAGGTAAATCATTGCTCTCAGCCCACTCTCAAAGACCTCTAACCATAATCACTTCAACCACATGTGCTCTGTTTTGTGCCTTTTTTGTCTCTGCTGTCTGGCTCTTTTTGTCAGACTGTGCCTATCTCTTCTTCCTGCCCTCCAAACATTCAGTCTTGTCAGCCAGTCTGCTGGTGAGAAGTTTGTCTGTTTGTTTTACTGAATTTTCCGACCTCCGGGCGCTTTCTGACAGACTCTCATTCCCTCAGTCCCTCTGTTCCTCCTTACCTCACTCCTTGGCCTCTGTGGAGGAAGCATGAAGACACAGTGCTGGGCTGTCAGAAATCTCCGGGCAAGCTGTTTGACACTACCATACGACTCCCAGTGACCTCACTTTCCTCCTCTCTCCTCTCCCTGCTGTCTTTCTTTATTTCCCCACTCTTAGCCCTCCTCTCTCCAGCTTGTCTTCTTAGCTAAGTATTCTTAAAGGGGGAACTCTGCAAAAGAGACTTTCATGTTTTGTAATTTAAAATTAATAGAGATGAGGCGCACTGTTCAAGTGACATAGTTGTTCATACACTGCAAAAAAAAGGGTGTCTAAAAACAAGATTAAAAACACTAAATCTGAGGAAAAAGGGACTCAGAACAGAAATTATCTGTTCATGCAGCAAGATCATTTCTCTTGACAATATTTCTTGAATTAAGATTGATAAATCTAGAAATAAGATGTATTAAGAAGGCTTAAAATAATAATCAGCTTTATTTGTCATATACACAAAATATAATATTTAATCCATCTGTCAGGGAGCAGTGATGCTATGTAAGGAGCCTGGGGAACAACAGGGTTCAATGTCTGGCTCAGGGACACTTAGGTAGCAGAAAGCAGAAGGGGGACTTGAACCCGTGACCATGGGGTTCAGGGACGACTACTCTACCAACTGAGTTACAGCCACCCCTTAAGTTGATTAATCAAAATCTAACTTTTTACAAATCCAAGGTAAGCGAAATAGACTAAATATACACAAAAAATAAGCAGAAAATGCTGGTTTTAAGATGAGATTACTTCAAATTTAACTTTCTAAACACGCAAAATATCCAAAATATACTAAATACCAGCAGAAAATGCTTGCAGTTTTTTGTGTGACTCTTGAATCAAGCTACTTGAGTTTGTTACTGAATCTTAAAACAAGATTTATTTGATGAGACTTTGGGGGAGAGATATAATAATTTCAGAAAAGGTTGTGCTTGATTTAAGATTATAGTGTAAATTTGAACACTTAAGACATTAACTCTAAAAACAAGATAAATTATCTAATATGTCTAAATCTAAGTTTTTCATCTTGGTAAGAACCAAGTAATTTGCAGTGTACTTGCCAGGTTATCCTGCAGGAGTGTGTGCTGTTGTTCTGAAATGTATAGCATCAATAAATTATGCAATGCCAAATCAGGATCAATACATTTGGTTCATTTTGAAGCTGCAGGAGGATTAAGATCATCGAACTGGGAAGCTGCCATCTATGAGCACTGGTATCAGTCCAGTGTGCTATGTGTGAAAGTGTGCACAGATGGGTGCATATCCTTAGAAAAACTGACTTCCTGTGCCTGCTAAGGATTACTACAAACAAAATCTTGGCTTTGTGGAATTCAACAACTCCATACATTCCCCGTAGAGCCACCCAGTGAATAAGCAGGTATTACAACCACGCTACGTTTAAGAAAATACTTGGAGCTCTGCCTGTGTAATCCATGTCGTAATCCAATGGAAAAACCTGTAAGAAGCCTTGAATGCAACGCAGTGAGCTAGTATATCCATTAATTTTCTCAGTCTAGGTTCTTGACAGGCAGTCCTCAGTAGTGCCATAGAGAGTGCTGTTATGTGCTTACTTGGACACTGTGTTCCCATAGCTGCCCCAGTCGTTCTAGTGTGGGAACACTGATTTGATCACAGGCTTGCCAGATTTTGCTGGATTTACTGTACTTGGACTTGATGTCCCGTAGCTCACTGTGCTCCATGGTATGGCAGGATCCCCACGCCCAGTCTCTTCTGCTACACTCTGTGTTTAATTATCTTTCTATTGGTCTGTCTCTATCACTTTGTCTTGGACTATATGCCAATATTTATCTTTCTGTCTGTTTGTCTTCCCCTGTCAACCTTTTGTCTTTTTGTCACCAAACTTTTAGTTCTGCCCACATTCCTGTTGCTCTTGAGTACTGTGCAGCCTGTCCTGTAACAAATTAGCTCACTTGATGAATTCTTATTCACACATGATGAAGTCAGAGGCCTAAAATAGCGCACAGTGCCAGACAAGCAGCGGAGGTTGGGTTGGCACTAATAATGTTAGCAAATGAGCTGTCGGTGCTCAGTGCCAGCATGGTTGTCTACTTGCACAAGTCTGACTAAAATATAATGCTACTGCTTATCACACAGGTTTAAGCAGACTTGTTAGATGTATATCCAGTATTTGTAGCAAATATCTTTAGCGATAGAAGCAACATATAGATGCAGAGTATGCTGAAATATGTACATGCGTTATCTTCATACAAGTAAGTTATGTAAAAAATAATCCATTTAACATAATATAAATCCATGGAATATATTTTAAATGCCCACACACATATGTTTACTTTCATTTCTATATTTTCATTATATTCCCCAGGAGAGATTAATTGTTGTGTCCCTTCCTGTTTCTTCTTACCTGACCTGTATTCTTGGAATCAGCTGATCTGCAGTATCCCTGAAGGGATCATTAACATTTGCTCTAATGATGTGATGCTGATCACTTTTCCTCACCCCTCTCTGTCTCTGCATGACTGTGCCTCCAGTCGAGTTAGCCAGACTTCAAAGCTGTGACTTATTTAAAAAAAAGTACCACAGTATCAAGTGTACTGTACAAGTACAATTTAAATGATGAGCATGTAAAAATCACAAGACCATCAGAATATAGAAGCACTACTTTTAGGCTTGTGTAAGCCTGAAAATCTATTTTATCATTTATAATAAGTTGCACTACCAGCTAACAAGGAAGGTGTGAAGTAATGGGACAGATAACATACTGTCTCCCTTTGCATCTCAGCATCGTACAGGCTGCAGAGAGGACTCAAATATCACTCATGACTTCTGATGTGCTGCAGAATATGAATGTTGCATGCACTCACTCATATAGTCCGCCCCTGCAGCTGAAGGAAAAATGTAAAGTCATGAGTAGCCAAACTTTTGCATGTGAGATTTTTTAAAATTTTTTTTTAACTAAGGTTGTTGAAATTAGCACATTAACACAGATATATGCAGCAAAATGACTCTGAATGACTCAACTCATGTCAGTCAGTTGGTCCCAGTAGAGTTAGCAGCTCAAATGGTCAGTTGATCCAGTAGTAACAGGAAGCAGAAACAACCAGACTAGTTTCTTCTTCTGTGTCTCATGTCATAGGAGGCTACAGAGCCTCTGAGTCTCTGCAGACCTCTAACAGACCAGTTGATGCTCCTCAGTGGTTGGTCCACACCAAGGCACTCTGTCTGTCTATGAGCAACAATTCAGCTTTTTAATTAAAAACATCCAATGTTTGACTGATATCCACTAATAAATTCCATCAATCCCCCTCATTGGCTGCTCTGATGTTCACGTGTTGCTGATCGAGGCTTCCTGAGCAATTTAGGAGATTCAACAGTCACCAGATATCCACTTCTACAGTCTCCAACTGGAGGTGACGCAGCATCATTCAACCCTGATGGCCAAGTATAGTGGAGCACACAGACGCATGTTGGTTGATTGTAGATAAATGATTGTTAAAAAGAGACAAATCATTTAGTTGTTTCAAGTTGTATTGTTGAAACCAGAAGAATAGAATGATCTTTATTGTCTTTATGCCATTGTACAACGAAATCGTAGAGCTTCTCCCTTTTCAGTGTACAAAAATAAAATATAATAATAAGTATATAAATCTCAGAATAATACAAAATAAGTATAAAATTGCCTTATATACAAATATGAATATGAATTGAAGGATAAATACTGAATATATAAATGGGAAATGTACACATGTATTGCACCAGATGTTAGACTATGTGTAGAATAAATAAATTATATTGCACAGGGTGTTTAATAGAACAGCAGCAGTGATAATAAACACGTTAAGTGCCGATATATTCCCTTCTTTCTGAGTCTGTTTGCTCATGCATAATGAAACACGATTAATACAGATTAAAAATGAATGATATTTAATCATGATTAATCGAAATTAATCCACAGCAACCTGATTAATCTGATTCCTCTTCTCTATGTGTGCTTCTGTGTTGTGCAGGAATATGTGAGGAAGTGTTTTTCATTTACACCTGCAGGAGCCTAATTGATATTTTGGCCAAATCAAGCTTTAAATATAACACTGTGATATCATCCTCTTATAAAGTCAACTTATTTACACGCAGTCACAGAGCGACATTAGCATTTAGTTGTTTGTGTGTCCACCTGATTAACGGTAGTTCAGTATTCACTCCCCCTTTAAGCTCTGTACAGTATAAACTGTAGCTTCCAGTCATTCTAGATGCTGAAAAGGAGACCGTTTGAACCAGAAACACCCTGTGTATAAATGATGGTCATCAATCCATCCCTCCTCTCCATTCCTTGGCGGCCTCTTCCTCAGTTTTGGAAGTGCTCCGGGGTTAAAAGGGCAGATTTTTCCACTGTAAACGGAAAAGCAGAATGGAATGCTGTCAGTGCCCAAACTGTTGGCCCAGATGTGTGGGAACATCTGTGGTGCACGAATATGTGTCTTTAAAAGTGAGGCTCATGACGATGCTGAGTTTGGTGTGTTGTCTGAGTTTCAGTCTGACGTATGTGTGGTTGTCTTAACTCTTTGAGTGCCATCGATGTAATAATACATCAAAGTGTTTTTGTCAGCAGTGGGTCGACAATTACAGTCTCCTGCAGCCTGTGAGTAATTGTGGGGCTTCTGGGAGATGTAGTTGAAGCATAAAGAGACGGTATACGCCATGGAGGTCAAAGCAGGAAGTGGAGACGATCGTGATTAGAGAGCAAAACGGACGGATTCTGGAGAAAAAGTGGCGTTTACTGGCCTCTACTCTACCTCTGATAAAACAAGAATGGAACAAGGTTTTTTTTTCATGATGAAATAGAGAGTCTCTTCTTTCATTTGAGCTATTCAGTGTTTTCAGAGACATAGTACAAAATATTCTGTAGGTCTTGAAATATGGCTCAAAATGGGCAAAAAAAACGCTGGCACAAGGCATTTTCGTCGGCTGGCACTCAAAGAGTTAACATGCAGAGGAGTGTGTGTGTGCGTGCGTGTGTGCGTGCGTGCGTGCGTGACGCAGCGCCAGAAATCCACTCAGTCTTCCAAGTCGGCTTGGTTTACATGCATCTTTAAAGTGAAATAAGGGGGAGACACACACACAGACACTTGTCGTATTGCGCAATCACCAGCTCGTCATGCTTATATGTTTGTGGCATGTGCACGCATGTGAATATAAATAGTGTGCTCCCACTGAATGTTTTATTGAGCTTGTGCGTGCATGCAGCCATGTGTGTTTATGTCGATGCACGCCTGCCTGCTGGCCTCATTATCCCTAACATTACATCTAGTCTCTGAGCCCGAGGCAGACACACACGACACACAAACACACACTCTTGCATGTTATTTGACACTCTTTGTGGCAGAGGTAAAGAGAGTATGCAGGCAGTACAGTAACCCTTTGTCAGCACACATGGCTCTGCTCTCTTTCTCCAGCAGACACTTTTCATGTCAGCGTGCACTGAGTGACTGAGTGGATTTGCAGCATTTGGTGCTGTGAAATACAAATTATTTGGCAGCAGCTGTTGAACAAATGCTACCTGGAGAAGAGACAGGCAGGTTGTGGTTGAGTCTGGAACATCTCATGTGTCAGGGCCATATTTATCCCCCGCTGCTAAATGGAAAACATGCCTCGACCTGCTACTGCCACACTGCCACACACACATATACATACAAACAGGCACACATGTGGCCTGCTGTTGAATATTAAGTTAAGCTGGCACGTAATGGCTCTTTTTAAAATTGGCACTGGACAAAGCCAGCAGATCGCCATCTCACAGCTTGTGCATCGCTGTTAAGTGAAATCCAGTATGTGCATCACCAAGGGCAGCGCTCATAACATGTACCACGAGCTGTCACAAATACTTAAGTCCCTCCTAAATCAAGACTATGCTCGAGGGACCTGTTTTGTGGTTGACTCTTGGAGAAGTAGCCCACTTATACATAACAGACACAAACTGTTGGTTTAAAATCATCATATTACATGCTAAATTAATTTACACGCTTCCAGTGAAAAAATAGGTCAGTGTCATTGCAACCACTAAACCATCTGCATCTAACTTCCACTGCAGACAGAAAACTGCATGTAAAGAGCAGCACATGACAGCCCTGAGGCAATTTAAAATGCATCTGTGTGTAAAACAAATTCAGGCTGGATTGACAGGCATTGGAAGGTGACTTCAGCTAATATGCTGCAACATAATACAAGCACTAAGGAGGCACAGGAACTCTCATATGACATTAATATACTAGAAAACAAAATAGCAAAGTCTCAATATGATGGCTACTTTCATGAGACAGACTCCTGATCTCAAGCTGCACATTTTGGAGCAGCTTTTCTATGAGCATTGTCATTAAAACTCATAGGAAACCAAGCAGGAGCAGGTAGAGTCTCAATAACGCCAGCCAATCAATACAGGCAGACTGTCAGACAGATACAGTAGACATTAATATACATTAAGTTCCTTTTATCCCTGTGCCAAATGATGTCATCACAGTTCATTTTTAATGATAGATTAATGAGGGAATCCTGTTCACAGCAATATTAAATAGTTCAAAGCACAAGCCTTAAATATTAGAAAATGGTTAATATTTCATTTCCTGAATAAACGTCTTTCCATAGGACCACGTCTGGACCACCCAAGCGCTGGGCACGATGCACCTTTAATGGTCCATCCCTCACTCGGTCCCAGATGGCAGGCAGTGTAAGATTAGAAGCCACAGCTTTCACCCAGCTAATAGGGCAAGGTCCCATTACTCCTGCAGCTAATGGGAACGTCTGATGGTGTTACAGTAGCTCTCCCCTCCATCTCTGTCTCTGTATTTCAGATTGTCAGAGTTGGCTAACTACTCACTCGTTGAATTTAAGGTTTAGGTCTGACAAACTTTGAGTGTGTGTTTTCCATACACACCTATATGTGCATGGATACAGGTGGGTATACGTGTGTGTGTCCATGTGTTTCACAAAGAGAGCAATGTGTTGCTGCCTGTAGGCATTTCATCTGGCCAAAGCAGAACGAAGCTGTTGGACTCATGTAGGTCATGGAGACTGCACCTCTCTCTCTCTCTCTCTCTCTCTCTCTCTCTCTCTCTCTCTCTCGCTCTCTCTCTCTCTCAGAGGAAAGTAGGACAGCTCAGATTTCTGAAGCTGCTGCTGTGAAAGGAGGGAAGAAAGAGGAATAAGCAGGAGAAGAATAGGGTATGAGGATTTGAAAAGCTGCTAAAAATATAAAATACTACTTTGACAGCGTTATAAAAGATTCAACACAAAATATGTACATTAATAAGATGATTATTTTTAGATTGTTTTACTGTATTACTAAATTGGCATGTTCCACAGTTAACAGTTAATCTGCCTAACTGCTATTAGTTTCATAGTTTTTGATATTTGTTGTCTGTCTTAAACATACTTAATACTTCAGGATTAGGACAGTTTAGAGACAAAGAAGCAACCAGACTCAAAGGATTTGTGTCAATTGTAAGAGGGAGAGAGAGAGAGATAGTGACAGACAGAACTGTGACACGGTGATCTTGGCATCTCTAGAGAAAACTCCCCCACTATAGGGAACAGCTTGTACTGAGTTGTGGTACATACTGTCAATCCTCTGAATGGAAAGTGATAGTTTATAGTCGCCTGTGATGCTGGTTGTCCTCTCATGGAGCACATAGGTGTTTCTACTTCTGACCAATGTCTCTTTCTATGTATTCCTTTTACTTTTTTACTTGTAACAGTGATACTATTCAACATCTTTATTACAGTTTCAGGGCCATCCAGTTATAGATTTGCTGCTGCAATGTTTTATCAAAGGTATGAATTGTAAAATCATATAGATTGTCTAAACAGTCCTGAGGCCATCATGCAACAACGCCACTGCTTGTCGTCCAACCAGTGGACCATTTCCAGTATATTGCCACAATCATGCCAATGATTTCACCCTTTGTTAGCCCAATCACAGTCCCCCTATCCTGTCCTTCTGCCCTCCTGCTGTAATTAAACAATGGCTTCAAATCAGCAGTGGTCTCTGAAAGGACATTTGCTGCCCGGGGTTTGCTGGCATTCAGTCCTGTCACACAATTAAGCATCCGCCCCCACTTTTACTCCTGTTGGTAAAATATTTGGCTGCATGCATGGTGTTTCTCAGCAGGTAATCACAGAAAATAAGGGCAAGATTGTTCTGGCATCATTGTAACCCTGTGTTTGTAACCGTTATAATTTAAATAAACAAGGATGTTTCCCCCTTTTCAACATAACAGTAATACTGAATTCAAATGAAACATAAATTTATCAAAAGGATGAAAATACAAACTATAAAACGATGGACACCAGGTCATCAGATGTGTGTTACTTTGATATTAGTTCCAGATCCAGATTTTGTTTTTTTAAATCCTTTGTCTGATCTTAATTTGTGGTACCTGACCTGCTTTTCAAATTAAATTTTACCCAAGTCTTAATACCTTGAGTGGGCGTTAGACTCCATTATTTAGAGACAAAGCAGGCTCTGTAGGATAACTACCTACCCAGTATACAGTGTATGGTTTGATGCATGGCTGCACAGTGGAAGGAATGGCAGTCTGCCACTGTACATGACTTTGTATTGTCAGTGTGCTCTGGGAGTCTTTTCCTCCTACGTTTCTCTCCATACTTCTCTCTCTGTACCATCCCTCCCTACCTCCTTCCTTCCTCTCTCCCTTCCTCCCTCCTTTCTCCCCCCTCCTTCCTAGCCACTAAATCCCTTTCTGCCTTCTTTTGCTTCTCTGAGTCCAGATAGGCCTCTGTGTCTTCGGTCTTAATTTGATGCGGTAATTGGATGACAAGGGACAGTTCACCGTCCCTTCCTCATGACTCAGCAGAGTTTTCTTGGCTAGTGCCTCCCACCACTGCTGACTACAGGCGCTGAGCGGGGACGGACAATTGTCCGAGGCCCATTCAGGTTTCTGTGTCTCCGTCTCATCATCCGGATGTCGGTTTCCAGGAGCGGCCGAGACCACACACAGCACCACATTACAGTCAACTGGGTTAATGGGAATATGGAGCAGGGGTGGGTCTTGTGAGCCAAATCAGCTTATCAATGGCTACAGTTCTTTTTTGGCAACTCCAGTAGGGGTTTTGTAAGATGGAGAAAAAGCAGATAGAGCTAAATGTTAACAGAAGAGGGGTTTGTCTGGGCCAGACTGATGACCTGCTAAAAGCCAGCACCAGTTTCTCTGCAGAAGACAAGTAGATACTTGTGCAGTAAAACTGTGAAGCATTGGCAATCTAACATTGGTTAAAAAAAAAGTATGTATCCCGGATACAATTTTACAGAAGCCCTAAAAAGTCATTATTTAACTTTTTTCAACACTGTTTTCTTGTGATAAGGGCTTATTTTCTCCTGAAAACAAGCTTTGTTTTCTCGTGATAACGACTTAATATTTCTTGTTATCTCGAGAAAACAATCTTCATTTTCTCAAAATAAAAAAAAAATAAAATTGTGGTGGACTAGAAATAAAAACATTGGCTGATCACTTTAGGTTGGTGTAGGTGTCTGCCTTCTGTAAAGTTAGAAAAATGCTGGCAGATTCCAACTTCCTGGATCAATACATCAAATACAGTATGATCCAAAGTTGCAAACAATGCATTTCTGTAATGTTGGTGAGGCACGTGATGAGCTACACCCATATTTTTTTTTATTTTTTTTAGGGACCGTCTACAAAGTGCAACACCAGAACAAAAAAATTTCAATAACATTATGAACTGTAGCATCACCACATTCAGCTCAGACACTTGATGAGGTGAGATGTGTCTGAGCTGAACGTGGTGATTTTAGGGGGAAGAATGGGAAAGTTATTGAATATTACTCCCATAAAAATCAAACCATAAAAATGACATAAAACCACTTTTTTTTCCAAAAATCTGTGTTGTAGTATCACCAGCATGAGGTGAGACGTGTCTGAGCTGAATGAATGAAAACTAATGAAAGTTCGTGAATATTTTTCCTCCAGGTGTTGCACTTTGTAGACGGTCCCTGTGCTGTTTCCGCAGGAGTAATGTTTTCCATGAAGCAGCGGAGACGCATTGTTTAGGGCTTTACCATTTAGGGCTTCCACACAATGATGAATATTTCCATTCAAAAAAAAATCATAACTAATATCTAGTTTTCATTTGCACTTAGTCCCTCAATCTATGTTGCGGTAAATGCTAAAAAATGCCATTAACTTTTATCATAGCTCTTGAAAAATCCACCCCTAATTCGTCATTAAGGGTTAGTTAATGGATCACAGGGTTATCAGAGAATATAGAAAGTGGATCTTTTTTGCTCCAAATATTGTGGCTAATGCTACCAACAAGTGCAGTGTATCATATTTTGAGGGTATAGATGTTTAAGGTTCATTTAAGGGCTGTGGTTAAGGTCAGAGTAGGCCATTTGTACACAGCCTGAAGGCTAAACTCAAGACAAGAAAGTCCCTTTGTGTGTTAATCGGAAAGAATATCCTTCTTGCTTCAATGTTCCAGGAAGAGTCAGCATCAGGACTGAATTTACATATGAATAGTTGATATGACTAGTCTTTTGGGTGTTAACTATGACTAGAATTTTTCCATGATGCTTTGTTTCTGCCATTTATTACACAGCTGTTATCCAATTTGCCTGCCTTTACAGTCTACTTCCCCACATTACCCACATGTAATGGATCCTAATGTGTGCGCAGGCTTGTAAGCCTAATGGCTAATAGTCTTTTAGAGCCGTTATCTGCCACGGTAACCCCTATCTGTTGTAATGTGTACGCAATACCAGTGGAGCTATTTATAGCTCAGCAGCAGAGAATGGATGTGTGTGAGTGGCTGGGTGTGCACTCACAAAAACCATCCTCACACAGCACATGTATATTCCTGTGCAGATACTCAATGCATAAAATGTACAACATGCAGGTGCCTAGAAATGTGTATCTGTGTATCTGTGGTTGTGTGCATGTAAGCGAGGACATCTGGGTGCCTGTGTGTCTGATGGTGTGTGTTGCCTGAAGCTCTCAGTCTCTCCTGGGGGGATTACATCACCAGGCAGTTATCAGACCTGAGTCATCAGAGAGGTGGAGAGGCCCTGCTCCTTTCTGTGCCTCCGTCTAAATGAGGACACTTAAAAAGCATTAGAAGATAAGGAGTTTACTGTCTTTCGGTTTCTGTGCCTTCCTCCTTTTCTTACTTTCTTTCTCACTATTTTCTGCCTTTAAAAAGAACACCAAGATGTAGACTAGGCCGATCGAAAGGTGTCACTCCACTGTCATCGCTGTCTGCTGTCTCATTCCTTCCACTCAAAAGGCAGTCTAATGACATTGCAACTCTGCAAGATAAGATTTCCATGGCTAATGAAGGATCAGCTCGCACCCAAATTAGTGCTCTCAGCTGATCGTATCAGCTGACTTGTTAAAGTCACCACTCAGTTAAAATACGTTGATGAGATGATCTCTGTAATATCACAAGATACTTTTGTGATGATTCATGCTGCTCCAGCAGATGCTTATTCCCACCATCACTGTTTCGCCTGATACATTCCTCTACCAGCCAAGCCCTCTTGTGTTTCCTTTCATCTTCATACAGTGTATTTGGTGGATTATTTTTTTTGCCGAATTACAGCTGAAGCGTGGACAGATTCAGAAAACATGGTTAATTGAATTTCATCAGCATGTTCGATCATTAGTTACGACTGCATTTTTAGTTTCCTGTATTTTTTGAATGGAGTTCTGCTTCATAACCTGCCAGCATGTTTCTGGCAATGCATTTCGGGCAGTTTGTCTGAGTAGCGTTACCATCGCACAAGTTAAAGTATTAATGCCGATTAATCGCACACTAATACATAAGTATACATATATAGACAGATAGATATATACACATATGTACATTATGACCCTGTTCACATTAAAGCAGATTGAAAAGTATAACTCCATATTAAACTATGATATTAAACAGGATTTAGCTTAACGCTGTTTAGGATTATGTGATCCACGGGCAGCCAGTGTGTATTTATATTATTTGTATTTCTTGGCAGTTATTTCCTACTTTCTGCCAATCTTAAATGGCCAATTGTCTAGGTACTTTCCCACCTTTGTTCCTGCTCCAATGTTTTTTTTTTTTCTGGGAGGCCATAATGTGACTGTGCCATGTCCAGACCCCACCCCTGTTTGCTGACTCACTCCATCTAACCAGTAAGAGCTGCTATTCCAGTGACAATATAATAATCCCTCACTGGTTTCCCACACTGAACCCAATGAGTACAGTAAAATACATGACCAAGCTTGAGCTATTACTGCTTCTACAAATTAATCAAACTGTTATATTGACATGATACTAACTATAGCTTTGTCTGTTTGGTGAATAACCTGTCCTCTACAGCTGAACAAACCTTGGAACTTGACTTGGACAAACACTTGACCCCACCTCTAGATTATGATAATCCTGTGGTTATTATGTTGAACAGAAACCTGTCATATCATAGCCAGGCCGCGTCACACTAAGTCTGCTGATTTATTTGCACCAATGGAAAACAAGAGCGTTTCCTGCCTCCTTGTTCTTGTCTGAAAGGACTAAGACATAAACCAGACCTAGACCAGTGGTTTCTCTAGTTGTTTCTCTATCTAGGGGTCCCCAGCAAAACGGTGAATCGTTTAAATTCACTACAATACCATCCACAGTTACAGAATATTGCTATATTATTTTTAGTACCATTTTTTTTTTTATTTATGCACAATATTTTCTATTCTAGTTTGCTTATTTTACTGAATATGTCTTATTTTTATATGTTCTATTTACGCTCTGGTATTAATATTCCTTCTGATACACTTTTTTGTTCTATATGTTGCCATTTTTGAGCAATCTGTCAAAAATAATTTGCAAGTTAAACAGGTTTAATTTGCATCAGTTTACTGGTCCTTGAAAGGACAAAGCTCATGAACGACTATTCTAGACATCAAAACCATGACACAAGGTACGCCTCATCTCAAAAACCTTCTTGCATGTTCGCCTCTTTGTCAAAAATGTTTAGGTTAATGGACCGCTTGATCTACTCGTTATGATCTAAAAACCTGTATTGCAGCATGTGTCATGTGTGCACCCTTCTTGGGGCTTTCCCCTCTGGCTGATTGACTGTGACGTAGGCGAGGGTGTGTGTCTTGTGTCTGTGTGAGCATAGTGGCAGGGAGGGTGTGGGTGGGAGAGACAGCTGTGCAGGCTAGATATGTAGTTAACAGTAGGAAGCATTCATACTACACATTCTGCTGCAGTGTGTCACCAGACAGTCTCTCTCTCTCTCTGTCTATAGCTTCCCACTCTTTCTCTCTCTACTTCTCATACGTGCCTGTGTGCATGTGCAATCATTTACACACACTTTTCTCTCTCTCTACCCCTCCCCCAGCAACAGACTCCCCCCTTTCCAACCCCAAAGTTTCCCACTATAGTAAATTAAGTCATATCTCTATGACTGTGACCACTTTTACCACTATTTCCTCCTTCCTTGTGCTGATTCCTGGATTACCCTTCGCCCAAACGTGTACAAAAAAAAGCAGGGAAAACAAGAAGATGTTGCTTCAAGGACAACATAAAGCTTTTCCCGACTCTCCCAGACGGGGTGTGTCGAGGCTTTTGTCTGCCTGATGGCGTATTAAATATCGGCGCAAAAAGAGGGGTGGGTGGGGAGGGGTGTTTGCTGTGCATGTGCGTGAAAAAGTCTCCAGGTTTTTTTTGTTCTTCGGACAGAAAGAATGTTGGCACGAAGCTCGCCGACAGGAGAGGACGAGAAGGTCGGAGTGCTCGAGTGCTGCTCCAGGTTTGTTTCGTTTCATTTGCTCTGTAATGAGTCTGGTTACTGCAGGAGGCAGAGAGATCTGACTGGGGAGTTCAAAGTTAAGCCACAGGGAGGGAGAGGAAAAGAGGAAAAGAAGCCAGCAAGCCCTCACTTGAAAACTTCTGAACATTTTGGAGACGAGCAAAGCGACAAAGACAAACTTTTTTTTTTCCTTGCTCCTTCCTTTATCCTTTCTTCCACTTCCTGCTCCACCTCCTCCTCACTTGCCCCCACACCCTTCTCAAATGAACCCTCTCGCTCGGAGCTCTGCAATGAAACTGAAGCAGCGAGCGTTCGCAAGAGGTCTGAAAAAAGTTGGCTGTGTGTGTGTGTGTGTGTGTGTGTGTGTGTGTGTGTGTGTGTGTGTGTGCGTGTGTGTGTGTGTGTGCGTGCACTCCTGAGTCTGTGTGGGAATGATTACATCAGCCTGCTGCAGCCTTATGATTGGTTGGTGAGTGTGTGGTTTGATTCAGTGTGCCTCGGAGCCCGTGGCTGAGGCTGTAACCCTTTGTGAGGGGGAGAGAGAGAGAGAGAGAGAGAGAGAGAGAGAGAGGAAGGGAAAGAAAGATAGTTGTCAGACTCAGCCGGCACTGGAAGCACTGTACTGTACCTGCCGCCATCCGATCACTGACTGTCTCTATGTCTCTGTCCTGTGATCTGTACAGACAGCGGCTTTAGGTCACACAGACGTGTTTTTTTTTTTTAAAGACAGAACCGACTGCCTAGATAAGACTGAAGGACTAGTCTGCAGGCTGTGACAGGTAGCACTACTGCAACTGTCAACTGTCGACATTCACGTTTGTATCTTTGTTTCTGGGGGAGGAAGGGTGACATATCAGCGAGGTTTTCTGTTTTAGTGACTGACTGTCTAAGTGTGTGTGTATGTGTGTGTGGGGAGCCGGGCTGACTCCAAAAATGCCTTCGTGTTCCCCGGACTGCTGCCTATTGCGGGCCGTGGAGGTAAGACCGCTCTCTCTCTCTCTCTTTCTGTCTCTTATCTCTCTCTGTCTCTCTTCGCCTCCTTCTCTTTTTGCATGTTAAGACCGTTTCTCTTTGAAGTGCTGCTATGATTAACCAGAGGCAAGACATGGAACGTGTAAATACCTTAAAGGCTGAAGACGATTTATCTTTTTCGAGATGTGAGCAGAGCAGTTTTAAAAAAAAAAAAAAAAAAGAGTCAAATACGTCAGCAGCTGTGAATGATCGAGGCTCCCTTGCCTTTTCCTCTTCAACATATCGGACAGACAGAGCGCATCAGGCCCGGTTTGTCCGAGGTGTAGATTTGGTGGACGTAGATTTACAATCATAGATATCACCTGGATTAGCTGGGAAATCTTACCTACAGTATATGCTATTATACGAGAATATAAGGATGTAAACTGATGTCTGTACACAGATGAGATCTCTGATGCACTGTTGCTTTTCAGTTTTTACATTATACTGGACAGAGAAGTAGAGTGTGAGTATGTGCTTGAGTCAGTATTATTAATAGAAACAGAATGAAAACAGACGTCGGATTATTACTGCCCAAATTATATTATTGTCATTATTATTATTGTAATTACTATATTAAAGAAAAAAAAACAACTTAAGTCCATGAAATCAAGCTCCAAGCATATACAGTTGTCACGTCTTATCCTGGATATGCCTGCATTTTCTTGATAAGCTATAACTGGAAGCACCACATGTACTTCCTCTGAAGGTACAGTATCCATTTGGCGCAGACATTTATATAGACGTCGTCGTGAGAGTAGATGCTCGTTAAACACACACTGCAGTATATTTGCTTCTATATTACACCAACATGTTGCTGTAAGAAATGCTCGTCTGTGATTTCTAACACCGCAATTGCTATATAGTTTAGGATGTCTGTTCTTTTCTATTGTGTGCTATAATTACAGACTGGTCTATGCTATAGCATGGAGCACTATATGATAAATGGTAGTGTTTGATGAAAATTGCAGGCTTCACCCTCCTATTAGGCTGCATTTTCAAAAAATGGTTTGTGTTAAATGACTTTATCACAACTTTGTGTTACCATAAAAAATATTCTAAATTTAAATTTATCCTTCACAGCTGGAAAAGTCTGTCAATCTTTTGCTTCACTTTATCATATCAAGGACACCCTTTTTGAAATGATCTCTGTTCATTATACATGACCTCCGATGTGTTCTTCCCTCATAGATTGTGAAGATCTTCAGTGAAGACGGCATGGGTAAAGTCGTGGAGATCCCAGCCGATATGACAGCCAAGGACCTATGCCAGCTCCTGGTTTATAAAAGCCATTGTGTGGACGACAACAGTTGGGCACTTGTTGAGCACCACCCGCTACTAGGGCTAGGTAAGGACTTGACGCACTGTTCGCATACATGCAAAAACTCAAATACAGACACGACACTCACACCGAGAAACTCGTGGATTTTTTTTGGGTGGGCTGAAACGTGCAGTAAAATCACTGACACACACAGGTGCATTCATGAACATGCAGGCGTGCATGCCCGCATACTGAGGAAGACTGACAGATCAGGCACATATTCTCACGCAGGCATGTATTCAAGCATGAGTGCATGCGCATACTGTACAGCATACACACGCAGTGAGCCATAATGTCCAACGATCTAATCAAGTGCAACACAGTGGCTGTGCAAGAGGCTGCTTTAGCAGCACAGTGTTATGCAGATGAAGCGGGGAAACCTTATCTGGTGAAAAACTGAGACAGACGTGGAGCACGCACACTGAGCTGCTTGTCACTGACAAATATGTAGGGTGAACGTATTGATCCGCTTGTGTGCGAACAGAAAGTGATGGAAATAGCCAATGGATTGCACATGAGGTCAGAGTTGCTTTAGCACTGACAGATCAACGATTTTCTGACTAAGTAGTGAAGAAACGATTGAAAAGCACTTACAGGAGTTGAGTTGAATGTATTTGTGGAGCAGTGCAGGAGCTCAGGGTTTCCTAAAGTTATTGCATGCAAGTGGAAAGCAGAAGTCTTTCCAAGGGGCCCTTATTAAAGTTTACTGATACTCTGGGACCTCTCTGTGAACCAGCAGAAACTCTCCTTGGTCCCCACTCAAATATTAATCAAACACAGCAATTGATAAACATTACAGTAACAAAGCCTACATCCCGAGACTCATTTGCGTATTACAGCATAATTTTATTTGGTGTTGGTGGTTGGGAAAAATGTTTATGGTTTATTTGACAACATTCGCTGATGTTTCTAACTCGGGTAGGCTCATTTAAGGTCATGAGACTTCATCAGTTCTTTTGAGGCTCCAGGTTTAAGAAACATCTTTCCAGGTTTAGACAGGAAACTAGGACAGTTCCACCCCAGATTATTCTGGCTTCTATACTACTTTCAGGAACACTGATATGCTGAAGGTTATATTTCCTTTCCTCCTGATGAGAACCTAAAGGAAGAGAAGGTGATAAATGAAGGTTGTGGATTAGGAGATGTAGCCATGTAACAATGAACACTGTAAAAAAAAGCTTTGCCAATTTGTGCTGCTTTCAGTGACTGTGTAATGTTATTGATCGAGCACTGTAAATGACATAGTAGAGAGGTGATGGAGATGATGGAGGACTTTAATCGTTTTATAAAACAGAAAGTTCCTTGTGCCAGCATTTTTGCCCATTTTGAGTCATCTTTCAAGATCCACAGAATATTTTGTACTGTGACTCTGAAAACACTGAATAGCTCAAATGAAAGAAGAGACTCTCTAGTTCATCATGAAAAAAAATTTTGTTTTTACCTTGTTCCATTCTTGTTTTATCAGAGGTAGAGGCCTCTTTCACCAAAATCACCACTTTTTGTCCAGAATCCGTCCATTTTGCTCTCTAATTATGATCATCTCCATTTCCTGCTTTGATCTTTGTGACGTATGCCGTCTCGTTATGTCCTGACTACATCTCCCAGAAGCCCCAACATTACTCACAGACTGCGGGAGACTATGACCGAAAAAATTTTGACGTGTAAATACATCGATGGCACTCAAAGAGTTAAAAGGCTATGTTTCAGAGCAAAGGTTCTTGAGACCAGGAGCTGTGACACCACCAACACAACTCTCCTGAAAAATAAAAGTCCTCACTGTGTCCAACACCTCATGTAGTGTAAAAAGGTCAAAATGATGTTGGCAGGGCCTGCTCAGCAATCTGCAGCAATATCCTGGGACCAGTTATTCACAGTTAAGGTGATAATATGTTATACAGTAGATTCTTCATAGATTTAAGAGTAAACATAGCTTGAGGTATTTGAGAAAGTGGAGGGAAGGTTTTGCTGTGGCACGTTTGCTACCATAACACTGATATTCTTTAAACTTCAATGCACTAATAGGAAAAATATGCTTTCTTCCTGATCGATTTCATCTAGTTTTTTTAAAACTTGTTGCTGCATTAAGAGGGAGGAGAGCTCTGCATTTCTGTCGGTGTGATTTTCTGTTAGACTTGGCAGTATAGCAGTAAGTTTAGAAAGCTGCGGTGGGCTGAACGTTAGAAAACGCAGCCTCCCCGTGAGGAGAGGGTGATTATAAAGCACTTACCGAAGACAAGTTGAGCTTGTGCTCCGTGCTCATGTCTGTACAGTTTAACAGATGTGGGAGAGGAGGGGGTGTAGTTTTATATAGAGCAGTGTGCCCAGTAGTGAAACACACTGAGGAGACATGCTATGTGAAAACACTTTAGCTGACAGCCTGTGTCATTATATTATTGGCTGTTATGCTATCATATGTGGGAACTTTTTGAAAATATATTGCATTATTCAAAGTACAGGTACCAACGTGCTAACTTAATATTTCACCATCCATCATCATCTGATTACATTCCTCATGATGCTGCCAACACAGTGCTGCCAAATACAGTTTGGTTGGCTTTAATGTAAGTGACATCAGTTTTGGCTCGGAGCGACTCTATTCTATTATAGCCCTTCCCTTTTTCTGGCACACCTGTGCTGCAGCCGTATTCTTTTCAGGTTTGGAATAATTACTTATCATATTTTATGTTCAGGAAAATGAGATGTGATGAAGCAGCAGCGTGCTGATTGAGCAAATAATGTCAAAAACTGATACAACTTTTTCACTTCCAATTTGATACCGATATTGCAGCCTTGAGTATTGGCCGATACCGATATCTATCCGATTCGATACCAGCACGAATCATACATACTTTTATTATTTATTTTGTAGTATGTAGTATTTTTTTTTTTTTTTTTTTTACCTTGCTCTGTTCTTGTTTTATCAGAGGTAGAGGCCACTTTCACCAAGATCACCACTTTTTGTTCAAAATCCGTCTGTTTTGCTCTCTAATCTCGATCGTCTCCACTTCCTGCTTTGATCTCTGTGGCATATATTAACTCTTTACGTACCGACTGCATCTCCCAGAAGCCCCAAAATTACTCACAGGCTGCGGGAGACCACCATCAGCGACCCACTGCAGAAAAAACACTTTGACGGCGTAACTCGCCAATGGCACTCAAAGAGTTAAAAATAAGAATATTCTATAATTGAATAAAGTAGATAAGAAATAAATTAGAAGACCTTGAAAAATAACCTCAATAAATCCACTTAAAATAATATTTTAAAGTGCTAAATAACCACTAGTTTAACTTAAACATGAGCATATTCCACAATTGAATAGAATAAAGTCTGTAATGGACTGTCTAGAGTAAAGTATGAAATGGACTGCTGGTATTGGAGTGCTGATATCAGAGTTTTTAGATGCAGATCAATATAATCTGATACTCGTTTTTTTGCTTATATCGGACTAATATCAATATCGGATTGGGACATCCCTATCAAAAACCTTCCAAAAATAAGTCACATGGAAACCAGAAATGTGTTTTTAGTATATGTAGATGCGTTAGGTCATTTGTTAGCTGCCTTTTGCACTATGTGAAAACCCGTGTGTACTGTACGTGTGCATGTGTACATACATGTGTGTGCACATGTGCTTGGGTTGTAGACGAGAATAGAAGTTCCAGAGAGACCTGAACAATGGTGTGTTTGAACAGAGAGGCCTATTCCCGTACATCGCTGCCCACTTGCTGGTATGCTGCTCAATGGGATGAAATGGCCCTTTGAGATAAGTAACTGTGACCTCTGCTTGTCACCCTGGAAAGGTTAACAACCATGGGACAGTGAGGGAGTGTTGCCGGGGTGAGTCACTGTCACGAACACGAGTGACTAATCAGACAGGCGACAAGATTAAATTCAAAGGAAAAGAGGAGCGGTGACAGCGTCAGAGAGATTGTGACAGAGGGGATAAAGAGGGAGAACGAGGGGAAACATGATAGATAGATAGATAGAGCTGTGCAGTCAGATTCCTCTCAGGTTCTCCACTTCACATCAAAAACAGATATCAGAGCTAATACTGCTATTGCGAAAGCTGGTTAAGGTAAAGCATTTTAATTAGGTCTGCTGGGGAAAGGAAGGATGTCTTTTATTAAAGAGAGAGAAGTTGTAAGGCTTTTGGAATTGAGTGAGTCATGACCGGTTTCAACATCGCATTCACAGAAGAATATAAATCCCTGGGACCTCTGTCCTCATCGATACGAGCACACTCTTTTACTCACACTGACGGACACAAGCCTTGGTCTGATGATCAGTCACAACTCATTTAATGAGCTGAAGCCTCGACCGGATGGATTTGAGTTTTGAGCATTTAGTACCAAGCAACGCTTTTTTTAAATGTTGAATTTCTTATTGGTTAACTCATTGCATGACAGTCAGAAAGTGCCTTGTGCCAGTGTTTTTGCATAACTTGAGTCAAAGTTCAAGACCCACAGAATATTTTTTACCTTGTTCCATTCTTGTTTTCGCTGGAGGACAGTAGAAGCCACTTTCACCAAAAACACCACTTTGTCCACTTGTCCAGAACCTGTTTGTTTTGCTCTCGATCGTCTCCACTTCCTGCTTTGATCTCTGTGGCGTTTTATCTACCCCCTAATGGGGGGTAGACAAAAAACTATGGTATCCTATTCTATTAATAATATATGCTAATAATAATAATAATAATAAGACTTAATTGTTGTCATTCCTCTCTCTGCTCGTCTCACATCAGAGCGCTGTCTAGAAGACCATGAGCTGGTGGTTCAGGTCCAGGCCTCCATGAACAGCGACAGTAGATTCCTCTTCAGGAAGAACTATGCCAAATATGAATTCTTCAGAAACCCTCTGGTAATTACTTTTTCTTCGACATTTCTTTCAATGTCATGTCGCTGCTGACGTACTCTTTTTGAGATACATTACACCTAATGCACTGTAAATCAGACTTTATAAAAGTAGGACCTTGACGTGTTTAGTGTTTAGAGATTATTTTATATAAAAAGTTAAAGATATATCACTACTGAAAGTATAACAGTATAATACCATATGTTTTCTAGTAATTAGAGCATTCAGTCTTTTGTTTATAGTAATATAGTAATAATAGTTTACTGGTGTTCTTTGCTTACACCAGAGATGAAATGAAAGATGCTCTTTAACAAAATACAGTTTGGTGAAATATGTCAGCTAGCTGTACTAATGAGATTTGTTTGATGTATCTTTTTCTGTCACACTGACCCTGTAATTATCATCACAGTGACGGATGCTCTCTGTCTGTCTCCCTCCATCTCTCTCCACCTTCTCCTTCCATCAGACATTTTTCCCGGAGCACATGGTCGCTTGGTGCCAGGAAACCAATCGTACGATCCCTCCATCCCAGCTCCTTCAGGTACATGCAGACACTCGCTCATTTCTCTTATTCTCTCCTCTTCCTGACACGCACACAGCTTAGTTTACCTCAGAGTCAGCAGCCGCGACATACTGTACAATAAAGCTGACATACCTCACCTCTGACCCTGAGACAGTGTGTCTCGTCAGAGCGTGCAGTAATAACTACCGTTGATCCCCTGTTGACACATGACTGTCTCAGCACACGCACCGCAGGCCCCACACTTGCGATGGATGGAATTAGGCAGTCAGAAATAGAACTTACAGTTCCTCACGTTCCAGTTCCTCTGCTTCACCATCCGCTCGCAGGTCATGCATCGCTTTCACAAAAGATACAAAGAAAAAGACCAGACAAAAAGATTCTTGGGATTTTGAAAAGCTTTGGTTTTAATGGATGGCAGGTTTACATGCAGTCTGGCTTTCTCCTGTATCAAGTAATGGAGCTGCCAGAGACAGAAGCACAAGTGGAATCCATCCCTTCAACCTTGCCACTCACAGAAAGCTTTTAACTCCCATGCTGATCGTATAGACGTTATGCTCTATGTAGAGGAGCCAGTAATAAATGACTGGTGATGCAGTGAGTCTGAGCTGTGTCAGGAATCCCCAGTGTTTGACTTATTCTAAACACAAGATCTTTGCACTCAATTAGAGCGCTGCCCAAACTAACACAACTTCTGACCTGAGCTCAGCCAGGTGTTTGCTGCATTTGCCATTTATACAGGAACCACATGTCAACGCAAAGCTGCAAGGTGTAGAGCCTCAAAATGAAACCATAGTGTGCGCGTAAATGTCGGAAAACGCTCACGCATGAGGCCCATTGTGGGATGTTTCCAAAACACTGGGAAACATGTGCTTCAAATATTGAAGAGTCCTCTGGAACAGTTTAGCTTCCAGCCGCGAGCCACAAATTCCAAATCGCCTCTAATAACTTAACCTGCCACTTCATGGTATTTTTGTGAAACATGGAAACCACAAACTCCAAATACCTCAGACACCCAGAGAGCAATTTAGTATTTAAGGTTTTCCAATAGGAATGCACCTTATGTTGATTCAATGCATGTAATGTATTTGTCTTGGCAGGCACATTGTGTAACACTTTTTGTATTTAAAAGAGAAAATAAAAATGTTTCTACATATACACATGACACAAACATATAAATTCCTGCAGCAATGTCACATTTCTGCTGTAAATATTACATTTCTACTGCAAGTATTACATCTCCTCTGCAAATATGGGTGTTTTTTTATTTATTTTATGTTTTTATTTCTTATTTATGTGTGCCTTTAAGCCAAGAGACTACAAAATTTGGTTATTCGTGCATAACTTGAATCTTCAAGTTATGCACGCACAAGTTATGCACTCTGAAGATTCAAGATCTTGAATCTTGAATCTTCAGTGTCAAGATCCTTCTTCAAGACTACGCCGCTTGATTTCTCAGACCACAGCACAATGGCCGGCTTTATCGTCCGTGGTGTATAAGAATTCAAGCTGCCGCCCATCTCAACCATCAGCTGTCAGTCTTGCAGCGATGCAAGAAGCGCAGACGACACCGTGTTCTTTGACAAAATGCATTCGCCTCCCATCTGTGATGCCTGTACAGATTGGTGTCTGCTACAGCTTTCATTATCGAGCCGTAACGCTGACAGAAAGCTCGTAGACTTCAGACGTGAACCAGCATGGAGACAGACGGCCCTTGACGGAGGACATTATAGAGTGAATAAATCTAAACTTCTGTGTCTTTCTCGCTCACTCACTCAGAACTTCCTAGCAACCAGTAGCTGTCCAGAGATCCAGGGGTATCTGTATGTAAAGGAGGTGGGGAGAAAGTCATGGAAGAAAGTTTATATGTTCCTGCGGCGCTCGGGACTCTACTGTTCGACAAAAGGAACCTCAAAGGTAACAGCAGCTAAAGCTTTGCATCTTCAAGGGACAATATATTTGTTTTATTATGTTTTATTAATGGAATTATTTGTTTTATTTGTTTGTTTTATTTGTTTTATTCCAGTAATTAATTGTCATTAAAGTGTTGCGTACTTAGAATCAGCCTTTTATTGATGATGGTTTCTTTGCATATGTCTGTCGGTTTACCCCCAGGCTGCATCTCTGTGATGTTCTGACTTCTTAATTATTTCCGTCTCTAGGAGCCTAGACATCTACAGTTTCTAGCAGACCTTGAAGACAGCAACATATTCACAGTCAACACATGCAAAAAGCAGCACGGTGCACCCACAGACTACGAGTTCTGCATCAAGGTGAGTCTCAGACGGCAGGAGGGAGATGAAGCTGATTTAAAATGAAATATTGTGACTGTCAACTGTTAATTTACAGCCTAATAAATGTCGAGGGGAGCTGAAGGAGTTGAGGATGCTGTGTGCCGAGGATGAACAGGGCAGGACCTGTTGGATGACTGCCTTCAGGCTCTTCAAGGTAACACCATGACAGAAAACACACCACCCAATTTTTGTTTGTGCATGCTATACTCTTCTGACAGTGTGTCCTTTTCTTTACAGTACGGGATTGTGTTGTACCAGAATTATAAGATTCCAGAGCAAAGAAAAACCTTACTCTCACACTTCTCAGCACCTGTGGTAAGTCAAGTGCTTTATTTGGTTTATTTCAGTTAATGCATTATAAAGCATACACCTCTGAATTGACTTTTTTTTTTAACTCACTGACAGTTGTTTTTGCCCATCTTGAGTCATATTTCAAGACCCACAGAATATTTTGTACTATGACTCTGAAAACACTGAATAGCTCAAATGAAAGAAGAGCCTCTCTATTTCATCATGAAAAAATGTTTTTTCCTTGTTTTATCAGCGGTAGAGGCCACTCCCACCAAAATCACCATTTTTTGTCCAGAATCCGTTTTGCTCTCTAATCTCGATCATCTCCACTTCCTGCTTTGATCTCTGTGGTGTATACTGTCTCTATATGTCCTGACTACAAATCCCAGAAGCCCCAACATTACTCACAGGCTGTGTGAGAGCTCCCTCTTGTGCCTGCTGACGAAAAAACACTTTGACATATCTAGACATCAATGGCACTCAAAGAGTTAATAATGTTAACTACCGTAAGTAATCTGACAAGTTCAAGAGACGGGATGTAATCATGAAAAAGCTCACTTGTGCTTGGCTGTGGTTTTTATTGCACTGCCTTTGTTTACATTGAACCTGGCTGCTCATGTGTTGCTGCCTTTGGAGCCACATTGTGACTACTGTGTGTCTCTGTCGCCCCCTAGCGGAGCGTATCGGAGAACTCCCTGGTGGCAATGGATTTCTCAGGGAGAATAGGCAGGGTGATTGACAACCCTGTTGAAGCTCAGAGTGCTGCCATGGAGGAGGGACATGCATGGAGGGTGAGACCCAGCCTCAGTTTTATAACGCTGTCAGTAATGCTTGGAGCTCTACAGTTGGCACTATTTATTTTGCTCAAATATCCATGATTATTTTCCTTTGGAACCTTTAGTTCTGTTGGTAGTGTTGATTTTTTTTCGGTTATATTCAGACGACAAAAGTTTTTTGTCCATTCACAAAGCTGGTAAATATGAAAAGTGTCAGATTTAATTGAATAGATTTGGACTGTCTTAATGTCAATCCACAGTTTGGAAATACTTTGTGAATATAAAGTTCATTCCACTATAAACAGTAAAGATATTACCAGATCTTCAACTAATCCCTGTTGTTTTGTCTCTATGTGGCGTCTCTCTCAGAAGAGGAGTCAACGAATGAACACATTAGGCTCCCACAGTCCTCTACACCACTCCTCACTAAGCTCAGGTATAAACGCAAAAGACATTTACAAAATTCTGTTGTTTTTTTTCCTCCAGTTTAAATATTATGGACAGCTTGAAAACATTTTTTTTTTTCAATAATTCTGACTGCAGTTATCCATATAGCTCAGTTGTGGTTCCACGGCAGGATAACCAGAGAGGAATCCCATCGCATTATCCACCAGCAGGGACAAGTGGATGGGTAAAGGAGCTAAGACTAATCTTTCACATGCAGTTTTCCTATTTGCTGAATATGAATAGAACACAAATGTAATCCTTTGAATCAAGTCAGCTGAATATCTTTCTCTCATCATCCTTCTTTCTTTCTCTGCACAGGTTGTTTCTGCTGAGAGTCAGTCAGAGTAACCCCAAGGCATTTGTGCTCACATTGTGCCATCACCAGAAAATCAAACATTTCCAGATTCTACCGGTAAATATATATATTTTTTTCCTTTTACTTGTGACATAAACATTAACTCATTGAGTGCCAGCTGTTTTATAATACAGAAAGCGCCTTGTGCCGCGTTTTTGGCCTGCAGAATATTTTGTATTATGACTCTGAAAACACTGAATAGCTCAAATGAGAGAAGAGACATATTATTATATTGATGGCACTCAAAGAGTTGATTGTTGCGTTGATTAAAATGATTAAAAACACTGCTGTACTGTTACAGATCATATTGTTTTATCTGCTCGCTCAATATTTTTCTCTACTGCTGACAGAAAAGCATTGTTTTTGTGAGCTGTCAGTCCTAGAGGGCAAACCCTGAAACGAAAGTGTGAATTTGGTTTTGCTTAAATAAAAAGGCTTGCTCAAATCTAGGAAATCAATCTAAGAAAATATAGTTATAGTTTGCAAAATGTGCAAGAAGTAATGGGTTAAGTGATTTGTTGCTAACAAGCTCAATCATATATAAATAGAGTCGGGTGTTCTTGTTCTTTTTCTCTTGCCATGTGGTGTCCCTGCTCATTTCCACGCTGGCAGTGTGAAGAGGACGGCCAAATCTTCTTCAGCCTTGATGACGGCGCCACCAAATTCACTGACCTGATTCAGCTGGTGGAGTTCTACCAGCTCAACAGAGGAGTGCTGCCTTGTAAACTCAAACACCCGTGCACCGTCGTGGCCTTATGACATCTTCGGATGGACCGACCCCAACACCCCGATCACTTGACCTGACTCTGCCTGAAACAAACTAAACAACCAGACTCTTTCTGTTGGTTGGTCCTTTTTTGTTTTTATCTTTGCAAGAAGCTGGTGAATTGACTGATGTTTTCATTTTATACTGTCGTGAGTCCGCCGGAGACTGCTGATTTGATGGAATCCTTTTGCATGGATGTTTGAGGAGTCGAATGCACAACTTGCTCGTGAGGTTTCTTCGTCGAGAAGAGAGAAGATTAACGAAATGAACACTGCCGTTTGTTGTCAACGCTGTTGCAAAAATCTTCCACAATCTTGCTATACCCATAGTCATCAATAAGCTCGGACACCGTGACCGTCAAGGTTTTATCTCACAGCTCATGTTGACTGCTTTTCCCTCCAACTGGACAATCAGTAGGACAGCTTTCATGCGGACCACTCTGCTCTGTGAGAACAAACTGTAGTCTCATTCAGACTTAATCACACGTCCTCGAAACATAAACTGGAGATGAAGAGTTGATTGTCTCTTAGCTTTGCACTCACTGAACTGGGAGCGGCCTTTGACGGTGAATGACTTCTCTGCTGTCTTAACTGTGAGATGGTGCCACCGCCCTCTAGTGTCATAACCATGCAAGGACATGTCAAAATCCTACATGGACGAGATTTGGAGGTGCCAGAAAGAGTGTCGCTTTTCAGTCATTTTGAAGTTTGGAAACATCAAAACGTTTGTTTGTCAAACTAGCCTGAAGAGAGATGGCTAAGGAAAAATCTGGAACTGTTGAAACAGAGTATTTTTTTTAATAATATGCATTGTCCACCCTCACAGATATGTCTCATCTCTCACCACACAGGGTTTCTTTTTTAAACTATACATCCATTGCAGTTATGTATTGATATCAATAGTCTCGTTCATCTATTTTTAAAGCCCACCTTTTACATTCTGGATGTTTGCATCTCACTTCACTATTCACTTATGCTACAATAAGGTCAGTCTGCACCTGTTATTGCATGCATTTCCCTAAAGCATGGCCCATGTAATGAATAAGCATTAAGGAAACCATTTGTCATTCAGGGTGAAATAACAAGTAATAAAGCCAGAAGAAGTTTGGAACCAGGTAGACAGGTGAAAGTTGAAAAGTGAAACCAGGGAATTATTGAGGGGAAGTTAGTAAGTGCACAAAGTCAGGATGACACCTGCTGAAGACAGTGAAATGAAACAGCAAAGGGAAAGATAACCACTAACATTTCCTTCAGGTGTTTCTCAAGTGACGGTAAATCAAAGTAAGCAAAAACTAGATGACAGTGGATCCTGTTAGGGTCATCAGTTCTTGTTCTGGACCCCCATATGTTTCACTTATTTTCCCACAAATTGTCTCCTTCTGCACCTGTTGGAAGTCAATGAGAGGATGTCAGACATAAATGCTTTGACTCCACACCAATAGTAGACTCTGTGCATTACATTCCATACAATGCTGCCTTGTTCTGTCTGGAAGTACTTTTGAATGATCTGTATCACATGTACGCCTCCTGCCTACTGCACGCCACCTCTTTATGAATTCTGGCAGACTGTCTATGAAACATTACATGTGGGGAAAAATACTTAAAGACTGAAGAGTATTGAAAGAATAGCTGCCACTCCCTCTCTGTTTCTTTAGCCTGCTGTCGGATAAAGTGAAAATACACTGTCAGCAGTGTGGCAGAAAGACTGGAAATTTAAGGACTCTGCAAAAAGTACCGCAGGACCCACTTTAATTATGTGATCCCTTCCTTTGTAGTTACTGAGTTGCCCCCTGGTGCATGATTGGTGTTTTAGATTCATGATAATGAGAGCGTCAGTCCGAAAATAGAAGACGTAAAGCTCTTACTGAGTTTGCCCCAGATGGAGCAAATCCACCACGAGTCAGTAGTTTCCCCAATGTAAGCCAAGGTCAGTCAAAACAAAATGTTTGGATGCATTACCCTTTGATTGTAAACCAAGTCTACAATGGCTACAATGGAACTAAACAGTCATGAAAGGAAGATTTCTACGTGGTCTCTTTGAATAGATAGGGGTACTTTTCTAGCATCTATTGATCAAGTCTGGCAGAATGGAACTTAATGGAAAACACATATAGAGCAAAACATCCATCTCAAATTCTGGGAAGACATGCAGGAGAAAAATGCCCAAAGTCATTGGAAGTATTTCTGATTATAGTCACACTCAGAGTCTGTCACTTGCAGTACATTCGGTTTATAGTCACCCCCCTTTTTTTTTCTTTTTTTTTTTTATTTAGTCCAAGCTCCGTTGGCAGGTCTGGTCAGGCCACCAGCCAGCAGATTATTGGATATTTATTCATAATGCAACATCAAAAGCCATGATTTATTCACCTACAGGTTATCTTAAGACATATTTAACATAGTCACACACCATTGAATCTCTGTGCATGGTCACCATTATTTATGTAAGATGCAATGATTCAATCATTTTTTAAGTATTGTTGCAG
Source organism: Synanceia verrucosa (assembly GCA_029721515.1). Lineage (NCBI taxonomy): Eukaryota > Metazoa > Chordata > Actinopteri > Perciformes > Synanceiidae > Synanceia > Synanceia verrucosa. Next base: position 22,069,419 of record CM056557.1, read on the forward strand.
CAAAATGTATTTATTTATCTGGATGTAACTGATTACTTGAAAGTTTTAGATTTCTTTTTCTCAGCGCTGTTCTGTTTTCTATCGTCATTACCATGAAATGATCGACCCGTGTGATTTATTATTATTACTGTTATTATTACTGTAATGGAATAGCATCTGTTGTTTTGTTTTCTTTTTTGTTTTACTCAAAAATAATTTGGTCATCATCAATACTTGTCATGAAGTGGTGTTTTACTTCAAACTGGCATCCATACTGTTAACATTGTCATTCCAGTAGATGACAGGTGGGATGTTGTGAAATTGATAACAAAAACATACCCGAGTTTCCCAAAGCATTAGTCGCTTATTTTTTTATTTTTACCATTACTCCTAGGTCTATAAATAGATTTATAAAATAATCTTTTGTTTAGAATTCGAGCCTTTTTATGATTTAAAAAAATGTAAAAAAAATATATATATATATTGCGTCACCGTTTTGTGGCGACCTAAACCTACTACTAAAATACATGTTGATTTTATACATAAAGTCACAAATGTTTTGGGGAAACAGGGGTAAGTCAGCCTCAAAGTTCTCATAATTCACTGCTCAAAAACCTTGCCTTGATAAAAGACTTGTAGGAGTTTAGATGTAGAAAAACAGCAGAAGTTACATGTTCTGTTAAATCAGATAAAATCAGTGAAATGCATAACTACAATCCCCCCAACATGCACACAGCATGGAGATAATTTTGTGTACCGTTATGACTACATTAGGTGGGTTACAGCACTGACCTCCTTTCAGCAGAATGAAGAAATTTATTTTAGTGGGTAGGTTTTTATCATTTGCATGAATGTGAATTTTAAGTTTGTGTCGACATTTCAATTACAATTCATTTTGTAGTTGCTGAAAATCATCGTAAGCTATTGACGTCACTGAAATGCTGATGCTATCTGTTCTGAATTCCCTAGTCACTCTTCCTAATATACAGTATATCATTTTTCTGACTGATGTGAATGGAAGCAGATGTCAACATGTGAGGGTCAGGTAGCCTTTAAGGTATTTGCGTAAAAATATCCAATTTCTCTAAATATGAAAGGCAGAAAAAATATTCAATTAGTGAACACGTGAAAAATGAATCAGGGGATTTTGATATCCGTGTTTTTACGCTTAACAGAAATGAATGTAACTGGGTTGCTCAGGGTTGACTTGGAGCGTGTTAAAAACTACTGGTCCATCAGCTCTCAGATGATGATGGATTCATTAATATGCTAGTTTCCTTCAGCTGTAAGAGACTTTTCTGCATCATGTACACCACCAATCTGCTAGTTGTAATTACTTGAAAAATGCCCTTACAGAAAAAAATAGTACTATTTCAAGAGTACAGTTAACAGTGTTCAACATCTATTTTTTTGTTTATGAAAAAGCCTAAAATACTCCCCTGGCTACCAGAGCTGTTTCCAGATTTGTTACCTATTCAGTTCCAGTCAGCACATAGCAACAACAGGTGACCATTTCATTTTAAGCATAATCAATTTACATGCTAAATCTAGTAAATTAGAAGAATATATTTCTCTCAAACAAGTAAATAAAAAAAGCGCAGTGACAGTTTTGGTAGCCAGGTAACATTTAACCACAGATGGTGCCTCTGATGACTTAACTTTCTCTGCACAAACCAGATCTACCATGTGGACCAAATGACAGACGAAGCTACTGTTCACACTCACACACCTTGTCATTTAAACGTGTACTCGATGAATATGGTTAAAACGTCACTCTGAATGATTTTGGCGAAAGGTGATTGAGAATGAATGCTTGTTTTTCCAGTTGCACTTTCGGTTTACTTTTGAAGTTTGTAAGTGAATTGGCCCTGATCCTGCAAAGATGGATTGATCGATCATTGACATCACGACTTGTGCACAATACAAGATACCGTGGCTGTACAAATGAGTAAAGTAAAACTATATCTATATATAAAAATATAAACTATTATGTATTTCAGGGAATGCAAAAAAAATAGAAAACAGCAACTTATCTCTTTTTTTTTAAAGAGAGAGCTACTGTATTCAAAATGTGCTTTGCTTCAATCTGTAAATAGTTGAATGGCTTATAAATCTTAATTGTAACCTTTTCAGGTATTTTTGTACAAATAAGGGACTGATATATTCTGTTTATTGTAATTAGAATAAAACATTAATACATTGATATAAAAAGCTGTTGTTTTTATTGAGAAAAACTTCCTTTGCATCATTTAAATAACTGTCGACGTATTTGAGAAATACTGCCTCAGTGCCTAGTACAACTCCATCCTTTCTGTTTTTTTTGGATAGGACAGTTGATAACTGTGCGTGCAGCATGTAAAAGAGGATAAAAGGCTTTGCACATCCAAGAGAGCTGTAGATGCAAGGGTTAAAATCTGTGGGAGTCCTATGTTCCAGAGGAAGGATGGCTTCACTTAGCTTCACAAAGCATGGTCGAGCAATCATGCAGGAATTCAACACTCTCTGATGTCTGCAGGAGAATTCTCAATGCCAATGAGGACTACAGGATCGGACTCTAGTCTGAGGCATCGGAGCAAACAAAGAAGAAGATGCAGTTCTTGGAGTGGCACTAGAGGGCGACATTGAGAGCAACTGAAGAAAAGTGGAAAGAATTGAGTGTCCCAAGTATGGCTATTATGAGCTCACAGCAGCAATCCATGAAAGTGAGGAAAGTTGTGATGGAGCTGATAACCTACCTACTTAAGTACCTGCCTGAAGAGCTAAGAGATGCACCCAACTCTCCTGAGGAAGAAGGTGCATGAGGCCACCAGAAGTATGTCTGCCTGTGAGCGGTGGAAAAGAGACAGCTAGTGGATGGCAGAATTAAAGACGCTTCTATTCAGCAGGCTGGAAATGAAAAAAGCTGATTTTATCACTGTGAGGAGGATTGCAGAGGAGATACGGACTGCAGAGACACCCGAGGAGAGTGGAGGAGAACCTGTAATGCCAGAAGCACCTGCCGCTGTGAAGGTTATTAAACCAACAGCTCTTCCTATCTTCAGTAGAAATAAAAGAGAATATCACAGATGGAGAAAAGACTGGGAGAGCCTACAAAGTCAAGGCAGCCAACTGGATCAGCTGAGGTTAAGAAAATACAACTCCTAAAAAGTGTTGATGAGAGGATATTAAGGGATCTCAGACTGAGAGTCATGGAAAACAGGTATGGGAATAAGACAACCATCACCCTAGAAATCCTGCAAGAGCTGGAGAACATGCTTCCTGTGAAGAGAAACCAGCCAAGGAGAGTCATCGACTTATGAGACTAATGAGAGGCCCTGGACACAAGGTACAGAGCAGAGAAGACAACTTATCAAACACTGATAACCTGCTGACCTCTTTGGGTTCAGAAACCAGGAGTCCAAGTGTGAGGTGTTAAGAAAACGATCACACAGACGCTCTTTATATTTTTCTCTCTTTTCCCCTTATGCCCAATTTATTTAAAGCAAATGGGATGAAATAATAATCAGTAAACATCAAGATAATAACAATAATGGTGGTATCAAGTATGTGCATCCCCTTGGACACTTTCTCTCCATACAGTTTATATGTATTAACTTTTATATGGAGTGTCTGTAGTTTTTCACTGTTGTTACTTTGTACACATGACGTCTAATGCATGTCTTTCCATCATAAAAGAAGATCCCATGTCCTGTAGAAATTGTAAAGCCCTCTGCCCTGCTCTGCCAACACGAGTCATTCATTGCACTCAGTGAGTAAACCAAGTACTGATGAATAAATAAATAAATCAATAAATAGATGGATGGGATAAATAATAATGATTAATTCCTTTGATATTTAAAACACTGATTTGTTTATTTACATTGGCATTTGAATTTTTGGTTTATTGAATGATGAATTCACCCTCTCACTCCTTCATAAGACTCTTGATTTTTGATTGAATTAAAATAATAACCTGATATTTAAACTGTAACATGATATTCTCTAGGTGTTTGTAAACTTGACATGATTATTTGCATTTAATGAGCAGATATTTATTTTATTGTGTTGATCATTTTGTCTAATCTGATGCTCTATTTAGGGGTGTCAGCCTATCCTGTCCATTGCTGAGGCTAAATAAAGAAAGAGAATGGATGGAGTTGTACCGCATGGATTGTAAGAATGAAACACTGCTGGTTGTATTATATATTTCTACAGAGGGTTACATACAGTAGGCACTATCCACTACTCACATTACTAGTCATCCTCCTGGTTTCCACTAGATGGTGCAATATTAAAACAAGTAAATGTTGGTGCAAGGGAAATCATATTCATGTGAGCGCCCACATTGATCCCACTGAGAGCTGACCCCTGCTCTGGTGTGTCACACCCTTTGGCTTATCAGTCATGCAAAAGCTGTGAGGTTTCCAGGCTTAAAGTTGTGTTGTAGGCAAAGAAAAAGATTAACATCTGAGTATTTTTTTTTACTAAACCTTTAGTACAAACATAATGAAACAAAATTAGTATGCTTGGGTACATGAGGGAAATTAAAATTAGGTTTGTGGGCATTCAAATTTTATGGAATATTGTCCTCCAAGCAATACTGTCCTATCTTCTTCACATTTAGTAGTTTTTATGGTCGTCTTGTGTTATTTTTTTCCTCTACTAGAGTGAGTTTGTTACTTGTAGTGTTACTCATAGTCATAGTTTTGTAGTTTATTGTACAATGTGAATAAAAGATTTGAATTTTGAAACTGTGAGCATTGCGGATCTTGGCTGATTTGCATCTTTAACAGTTTCCTTGCTTGAAGCCTTGAACAAACAGCAGCCATAGCGCATGCAACTCATTAAAAACATATTCCAGAACAACAAATACAGACGTGGGACAACACAAATAACCTTTCAAGGTTATATGAGTCTGTGTAACAAAGACTATTTCAGGACATCCAGACAGGTGTTATCTCCTTTGTTCTCTATTTTTCATCAATGTCAGTCTGTCACTGGTGTTAGTAAAGTATGGATATTAGTATGTTAATGTGCTGTAACAGTATACAGCTACACACTCTCTCAACATACTATCCAACTATCTAAACTACTATATAAAGATCTTGTTATGGGGTGAAAATATTGTACTTTCTGTATTATATATTTTACAACAATACACTTGTCAGTGGGTCTGTGTGTCTCTCACTTAATAATAGAATTGTCCTTGCACATTTAATCATGTTATTGGAAGGTCAATATTGTCACGTTGCAAGATGACCTGACCTGCACAATTAAAAAACAACTGTTCTGTCCTTATAATATTCCAAATCACATAAATATATATTTTAAATTGTGCAGCCTTATTAATAACTCAAATAAGGTCCTGTTAAATGATGATTTTCTGTAATAGATCCTGCACAAAAATACAACCGGATCTAAGAGCATGAACAGCCCTCCACAAGACACATCTTCACTTTTACTTTTGTTTTATTTTGGAAACCACTGATTCATGTATTTGGAAAGATGAAATTATAAAAATAAATAACTGTGGCCAAACCCATTTTGTAAAGCAAAGACAGCAGCATTGTCTATTTACATATACATTCATTACAGTCAAGAAAGTGTCTTTATGTGTGTGTGTGTGTGTGTGTGTGTGTGTGCACTCCATCATTTCTTGCATAGGCTATGAGCCCTGCTCTTATTGGCTGGCCTGGAGGGGTTTGCTGTGGTGGGGGTGGTTAGTGGCAAGATAAAAGGAGCAAATGTCTCTCATCCACCTTATAGACACAAACACAATCACCACGTGTCTGGTTGTCTGTTTGTGGAAGGTAAAGAAGAGGAGAAGAACCCACCATCTGAAGCTCCCGCTTGAAAATGTAAGTGTGCACAATACACACACACATACATGCAAAGATGTCTAATCCTATTTGAGATAAAGCTAAGGATAAGGGCTCTGCTTCCCCACAGGGGAAAGAACACACAGGGTAAAACACTTGTTGAATGAATGACAAGGCACTGATGTTTAAAAAGGGGTGGTGCCCATTATGTTTTTGTTTAATATGAATGAGCACTATGACATTATTTTATAAGAGGATACATTTAAAGGTTTATTTTCTATGTCATAAATGATTTATTGTTGTAGGATTGCAACAAGTTTATTGGTCAATGAATGCCAAGTTCCTGGTTGGCATTTTAACAAACAGGGTCAAAAATGGTACTGGATGATTCCCTCATTCATTAAGTTGTTAATCAGAGTGATCAAGGACATCTTGATATCAGGTTGATGAAACTGCCCTTTGGCACAATGTGTTATGAGTGAACTGGTTTACGGTGGTCTCTATAATTATTCAAATTTTAAACGTGAAAATGCTTTTCGCTGCCAAGCTTTTCTGTTCACGTCAGTCCATAAAATGAAATGAGACTAAGCTATGATCACAGTGGCTTAATGTGTTGGTAAGAAGGTCAAGGGTTCCTACGTACATTTAAATTATGCAAGCTGATAACTGTGTCAAGGAGCAAGGCTTAGGCTCTGGGTGTGTGTCTGTACTGCTGCTTTTGTGAAAATGAACACAACTTTATGTTACTGATGTTGTTTTTGATCAATATTGTGATTATTGTGATACCAACTTGTAAATGTGTGCACAGAGTTGAGAGTAATTACATAAGACACTAAGCAGTATTTTCAAAAATAAACTGAAAATAGCATCATTGCCGCTGCTAATGTTAAGGAAACTGGTCCACTTTTGTTAAATGATTAATAAGACTCTCAAATTTTAGAAAGTGTCATGAGTCTCTCAAATATTTATTTACTAAAAATGCTTTGGAATCATTAGAGGATGGACCAGTACAGAACACAGTAATTTCATCTGGAATCATTTTAATTTTACAGTAAACTGACACAAATATCTTTGGTGTGCTATAAATACATTTCATGTCATAAAAATATGAATAAATATTTTATTGAATGACGCGTTTTAAAATTGAATGGTTCATGCAGTATGGTGTATGATTCAACAATAAACAAAACACTAAAAAGCACTGACAATTCCTCTAGCTCGACATTAACATCTCATCTAGTGAAGCCTTGTTAGGTCCTGTCTAGATTGCCTGTACTGCATAATGTTAAGCAGGTTCAGATTTTGCATGGATACATATCTGCACTTATGAACCTATTTTGTACACACAAATTTTGTGTATCCTCTGTAACCTGTGTGTAAAATTGTCTAAAAAGGTCAACATGTGATTTGCATTATAAGTAAGCTTATTTATAATTGCATTTTCATCCTTAGTAGTGATATGTGGCATGTCATGCTCACTTACCATATGTTTTTTTCCATATTAGAAGCCTTATGACTGACAGACTTTTTAGTCTTTGTGGTGAATTTGTTGACAATATACAGTATATGAAAAATATACTGTATATTTTTCAAAAAGGATTCAAATGACAAGCAGTTTTCCACACATATTGGTATTAAAATTGACTTTCAAAGCATAAACTTGTTTCAAACCCTATAATTCCTTGTTAATCAGTAATATTAACTGGAAGTTCAATTAAGTTGATGGTTTAGCTTTGTATCTTTTAGCTCATATTAACCATTACAGACTAATAAACTCACATTAAGCTCCTTGAGCAAGTTTTAATTTTACAAGCTTTAATTTTAGTCGTTTTTATTTTTTATTCAAAAACAAAAAAAGTCAAAAAGTAGAAGCTACTAAACAGGTGTTACGTAAAAATATGTCCCCCTGTTGAATAGTGTTCCCCATTGCACCCCTCGGTGGTTCAGGTTTATGCTGCCTTCCAGACAACCCAGATAAACAAAAATCACTTTTAAATGACACTCGTAGGAACAATTTATTTTATTTGTGTTACTTTGTTTGTGATGCAAAGTGTAATATACCTCCAACCACTAGGGGTGTGTTCGGCCAATCAGGACGGGACTGGCTACAGGAAATGAGCTGCCTGAAGCCTCAGGTGCGGTTGATTGGGAACGTCATATGTTGTAGGCATCGATTACTTTTATTTTAAGTGACGGACAGATTGTGGACTCTAGTGGTGAATAAATGCTTAATGTACCTAGTGACTTATGTAGACATTTTTTCGTCACATAAGCCGGAACAACAAAACAGACCAAGGGGTGAAACACGGACGGGAAACTCAGCGGCAGTTCAAAATGGCGCCTGGAGGTAAACACACCTTTTGCTGTGCTGCTGACGGATCCAGCCACATCATCGCTGTGTTTGGATAAGTTTCCGTTTCACACGGCCAAGGGCACAGGATTTACCCGGACATGAGCGCTACTGTAGCAAGGAAACATGTAGTTTTTACTGGAGGAGGTGAGCCGATGGAAATTGATTATGGCTAATATTATGTTGACACTTGAACAGTGATCATTAGCCTAGCTAGACTGTTTGAGAACCGCTGGGTTTGACTGGTGTGGGGCTAGTTAGCTACACATAACCACACAGTTAATGTAGCTAAATGCTTTCCACCATTTCTAAATTATACTAGTTGGATAATATACGCATTCTATTTGAAATGTTTTTTTTTTAATATAAATCAAAAGATTTGGATGTGTTTAAATGCTCCTATGTTTTTTTTTCTTTGGGGAACAGATTGGAGTTTAAACCTTTCAAAAATATATTTTTTTAGAAAAAAATTTAGCTGGTGTTTGGAATTATGTGACAAAGTAAACTTGCAGTTTGTTCAAATTTTGCTGAAATCATGGGTGCAATTATCAGCATTTTGTCCTTCTTAAATATTTACATGAAATGTTAAATGCTCAGTCATTATACATATGCTAGTTTGAGCTAACACTTTTTTCAACATGCCTAATTCCATCACAGTATGAGTGAAAATAATCAAAATACTATTTTTTGTACTAGATATATACAGGCATAAAAAAGTTCATATGTAATTTCTTCTTCAAGAAGAAGACAAGATTTCTGTTCAAAAAATGTAAAAATCATGAATGGAGAATATGTTTTAAGAAAGTCAAGAATTAATGTACAGTTTGTATGCAATGCAGTGCAGTAATCTATTTTTCTCAGACAGTTCAGTATTATAAATTAGAAAATTAGTTGCAAAAGAATGATTTAATGCAGGTTGTCAGTATTGATATTTTTTATGGTTTCGTAACACATTATCAAACACACGGTTCTACAATACAGCAGTTACAGTTCTGACTCAGGACCAAATGTACGTCGTGCATGTACAGCAAGTACAGCAAGTACAGCGCGCACTCCAGACCAAAACAAACAATGAGTGACCACCATTAGCAGTTAGCTGGCTTAGCTCAATCATCTGAACATCATAACCCATAAATTCACAATTTGACATATTTTAACAAAATTAATCACAACTACCAACAGTCACAGTACTTAAACTCTGTGCTGATGTGGTGTCACATGTTATGTTGTCAAAGTTAGAAAATTAACAGCTCCAGTCCCTGATGAACTACGTTAGCATTAGTGATGGTTGTGCTCACTAGTATGTAGGCATCGCTAACATTGTAGCATTCCCTCAAATAATGTAACGAAGCACAAGATTGCCAGTCCACCCCTGTTTGCAGTCTGTGACGTTACATCCATGACTGTTGACGCTCAGAAAGTTTGGTGTGGTTCAGGAATTGCAGTGTGAAAGTGGAACTGAACCAAGTGATAAATGCAACAATGTTGCAACTTTCGACCCCCCCCAAAGCACACCGAGTCCGCTTGGTTAGGTGTGAAAGTGACCTCAGTGGTGGCAGTATTTTCATCTGAAAGATCCCTTCCAACTAGTAGGGCTGGGTATCGGTAAAAATTTCCAGATTGATTCGATTCGATATTACAAGATCCCAATTAGATTCAATTCAAGATTCGATCCGATTCAATAGTGATTCAGTCAGGGATATTTCAGTCAAAATAATGCTGTAAACAATACCTGCTCCAGACTGGTTTGTTTGAGCTATTTGGGTGATGTCTTGTCAAATGGTTTGCTGAGATTCGTCGTATTGCCACTATATTTTACCTTCCCGCTGCATTTTTTTTTTTTTGTCCAACTTGTTGTTTTTTTCCAACTTGTTAAATCTGAAATACATCGAAACATCAGCTTTTAAACTCATCGGCGGAGCCTTGAGAGGCGGACTCGCTTCCGCCATGTTTGTTGACTGCTGGCAGTAACTTCTCACGAGATCTTGTTCTTGTTCCGTGGAAAGCAGCACTAAACACTGATCATGTGTGACTAGCAGGGTTGATAATACATGCTAATTCTCCGCACGTCCAATGAAGAAAAAAATACTGAAGTTAAAAGATCGATCTTTGGATTTTATGAATCAATTATGAACAATTTAAAGGGAAATCAATTAAAATCCAATAAATTGATTTTTTTTTTTTAAACCCAGCCCTATCAACTAGGGGTGCAACAATTATTTGACTATCAAAATAATTGTTGGTTGCAGCCCTTCTTTCAAGCACTTAAAATATTAACAGCATAGTGTGTGAGAAATACATTGTTTCTGTGCTGTATTCCAGTGATACCATGGACACAGCAGAGTTCCGGCGCAGAGGGAAGGAGATGGTGGACTATGTGGCCGACTACCTGGAAAACATTGAACAGCGACCGGTCTATCCAGATGTGGAACCAGGGTATCTTCGTTCACTGATCCCCACCGAGGCCCCACTGGAGCCTGATAACTATGATGATGTTATTAAAGATGTGGAGCGGGTCATAATGCCAGGGGTGAGTTCATACTTTTGTTGAGGCACACAGTGGTGTTACATGTAATTCATTTTTTTAAGCTCAATTAAGAAATTGTTGTTAGGAGAGAACTTATCAAGGAAGTCATCCAAAAAGTAGTAAAATCAGTGTTTGCAGTGTTGAGACCATATGTCCAACACACTTCATTAATTTCCTTCAAGCCACAGCCAAAAACTGAGTAGCTGTCAAATTTATCTGCAGATATTTTATTATGTATTTATTGGAAAAAATGAAATTCTCTAATTCCAGTGTCTTGAGTTAGTTTCTTTACTCCTGTATGGCAGCAAAATATCTTTGAGTTGTGGACAAATCAAAACATTTTAGGATGTCCGTTTGGTCTTTGAGAAGACCTGATCATCATTTTCACCTTTTCTGACATATTTTATAGACTCAATAACCAGTCAATTAGTTGAGAAAATAAAAGTAAGTAAGATGAAAGTAAGTGATAAATGCATCCAAAAGCTTAAATCTTTATTTCCCCTCTATATTATATCTGTTTGTCTAAAGCAAAGGTGTTCACAAATTCCTTGGTGTAGGCAGCTTTTTATCCTAGGGATGCATGATATCATATCATCATATTAGGGATGCATTTAGGGTTGTTAAGAAGAAAGTGGTATTACTTTTATGGTAATCTGAAATTGTTTTGCTAGTTCTCTTTGTTTGTAAATTCATTCTGCAAACCTAACACACGTTTGAGAAACTGTTAGACAAAAGTTGTTTTTAATGGGTGTTGGGAACATGCAAATTTTTTTTCGTTTGTTTGCCAATTTTACCTGAAGCTGTTCTGAGCCTCATAAAACACTACAGTATAGTGCAAATGCAGAACATAAACAGCGTTGGACAACGGATGTGCTTAAAAAGTCTGTACACAGTACTGAAAGACCATGTCCTGAGGCTTCAACTGCTATTGTATTGCGTAAACAGTTTCTTTATTTACCAAGAAACAAACAAATAAAAGTGTATATTTTATCTATTTTCCAGGTCACCCACTGGCACAGCCCTCACTTCTTTGCCTACTTTGCAGCTGCTAGCTCTTACCCTGCCATGTTAGCCGACATGCTGTGCGGTGCCATCGGCTGCATTGGATTCACCTGGGTAACAAACACTTTGGTGTCTTTGTCTGAATTTTAGCTCATGTACAGAATATTTGAGAATTTATTTTGAGTGTGTGTTTCCAGGCTGCCAGCCCGGCATGTACAGAGCTGGAGACGGTGATGTTAGATTGGCTGGGGAAGATGCTGAACCTGCCGGAGCAGTTTATAGCCGGAACTCATGGCCACGGAGGTGGTGTCATCCAGGTAATTATCTTTTTTTTTTTTTTTTCTTTTTTTAATTATATAAATGTCTTCTTGCTTAAGTGTTCTCAGAGAGTCAAACCAGTGTCTGCTCACGCTCTGCTGTGTTTTTGAAACATGTCAAACTCCCATTTTATAGGCTTGCATGAACGGTGACTCACAACTGAGTGCTCCTGAAACCATATTTATCCACAATTTGTGTACAATTGATTTGTCATTGTTTTCTCTCCCCAGTTCACACCAGCTGCAAATTGGCAGGAAATTGCCTTTTAATGTGTCATCCACAGGCAGACAGAGATGACAGTGCTGGTGGGATTGTTTCGTGTTGCAAAAGCCTCAGCCTTTATTTAGGGTCCCATTGACAGGCTCACAGCAGCTCATATATATATATATGTGTGTGTGTGTGTGTGTGTGTGTGTGTGTGTGTGTGTGTGGAGCATGAGTGCACTCTGGTGATGGATCATTTCATGCCTCTTCTGTCGTGAACACCTGAGTGTGTGTGCGTGCTCATCTGGGTCATTGTGTTTTTGTTTCTGCTTCATCATTCTCCTTTTTAAGTGTAGCTTACCAGCTCACTATGGCAACGAATGGGGCTCTTCTCACTGCAGCGAGGCTAATGACTGTTGTGACACCACATTGCCAGCCTATTATTATCAACCTTAGAGCAACCAAAGGGGATGGTTTCTAAAAGACCTCAGAGTTCCTTTGCACCCATGTAAGTCTGACCTAGGTGGCAGGAAAATAATTTGCCTATGATTTAAAATAAATGACGAAAGAATAGTGACCCCATGTGACGTTTGTTGTCATTGCTATTTTGGCAGTGAAATCTGCATCAAAATGCATAGTGCCGGCAGTGAATTTACGCATCAGAGATTTAAATCACAAGATATGAGTATTTGCACAAGTAAATACTAAAGACTAAATATCTCAGTATACTTTTCACAAATCTTGAAAAGGTTTAGTAGTTGTAGATGTTTCAAAATCTCTTTTCTTAATGTGAGTCATATTACTGGAAATCACACAATGCTCGGTTCCTTGCTGTAATCACAAGAACAGACATGCAAAGAGCACACTTGCAGAGTTAATGTGCATTGAGTTTTATCTGAAGGAAGACTGAAACGACTCCGCAGACAAACATTTTTACGTTGCGTTTGCTTGTTGCTTGTTTAATGAAAGTACAACTGTTCAGAATCGTAATGAAAGCATGTAAAATAAATCAGATATAAAGTTTAGGGAATGTTGGATTCTGTACCTCATATAAAGTGGTCGCTGCTGGTTCCCACCGCGCTGTTTACTTATGATCGCTTCTTGCTTGTTTTAAGGCAGTTATCCATCTCTTTTTGTTCAGAATCCTATAAAATGCTCTTCCCTTCGCTCGTCCTCAGCTGTTCTAGCATCCTGGGGCACAACATCTATCCACCATATCTCCAAGAAACGTTTATAGGCGTTCTGCTGCAAGCAGCGAGATCCCTGGCAGTAGTTTCAACAGGGCGCCTTCCTGTCAATATGGCTGTGTTTTGGTTTTGACATGCATGCCGGGATTGTGTGACATCAACTGCCGGAACTCTATAGCTGTTTAACGGTTACTTCTGCGTAAAACTGTTAAAGATACAATCCTGCAGTCAACTTTTCAAGGCTTATTATGGTAAAGTGCCAAGTCAGTGACAGCAAGTTACACAAATGATCAAATGATATGCTTCTTGTGTTGTGAGTGATTTGTGCATATTGATTAAATGATTTTAACATTTTTTTAACATTCTGGTGGTAATGCCCCCAGATCCCTCAGAAGTCACGATTCAATTCATTATGTTGCCTCAAACAGTTCTCACTGTATCAGGCTGACAGTTTCCGATAAATGCACTTATTTTGTTTGTTAAAGAAGAATGTTTTGCAACCTTTTTTTTTTTTTATCCCTGAGACAGTCAGTGTTCAGATCAGAGGAAATATCCAACAACTGTGTGTGTGTGCATTCATGTAGGTGCAAGGTTATTATTATTATTATTGACAGTCTCAGTAAGACAGAACGCTTGCATGCTACTTCATGTCAGTGTCTTTTAATGACTATCTTTTGACCCTAATTTGATCTTCGTCAGGCCACAATGTTAAAGTGAGATCCACACCCATACATTTATGTTACGCATACAACAGGTTATCATCACATATAAAACTGTATGTTTTCCTAATTAATGCAGTATTTCTGAAACCAAGTCATGTAGTTTCTGATATACACGTATGTGACTGTGAATGATGTTATGTTTAGGAATTACAGACCTATATAAAATTTAGAAAACTTTATTGAGTTGTTAATTGGTTGTGGATGTTTAATCAGCTGGGGATTTCTGGTGGAACTACATCTGTGTGTAATAATAAACTTGGGTGTGGTGTCTACTTGTCAAACATTGTAATCCGACAAAGATCCAAGTGGGTTTGATTAAAATAAAATTAAAAATATACATAGACATGGAGTAGTGTGCAGGTGTTCTCTCTATCTATCTATCTATCTATCTATGTACATATATATATGTATATATGTATATATACATATATATATATATATATATATATATATACACACACACACACACACACACACACACACACACATCTCTCTCTCTCTCTCTGTGTATATATGTATGTATATGTGTATATGTATATAATGTATTATTGTATGCGTCACACCCCTGGTGTCAAAGCTGGAAAATTATAGCAGCTTTTCTGTAAATCAAAGTTTTAGAATATATTTTAGGAATCAACAGTGATGGATTGCTTTTTGACTTCCTTGTAATTCTCAAACAGGGAACAGCCAGTGAAGCAACCCTAATTTCCTTGCTCGCTGCTCGCTGTAAAGCCGTCCGACAGGTTCAAGCCTCCAACCCCGCAAGATCAGAGGCTGAAATCCTCTCCAAGCTGGTGTCTTACACCTCTGAGCAAGTAAGCACAAAAATATATTTTCAGTCTTAATATGTTCTGTTTAATGAAAAGGCTAAGCTAGTCTGTTTCTTCGGGTTTCCCCCAAATTTCTGACATATCACATGCAGGTTTATTATTTACTATTTCCAGATATTAGTCAATTCTTCTAGTTTAAAAATGTTTTTCATTGACTGCTTGCCAAGTATGAAGCTTGCTTTAAAGTCTGACTTCTGTTAATGGTCTCTGGGGCCATTACTGGAGCAAACTATTTGCTCCAATTATTTATTTATTTTATAATATTTATGTGTATCTCAGTCTGTGTGTGCAAAATCCCATTTGAAAATGTCTACACAATTCTGCATTTGTGTTGAATTTGAGTTCAGAATCAACGTTCATAAATGTGTAATTTAAAAAAAACAAACAAACTCATAAACCTGCAAATGCATACACTGATCTGTATGTGTCAGTAGAATATTAGTCAGTATATTAAGTATTTTTGGCTGGCTTTCTGCACGTTACTTTTGCTGCACTTTTGCCATGCCAGATCTGAAAATGCTTTCAGCGGTTTGCAAATGGGTGTGGAGATTTGCATACCACCAGGTTGCCCTAGCACCCAATGATTTTAAGCTAATGGCCTCTTATTTTGGCAGGGCAGAATTAATTCAATCATCACGGAGGATTTCATCGTTAATCGTCGCCCGTCTAGTGGTGCACTTGGACACGAAACATCCAAAAGCTCTGGCAAGACGGCAAAGAGGAAAATCATATCTGTTCTCTGGAGACCGTTCAAGGAAAGCTAGAAAACCGCAAGTGGTTATGAAGGGCCTTCGTAGTATGTCATGTTTCATGTCGAAGTACACCGTCGGACTGGTGATTAACCGTGAAATTCCCCTACATGATTATCATATAATTATTTCTGCCCACTAGTAATAACAGGCTGTGAGCTAAAATTCACTGAGTGCTAGCTCCAACTGGTGGTGTGTAGCTGTATAACCTCAGAGGCACAGACAAATCTCCACACACATTTACAAATCGTTGCAAGCATTTGCAGATCTGCTGGCAGAAGTGGAGCAAAAGTCATCCAAAAGAGTGTCTGTATTTCCTGCTCTTGCAAGCAAAAATACTTAATATACAGTATGCATTTGCAGATATTTTTTTTTACGAATCTGATTTCGCACACATTCTGAAAAACACATTTGCATATTTATGTACACATTGTTTTACACATTTACAAATCTGATTACACACACAAGGATTTAGATAGGCTTACACATTTGCAAATAATTTTGCAACAATAATGGCCCCGTAACGGTGTCACTCAGCAACAAGTTGTCCATGTGAACCCAGATCATTAAAGGTTAATGCAGTAACAGTGAAAGAGTTTTTCAGTGATTTAGTGAGACAGAGGGTCAGTCAGGCAGTAGCTGCCTCTGATCAGCTTTAATACCAGGCTCTGACTCTGTGATTGGGTTAGGGAGCTGCCTGAAGGCCTGACAGACCTTTACAGAGAGAACAGTCTTCTATTGAACAACACTGTTCTCATGTCGGGGTGTACACGTCTAATGTATGTATGTCTTTTTGCATAGTGCTTTTTCACTATAATTTTAATGTCTTTTTTTTTTTTTTTTTTTTAGTTATTTGATTACTTAAAGTTTGTTAATCATAATAATTTCACGGGGTGGCACGGTGGTGCAGTGGTTAGCACTGTCGCCTCACAGCAAGAAGGTACCGGGTTTGAGTCCCGGCCCGGGGCCTTTCTGTGTGGAGTTTGCATGTTCTCCCCGTGTCTGTGTGGTTTCTCTCCGGGTACTCCGGCTTCCTCCCACCATCCAGTTAGGTTTAGGTTAATTGGCTAATTTAATTGGCTAATTTAAATTGCCCGTAGGTGTGAGTGTGAGTGGTTGTCTGTCTCTGTGTCCTGTGATGAACTGGAGACTTGTCCAGGGTGTACCCTGCCTTTCACCCTAAGACAGCTGGGATAGGCTCCAGCCCCCCCAGACCCTATGAGGATAAGTGGTAGATAATGGATGGATGGATGGATAATAATTTCACCTTAAAAAAATCATTCATAACCGTGACTATGTCATTCAGTGTTCAGGTTTATCTTCTCATCAAAAGCATTAAGCGACTCAAACCTGTGATCTAACAATTCGCTTCTTTGTTTTTCTCACAAATGTTGCATGTCTTTCCTCCAAAGGCTCATTCGTCCGTGGAGCGTGCGTCTCTCATTGCAGGAGTGGTGATGAAGAAGGTTCCTGTGGACAGCAGCTTCGCTATTGGAGGGGACATATTTAAGAAGATGGTGGAGGAGGACAAAGCGGCTGGACTCATCCCTTTCTATGTACATTAAACATTATTTTTTCCACTAAGCCATTAAATTCATCTGCCATTGTATTGCTTTTGCTCCAACTGCTACAATGATCCAATGAATGTGATGCTGTTGTACATAACCCGAGGCTTCTGCTGGAG
The DNA here is from genome assembly GCA_029721515.1 of Synanceia verrucosa. Lineage (NCBI taxonomy): Eukaryota > Metazoa > Chordata > Actinopteri > Perciformes > Synanceiidae > Synanceia > Synanceia verrucosa. The sequence goes on from CM056557.1 coordinate 22,086,768, forward strand.
GATAACATTGGTTATGTTTAACGAATGCATGTAGATCAAGTTAAGTCTATTCAATAATCCCTGTTTCAGCTGCTTCTACAGATCACTATCGGGACAATTTTCAGGAGGCTACAATAGTCCAGTACCTCTGAATCATCTGTGTGTATTAAAAGTGATATCCACATCTATAATTGAAAAAAAATATATATACTTGTGTGAAGGCAATGCGTTATAATAGCTGCAATGACTGAATTTGTGTTTTATTTGCTTTTACAAATGTATTGACATTAAGCATCTCATTGCTGTAACAGTGAAAATACCTGTTAATGACGTTACCTGTGTTAGTGATTTGTATGTTTGTGTCTTTCAGTTATGTGCGACCCTTGGGACCACGCCATCGTGTGCTTTTGATCGCATCACTGAGCTGGGGCCCATATGTGAGTCAGCTGTTTCAAAATGAGAATTTAAGCAGTGGGCAAAGCTTGAATTTAGCTCAACTGTATTCAACAAAAACAAAAAAAACTATTTTACTGTTAAACAGTTCTAAAATCTTTTTTCTGAAAACATCTGAGGCGTGAAGGAGACATTACCGTGACAGAATTGTTAATATTTGATCAGCGCTAATTGAGGTTCACAAGCTTCAAGAGTAGCAGCCGCTGTTTGACATTCATTGACTCTTAATGGTTGTTTTGCTTCAGCAAATATGACGGTTATTTTTATTGAACTTTCCGACTGTCTTTAATGTGTGTTATTTATCAGAGTGTTTGTAGTTTTTACAGATGTTTTTACAGATGTTAATGACCTCTCTGTTTCTTGTCTGTTGCAGGTAATAGTGAAAACATGTGGATGCACATCGATGCAGCGTACGCAGGGAGTGCATTCATCTGTCCAGAATTTAGGCCTTTATTGAACGGCGTTGAGGTGTGTAAAAAATATTAGAGCATTCATGCTCATACAGTGCCTGAACACAATGACACAAAATGTTTTGACATGGTTTTAACCTTGATCATCTTAATATGTATAACACATCATAATTGTGGCTTAATTGTGGTGTAGAACATGCTGCCGAATGGCAAAACAACCTGTTTTTGCTCAGTTGGTTGTGAAATATGTCTCATAGTGTCTTTGAAAGGACGCACTTACTGCATACTGATTGTATCCGGCTGCTTTATTTCAGTTTGAAAATGGCATAATGTTAATGTCAAGGAGGAAGCATGCAAGAATGAGTAATAGGCCGAACAATCGGCATTTGCGCAAGAGCATCAATCTGCCTTTTGAGGCTGCCGAGGCTGCTGTTGCTCCTCAGGCTGAGCAGAGATGCAGAGATAAGGACAGAGTAATTTCCTGAGGCAGCATCAGACCTTTATAAGTCTCTGTTTGTTAGACACCAGCAATGTTGGCAGAGAAAACAGACTTCACTGTAAAATTACCTGTTGTTTCACCTGAAATGATCCATTGCATTTTGACAGTCACATTTTCCTCACAATTGTGTTATTTCGTATTTTCCAGTAATTCTTTAAAGAATGAGAGTTTAGTAATCAAGGTTCTTTAAGGAAGAAAGTTCACAAACTTATATGAAACCATACAGTTATAGCTAGTAGAATCCATATACAGTATAATGTAGTTATAAAAATTTGAAGCATCACAAGCTCTATGAAAAATATTGCAAGAGGACAGGAAGCCACTCGGTCTTTTAGGATGAGAGTGCAGCCCTGCTGTAGGGTTGGTTGCTAGGATATGAGTGATGGGCGAGCAGGCAACCAGCCCCTTTGAATCAGTCAGCATGGCAACTGTCAGCCAGGGGTCTGTCTCACATTGTCTCTCTACGATGTGTTATTGCATTTGTGGAGGAAGAGAAAAGGATATTGCAAAAGATAGCAAACAAACAGATGAGAACAGATTAGGAAAGGTTTGTCTGTCTTTGAATAAACCCTGCCAGGAAAGGGTTATTTTCCTCAAGATCTACGAGCTGTTGGTTGGATCCTCCTCTTTTGCATTTCAAATAAATTGTGCCTGCTTTAGTCCAGATAATGCTGTTGGTGAAAAGGTTGGTTCTCTGTGCCAGTGATGGTAAATTCAGATTTATTATGGTGTGGTGTTGGGCCAACACATTTTTCATGTTACATGAAAAGATGTTGAACTTTGTGATCCATTATTCAGTTTAATTTTCCCAAATACAACTTCTTAGATCTTGCAAGAAATATGCAACTGTATATACAGATCTCACTGAAATCCTGAATTTTGTATTAATTTTTCAAATTGTAAACCTTTCAGCCTAGAGAGACATTAAACAGTGCAGATTCGGTACTGTTTCTTTTTTCTTTTATAGTTTGCAGACTCCTTCAACTTCAACCCACACAAATGGCTTTTAGTCAACTTTGACTGCTCTGCAATGTGGTAAGTTATGTTTTACGATATACTGTGTGACAGAGAGGATTTTTTTGTGAGGTGGGGGTAGATTAGGTTATGGCTCTCAGAGGTAAAAAAATGCATTTCAGTAAAATCACAGACCATACCATAAATGGCTTTAATAAAGATGCACATCCCAATTTTATAAAGTTAAGGCTCACAAGTGATGTGTTATCAAACAGAAGAAATGTATATTTTTTTAAAAGGCAGCCTCACTCAGTTTTCATATTTAAAGATATCACAAATGTCGAGACATTGAAAAGTAAAGCAGATGTAGTCTCATACTTGTATATCCTCTGATTATAGTGACAGAAAATGTAGTAAATTAATTCTACTTATAATTTAGACACAATACCTGGCTGTATTCAACAATTGTAGCACTAAAAACTAAAATAGAAACAAATGTCAACACACATAACTAAGGTTTTTTTTTTTTGTTTTGTTTTTTTTTTTAAGCATCTCACCTTTTGTGTTTTGTTATTTTTCTTCATATTAACCTCAGAGTTGAATGAGTTGTCTATTTTAAGCTCATATCCATCACCACCTCAGTCATTAGCACAGTAAAAAAAGGACTCCGCCTCCCATCTGCCCTTTCTGTCAGCAGCAAACAAAATGAGACATGCTTTATACAAGATGGAAACAGGTCTTTGAAACGGCAACAATGTGGAGAAGAGAAGAGGTTCTTCCTCGTAGTTAGAAAAACAGATTCAGTCGCCACTTTTGGCTGTGCAGAGTTCAGAAAGGGACGAGTTAATAAACTTTACGAGCACGCAGGCCTGTTGATTTCACTGTATCAACACTGTTGATTTCTTCCCATGAAACCAGCATGAACACAGTGACAAATGCATGTTGTCAGTTTTCCAGGAGCTGCTGCTGCTGGCAGTTGGGCTTAAATGTTTACAGAGCATGAGTCAGTGTTGATTAGATGACAATACGCTTACGCACCGTTCTTGTCTCACCCTTCGTCTTGCTTCCAGTGGGGATTTCTAGTTAAGAGACTTATTGGAGCAGCTTGTTAATAAGGTATTTAATCACTGTAGCCTAGCAGGAACAAATGCATGGCCAGTTTTTGGTTTTTTTTTGCTTGACAGGACAGCATCCAGATTTCAGTCTATTGACAGAAATGGAATATGTTAATCATAAAGTGTGGCTTGGGATGCATGTTTTTCCAGGCTAGCTTTGGTGTTCATGCGCACACAGAGATGAAGCAAAGATAATATTTTTAATACTAAGTTTTAGTCTGTCTTCTGTCTCTTGATCTTGCCAACAGGGTGAAGAAGAGAGAGGACATCATAGGAGCCTTCAATGTTGATCCAGTTTACCTGAAACATGAAAACCAGGAGTCGGGTAAGAGTAATTTAAAGTATTTAAATAAGTGATCGCAGATCAAGTCAACTGTGTAATATAATAACCACAATGAGCAGCTGAGACCTTGTTTACTGTTCACATTGTGAGCAAGTCAGAATTAAAAAGAATCAGATTTAATTTTTTAAAAATCCTGTGGATTTATTCTATTTCTCTGCTTGTGTACATGTTCCTAGCATGCAGATGGACTCAGAGCTGCACTCTAATTTGTCTGGCAGACAGTGAGAAAGACAAAGAGCTGCCTCCCGCCACACTGAAGCACCTTACAAAAGCTTTTCACTCACACAATCTGGACTCTCAATCTAATTAGTGGTTATAACACACGCCTCCATTCTGTAGAGATGGGCTATCTGTGGCCAGTGATCTGTTTGGACTGACATGTATGTGATCAGTGAGATGCTGTAGGGGGGGTGTTGGTGTAATGATGGCAACACCTGGACAGTGGGAGGCAGTCCCAAACAGCTTTGCAGTGGAGCTAATAATCTTCAGTTGATTCAACTTTATCATTGCAAGTTATTGTTCTGTCTTGTTTTGTTTTACTGTTTTCTTCTGTTTCTTTCCACAGGACTGGTCACAGATTATAGGGTAAAATGAATCATTTTCAATTCAGTTTTTATAATTTGCAAGAAATCAAATAATCCTGGTTAGCATCCAACAGAGCTTTATCCACTCTCTTCTGTGCTTCTGCCCTGCAGCACTGGCAGATTCCACTTGGACGAAGATTTCGCTCACTAAAGATGTGGTTTGTCTTTCGTATATATGGTATCCAAGGCCTGCAAGCTCATATACGCAAGGTAGGAGCCCAACCAAATGATCCAACGTGTATCTGTGTCCTTACATTCCTAGTTAAAATTACAACATTTCTCTTTGGAGGGTGTATTCGGTTTCTAGGTAGTGTTTTACACTAAACAAATTCTATTTATTTGTCTAATATATTCTTTCTCATTCCTACTCAGTCGCTCCTGGGAAAACAAACACTTTTGATGATTACCAATGCCTGATTGTGGCATAGGCATGGATTAGCTCAACACTGACAGGGGGAGCAGTCTGGTTTCACCTTTTCTTCCTCATTCCTACCAATCACCTCTAGAAAAAAAAAAACAGATCTGGCGATTGAATAGTCCTGGTCTTTATGGGAAATGTCATCCTCTTCCTTCCTCCCACTCCTCACGCCACCTAATCCTTCTTACCACTGAAGTCCCTCCACTCCTTCCTCATCTCATCAACATGTCCTGTCAATCAAACATTGTCTGGTTTTCAGAAATGACCCAAAACATTATACATTTCCCACCCATCCTCCCCACCGCTTTGCCATTTCTTTGCTCCATGCTTCACCCCTTCATGCCTGTCTCCCCCCCATGCTCCTCTTCCTCCCTCCGGTCTGCTCTGTCAATCAAATAAGCCTGTTTTGTGTTTACTCTTTAAATGAAGCGGGAGAAGCAGCAGTGACCCCCTACAGCCATAACCAGTGAGATACTACTCTACTGTACATCCGTCCTCTCGATTACAATGAACAGTTTGAGCCATGCTTGTGGTCCTTTAGCGCTAAATCTTATTGGACAACTTGTACTTAATAAACACAGAAGAATTATTCCCCAAGAGAAAAAGAAGTTGTAAAATGAAGCATTTTAATGGCAAAGGCATGTAGAATACAGTAATTAGCTTAATAGACGGTGCAGTCATTACAGTATATTGCTTGTAAACCCTTCTGAGTGATGGTGAATTACTGGCTGGGAATGAGGAAACAAGGTGGTGGTCAACCAGCTGGTCACTTAAAGTGGAGTCGGTCCGTTTAATTATGATCAGATGCAGCGACTCACATTTTAAATTTCGCTATGCATTCGCTGTCTCGTGTTTGATCGTTGCCATTTGAACTTAAAAGGAGTGCAATGACATTTCTTTGGAGCAGATTTTCATACAGACTATTTCACGGTTGCAGATTCGTTTTTTTGAATTTGTTTGAACTGAAACCTCCTAGGCAGTTCTTCCTACCAGGAGGTGTCCTTTCCCTGAACATGCTCTTTTAATCAAATGCTTTTGTTCATGAAGTTGCATTTCATTCATAGTGAGAGGATGGCTGGAAGCACTGTGCAATATAATGATACAGCACTGCCATCTAGTGAACATTTTAGAAATTACCTGTTTTCTGGCTGAGGTAATATGTACTTCCGCTCTACGTAACTTGCTATACTTGTGAATTGTAATAATAACCCCTCACCTTTTGAATTGCTCATTAATTTACTATGCAATTTCTTGCAGTTTTCATGGACATTAACTCATTGAGTGTCAGGCCTTTTATAAAAACGAAAGTGCGTGCGACAGTGTTTTTTGCCAGTTTGGAGTCATTTTTCATGACCCACAGAATATTTTGTCCTATGACTCTGAAAACTGAATAGCTCAAATGAAAGAAGAGACTCTATTTCATCATGAAAAAATGTTTGTTTGCGCCTTGTTCCTTTCTTGTTTTATCTAAAGTCGTGGCTAGTTTCATTATGTTCCAACTACATATCCCAGAAGGCCCAATATTACTCACAGACTGTGTGAGAGCGCCCCATTGTGCCTGCCACCGAAAAAACACTTTGACGTATATATTCTTCACTGGCACTCAAGCGTTGCATTTTAAATGCCATACATCAGTGGCACTGAAAGAGTAAAGCTGCACATAGACTTTTGTCTACAGGCACAGCACGTGAGTGATAGCATGTTATAATCTATGACTTCTCTTTACAGCACGTGGGCCTGGCCAAAGAGTTTGAGAGTCTGGTACGAGCTGACAAGAGATTTGAGATCTGTGCCGAAGTCGTCCTAGGACTGGTCTGCTTCAGGCTCAAGGTAACGACATCAACTACTATAAGAACTACTATAACAGTGTGGTCCTTTACAAAATGTGATGACCCTATAAAACCCATTTCATGCCCTCTATTGCCAGATCACAATCATGATGTACACATAGGTATGAGATGAGAGCTTCAAGTAAATTCTAAAAGTACAATTTCTTGTTAAATGGTATTTTTTGTTGGCAGAGGAAAGCTGAGGTCTATATTTATAGTAATAATGTTTAATATGGTGTATCAGCATCTAATGCGCACATAATTTCGACATTAAATTGACAGGTGTATAGATGCTTTAATCAATCTAAATGCAGTTATCCTAAAGGTCATGTGGCCTGAAGTGTTGAGTAAGGAGGGCAAAAATCCATTAGTATGAAATGTTTATTACTAGATACAAACACTGTTTTATGCATTGCTCGTCTCAGGGTTCCAATGAGTTGAATCAGCTCTTGCTAAAAAAAATAACCAACAGCAGAGTGATCCACCTGGTGCCTTGCCAGCTGTCCGGCCGCTATGTCCTGCGCTTCGCCATTTGTGCACGCACTACTGAATCCTGTCACATCCAAAGAGCCTGGCAGCACATCACGCAGCTGTCCTGTGAGCTTCTGCAGGACCATCATTGACCAAAACGCTGGTAAGGGATTCTTCAACCTGATGCCAAAATGAGGACCAAAGTTAGAAATTTCACGTTGAAGATGTAAAATGACATCACAGTTTGACGCAGTCAGATGCCTTCCTGTCTGCAGCCATGTCATCCAGTGTAGTAAGCCGTGGACATTATGATGCTGTTTTGTTTTTTTGTTTTTTTTTAATATTTCTGTCATCTGTATCTACTGAAACCCATGCATGCATTAAGGAAGGAATGCAGGTTCCAAATATTACTTTTTTCTACCTGCATCCTCTCTCTCTGTTAGCTGCTTTCTCTCACTGTTTCACTTTATTGAACAACCAAAATTTGTTTGGTTTGGAGGGATTTTTTTTGTTCTGCAGTGAATGTATTGTACAGTGTGTGTGTGTGTGTGTGTGTGTGTGTAAGGGTGGGGATCTGCAATTTTTAGTGATGTGCTTTAATGAGGAATTATGACGGTTTTCAACGTTGAGACGTGTTGCCTACATTCCAAACTGCAGACTTTTAGTGCATTCTGCAGCTGCCTTTATTTGTACTATTGTATGCAATGTGCATACAATTGGAACATAATACTTCCTCATAACAATAGGCTTGTACTTGGCAGATGTCCGCCAACACTTTTCATTGTGATACAATAAAAACAAAAGCATTGAAGTTCGGTACCCAGCCCTACTGCAGATTCGTTGTGGTTGTCGAGTAAGAAAGCTGCCTTTTACAAAGTCGACAGACGGCTTTATCCTTGTTTGTTATTTTTCCATCCACGGTGTAGAACCCAAAATACCTCCATACATTACTTCGCAGATGTGTTGGTATTGTTATTTTTCGCTCAGGACAGCTTTGCCCATTAGAGTCCTCCATTGTTGTAGCAACCATGTAATATCACTAGCTTAATTGATAGGTTAAAGGTTAAAGGGCGGGCAGTAGGTCAAGCTGATAGTGAAGATTTAGAGCGCCCTCTGCTGGATCACAAGGCGAACTACTTTAAACGGTCTTCCATGTTTGTAGACTGTACATTCTTATTTCGAACACGTTATCACATTCGAAAAAGAACTTTTCCCCCAACTTTCGAAGAAATATTAAAATTTCAAATAAAAAGTGAATAGCCCTAGTCACAACATGTGTGCCTCTGTAGCTATGTAGCTAGCACCCACTGGTTTTTGGTTGATGGGACTGGAACTATTGATTAACCTAGAAATTGCCCTCCAAGATTAAGAAATTATTTCTACCTGTCATTGGCACAACTATCCAACCTCACTTAGATTTTTAAAAGTTATTAATATATACAGTTTTGTCTACACACAGATCAGTGCACACATTTGAAGATTCGTTTACAGAAAAAATTAGAGGAACACGTTTTTAATCAGATCATAGCATCAAGTCAGTTAAACGTCTGGGATACTGATCTGGTCAGTAAAGTAGCAGAGTGGGCTGTAATCAGTTTGGGCTTTATTTAAATTTTAACAATAATTGCATTTGAAGGGCATCAATGAGGCAGCCGCTAAAACAGGAATGGTGTTGAGTAGCATTCTGAGTTGCTACAATGAAATTTCAGAAAAATTGATTCATTTTTTCCACTGATATTTTCAGGGTGTCTTTGAATGTCTGTGGGTTGATAAATTTCATTTCCATTCAAGGATGTGTCATTCTTTTGTTCCATATCCAGCACCATTGGGATCTGATGTTTTTAAGTGTTTTAGTTTTTTTTGAGCAGCATATAATAACCAGAATCCCTCTTAATTTATATAGTGTCTGTAGAAGGGGTCTATGGGGCTAGAACAGCGGCAAGTTTGGCATTACAAGCAAAACCTGAACTTAAAAAGAACACATTGGCATTTAAATACTCGTCAAGTCTTCACTTGACCACAATGTCATAATCCAAGATGGCAGCGCCCTGGATTTATGCCGTGTAGCGTTATACTTTACAGCCTACAGTGGAGTTAAACGTTTTCCCCACACATAATTATGCAGGAGAACAAACACACCCTCCTCGCCTTCTTTGTGCCTATCAGTTGTGTTTGAGGACCTCATATTAGCTTTCTGCATTCCAACAGAGCAACCACAACAAACTTTTCTCTGGAGGCGTCCATCTTGGTTTTCCAACTTGTTTACTCGAACGCCATCAACTTGGGTGTGATGTCACTCCCAATCCTTACTTCCAATACAACACGAAGGCAGCATTAGTGTGACACACCTCCATTGGTCTCATGAATTATGTTTAACAAACTCTGTTTCCATTCACAACGTGTCTTGTCTGTATGCTGGATCACTGATCCCTCACATTTGTCTGTCAGGAGGCATCTAAATTTGTCAAGTACAGCGACAAACCTTGTTAAGTGATAAGATTGTGTCAAATTATGCTACTGTTGCTTGTCAGTGTGTGTTTTTCTTGGCTGTGTGCCACATGGTATAGTTTTATTTTAATAAAGTCTATTTAAGCCTGTGTTGTGTTCAGTTCGCTTTTTGAATCCCCATTGAAGTTTTCCAGTATTTCAAGGTCATGACAAAAGAATTGAAAAGGGGTGCAGCTGTCGAGAGTTTTGTCACTGATCTACAACATGAAATCGCTTTATCAAAGCAAAACTGTTGTACTCTCTCAACAAGAAAATGGCTCAAACATAATAAGACATCATCAGTGGTTATGGTTGTATATTACTGAAAGAACAGTGAAAACAGCTTGATATAACCCTGCTGTCCCTCTACTGCATTGTACTCGATTAAAGATGGCAGACGCTGTGCCACAGCCTTCTCTTAGGATCCTAATCCCTGACGTTCTATAAATACAGACGAGGATTCAGTATTAGGGGTTAATTCTTATCCCCTTCTCCTCCGCTTGCTTCAAAAGCTTAATTATTATCGGTGTGCAGACAACGTTCTGTAAATCAAGTACAATTATTTTTGACGTCCTACAACATGTTTTTTTTTTTAACCACTTTTTTCAAGAGATATTACCATGAATTCATTCACCATGCTAGAAAAAGGCATTTTCAGCACTTTTTATGACATTTTATGATGTGACATTTTTTGACTTTTTCGCCATACTATAGTATGACCATTTTTTTAAATTTTTGACATCCTCCAACATGTTTTTTTCACCACTTTTTTCAACAGACATTACCATGAATTCACTATGCTTTAAAAAGACATATTTAGCACTTTTTAAGACGTGACTTTTTTATTTATTTTTTTTGGCATACTATAATATCACCATTTTTTTCAAATTTTTGACATCCTAAAACATGGCTTTTTCACCACCTGTTTCAACAGATATTACTTCAGCATGCTATAAAAATGCATTTTCAGCACTTTTTATGACATTTTATGACGTGACCTTTTTTTTGACTTTTTCACCATACTATAGTATGACCATTTTTTTAGTTTTTTGACATCCTAAAACATGGCTTTTTCACCACTTTTTTTCAACAGATATGACCATGAATTTATTCAACATGCTATAAAAGGCATTTTCAGCACTTTATATGACATGACATTTTTATTACTTTTTCGCCATACTATAGTATGACCATTTTTTTAGTTTTTTGACATCCTAAAACATGGCTTTTTCACCACTTTTTTTCAACAGATATGACCATGAATTTATTCAACATGCTATAAAAGGCATTCTCAGCACTTTATATGACATGACATTTTTATTACTTTTTCGGCATACTATAGTATGACCGTTTTTTTGAAATTTTTGACCACCTCTGTGTTTTTTTACCACTTCTTTCAAAAGATATTACCATGAATTAATTCACCATTCTATAAAAAGGCATTTTCAGGACTTTCTATGACATTTTATGACGTGACATTTTTGACTTTTTTGGCATTTTTTGGTATGACCATTTTTTTTTAAATTTTTGACATCCTAAAACATGGCTTTTTCACCACATTTTTCAACAGATATTACTTCACCATGCTATAAAAAGGCATTTTCAGCACTTTTTGTGACTTTTTTTGATGTGACCTTTTTTTTACTTTTTCAGCATACTATAGTGTGACCATTTTTTGAAATTTTTGACATCCAACAAGATCTTTTTTTTTTACCCCTTTTTTCAAGAGATATTACCATGAATTCATTCACCATGCTCTAAAAAGGCATTTTCAGCACTTTCTATGACATTTTATGATGTGACTTTTTTGACGTTTTCGCCACACTATAGTATGGCCGTTTTTTTTTTGTTTTTTTTTAATTTTTGACATCCTCCAACATGTTTTTTTTTACCACTTCTTTCAAAAGATATTGCCATGAATTAATTCACCAATTTATAAAAAGGCATTTTCAGCACTTTTTTCAACAGATATTACTTCACCATGCTATAAAAATGCATTTTCAGCACTTTTTATGACATTTTATGACGTGACATTTTTTTTACGTTTTCGCCATACTATAGTATGACCGTTTTTTTTTTAATTTTTGACCTCCTCCAACATGGCTTTTCACCACCTGTTTCAACAGATATTACTCACCATGCTCTAAAAAGGCATTTTCAGCACTTTTTTTTATGACATTTTATGATGTGACTTTTTTGACTTTTTCGCCACACTATAGTATGGCCGTTTTTTTTTTTTTCACCACTTTTTTCAACAGATATTACCATGAATTTATTCAACATGCTATAAAAAGGCATTTTCAGCACTTTTTATGACATGACATTTTTTTGACTTTTTCGGCATACTATAGTATGACCGTTTTTATTTAAATTTTTGACCTCCTCCAACGTGTTTTTTTTTACCACTTCTTTCACCAGATATTACCATGAATTTATTCAACATGCTATAAAAAGGCATTTTCAGCACTTTCTATGACATTTTACGACGTGACATTTTTTAGTTTTTTGGCATACTATAGTATGAGCATTTTTTTTTTTAAAGTTTGACATCCTAAAACATGGCTTTTTCACCACTTTTTTCAACAGATATTACTTCACCATGCTATAAAACTTCATTTTCAGCACTTTTTATGACATTTAATGACGTGACATTTTTTTTTACTTTTTCGGCACACTAGAGTATGACCGTTTTTTTAAAAAATTTTGACATCCTCCAACGTGTTTTTTTTTTTTACCACTTCTTTCAAAAGATATTACCATGAATTGATTCACCGTGCTATAAAAAGGCATTTTCAGCACTTTTTGTGACTTTTTTGATTTGACATTTTTTTGACTTTTTCGGTATACTATAGTCTGACCATTTTTTGAAATTTTTGACAACCAACAAGATCTTTTTTTTACTCCTTTTTTTAAGAGATATTACCATGAATTCATTCACCATGCTCTAAAAAGGCATTTTCAGCACTTTTTTATGACATTTTATGATGTGACTTTTTTGACTTTTTCGCCATACTATAGTATGGCCGTTTTTTGTTTTTTTTTTTAAATTTTTGACATCCTCCAACGTGTTTTTTTTACCACTTCTTTCAAAAGATATTGCCATGAATTAATTCACCATTCTATAAAAAGGCAGTTTCAGCACTTTCTATGACATTTTTTGACGTGACATTTTTGACTTTTTTGGCATACTATAGTATGACCATTTTTTCTTTTTAATTTTTGACATCCTAAAACATGGCTTTTTCACCACTTTTTTCAACAGATATTACCATGAATTTATTCAACATGCTATAAAAAGGCATTTTCAGCACTTTTTATGACATTTTATGACGTGACTTTTTCGTTTCGGCATACTAGAGTATGACCATTTTTTAAAAATTTTTGACCTCCTCCAACGTGTTTTTTTTTTACCACTTCTTTCAAAAGATATTACCATGAATTAATTCACCGTGCTATAAAAAGGCATTTTCAGCACTTTTTGTGACTTTTTTTGATGTGACATTTTTGACTTTTTCAGCATACTATAGTGTGACCATTTTTTGAAATTTTTGACATCCAACAAGATCTTTTTTTTACCCCTTTTTTCAAGAGATATTACCATGAATTCATTCACCATGCTCTAAAAAGGCATTTTCAGCACTTTTTGTGACTTTTTTTGATGTGACATTTTTGACTTTTTTGTCATACTATAGTATGACCATTTTTTTGAAATTTTTGACATCCAACAAGATCTTTTTTTTTTAACCCCTTTTTTCAAGAGATATTACCATGAATTCATTCACCATGCTCTAAAAAGGCATTTTCAGCACTTTTTTATGACATTTTATGATGTGACTTTTTTGACTTTTTCGCCATACTATAGTATGGCCGTTTTTTTGTTTTTTTTTTAATTTTTGACATCCTCCAACGTGTTTTTTTTACCACTTCTTTCAAAAGATATTGCCATGAATTAATTCACCATTTTATAAAAAGGCATTTTCAGCACTTTTTGTGACTTTTTTTGATGTGACATTTTTGACTTTTTTGGCATACTACAGTATGACCATTTTTTTTTAAATTTTTGACATCCTAAAACATGGCTTTTTCACCACTTTTTTCAACAGATATTACTTCACCATGCTATAAAAATGCATTTTCAGCAGTTTTTATGACATTTTATGACGTGACTTTTTTTTACGTTTTCGCCATACTATAGTATGACCGTTTTTTAAAAATTTTTGACCTCCTCCAACGTTTTTACCACTTCTTTCAAAAGATATTACCATGAATTAATTCACCGTGCTATAAAAAGGCATTTTAAGCACTTTTTGTGACTTTTTTTGATGTGACATTTTTTTACTTTTTCAGCATACTATAGTGTGACCATTTTTTGAAATTTTTGACATCCAACAAGATCTTTTTTTTACCCCTTTTTTCAAGAGATATTACCATGAATTCATTCACCATGCTCTAAAAAGGCATTTTCAGCACTTTTTGTGACTTTTTTTGATGTGACATTTTTGACTTTTTCGTCATACTATAGTATGACCATTTTTTTGAAATTTTTGACATCCAACAAGATCTTTTTTTTTTAACCCCTTTTTTCAAGAGATATTACCATGAATTCATTCACCATGCTCTAAAAAGGCATTTTCAGCACTTTTTTTAGGACATTTTATGATGTGACTTTTTTGACTTTTTCGCCATACTATAGTATGGCCGTTTTTTTTTTTTTAATTTTTGACATCCTCCAACGTGTTTTTTTTACCACTTCTTTCAAAAGATATTGCCATGAATTAATTCACCATTCTATAAAAAGGCATTTTCAGCACTTTTTGTGACTTTTTTTGATGTGACATTTTTGACTTTTTTGGCATACTACAGTATGACCATTTTTTTTAAATTTTTGACATCCTAAAACATGGCTTTTTCACCACTTTTTTCAACAGATATTACCATGAATTTATTCAACATGCTATAAAAAGGCATTTTCAGCACTTTTTATGACATGACATTTTTTTGACTTTTTCGGCATACTAGAGTATGACCATTTTTTAAAAATTTTTGACCTCCTCCAACGTGTTTTTTTTTTACCACTTCTTTCACCAGATATTACCATGAATTAATTCACCGTGCTATAAAAAGGCATTTTCAGCACTTTTTGTGACTTTTTTTGATGTGACATTTTTTTTACTTTTTCAGCATACTATAGTGTGACCATTTTTTGAAATTTTTGACATCCAACAAGATCTTTTTTTTTTACCCCTTTTTTCAAGAGATATTACCATGAATTCATTCACCATGCTCTAAAAAGGCATTTTCAGCACTTTCTATGACATTTTACGACGTGACATTTTTTGACTTTTTTGGCATACTATAGTATGAGTATTTTTTTTTTTAATTTTGACATCCTAAAACATGGCTTTTTCACCACTTTTTTCAACAGATATTACTTCACCATGCTATAAAACTTCATTTTCGGCACTTTTTATGACATTTAATGACGTGACATTTTTTTTGACTTTTTCGGCATACTATAGTATGACCGTTTTTTTTTAAAATTTTGACATCCTCCAACGTGTTTTTTTTTTTTACCACTTCTTTCAAAAGATATTACCATGAATTAATTCACCATTCTATAAAAAGGCATTGTCAGCACTTTTTGTGACTTTTTTGATTTGACATTTTTTTGACTTTTTCGGTATACGGTCTGACCATTTTTTGAAATTTTTGACAACCAACAAGATCTTTTTTTTTTTACCCCTTTTTTCACCAGATATTACCATGAATTCATTCACCATGCACTAAAAAGGCATTTTCAGCACTTTTTTTATGACATTTTATGATGTGACTTTTTTGACTTTTTTGCCATACTATAGTATGGCCGTTTTTTTTTTTTTTTTTAAATTTTTGACATCCTCCAACGTGTTTTTTTTTTTACCACTTCTTTCAAAAGATATTACCATGAATTGATTCACCGTGCTATAAAAAGGCATTTTCAGCACTTTTTGTGACTTTTTTTGATTTGACATTTTTGACTTTTTTGGCATACTATAGTATGAGCATTTTTTTTTAAATTTTTGACATCCTAAAACATGGCTTTTTCACCACTTTTTTCAACAGATATTACTTCACCATGCTATAAAAATGCATTTTCAGCACTTTTTTATGACATTTTATGATGTGACTTTTTTTTACTTTTTCCCCATACTACAGTATGACCGTTTTTTTTTTAATTTTTGACATCCTCCAGCGTGTTTTTTTTACCACTTCTTTCAAAAGATATTACCATGAATTAATTCACCATTTTATAAAAAGGCATTTTCAGCACTTTTTGTGACTTTTTTTGATGTGACATTTTTGACTTTTTTGGCATACTATAGTATGAGCATTTTTTTTTTAATTTTTGACATCCTAAAACATGGCTTTTTCACCACTTTTTTCAACAGATATTACTTCACCATGCTATAAAAATGTATTTTCAGCACTTTTTATGACATTTTATGATGTGACTTTTTTTTACTGTTTCGCCATACTATAGTATGACCGTTTTTTTTTTAATTTTTGACATCCTCCAGCGTGTTTTTTTTACCACTTCTTTCAAAAGATATTACCATGAATTAATTCACCATTTTATAAAAAGGCATTTTCAGCACTTTCTATGACATTTTACGACGTGACATTTTTTAGTTTTTTGGCATACTATAGTATGACCATTTTTTTTTTTAATTTTTGACATCCTAAAACATATGGCTTTTTCACCACTTTTTTCAACAGATATTACTTCACCATGCTATAAAACTTCATTTTCAGCACTTTTTATGACATTTAATGACGTGACATTTTTTTGGACTTTTTCGGCATACTATAGTATGACCGTTTTTTTTTTTAAATTTTGACATCCTCCAACGTGTTTTTTTTTTACCACTTCTTTCAAAAGATATTACCATGAATTAATTCACCATTCTATAAAAAGGCATTGTCAGCACTTTCTATGACATTTTATGACGTGACAATTTTTTAGTTTTTTGGCATACTATAGTATGACCATTTTTTTTTTATATTTTTGACATCCTAAAACATGGCTTTTTCACCACTTTTTTCAACAGATATTACCATGAATTTATTCAACATGCTACAAAAAGGCATTTTCAGCACTTTCTATGACATTTTACGACGTGACATTTTTTAGTTTTTTGGCATACTATAGTATGAGCATTTTTTTTTTTTGATTTTTGACATCCTAAAACATGGCTTTTTCACCACTTTTTTCAACAGATATTACTTCACCATGCTATAAAACTTCATTTTCAGCACTTTTTATGACATTTAATGACGTGACATTTTTCTGGACTTTTTCGGCATACTATAGTATGACCATTTTTTTAAAAATTTTTGACCTCCTCCAACGTGTTTTTTTTTTTACCACTTCTTTCACCAGATATTACCATGAATTGATTCACCATGCTCTAAAAAGGCATTTTCAGCACTTTTTTATGACATTTTATGATGTGACTTTTTTGACTTTTTCGCCATACTATAGTATGGCCGTTTTTTTTTAAAATTTTTGACATCCTCCAACGTGTTTTTTTTACCACTTCTTTCAAAAGATATTGCCATGAATTAATTCACCATTCTATAAAAAGGCAGTTTCAGCACTTTCTATGACATTTTTTGACGTGACATTTTTGACTTTTTTGGCATACTACAGTATAACCATTTTTTTTTAAAATTTTTGACATCCTAAAACATGGCTTTTTCACCACTTTTTTCAACAGATATTACCATGAATTTATTCAACATGCTATGAAAAGGCATTTTCAGCACTTTTTATGACATAACATTTTTTTGACTTTTTCGGCATACTATAGTATGACCGTTTTTTAAAAATTTTTGACCTCCTCCAACGTGTTTTTTTTTACCACTTCTTTCAAAAGATATTACCATGAATTAATTCACCGTGCTATAAAAAGGCATTTTAAGCACTTTTTGTGACTTTTTTTGATGTGACATTTTTTTACTTTTTCAGCATACTATAGTGTGACCATTTTTTGAAATTTTTGACATCCAACAAGATCTTTTTTTTACCCCTTTTTTCAAGAGATATTACCATGAATTCATTCACCATGCTCTAAAAAGGCATTTTCAGCACTTTTTGTGACTTTTTTTGATGTGACATTTTTGACTTTTTTGGCATACTATAGTATGACCATTTTTTTTAAAAATTTTTGACATCCTAAAACATGGCTTTTTCACCACTTTTTTCAACAGATATTACTTCACCATGCTCTAAAAATGCATTTTCAGCACTTTTTATGACATTTTATGATGTGACTTTTTTTTTACTTTTTCGGCATACTATAGTATGACCGTTTTTTTTTAATTTTTGACATCCTCCAGCGTGTTTTTTTTACCACTTCTTTCACCAGATATTACCATGAATTAATTCACCATTTTATAAAAAGGCATTTTCAGCACTTTCTATGACATTTTATGACGTGACATTTTTTACTTTTTTGGCATACTATAGTGTGACCATTTTTTTGAAATTTTTGACATCCAACAAGATCTTTTTTTTTTACCCCTTTTTTCAAGAGATATTACCATGAATTCATTCACCATGCTCTAAAAAGGCATTTTCAGCACTTTTTTATGACATTTTATGATATGACTTTTTTGACTTTTTCGCCATACTATAGTATGGCCATTTTTGTTTTTTTTTAATTTTTGACATCCTCTAACGTGTTTTTTTTTTTTGACCATTTTTTTTTTTTAATTTTTGACATCCTAAAACATGGCTTTTTCACCACTTTTTTCAACAGATATTACCATGAATTTATTCAACATGCTATGAAAAGGCATTTTCAGCACTTTTTATGACATAACATTTTTTTGACTTTTTCGGCATACTATAGTATGACCGTTTTTTAAAAATTTTTGACCTCCTCCAACGTGTTTTTTTTTACCACTTCTTTCAAAAGATATTACCATGAATTAATTCACCGTGCTATAAAAAGGCATTTTAAGCACTTTTTGTGACTTTTTTTGATGTGACATTTTTTTACTTTTTCAGCATACTATAGTGTGACCATTTTTTGAAATTTTTGACATCCAACAAGATCTTTTTTTGACATCCTCCAGCGTGTTTTTTTTACCACTTCTTTCAAAAGATATTACCATGAATTAATTCACCATTTTATAAAAAGGCATTTTCAGCACTTTCTATGACATTTTATGACGTGACATTTTTTTGGACTTTTTCGCCATACTATAGTATGACCATTTTTTTAAAATTTTTGACCTCCTCCAACGTGTTTTTTTTTTACCACGTCTTTCACCAGATATTACCATGAATTCATTCACCATGCTCTAAAAAGGCATTTTCAGCACTTTTTTAATGACATTTTATGATGTGACTTTTTTGACTTTTTCGCCATACTATAGTATGGCCGTTTTTTTTTTTAATTTTTGACATCCTCCAACGTTTTTTTTACCACTTCTTTCAAAAGATATTGCCATGAATTAATTCACCATTATATAAAAAGGCAGTTTCAGCACTTTCTATGACATTTTTTGATATGACATTTTTGACTTTTTTGGCATACTACAGTATGACCATTTTTTTTTTTAATTTTTGACATCGTAAAACATGGGTTTTTCACCACTTTTTTCAAAAGATATTACCATGAATTAATTCACCGTGCTATAAAAAGGCATTTTAAGCACTTTTTGTGACTTTTTTTGATGTGACATTTTTTTACTTTTTCAGCATACTATAGTGTGACCATTTTTTGAAATTTTTGACATCCAACAAGATCTTTTTTTACCCCTTTTTTCAAGAGATATTACCATGAATTCATTCACCATGCTCTAAAAAGGCATTTTCAGCACTTTTTATGACATTTAATTACGTGACGTTTTTCTGGACTTTTTCGGCATACTATAGTATGACCATTTTTTTTAAATTTTTGACATCCTCCAACGTGTTTTTTTTTTACCACTTCTTTCAAAAGATATTGCCATGAATTAATTCACCATTTTATAAAAAGGCATTTTCAGCACTTTTTGTGAGTTTTTTTGATGTGACATTTTTTACTTTTTTGGCATACTATAGTAAGACCATTTTTTTTAAATTTTTGACATCCTAAAACATGGCTTTTTCACCACTTTTTTCAACAGATATTACTTCACCATGCTATAAAAATGCATTTTCAGCACTTTTTATGACATTTTATGACGTGATCGCCATACTATAGTATGACCGTTTTTTTTAAATTTTTGACCTCCTCCAACGTGTTTTTTTTTTACCACTTCTTTCACCAGATATTACCATGAATTCATTCACCATGCTCTAAAAAGGCATTTTCAGCACTTTTTTTTATGACATTTTATGATGTGACTTTTTTGACTTTTTCGCCACACTATAGTATGGCCGTTTTTTTTTTTTAAATTTTTGACATCCTCCAACGTGTTTTTTTTACCACTTCTTTCAAAAGATATTGCCATGAATTAATTCACCATTCTATAAAAAGGCAGTTTCAGCACTTTCTATGACATTTTTTGACGTGACATTTTTTACTTTTTTGGCATACTACAGTATGACCATTTTTCTTAAATTTTTGACATCCTAAAACATGGCTTTTTCACCACTTTTTTCAACAGATATTACCATGAATTTATTCAACATGCTATAAAAAGGCATTTTCCGCACTTTTTATGACATGACATTTTTTTTACTTTTTCCGCATACTAGAGTATGACCGTTTTTTTTTTAATTTTTGACCTCCTCCAACGTGTTTTTTTTTACCACTTCTTTCACCAGATATTACCATGAATTAATTCACCATGCTATAAAAAGGCATTTTCAGCACTTTTAATGACATGACATTTTTTTGACTTTTTCGGCACACTAGAGTATGACAGTTTTTTTTTTAATTTTTGACCTCCTCCAACGTGTTTTTTTTTACCACTTCTTTCAAAAGATATTACCATGAATTAATTCACCGTGCTATAAAAAGGCATTTTAAGCACTTTTTGTGACTTTTTTTGATGTGACATTTTTTTACTTTTTCAGCATACTATAGTGTGACCATTTTTTGAAATTTTTGACATCCAACAAGATCTTTTTTTTTACCCCTTTTTTCAAGAGATATTACCATGAATTCATTCACCATGCTCTAAAAAGGCATTTTCAGCACTTTCTACGACATTTTACGACGTGACATTTTTTAGTTTTTTGGCATACTATAGTATGAGCATTTTTTTTTTTTTAATTTTGACATCCTAAAACATGGCTTTTTCACCACTTTTTTCAACAGATATTACTTCACCATGCTATAAAACTTCATTTTCGGCACTTTTTATGACATTTAATGACGTGACATTTTTTTTGACTTTTTCGGCATACTATAGTATGACCGTTTTTTTTTAAAATTTTGACATCCTCCAACGTGTTTTTTTTTTTACCACTTCTTTCAAAAGATATTACCATGAATTAATTCACCATTCTATAAAAAGGCATTGTCAGCACTTTCTATGACATTTTATGACGTGACAATTTTTTAGTTTTTTGGCATACTATAGTATGACCATTTTTTTTTTAAATTTTTGACATCCTAAAACATGGCTTTTTCACCACTTTTTTCAACAGATATTACCATGAATTTATTCAACATGTTATAAAAAGGCATTTTCAGCACTTTCTATGACATTTTACGACGTGACATTTTTTAGTTTTTTGGCATACTATAGTATGAGCATTTTTTTTTTTAATTTTTGACATCCTAAAACATGGCTTTTTCACCACTTTTTTCAACAGATATTACCATGAATTTATTCAACATGCTATGAAAAGGCATTTTCAGCACTTTTTATGACATAACATTTTTTTGACTTTTTCGGCATACTATAGTATGACCGTTTTTTAAAAAATTTTGACCTCCTCCAACGTGTTTTTTTTTACCACTTCTTAAAAAAGATATTACCATGAATTAATACACCGTGCTATAAATAGGCATTTTAAGCACGTTTTGTGACTTTTTTTGATGTGACATTTTTTTACTTTTTCAGCATACTATAGTGTGACCATTTTTTGAAATTTTTGACATCCAACAAGATCTTTTTTTTTACCCCTTTTTTCAAGAGATATTACCATGAATTCATTCACCATGCTCTAAAAAGGCATTTTCAGCACTTTTTGTGACTTTTTTTGATGTGACATTTTTGACTTTTTTGGCATACTATAGTATGACCATTTTTTTTAAATTTTTGACATCCTAAAACATGGCTTTTTCACCACTTTTTTCAACAGATATTACTTCACCATGCTATAAAAATGCATTTTCAGCACTTTTTATGACATTTTATGATGTGACTTTTTTTTTAACTTTTTCGGCATACTATAGTATGACCGTTTTTTTAAAAAAATTTTTTGACATCCTCCAGCGTGTTTTTTTTACCACTTCTTTCAAAAGATATTACCATGAATTAATTCACCATTTTATAAAAAGGCATTTTCAGCACTTTCTATGACATTTTATGATGTGACATTTTTTACTTTTTTGGCATACTATAGTATGACCATTTTTTTGAAATTTTTGACATCCAACAAGATCTTTTTTTACCCCTTTTTTCAAGAGATATTACCATGAATTCATTCACCATGCTCTAAAAAGGCATTTTCAGCACTTTTTTATGACATTTTATGATGTGACATTTTTGACTTTTTTGGCATACTATAGTATGACCATTTTTTTTAAATTTTTGACATCCTAAAACATGGCTTTTTCACCACTTTTTTCAACAGATATTACTTCACCATGCTATAAAAATGCATTTTCAGCACTTTTTATGACATTTTATGATGTGACTTTTTTTTTTACTTTTTCGGCATACTATAGTATGACCGTTTTTTTTTTAATTTTTGACATCCTCCAACGTGTTTTTTTTACCACTTCTTTCAAAAGATATTGCCATGAATTAATTCACCGTTTTATAAAAAGGCATTTTCAGCACTTTTTGTGACTTTTTTTGATGTGACATTTTTTACTTTTTTGGCATACCATAGTATGACCATTTTTTTTAAATTTTTGACATCCTAAAACATGGCTTTTTCACCACTTTTGTCAACAGATATTACTTCACCATGCTATAAAAATGCATTTTCAGCACTTTTTATGACATTTTATGATGTGACTTTTTTTACTTTTTCGCCATACTATAGTATGACCGTTTTTTTTTTAATTTTTGACATCCTCCAGCGTGTTTTTTTTTACCACTTCTTTCAAAAGATATTACCATGAATTAATTCACCATTTTATAAAAAGGCATTTTCAGCACTTTTTTTATGACATTTTATGATGTGACTTTTTTTTTGACTTTTTCACCATACTATAGTATGACCATTTTTTCAAATTTTTGACATCCTACAACATGGCTTTTTCACCATTTTGTTTTTCAACAGATATTACTTTGAATTAATCCACCATGCAATAAAATGGCATTTTCAGCACTTTTTATGATATCTTTTGATGTGACTTTTTAATTTACTTTTTTGGCGTACTATCGTGTGACCATTTTTTAAAAATTTTTCACATCCTAAAACATGGCTTTTTCACCACTTTTTTCAACAGATATTACCATGAACTCATTTAACATACCATACCACCATAGAACATTGGTCTCCAGAATGTCTGCTGCATAATCTGGCAATGTGCCGTCCTCCACAACATGGTAGTGAGGTGTGGGGTTGCGCTGCCTCCGGGCCTTCCTCTACCACAGCATGTGGACCCTGACCCACAGCCCTCTCCCCGTCAGGAGGGCTATCAACGGGGACCAAGAGCCTGTGCTGAATTAATGGAACGCATATAGACTCAAAATGAAAAACACACCTCATGCATTATGAATAAAACAATCAATAAAAATTAAGCTTCATTTATCTTTTAATTTGTCATTTGAATTGGCCACAATTACAGAGGTCATGGCCTGCTGGGTGGCCACAATGTTCTCCATAACAGCGGTGATCGTCGTGTGATGGTTGTTCAGTGCTCGCAAACTGGTGAGCCACAGCGCCTGGTGCTGGGGGCCTGGAGTGTTGCTGCACGTGGTGCCGGGTACAACCGTGAGGTCGAGAACCACAAACTCCTCCTCCGGCCCTGGGGAAACACATGTGTTTAAAAACCAAATGCATTTATTTTGGTGTCTTCAAACATAGTTTTCTTATATATACGTACACACATATTGATTGGAATTGATTTTCTTTCAATAGTCAGCCATGTAGACGAAAGAATGATTTACCAGTGTTGTATTTTTACCAACTCCTTCTCTACAATACATTAGATAATTATGAGTCATAAAATTACAACTTTATTCTCGTAAAGTTAAGACTTTATTAAAGTAAAGTAATAACTTTAATCTTGTAAATAATTACTTTATTTTATTTTATTCTCATAAATAATGACTTCAATCTTGTAAATTTGCAACTTTATTCTCGTAAATAAATTACTTTATTCTTGTAAATAATTAATTTAATCTCGTAAATGACTTTATTCTTGAAAACTATTACTTAATTCTCTTTCATTAAAACTTTTTTATGGCATACTATACTATGGCTTTTTATGAAGTATTTACTGCAGTGTGAGTTTTTGAAATACCATACTATGATTGTTTGACACATTATTGCAAAACTTTTCAACAAGGCTAGTCTGAGTATTTTTATGACTTTTTGATGTACAAGAGACTCATGACATACTCCATTTAACATGTTGGAACTGTTTATTCCTTACTCTGTCAGGTTGTCCATCTTGTCTCAGAGGCTGCTTCTGATGAGCTTCATGTGGTCCTGCAGCTGCTCCTCTTTCCTGAGCACAGTCCACCTCTCCTCACCTGGATGTTCTCGTCTTCATCGTCTTTTCTGTGAGAACCACCAAAAAGATCAAATGGGCTCCTTAAATTAAAGATTACATCCTACAGTTTCATTAAGTACGTAATAGTGCTAATGATGTTGATATATAATTTTAATATTCAACAATATTTAACACAAGATATCTAACAATGAGAAGAACATAACAAAGATTCAGCACAGAGAGGATGTTGTTTTTTGGCCTGTATCACTTTCCTCATCTTCCCAGATGTCACCATGGAGACCACATATATTACTGTGATAATTACAGCTAGACTTGACACTGAAAAGTGTATTACAGACTAAAAGTTGGTACTGCAATCCCCCCAACAAACAGAAAGAAAATAAATAACTGCATAATGTTCATAAATAAAATGACAAAGATAAAAAGGACTGAGAGAAACCTGGAGACTGTCTGACTGTGTTAACTGTGTCCACCTGCAGTCGTTATGAAGTTGATATGAAGAAAAATAAAAAGTCATCATAACTTTGTGCTGCATACATTTCGTGTTTAACCTGTTGCACACATTGAAATCAACCTTGGTGATTGAAATAAATAGTGAGTATTTTCACATATTTATTTTTTTTTTTTTCACTTTTTCAGTCCAGATACTGATACCAAGTATCGTTCTGATACCAGCGTTTAATCAATAAGTTGTGTGCTTCACTGTGTGTTAGTGACTCTCTGGGGTCAGACTTGTCTCAAACATTGTCTTCATAACTTTGTGAAATAAAATTTGTGAATCACAGAACATTCAGAGGATGTATGGCTCTTCTTATTCCTAGTTATATAAATAAATAAGGGTACTTGCTGTCGTATTCTGGATGGATGTTTGATTTTTTTTTAAAAAAAGAACCAAACAAAAACAAAAAAATAGGGCGAATTTTCAAAGTTGACAAAAAAAATGATACAGCAACTTTTGAAACCTAAGTAGCAAAAAAATATCACATATTTCTACCATTACGTTTTAAGCTTTTACACGCTTTCAAAATAAGTTTTAATTCATCTTTGTATTTGTGATATATGACTACATCAGTTAAACATACGATGATGTAGTGAATCCTCTGGTTGCCAGTTTTAAGATGATGTACACCACTCCAAAGAAATAGTAAATACACTCATGTTATGGTCCGGCTACCTCCTATTCTATATGAGCCTGTAAGCTAAGTACTCATCCACAAGTAGCCTTGACTTCCTGACAGTAACATCGGGAAAAGTAGGCTTATTAAAAGCAATATAAAACACCATGTTGTTCATTCATAATAATCTAGATTTTTTCCCCTCCCTTCATTTGGTTGACTGGACGGTTTGCTAATTAATCCCGAACCGACAAAAACGTTAGCATAAATTAGCTGTAAACTAGCTAGCGCAGCAGCTAGCATGTTTACGTTTGTTGCCGTTCAGACACGGCTTTACCTCATAATCCATGAGAAACTCACGCTCCCCTCCTCAATCCTCGCTGCGGGGTCACAGACATAACACATTATTTTTCTGTACTTTGGGGTTTGGTTTGATTTAAATAGCTTCTTTAGATTTAGAGTAGCTACAAGCTTCACGGAGATGCCGGTGCTTGAATTGCTTCCGGGTGTGCGTGCGCAAGTAGAGGAAGCTCGTTTTTAAGGAAGTGAGTGAGCATCCACGATGTTGCAATACTGCCCCCCTCTGGTGACATTCTCCCTTAGCGTCTATTCAATCTAAATCCATCCATTCATTTTCTACCGCTTATCCTCTTCAAATTACATTCCTGAATACATACATTATTGCACCACCAAGTATAAGGTATTTAATTAACAGTAATGCTGATTACCAAAATATGTTTTATGTTTCTGTAATGGTTAATCCACCAGTAGGTGCAAGTTCTTGAATTATACATATATTTAATGCTGAAAAATAAGTTGTTATCCATGAATTTACAAATAACAAAGAAGAAATGATGATGGTCATATGGTGTTCTGGCTCAAATTTGGGTCTGAAAAGGTGAATTCAGTTTAAATTCCTCACTCCTGTTAAAAATGGTGAAGTGTAGGGAACTCAACACATTTGTTAGGCACTGTAAATTAAATTCAAATGTCTTTATGTTTATAGACAACCCTTCTCACTCGCTGCATTGTGGACTGTGGGGGCTTTAAGCAGCTCCTTCAAAAATATACTATTATATTCGTTTTTTTCTATTCTAACACAGGATTACAATTATTATTCATCCATGAGGAACAGTATATACTGTATTATAATTACATTTGGACAAAAACACTCATTGAATGGATTTTTTACATTTGTTTTCATATTTTAAAGGTGTCTTTCCAAAAACTGCATTCTAACTTACATACTTTTTCTTCAGCAGCTGCATGTGGCACAGACTACTTCATCATAACATTTTGCCTTGAACTTTGACTGTTTGCTCATATATCTGCCGTAAACAACCACTCCTCTTCTAACCCTGCTTTCATTACCTGTTCCCCTTCTTCGTCCCTACTTTGTTGATGGAGCTTCAATGTTAATTTTAGATCCCAAGTGATGTCGCTAGTTTGTTTCTTTTTGATTGCTGTGTCTGCTCTCTTTTTTCCCAGAATATTAAAGTATTACGTTAAAATGATGCTGCAACTAACCTATTCACACCACTCTAATGCCTATCAGCATGACAAAGTGT
Source organism: Synanceia verrucosa (assembly GCA_029721515.1). NCBI lineage: Eukaryota > Metazoa > Chordata > Actinopteri > Perciformes > Synanceiidae > Synanceia > Synanceia verrucosa. The sequence continues at coordinate 22,113,836 of CM056557.1, forward strand.
TACCTACACAATGTCGGCTACACTGTGGAATTGTTTGGCCACATCAGAGCTGCATAAAACTGTGCTCATATTGACCGTTTGGACTGTAAAAAGGCATGCATGTCACCAATTAAACCCTTGAGTGTTTGGTATATTTTTTTAAAGATAAATTCTCAAAGGCATTAATTTAATCTGTGACTCAACAGCTCACTTTGCTCTCCCGCTGATCTCTAACAAGTGAATCTTTCAGTATCACTCGTGCTTTACATGCAGCACCAAAACACAGACATATTTGTTTAAACACAGAAGTCAGCAGTTTGGAGAAATAAGGCAGAGTATTGTACTTCTACACAAATATTCACAAAGACTCAAAACCCCAGGAGTGCAGGATTGCTATGAAAACATCTCTGTCCTGTGACTGGACATCAGTAAGATGAAGCAACATTTTTGTAGGAGAGCAAAGCGGTCATCAACACATGACTTTGATGATTTAGAACTTCTCACCCTGGGGTGTTTTTCAAGCTAGCCATTCCTTTCAGCCAGAAAACAAAGATAATGAGAAAAATAATCATTTTCTGGAAGAAGTTAGTCATTTGGACATTAATATTTTGGGGCATTTTGGCAGCAATGAGCAGTTTTAATTCGTTGGTAATGCAACAGTTGCCTTAATCCCACATGCAGGAGAGCTCAAATAATTTTTATTTACCAAATCAAACGTAATCCACTTTACTGGCCTGAAGAGAAATGTTATTATTCTGGAAGGGAACATGTTGTACCAGTCAGTGCAGAGGTGGGTGTAAGGGCACTGGAATGAAATACCACAAAGTTAGCGCCCAACGGGGGTTCTTCATCTGTGCTGAACAAAAGCCAGACTGACCCTGAACCAACACCCACCCCTCTACCTCCATGTTCACGTAGACTCATTAGATTCACTCTGCTTCTTTTTCCCCAATTTCTTCTAAGCACTGTTCCCTTCATCCATCCATCCATCCATCCTCTATCTATATATTATTATATATTCTGTCCTCCCTCTGTCCTCATTCCCTTCCTCCACCCACCCCTGCTGCTGCTGAGGACTCTGGTTCCCAAGCTGGACCCCTGACTCAGCCCTCTGCAGTCACATGACACACATTCAGAGCAGTAAAGTGCAAAGCGCTCAACTCAGTGTGCCCAGAAACATCACAAGGCCACTGAGCTGTCACGTCTCTGAACAGAGTAACCCTCAGCTCACTTTCTGCTGCATTCATCTACTGAAACCTGACTTCCTTTCCTTTCCCACGTGCAGGTAGGTGGTATCTCGTCTAATTTAGAATGATTAATAGAGGTGATTAAAATGTTGAAGGGAGTTCAGACCATCTCAAAATGGGGCACTTTGTTACATTGAAAATGGTCCAATTTACAGTTTTGGAAACACAAAAAGACCACAGTAAGATGTGTCAGGTGTTCAGTTACACTTTATTAGCTTGTCTTTATCAACCATCCTCATCCAACACAACTAGAGACATTATTTACAGCATTTCCTTTTGGAAATATAAGATGGCAAATATAATCCTTTTAATGTGCAGTGCTCTGGAGCAGACAACCTTGTGCAGACAGATCTCAATCCTCTTGTCCGTATCTGACAGCCTTGACAAAAGGTACTGCTTTGACTGTCTCTGGACAATATTATCACAGATTCGTGGACGTTTTAGATTCCTGCTGCTGCCTCCTTAAATCAGGAATTAAAATTTGAACGTGTGCTTTAAAAATCTTCCACTTAAACCTGAGGAGGGACATGAATGCACCAAGTTTTGTGGTAATTCATGTAAATGTTACAAAGACTTTTCACACTAAAACTAAATTCTTTAAAGAAAAAGTCAACCTAATTCATTTCAAAGCTAAAATTTTACTCTCCAGTACTTAGTTTTTACTTTTTTTTATACTTAATGTCTCCAACAGGGTAATTTGTTATGCAGCACAGTTCAGGATACATAAAGATAAACAACAACAGAGACAACAACAAAGATCAATGATCATATTTATCCCTCAATAAATAAAACATTTGCACATCCCTCGGTGTTGCACCTCTCCAGTCTGTAATAACACAGCTTACTGTCCCACATGTTGCCATACTACAAGCTTATTAAATTGGATTATTGCCATAGGAACAAATTACTTTTTAACATGGTTAGTTCTGATCTATCTGTTTCTGCGACTCGAAGGGAGCATCTGGATCAGATCAGACTGCTGCACCCCCATGACCTTCTCACAACAAGTTTGTTGCTATCATGAAAGAATGCAGGGTAGCAGGTAGACAGAGGACACCCCGTCTTTGTGATCCCATCAGTTATTTTAAGAAAATGTCACTGTATATTGAAGGAAGTAGAAACCTGCAGAAAATCACCATCATCACCTCTTTCTTCTTTGTTCTGTCAAGTTTAAGGGAGACTTCTAGGAAGCACTGGTTGGTTTTAGGATATGTGAGACACCTGATAGTAACTGTGACAGACTGAAAACACAGTTCTGTTGGTGTATTTGGTTCAAACAAACACCATACTGTGTGTGTGTGTGTGTGTGTGTGTGTTTTGACAGACTGGTAGTTTCAGTTGAGTTGAGCCACAACAAATAAACTGAAGCGGAGATGGAGGAACTGAAGAAAAGCCGGAGGCATTTACAGTATTTCTTAATACACTTGAGTAGGAAACTAAAGAGTCGGTTCACTCCTGTCTCTCACTGTTGCAGCCTGTGTGTTTAAAGGAGGGCAGACCACAAGGTCGTCTGCTGGTTGGGGGAGGGAAGAAGGAAAAGGTGGAGCTATTCACTCTATTTCCTCCTATTGCTGAGCTCTCAGAGCACATGGTTGCTTGGTTTTGAAACCACCCTCCAATAGAAAGGTGGGGGTGTCATGGAGGTAAAGTGCGCCTGTGCAGTGCCACCCCTCCAGTCAAGTGCAGCAGAGACAGGAAGCAGAATATAAGCCCGTGGGTATGTGAGTGAGGAGGAGGAACAGGGGAGGGAATGCATACACACTACAGACACACACACGGCTGATGTAACAGAAAAAACACAATGGAGTGACAGTTTTTTCAGAGGAATAAAGGAAGTGGAGAGTCTCCTGGTTATGTTCTGAGCGAGGTAAGATGGGATATTCTTCACAGAAGATGTGAGAATGAGGTAGACGAGGGTTATTGGATTTCCTGGTTATCCTGGAGCCAAAAAAGTTAAGCCTTGTGGTTCCATATGCCTTTCTTAAAGGGATGAAAATGAACCAGGGTGATCGGTAGTGTTAGATATTAGATGTGGGCCCAGCTATAATACTGAATATTCATTCAAATATGTATTTTTCTGCTTATTCTATCTTTAATCTCTGTCTCTGGTGGGGTCAACTTCAGGTTACACTTGATGAACTACTTTAGTTTACTGTTAGTTTATGGTTTGAATTAGTCCTTCACACTGACAGTGGTGATGTAGTTTTATTACACAGCTTCACAATAATAATTTATATCATATAATGTGTGTCTTTAATGTGTCTGTTTATGTTGCAACCACGTTTTTTAAGGGAGCAGTGTGTGAAAGGTCAGGAGTCCAAACAGCCAAGTAACCCGTGAGAGCGAGAGGAGGTTTAAAGGAGAATCCAGGGAGGGTCACTGCTCCACATGCCTTTGTTGTGACCAATATGTGACATTCAGCGATGCTATTCTTATTTAATAGAACTGTACTGTTTATTTCAACATGTTTACATTGATGTATTCAGCAAACATCATCCCCATGACACTAAAATGGCTCAAAAGCTTTTGGATGGAACTACTGGATGATCGTTGTGAAAGTTGATCTTAACAATTAATGCTCCCTTTCTGTCTGAATTTCCCTGCAAAACTATAGCAACATTCCCATAGTCCTCAGGTGCACTTTTTGTTAAGCTCTGATATGGAAATGTTTGCATGTTTGTCATTTTCACAATAATTCCATCCATAAATGACAGAATAGCATCATATTTCTTTTCTATTTTAGTTTATGTATTTTACAAAATGCATCTTACTACATTGTTATTATAGGCACTAGTGTTAGTATTATTTCTAATACACTTAAAATAATTTCCTTAATAAAGTTCTTATTATTATTACTTTAAAGACTTTCTGTCTCATGTCTTTCCGTCACATGCAACAAGCAAATCAGAGTCTGTGGTCTAATTTGTGCCAGTTTAGACAGTCAGTTTTACGTTCTACTGATATCCTGTCCGGTGTCCAGATTTCAGATTGTGCACATCTACATTTCCTGATCAACATCATTCCTGCCTCCATCATGTCGCTGCTGACTCACGTGCTGGCGTGCCTGTTCGGGATGGGCTCCTGGGTGGCCATCAACGGGATGTGGGTGGAGCTGCCCCTGGTCGTACCGGAGATCCCAGAGGGCTGGTATCTACCGTCATACCTCACAGTCCTCATCCAGATGGCCAACATAGGCCCTCTCTTCATCACTCTGATGCACCGCTTCCGCCCGGGGCTGCTGGACGAGCGGCTGGTCATCTACTGCATCGTGGCGTTAGGGATCGTCGCTACATTCCTGCTGGCTTTCTTCTGGAGGCACACGGTGATGATAGCAGGCTCTTTGCACAGTGTCCCCCTGTTGGTGTTGAGCTTCCTGCTCTCTGTGGTCGACTGCACCTCCTCTGTTACCTTCCTGCCCTTCATGATGCAGCTGCGTCCTCAGTACCTCACCACGTACTTTGCAGGCGAAGGCCTCAGCGGTCTGGTGCCTGCGCTGGTCGCTCTGATTCAAGGCGTTGGTGTGGTCCACTGTCAGAACGCCACTTTGGCCGGTGCAGCCAACATAACAGCTGATAGCGGAGAGCTTCAAGCCATCTACCAGCCTGCTAAATTCTCTGCCCAGGTCTTCTTTGTGTTTCTCAGTGTCATGATGGTGGTGTGCCTTGTAGCCTTCATCCTACTCAACCATCACCCGGCGGTGGCTCGAGAGAGAAAGAACGACCTGTACTTCAGTGGTGATCTGGCCTCTGGGATGAAAGATCAAGGTCTGTCTCTGCGGGCCCAGACCCCAGAGCAGAAGCCTATGATCAGCCCACTGGAGGCGGTCAGGACGGAACCCAGGAGCTCTTTTGGGAGGGGCACATACAGCAGCCTGGAGGTGGCGTTCATCTTTGTTGTACTGGCTTGGGTGAACGCTCTGACAAACGCAGTGCTGCCAGCGGTCCAGTCCTACTCCTGTCTGCCCTATGGGAACAAGGCCTACCATCTGGCTGCCACCATGGCAGCTGTTGCTAACCCAGTGGCCTGCTTCATCGCCATGTTTGTGCCGATGAGGTAAATATGAATACCGGAACAATCTCTTTCCATTATAAGCGTTTCCTCAATAGCCACTACAGATTGTTGAAGTCACAATGTAAAAATCACTGACTCTCATATTAGTGTCTCAGTTGCACCTCATGTGTTATTTTTTGCGTCTAGGTCTCTTATCTTCATGGGTTTCTTGGCCACGATTGGGACTGGATTTGGAGCCTACATCATGGCCATGGCTGCGCTCAGTCCCTGTCCCCTCCTGGTCCACAGCACCTCTGGAACTGCAATCATAGTAAGACTCTTTCTTCATAAAGACGTTTAAATCAGAAAGCATCACATATCGTTTCATAGCAGGATGGTATGCTCTGTCATGTAAATCATACACCTGATAAAAAGTGAAAGTACAGTTCAGTGTTGTGTGTTCGCCAGGTTTGCAGATCAAGTTAGTCTTGTTTGACCTGATTAAGACAATACTGTCAAACTGTGTTTGTGCCAGTTTTATGAGCTCTTTTATTTTCCTCAGGGAGAAACGTGTTGATTCACGTCTGCTGCTCTTATTATACCGCCACCGCTTGTACCTACAGTGACTTTGATCAGCATAATGAAACATGACGAAACATCATACTGCTGTCAAAACATCAACGGGCTCCACTCTTTCAAAATAAAAGTGAATATTATAGAGCAGAAAAAGAAGATTTGAAATTCTGGAGAAAAAAAATATAGCAAATGTTAGCATGTCCTTTAGGGAAAGGCTTATGACGTTTCTATTTTGGGGAAGAAGAAGAAACTTTGTCATCAGTATCAACCTCAGGTCTGTTGGATTTGTGGCCTTACAAATCAATTTCCCCCATCTGTTTCTCCATTATATTTGTTTCAAAATAAGAACCTTATGTTACTTTTCTAAAGAGAATTAAAACATGCTCAGGAGTAAAACAGAGCACTGCAGCCAGTAGCTTCTTTTAGCTGAACTCACTGGTGAACTGGTTTCCACTTCATGTCCCAGAGTGTTCAAACTTTAACACTTGACTTGTATCTGTCCAACAGGAAGTGGATGCCAGGTGATTGTAATGCATAATATCGACCTGTTGTTGTGCTGCAGGTGCTGGCCTGGGTCCTGTTTGTCCTGTCCCTGTCCTACGTGAAGGTCATCATCGGGGTCATTCTGAGGGATGAGGGCCACAGTGCCCTGGTGTGGTGTGGAGCGGTAGTACAGTTGGGCTCCATGGTCGGTGCTGTGTCCATGTTCCCACTGGTCAGTGTATACGGACTTTTCAGGTCAGGTGACGCTTGCAACACCAAGTGCCCAATGTAGTGAATATACAGTATAAAAATATACCGCTGTGCAAAACTGGAACATAATTTGTGCTTTTTTTAGATGCACTGAACCCTTATGGCAGCCGTGAGCAGCTCCCTGTGTGGCTTAACAGATTTACTCTAAGTCAAATAAATATCTGTATTTATTGACTCAAAACAAGAAGGAAATGACTCCTATCCATGTGTCAGATCACAGATCATATTACAATTCCTCCTCACTTCAGAGGTCAAAGCTGGTTTACTTGAATATGATGTGAAAGTATACTTGATTGATGTTGCTTTTATACAAATTTTTGGCTTTAAAATATGCCTTACTTTGAGACTCTGAAAGATTTGTGTTTGTTTTTGGTGCACTTGGTTGCACATTCTGCCTTGCTTTGTATACGTTACTTGTGTGGAGAAACTGTTCAACAATATCAAATAAAAGTTTGACCTACCTTTCCCCTCAAAAAAATATGACTATATACCAAAGAGATGTCTGATCAAAAAGGATCACATTATTTACATGTCTGACTTTAAAAATGGATCATTTTAAACTGCAAATGAATGTAACTGTTAAAGAAATATTATTATAGTAAGAATAACAAGATGTGAAGGTGAATTATATGAAAGGAGATATAGTCTTCTGTATGTAATATGTAATATTGGTGTACAATTTAGTCTGTTATGTCTAATTTGCCACCTCTTTCCTTACCGTCTACATAAACAGTGTAACAAACAAATTTTGGCTCAAATCTATGCACACTGCCATAATGAATGAAAAGAAAAGACATTTTTGGTGTATATTTCCAGTAATCAGATTTTCACTGGAAATAAATATCTGCGTGTGAAATGCTGTTAAGTTTCACAGATGGCAGAACAATGCCTTAGCATCAGCAGCCTGCAGGTCTTTGAACGTAACACTAGATGTCGCTGTATGATTAAAAGATCCTCACAAAGATTTGAGGCTTCCAGTTTCAGGCAGGACTTCACTTTTGATCTGCAGGAGTCAACTATAAATAAATACCTCAGACTTTGTAGGCTCAAATCACATTCACCGAATGAGTCAATGAGAAAAGATCTGGGATGCTCTTTCAAAACTTTACGCCCAATGTGGCTGAAATCTAAGCGTGACCTTTAACCTCTGCGTCTTGCTCAACCTCAGTTTAGGTGAAGGAGTGATGCATCTCTCTGGGGGGTTTGTGCAGTCCAAGGGAAGGCTGCATCATATCCTCCTCACACTAAATCAAGGGGAGAGAGCGTCTTAGCCATGTAGGTGTGAGCGTGTTTATCCTTCCTCTGCTCCACGGGGACAAACAGGAATGAGGAAGTGAAGGCCAGTCAGTCTGATTCAGATCCCAACGGTGCCTCAGAGAACATCTGGGGTCATCATCTCCTGGTGTCTCACACTTCACATCTCTTTATTTTTATCCGTGCTCTCTATGACTTACGGTGTGCTGTAGACCTGTTTGGAATAATTTTGGGATACGTTCATTACTTCTTAATATGCTGTTCCTTTTAGCATCAACAGAAATGCACTGAGATTCAGTCTGTGGATGGCAGGATGACACAAGAGTAAGTCTTCCTTATCTATCTGCCTGCTGCTCCCTTTCTCTCCATCAGCCCAACTACCTTGATATCTCCTCTTCCCCAGGCTCCTTGTCTTCCTCAATTCATGCACATGGCAGACTTTGTGACCATAATTTCAATTTAAAACACATGAGGGGAAATCCTAGCCCGCGCTGCTCTTTAATGGGCCGTCATGGGATCGGAGTATGCAGAGAATGATTGAATTTTGTGAGAAGGCCAGGAACGATCACGTCTCGCCTTCCGTTATGCAATCGACCATTCCCCTCTTGCAATGCAACGTCTGGTAAAACCTAGATGGGGGGGTGGCTAAGGCCTGGAAACCTCAATGTCTAGACCAAACGACAGAAAAATATTTTTTCTTCTAAATGACTCAAGACAAAATAAAAGAGAAACTCAGCTATCAAACGTAAAAAAAGAGCCAAATGAGATGTGATCAAAGCCTGGTATGTTGAATTTCTGCGAATGAGTCTTTCTAAAGTGTAACGCATGACATCCTATATTTCCTCTCAGACAGAAACATATGGATCCTATATTAAGTCTACATACTGTTTTATTTATATGATTGTGTCATGTCTGTTTTCCCCACCTGCTCAGCTCACTTTGATAACGTTAAGATAAAAACTCCTCACTTACTCCAGACATTGAAAATACCACTGTGTGCAAACTTTCTTCACACCCGCTGTGTTGGGTTACACCGCTGCGATATATCATTTCAATGAAGCAACAGAGACTACCTTTCCCGTTAAGTCCATTATATTCAAATGGGCCGGGCCTTTTTCTTTTTTCTTCTTCGCAACAAGACATAAAGTAATCAAAAGTTAAAAGCAAACACTCAAGGAGGCACTTAGCAAAAAAGAAAAGCTTTTATGATAAAACATTCATATACAGTGCAGGAGACAGGTAATCTTTGAGGATGATAGGGTTGTCTTGTGGTCAGTTTCAGTATAGTATGGCTTGGGGAGCTTTGTAGATGAATGCTCCTAATAACATCCCCGCCCACCCATCATCCAGCAGAGCATACACACAGAAGAACTAATACCTGAGTGTATTTCTTCAGTGGTGTGAAGTAGGCCTTAAAGAGCTGTTGGAGGCTGCAGTAAAGTAGGGTTCATTACCTTGATGGACTGATGACAGCTAAGACCGACTGCTGAGATGTGTACGTATACATAAATATAAAGCCTTAATTATTTGCAATCAGTTCTCCTGGTACTGTCCACACACAGTAGGATCTTATGTACATAAAAAAAACAGATTCTGATCCCTTTTAACCACAGTTTAAAAAAAGGAAATACAAAACTCTCTAAGATGTATGATTGCTTTCTTGCAAGTCCTTTGAAATTCATTTGCTGAAGGCGACCAAATCAATATGTGCTCCACTTGCTGTGGGTGCAGACAATGTTTGCATTTAAAAAAAGTGGTTTAAAAGAAAAGTTCAACATGTGAGGAAACGCTCGCTTGTTTGAGAGCAAGAGGCGATGAGTGAATCCACTGTTTATGTCTGCAAGGTACGTGAATTCCAGCCAGCATCCAGCTTAGCATAAAAGTGTTAAAATAAGATTTAAAATAATAAGTAATATCCCGACAGACGAGTTGTGGCTGAAACTATTTCACGTTTTTATTTTCCTGAAAATTTAAACTACAAGATATAAGAAAACATAATGAACAAGCTAACTCTTTCCTCTCCTGACTGCAGTTTATTCAAATCCAAACAACATCTTTATTTTTTCCTCACTCACCAAAGGATGAACTGCTCAGTGAAAGCCTCAGACATCAGAAACCTGAAGAGTGTGAGGATGGTGAGGAGCAGACATGGAGGGACAAGCCCCTACATGGCATGTACCACCGTCAGATAGAGGAAGTGGCTGATATCAAGAAGACCTACCAATGGATGGAAGATGCTGGGCTGACAGACAGCACAGAGGCACTGATCATGGCAGCACAAGAACAGGCCCTGAGCACGAGGGCTACAGAGGCCAGGATCTACAACAGTAGACCAGACCCAAGGTGCAGGCTGTGTAAGGAGGCCCCTGAGACAGTCCAGCACATAGCAGCGGGGATGTAAGATGCTAGCTGGATCAGCGTATATGGAGCGGCACAACCAAGTGGCTGGGATAGTGTACAGGAACATCTGTACCCAGTATGGACTAGAAGTACCCAAATCCTAATGGGACATACCACCAAAGGTGGTTGAGAACAACAGGGCTAAGGTCCTGTGGGACTTCAGCATCCAGACTGACAAACAGCTCCTGGCTAACCAAGCAGACATAGAGGTGGTGGACAAAGAGCAGCAGAGGGCAGTGGTGATGCCAACATCAAGAGGAAGGAGCATGAAAAGGTTGAGAAGTACCAGGGGTTGAAAGAACAGCTGGAACAGATGTGGAAGGTGAAGGCCAACGTGGTCCCTGTGGTGGAGCACTCGGGGCGTTGACAGCCAAACTGGGAGAGTGGCTCCAGCAGATTCCAGGAACAAGAAGATACGGCACAGAACCATCAAACTCCCAGGACTCTGGTAGAGAACCTGAGCTTGAGGATAACACAGATACCACCCTGCAAGAGTGAGAGGAGCATTTTTTTTAATATATCTCTATCTATTTATACACACACACTTTGTTACACTCCTAACAAACCTAAAAACAACACTAAAAGTATTCCCAAAACAAACCGTAAACACGATGGTAAACACCGCCAACCGCCGCGGCGCTTTTATTCTGAAAGGGCTCGCGCATCCGGGCTGCAGTCGGAGCGAAGTAGCCGTTAGCTTGCTGCTACATGTTAAATCCCTTATCATAACGCCACATACAATCAACACACACAGTAACAATAACGTGGCACATTTTAACGGGCGGTAACTTCCTTGATCGTGGCTGGATCGCCGTTGGAACTTGCGAGAGATTGACGGTGACATGCTATGCTAGCTAATTAGCCGGTCGTCACCCTACTAACCGAGCTTCACCGGTTAGCGTCGGGACGCTGCCATTTTACGGCGCCGACACTTCAAACAGCGATGACACATGTACAACAACACAGACACGAGTATCGACCTATGGCCGAAAAAGTGACGACTTACATTTTCAATCACGAACAACTGAACAACACCTGCACCAACCGCTCACCGCTGCTCACCGCTGCTTATTAAACCCCTGCTGAGCCCGTCACGGGTGGGCGGGGCTGGTCACGGTGGGCGGAGCTACGCATCACGTACACAGCTGCAAGCTGTAACCCTGCCAGAACACTATCAACATTACACCAATACATATAACACTTAACATATACCTTTATCCATTTCAGATAATCTTGTCTGTAGTTAGTAAGTGAAAACCATAGAAAAAAAGGCTGAAGCTTTTTTTTTAAAATCGAATCCTGTGCCATCCATCGAAGCTTCGATTTTTTATATATGAGATTTTTAGACAAAAAAGATTTAATATTAATGTGTGGTCTGCTCAGGTGGATTTTGTTCCTTTTAGACAGAATCCAAAGTGTTTGTGCTAAGCTAAGCTAACAGGCTGCTAGCTGTTTTCTAACTGATGTTCCAAAATGTTTACATATTACCTCAATAAATCAGAGTTGACAAGAACGACACAAATCAAGGCTATAGTCTCAGTATTTTCTCCTCCTGTTTGGACAAATCATAACCAATCTACTCAAAAGAGAGGAATAACTAAAGCAGCAAACTCTCACTCCTTCATGTCGGGAACTCAGGGTTGCATGCAGGGTCAGCTTTAGGTCAGACTGGGCATCCATTAGTGGCCTTATTTAGAGTTTTATTCCTTTAAGAGGAGCGATTGGCCAGCAAAGACAAAGAATCATTACCTTTGCCCGCCCCCTCCCTGCCAGCAGTCAATAATGAGGGATCATTAAAATGAATAGATGGACATTCCCCTTTTCTCCGGATCCTTATTGCAAAATCAGTGTCAGGGGAAATGAAGATTGAGCTTGGAGAAGGCGTCTAAAAGCCTCACAGTGATTGTCGTGAACTCATCTCCAGTGCCAGGCTCCTTTATCTACTGTAAGAGTCTGCACCTGCCTGAACTCTGGACTAGCAAGAGCTTTTACTGTAGCCCATTAAGAGCATCCCTAATGTGCGCTACAATGTACTTCAACATAAACATTCTGCATATGTACCGAAACATTTACAGCAAACAATGGAAGAATGAGTGCTTGAGATGTCTTGGAGTTTTATGTTGTTTTTTTTTCAATGAAGAAATTGAGCTCTCAGAGTGAAAGGGATATTGAATACATCAACTCTGATGTGGAGAACAGAGAAGTCACGTGTTGTGATTGTATAAAGTGACTCTTAAAGGTGCAACATGTGATGCCTACTAGAGGACAGTATTTAACCTCTGCTGATGGGTCCAGGCAATCTAAATGTACGGTCACCGGAAAAACAACTAGCAGCTGGGCAGGAAGATGCAAAATTCAACAAACAACTGAAACTCTGAGAGCTGGTCAAAATAACAGTGTTAGGTTATAATCTTAACATGTGGCTTCAAGCTGTAGTTTACCATCCATGTGTTTCCTGTACCATTAACTCATTGAGTGTCAGCCGTTTTATAAAACAGAAAGTGACCTGTTCTAGCGTATTTGCCCATTTTGAGTCATATTTCAAGACCTACAGAATATTTTGTACTATGACTCTGAAAACACAGAAAAGATCAAATGAAAGAAGAGACTCTATTTCATCATGAAAAAAATTGTTTGTTTTTACCTTGTTCCATTCTTGTTTTATCAGAGGTAGAGTAGAGGACACTCACACCAAAAGGCTGGCTGTCAGCTGCTGGGAAACTATTTATAAAAGAGGAAGAGCTTCACACATATGAGGGCCACAACCGGTCCACCAAAGGGTCCAGTCCGGCCCCCTGGATGACTGGATGTCTTTATTTCCAATTTTTTTAGTAAAATTATGTCCTAGCAATGTGACACAAAACAGTCAAGCGAATGATTTTCCAAGAAAAATGGTGCACTTTCTTCAGTGAAATAAACAGGAATCCAGTGTTTGGTGTGTTAAAAACATAGAAGAAAAAAGATAAATGATTTGTTGACAGGTTTGAGGAAACAGTGGTTTGTTTTTAGCCGTAACCAGGGAAATCAATAAGGCATCTCAGGCTGATTCTTAATTAACTTTTCAGAATAATGTTGATCATAGCTTATTATGGTTAAACTGGTCGGCCCACTTGAGATCCTGTTGGGCTGAATGTGGCCCATGAACTAAAATTAGTTTGACACCCCTGAAATAAGGTAAAACATGAGGATAGGAGGTACAGTAAGGTAATCTGTAAGAAGAGGGAACATGGTTACTACAACATAAAACAGGAAATGACAAGATAACACTGCTGGCTCAAATCAAGCCAACTTAAGGGATGAAACTAAAACTTTTAATCCAATTAACAAACTATAAAAAGACAGACACAAAGTGACAAACCCTCCACATGGTTCTGCTTCTTCGTCCTGTCATTTGGACTGAGGACAGAGTGGACGCTACAGTGATTCACCATCATCTCTGGAGGGACAAATGGGACTTAAAGACAGGACAGGCTAGCTGGTTAGCATTAAAATCTCTGCAACTCAACACATAGACGTCCTTGCCACATCGTCAACGCTGTGTCACATGCAGCTGATAATGTTAGCTCATTTTTGAACTCAAATTTAAAACACGTTGCCTCTTTAAAGATAATTCTCACTTTTCACATCTCTTAAGCTCAAACATCTGTCCCGCCGCTAAATTTGTATAAATCCTTGCACAACATTTCACGCATCACAAAACAGAGAGATCGAATCAGGCTGAATGATTGCAGATGGAGAATAAAAGACGGCACAAGGTTTTTCCAGGCCCCATCTGGTTGCCTTTTCGGAGCGTCTCTTAAAGTGTCTTTTAAAAAGGTGATTTGTCTGTCGGTCCGCAACGATGTGACCATGTCAGCGGGTCATCTGCTGGTCCTGTCACATGTGAAACAGTCCCGTGAAAGGAGTCCACCTGTGGAAGCCCCTCAAAAACTCCTCCCTAAACAGATTTAAAAAACACATGTAAACACATGCTCCAACACGGACACATGTGGTCCTCATTCTTTCTTTATCATCCTAAAGGTAATTGATAAGACGGTCTGTTTATGGACATCTGACACATCGCTCTGGATGAGAAAAAAATACTCAAGGGACCAAAAAAGATCAAATGCAGAACCGACTTATGGGATTAAACTATCAAAGGTCCCTCAGTATGGTCAAGCAATTATCTGTTAAAGCATCTCTTAAAGCCACCCCCTGTGTTTCTCTCAACATGCCCTTCATAACAGAGGTATACTGAGGATTTACTGCTTGCAGATGGCTGATGAGAGACGAGGGCAGGAGCTCCGGCGCTGTGCCTATGCACTCACTTTATAAAAGCCCAAATCAAGGGCTCTATGGGAATACAGTGGGGGAGGAAGTGTGGCCGTAAAGACGCCATAAATCCATACAATGAAACTTCTAAGTTGTGCCCTCTGCCAGGTGCTGGAGCACGAGGACCCTGAGGTGAAAATGGCACGCGCTGCAATCATTATGATCAGGGGAAGTTTCTGCACGGCTCGGCTGTTGTCTCCACTGCAGGGGTGCAATCTGAATTCAGCATGAGAACGTAAAGAAACCATGCAAACACCATGTCAGCTAATGCCAGAGCAATACCTGTACATTTCTGATGCACTTTTTTTCAAATATCAGGGCAGAGGTGCAATAAAATATCGAATAACAAAATGCTGCAATTATCAACAACAATGAATCCTGCTCTCAAAGTCTTATTGCAACACAATGTGTGTGTGAATGTGCTCGAATGCGAGAAAAAGATGGATACCACTTTTGAGAGTGATGTCAGTCGTATCTTCTCTGACTGAAGATTGCAAACAAGCAGAGTAGAAATGCAGCTCTGTGCTTCACAAAAAATGTACAAGTTCAGGCGGATAAACCTTTTGAGTGTTCATTTTTTGATGCATGCTGTGTTTCACTCGGAAAGTGAAAGATGATGCAAAATGCTTGAATTCCACAAAAAGTTGATGCATTTCTGTGTGCAGATTCTGCACTTTTGATGATCAGGAAACGGACTCCTGTCTTTCAGCAGATGTCGATAGATCCTGACGCTCTATTTGTTTTCATACAGTATCACAGATACCCCACTGCTTTAGTCAGTCTCCCTGCTTGACTACTGCTTAGGTGGAAACTATGGCTCGGAGTCATCTCTCCACTGTGTCAAAGGGTATGGCACCGTCAGAGGAAGACTAAGGTAAGAGGGACAAGGTGCCAGGAAAAAGGGGCGTGACTGCATCTGTAAATAGTAGGGCTATTTTTGGGTCGACCACGGTCGTACAGGGGAGCACCGCCTAGGCCTGCCTTCTGTCACTATGGGGATGGGTGCTTCATAACTTTGCTGCATGGAAAAAGTCTGGAGGACTGGCAGGTGGTACACAGGAGTGTGGCACAGCTCCCATGGCGAGGAGCTATTTCACTCATAACTACCTACAGCTAACAATACTCACCGGAAAACACACAGGCCTCTGCTTGCACTAGGCATATCAGCAGCCTGTTGCATTTATCCTGCTAAAGCACAGAGGTAGGCTTGTTTGGATTTCCCTGTGAAACAAAACTGGATACCATCTATTGATTGATTTAAGTGTCTTCTTTGCTGGCAGTTACAAAGGAAAAATATAAGGTGAAAAACACAGAGCACTTACAACTATTCTGCATTTGATAATGCAAATATTCATTCAAGAACTATTTGTGTGTGCCTAAAAAAAAATTTCCCTTCTCTTGTCAATGTCCAACTGTCTCTATTTCAGATTTTATTAGGGATATTGGTAGAGGTTGGAACAGGCACAGGTTTACTGAGGGCAAGCCATATAAAACAAGAAAATCACACAGCCAAGTTAAAGTGAAAGGCTTTAAAATAAAGCACAGCCATATGGGCCATACATGTAATAGTCAAAGAATGCTTTTAGAGGAAAAAAACACTGAATCCATTAGCAACTCATTCACTATTCTTTTAACAAAATGTATGATCTCAGATACATAGAAGTAGTTAAGTTTTTGCAAATAATTTAATTCAAAACAGTCTAAAAATGTTGAGTTTTACTTTGAAGAAATACCAAAATAACAGAGAACTTAGGTTATGTATGGTCACCATTATGCCATTTATTAATTCAATGTTGAGAACACATTAAATGCATTTAAAACACATTTCATTTTTCATAAATATTTCATATTAAAGAGAAATATGTTTCACCTTGTGCCTACACAGGAAAGCATTATAGAGATGCAATGATCTTGTAGCCAAGAAAGAGAGTAAGGCACAAAATAGAAACCTTATTCATATAGTTTAGTCATGCTATTATACTATACTATGTCCAAAAATGTATTAGGAAGCTATATTGTAAGCTACTTGTCAGCTAAATGATCCCCAACATTACGACGAGCATGCTCCAAAAGACAGATAACAAGGAAAAGACTGCAGCTTTCTATGACACGACAGTGGAAATCTACAATATTTGGTCTGGAAGCGAGGAAACCTGCTGTTTCTACGGTAAAGTGCATAATGTTTTTGATGTTTTTTTTGTACGGGGGAACCGCTCTACGTTAAAAAGTCTCCGACAGAAAAAGGAAACTTGGACAATAATTTCACCAAAGATAAAATCCTTTGGTTTACTCACATCAATTATTGCCAGCTGGAAGTAACAGTCCTGCCAACTCCTCAGTGGAATCACCCAAAAAGACGAGTAAAACTGAGCCGGCTGCATACTTAAGATTTTCCCTATTTACATGCAAACCTGCAGTGCAAGAAGAAACAGACATATATATTTAAATATATATCATCCAGGAGTATTCTCATCGAAATTCAGCAGGTAAGCATACCGTTGTTCAAATATCTTATACCTGGGGGAGAAGAAAACTCTGAAACCATGAGCCCCTGCAACCAAGAGCTGCTGTCATAGATATGTTCTAGATATTTCTCTGATTGTCTGTGCATCGTTACGTCATGGTTTGGGTGGGAGGGCTGGAAGACCGGGGCAGGGTGATGAAAAAACAGGCACTAAGGTGAAAAGCATAACGCACGGGTTGTAGAAATGTCACAAATCATATCAGGGGAAGACAAAAAGCTAACTGCATGAGATATAAGCATAAGGCGTACATAAGTACATTTTCAAATAGATGTTTATACAAAAGAATATCATACAATAACATTCAGTATAAATGAACAATGAGATAATGATGAGAAAAAAAAATACACTTCTAATCTATTCACATACTCCATACATATTTTCCAGCCTTTTATTCTGTTTCCCTGTAAACAAATCATTGAAATGATACAAAACCGTCATATAAAAACTTCCACTTTGCATCTGCTGCTGTCAATATCACTGCTGTAAGGCACCAATGCGGACTGACTGCACAAACAAATGGACCAAAGTGATGTGAAGCGTGACACTTATCGTCCCATTAGCTCGTCCATGCATTACACTCAAAATGAAGATTGTCATTATGTCAAACGATAGAAGTAATTCAGTCTCATTGAGCTGTTTGGTCCCCTAAAGAACATCTGCTGTGTATTAAGGCAAGTGCACTTTGCCCCCTGATATCACTTCCCTTTTTTGTTGTAAATATAACATTCATCTGTTTATTCAAATGGAGCTCGCCAGTGATTGTCAATGTGAAGCTGCTGCAGCAAGTCTGAAGAGTCGATGATGGTGGTGATGGTGGTCAAGTGGGAGACCCTGGTCAAAAATGTATTCTTCATTGTCTGGATCTCCAGTTTCTTTTTCGTTGATGTGATGCTGTGTGTGTGTGCCGAAGACGTCTGGACATCTACGCGTGAGTGTGTACGGAAATGCTGGAGAGGTCGTTCCTGATGATCTCGTTAACTGTGGAAAGACAAGAGAAGACGTGGATCATTATTAGTCACATTGAAAGGCAATTCATCAGCTCATTAAACCACTATTACATTTAATGAACAGCCTGGAAGCCACAGAGACACGGCTCGTGATAAGAAGGTTGTCCTTTCAAATCTGGATGGAAATCATGGATGGATTTCTAACCAGGCGACTGTCCCGGAGCCCCAGAGCACCACAGAGGTCCTGACTGTCTGCATGTCCCGGGTCACGCCACAGATTCTGCACGTTAAGATCACTTAACACCAAGTCTGAAGAGTCGATCAGTTTTGGCTTAAAGTTGGGGGAAGTGATGCTGAGAAACTAGCAAGAATACAAAACACTGCAGTGATGTGCCTGAGCCAAGATGGCGGCGCGTGTAGACACAGCGGCTCGAGGCTTTTTACGTTTGTATTTGTGTTTTCAGATTATATCTTTATTTTTATTTCTTATTTATGTGAAGCTGAGACAATCTACACAGTTTTGTTGTGTGCATAATGACAATAAAGACTCTTGAATCTTGAATGTGTAATGAATGAGAGCTGAGAGGCTTCTTAGAGCCACAGCTGCCTGGTTTTCAACATTTTTGGTCAGAGCATTTAATTTATTAGGGCAAATAAAATCCTCAACAAATGTAACAATAACTGTTAGCCTTGAGACTTTACATCAGAAAGCCTGAAAGTTTTCTGGGATGGTCTAATGAAAGATGATGTGAATTTGCATCATGAGATTGTAGTAGCCAGGGTTTTTGGGTACAATACATGTCACTGAAATAGCTTTAATCTGATATGTTTTAAAGAATGTGCACAATAAATAATAAGCTGTGTTATTGTTTTATCTCGTTGTATATTGCTCTTGAATATCATAAATCAATATGCTAAATAGGATATGTGGTTGTGGTGTCCAAAAACTCTACTACTTTTACTCTTTGAGTGCCACTGACGTATAAACATGTCAATGTGTTTTTTCGGCAGCAGGCACAAGAGGGCGCTCTCACACAGCCTGAAATATCTGGGCTTCTGGGATTTGTAGTCGTGAGGTAAAGAGACAGAGATCAAAACAGGAAGTGGAGACGATTGAGATTGGAGAGCAAAACAGAATCTGGTCAAAAAGTGGTGATTTTTGGTGAAAGTGTCCTCTACCTCTGATAAAACAAGAATGGAACAAGGCAAAAACAAACATTTTTTTCGTGATGAAATAGAGAGTCTCTTCTTTCATTTGAGCTATTCTGTGTTTTCAGAGACATAGTACAAAATATTCTCTGGGCCTTATAAATATGATTAAAAATGTGCAAAAACGCTGGCACATGGCACTTTCTGTTTAATAAAACGGCTGGCACTCAGTGAGTTAATACCTGTTTGTCACAGAATAAATGTGAGTCACGTTTGATGTTAGATTCAAAATGTTGCTCAAATTCAATGACATGAAATGTATTTTTAATAACAGAGAATACTTGAAACTTTGACAGAAGACGATGTGAATCATCTGTCACATGAGGTAGCAGCACTGAATATTTGGCATCACATGTTGAAAAATAGTAGATATCAGTAGCTGCAATCCAAACATATCACTGTCATTACCAGCCTTTCAAAGTCATATCGGCCCCGTCCACATGTGTGTTTTGAAGTCATCGTCTTGTCTTTCCTGCACTACTTCCTGTTCCCGCGCCTTTCCCACAGTCGGCCAGACACCGATCGGTCCTCTGCGTTTATCTGTTCTGTGTTCTTTGGCAAAACAGAGGGAAGTGACTGGGATGATGGCGAGGACCCCGAGCCCTGTGGCTCGACGCAAACAAGACGCTCCTCAGTCACAAAGCTCCCTTGTGATAAAGTGGGCTGATGTAGACGGAGAGAGAGAGAAAGTCTGGTGAAACCACCATCGGTGAGGAGCCGACACAGGAAGTCCACCCACTGTGAGGCCTAGAGTGGGCCTGCAGTTTGTTATCAGGAGATACTGTTTGGGGAACGGCGAAGCATCTGAGAAGAAAACAACTGAAAACAAGCTGGTCCTTTCAGGGCCTGAACAATTCAACGCTGTGCTGTTGAAAATGGAAATAATGTCCTGCTTTTCTTGTGTACAGCTGCACAAAGGATGGAGACAGAAAAACAATAAATGTGTCACTTTTCAGAGAAGTGGGCCACACACCTATAATAGCCTGCCCTGCTTTCTATATGCAGTCGAACGCCCACCTACACACAAACAGATTGGTGGGGACTCACCTCCCTAAACAGGAGGAACTCCCTTTGGAAAAACCCCACCTGTGCCAACACTGCTGGCTGTTTTCAACTCCTTTCCACCACCGGCTAAACAAGCATTTACATGCTGAGGATATTTTTAGCTCTGCCATCACAGGACGTAAAAAATTGTGCAAGCACATGTAACAATTAGATGATCAAACTTATAATGTTGCTGCTCCTCTCCATTCACTGAGGTGAGGAAACAGCTCCAGGTCATTTTGAAGAAGGGAAGGGAAAACCCAACAGCTAGGTGGCAAAAAGCCACAAATGTACCCTTTTTACTCTCAGAGGGAAAACAGTGGCTTCCTCTCTTCTTTTCAGTCACTGTAAAAAAAAATAAAGTGACGTGTCCTCCGCCCACATATCAACAGCGGTGTTATTTTGCGGCATGTTGTCAACTAATATTTTCCATTGGCATGCCTGACGATGTTCCACTGTGAAGTGATAAAGAGAGAAGAAAGGTAAAACTCTGGCCACTGTTTTTTCATGTACTTCGTCAGCAATGTGAGAATCTCAGAAACAGGATGTGGCCGACCGTTAACGCCACAAGACGACACCAAGCTGCTATTTATAGCCGTTTAATGAGGTAGCTCGTGGCACTATTTAGCTGCAACTTCTGGGAAACCAAGAACAGTTCAAGAAACCTAAATGACTGAAAGGTGAACAGGTAGTGACAGTGTACTTGGTTGTTTTTGGTGACAGCTATTAAAATGTATTTTCCATGAAGGTCAAACACTCCCACATGACAGATCATCTTTTTTTGATGAGTCTGGACTGAAACACAAATATGCAACACATGTTGGGGAACACTTTGTCCTGAGAGGAATTTGGCTGCAAAAGTTCAAATTTCTGCATATTATTGACTGGTATTTCCTCTATAATAAATAATAAAAATATAAAAAAAAAACCCAAAACATGCCAGATTATTATTTTCCACCTTCTGTGTCTTTATATATGCTCTTAAAAAAAGCCCACACTGTTATGTTACATCCCTCTCAACAGCTTTGGAAACACGTTTAGATTTTTTTTAGTTGTCCAGCTTAACAGTGGAAAGCTGTAACTGGGAGGACACGTTCTCATGAATAAACAAAAACAGTGGAAAATGAAACTCCAAATATTCCCCCGCTGTAAAAGGTTGTTAGTCTTAGTTACACGTAGTGACATCCTTTATTAGCAGCAGCCAGAGCAATCAGTGAACCGCAGGCTGGACCTGTCAGGACTCATAGTGAGGGTTGGGAGATCGATTTCAGGCAGGTGTGAGCGTGACTCAGAAATATGACTTTACTCTGATGCCAGCCATGTTGAGTTCAATGGACGATTCCGCTCCTTTGTGAAGGCTTACCAGTGTTTTTTGGCAGTGGCTTACAGCTAACCCCCCCCCCGTCTCCATTGGGTGTGACCGCTGGCTGGATGAAGGCTGACTAAAACAATCTGTAACTGGGATGAGGAATGATTGGCTACCTCAAGTAGTGTACGTGCATCAACAATACATGTCAACATTTATAAAGTGAACCATTTCAGCTATCAAAGCAACTACGTAACATGCAGGGGACTCAATGTGCGACAGGTTGTCTAAGACCGAGCAGGCTCTCAGGCCAAAAATAGCACAGCTTTAAAATAGCACAAGGGGCTGCGGAGGTGTGGGCATGTTGCTGCAGGTACTGGTGACAAAACACAACCTACGCAAAGAAATCCACGTGGAATAATACATCCATAATACTGAAGATGCCAAACCACTGTTTGGAATTCTACGCAGCAGGATTTCTGTTACCGAGGTGATATTTTAGCCTCGTTGCAGGAAAAGTTGAGTTTAACTTTATTTTCAAAGACCATTTGTTGGGGCTGAAATGAATAAGGATGATTTTTTGACATAGAAAGGAACTTGTGGAGAAGAAATTAGATTAAAGTGACATTGTAGAAAATGTTTCAACCCCCAGTATAACAACACAGAAGAGATATATTAATTCTGAGGCTTTAACACCCAGAAATCCTTTAAATATCCAATCACAACTATTTTGTGGTAATTTTTCTATTACAATAGTTTTCAGGACAATGTTGCATCCTGGTTTTCCACACTAAGAAAATATTAATCACATAGGGGGAGGTAAAATAAAGCAATAAGGGCAGGGATTATGGAGCCGATCCAAACTAAAAACACACATTGTGATCTACATTATAAGCTACTTTGTGCATATGTAAAAAAATGTGTTATGGTGCTGCTTCCTTTTTATTCAGCAACATTCATGGGCGTCAGCGAGAACCCGACCCTCACTGGGGATTTAGTTAGCATTGTGTTAGCATAGAGGGGTTCGATAACAGCCAAGCTTCCTCACAGAACAGAGGATGCCCTATGGTCTGCCGAGACGCACAGCCTCAAGGCCTTGGAGGTTCCTGCTGCGTAATGCGATCTCCTTCGGTCAAATCAGGACTGACTGGCAACGACCTGGCAGAGAGCGACTTCACCTTCCCCTGGCTTCCCTCAGCTGACTATCCCAAACACAACCTCTGAACCCGAGGCTGTAACGGAGGCTTCCTGCCAGGGATCTTCTGTTCTCACTTGGAGTCCCTTGACACCGAAGCAGCCGAGGGCACCTTCCTGAGCTTCACTTTCACTGCATGAATAAATGGCAGCTGTGTTGGGGTCAAGGACCTTCACGCTGTAGTGAAAGGGGGACGTTTCCTATGCTTACTCGTACCTCCTGCACTTGCACATAAGGTTTGTGAGAAAGAGGAGCCAGCTTCCTTCGATTGTGGTACTCAGCAGCATTTGAGGAAGTAAGTTTGAGTCATAGGAGCACTTATATATAAACACGGATAAACACTGGCATCAAGTCTGTAGGGAGAGCAAACAAAAGAGACTGGCTTCAAGACATTTGATTCTGAACTGATTTCATGCGATTTGGTGGGGAAGCCGAACTGAAGCTCAAACTTGCTGCAGAGACAATTGAATTTCCTGGTACATATTACTTTTGTTTCCCCACTACATCGAATCTTCTCTCGGCCTCAGCAGAAACACTTAATTGACAATTTGCTGCCTCCCACGCAGGGCTTAAACGGCTGGACGGGGAGAGGCGACGTCACTCATCTTATGCCGATAACCAGGAAAAGGGGGGGGTCAAAGGTCAGAACATACGCAAAAATGACGCAGAGACAAAGATGGAGAAGCTGAGAGAGAATGAGCGAAATGGAGGGAGACACAATCATTATTCCCTCAGATAAACACAAAAGGAAAGAGACAAATCGTTCCACTAATGCTTCATCATGATAAAGTGCTTCATAAATTCATCTGAGCCTCGCAGGTAGACAGCTTCTAATCCATCGCGGGGATCCCATTGGGCCTAATGATGTGATGATATGTACAGACGGCATATTTCATCCCCACAGCTCGGCTGATGTGTGAAGCTCTGGGCTTCCCCATGTGGAAGCACTCAGTCTGCACAGCTGACAGAGGAGACGGAGGAGGAGAAAGAGATAGGACTGCAGAGCTGCTGAGGTTTTACTACTGCCCTGCAGCAGCTGTGTGGCGCTGTGAAAACACTGCTGCACCGCTGAGGTGAACAATAACGCCCTGAAATGTGTGCTTTAGATATAGAGTCAAGGGTGTAATTTCAATTGTCCTCCCTCACTTTTATAACCTCTTCTTGCTAAGGTCTACCTGAGCGTTGTTCTTCCTGTCGAGCCTCTGAGTTGATAAAAATTATGACACACTTCGACTCCTAAAAGTAACAAGCTTAACGAGAAGTGGGGCTGGATTAATTATGGGTATCGTCAAGGACTTCACGATACAATGCATATTGTGATACTTGAGTCACTATATGATACATTACTGCCATATTGTGATGTTGGGATATTCTACATAGTTCACTGAGAAATTTAAATTTATGCAGCTTAAAATACAAAAAGTTGTAGTATATATTTATCTATATATAAATATACATATATATATATATAAACCCACATATACATGTGTGTATATATGAATATATACATATATTTACACACAAATTCATGCACATATAATTTGAAACACTGATATACATATATACATACATGGCCCGAAAGATGACTTTTTTGAGGAAAAAATTGTTATTAAGAAATTAAAATCCATATTATATCAGAAGAAAAAGTGATATGGTGATATATTGCCATATCAATATTTTTCCCACCCCTAGGCTGCATTGTTGCTGGAGTTTGTTTGGTGCAGTCTGAAATGAATACCTGCAGATGTCCTTGTGCGGGAAAGCAAGGATAGCAGGAGGAAGCAAAAAAATACTGCGTTGAATTGTGTCTTTGTATTTAAACTTGATTCATAGAGGGGGAAATGCAGGGATGCCAAAAGAAGAGTGATCCAATCCCTCTTTGGGAGAGCTGGAGAGAAGAAGAAGAAGAAGAAATAAAGTCTGGAGTGTAAACAGTAAGTGCTCTGATGTCACTGAAGAGATTTCCAATCAATATGTCTGCTGCTGTTTTTAGACGAGGGCTCCTGGCTCAGTCGGATAAGAGAGCCGGAGCAGCTAAGAAATAAAGATGACACACTCGTGCCTCATGTGGAGTGTCAGAGTAGATCTGGGCTCTCGTTCTGAGTCTCTAATGTGCCTCACCGCTTAGCTGACATGCGTGATGTTAAAGTCGTCAGCAGAGTCGGACATGCTGCCAAAGCAAACGGCCCGACCCTGGAGAATGAAGGCGCAGATTAAAATCACCTGAAAACAGTCAAATTAACTAGAAAAGCTGTGATCCGGCCTGGAGAACAATAAAACAGCAGCGTCCCAAATTTAGAAATCTAAAGACAACAACTTTTACTGAACGCCCCGCCACTGATGTGCTGATTTTGGCTGCCGTCGTCTTTGATCTCGTATGGCGTGCTGTGCCTCTCCCTATCTCACCTCACGCTGTCTCTCTTTGTGAGCCTGCCACATCCCTCCCCTCCTCCTCCTCCTCCTCCTCTCATTTCCTCCCGGGCCCAGGAGGCCAGCGAGTGTGCTCGCTCGAGGCTGGTCTCCAGGGAGGATGAGGGGGAGGTGTTTACATGGTTGGAGCTGCTCTCCAGTGCCCTCATCACCGACTTCTCTGTAATCATTGTGCAGTTGCTGCAGACTGCACTGCAAACAATAACAACATAAAAAAATATATATTGTAACCAGAAACAAATTTTGGGGTCCAGACCTTTGGGTAGGGAGCCTCTGATGTGGTGCACTAACTGATGTATAGGGTGTACTAGCAGAAAAAGGATGCCACAGTAGTTTGAGTGACAGTGGATGTCAACAAGTGGAGTGAAAATGCTGCTCGCTGTTATCGTGACTGCAGTTCAGTTTGATTGTGTTGAGTTGTATTTATTTATCTGCAGTGGAGGAATAGCACAAGAACTCAGCAATCACAGTGTTTATCAAAAGAAAACATAAAGTCAGAAGCTAAGGAGCATCTGACATAAAGTGAGCATGGATGACTCAAGACTGAGAAATCAAAAGCTCCGTTTCACACAACTGGTGAAGCGTAACGCCATAAAGCAAACACCAGAGCCTGAGAATACACCACGAAAAACACCCGTCTTTGTGACTGAGATATGAAAGGAGACAGATTAAAACTCTTCGCATGGCTCATTACCAGTGAGGTTTATGGTAAAATAACTCAGCCATCTGATAAACTCGCCATGATTGATTCAGAATTAGAAACGTATGCTCCCGCGTAACGGCTCGAGATTTCACTGGTTTTGAAAATGGCACACGGTGAAGAATTATGAGCATATTGAAACAATCATACTTCAGTGGGTTGCAGCCATCTGAGTGCGAATTTGGCCACACGCTTGCATACACTACGATTTATAACTGCGTTTGTATTGTGCTTCTTTAAATCACCTGTTGCCTGTCAGTGGTTACGTGGGATTTCAGAATTGTTTTCTCTTATTTATGTACAGAGGAACTGTGTTCTCCGTGTCCAAAACGGTTTACCTCAGTGCGAACTTTATTGTTCACTATCCATCACAGATATAGAAGGCTGAGAGAGGCTCCGTCCTATTTTTTAATGTGCATGTCTGCTCGCGAGCGTGTATCTGCACACTGTGGCCTTTGCTTAACCCGTCTATTTTGCCATCTGAGCATTAGTCATCTTGTCATCTGCTAGCATGTCATCTGCTAGCATGAGGTTTGCTGCTCTGCTGGACTGGTCAGTTGTTTTAAAACCAAACTGTTTACAGGGGACGCTAGCATGGTTTTTAGCCTTTCATGTGCAGTCCTTTTTCCCAAACCGACATTCCGAGTTAAAAAATATTCATATGGCAACATATCGCAATACGTTTTCCTCTGATATAATATTAATTTTAATTTCTTAATATTGATTTCCCCCCCCAAAAAAGTCTGTTTTAGGCCAAATGTAAATCCAGAGCAACTTCCGCATGTTGAAATAAAAATTAAAAAAATTTAAGCGGCATTTTAAATTTCTCAGTGACCTATGTAGAACATGACAATATCGTAATAATGTATAGTATCGTGACTCAAGTATTGCGATACCTATTGTATCGTGAAGTCTCCTAGTCTCTTCTGGGTTCTTTTACAGCTTTAGAAAGCATGTCCTGATGAAGGTAACATTTTTCACTGATCCAGCATCTTGACGAGCTGGACAGTGTTTTTGTAGGCTTCACCATAAAGTTCAAGAAAAGGCATTACATCAAAAAGTACAGGAAACTAAATCTTAAAAAGCTCCTGCAGCACACAAGGACATGGCCTCTCTGTTTCCAGCATCCCTGCTGAGCTCCAGTGATGTGACTCGGTGCTGAAGCAGAGTGTGATCAGATTAACACTCTGCCTGCTGACCCTGAGAGCTGCCCCAACACTTTAAATCCTCAACTGCTGCCGGGATTCAAAGACAAGAAGAGGGGGGTCGCCTCAGGGCACATCATGGACTTATTCAAGCAGACCAGTCGATCTTGGCAACTTGTCTCCTTTCCATCGACCTCGCTTTGATTTTCACAGACAGACAAACTCTCATCCATCTGGAAACTGTACAGTTTTTAAGAAACTCGGTCTGCGCCTGCTGCTCATCCAGGGTTTGTAGGTGAGACGGACACGTTTGCTGTCACCTGTAAATCACAGAGCCACATTTTCACCAGCTTCTGTTCGTGCTGTTTCCAATCATACACATTTAACAGTGAGTGAAGCTACCACTTAAATACCTCCACAGATGTGAGAGCCTGTTATTTTACCCTGCGATGCCGTAAATCTGACTGATTTAATTAAAACGTACATAACGTTTTCATCCACACTGTGCTTAAAGGGTGAGCTTTCCAATTCCAGTTTCCTGCTCATTTGATGGCACTGATTTACAGTAGCAGAGAAAAAATTATCCACTTCAAGGTCCAATGGATTTGAGGAGTCTAACAGAAAAGTAAAATGTCAATTTCAGCATATAATAACCACTTCTTAATAAGACACCCATCATAACATGTTTAGAAGTTGTGATTGATAGCCAAATTAATGGTGACTAAA
Source organism: Synanceia verrucosa (assembly GCA_029721515.1). NCBI lineage: Eukaryota > Metazoa > Chordata > Actinopteri > Perciformes > Synanceiidae > Synanceia > Synanceia verrucosa. The sequence continues at coordinate 22,141,573 of CM056557.1, forward strand.
TCACTTATAAGCTATTAATAAATAACTGACACACAAAAGGTTGTTGTTATTGATGGCCAATAATTCAAAAACATTAGTAAATTATTTATAAATCAATAACACCATATAAACAGGGTAGAGCACTTTACATCAAACACCCATATTTAGCTGCAATAACCAATATATCAATACTTATAGTAGAAAATATTTAAGTATTTATGCACTTGTCTACAATCATAACTATGATGTATTTAGTGGTATATTATCTAGTGACTGACAACCCATTATATCACTTTAATCATGTGTTTACTCACAAAACATGTATTAACTGTTTAATCATCAAATTAATTAAATGCTAGTGTTTATGAATATATAACCCTGTAAATACTGTATATAAGCATTCAGTATCTGTTTCTTTGCATTATTATATGGTTTCAATTCTTAACTCAAGGTCCACTTGCTAGATTTCTACTGGGAATTTTAGCTGAATCTCAAGGTCTTCATCATTAATAAAGAAAATAAACTATAATATGTCAACATGACAATACTTATATATTTCATTGTCTGTCACTAAACTGATTTTATATTATTTAAATGTCCTTACATCTGTATTTGCTTATAAGTATGAGTATTTACTTACTCATATATACTGCTTTGAAGTGCCAAATAAAGATGTGAGTTGGTTTAAATAAAGTGCCATATTTCAGTGCTAAACACAGCAGTTTGTTGTTTCCTGAGTGGTGAGCCTTTCATCGGTTATTCTCTCAATGCTTCACAGTAGAAAAAAAAAAGGCTTACTGAGCGTGAAAGGATTTCCCTGTTTGTTAGCACATTGTTTTGAAAGGAACTGAACTCAGCTGTGTACAATCAGGAGAGTCTGGGGACCCGTTGAGGTTTATAACTGCCATGGGTCACATGTCAACAGTAGGACACTTACAGTTCAGCGGTTATGATCATTCCCTCCCCTGAAGTAAACCCTTTCACCCACCGCTCAGTAAGTCTCCGCACTGCGAGCGGCCGCTGGTGGGAGAGGAAGAAAATGTGATCTTTAACTTGGCCCGTGTTTATCTTCCTTTGACTTTTAGTGTTTGGGTTTTAACAGTTTTAGCTGTGAGAGGAGCGCTGGAGAGACAAGCTGCCAGGGAAAATCACAGAGATCTCATGCTACTTTCTTCCACCTCACATTTTCCCCTCCTCTTTCTCCTCCTCTTAGTCTGTCTGTGTGTCTGCTTCTCTTTTATTCCTACGGCTGACCTGATTCTCCTCATGCTCGCTGAATATTCCTGGATGTGAGGACATGACGGGAAGCTCCTGACCCCGAATTGTCACGACACTAAAATGCATCTCACGACTTAAGGCTGCCCCTCAGTTTCAGGCTCATTAGTCACAACAGAACAGATGTGACCTGCTAAAAAAGACTCAGGAAAAAGATCGATTGAGGACGTTGTGATACTTTGACTTTTCACGTGTTTACAATGAGCTGTGGTGCTGAAACTGGGCTGTGTGGTCTTGTGACAGATTCTACCTGGAAGCTCACTCTTCAATAGTTTATATCTGCATCTGGATTATTCACTTTCTGTCTCCTCTCTCTCTCTGTATCTGAATGCCTGGCTCTCCCACCTTCTTCTTTCTGAGTTATCTGCACATGGAGGAGACAACAAACTCTGCCAAGAGTTGCAAAACCCAACGGCTTTCCCCATCCCCACCGGCTGGATCAGACTTCTCTGTTGACATCCGTCGCTACAGGATGATATTTCACTGAGCTAACAGATTTCAGATGGGGAGCTGTTATTAAGTGGTCTGGGGCGGAGACCTGCTCCTGTTTACTGATGCCACAGGTATTTACATCCACAAAAAAACACTGGATCTGCAATAGCCAGAAAGTATCTCTGTGCCACAATCAAATGTCCACGACTGCTTCAGAGAGAGAGTCCAGAGGCCGATCTCGACCCCTGACCTCCCTGTAGAGACTCAACAAATAAAAATGTGTCTTTCTGCAAAATAAATTCTGCTTGTTTGGTGTTTATGTTCCCTGGACTGTATGACTTTTCCATGTGCTCATATTCTTTTAATGCCAGCAGGAAATATCCAAGATTCAAGGCAAATTTATGGTTTCTGTGACTGCACAGCCTTTGTGGTGTTGGCAGCGGTATCAGTTATCTCCACAGAGGAACAGTGTTTTATGGTAAATGTAGTAGTGGTGTAATGTTTGCGGACAGAATGTTCTTTAAATCAGGACTTTCTGAAATGACTAAAGGGACTTTTTGTCTTATGAGCACCTGATGCAACTTGGACTGGATTCTGCGCTAAAGCTAATAATCCATCAAGGCATAGGTATAGGCTTCACACGGCCTCGTGGGGGAAGGAGACACTCTCAGTCTTTGTCATATCACTCATGTTGTGATTCAGTGATGAGACCTTCACAGGAAGATCCCATCCAAGCCACAGACCCTGTCTAAGTCCTGACCTGCTGTGATCCATGTGGCTCGGCGGTTTTTCAACGCGTGTTTCCTGAACCTCAGAATGTGAGCCACATAAACCAAGTCTCTAAACTGCTGTGTCGGGAGAAACTATAAGAAATACATGACGTATGATGGACTGGAGTAATATAACTTTAATGAATAGACCCAAACTTGTTTGGAGAAGGAAGCGCTGTGGCTTTTACTCTGCTACATTTGATTGTCACCAGAAGACCGTTTCACTATTGATGCCAGGTAACTGAAGTTTGATCACTTTCCACACAGAATAAATAAGAAGCAAATCTTTACAGTGGCAAATCTGACGTTTGGGAAAAGTAAAGCCATTCAATATCAAAGGTCTTCCTTCTAATCATCAGGTCCCAGACACAAAAGAAACCCAATTTGTTTAGATAATTTAGCTGTAGTTTCTCAGTAGACACATTCTTTTTCAGTGACTGTGGATATTATGACGGAGCGACTGAAACCAGACCAGATCTTCTGGCTCGCACACGCACATAAAAGCCAGCGAGCTGCGGTAATGAATGGACCGAATTGTTACAGATTCATCTCGCTGTGCTTATCAAAACTAATAAGAGTCACAATGGTTTTATAAAGAGCTAAAAATCAAAGCTCAAAACACTGTGACCCCATTGCCACTGTCATGTGTAACCACTTACATCCAATTATTTACTAAACTGCAAGCAATCTTGGACAATAGAGTCTATAATTGAGTTGGTTTCATAAAATGTGTTGCAAAAAAAAAAAAAAAAATCTGATCACAACCAGGAATGTAAAGGCTCTTATGTTCAGCCAGTGGGACAAAGATAAAAGAGATGTAAGAGGAAACAGAAGGTGCTAAGGTAATCCAGAGGACTTCCAATCAGTTGAGAAGGTATTGCTCTTCACAATGCTATTCTCTGGGTTTCATTACTGTACTTCCATTGAGGCCCCGAGTTCTGACTTCCAGTGATCATCATCAGACCATTGTCTAACATCTACCATGGTTAAAGCCCAAATTACACGAAAATAACTTATTAAGGTATCGAAAAAAGTATTGTTCTGGAACTGGTATCGAAACAAAGGTATCAAAAACTGGCATCGTTTCAAAAAAATGTCAATGATACGCAGCACTGGAAGCAAGTCATATTTGCAAGATCAAGAAATTCATAAGTTAAATCCTCAATCTATACTTGCTACAACCAGATCGGCATAGATCTTAGATGTTTGCTACTGAACTCAGTGCTTCAAGTACTTGGGGATGACTGTAATATCTGATAATGGGTAATAAGAGCCACAGCTGCTCTATTCGCACAATAAAATAATGGTTTTTGATCCTAATGAGAAGAGATTGAATCAAATCTATTGCTGATCCCCAAAGTGCCGTTGCTGATCCATAGCTTTGGCGGTCAGTGATTCTTAAAGGCCAATCCTAAAGTGCAGCCACCTATTAATTTTTCCCATGACCATAAAACTTCTCCAGCAAAAGCCCAAACTTTGACTTATACCCTGCCGTGTTCAAGAGCTGCCAGGAAACCAGGATCCCTAATAATAGCATAAAAAATAACAACAAAAAACAAAACATCCGCTTTATGGTCATAAATATTAAAAAAGCCATCACCCTTCTTCTTGCACCCGTCAATATCACTACAGTATGTATGTCCTGTATGTCCAGGAGGAGACAATGTTCTTGGCCTTGCACTTAACCACAAGGCAGCCTTTCTCTCGGTGCACTATTAGCTTGAGCTTGATCTGCTCCTGAAGGGTCAGAGGTCAGAGGTGGAGTGATGTGAAAGCACCGGCTGTCACAGCATTTCCGCCTCTACTAACTGACAGAGACACTCACACAAATACACAGCATAGCTTCTAAACATAAAGCTGCTGCAGAGGAGAGTCCCATTAGACACTTCAACCTCCACTTTAATGAACACCCCCTCCCCCTTAAATCCTCTTTCTCTCTTCAGCCCCCCCTCCATCCTCCAATCCCAGAGCCAGCCTTGCGGCACACTCCGATGTTAGCGACTCAGCATGTTTTCAGCGCGGTGCGGACGAGCTCTCAATCATCATTAGGGGTTTTGCGGAGTCCTGGGGTCTGGGCAACTTGCCAGGATGTGTAAAAGTTTCCATGAGGAAAACCTCGAGTTGCCTTCAGAAGCGTCGCGGCGGACGGAGATCCTCAGGAAGGAGGAAGAGAGGAACAATTCTGTTTTCATTTCGAGAAAACAAGCCAAGTGGAGTTTCAAAATGCACCAACCTTGAATTGGGGAGGAAACAATCACAAGGAAAAGTAAGCTGTAACACGAGGCAATCAGGGAGCATATGTCAAATGTCAGAAAGTGGCAGACGCTGGGTTGGACTCTGTGTTTTTCTTATTTTTGGGGGAATAAGGGCCCTCTGTTTCCCAGAGAGGCAGCTGGTAGAAATCTGGCCCTCTGATTAGCACTACTTCATTTGCTGTGTGCTGCATTGGGCTGCACTTCATGATATCACCCATCAGAGCAGCAGCTAATGAGACAGGACACACAGCAGCAGCCAGCACACTCCTTCTGCTCTACATCTGCAGCAAAACGCCTGTAAAGACCAGGAATAAGGGTCTGAGTGAAGGGTCTGTAACAAGTGATGTGGGGGATTTTCTAAAATCGTGTATGTAGATGTGCGCAGAGGGGGTATGATGTCGTGTGACAAACGCTGCCGTCATTCCACCGTTTCTTTTTTTGGGCCAAATTAGTACGGCGAACTTAAATGCTGCACTGTGTTTTTCATAAATCCTATTGTTACACTCGCTGATGTCATTTGACTGGCGTTTTGCTCACAGTCACGCGGCTTGTAAAGTAAAGATAGCGGCCTGTGAGTAAGCACGAAATGTCTGAAAACTTTGGTTTTATGTGAGTCCCGCCAATGCCTTGTTTACGACTGTGAGTCAACAACCCAGGCAGTCTAACAGCTGTGCTGGGTGTTGCTTCTGTTCTCTGAAACCACGCCGATCTGCTGCTTTAGCCCGGCTAAGTTGCAGGTGAGAGCCAATATGCCACTGTGATGTACATCTGACTGCCAACTGGATTCTTCCCATAAAGCCTCAGTGCAGAGGCCTCATGTGTTGGACTTTTTAGGAAGCTTCTATCACAGCAGAGGGAAGAGTTTAGCAGATTACAATGGAGACTGTGTATGGCAGTCAGGGGGGTTCGCCTCCCAGACTCCCTCCTTACTAACCAAGCTCCTTGTGGTACAGTAGCTCACCGCTGATAAGTTGAGTGATTTCTCGGGGGCTGCATAAAACCTGGGCCCGGCCAGAGAGACACATTTCCTCTGGCTGATGAGAGCCGGAGGCCTCAGCGTTCAAGCGTGGGAGGCGCTCCACTCTGGGGGAAGATCAAGTGTGCTCCCGCAGTCTCCAAATCACCGGCCCCGAAATGCTGGGGAGGAACGCTGGCTGGCGTTAAATCACCGCCGCTGTGGTGAGGTCATCCGCTTGTCTTCCCTCTCTAATGGAGCGCTCAGCTTGCTAACGTACGGCGGTAATGCATGCGGACGGGCAGCGGGACGCCCTGCGAGCTGCCTTCCGATCTTATTTATTTTAGCTTAGAGCTCATTTGAGGGGTTTGGGAGCGATGCCTTTTGGAGTATGCTGTTACCACCACACACTTACAGGGACTCCGCGAGCTCACCACAGACGTTAGGTGCTGCAAAGAGGCAGTACACTGGTTTTCAAGGGCTGCCTCGCTGTCCTTGGTCAATCAATACACATTCCTGCACGTCCCTAATGCAGCTGTAATCACTGGCTGGATACATTTGGCCACCGGGTCAGAGAGCGATGGAGCCTGCTAAAGTGACAGTGGATGGAGTAGTGGGGAAGAGAAACGAGATTATGTGATTTCACCTCATACTGTTGGGTGTAAAAGGACCTCCTGTAAACCTTCCTGTATTACAGAATGCAAAATAAAGCTACGGTTTCACTTCATTGAATTAATGCTGAAATAAAAGCCTCTGCCTGCCATAACTATCAAAAACAGTCAGAGAGAATTTCAAATGAACAGCTTTGCTTCAAATTAGATCTGGACCCGAGAAAGAAAAGCAAAGAGAAAAGAAACAGGAAAGAAAAAGTTGCAAAATCAGTTTATAGAGCTGATAACAGACAGACATCCCCCCTCCTCCTGTCTCTGCATTGTCTGTTTATGAGGTGAGGACTAATGGGACTCATCAGGACTGACAGATTTGCTGACAAGTGCATTTCAACTCAATTACAGTTCCACATGAAAACTCCCCTGGTCCCCTCATGCCTATCACCCTGTACTCCCAGAGCTGCTGATTGAAGTGTGCACACACTCAAACACACTCATCAGTTCACTGAACAAAAGGTGCGCAGGAAGGGTGATATTCTCCAGTTGTATCCCCCCTTCAGGGGGGATTTTAACCTTTCAAACTGGCGTGACGCCACTGATGAGCTCTATGAATGCATATCATAACAACAAGTGGAGCCTCTGAGATGGACACAGGGGGCAATAAACTCAACCATATGGTCCCTCGGGTGTGACCGGCTTCACTGCCAGAGGGAGAGCAGTGACCCCACAGCCTCCCCTGATGACGACAGTCGCATGGTGTCGACTCCATGGGGAAAAGACAGGAAAACAAAGCCGCTGCCTTCCGGCTCTCGGCATCCATCCCAGAAAGATGGAGAGCAAAAAAATGGCTCAGTTCAGGAAACCCCTACCCATTGTTTTGCTTCCTTCATTAGTCGTTGTGTCAACAGTTTGGTTCGCTACTCGTGTGCCGCTGTTTTTGTTCTGCTGCACCCCGGCTGACCTCGCCGCTCTGATGTTATGACAGATTGTTTCAAAATTCCATCAAGACAATTTACTGTTTTAAAGTAAAGCAGTCACTTGGACAACATAAGCTGGGCCGCACCTTATGCTAAAAAGCAAATACATGTGCCGGGGGTCTAAAATTAAACAAATGTGACATAAATCTTCTGCCAGAATTCCATCAGGAAACAGTGAGAGGTGCAGCAGGGTGCGGCTGTGTGTGGGCGCTCGCAGATAAGCAAGAGGTGTTAAATAAATGTGATGTGCTACATAAACAGCCATTTCTGGACGCAAAAAGAGAAGAAATGTTATTCTAATTGCTATCAAATGGAAACTTGTGAGTAAAGCTTCTTGTAAACTCACCATCATCTAGGTACATCTGGTCCAGCTCCTGGGGCTCCTGTTTGACGGTGATGGCCATGGAAGGGGGGCTGGCGTCGTCAGGTAGCAGGCTGGGTGAGCTGCCTCGGGCCTGGGCTGAGCTGGCTGCTGCTGCAGCCTGACTGGGGCTGTAGGCCTGAACGAACGGGCTGTCCGTTGTCCCACCAGGAGTGGACGGGAGGGACACCGGGGAGGACGAGGGACTGCTGTTGGCATAGATAGGATGGTAACCATGAGGCCCTGGGCTGTTGAGCTGGATGGGGCTGCCCTGGGAATGAAGCATCCCCAGGGGAGAGCTGTGGTCTGGCGACGCTGGGTGGACAAGGTTAGGGCGGCCAGGGGTCTCCTGGATGGAGGGCACCGCGGGGCCTGGTGGTGCCGCGTGGGTGGGGCTGTTAGGGAGGCACTTGCTGTACGCCACAGGGGACAGGTCATGCAAGGTGGGGCTGGAGCTGGGGGGCGATGATGGCATGGCAGCATGGCGAGGTGGGCAGGGAGGGTAGCCACCGACCAGGCAGGCATCAGGATCGGCTACAGGCATGATGGGAGTGAGCCTGGCCCGGCTGTAATAGGGCTTTGAATGCATGGCTAGCCTCGCAGTCCCCAGAGAATCATATTCATCATTGGGTTCTGTCTTTATTATCGGCACTGGGGGGGAAAAAAAGCAGAAAGAAAGGTGGAGATATTACAAAAAACGTGCAGGGAATCCACGTGGCAAAATGAGAGCACGAGTGAGGCTGACTAAAGCAGTGAGCAGGCACAATTGTGGCCGCGATACCCTCCATAATCCAAACAAACAACCACCAGTGGATATGGGCTCCGTGTCAACTTGGCTGAGCTCTCTAGCAGAGAAACCCTCACGCCTCCCAACCGCCACCCCTCTTTACCACATCATGAAAAAAAGCAAAAGAATAGGGGGAAAGAAAAATGGATGAGTCATCAGTGTGGAAAGCCACAGCTGGCTCTAATAATGAATAAGACCTATTTTCTTTGGACTCTCCTCCAGCTCTGATATCCAATAAAAGACTCCTTTAACGCACTGGGCTGCTGCTGCTGCTGCTGCTCAAGGAGCTCAGGACCCCAAGTTTCCTCCACTCTCTAGAAGTAATTGTTTCTCTCAGGACCAAAAGATAGAAGGAGCGAGTGATAAAAAAGGAGATGATTTGATTTTGATTAGGCCGGCTGAGCTCCTTAAGAGGCTGCAGAGCTGCGTCTGTGCTTTCAGGAGCTTCAGGCCTCAGCTAATGCAGGAGAGTGCAGCGACCCCACTTGATCATCCTGCCTCCTCTCCTCTGACTTCTAATCCGGCGCAGGGTGTCTGCGCTGTTTCCTGATCAGTACTGACGGACAGGTATCACACACTTCCTGTTCACTGTCAAGAGCAGTTACTGAAAACAACTTTCTATTAATTGAAAATGTTCTACATGAGCTGGGTTGAGCGACGGAGAGGGATCCTCTTTAACAAGCTCGCTGGTGAGCACACATGCACAGACTGCGCCAGCACAAAAAATAACAGGGCAGTGTTAAGACACCCAGATGCACAGCAAAGGCTTCTGAGTCACAATGGACACACTGTTTCTATTTCTACACATTGTTAAAGTGTGTTAATGGGTGCGGTGAATGTTTGATGCCAACAATTAAGAGTTTTTGGTTCCCAGTGACATTTACTCGAAGGCGTGCAGATGTCACGATGAATAAGACGTCTGTCTAAACTGTTTGCTTTTGAGCACAATAGAGGCTTTGAGCGATCTTAACTCTTTGAGTGCCATTGACGTATCTATACATCATTTAAAATCTGAGGCTTGAGTGCCATAGACGTATATATACGTCAAAGTATTTTTTTTGGCAGTGGGTTGCCGATTACTGTCTCCCGCAGCCTGTCAGTAATTTTGGGGCTTCTGGGTTTTGTAGTTGGGACATAAAAAGACAGTATACGCCACAGATGAAAGCAGGAAGTGGAGATAATCGCAATTAGAGAGCAAAACGGACGGATTCTGGAGAAAAAGTAGTGATTTTTGGTGAAAGTGGCCTCTACCTCTGATAAAACAAGAACAGAACAAGGTAAAAACAAACTTTTTTTCATGATGAACTAGAGAGTCTCTTCTTTCATTTGAGCTATTCAGTTTTTTCACAGTCATAATAAAAAATATTCTCTGGGTCTTGAAGTGGGCAAAAATGCTAGCAGAAGGCACTCTGTTTAATAAAACAGCTGGCACTCAATGAGTTACAAGGGAAGCGATAGTGCACCTAGGCTGTTTTTCATTGTGTTATTATTTTTTTGAGGGAGTCAGATTTGAAAGGACATGAATCGCGTCTGCAGCCTCTGGGGTGGTGAGATGCGAAGCAGTGATAACGCAGCAGGGAGTCCATTTACGTCAACCCTATCTGCTGTCAGAGCCCAGGGACCAGGCCTGGTGTCTGGGGGAGCATCGTAAGACGAGTCCCATGATGCTTGGGCCTCCTCTCCACAGCCTGGGGAATAACAGGCGCCTCACATGGTTCAAACTACATCCACCACCGCTTCCCTCAGCGACTCGCTGCCTTCCGTTCAGTGTGAATGGATGGCACAGTATGCAATGCCAGAGTAGTCATGTGGAAAAGTCAAAAGTAAATCTGATCATTTTTCATGTTTCAGGAACTGCAGGTTAAACTCATTTTGACCTTTTGCCTCACGAGTCTTTGGGTTCTGTTGAATAATGTCAGAGTATTAAATCACCATAATGCTTAATGGATCCTGAAAAAAGGGCATATTTTCAAATTATTCCAAAGGAAGTGAGAAGGACCAATCCCTCTGGTTAAAGATGATTTACACCAAAGGAAAAGGGATTGTTAGTGACTGTCACTGACTCTGATGCCCATTAAACAAATCAAATGCACTAAATCACAAGATTTCCTGCCTGTGACCAAAACCAGCATGAGAATTCAATTTAGGAGAATCAGCAGTATCTCAGAAGGGACGGGACGCTGTTGACCTTTGCAGTCCCACTCTGTAATCCAGTTATGGTGTATTTTTAAATAACAGTTTCAGTTTGGTTTATTGAAGCTTCAACTTTTCATTCGCAGTGAGGTAATTTGTCAACTTTGCTTTCCTGTATGCCTTCTGATTATGAGCTAGACTGGACGAAACAGGAAATCAAATCATGTTGGACTAATGACCTTTTTTTAAGTTTTAAACATTTAAAAACTCTACCTCCTCTGCTACAGAGAGATACAGAGGTCTCCCTCCAGCTCGGTCCATCTGTGTGTCTCCTTTCTACTTTGTGTGAGAGCTGAGAAAACAGATTCACCAGGCGAGTCCTGACTTCAGCTGGCTTCTATTTCCTCCCAACCTGTGGGTTATGGCCCACAGACAGTTGATGTTCTGCACATGGTTTTCTCTCCATCTCTGGCAGTTTCCCCTCTGTCTGCTCGTATTAAACTGATCAAACCTGATCTGGGTATTTCATTGAGCACTCGTTTCCTCTGAGGGGAATCAGGACGTAGATGTGAGTATCAGTGAATTTCACTAGGAAGGGCAAGCAAACTTACGTAGATTTGGAAAAGGAGACTTTTCTACATGTAAGTGGGATTACAGGATGTAAAATGATCTGATTCTCATTTCCAATTGCTTGCTGGCTGGGATATGACATTGTCATGCCACTGCAGAAAAAAAGCAGGAATTGTCTTCTTCCAGAAATGCTGAACTCATCTTATTCAAACGGAGTGAATCTGATGTGACATTTACCAAGGAGCAGGTGGTGCTTCATTAACTCAAAGGTACCTGGTGCACCATGTCCCACTGTGTCGGCAATCTGGTCACCCAGTACACTGATGGCCTGAGTGTGCCGTAGGTGAGCTCCAGACATGGCACAGTCCAGTTTTCGGGAAAACACATGACTGTGCAAATATTTACGAAAAAGGAACAATGTGTGTGGTTCATTAAGTTTTTCCTGCATGTGTCACAGAACATGTTTCTGACGTTGCCCCCACCCTCCGTCCAGCTCCAACCACAGAGAAATGCAGTGGAGGGAGTCGGCACCCGTTTGCGTTAAGAATAGAACTTGATATTACAGAGGAATCTCCAAACGGCCTGTAAAAATAAAGGGGTTTCCGAGAAGTTCTTCGCCCGAGCTTTCGGTCATTGCCAGGATTTTTTTCCTCTTTTTCGCTGTTCATTGTTTAATGTGGTTGGTGAAGAACTGTTTCTTATTTGAAGAGCGACACGTCACGTTTCTGCGCACGCAAGAATGATTGGAAGGGAGGCTGGAAAAGAGGGGCTCATTTCAGGAGCCAGACAAGGACAGTTGTAGCGCATGTGCATCTCAACAATCACAGACAAGCAAAGCAGAAATACTGCTGAGGGTGGTAATCAACAGCACACGACTTCTGCATCCAGCTGCTGGAGACAGCTTGAACTCATATCCAGCGACTCATAAGCAGCAAAAATCTGACATGTTGTGTTTTTTTTAAAGGTCCCATATTATGCTCATCTTTTCCGTTTCATGTCTTAATAGTTAAACTGTCTGATTACATTATGACTACGTTCAGCCTCCATCTAAAACGCTCCGTTTTAGCGCATTACAACAGGGTTTCATTGGATTTACGTTGCTAGGAAACATATTGGGTCCACATTTACTTCCTCTCAGCTGCTCCCAGACTATGGAACAAATTGCCCGCAACATTCATACCACTAGTTTTAAATCAAAGCTGAAGAAAGGGGCAGTCTTGATTTTAGGTGATCTTATTTTGTTTTTAGAAAGGCTTTTAACACCTTGCATCGCTATGGCACTTTTTCTCTTAATTTATGTATGTACAGTAAATATGCACTATTTTCATGTGTTGTTTTTACTGTATGTTTTATTATGCATTGTTTTCTTTTCGTTATGCACTGTTTAATGGCTTTGTTTTAAAGCACTTTGGGTATCTTTCGGTTCCTGTAAAGGGCTATATGTATTTATACAATACAATAAAAGCCAGAAGTTTGGAAACAAGATTGATTTTGTATAAAAAAAAATTGTTTCATTGGTATACTTTGCAACAAAATAAACATGATTATTATACTAAAAGCAACTCTTGTTTCTTTACTCAGTTGCTTCTGTCTATCCATTTCTGTGGTAGTTTGTCAGAGATTTGAATATAATTGAGATTTATTGGGATTTTTCTGTGCAGACTCTCAAAAGCCAAAGTGTTTGTTTTTTACTTTTGCACTTCAGCTGTGACTCTTCAAATCTTCTGGACCCTAAAACTAAGCCCTTCTTTTCTTTTGTTGACATGTGTTCAGCAACGATCTGGTAACAGCAGTGTATACCTGAAGGTAAATTGAGGAAAATGGTGCATATCAATGAAGGCAAAGTCTGATCATGCAGTAAATACACCCCAAAATACATATATAGAAACTTGAAGTTGCTTCCAAATGTTTGGTCTGTATTGGCCTTGCTTCCAAACTTCCTTTATATTATAAAACACATGAAAATATCACTTTTTACATTATAGAACCTTTAACTTTAAAAAGTTCCAGTTGGTTTGATCAATGTCCTGCTGCTCTCTGACACACAGCACACTGCTAATGACACATTTTCTGTGTCAATCACTCCTGTTTTAACATAACAATGTCAGTGTTTCAACAGGTCTCCAGCACTCCTCAACTCATATCACTAATCTTCTGTCAGCTGCAAAACACTGAGAGCTATGACTCCACCACAGATTGCATCTGATAATATGTTATAATTTCACACTGGAGGCGGGCGAGGACCCGGAGGAGATAACAATCTGCTTACATGTCTGAAACAATACGGCCTCTATTGAAATAATACTCTATACAGCTATAAGCATCAGTGTTCACAGCAAGGTGCATTTGCGTTAAAGAATAACAGGATGGTCATGTGACCTGAATGGAAAATAAAGGTGGTTTTCACTAGCATCTGTGTCCCAGTGTGTTTGCTTCATCCTTCCGCTGTTTCAAACAAGTCAAGCTATTTAAAGGGTTGGGTTTGCCTTTTTTATAGACGAGCAGACACCAGAGTGTGAAAGAAATGTTCTCTCTAAACAACGTCAGCGACCACAACTGTGCTTGAAGTGGGACAGCAGGCCGGAAGAGTCTTTTCATACATGTGTTGACAACGGTGTGTGTATGTGTGTGTCCGTCCTCCTCCCCAGCCCACCCCGACTACCTAGCCACACACACACACACACACACACACACACACACACACTGAAACCCTGAAAAGCAAACAGCTTCAGTAGGATTTCCTCATTCTTTGTTGCTGAAACTGTGAATGTATTACACTCATCATCACCACAGAGGGTCTGTTTACACTGATTATAACCTGTATACAGTATTCTTCGGGAATATTTGTCAATCAGTATGTAGAAGAAAACACTTATTACTTCACATACAGTATATTTGTTACTACAGCTGTGGTACTAGACAATGCACAGCAAGTGTCTGCTGGCTGTGACGCTAAATCAACAGAGAAATTAGGCTTTTTGGTGTCGCCCACAGACATTTCCTTTCACTGAAATATGATCACTTCTGCACCCTATTCAGCTCCTACTGTTGTAATGTTACACACTAGATCACCTCTTTGAATATGTGTTTTTAGAAATGTTGTATATTTTAACGTGTGTCTTCAAAAGCGTGGTAAATCTCAAAATAGAGCTCGATAGCTTGTGGTTTTGTCTCTCCTGCTGTAACGCTCCTTTGCGGAGGCTGCTTGTGTGGTCCATGCTGTACTTGCGGTTTGCTTGGCAACAAAAGGGAGAACACAACAAGTCATCTTTTAATTAGGGCTGTGTTTAAGCTCAGGGAAATGACTTAGAGCTGCATAGTGGAGGATGATAAGCCTCTACGTCTCCCCTTCTTTCTCCCTCTCCTCCTCTGTGGAAGTGCAGTATATGAAATGGATCTGCTATATAAGGACACGGCTTGTCTGGCCTCCGCTGGTCTAGTTACCCACAATGAACTCGTTCATCATATGATCAGACATCTCCAAATAGGGTCTTGCTCTACTTTCTCTCAGAGCCTCATCCAAAAAAATCCCAATCACTTATCTCCTGCGGCCATAAATACATCTGCTGATAATCTAAATGTCACATCTTATTAACTTAAAATGAAACGCCCACTCTCCCAGCAGCATTAGACCCATTAGACTCTGATCAATGAATACAGGGTATACTTGTTTCGATCTAATGGACTTTTGCTGGTCTTGCAAATGCAAGGTTGCTGGTTGGAATCCCTAAACCAGCTGAGAAACCCACCCGGTACTGTTTCACTGAGAGAGCATGCTTCGTCAACTTTCTCTGAATACATAAAGATAAAAAAAACTGTATTCCAGCCAAATGGTTGAAAGTGATACCGAAGCTGAGATTTCACCTGTGTTCGTTGTGAAAAGTCAATAACTCACAATGTAATTTTGGGGCTGAACTCTTCTCTAAACTCTCTGGGATACATTCTTCAAATTCCAATGTGAAAGCCATCTATAAACACTGAGGCCAGGGACGCATGATAAACACAGAGAGGTATCCCAGGGTTTTCAGGTTGCTACATGAATGACAGGGCAATGCACTGCTTGCTAGATGTGCAGGTGCGTGTGTGCGTGTGTGTGTGCGTGTGTGGATGTGAGGTGGGGTGTGAACTTCAGGTCGCCGGGGGGGATTGACTTGTCTTCATCAACAGTGCTCGGAGGCTCTGTCACTCAGCAGGTACACCTCATCGCTGGGGAACGCCGCCTCACTGCAGAATAAACACCCCTCACATCTTCTGCTCTCGCTCACAGCGCCACGGCCGAGTGGTGCCAGGCGTAACGTTCCCAAAAAAAAAACAACAAAAAAACAAAAACAAAACACAAACAACCGAATACTGGGCTGCAAAATTTTACACGGCATGTTGACTGTTGCGTTAAACTACTACTGGAGGGATACGTTTTTAAGTGTCAAAAAAATATTTCTGATGATTACCATTCGGAGGCAGATAGGTGAAGCGCTGGCACTGGCTCCTCTTCCTCTTGCCGTTGCAGACGTAGAAGTTAACCTGCACCGGGCTGGATATTCTCTGGTTCCTGTACGGCGGGATCTCCACAACAAGAGAACTCTGAAACAGAAACAGACAGATGTTTTACCTTTATGAGGTGAGACAGTTGCTGATAGCACCAAAAAAAAATAACAGTGCATGAGTTGTATTTGCTCTCCAAATGTGAGTTTGCAGTCTGACTTCCTGCAGCGTATTAATCAACAGCTAGTTTATTTTTCAGCTGGCCTTAGTGTAGGGTAGTGTTTCCAAATGAGCTTGTCTGGACTGTGTAGATGCAGCGTAGAGCCCATGAGGTTGGTCCAGTGCCTGTGTTTGTCTCTGAGGAAAACCCAGGGATTCAGCTTTGTGCAGCAGGAGAGCAGAGCAGTAGCCGGCTTGTTGTTTGCACAGCCATGCCTCCCTGTGGAGAGGCTAACCCCGCCCCCCCACCGGGCCAGACCACGGCAAGTCTGGACGGATGTGAACTTTCGACTGCTTTCTTTCTGACAAGCCAACATCGGAGGGGATTTGTCTGAGTGTTTGTGTCTAATTCCTGGGATGGATGTCACTCTCCGAACAGGCCAGAATGGCAGGAAACAGGTTTCTGTTGGTCATCACTGTGGCTAGAAAGAGGCCATCATGAGGTGGGGGAAGGTTTGGAGGTGAGGGGCCTGCGTCCTCCGGCCTGGTCTGCACTCCAGATGACGACAAAGAAAACATGCAGGTGGCTGATTGAGTGTGTTAAGTGTGTGTGCACATGGCTTTTCCCTCTCCATCTGAACCAATGAAAGTTAGCGTGCTCTGGACGGCAATAAAAACACCATCAGGCAGGCAGTCTGGAGCACTTTAGGGTAGCCTGGTGGCAACTGACACAGGAGGAAGGCCAGGGCTCTGCTGCCGTCTCTCCCTACTTGTTTGTCAGATCTACAAATAAACACAGTAGTATTTGTCTTTCATCGACCTCGCCTCCCCACGCTGCAGCCACCCCCGGCCGAGCCTTGCACGCCCGCTAATTTTCCAGCATCTGGGACTCCAGCCATGGCACATCAGCCAGCCCTACAGGCCAATTAGACACCAGAGTCCATATTTACCCTCCTGATGCAACCGAGTCATTTACCTGAGTGAAATAGCAGCAACAACAAGGGGAAAAACACCCTCAAGTTGCAGCATTTGAATCGTGTGGTTTATTTTAGACCTCGTGCGAGAGCAAATTGCCTCGGTTAGTTTACACAAAAAAAGGGGGAAGGATGAGATGCTGCTGATGAAAGGCATCAGCAATTCAAAACATACTGTCATCAGGCACAAGCAAACAGGTTTTCACAGAGCCTGTCCTCTGACAGCAGATCTAACGAACCTCGCTGAAGTCTTAATTAACTCCACAGCACAACCAGCTCTGTGACACGTAGAACAACATTTGCTTCGTTCCCTCTCTTGACGTTTCCCCCCGTAAGCTCTCCGTTTTAAATTAACACAATCTGAATGAGTGGCTAAGCTTCAGTAAAATGAGTGTGCTGCTTTACTTTCTCATGAAAAGCAGCAGGTAAAAGCAGAGGGTGTAATCGACCACGACGCAACACTTGGACTTCGCTGAGAACTAAACGTCTGGCTATGGAGGGAGGACTGTGGCAAAAACAATAAAACAGCCAGTGTTTACTCCATCAGGCTTCAGAGATTTTCTGAAAATTCCATTCAGGATTGCATGGGCTAATCATCATTGTTGTGTGTGTGAGGCAGCTTGTAACGCCTTCGCAAAAGTTACATCATTACAGGGGACAGACGAGGAGACGACAGAGGGGGAAGGAGAAAGTGTTGAGGGAGACGGCAGGAGGTGCACTTACGTTTTTGATGGAGTCCTTGTCGACTTTGGCTTCTGTCTCCCACAGATGATGCCCATCTATTGGCAAAAGAACACACCATTTAGTATCATTAAATACATGTAAGGATGGACCTTAATGCTGCTGATGCTCGTTTCGGTTTTGCATTTTTTTGCGGTCAAACGTCTCTTACTCAGCGTCTATCTCTGTTATTTTTGACCTTTCATGAAATCCTTGATTAGATACTTTCTTTTCTATTCTCCTCCCTTATTTCTATTCTTAACCCAGCAGCTTTTGTTTGCTCGCTTTTTCTTCTCATCTCCATCTTGTTGCGGTGAGGAGGTTTCCCTGGCTGCCATGCAATAAAAGGCCTGTGAGCTCCTGCAGCTGTCGGGAGCCTGCAGAAGCTCAGCTCACATTCTTTGGCTTTTCTCTGTGATTTCATGCCACACCTTAGCGAACAGACTCTCCGGGCTCTGCTAGGGCAATCAGCACCGACCACAGTGCCGTTTTTTCAGATGCGATGACTCATTAGGGCTGTCAGAAATAGAGGAGACACAGAGCAGTCTTTGTGTCATTGGCACAGCATGTGAGGCAACAGCATGGGCACCGTGGCACTGCTACCATACTCTATGTTAACAGTTGCTGCGTCTTTATGCTGCTGAAGCTGCTGCTTGTCTTGTGCTTCTGGGACTGGAAGCCATCAGATAAGATAATCAGAGTCAGTTTCCAAATAACTGATAGCAGAAGTCCAGCAGCTCTGGAAGATGTAAAACCCAAAGCATTATGTTTTTCACATCATGCAGCAAGTGAAAGAATAAAGGATCCCGGTCACGGTTGGCTTATTATTGGTGAGCTGTGGCAGTGGGGGCTGGTGGTTAGCTTTATTATTCAGAGGGTGAACATCAGTAGATATCTCTTTCCAAAACGGTCGTATTAAAACTGAGGGAAAGAGAAAAACAGACGGTGAACAGATCAGATAAGGGGTTTCTATTTGAACTGGGGGAAATCAGAGTTGCATATGGAGAAATGTGTCTGGCTGTAATGGAGACGATGTGGATGATCAGGGGAATGGGAGCAGGGTCCTAAAGGACAGCGGTGATGCCAATTGAGATGCTCTAAAGAAGGAGAGGAGCAGGTAAAGCTGTGAAGTGGCTCAGAGGATGGAAGGACAATTAGAGTGAGCACAGACAGGGGAGAAGGTCAGAGACAAACACATGAGTGATCCTCGTGTTACGTCTCGGGGAACCAAGAGGGAATCTCACCCGCCTCCGCTCTGGGAGACACTCCAAGAGGGGAAACCTTAGACTACGACGTCAACCCCAAACCTCCACCAGTAAACATGTTTTTCTAACTTTTCTACCATCCCTTTCTTGATCTTCTTCTCTCACCTTCTGCACCTCTCTGTCACTTTTCAATGATTACCCCATCAGAAACTGAGGCTGCACTACACAACTGATAACCACAGAACGTTCCATTCACTTCCCTGCAACATCTGCAAAATGCTTCTGTTCCCGACAACACCTCCTCCTTCCCTCCACCCACGCACAATGCACGCGCACACACTGCAGCCACATCCTCCACCTTTGTTCTGGCTTAGGACTTGAATGACAAGAAAACAAAAGCAGATTACAGGAGCTGAGTCTTTAATCCAGTCACATTTAAATGAATGGAGGCACACGGAGGAACAGAAACAGTTATTTTCAACGGTAAACCAACCATCTCCCTGTTGCTCCACATGACTCACTTGTGCAAATGATATCCATAAAGACTAACACCAACACAGCCAGCTAGGACAACACACTCATTCATAAGGCAATTAGACCGCATGTAGGGTGAGGCCTCGAAGAGTCAGGTCCTTTTCACTTCTTGGCAACATATTATGTTTTGTACATGATGATAACACAGCAACCATGTTGTTGTAGTAAATGTCACACAAACAGTCTCATTTGTCACAATTTCATGGACCTTAATGATGAAGATGTACGCCCTCCATCTGGTGTCATCAAAAAGCAAACAACCGACTATATTTTAAAGCAAATAGCACTCCTTGTGGGTTCTGCAAAGCCACAGATACCTGATTAATGGCAATGTCTGTCCACATAATGACCTCGCAAGTTTTGGCTTTCCAGATGTGATTTTTCCTCCTAAAAGTGTTGTGTAGCACACAACAACTTCCATTGACCAGAGAGAAGATTTTTGAGAATGGAAAATATGATTCACATGCTTAATTGCGGAGGTTGTCTTGTGAAACAATCCAGATGGATTTTGCAGCTACAATATGTCTCTTTTCCAGAGAGGATTTTCGGGAGTATTTTTCTCTCTTTCCTGTTTACATACATCAAGTTTATTTTCCATTTTAGTGCCGTTCTGCTGCTGCTACCTAGACTGCTCCAGTCATTTAACACATATTTTCACAGCAATTACCTTATTGTCCAGTGAGGAGCAAAGCCAAAAGGCCAAAAATGGGTTCAACCCCCACGACTGATCCTAGAGGTGCAGCTGGTTTCGCCTCTGAAGCACCTGACCTCTACCAATCTGAGGAGTGGTGAAACTGGAGACATGAGGGTCTGCTTCAGATTGAGGGGCTTCTGTATAAATTATGACCTGACCATAGATTTGCGATGGCTTTATAGTGAGGAAGTGAGCTATTCTTGGAGTAAAACAGGGAAAGTGTGAGCTGACTTGACCCGTGGTGCAGGCTGAGGAGAGTTTTAGCATTTTATGAAGACTGCCAGGTGCGTGGCATTGAGTCTGAAAATGATCTAAAGAAGACTGGAAGGTCATCCAGACTTTTACATTTGTATAATATTTGTGTTCACATGGAAGACATCAAGGCTGGTTGCTCTCCACGGGGCGTTGCAAAGTATATCAGAGCCTGATGCAGGACCCTCACGCTCAAAAGAGCACGTTGATGCTCTTTTGTTTTTTTTTTTGTGCAGGCTCTCTGCAACTGTTTGGACTCACAGTCTCATGCATTGACCAATGTTTCACCAAAATATATGACTATTCTTATTCCATGGAAAAAAGAATATTTTCCCCACAAAGGGAAATGGAAACAACTGTCTGTGTCTGATTTGAACCTCCTCCCCGGTGATAACATGTTCAGACGAGCATGAAGAAAGGGTGGAGGACACAGGACAATCTAGACATCTTTCTCTTATGAAACCAGTGTGATTCAGCCGATTCCTTTGATGTATAGACCTGCCCAAAGCAGAGGCGTTCCAACGTGGTGCACCGGCGCTTACATCATGATAGAAATACGTTTTAATGAGCTAGAAATGTATAGTTCTAGTTCACATTAATACTGTATATCATGTTTTGAGGTATTGAACCATGTATTTCCCTCAGGTACAGCTCTAGACCTGCAGTGGTTAATACATGCTTTATGAGGGATGGCAAAGGAGCATGGGAGGTTAAGCCCCTACAGCTCTGTTATCTACAATTATTACACATAATCATTGATTTTGGTGCAGCATGCATCCTAATTAGAGAGGATACTGTAACTCACACCCCTCTAATCTCTAGCCTGAAGCAGGGGTGGAGGCCAGCTGACCTTAGACTGCCATAGTGGCAAAACATGAGCCAAAATTATGCAGTTTATCTTCGCCTGAAGCCAAAGGGCAGTCTAGACACACCGCTAGAAGTACAATACATCGACCGATTTGTCTGGTGTTTAGACTTGCCCACGGTAGAAGTGTTCAGCGAAGAATAAACAGTCTGTGAATGAACTCTAACAGCACAGATCGCAGTCGGCGAAGGCCTGCATTCCTCGATTCACGAAAGTATGAGAATCCAAATATCTGAGCCGCCTGCTGCAGAGGAGTTTCCACATGACAACAGTAATAGCCGAGGGGTATTGTTGTGGACTCTGCTGTCCTTATGTTACAGATTACACTGCAGCTCAGACTTCTCTTAATCTTGGCCATGTGCTCGACCAGCCTGAAGCAGAGGTGGAGAAGACTAGACTTCGTGCTGCTGCAGCCCAGGCGTGTGTGGTGCTGCCGAGCTCCAGGCAACGCTCCAACCCGACCAGATGTAAAAACTATCCAGCTCACCAGGGAATTCCCTTACCTCCCCTCTGAGTCAGAGTATAGGCTTTCCCCTGCTCTCTCTCTCTCTCTCTCTCCCTCTCTGTCTGTCTGTCTGTCTGTCTCTATTTTCCCTGCCTCTAGCATTCATTCCATCCATGGAAAGCAGGACAGGCCAGAACGCACTGCAATAGGTGCGCCAGGTATGTCCTCCGACTCCTGTGCCAAAAGAGTGGTTTGGGTAAAAACCAAAAACACAGACACAACCTCAACACATACATCTAATAAAAGCAGAAGCACAGCTATGCAAAATAAGACGGAAAGTTTCAGAGATGCCCACGTTGCGGCTATGCAGAGGGTACAACTCTCCACTGCAGAGAAAAAAACGATAAGGCCTATTAAAAATACATGTCAACAATAATTACCATTGAAAAGAAAGTTTACGTTACAGCAGAAGCAAAAACGTGGACTTGAGGTTCTTGAGTGTATCATTATCTAGATTCAGTCTGATTCATTTGCTCTTCGTGTGTGTGGTCTGTGATGAAGTAAAACTGGGAAAAGCAGTTATATTATTTCTTCCATATAAAGTATATTTCCTGTATAAAATACCCATGACCCTCCTCTTGGCATTCAGTCACTAAACAGCGAACGATCACTCTGAGCAGGATTTCTAAGGAAGCCCGTCTTTTCTTGCCTCTCCTCTTCCTCTTCCCTCTGAGGGTCTCGTCTTTTCCGTTTCACCCCTCCAAAGGGAATCCCTCGCGGATGACTCACTGAAAACACTTCCTACCGAGCAACGCAAAGAGGCTCTCAGGCGACCGGCGACGGTGCACCCCCACGTACACAACAACAAACACACATGTAGTGGATGCACACAGTTTGCATCAGTTATCCTGTGGGTGACGAAGTGGAGCAGAGGGGATGGACGAGGCGTTTGAGAAGTATAAGTAATTATTTTTCAAGGCGTATTAAGGTCTCCCGCAGTGGCAACAGCTATGAGCTCTGCTCATTTGATACTGAGGACATCTCAGGCGGGGGACAATCAAAACAACACAGAGAGGGGAATTAAGGGAAACTGTGATTTAACAGTAAAGCAGGTTAAAAGAACACAGTCAGACAGGTTTATTAGAAGGTTCTCTCATTTACCTGCCCTTCGATGATCATTAATACCGGTGCAACACTATTTGTTTTCACAGAATAGACCTTATTTTAAAGAAAAAAGTAGTACTTTAGTGGTGGTGGGTCTTGGCAATGACTTGTGTCACTATACAATATATTATTGTGATATTGTAATATATTGTGATATTATACATAGATCACTGAGAAATTTAAAATCAACCCAAATTAGATTTTTTTTTGGGAAAAAAATCAATCAATCAAAGTATTGCAATATATTGTCATATAATTTTTTTCCCCACTCCTATATTTTATTAGTAGTAGTAAATTTATAATGAGCATTTTTATTAATTTATTTCCATCTATCTGTATTCACCCTGGTGGATTTTTCATAAATTTTATAACGATTTTTTCTCTCCTGGTAAACTACAGTGGTAACACGGAGCATCAGTGTTAATGATTCGCCAAGAACTGGTGGATATTTTTGGTGTCTCTTTTCTCATCACTGAACCAGAAACTGTTAATGGGACAAGTCCTAAAATGTTGATGTCATCGATTATTTAAGGGTCCGGTAATGATTCGACATCTGCTCTTGTTGTTTTCAAAGCAGGCGACTCCAAAACAGGCATTTGGGCAAGTTTGTGCTAAAAGCAGCAACATCCTTGAGAGTGTGTGTGAAAGCAAATGGAAACAGTTAAAGAAATACATGTATTTATGTATTTATGATTCATGGCTGTCTCATTTGGGCTAATAGGCTTTTGTGCTGTGTGCAATGTCCCTCTGACTCAACTTGGATGACTCAATCATTGAATTGGACCAGGACGCTCGAAGCGTCTGCTGCTCCTTAGGATTTGTGGAATTTTCTGGAAGGTGTTTATTGGAGTCAATTTTGGAAAATGAGCAGCCGTCCTGACCTTTGATGGCAGCGACAGTAACGGCTTTCACCACCGTGGCGAAAGCAGTGATTGGTGTACAAAGCGCACGTGTGCCTGCGAGTAGTAATTATTGCGGTGCAATGCTCCGTAGTTCATGGGCGAATTTAGTCATGAACTTTTTCCAGAGGAAAATAAAACCAAAGTTATAGAATAAATCTGTAATATAATTATAATTTTATTGGTTTCTTTTTTCCCTCATTCCAGTTTTGTCCTTCTAAATCAACAATCAGAGAAATTTTAAGTCTGAGAACCATCATGAAACAGCAGGATTCTCTGATTAAAATGCCAAAAGACAATATTTCGCAGTATATTTGGGACATAAGTACTTTTCCAAGCTCATAGATATTTGCCATTAGTGTGTCTGTGTGTGTTCCTGTGTGTAGAGTGTGCTGGTCTGTCTGTAATGGGCTTTTTGACTTTGGAGACCCTGGAAGTGGTGGGTCATTAAAGTTTACATAAAAGCAGACTAAGTAGTAGACAGACAACCTCTCTTTCGATCTCCCTCTCTCCTTCTCGACACCACAGAGACGGAAAACAAACCACTGAAATGTCGATGGCAGGCAGGAGTGTGGGGATCCCGCTAGCCCGGAGCTCCACATCGGCTAATGTCTTTAACGGGTATCCAGGATAGAGGTAAGATGAGTGGAAGATGAGGCAGTGAAAGGAGAGATTAAGAGGAAACAGAGAAGCCAAGGTAGGATGTGAGGAGGATAGAGGGGGTGAAAAAGGGGTGATACAACCTTGAGAGGGTCACAAGTCTCAAATAGCAGCGAGAGGAGAGGCGGAGGTGGTGTGTACGTATGGGCTTTCCTCTCCAGGGGATCCCCCCTCCATGACTAAGTAAAGCCAGGAGGAGGGAGACCCCATATTACCATGTTCATCCACCTCAACTCACCCACCTCTGTTATCCCTTAACCCCCAGGTGCTTCCTCTCTTACTGTGAGCTGAGGTCGACACCTTTTTTTTTTTTTTTAGCTTGAATTCTCATTGAAGAGCATTTTTCACAAGTTTAGGAACAGTATTTTTCCCGACTCGAGTGTTTTCTACTGATTCAACCAGTGAATTCAGTTGTTTTCTAACCGTTTGTTGCCTTCTCACCTGAGTCACCTGGGAAATAGTTGACAAGTAAACAACTGAAATGTTATTGTGGTATTATCTTATGAACTGCACATACTAGGGAGATTTAAAAATGTCAATTTCTGATGAAATCAGACAACACTGAAATATGTGAAATATTTATTGAGATCTACAGCTTTATTTTCAGTCTGGGTTTTTAGGTCGTATGTCACCTCTAATATTTTCATGAAACCTGGTGGAAGGGTGTAGCATGTGCTAAAGAAGAACCCATTAGATCTGGGAGAGGATCTAAATCACAAGGTGGACACAAATTATTTATCACTTTTGTTAACAATGCAAGATAGGCACAGACCTAGTGGAGGTCTGCACTCTGTGACTGCTTTTCTAGTTTGAAAATGTATTTGCAGCATCTGGTTTATTTGAATCTGTCTTGCAAGCCCATGTGAAGTGCATGTCAGTGGTATGTGCAATAATAAAAAATACTCATGCACTGAGGCACTTAAATAACGTTATCTTCTAATAAAAGGGAGCTTTTTTTAAATTCACTCCCCTGACTAAAAACCTTTTGGAAGAGTTATATTTAAAAACTGCTTGGTGAAAGGGTGGTTCATATATTCTGAATGTAACTGGGGGATTTTCAATCACAGTCATCACCGCAAATTATGAAATCTGAGATTAATCAATCTGTGAAAACCAGCAAAAACACCTCCCTCCTCCTGCCTCCACTTGTTGCTCATCATTGTGTTTCAGAGGTATCACTGTGTTTGGCCTTTGCTTTGATTTAGTGGGTGCAGTCAAGGAAATGATCATTCGCATGCAAACTTCATCAGTCGTGTTTTTACCATCGCTCCCTCCCACACAGGGAGGAAACGAATGGCAGAGAAATCTGGACAAGACAGAAAGAAACACGAGTCAGCGACATGCAGAGTATCCTGTCGAACAGGAGGAGGAGGGAGCTGCGGTGGTGAAAGTAAGCGAGAGGGTTAAATGTCAAAAAAGCAAGGGAGAGATAGTGAGGGAGAGGAAAGTGAGAGAAAGAGACGTTGCACATGCCCTGGTTGTGATTCATTCCTTAACTTGTGGCGAGCACCAGAGGACAGGCAATGGAAACTTCAGCAAATGTAAATATGCATTGGTTAAAAATATAGTGGCTTAATGCACACCACATGTGGTGCTCTGGCCAGGCCTGCTCTATTTTGACGGGAGGAGAGACTGGGGAAATGCGACGGAGGCAGAGAGGGAGGGAGACATTTAAAAGAGATATTAAGAGGAGAAGTAAGAAGAGGCAGCTTACCCTGAGCCTTCTCCACGAACACCACCTTGGAGTCAGGGAGGAAGTTCAGGCCACTCAGGAGCATCATTTTGCCACCGGTGGCGGGATAACTATCCACACTCTGCTTCTCCACCAAGGGAAGCTCCTGAGCCGAGCGCTGGGCTGTTGGAGGGGAACAAACACATTAATTCACGGCCTGATCTCCATCCACTCCAAGAAGATCAAGCCAGGCATGGAGCCAGCAAAGCAGGGAAACAGACTTATCAACTTTATTATGGTGATTTCATGACCCCTAGCAAAGAGGTTTTCAGCCAACAGCTGCTCTTTAAATGACATAGGAAAAGGCAGACGACTGATGAAAACAACATTTCCATGATCCTTCCTCATTATTTTCCATCAAGAAGCCTGTTGCCAACCACCTGTCTCTACTTTCTATAACTGCGGCTAGCTGGTCACCTTTAGCCTCTGGGATGTGGTGACCACATTCACAGCCAGAGTCACATATATTTATTTTCAATCTCATTGCATAACTTCAGAATCTGTGAAGCACTAAAAAAAACCTTGAACTTATTGAATAATCCTTCCTTGAGTGCAAATACACCATCACACCTATACTCACAAAATGAATGACAAAGACACAAAGTGCTCATTCAACGGTGCCAAAACTGGGCCTGGCGAATGACCTTTGTGGAACGTGCACTAATGGGTTAGTCTTACCACAATAACTTGTGCATTCAGTCATAAAATGTGAGTTGAGATAGATAACACGTGTCTGGCATGGTGCACAATGCATCTATTGCCTTGGCAAATTGCTTTGATCATATAAAGCTTATTGGCTGCAGAGGCACTGAATTCGCTCCAGCCGGTAATAAAATAATAGCTCAGTTTACTGGATTACAACAATAGATGCCACCTTTTGCTTGAGCACTGAGCCAGAAGTGAAAGCATGCCCCCTTATTTCTGTGTCACTTACAGCATTCAATGGGGTTGGAAGCCGCCTGCAGGGACACGGTCCTGCCGTTGGGCTGGTTGATGTGCACTCGAAACACCAATCTCACACGAGTGTTTTTACGTCCGATGTCCGTTTCTCCTTTGCGAAGCTCAATGTCAGAGTTACGCAGCTTCAGGATCCCTGCGCAATCAATTCTGGGACAGAGGGAAAGGAAACATGACATTAAGATAATGGAAAAGAGCTCAGGAAAGCATGAATCGAGGCTTACTCTGCCACGCAACATCTAATGACGCAGGATGTTTTGCTCTGCAGACAATGTGTTGACTGTGGTTGTTTAAGCTAGAACAGTGAGCAAAGTAGAGGCACATAAAGAGCAGCGGTGAGGTCCATGCTAGTCTTACTGATCACACACTGGAGGTCCACCGGAGCATGACCGTGTCATTATTAATCCAGCATGTCATCAAAGACAGAGCTGGACATTAATGGCTTCACATCACAGTTTTAAAGGGTCACGGTGGTCCAAGAATTAGCTGCTCTCTGGAGGGATCCTCTGGACAGAGTGTGCTGTAGCTCACCACCATCAAACATCCAATCAGCTGCAGTCAGTGCACTACCGTCACGCCACTGAAAGCTTACACTTCATATGTTCAGGATTAAAACCTCTGTTAATCAACGCCACATGTCGACTTGTTTCTAAGCTGTCTGTCTTTATTTCATTTCACAATTTGGAAAATATAGACGTGCATTTTTCTTTCCCTTTTCTTAGTGGAAAAACCACATTAATTTTCAGACCTGGCCTTTCATGAATTTAAATAAAACTAGTGTGGCTGGTAAAACAGTGAGGGAATACCAATGGGATATGGTTTGGCATTTCCATTATTTTACATGGTAGCATTTTTGGCACAGTTACTGGAACAGGGTAAATGTCAGGTTTTATACCAACCCATTTCTTCCCCTGACTTTGGTTTGGACAGTTTGAATAAATAATATGCGATGCTGACTACCCACTTTTTATCAGCCTTGCATGATGCAAACATGAGTTATAACAAACTCTGAGTGAATCTCCAGCAGGGAAATGTTTGGACAAGTCTTTCTTATTAATTTGCAGATGGATGTATATATATGTTCCTTTAAATTAAGCTACCTTATGTGTAGGAGGAGGATTTTCCTAGAATAAGAAAACGTAGACAGATTGAAACCGTCTGAAAGTTTGACTGCAGTTCTCGACTGTCTGCGTCCCACACAGCGAGCAAATGATCGCTGGCACGGGAGCAGAGAGATGGATGCTGCGTTATCAAGACGACTGTTAAACAGCTCAGTGGAAAGAGACAGTTAAAGGCTTTTTTTGACCTTTCAGATAGTCGGGGGAGAGAAAGAAACCTTCACTCCTCTTCCTTTAGCGTGTGTGCTGACGACAATGGGGAAAAGAAACTTCCTTCTGAATATTATTTCAATATCGTATTCACCCTGAGGGACGCATTAAGTCAAATGGGTGAGGGGTGACCCTAAATATGATACAATATAAGGGATATTGTGGTATTGTTGGAAATGATATCGTAAGGCAGCACGGATGTTAAAATCATCCATGCTCAACCGAAGAAGGCCGGTGTCCAGTCAATAAACTCTTATGTGCTATAAATATCTACCTGCATTCACACAAACATGAGCATAAAACAGATGCATTTAATCATCTTTAAAAAAAATGTTTTAAAATTTCAGAAGAATAAACTCAAGGTGTAGTAAGAGGTAAAGGTCTTATGTAACCTATGTTCGGATACAGCGGTTTTATCCATAAACCAGAGTTCTGGGCTTTGGTCCAAAATAATTCACTGCAGCCGAGTCAGAGTGGAGCCCCAGGACAGGAGCTGCTGCCTGGACACACCGCAGAGCACAGGACCCTGGATCACCAAGGCTGGTGCACCTCAGTGAAAAACAAAAGGTTAAATTTGGGAGAAATCCTTATGCAATTCTAATCACACTCTCACAAAATAAAATATGTGGGTTGCATTGATCTCGGAGACCACTGGAGCTCAAAACAGCCACCCTAATTGGCAGAGAGCGAGCTCAACCTCCGGTAAACGCTTGAATTAGTGAACATTCACAGCAGCACATTTAAGCAGGTGATGGCAAATTGTGTTGTGCTTTAACACAGTTTTTAATTGGTCAGAGCTGGTTAACAGTGCTGCTGTTTGTCAGCTGAAAAGGACATGAAGGAAACACGCAACAGCTCAAAAGAGGCTGAATGCAAAAGTCTTTAAACTTTTCATTCTTACACTCACACAGGCTTTTCCTCCTGTGGTCATGATGTTATAGACAGACACAGTTTTCTATCAGTTGTTATTTTTTTTTTTAACTACTTTTTGTACTGATGGCAGTTTGATATGACATAGTACTGTTACTTGCAACACCTGTTTTTCTGACTACTGCAAATGAAAAAATAAGTTTGAAAAAAGCCTGTATTTATGCGTACATTTAACACCTAAATAATTGTCTAGAATTAATTCATACACTTTCTATTCATTTATATGTTTTAATTGGGAATTAATTGACACCGTCTTGCTATTAAATCTATCAAAATGGACAGTTCTGATTTGAGTTCTGATCTGAGTTCTGATGGGTGTAAGTATGTTAGTTTTTCTTTGCACAATGAATTATTGTAAGCACACCAACACCAAAATTATAATTTTGGGGTGTGATATTCAGCAACTTCAACTTGCTGGCAGACACTGGCCAGTCCTACTCTAATGAAGACCATGGGACTGAGCGTTTCATGACTCTACTCTGGTTGTCACTTTTAAAATTACTATTTGTGAAAAATGTCTCCAATGTACTACCATGTGGGCTACTGCTCGGATATTTATTTTACAACCGCAAGCCTTTAGATTGTGGACAGTGAGTACTTGTTTCACTTAGAAATCATCCATCTCTTGGGTGTCAGTATTGAAGGCCTATTCAGAAGTGTGTGCTGTAAAGTACCTATCATCACGATGTGTGTTTGCAGAGCTAAAGCAAAGAGCGAGGTGCTGAGAGAGAAAGAGGAACTTGTGTTTTTGTGGGTGCATTTTAAAGTAGAGGTTCCTGGTGAAGAATGTGGAGAGGGAAAAGATTGATAGGCGACTTGTGAAGGTCTGAGAGCACTCACATGGCCCTCATGTTGTTTTCGGGCAGCAGAGGGATCTCCAGAACTTTGGTGTTGGATTGCATGACTTCATGGCTGGCGGTAGAGACGGTTTTGCCAGTGATGCGGTGAACCTGGTAGAAGGCATGTGGTCGCAGGAGGCGGTCGTCTGCGGTTCCTATGAACAGCTGCAGGGTGAGCGGCTCGCTTTCCATGTAGCCATAAAGCTGGCGGGAGAACAAAGGGACCAGGTGAGAGGCAACATCAGGTTTTAAGACCCCCATTTCAGGCAACTCCCTCATTTAGGAAATAGAGATTGAATGCACATCAGCTACTGATGGTTAAAGGGGACTTTAATGATAGCTCTGACATGGAAGGGCTGCAGAAATAATCTCCTTCTATTTGTTTGTTTTCTGGTTGGGTTGGTGACCCCTTCTCAGGGGTTCATCTTGTTTTCTGAGCTAGTTCTACATTCCTTTCAGGGAAGTGAGTCAGTGGAAAGTGACCTTAAAGAGACAAAATAAGAAAGCAGAGCAAACAACTCTGCCTCAAAGTGAGATTTTCTCAGTCCATGAAGTTAAAACGAAATGAAACAATGATTGAGCTAATACCAATTTCCCAGTTACAGCTGGATTAATGAAATAAAAAAAAAAAAAAAAACGTAAAATAAAAAAGTGAACTTTCTTTTAAAATCCAACGCTTGAGTGCCATCGACGTAATAATGCCAGTGGTTTTTCAGCAGCGGGTCGTCGGTTACACTCTCCCACGGCCTGTGAGTAATGTTGGGGCTTCTGGGAGACAGAGTCAGAGCATAAAGAGACGGTATACACCACAGAGATCAAAGCAGGAAGTGGAGACGATCAAGATTAGAGAAAATGGATTCTGGAGAAAAAGTGCCGTTTTTGGTGAAACTGATCTCAATTCTACCTCTGATAAAACAAGAATGAAACAAGGTAAAAACAAACATTTTTTTCATGATGAAATAGAGAGTCTTCTTTCATTTGAGCTATTCTGTGTTTTCAGAGATATAGTACAAAATATTCTGTGGGTCTTGAAATATGACTCAAAATGGGCAAAAATGCTGACACAAGGCACTTTCTGTTTCACAAAATGGCTGGCACTCAATGAGTTAAAAAGATCAAATCATGGCGTGCATGTGTGTTCACCAAACTACTAGCAAACACAACGTCCAAATATTTTCTCTCCTGTCTATACAGGTACAGTAGTTCAGCAAAGTTTATCAGAGTTGTACACCTAAATATAATTGCGTCAAACACTCCGTGGTGCTTGGCATACAGATGGGATCCAGCCCCTTTACCTTTGGGCAGTTATGAACATGCATTATGATTTCCATTAAAGCTCAGAGACTGTGTCCCACTGTGATGAAAGAGACTCCTGTATCAGAACCACCACTTCAAACAACTACCACTTCCTCTCGTAGGCCTCCATTAGCTGCTACTGCTCAAGTAATAAAAAGATCAAATCTTTAAAAAAAAAAAGGCAAGAAAAGCTCGCCATAGCCAACACATAGTTGAAAAAGTACAGTTGACTTTTGGGGTCAACGCCACTTCAAATATAAAGTGTAACTGCCAATTTACATCCAGCATCCCTGGATCATTTTCTGACGGTGTCTAAAGTAACATTGTTTGATGATTTAACTGTGTAAATCATCATAATGGCTCCAAAATAAGAGGCAGGGTTGCAAATTCCAAAGTGTGGTGAAGGATAACTGATACTTTGTGAGTGATTTCTGACCAGAATAATTTGCCAACCGAATGTGGATTTCTGGTGGAACCGAGTGTTTCGCTGCAGACCTCCCAGGATGTGTTTGCTCTGTGCCGTGTAAAGTGGTCACGTGGTAATATGGCCAGATGCTGGTGTCTCGCTCACTCTCCAAATTTAAAAGAAAACTGTCAGAAAGCTGCAGAATCCATCTGCTTCAAACTCAGAGAAAACTGAGAAGACTAACTTTTGGTCAGGTGGACCTCATGCATGCATGTGACATTTACTGTGAGGGATCATTTACTGTAGACCGGGGCTCAACAAGCCACGGCCATCTGAAAAATCCCACAAATTGGTCAATTAGCCCTGCGCACACCAGCGCATCGCTGCAGAGCAATTTTCTCTGAGCTCCATCCGAGTGAAAACAGTGGTAGCTTCGGCTGTAATAAAGACCACTGTTGTTTATCTAAGACACTGAGTCATATAACAAAATGTAGACCACATGTAACCTATGACATAATCTGATTAATGGGTTTATAATCACCTTTGTGAGGGCGGTCAGGGATGGGGGTGTGAGGAAGAGGAAGGCTGGCAGAAGAAAGAGGTCTGTGGAAATTAGTGCTGCAGTGTCATGGACACCTTTGGTTTTGAGAACAAATCTGTCTGGATACTGTATTAAACGTTGTCCGAATGATAATAAACATGAAGATTAAATACCTTTGGTTTGTACTTGATGACAGATCTTTTGGATTTGGGACAATGCAGAGGATGTGTTCTTTTTCTTCCCAGTAGAACAATATTTCAGGATTAATAGTGTTGGATAAAAATAGGACATGACTAGCCACCGGAGCACAGCATATATCCATATGTCTCAGTCTTCTCTGCACTGGTGGTTAACTGGCTTTGCTTTGATTTAGATATCAAGGAAGCGCTAAAGCTAAGGCTGTCATTCATCTCCAGCTCCAACCGTCCTATTTTTCTCTTCGGCTCCACAAAGCATCTCTAGCAGCTGTCTTGACCTGTGAGCTCGTCACACATGCTAGTCATCAGTGAGTTAGGCCGAGGTCAGGAGCTTCTTGAAGTCTTGGCATCCCAAGGGGCCACTTCATCTATGTGGTGATCTCACCGGCAGACCCCGCTCTGCTTGTTATATTTTACTTATGGTGTCACCAGTGGTAATTATCCATAGCCACACATGCTACTAGTTACTTGAGTATTGACTCGTGAGAGTGCCACGGTAGAGCATGAGGTACAAATCTGCAACGGCAGAGCGTTAAATTGCATGACGTTCCCATACAATTTAATAAAACGCAGGCAGCGGTGCTACAAAGCTGTGTCGTCTGTCACTTTTGCCTCGGCAGTCTTCTTTTGGATGTCTCGGTGACCTCCAACCATTACCTCATCTGCCACGTGGCTCTAAGGAGGCCCACAAGAGAGGCAAGAGGGATGAGATGGGGGGGGATCGTCTTGCGGTAGCGCCGCTGACGATGACGGTGGCGTCCACATTCAAAGTCGTAGTGACCTCATGGAGGAGAGGAAGTGATTAATGAGGTCAGGTAGCCCTCTTGGTGATGCTGGTCTTCCCAGCAGCAAAGGAAGGCGGTCTAGCCCCCCTGGGCGACCTCCCCCCGATTCCTTTACCATATGTGCTCCTCTGACCCTCTCCCTAAAACCCCCTTTGCTTCTCAAACTCCTGTGATGCTCACTCAAATGCACACCACAAGCGGAGCACAACTTACTTCTGTGTTTTATTCTCAAAGGAGGAATAAGATGGAAAATAGTGTTGTAAACATAAAGTGTGAGCTGATGACAGAGGCTTCACACACACACCTGTGACCTCAGCTTTGTATTTGTGTCTGACGCAGCCCGTGAGGTTGGACCAGAGCGTGGCTAATTTTGACCAGATGAGCTTTTCTAGCTGTAACTGCACACGTGCTGGCACACGCACTGTATATTTATTTTGAGATAATCCAAACCGAGTTTGAATCGAGGCTGGATTAGCAGCTGTTTCGGGGTGCCAACTTCTGCCACTGTGTCAGCTAGATCCATTTACACCTCCCCACCGCAAGCCGCCGCACGAGCCATTCCTGATAGCTGAGGCTCAAGCAAAACATTGTGGATATGGCAGCTGATGCATTAATTGCGTAATTGTGTGCAGCTGTATTGTCTGGGTCAGTTGTGATGATGTGGAGGGGTGTCAGGCTAAAAAGTGAGAGGAGGTTGCATCCCGTCCACTTTCCACCATTCATCTCTCAGTGTCCTTGGGCCATTACAGATCCATCATCCGTATCGAATGTTTCAGCCCTTGGGATACAACCCCAACCATTTTTTCTTCTTTCTGCAGCTTTTCTTTTCTTATGTTTCTATTCTTTATTTTCACTGAAAATCAGTTGTGATAAAATAATGACAGAAGTAGAATCAGTTTGTAACTGATTAATATGTATATTTTCTTCAAGGCCAAGTTCACCCCTCACTTTCTTTAGTAATAGTGACACTCTCAATGCTGCTTGCCCCTCACCTCAACAGCTCAAAGAAAGGATTTGAACATGCAACATTTAATAATGACTTGGCACCACATTAGATGTGTCTGGCCTGGCTAGAAATTGAGCATGAATACACTCTGCAGGCCTGCAGCCGGCTGCCTTCTATCCCTCTGCAGTGATTTCATCACTGCCTGGAGAAATGTCATGACTCGTAGAGGTCCACGTGGCGCTGAGAATTGGGAAGAGGAGAAGCAGAAAAGGACTGAAGCAGGGGAGGAGAAATACAACAGCAGATTCAGGCTTTTTCCCATTATCACGCTCCCCTCTCTCCGTCAAGTGCTGACAGTCACACAGCCAGCCTTTGCTGTATCCAATTAAATGTACACTCGTCCAAGTTGTCTCCCCTTCCAGACTTTACTCCATCACCCCCTGCCCTGCTAATGTCTCCAGTGCCTCATATTGAATGCATAAGGCAACACATGCAATCCTTTAAATTGCTGCATATCCATAGATCCTAAAGCTGCTCCTTTTTTATGAGCACCCAAACCAAAGTTTTTGTTGAGCTGAGCACTTTGGTGTTATGTCATTGAGGGCATGCTTTCAAGCTGCAGCCCATGTCTAGACCAGTGAGGGTCCAAATTCCATATAAAAAGGATGGCTATGTTACCAGCGCTGCCTGCCATAAGAAACATCATCCAAACCTACAGAGGATTTGAGTAAGACGATGCACGGATGACTGCTGCACCCCCCAATGGCACGACTACCCACCAGTGTCTTACCCCATAAATCTGTGGGCTGTCTGGTTATCACCTCAAACCAGCAGAACACGATGCACATTTCGCTCCGTTTTTTTCCACTTGCTATTAACTGGTAATTAGTGGTAGCCCAATACCAGCGTAAGGGAAGCCCCGCAGATGGAGAACCACAATTTAAGAGTGGCATAAATACCCCTTTGGGCAACGAATAACAGCCCTGACTAAGCTCTAACAGCACTACAGGGTACACGGAGTCTTCTGAATATCAAACAAGAGGCGGTGGCAGATTTAATGAGCAATTAGCAGCTACAGTATAGGACGCTGTTGAGTTTTTTCTTTGAGACATTACGCAGCCGGCGAGCACCGGATCTCAAGGTGAAACCGCACATGCGAAGAGCCGCGCACATGTTTGCCAAGGTCTTTCATGTTGTCGTGGCGGAAACATACTGCAAATTTGATGTGCATTACATACAGTTGCAGAGGAAGGGAGATGGGTATTAAGTCACGCACACGTTAATAGGGATGATGGCCACATCCTGCTGAAATTACACCATGTCTGTTGCTGCTTCAGACTTAATGAGAGACTAAGTGTGTGTGTGTGTGTGTGTGTGTGTGTGTGTGTGCGTGAGGGGGAAAGCCCTATAGGCCAGTCATTATCCTATACAAACTAGCCATATGCAGGACTGTGCCGCACGCCGCACGTTAGATTTAATACACCACAGGTGTTGCTGTCTACTGTTACTAAAGGTCTGGTGGACGCCTCTGTGTTTCCTGACTGGGCTTGAACCAGAAAGCCTTTGCAACATCTTCAAATGAACCCACATTTTAGATCACAGCTGGGTCAAGTGCTTGGTCAATATATTCTCAGTGAGAATAATTCTGCACAATTTCACCTTTTCCCAACGTTCTCCTGTGGAAAAAGCCATCAATCAATGTCCTGATGATATTCAGAGTGAAGGTAGACCAGGTTGGGTTTTTTTTCCCTCGAGCACGGCTTTGAAAGTCATCCTGTAGACATTTGGCATAGCTGCGGTGAGAGAGGGGAGAGTCTGGAGCAGTGTGAGAGGAGCCGATAGAGTACCCTAGATCCCCTTAATGGCGCTGTGGTCTGCTGCAGTAAATAAAGTGGAAAAGCAGCCGCGGGGGTCACGGAGTGGACCAATCGAAAGAGGGGAGGTTAAAAGGCTGCGGATGCGGAGAAAGGGAGGGGAAGTACAGGTCCAGAATAAATGACTTGAGATTTGGAACAGGAAGCGCAGAGAGCCGGTGGACGCAGCAAGAGGGGTAATGAGTCGAGGTAAGCCATGATCAAGAGTTTCATCGCTGTGTGGCCTGAGTGCAGACTCTCCTCTCTACCCACCCACTCATCAGCAGGGACGGCACTGAATGTGGTGTGGCTGATCTGCCGCAGCAAAGGATGATGTCAGACCTCACCGGTGCTCAACTTTCCTGTGTGTTCGTCAAGAAAACACCTCTGCTTGTTATTGAATAACAAGACAACAGTGTTAATTGAGGAGTTGGACATTCTGGTTTGATTAACTGTCAGTGGACGTCACTCAGGGGAACAAGTGCGTCCCTTCGTGTTTTTTTACCTGTCGTCGCTTTCCAACACACACGTCACCATCACTCAAAGCGCACGTGTCCGATCATCCATGAACTTAAGAAAAAAAGCACAGTGGATGACTGGGCTTCAACTGAGGGAGGCCTGCTGGTGTAGGTTTGGGAGACGGTTGAAGGATGAGCGGATCATAAGGAGTGACATCTTCAGGACCCCCAGGGAGTGAGGGAGGCACCGGTGCATGGAAAGGGGAGGCGGCGTCTGACTACCCACCCCGACACCACTGTGCTCAGCCAACCTCGGTGCCACCCAGGCCCTAATCAGCAGGATACAGAGCATCTCCAGGGGCAGCCAAGCCAAGCCCCAGCTGCCTGGTGACTCCCTCTGCCCCTTCCCTCTCTGTCCTCGCTCCAGTCTTAAACACACACACACACACACACACACACACACACACACATACATACACACACGCACACACACGCACACACACTTGCTTCCTGCACCCGTGTCCCTGTGTCATTATTGACTCATTCTCCTCGACTGCACCTCACCCATCCAGCGCCTGCCACTCGTTATCACAGGACACTGGGGACGACACGATGCTCTATCCTCCAAGACAACACAATGCCACCAAACACTACAACAAATACAGAGGAGGAGCGACACAGCGAGGTGGTCAGATTCATGAGTTGCACTTCAAACTCCCTGAAGATACAGTACAGGCTTTTCCTCTACACTTTAACTTAAGGCATGCACACATGATTGCGTAATCCTTGTAGATTTATCTTTTCACAGCCAGACTTCCAGTGGTTTTCACTGTTATGAAACCCTTAAAGATATTTCAATTGACTACACAGGCAATATCAGATGCATAAATCACTCCTCACCAAAAAGTAAGAGTAAAGTGTGAGCTATGCGAGCAGTGGGGGTGGGGGTGAGGTGGGGGGCTGACGGTAAAGCAGCTGTCATCATATTTTCTCCATGACTACAACTTAGTAATAGCTGCTCTACATACTCAGTAAGACTTGAAAACATCTTCACAAACCTGGCAGTGAATTGGTGTCTATGTATGGAATAAATAACCAGACCCATCGATCTAAATCTGGACATAGGCAAAGACACACTGGACGCTTACTCATGACTTTTTATGCCTTTTAGGCCCCAGAGTGAGTCAGAAGGTGGTGTGAGCTAAATGAAAACCAGCCTCACCTGCCACAGCTGTGCATGGCAGGCTGAGTCTGGTCAGCCTCATGGGGAGGTGTGAGGGTAAAATGTTGATTCACCCTTACAAAGGTTTGCAATGAAGGGGAATAATTACCTGTATTTACAGAGAAAACCTCAAGGCTGACGGGACTGTTTATAACACCACGTTGGCCTGCAGCTGTCAAGCGTGTTTGACATCGAGCAGACCAGGATGTGCTGACAACATCTATTTACAAAACAGCTGTGGCGCTAACAACGCCCATGTGACAAGGACGGACCACCGACCCGAAAATATACTGGTCCAAAAAAACATTTTCTGCACTGTTTGCTTTAAGCTGCATGATAAAATAGAACATATGCTACCAGAAATCCCAAAATCCAGTCTCACAAGATTATCCTCAGGATGTCCCTGTATATAATTAGGTCAGATGCGGTTTAATTTTGAATTAAATTAAAGCTAAATTGATGCTCAACCTCAGCACACAGTGCTGGATCCCCACCTTGAGTAAACCAAGATGTCAGTAGTGTGATGACAGTGGAGCTCTGTGCTGCCTTGGCGAGGCTGACGTGAGCTCTTTAAGTGTTCGCCAAGCACAATAGTGAGAGGCGGTGGTCCTGCTCTATACTAATTGAGTCAACCTGCACTGCTGCTGGTCAGGGCGACCTTTTGAGGCAGCAGATTGACTCTCGGCTTCAGGGAACATTAATAACGCAGCATACAAGCACAAAAAAAAAAAATAGACACAAAGCCGTCAACAGGCATGTGGCTCGACAAGTTTGCGATACTGCAAGTTTAAAATACTTAACTAACAGTTACAATATGTGAAAGCTAACAAAGCCAAGCTGATCAAATCAGATTATTTCTGTAGATTTTTGCACATAATAGAGGTTTGAAAGGAAATCTAAATTAGTCTGGCCACTCAAATCTGAAGATGAAGATTTCCGGGATGATATAACAAACAGCAAGAGGATGTGTTAGACTGAAGATCTAAAGGTCCCTGGTTCGATCCTAGGTTTCGGCAGCAGATTGAAATCACTTTGTGGGAGGATGTCGCTCAGACTCTAGTAACTTGGGTTGGGAACTGGAGGGTCGCCGGTTCAAGTCCAGGTCGGATCAACTCTGGAGAGTGGACAGGTAGCTAGAGAGGTGCCACCTCCTGGGCACTTGAGCAAGGCACTGCAAGGCACTGCAAGGCAGCCCCATCACTCACTCTGACACCATGCATCTTGTGTGTAATGTACAACATGTAAAAAAAAAACAACATTAACAGAGTAAAAACTGAAATTTCCCTCACTGAAGGAATAACAAAGGAATTATTCTTCTTCAGATGTCTAAATTACGGAGATAAAGTTCATGGTCTGCTCTGATTTTGCTCTGAGACAACATGCTCTGATAAAGTCAGCAAAAAACAATTTCCATGTCACTATTGTTGTGGGACAGTTACAACTATGCTGTAATGATTAAATGTATTAAGTACATGCAGCTAATCTTGTCTCTGATAGAACACAAGTGCATACAGTGAATCTAAGAACTACTGGCTGGCTAACAGGACTGGTGACATACCTGCACTACAGGGTGGCTACCACACAGCGCCTTCACCGCTCCTCGGCTGCCTTCGGTCTCATAGTGGGCCCTGTGGTGGGACTTTGGCTGCACCTCGATCTGCAGGTTGTATGGGCCGGAACAGGATGGGAGCTGCCAGTCAAGAGCTGGCAGAGATGGGCTGCAACAACACGAAACATAATGATTAGGTCATAAGTCACAAGTCGCTGATTGATATAATAATACTGAGCACAGATGTGTCTCCTTATTTGTTCCTGAAAAAAAGGAAGTGCTGTGATTTGCACGAGTTAGAATAAAAACATGGATAAGGATCGTTCTGGACTCTGGAGGATTGTTCTGTTTTATTTAACTGTATGATTTGTCAACGTATGAGCAGGTTACCTTTTCCACTAGTTCCTTTATTAGAATCAAAACTTTAAAATTGGGACACTTTGGTGAAATCCTTCTGCCTTTATCCTTCACTATGTCATCATGGTGTGTAATCTAATCAATTGAAGTCATTCGTTGACTCGTGTAATTCCCCAGGCCTGGGTAATAATTAGTGGTCTTTTTTTATGAGAAATAAATGAGAGACAAATGTGCCCTGGTTAGACAGTGGTGTGTTTTGCATTAATGTGTGACAGACAGGTGGAAACAGACGAAAGTGACGGTGGCAGGAATGACATTTCCAGGACACAAAAACAAATCTCACGCAACCGGTCCTTTGATACATTTATTATCCATTCCAAGCTGATAATTGTGTATTGATAGAGTTCTAGCGTGGAATAAGGTCAGCAGCACACCCTGCCTTGGAGCATGATATCTCTTTCTCAGAGCCACAGCTGGCCTCCCTTAACATCATTGTTCTCGAGATGGAGTCAGAGCTTCCCACGTGAACACTGTGGAGATATCTAAACCAAAACAAACATGAGCAAGACAATATTTCGCTGTGCCGGATGCCTGGCAAACTCAAAGCCCTGACCTGAAGGGTGGCTCGACTGAAAACAATCTCTGGCATCTCTGTGGAACTTGTGGGCTGTTTGTTGACCTAAAACGAACTGGTTTCCCCCCGCGGGGCTTTATCTGCCCAGTCAGTGCATGACATCAGTTCAGCTCCACAGAAAGAGATGGGTTGATGGCGCGGCAGACCACAGCCGCGAGCTGGCTGATTAACCCACAGACTGCTTCCCCTTCAGTCGGGCCTGTCACCATCACTTCCTGTTGCTCACTATCTAAATCAAACACTTGATTTCCGGCAGGAGAGTGTGTTATTGGCTTAGGAATGCCACGATGGACATGACTGAAAATGCCCCAAAAAAACTTGTTTTGCTCAAAAGTTAAAATCAATGATACAGTTGAGTGGGTGTGTGTATTTGTGTTGCTATAGCAACAGTGCCACGCACATGCCGGGCAACTCCACCCTGTGAAATATGATTTATGAAATAGTTTTGATCTTCAAAGAGAACTCACTTTAGAAGTGAAGCGTATGCAACTTTTGGATTTCTTCCTTTTGATACGGCCTTTGAAGATTAAAAAAAATACAGTATAACTGAAATTTGCTATAAATTAAAAACATTAAATGGGAACCAAAACAACAACAACGGGGGAAAGAAATGGAGTAATTGGATGAATTTACACTGTGTGAAAAAGCAGAATAAGTAAACACCAGAGTGTGCTTCATTGTCTTTTTGCAACAGAGAGAACTGGGTATGATTTAACTTCCACCTACCTGAGGAAAGGCTTGGGTTTAGACCAGGTGTAAGGATGCTGGGGCACATCCAGGAAGCCTCCACAGTAGCTCTCCTTCTTGAGGGCGAGACGGGAGGGGTAGTCCTCGTGGCAAAGCTCCCCATCAAGACCCAGCACTTCGCCACCAGGCTCCATCTTCAGGCTCATGGAGGCAGAGTGGTCCAGCATGGTCTTCCGCGTCTTGATTGGGATTCCCTCACTCATGTCCACCACTCCATCTGTGGTTAGAGCGTTGATGGCGGCCACGATGGCAGAGTTGGTATACTGGTTGGTGTTGGCGAGCCAGTTCTCATCTGTGACGCTGACCCTCGGGGAGCCATTTGGTGAGGGGGTGAGCGACTGATTAGGCGAGCAGGACGCCTGGCGGCAGGTGGTGCCGTTGAAGCTGTACTTCCTCTTCCCTATGCCGCCGCTGCCGCCGCCATTGACCCCGCCACCTCCGCTGCAGGAAGGGGAGTTGGGCCTTGAGCCGCGAGGTTGTGCTGGCCAGCCTTCCTCAGCAACGGCTCCGATCTGAGGGGAAGTGGAGGGTGAATTGTGAGGGGAGGCCACGAGGCCGCTGGCATGTGGGCAAGACATGAGCGAAGATGAGCCTTTGGGAGAAACGCAGGGAGACTGCCACGGCGAGTTTTGTGGGGAGTTGTCGTAGTTGTAGAAGCCGGACTCGTAAGAAGACGCCTCGGAGTTACAGCTACGGGAAGAAACGCTGCTGGCGGGGCTGAGGCAGCTGGGATCACGGTAGCCGTCGGCATTGGGCAGAGTTAGCGTCACGATGGAGTTAACACCTCGTTTGATGATGTGGTCCTCACTACTGCTCTCTTCTACCTCATCCTCAGGATACTGGCTGTAGGCGGTGATCTCAATACGAGGGCTTTCCAAAGCTGGGGCCCCACTGGGTCTCAGGCTGTGGGGCAGGTAGTAGCCTGACGCTGCATGGTTATCATTTTGGAGGCCGTAGCCTGTCTGGTGGCAAGAGGAAACTGAGATGACTGGGCTGGACTGAAGGGTGTGGTACTGGGTGGCCAGACAGGGGTTGCCCATGCCCAGTGGGAGGGACAGGCTGACATTTGGTGTGTAGCTGTATGCATCTGAAAAGAAGAAGTATATTATAAGTATACGGAAGTAAAGTATAAGCCGCTGGAAATGCTCAGAACCATTATGGCGGTAATTAACTCTGATTACATTTTAGAACAATGCCCCTACACAACTCTGCCCAACATGTCCGGCAGCGTCTTTGTAAACATCTGGAGAAGCTTAGCAATCATCTCAGAGCAGTTACTGTATGTGGTCGCTGTGTAGTTGCAGCCACTCTGTTTGTTTGATCAGTTCATCTAAGGCTCTATTTGGCACTCCCTGCTGTCATATGTACTCTACCCAAATTCCTCCAGCAGCGCTGATGGATGCTTTATTTGATTGATTGCATCACTCACTGAGTGAATTAGGCCCTCCCCTGTGGAAAACTGACAGCACTCTCGCATCGCTCTGAGCTTGTGATTAAGTCAAAGGGAGTTTGCTACAGCGGTACACACAGATGCACACACAAACAAAGGGCATGCACAAGCAAGCACACAAGGAAATCACAGGCAGACAAGTGTAACGACAAACTCCAGTCAGTGGGAGCACACGTAGCCTTGCAGGTATGTTAGCCTCGCAGTGGCTGGCTGTTACATCACAGGTTATGAACCTCGTGCCAGTCTTCTTTTTTTTTATCTATAATGTCAATAAGGATAAATGTGGTACAACAATGAACATCATTGCCTCTAAAACCCAGTGAAGGACATTTCCCTTTATGCAGCATGCTATAGTTGTTAACCACAAAGCTGTGCATCACATGAAATGATGAATTTGTCACACACCACATAATGTGTGGGTAGACGGTCTAAAATTAGTTTGTGAGAGCCTATTTATAGTGCCTATTCAGAGGTGATTACAAGATGTAAATCAGACATTTAACAAATGAGAAAACACCTTGGAAAATGTTAAAATGAGATTCTAATAAAACCTATCATCTTGTTTGGTGAGCAGAATGCTAAATGCAGTTCCTTTTACAGCCTTTCCTCTGAAGTCTTTTTGATCCCAGCAGGCCACACAGGCGTGCCCTCACACTGTGCAATATACAAGACAGAATAACAACGCAAACAGTAGAGAGGCTCCCTCAGCTGTACCTACCTCTCTCAGCCTCCTTCTGGACACCCTGGCTATACTCAAACACATAGCTGAAATCAAACTCCTCATGCTGGAAACTCATCTCCGCTGCAGGGATTAAAGTCTAACTTTAAAAAAAACTAGTGCATGCCTTCAGCTTGGTCTGCTATGATGCGTCTCTCCTCTTCTAGTGCTGAACACAGGA
Organism: Synanceia verrucosa; assembly: GCA_029721515.1. Taxonomy (NCBI): domain Eukaryota; kingdom Metazoa; phylum Chordata; class Actinopteri; order Perciformes; family Synanceiidae; genus Synanceia; species Synanceia verrucosa. Next base: position 22,184,854 of record CM056557.1, read on the forward strand.
CAATTCCCTGCCCACTCCACCCGGTGTGACACACCTCCTCACTTCAGGCCTGTCTGACTTTGCTCAGAGTTGCAGCTGTTATTCTTTTCCTTTTCGAACGCTGCAACAAACTTGACTTTAGCTACCACCCACTCAAAACACACACTGGGGCTTTCACTTTTGTGTGCTGCATGAACTTGAAACTCAGCTTTTTTTTTTTCCCGGGTCACACGCGTCACGTCTGCTGAACCGACAGCATTTCATAGCAGATCATAATTAGCGGAGTGAAACAAATGAAAGAAAAAGAAAATGAGTCACTCTTGCACTGGAGGCAAGGCCTCTGCGACTGTTTGTAATGCAAACTGAGTTAATGTGAAAACACTATCGCATAGATTACAGCGTGCTCTTACTGTCCTCCACAATTTCTCTCAATTACGCTATCACGATCAAAACACTCTCTCCACATAACCAAACCAGCGTGACTAAAGAATGGATGGACTTATCCACGGGGATTGTGGTTGAGGCTGGGCTCAGACTGACGGGACCTCAGGGAGAGATAGGTGGTCGCCCACAGAAGTTATCTGCAGCCTCTGGAACTAAGAACCCAGGGGCCACTTATCGCACATGGCTGACTATGGGCCATGGCAAAACACCAGTAAGTGTGTGTATATGTGTGATAATAAAGCAGCCCGGGGCATACTGCTGAAGTTGCGTGTGGTTAAGCACATCAAGCGAGCTACCCGGGATCCCAGAACACACAGATCACAGCTCTCTCTTTTACACACTGACACACAAATGTCTGTTACCAATTATAAGGCTCAGGACTGAGGGACTGAAATGAATAATAACACAGCCTGCACCCGTCTGTCTGAAACCTCAAGACAAAATGAAATTACCAAAATCCACAAAAAAGACAAGTTGCCTCAGCACTGGAAGACTCTGCTGTGAATTATGACAAGATGGTCTGTCGATGACTTCTGACGGACCAAATTAAATTTTTGCTACCATGAATGCTGAATCAAAGAGACTTAGAAGACAGAAAAGTTCCTTGTGAATTATCCCACAAGCTGCAGCAAACTATCTCCTATAAGAAGGACCTCACAACCTTAAGCAACCCCTGATGATGCTCTTCAGTTGACCTCTGACCTCTCTGATTTTTAACATTATTCAAACAAAGTATTTGTACTTACAGCGTAAACCACATCAACATGATGAGAAGCACAGCTGGAGACACCTAATGGTGTGGATGTATAATGGGTGCATGTCACTTTATATACCTGAGTGAGCGCTGTTTTGATCAAAGAGCAAGCAAAAGCATGCACAACATGTATTTATTGACAAATTAGATGGAACAACCAGAGAATCATTCAAAATTAATAATTTAAACCTGCAGTGAGAGATCAAGTAAAATAAACAGGCAATCAGGTGCAGGTGAATGCATGTTTTTATTTTTAATGAATTAAATCGTGGTTTACTTAACTTTTTGTTTGATATGAGTTATGAAATGCTTGATCTAGGCTCCCTAGGAATGCGCATGATATAGCCGCAGCACCTGGAGTAAACACACCTTAAATTCAAAGGATTCAAATCATTTGAGAGCTGTCTGAAACGTCAGTGTGTTTTACCTTCCTCTGCAGACTTCATATCGGCGGTGGGAGAGGTGAGAGAGTGGAGGCTCCGCTCCTGAACACCGGCTGCTGCTCCAAAGCTGGATCTGGATGTGACGCTCAGGCAGAAGGAATCCTGCATTCAACAAGCGATGCGCAACTTTCTCCGGCTGTGAGACTCAACACTGGACACTGTTGCAGGAGCTTAGATCACTTCACACGCCGTCTAATAAAAGCATAATTCGCTGCGGAGTCACAGCAAAGCGCGCGTACAACTTTGGCACCGCGACGCGGTGAATGTGGTGAAGCCCGGCAGGTAGGAGTGCTGACGGTTGAGCTGGAGGTGAGTTTGGCTCTTCAGACTCACTGAGGAGCTTTTCAAGAGTCTCCCCAGGTCGATGACGCAGCGCGGTTTGTCAGAGGGGCCGGCTCCGGTGCTTTTAAAGCTGGAAAACACCCTCTGAGCTCCCGTCAACGCGCCGCCCATCCGGGGATGACGCGACCGGCTCCTGCAACCTCCTGGACCGCCTGATGATGTCTGTGAGCCCGGGATCCCACCGGTGGAGGTGGGAGGTGTGTGTGTGTGTGTGTGTGTGTGTGTGAGAGAGAGAGAGAGAGAGAGAGAGAGCGAGAGAGATAGAGAGAGAGAGAGAGAGAGACCCTGCTCAGAATTTATTCTTCTTTCTATTTGTCAGTTTATTCTTTTTTCTACATTTATTCCTTTTTATTAGTTTATTCTTTTTTTCTATTTGAGGCTTAGTGGCCTTAAATTGTCAATAAAAAATATGTCATATTTCTACCATGATAATTACAAATTTTAGAATTATTTTTTTATCATGAAAACATAATAACCCATCACCACAGGATCCATTTATTTGTTATTTTGGAGCATTCGACCAGACAAACTCCTCTTCATTCTTCCTCAGATGACTTAAGTCCAGTCAGTTGTCATGGATTTTTTTTTATTATTGTAATTATTATTATTATGTAGTATTGCACCCAATGCAGTGAATGTACAATATATTTTTTTTTTACCATTTTTCTGCAGCTGACCTGTAACCTCCGTACAGAGGGGGGTGCAGGGATCACACTGCAGTATTTCTACTGATAGCACTATAATGTCCTTCCTTGTTAATGTTGCCAATGGTGTTATTATATCATCAGTGACATTATTCAAACACTCAGCGTATCCCTGTGATGAAAATCAAAACACAAACACGATCCAGTTTCATCTCCAAATGCCTTTTTCTCATGTTTGAGGGAAATTCGGTTTCAAGGATTCGCCCAAAATAACCATCCTGAACCACGGAGAGCACAAACACCACAGCCTTCACCGGCTCTGCTTTCCACCACTTGGTATCAAGTGGGTCCCCCGTGAATCTGCAGGCACAGCGCCTGATGCTTTGCCTGTGTTAAGGGAAAATACTGAGGCTCACTTTTCAGCTTATTTCCTTAATTGCACTCTTATTACCATTCATCAAAGTAACAGATCCCATTATGTGATGTTGTTCTTATATTTTGGGGTCGTAATCTGATAAAACTGAATATGGCTGACAAACTGAATATATAGCCTATAGATATACATTTAAATATTCACTGTCAGGCATTCAAGGGGACAAATCATGAAATAGATTGGGGTACCTGGAGAGACCAACCCTCAAACTGGGAAATAAGTCAATTTTTTAATGCTGCCCAGTTCAGAAAACCATCCACAGCTTGAGACTTACCTTTGCAAAGGTATTATTTATACACCATATTTTTCTTGCAAGCCAATCAGAGCAGACTTTTTTTTTTAATTCATTGAGTACCAGCTTTTTTTTTTTTTTGAAAAAATTAAAGCCTTGTTCCAGCATTTTTGGCCATTTTAAGTCATTTGAGTCTAGACCCACAGAATATTTTGTACTATGACTCTGAAAACACTGAATAGCTCAAATGAAATTAGAGAATATTTCAACATGAAAAAAAAAACAAACATGTTTTTACCTTGTCCAGTTTGTTTTGCTCTCTAAAGGCGATTGTCTCCACTTCCTGCTTTGATCTCTGTGGAGTATACTGTCTCTTTATGTCCTGACTACAAATCCCAGAAGCCCCAATATTAGTCATAGGCTGTGTGAGAGCGCCCTTTGGGGTTCCTTACAGGAACACTGAAGCATTGACAGAATAATGGACAGTGTGAGCTTATATTGATAAATTATGTTTTAAGTTGAAATGCGAATGTGTCATTACGATACTTGATGGGGCTTTTAAAATTAACAGACTCTGATAAATGGCACCGTTGAATCCATATCTTTTGGCACTGACAATAGTCTCCATTATGTGGAGTATAGTATGGAAATGATAATGACAAGTAAAAAAAATAAAAAAAAAACTCCATATAACAAGGAGCGTATTACTGAGTGCTGGTAGCTGCCATGAGTGCAATTAACAATGGCTTAGACAGGCTGCAGTGTAATTCCTTTTGAACGGGGGCCAGATTTAAAGAGAAAAACGACTCCCGTGAGTCTGAAACGTAGCTGGCGAGCTCGAGGATGATCACACATAATCAGAAGCAGACTGTCTTTAGGGGGCGGGCGGGCGAGCGTGAGCCGACTGCACGGTGGGGAAAGTAATAGTACGCTGTGTTTTCTTTGCCTACAGTAGCTCTCTGGCGTCAGCTGCGGCTTGGCCGACGTGCACGTGTGAGCTCAAAGATGAAAAAGCAGCATCACATAGTTTAGGAGATGAATTATGATACAAACCAGTGGTAGGAAAAAAAAAGTGAAGCACTGACTGATTGGCAGTGTCAGTGGGACGGGCTTACGCTGGTTGTTGAACAACTTTAAAACCCTGTGGTGTGGCACGGTTCAGTGGTATTCTGAAGGCTTATCTTGATGGATTCTGTGCTACTGAGCGAAGCACCATTAGCCACAGTGTCTGTCAACAGCAGTCAGAGCATCTCTACAGCGACACACATTACAGCCAACAGCTCATTAAGCAGACTATACGTCATTAAGGAGATGTGAGTGATCTAAAAACCTGATGGTGCAATGCGTCTCATAACGTATGTAAGCAGCTTTAGCTTTTCCTCTAGATCAGGTCGTAAATCTTAGCAGTGTGATTCAGGCACAGGTTCAAATCCCCGCCACAGTTTAACTGCACATGAAGTAAGAGTTTTATGTAAAAAACATCCACACTGAGACTGTGTTGATTTGCCAGAATACACCCTACAGTGTTGCTGGACACTTCTGCACTTGGAGGAAGGGCCAGACCATAACTTAACAGAGGTTCAAATCCAAAGTGTGTCCTCTGAAGAGCAGTGAGTAAGAAAGCTGTGAGGCGATTTTCTCTCTTTACTTGTTGAAAAGTTATGACAGATGGAGCCACCATGTCACAAAGTGCAGCTTTTAATGCATGCAGTAGACTTTATAAGGCTCCGCTCACAATGCCGGTCTGGTATCTTTTGTTATTTTTAGTGCGTTTGTGTTTAAGTCTATCTGACAAAGCTTTAAAATCATAAGAACAGCTATATCTGATATCTACATCTATCCATATCTGAAATCTAAAAATGTATAATTTGATTTTGTTTTCCATATAATGCTGTTTTTTTAATGAGTAGTTAATAATAATTTACCATGTGATGAAGGTGGTAAAAACCTGATTCCATGAATGTGACGTAGATATAAAGATAGAAATATGACATAGATATAAAATATGATGTAAATATTAAGTTTCAGGTGATTATATGAAATCATCCAAGCTGCAACAATCAATTGATGAATTATCAACTGTTAAATTAATCACAAACTATTTTAATAATCGATGAATCAGTTTGAGAATTTTTAAATTTAAATGATTTTTTTTTGTTGTTTTGTGTTTTGACAAAACAACACATTTGATGATGTCTTCTTGGGCTTTAGGAAACACTGCTCTTCAATGTTTACAATTTTTTTTTTTTTACACTTTATAGACAAAAAAAACTTATTGATTAATCAAGAAAATAATCAACACCTTAAGCCACTATGAAAGTAATTTTAGTTGCAGTTGTTAATAGAACAAAATAAAAAAGTAACACATGGTTCCTCCACAATTTACAAATGAAACACAAACATGACGACATGAAAACATAAAAGCTCTAAACAGGTTGAACGCAGCATCCGGGAAGAATTAGCTTTCACGTCTATTCTGGAAATGTTCGATTATAATTTATCGTACGACCACATCTGGCTCTGTGACATCACACGTACTGAGCAGCCACAACATGTCTGTGGAGAGCATTAGAAACGTACGTCTGCAACTCCAGCTTAGATTTATGAGCGGCCTGCTCCGCCTGGCGTGTTGCGCAGAAAATGATCATTGCTCGTGTCTTGTAAACAGTCACATGCTGCTTTTACATTTGCACAGATTGAGATGTCGCTGCTGTGTTTTGCTCTTCCTCCTCATGCTCTGCTCCATACAGCAAAGGCTATTTGTGACGCACAAATTACAATTTGCATAAATTGCTATGAAGAGTGCCCAATAAAGAGCTCACGTTGCTCGTGTCTCCTTAAAGTTGTCTTCCTGTTTTGTGTTATTGCCGTGTGATGCATTACTGTCAAGGGACTGGAAACTTTTCCAACAGTGCTGATGGCATGATAAACGACAGGGGTGGGTTTTTACAGTACTCGTACAGTGCTGTGCTTAATGTCAGTTTCTATAATGTCACGCTATATCTTGGCACTCTCCCTAAGAAATGACATGAACCAAAAGTTGACAGGTACAAATATCATATCTAAGGCTCGCCAAGCTCTGGGATTAGTCTTGTCATATTTGTTTGTCTAGACACCAGGAATGCAGCCATTTGGAAAAAGAAGAGTTTGAGGCTGATATTAATATGGACATGGACACTAACGAGAGATGTGCAGCTAAGTGTGGGTGAATCCCTCCGATACGTAAAATTCAAGGCTGCAAACCCGAGCTCTCCCCTCAAAGCTGCACACTTAATCCTCTTCTTTTACAACATATAATTCATGTTTGACATATCCGGGGAAATGTGCACAACTGGCATCTTGAGTTCCCAACGCTGTTATTATCTATTTTCTAAGTTTTTCTATGAGCCATAACTTGAAGCAGGCAGCTTTTAATAGCTGTAAACACTCATCTGTTGATACAAGTTTTGTTGCCGAGCCACATTTTAACCCTGCAGCTGCTACAGACGGGATCACCAGTCATCTCCTTTGATTGCCGATGGTGTCTGCGGTTAATGAAGTTGTGAATGGCTGTGGTCAGACCCATCCTTTGGCATGAGCGACACACATGCACAGCCAGTTGTACACACTTCCCCACTTCTCCTTCTCCTTTGTTAGTATGTAGACGCATGGAGGCGCATACTTGAGCGCTCACAATGGAGAACTGCTCGGAGCTATCTTAGGCATGTCTGGACACCACTGTATGTTTAGCTTCTGGGTTTTTTCAGAGATTCCTCTTATGAACAGGAAGTAACGTACATGTCTGGCTTCCAAACCGAAGGAGCAGGGCCATCATTGTCACATGGTCATTGACTAAGATTCTGTGCTGGTAGAAAAAAGGGAAGGAACACTTCGTCATGGTTGTTTACATGATACACTTCAGACAGATCTTCTGTTTAACACATTTCTGGGGGCCTGGGGCTATTGTTACAGGTTTGCTATGGGAAGTGAGATTAATATAACACTTCAAAATATTGCTACCCTCTTAGAGTTGATATCCTGCAACTACAAGATTCATGGAAACAAAACGAATACAAAAACACGACTACAAGCCAGAGGTGACTGCGAAAGAAAACAAAATCATAAAAGTATGATAATGCTGTCTATTGTTTGTTATGTCTAGATTAAATACAACTCCACAGGGTTCAAATATCTGCACATTGTTTGTTTTTTTTTTTCAAACTAATGACCTATTATTGCACCCCGTCAGTGTTTTGCTGACAGTGTGAGATGTGATAACAGCTCCACCATGGCCACTGTAGCTTACCCACATGTGTAGCTAATTCAAAACTTGTGGCCAATAACAGCGTCTATAGGTCAAAGACATATGACCTATGAGACATTTTTCCAACATCACTTCTAACACAGGTAATTACTCAGGAAAGACATCTGAGGAGGGTCGTATTGTCAGTTTCAAACCAAACAGTGTGCTATAAGCTTTGTTTTTTGTTTTTTTTCCCCTCTATCAAAACGTCTCTCCAGTCAGTTTTGTTGCAATCCCTGTAATAGTTATGGGATTATGAGGGCGGATGGTTTCATTTTTCTAGTCTATGACTGTCACATCCAGGTCCATTATGGTGATTTAAACCCAAGCATATATGCCAAGGCCATTTTTACTGCAGGGCTCTCCAGTTTGGCTGCTCTCCATTAAAACACATGTATATAGTTCAGCACATAGCCAGGGCCCTGGTTCTGGGAAATGGTCACTCACAAGGTGACAGAGGTGTTTATTTTACTTACACTGAGTGAATTCCACATGCATTCACACTTTAATGTACACACAGTTAAAAGTATATGCTAAGATCAAACATTCACTCTGCAGCTGAGAGTGATATCATTATCATTCATTATGAAGCTAGATACTTCACCTTAAGGAACTAAACAAAATAAAAATAAACTAAGGCAAGTTAAGCTAAGCGAAGCTAAACTAAGATAAGATAAGCTAAGCTAAAATAAACTAAAATAAACCAAGTTAAGCTAAACTAAACTAAGTTAAGCTAAGTTAAGCTTAACTAAACTACACTAAAATAAACTAAACTTAGTTAAGCTAAGCTAACTTAAGCTAAACTAAACTACACTAGACTAAGTTAAGCTAAACTAGATTATACTATAATATACTACTAAGCTAAGCTAAGCTAAACTATACTAAGGTAAGCTAAGCTAAACTAAATCAAACTAAGTGAAACTAAACTTAGTTGAACTAAGTTAAGTTAAACTAAACTAAATTAAAGTGCAAGTTGTTGTTTTTCACTTACATTTTTTGTGAACAGTTTCATTTTTTGGACAGAGACAGGCTAGTTTCCACTCTTTATGCTAAGCTAAGCTACCAGTCATGTGGCTCCAGCTTCACAGCATCAAGTGACAAAAAGCTGCCAGTAAAAATCAATCAACAAGTGACAGAGACGAGTACAGAGTGTCCATCATTGACACAGTGTCTACCGTGTTATTTTAAACCATAAGGTCTTTTTTCCATATTTCACTGTTTTATGACTTATGTCAAGATGCTAAGGTCCACATGTTCATTACTCTTTTTTCTGTGACCTCAAATATGAGCATTATTGACCTGATTGGCATGAAATTTGCTGTGTGTGCTCAAAAGGAAAAAAGGTCTGTTTTGGTGACTCCATGAACTTTGTTTTACTGGCACCATATCAAGCCAACCTTTCAATTAATGTCTCCTGAGTCTTTGGTCATAAAACACAATATTTGCTGTGTGCTTTCCTGCTCCCAATAGGAGGAGACCTATTGATTTTGGTGACATTTTTCCTTGCAAACTTTGGCTACTCTACAGTCACTCAGATCTGTGCATTGCAATGCAGACTGTGAAGAAATGCATAATAGAGATGTGTCCCTTTAAATGTAACATGATTGGCTTAGATGGGATTCATCATTTAATTTGGATTGAAAATGGAGAAATAGAAGTGCGTCGTCACACTAACTGATGCTTCTGGCCATTCACTCTTGTCCACGTTTTTTCCCATTGCAGCTTGTGTTTGCACCATCTTTATCCTTTCAAGTAGGACACTCTTACAGCACCAGATTTACAGCAACAAGTCGAAACAAGAGCCCATCAATCAGGTTACATTGCTGCATTTTTCACCACTTTAGTCCAAGTTTAACATGAGCAAAACCAGTCGATCATTCGTGGAATCTAAGAGTGTCAAGGCAGATTGACAGGAGGATGACGTCAATTGAAGTTTGCAGAGCTGTGACTTAAATGTAGAGACAGCTTGAGGCAAACTGTTAATGTGATCCTATGACCTGTCCTTGTTGGTATTGACATGTCATAAAAAGATTAAATATAGCGCGACCCTGGCGTACAGTGCTGCAGCAAGTCACACTCTGATCGGCTGACAGTCATTCTGACGGAGGAGCCCAGAAAAATAACCTCTGCTGGGGGTTGACTGAAGCACCAGTCTTGTCTCCTTCCTATTTTCTCTCCTTTTCCTGTCTCTAGTCCATGCCTTCCTTTATCACGGCCCCTCTGATGGGATCCCTCCTCTGTTTCCTGCTGTTTGTGAGGGTTGCCTGGAAACCGTGGCAGCTGTCCAGTTGGGAGGGATTTTTTTCTTTTTACTAGTGAGACTGGGGGGATTTGGAGGTCACGAGGTCAGCACATGGGTGGGATGCTTCGGTTTTAATGTTGGCATTTTGATATATGGGCAAAAGTAATGCTCTGCTCCACTAAACAGGTTTGTCCTCCTCTTTAAATGTGCAAATGACTATTATCATAAATCACAGAATGAATCTATTTATTTCGAACATAATTTATTTCTTAATTATCGGGAACAACTTTAATTTTAACTTTTAATTTTAATTTACTTAAAAACAATCACCCATCTCTGCAGCTTCCATCAGCTCTACGGTGCATTTTAGCATTTTTCAGTGGTATTGCTACCTCATTTCCAACCACTGCTCTGATTAACTGCCTGTCTAGAGTCGATCAGCAATGAGACACAGTACGCAAGTGTGGAGCATCTCACAGCTAAAGAGCAGATCAGGAGTTTTAGGAAGCCAAAACAACAAAAAGAGGAGTGAAAAGTGGACTTATATGTGCAAAGATTCAAGACAAACACACATTCATACGAACACTAAATGTCTGCTGAAGAGGTAAAGAAGTTAACATTTTACAGAAAGAAATTCTTCACATCACCTCTCTGCTAGCCTCTGTTAGCATCTCATCTAGTGATGATGAATCTGGCTTTTATACCTAAACTAGCCACAACCTTCAAACAGAAACACTGAATAAATAACATTACTGATTTATTATTTTTTAATTATCGTATTTTATTTAAGGGTATGGAGATCGCATGACATATTTTTGCATTATATCATACGTGTGGAAAGTTTGGCTCCCTATAAAGTGCCCCAAGTGCGTAAAAAGAAAATAAATGAATAAAAAAATAAATGAATGCACAATCCCAATTTCACTGTAATATTTCTCCCCAGTCAACTTTCATATCTTGTAAAAACAGTAACCACAATGATAATCTATAATCACACTGATTAAGTGCTAAAACCTAAACTGATCTTATGTTTGAAGATATATATTGTTCAACATGTGCACACAGCACACACTTGTAAAAAACAGTGTGATTCACACTGGTATTAGTCACCCCTCTCCTTTGATTCACCCCCATCTGGCTGTGAAATGGCCGGGGCGACAATGTGTCACATGAGGAATAAAGCACATAGTTTGATGTTCAAGTGTTCGAGGCTTGACCCTCACATCACCTGTCCTGATGGCCCTGCTGACAGGCGTCAGGTTTGCACCAGGCTGTGTTCTGCTCTTTAAGGCCTTAAGCAAGATTTAACAGCAACCACAGCAGCATTTAAAGGCATGTGTTCAGTGTGTGCGACAAACAGTCCAAATTAGGATGTGTGTTTGTGTGTATGATGAGAAACTCATCAGGTTGAAATGACTCAGGAGTGAATTCCACAAACGAACATATTCATACACAGAAGTGGAGAAACTGTTTTCCTCTCAGTCCATTCTAGGCCATTAAAATGCCGTCGAGATGAAACCAGACATAATAAAGTGCTGCTCCGCAGGGAGAGAACATGCTGCCCTGCTGCCGATCCACCTCGAGTCGTTCCCTTCAGCCCTGCAGCCTTAAGCGTCTCCCCAGTCTCTAGAAACCTGATCCGGCACAGTGTTTTGCACTTGAATCCTACAGTGGTGTTCCTGACCTCAGACAGTGATCCCAATCAGAAGGAATAGCCTGATGCTGCAGTTTGGACTCTCTGTGCTGAAACCAAATAGTATAATCGTGTAATGAGGGATCCCTCTCCAGGAAACAGACTCAAGTAGGAAAACTGGCTGCTGCTCCTGCTGATAACTCGCACGGTTTATTATAAAAGCATAATTTCAGTAAGTAATAGTCTCAATTTACAAATTACCATTTTGTATTCAATGACTGCTGGGATCTGGGATTCATTTTTTAGCTGTGTCTCAGCCGTGGCTGCCAATGTTACAGTCATATTTGCTGCCCGCAGTACAAATCAGCATTTTCAGTTACAACATTGTCATATTGTCTCAAAATGTGATGATTCATGGATTCCAACATGACTTCCAACGAGTAAACACGGAGCAGAGCCTGGTGGTGGATCTTACTGCGGTTGTGTGGATGTCGTGTGATTAATAAAACATTGAGGGAAGAGCTGAGGTGGACGGTAGTGCGCACTTCTGTGCATTCAGACAGTAAACAGGATGCTCTCCTTCTCCTCCTGCCCTGTGCAATCAAGGATTAGCTTCAATGGCGCTGACTTTCAAAGGGCAGGGCGGAATGGCGTACCCACCTGCCTGGCGCTGGGCGTTTTTTTATTGACTCTACGGCCACAAGTTGTATGTCCTGGTGCAGGTTATTTTCTGTTTTCTAACAGGGCATGGCTTAAGTAATTTGTGTTTGCATAAAGATCTCTAATTATACAATTACCCAAAGCATCAGTCGGGATACACAGGATACGGGATATATATTGTGAGGCTTTCTGTTTTTGCTGCACATGGTGGCGGAATCAGTCCAGCATATGCTATCACAAGGTGTAATAGTGGACCAACATGCATGATGGATTTTGGGAATATGACACATCCTCCCCAATCCCCGAATTCAAAGATATGACATTGCGAGAGCCTGCATGCCTTCATGGTTTGTTATATCTTGTCAGCTCTGGCAGCAGGAGGCAGTATTACTCAGCAGCTCCTATGTGTCACAACCTTGCCACTTATCTACGCAACTGCTATGGCTTCTGGGAAACCGCCTGGTCCGGTCATCATCCTCCGGTAAAGGGAGAGCAGGAGCCGCAACGTTGCCAAAGAAAAATACACAAACATGCCGAGAAACGCGAAAGCGTGCACGAGTACGTAGAAAAAGAATGGATGCTACACACACATCAGACAGGTCTGTGGTCAAATATAATGGCTCTCTCTAGTGTGGCTGTATGTTTGAATACATCTGGACAATATAATTTCACACATCGTCACCTTCACACGCCCCCACTCCGTATGAAAATAAAGCTCAGGTCTTGTCAGAGGGAATCCCTGCTACCCCAGCTGAGAATACACACTCCATACTGGCCCCTAATTCTCCTCCAGCAGCCTGAAACCACCCTGACCCGTCGTCTAGAGTGACTCAATGCCTCGGCTTCCCACACTTCCCAGAAAGCCATGCCAGGCCATGAGTGAGGAGACCTCCAGACGAATGAGATTTCCCACTTTCGCATCGTCCGGGCTCCAGATCGCTCTTCCATCGGAACACATTAGTACTGCGTCTGTGCATGTGTGGGCTCCAAGATCCTGAAGGTGGAAAAAGAACCCTGAAAGTATTTATCATACGAACCAGATCTGTGTCCCAGCTTCACATTAGGTACCAACTGGCTGCCTTGGTGGCTTTTTTTTTTTTTTTAAACGACCAGACGGTTACGAAACGCGGAGCAAATCGGTTATTATGTCCCAGTTCTGGTTCCATGATGTGGTTTCACATGAATACTTCTATGAACAGGGAGTTCCTACTGGGTCTGCCAGGGTAAAAGTCTGTGTCAACTATTTACTTAGTGACCAACAGTCTCAGCTTTCTTCTTCCATATATTAGTTTGCCTTTCTAAATTAATTTTAGAGCTGCAAAGATTACTTGTTGTTGGCAGTCATCAAGAGTTGGAAACACTGATCCTCAAATCCTGACAATTTTTATAGATCAAACAACTGATTAATCAAGGGATTAATCTAAAGATTAATCAACCATGATAATAATCAGCTGCAGCCCATTGCTCTTTGACTGGTGACTTTTAGTGATAGTATGATTTAAACTCTTGATTTTGTTGCATACACTAGTGTCTGAATGATGGAGTTTCATGGTGGTTTGTGCTGTGATTCACACAGATTTTGAAGACATCTATGGATTATACACAGCGGGCTGTATGTGCTGTGGGCAGAGCTGTAAAACTTCACAGAGATGAGTTCACAGTACTCGTCAGTGCAGGAAATCTCTGTATTGGTTCACAGAGGAAAGGAGGGTGCAGAACTCACATCGATAGTGCTACAGTTTGTTTTATTCCTCTATGCCTCTGGACGTTTTCATTGACCTGTGTTCTGATATAACTCTTTGAAAAGCTCACAGGATGTGATCGAATCTGACACAGTTTCCTTCATAATGATGGATAATCATCTCCTACAGTGAATGAACCTGAAGGACGTGGACAGTACAGTGGAAGAGAACTTTCATAAAACCAATCCAAACCACTTTTATGTAATTCAGGGCTGCAAGTAACAATTACTTTCATGGTTGATTAATCTGTACATCATTTCCTTGATTAAGTGATTAGTTGTTGGTGTATGACATGTCTAAATGAGGGAAAAGTGGTGATCAGTGCCCCAAAGACCACAATGATGTCCTCAAATATCTTGCTTGGTCCAGTATTCAGTTTAGTGTCATAAAGGAGGAAAGAAACCAGGAAATATTCACATTCAAGAAGCTGCAATCAGAAAATTTAGACTTTCCTTTCTTGAAAATTTAATCAAATCGATTATTTGATTATCAAAATAGTTGCAGATTAATTTAATAGTTGACAAGTCATTGATAATAATTCTGATCTGATGTAAACGTCAGCTTGAGTTTGGCTTTGATTTGACGTCACAAAGGCAAATAAAGAAGAAACAGAGCTTTCATCCAGCTGATCATGTCCGATATCAAACCAAAAGTAAACGTTACTTAACACTTAACGCGTTACACTTTTAACGTGGTTTCATGTTACACTGTTACATAAGAAAGTCTACTAAGAGAGAGAGTAGTTATGGTTGTTACAATATGTTTTACTTTATAATTTCTAACAAATTATGAGCTATACTCTAACCTGAATCTAGTAGTTCTGTTGCCTAAACCTAACCAATTATTTTACAAGTGAATAATCACGATAAGAGGTTGATATGAAACATGTTTATGAAAATTAGCTTGGCTCAGAAATACAGGAATCTGTGCTTTGCAGAAAAGTACAGCCATCTGATGCAATAGGAGGCGCTAGGAGAAAGTGTGTGACGTACACTTTACTTTTTACACTTTTCTGTGTATTTTTCTAGCTTTAGCTTTCAAAATATATGACTGTCAACTGTCAGAATGTGGTGAAATGGGAGACATGAGGAGGTTAAACACCTCTCTACTTCAACATAAAGCTAAAAAGTTAAATACGCTTTCATACATTTCTGCCCACTTGAATCCCAGCCTTACATCACTGAGTATTAAGGAATATTAATAATTTAGAGGAGCTGTCACTACAGATTGTGTGGCCTCACAAAGCACTGACAGAGCACATCTGACTGAAATTAAACTGACTAATAAAGTTGTCACTCTTCAGGTAGTTAGTTTGAGCTAATGCATCATGGGATTTATGTTACAGAGGATGTGTTGATCTGCCACAGACTGGATCTGCAGTCTTTCTTCTCCAAGCAGTGATGTTAGTTTATGGGTTGCTGCTGCCACCTGCTGGCTTACTGATGCATTACATTATTTTACTCAATACTTTGTGGGCAATTATAGCATGAAACAAAGTGAAGAAATAAAAGCAGATAGATAGATAGATAAATAGATAGATAGATTGATACTTACTTAATTATCTCAGAGAAATTCACAATTCCAGCAGCTTAAAAGATGAAAACATACAGGGGCATGCAAGGTTTAGGAAGATAAAAAAAAATAATAATTCTATAATGTGATCAGTTTAAAGGTTGAGGGTAAAACAAACATGACTTTAATATGGTCTGTCTCAAAAATGTATGCATTAAAGAACATTTATCAGTTTGGGGAACACAGTCACTTTATTAATACCTTTATTACACTTTATTATCTATTAATAGATGAATGCAGTTTGCATTTGTTGATAACACAAAACCCTCTTTTTGTGTTTTCACTACATCTCTGTACTTCTATTTAACATTGTACCTCTGCTTAATATTGCACATATCAGCTCAATTGCACATGCCCAATATTGCACATTACACTACCTCTTTGTACAGCCTGTATTTTTTACTGTATAAATTGTCCTTTTATCACATTGCTGCTCTATTTGTCTTTAATCTGCCTTTACTTATCTATTTTGCGTCTTTTTATCTATTTTTTTTTTTTTTTTTTTACACTTTTTTGCTCAGTATTGATTGTGGATATCAAAGAAAGTATTTCATTGTACAGAGAAGTTCATATAACAATAAACACCTTAAATCTCAAATGAAGTGGAAACATCACCATCACCTTAAATAAAAAGAACCTGCTGCTCCAGACAGACTGGACTGTATTCCCTCAGTCTCTATGTGAACCAGGCCTAATGCTCACCGAGTGATCCCATCGTTGGATACGCAGCACCATGGCACATTCCACGGAGGCAGCGTGTGTGAAATAAGGGAAATGTAATAGTGATTGAAATTCAAATATTTTGCTCATATTTCCCACAACTGCCAATTGGTGTGTTTTAATTAAAAGCAGACGTGGTGATGTCATGCGTGGAGGACCAGAGGGAGAGCAGGTCTGCCTCCCAGGCCTGCCTATGTCACACGGCGGCACTAATGCCAAAATATCAGATATCTCAATGTAGAAAAAAGGGATGTGTGCTTCTTATGCAGATGTAGGGTAACCTAACCTACTGAGAAAATACCTGGAGAGGCTGGTAACAGAAACGACAGGGAGGTTATTATTAGTCAAATCTCTCGTGGGAACAATCTGCACTGTTAGCACAATATGACTATTATACTACACAGCATGCACATGCAGCATGCATACTTTTCTTTCAGTTAAATATAATTTCCATTCAAGTTCACCCTCTGCTTGTGTCAGGCCTGTTGGCTCCTGAGTGATGACCCTCACAGGGCACAGATTGGCCTCTCCTGAAGCAACACTAACTGGTAATGAGCATCTGCGTCCATCAGCTGCTGCTTTGATACATGACTAATAAACATGCAGCAGGGCTATTTAAAGGCCCAGAAATGGAGGCGTCGGGGAGAAGAGGGTCTTTTTCTTGTCTTGGTGTCACTCTGTGTCAGCCGTGTCGGCAGCATTCATTAGCATGGGTCAGATCAGCTGTCAAACGTGATGGTGCACACATGTGCAAACATATGCAAACACACACACAGGGACACGCCGAATGTAATTCAGACACATCTGGTGCTTTGCTGTCACCATGTGGATAAAACAGGACATAACTACCTGTGTAAGCAAGGACAATTAAACTGGAGCTACATTCAACCACATACTTATATTACAAAATGTATGTTAGAGCTGGAGATACTGTGACTAGCATTTTATTACTCACTTTTTTACAGAATAGGGACAAATATTTTAATCATTTTTACACAAGAATTTCATTATTTCATGCTCTGATTATAACCAGTGGTGGAAAAAGTACTTATTTCCTTAAATAAGTACCAGTTTCACAGCACTATAGTCAATATTGTACTCATTAGTATTATCAAAATGAGACGTATCAAAAGTCACTTATTGCGTCTGTAGAATTTCTTTTTAAATTAATGCAAAAAATATATATATATATAGTATTTGTAGACAGCAATCATTGTTTTCAGCATTTTTTATAATATTTATCATGCAGAGATTTGCACAGCACCAGCCTTAACACCTCAACTTTGAGCAAGGCCTTTAATTTATAATAACAATAATAATAATGATCATAGGTGTTTTGGTGACTTAAACACCTAGTAATGCAGTCACATATGATGAAAAATGAACCATGACAACCTTAACTGCAACACAAAACCTGAGAAGCCCAAACACTCTGATGACAAAAGGTCAAGAAGAAATTGTTCTTGGATATAATCAGCACGTTTAACATTTTAATTGTAAATTTTAGTCTTGAGGGTGTAATTTATCACTATGGTGTATTTGTATTTTTTCTTTATTTTAATACAAAACACATTTATATGTAAATTATGTCTAAATAACATTGCCAAATCAATTATTTTTGCTCTGTGATAGGTGCTCCGTTTGGGGTGTAATCCTTAATTTAAAACAAAGACAACAAAAACATTAAGCTTATTTATTTACGTGTTTTCACAAAGTGACTAAATGTCAACTATGCTTTGATGGGATAGTTCATTAAGTCTTCGAACATTACAGAGAATCATCTCAGTTTTTTTTCCCACCTGGTATGCTTTCAGAAGATATGAATATCTGAGCCCCGGGGTGTCATTTCAGCACGCCAGTATTTACTGTCGCAAATCAACGCAGGCTTTCTATTCATTTCTTAATAGGAAAAAATACTAAGTTGAAACGTGTTTTTTTTTTTTTTTAATATCCCAGTATTCAGATAAAAAAAACACATTTTTCATTCCATTCACAATTTGTCAAAAGCCAATAAAATCAGCACCGCAGGCACAGAGTGACTGCAGCACAACAGCACGCAATAATTCACCACAATGATTAGCAATGACAAACCACAAAGGGATATTACTTTGACCCGTTTGTAATTTGCCCCTTTGTTATGATTATGACATATAGTCTGTACTTACTCCAGGGAAAGCCGTCTAATCAGGCTACTGGTGTAATTAAATCAACCTGCCCTGGGCTCTTATTGACTCGCTAATATGGCCGATACAATATGACTGTTATGACCTGACATCCATCCATACATGTTAGCCAAGCAATAATTGCCTGGGTGGAAATAGAGTGTAATGTATGGAGCAGCCTGATAATGAAGAAGCACAGGTTGGAAGGAAGTTCTATACCCACACATGCATATATGTTGTCATACATGCAGTAACGAAACGTTCAGCATCACAAAAGAAGACAGTAATTAGTGCATTTCTGCAGCATGATGTGTAATTTCTACCAAAGCACACTGATGCTGAAAACCTAATCCTTTTATCAGCTTATTAAACGTACACATGCTGGAAAAAGTCTGCATGACACAGCGACTTTAATTTCTGTTTCTATGTTGTATGAGTTCATCAAGTTCTGCAGGAGTTACGAAAAAACTGAAATGACACAGAGATGCAAATACGTCACAGATATAGGGAACAAAACTGAGTGTTTGAGCAGAATTACTTACAGCGACTGGTGACTTTGCTATAGTCAGTCATTTAGGCTGAGTAACACTGAGGCTCTTATTTCACACACAAACACACTGTATGCTGTTATGGATATCTGCCGGACGAGACAACAGTCGCTATTCTGTGTGTCTCTGACTGGATATGGAGTGAGGGGATGATTGTGCTGCTCTGTGACCAGCTGCTGATTTAACAAGTACAAATCATTTCAGAGAAATTCTGCTTTGCTCATAACGGCTGGGTGGCATGATGTATCAGGGTTCTCGCACCATTTTAAAAGTCAAATTTAATAATTTTTAAGACCTAAACAAATATAATTTAAGACCCAAAAACATCAATTTCTTTGGTAGAAAAATAGTCAGTATGTTGTAGGACCTGACCAATATGGAGCTTAAAATAAGCTTAAATTGAAGGCATAATACCAAACTTTTTTCTACAGCTTTAATTTCAAGAA
The DNA here is from genome assembly GCA_029721515.1 of Synanceia verrucosa. Classification (NCBI taxonomy): domain Eukaryota; kingdom Metazoa; phylum Chordata; class Actinopteri; order Perciformes; family Synanceiidae; genus Synanceia; species Synanceia verrucosa. The sequence goes on from CM056557.1 coordinate 22,204,132, forward strand.
CACAGAAGTGAACTTTGTTAACAAATTACAGTAAATCTCTGAATACTGTGTTTTCCTATTGGCATTAAATGCACCATTTTTAAATTTAATATGTACAGCAACTTTACGGTAAATTTAAGACAATTTAAGACCTTAATTACCCAGATTTAAATCTAAGACATTTTAAGGAAGCGCTGGAACTCTGTGTATTTTAACACATAACTATCATTACTATTATTTATTAAGTCAACCTGCAGAACTATGGGTAAAGGCGTTTTTGCTCTCTACGTACCTATTGTTTGTCTTAATACATTAATGCAGATGATTTGAGTGTCTAAAGTTGAAGCCATTGCATTTTCCTACCCCTTTCTCTCCCAGTGAACGCGTCACGGCTGGTGTTGATAGTGATTGGCTCAGTCAAGCATCAGGACAGCTTTTAATGTGATGGACTGAAAATTAGCTCATTTGAAAATGGACATAGCTGGCCAATCAGGACCTGCTTTTGTGATGCATTTATCAATACCATATAAAATTAAATTGATTAATCAGTTTGAGTCATTTTTTTAAAGAAAAGAATTTAAAGATTTTCTGTTTTCTTTCCTCCTTGATGACAGTAAACTGAATATCTTTTGATGTTTGAGGACGTTGTTGATATTTTTCACCATTTTCTGACATCTTGTATATCAAAAATCTAATTATTTTATTAAGTGAATAATCAAGAGATTCATAAATAAAAATAATAATAATTAGTTGCAACCTTAGCAAAGGCCCAGAGAATAAAGTATATAAAGACACACACACATATTAAGAGGCTGGATGATACCTCTAGAGCAGCATGCCCTCGCTCTTGTTTTACACAATAGCCTCTCACAACTGTAAAAGAGCCTCTCTGTGTGGTGAACGCAGCCTCATCACTGACAGAGCGACAGTGTGTGCAGCAGAAAGAGAGAAAATGTGCAGACGGATGGAAAGCAAAAGCAACAAAAAGAAAAGAAGCTGGAGGGAATCCACTCAACATGAGATCAGCAGACATACAGCAGCACAGTACAGAGCTTATTCATGTATTCAAAACTAATCCCCAAATGATTTAATCTGTAACATGATTAACCATGAAGCAACTGAGAAATAACACAACGTCTTAATCATTGCGGGAAAACAAGCGTTCTGGAGCGTTGCTGCAATCTTGATGTCAGTTTCTGAACGCGTCACGTGACCGGACCTGTGAGAGGCCACAGCCGGGGTCAGATGTCAACCTGCAATTGATGTTGCAGCGCTCACATGGCCACGGCTGATGCATGATTAGTTAGATATATACATTAAGATAATGTGCCTGGCCCCTAATCTATTAGGAGCCGCTCTGCTCTTCGCCCCAGGACCCTAATGCACTCCAATGTATTTATGGTCAATAATTAAAAGGGAAAAGCATGCATTAAAACCAGTCTCTACTTAACAGATCTTAACTAATGAGATTAGGATAATGAATAGGCCACTTTACCAGCTTGGCCCGGTGCAGTGGCCTTTTCGCTGACAGCTGCTGAATATGACAAGGTTAGCATCATAAGCCGTTTGTTGCAGAGGGGGTTTAGGGGAATGGATTAATACCCGAGGAACAGCGAAAAGAGGCCAATGCATTAATCCAGGAGGACAAATACACTGGACCTTGACTCGTTTTGTTTTTTGATTCCATAATTCGATGAAAAATGAGTGGCATTTTGTTTTGCAAACGTGATCACCTGGAAATGCAGCTCTTGTACCTTAAAGCCACAGAGAACGGGGCTGAGTTATGATCAGCGGGTCGCCAAAGACGCCATTTAAAAGTGATATTTGTTGGAAATAAAACGGTCATGAGAACACATGAGCTGCCCTCTCAGTGCTCTTCCTCATTTCTGTTTGTATTTTTTCCTGAAGACTAAAGAGATAAATGATAGACTCATAAATATGATCTGACCTCATCACCACCATCTCCTCTTTTCCCCCCCTGCAGCTTTTTCTGCCGTGCATGTACAACATAAGCTGTTTAAGATTCAGTGCCACCAAAGGTTAATTTTCAATTTGCACAGTGAAGGGTTACCATTACATTTTGACCTGCAAATTGTACCTCCCTTTTAATAACCCTATCATTTCATTTCGGGGTCCCTTTGTAGTTTGAACTGGGGCTGGCTATATTTGGTAGCGGCCATCTGTTTATTATTTAGCCGCTGCTTGGATGTGCAGCCTGACTGCATTAGGGAGTGAGAGGGGTAGCAGGAGAACAGCACTACCTGGCCCTGGTAGGGTCTTTACCAGTCTCCCCGGGCCTATTAAAATCCTGTTAACTTTGATAATCCCTGGCAAGAACTTGGCCTCTGTGGACCACTGAGCAGGAGAGGAATACTTTCAAGTGCCACTGTTTAAGAGGTCATAACATCTTGTAAAGCTGTGTGTGGTTGCTGCTGCGGATCACATAATGATACCTGAGAGAAGAGACAAAGGGCAAGCTGTGGAGCGTTGAATATGATTTCATACAGCCTGTTTCCAAAGGAGGAATTCTCCTTCCTCTGGCTGGTTTGCTGTGAGTCAACTGTGTCTCACATTTTGTCAGATTTCTTGGACTTGACCCTTCTGCTGGTCTCTGAGATACAGCACAAAGAATCAGGTAAAAAGAAAAATACCAGCTCATTTTATCATTCTCTGTCCATCATGTCATCTGTCGTTATATTTGCAGGAAGCCAAATTTCCAATCACTCCTCCCTCCACTTCCTCTCTCTTTGGTCATCTGACATCATATTAGATAAGACCTGCCTACTTGACATTCACCCAAGCAATCAATAGGACAAATGATAACCTGTGAGCATGACACTTGCTGAGCACCACTTTACAGAAACAAAATACAGCAGTGAGGGTCAAGCGAGTCGGTCATCACTAGAAAACAGCAGAGCTGGTTAGTTTAAATGATTAAAACCACATAGTTTAATGACGGTAGTTTAGACGTTGGTATGTCCATCAAACCCTGAAATATAATCACCCCAATTGGAAGCATAAACTTATTAATATCAACACAATAAAATTCTCATACAGGCTGTGAATCGAGCATTTCTTTTGAATACAAAGGACTTCATGACTGTTTTTGGTTTGAGTGGATTTTTCCAACACTTCCATTAAAAAAGTTATCAAAGGAAGCAAAAGTCACATTTCTTCATGAGATAGTTTGCTTCCATGCATCTATAAAATTAAAGACTGAGTGTGGAAACATGAGCTGCTTATTTCTTATTATATCTGTATGTTTGTGAAATGTTTGCTGCACGGTGTGGAACACGTTCATTAGTTCAGCTGCTGCTACCTTTCTTGTTTGCTGATCCTCTCTTGGTTTTAGGAGGAATGTGTCCACAGATTGACACACGTTTCAGCATGTCGCTTATATTTTTACATATATGTTATGATTTGAAGCAACACTTCGCATGCGGCTGGCACAATTTACGGCAACTGACTACGATGAAATGAAAGACTTAGAGTCGGCATCATTCTGCGTTCAGTGGAATTAGGGGTAAGAGTCCAAGTAGAGGAAACAATATCAAACAGTTGTGTGACCTAGTACTTCAAAATGTATTAACTGCTCATGTTTAGGGCTGTGACAGTGTGGATATTTTATTACCGTGGTGATAAAGCAGTATGTCAGCTTACCTCTGTATCCCGCGAACATCGTAACCCACTACCCCCACCACAATCCCGCTATCCTCCACAATCGCAGCAACCCATTACCCATGCCGTAACCCCACTACCCTCCGCGTGATCGCCGCAACCTGCGGTTATCGTCCCAGCCCTACTCATGTTACTTGATGAAATTGAACCATATGATAGTAGTTGTGACAGAATGCTTTCTTGGGTTTAACAAACCTGTTTTCAACAGGCAGTGTGGTGTCCTTTGTAATGATATCTAGATCACAGAAGTCTCAGAGAGAGTACGTCAGGCTGGTTAAACGGGGTAACCAGAGCAGACGTCTGTACGCTGAAGCCTGTCCTAACAGGTGTTGCGAGGGCTCCGGCATTAACATCAACACCTGGTCTGAAGCCCCAGAGAGCTCATGCTGCACGGCACTATTAGTCAGCTATGTGGATCACAGATAGACGGAGCTAAAACTGGCTGCTGCCACTTCACACAGAGTGAGAGGCCAATAAAAGAATAGCTTCCCTCCTGTTTTTGCCCTCCTGATAACATTTTATCACCTGATTTCAAAGTCTTGTAGAGGGGATATTTCAAAGCGAGCCAGACATTCAGAGACAGGAACAACTTGGAGAGAGTAATTTCTCCTCGCTGTGTATGAAAATTTAAATTCCTAGCCGCTCAATGGGAAGCAGAGGTTGAAACGAGCCCGAAACCACCAGCATGTGCTGAGAAATTCCTTCATCCTTATGGTGGCGATTACCAGGAGGGGCAAAGGGAAGGGGGGTATAATGAGAGCCGCTGTGGCACTGCCCTCTATCTGGAGAGAGCCTCGATGGCCTGCAGTCAAAACTATCAGCTCCCTTTCATGATCATCTACTGGGCAGCAGCACTGATAATGCAGCCAAACTGAGGATGCTTCGTCTTTTTTTTAAAAGTAACTGCGAGAATGTGTTCAATCCACAGAGAGCCGTTTAACATTCTTCTGTAAAATGGCATCGCTGAGGAAAAAACAGCGTACTTTGCTGCAACACGTGTTCGCCCCTTTGATGCCTGAAGTGAGCTTAGACTCTGATTTCAATCAAAAGACTTTAAACCACTTAGCATAAACAATTTTAGACTTTCCAGTGTGTAACATCTGTACGAAAAAGCACAGAAAGAATGCAGCCCTGTCAGTATTAAATCAAACATATGGGTTAATTAAACAGGGCTCAAGGGTCAAGATAATAATGGCTCATGTCACCGACGACAATTCGCTCGTTTCAAATACATCGACAAGAACACATGATTAGTTGAACCTGACTAAGCAGTTGTCTCAAGGCTTTATTGGCAGGGCTGGGCCTCCGATTTTTCATTTTCAAACCAAAGCAGTGCAGAGTTTTTGCTCCATCACTGCTCATCCTGCATCTGAGTAAAGCTAGACCTCCCAGTCTCCAAAGTGAAAAATGATCCATTGATTAGACTGTTCAGTCATTAAAGGGCACATCCAAGCACTGGGCAATGACAATATGGGATCAAAGGTCACCCAAAGGGCCTGTTCATAGCAAGGCCTTCCTGCAAGAGGGCACAGCAACTCCCTTTATGATCCTTCATTACATTAGAGGTTAACCTCAGCCCTTTCTTTCCATCAGGGGGATGATCAGAACTAGCGGGCGCTTTTGTTCAGCAAGGAGGAAACAGTGGTTAACAGAGTAACAGGAAGAAAGTGTGAAAGAGAAGATGTCAGGGAGATAGAGGGACGGGATGAGACAAGAGATGAGGAAGGAGAGAGGATGTGCGGAGGAAGATTTCCTGAGTGTCACAGCAGCCCGATGCCTCCCCACTCCTTCTCCCAGAAAATTAAATATTGATCAATCTCACAGGCCTATCAACAGCAAAGGCGATAAAGAAGAGTATTAAAGGAAATAAATAAATATACACTTGTATCACCTGTCCAAGCTGGAGAGAGGGGGGTGGGTGTGTTTATGGGGGAAATGCAGGTCCATCCATCAGCCACACCCTGAACACAGGGAGGGTCTGAAGGCAGGCGGACGGGCACGAGGCCGCCGTCTTCTTTATCGCATTTCTTCCCCATCAGAAAGCAAAAGAGCATCTCTGATCGGCTTTATCGGTAAAGCTTGTGAGCCTGCGCAGCGCTTTAAATAATTAACAAGGCCAACATTTCTATAGCCCTCCTGATGAGGGATCTGCATCTCAGAGCTGTCCTTTATGCCCACAGCTGTTATTTATGCTCCTTTTCCAGGAACAGCAGCATAAACCACAGGCTTTAATAAGTGTGCCTCACATTATATTAAAAATAAACACATTATAAGGTTGACAGTTTCATTAAAAACAATATTGACTCAGTAAAATGAGGAGAAACAATTTCAGTCTTTACAAAGATTAAATTACAAAGAGAGCCTAACTGAATGTTAACATTTAACGTTTAAATCCCCATATTTTGCATTAAATAAATGGTTTATAATAGTCTATCATGTAGCTGTAGGTATAAATATTTTTAAATGTTTAATGTAAATTATGTATATTTGCTTACAGATACATTATGGTGCTAAATAGGTGTTAAATTGTATGTGTTATTAAGACGTTTCCCCTCCCTTTTGATGCAAAAATTGAAAAACAATAAAAGCGTGGCTCTAAATATCACCTTTTCACGACAAAAAAAGGCTTTGTGCCAAAGCATCTCCAGTGATTCAATCACTGAATGTTTTATTTATCTTGAGATGCAATTTAAAACAGAATATGAAATATGGAGTTTACATCTTTTCAGACTTGTCTCTCTGAAAACAAATTTCTGTCTTTCATTACCAGACGACAACTGAACTAAAGATGAAGACCAAAATCACCTCTGATCTCAGTGATCAGTGATTGTCATAAAATATTAACAATCAATAAAAAAACGACAATGCTTTCAGACTAAACATTAACTTTTTTAATCCATTTTGAATTTCACCACAAGTCAAAAGTTGGACTAAACCAAGTTTGCAGGGCTTTATTGCCCACAATTGATTTTCAGTGTATGTAATAAGATAAGCATCACCAATCATCAGAAATGCTCCCAGTAAGGATTTTTTAACCCAGTTTATATGTCAGTGTCACTGACAGCTCTTACAGCAGTGACTGATCTAAACAAAAGCCCATTTCACTTCACCGAATAATGAACTGTTTGAATTTAACCCTCCCCCCAACAGACACACACACACACACACACACACACACACACACACACAATCCCCAAACCAGCTATCTGGTGTAGGTCCTTAAACAAATTATGACAGCGGATCTTCCTCACCGATCGACCTTTGCTGACCTCTTATATTGCAGATATTTATTAGCGTCCTTTCTCCAGATAACACTGTTCCTGCACTGTCAGTTCAATGTGTGTGTGTGTGTGTGTGTGTGAGGGGGTTTGTAAATCCTGGAGTGGAAGCAGTCAGGCAGCTGGTCATAAACGCCAGCACTATAGGATTTCCACATAAAGAAAAGAAGTGCAACAGCCTCTCTATCCTTTCCCACCTCCCCCCATTCGCTCCACTCCTCACCCCTTCTCCACCTTCCCATCCTCCTCCCACCACCATCACCTCCATCTCCATCCTCTGCTGTCGTTCCACTCATGATCCGGAGAGATGTTATCGCTCCATTTAAGAAAGGAACAAACAAGATTATACTGTAAGTTATCCTCGATTATGGCCACAAATCTGGTGCTGGAACGAGGGCAGCGAGGAGGGAAAGGGAGGGGTGAAAGATGATAAAGTAAACTGAGTCGCTTTTCTTTTCCGCTCAGTCCATCTCCTTTTATCCGCCGCACAAACAGATTTATGGGATAAAGAAGAAAAGGCTTTTGTGGACGGTATATCTTTCAAAAACAGTCAGGCCTTCTGGGAGGAGGAGAGAAAAAAATGTGACAATGACATATGTCTTCAGCAGCTTTTTCTGTCTTATTGTGTGCCTGTATGTGTGTGTCTGGCTATGACATAATCCCTCACGCCGAGTCAACGCTGTGGCGAGCGCTTCTTAAACACACACAAGGAAAAAAAAAAGAAATAATGAATAAAAATGTCCGACCTCTCACTCTGTCGGTTCAGCTGCTCGGCCGACATGCACTTTACATCCTCGCCTCCCGGCTTCTGACTGCGACTCGTCACAAAAACGATGGAGCAGAAGAAGGCAGGAAAAAAAAAAAGCGACACCTAGGAGTCTATTCATGTCATACAGTAGAGCGAGGGGGCTTTTTTCCCCGTCTCCACCACAAATACAACCATCAATTTAGCTCTGTGGTGGCCAGTCAGCCCCTCTCTGTCCCAGCTGTGTTTGACACTATTTATCTGCTCTAGTGAAGCAGATCATTTTTGATTATTAACCTCCCACCCTAAAAAAAAAAGAATATCTCCCCCCGAACAAGGTTAAGGCGCAAAATGACAACCTTGCACGATTCCCAGCCGGGCAATCAAACACTTGACTGTTACAGCTGCACATCAAATCCTCCTTTCCTTTCTTTCTCACCTCATCCCTCCATGCTTTCACCACAGCTTGGTCAAAGCTTTATATTTTCTATTTGACTCCTTCTTTCTTGCTATCTTTTCATTTGTCTCTTATCTCATCTTCCCCTCTCTCTCTTTTTCCACCCTCTCAGTCCATGTGTGCACCCTGCCCATTAAATTACAGTCCTCTCTAATAAAAGGTTGAACTTTCTTTACCCACTCATGTGGATGAAGAATCTGCCAGTTTCCCGCTGTTCCAAATTTCTGCCTCACACCATACTGGAAACACACAGTAAGAACAGTGGAGACCCTGCTATGCATCATCGTTAACATTTATCTTCCTCACTTAAAGCTCATGTATTTGTCAACCCCGCTGTTTCAAACCTGTCTCCCTGACATCTTCATTCTATACACACCGGTGCCATTACGCCTGCCCATCCAATAAATTAAACCCATTTACTCTTCTGAATTATGTTATGTTTATTGATGCTCGTATAATTTAATTTCACACAAATTCCATTAAAGATTATGCTCTCTGTCACAGAGCTGCACTTCCAGGAGAGGGGAATCTAATCGTGTTATAATGGATCTGGAGACATGCATTACAGTCAGGACGCACACAGCGCACACGCACACAATTGTCATCTTAATAATGCAGAGTCAAGCGAATGGATCAATGGCCTCCGTGATGATGCTGTCAAACCGCACTAAGTGACAGGAAGCTTTCAGGGCCCGCTCTCAAAAGGAAGTCATCTCTGGGGGATTTTACTGTCCTCCAGCCCTGAAGGGAATAAAATCTGCCACCTCAGGTACACAGCTGTGTCAATGAGGAGCCAGAACGACACCCTGAAGTACCATGAAGTACCCTGTGTGACATCCAGGAAAATCAGGGGCAAATATTAAACCCTAATACTTGGAATCTGAGATCCCAAAATGTTTTCCATAAATTCAGTCTTAATTCAATAACATGTGAGAACTCAGTATAGCTCAGTGAGCTGATCCAAAACTCACCATCCTGCTCTTATCTTTGTGCTTTCAAGCACTGTTACTGTCACAGTTTGGATCACTAGCTGCACTACACAGACTGTAAGGAATGCTGTCATGCTCAAACTGGGCTGTTCTGTCTGCTGCCATCTTGGCGATTAAGACGCAGCCTTCAGAAAGGTGGAGGTGGATCGTAGGTGGAGTTGAGGCACCTGGGTGATGCAGTTCGAAGCTAGCGATCTGAGACACACCTGTCACTCAAAGTGGCCACGCCTTCGTTATACCTAACTTCAAGATTTACAGCAATTTCACCAGGTGAATTATCTAGTCATTATAAAGTCATTGTTTATAAAAATACAGTCATTTTCTACAAGAATAAAGTCATTATTTATGAGAATACAGTCATTATGTATGAAAATAAAGTCGTAAATTTATGAGAATAAAGTCATCAATTATGAGAATTTTTTTGGCACTTTCAGGTTGCTTTCCAACCAGAGTAACTTTGAGTGACTCTTTGAGTGCCATTGACATTCTTCTGGGAGATGTAATCAGAGCATGAAGAGATTATATACGCCACAGAGAGCAAAGCAGGAAGTGGAGATGATCGCGATTAGAGAGCAAAATGGACGGATTCTAGAGAAAAAGTGGTGTTTAGGGTGGGTTTAGGTTTATTCTACTCTATACTGTACACAGGTAAGAGGTCTGAAAGCTCAGGTGGTGGCCTGGTTCAGGTGTCAGTTTTAAGCCTGTGTTTTAAGTCACCACATTTAACTTCAAGGTCAGTTCATCCCCCAAAATGTTTTTTTTTTCCTGTATTTGTCAGTGTTTCAATGAGTTTGCATGACTGGTTGCTTAAAACTGTGTCTTAAAGGTGCAGCTGTTTTGATCTTTGAATATTCCATTTCAAAAATGCAAATTAATATCTTTAATAGAGTCTGAGTTGCTGATGAGATGATACATCTAAAGCCGTTCCTTTGTTTGTTGTGGCATAAAATGTGGGTTGCACATCCCTTATTAGAGGACTAACCGCTGATCCCCATCATGCAACAATTAAAACTGAATAATAACTGCAATTAACAGCCGGTTGACAATTCTGATGTCCTGGAGCTTCACGTCAGCGACTCCTGAGTCATTGCTCCAAACCATAATAATCTTCCACAACACTTAGTGCTTCGCCTTCCTTTGTCATGACAACGAGTGAGAGCTTAGTCACAGTGAGAACGGAGGCAATTAATGAGGATTTATGTGGGTAATATTTAGAATGCAATTTTTTGGCACCGATTATGTGCTTCATCTTCTCTTGTTTAGACTAGGCAACATTTTTCTTCCTTGTATGATATATAAGTATATGATTTACTTAAAGACAGGAGCACCACCATGTGCAGAGGCTGTCTTTGTGTTCTTAACTCCATTTTTCTCTTGCTTACACTTCCCTTATAAAGTGACAGGCTTATTAAGAATAAGTTTCTCCCACACCTCCCAATAAGCCATTTGTAAGGCTTGAGGTGGAGTTTATCAACAGCCTGTAATAAGAGGCATGTAGCCTCGGTCCACCGTGGCTTTGTCTTCATTTACCTGCCTGTACATGTGTTGTATTCAGGATTAATTTGCTGCTTTGATGTATTAAAAAGAGCCAGAGGATTTCCAGTGGCATGCTCCCCAAGGTGGGCGGCTTTAAAAGGAGCTTTTTCTTCATTCCTGCACTTAGGTTTATTACAGATCCCCAGACTGTCCAATTTTAAAGAAACATGCCTCCAAAATAGCAGGATAATTGTTTTTCCTTTTTTTTTCTCAGGCAATTCCTGCAAAACGAAAATCACACATGGCAACCGAGCTAGATTTATAAAAACCTGAGCAGTGGCGATGCAGAGAGAACTGGCTTTTCATGTTCTTTTCATTTTTGAAGGGATTTAAGGATTCAACAGCACAATATGACACTCGGCTGAACTATCGTCATTGTTTAACTTTGCATGCTGTAGCATCCCCAAATGTTCCCGTCTGTGTAGCCCCGTCACGAAAATTATATTTGCAATTATTGCCCGTCATTATAACTGCAATAACACACACGGATGACTAAACAAGCAGCAATCCAAACATCCACTCATCTGTGTACATCTTTCGCCAAAAAAGTTTACACAATTTCAAAACAAAAACAAGAGCAGAGACATCCATAAAGCGAGTGTGATGACACATCAAACCGTACACCAAACAGAGCTGTGCTGTCATACGCTTCCTGTTGTTTTATTTGTCCTGTTCTGTGTTTATAAGACGCAGACACAAAGACGAGAGGCTGAGCTGCAGCACTTCAGACAATATGTGGACAACCCTGCATGAAAAGTGAGGACTGACTGGTTCGTTCCAAATTTGTGCAACTTTAAGTGACAAATGCATCAATGAGAGGAGCTCCATCCATCATCATTTTAGCGAATAACGGTGGCACCTTTAAACTTTTCATGCAGTTCCCCGTCCTCCACTTCCCACAGGAAGTGGTTATTGAGCAAAACGATGCTGGATCAACAGTGGGTGGCCTTAAAACAAAAAAATCAGGTTGTGTGGCTGAGGTCTGGGGGACCCCAGGGGTCTTTGAGGAAGTTCCAAAGAGAGGAATAATTCATTTTCCTTATACTTCCATCCATTCTGCCTACATATTTGCGTGTACACATGTGTAGAAAACTCAGCCGACCTGACCTGAGCTCTCAGGACATCAAACTGATGCAGATCACAAGAGTCAGAACTGAAATTTGACTGAAATTTTCTGCCCTGTCTACCTGGAATAATGCGCAGACGGATTTGAAATTGACATATCTTGTAACTCTGGGGAAATTCAAGACAATTTTAAAGCTCTTGTAGTTATGTTATGTAATCATGTAATGTAAAACTTTTGTTTTTCTGTAGTGTTTTCTTTTGTACTGCTGTCTTGGCCTCGTCACTCTTAGAAAAGAGGTTTTAAATCTCAATAAGTTTTTTTTCCTGGTTAAATAGATTGAATGTTGAATCCATGAAAAATACAATGACAAAAATAAATACTTTTCTATTTCAGTTCACTTATTTTACTAAACACGTTTTGCTATTATTGTTATTTTGTCACGCAAATCTTATATTATGCTGTACACTTTCTAATCTGATCTAACATCTAAAAGCAAAAATCCAGATGAGGGAACCTGGGATAAAAACCTATCAAATGGGGGTCCGTTTAATTTGGGGTCCCCTGGTGTGAAAAAGTTTGTGAACCACTGGTTCAGGGCATTATATGAATTAAAGTTGTGGCTGTGGGTGCTCTGATCCTAACATCTGTCAGTCTTTGCTGTTCACTTACATCTCACTGTCTGATAATTTATTTAATGGACCCACTGCTCCTCAGCCTGCTGTGTTAACGTGTTGCGTTCAGCTGTGGGTTTCATGAGTGGGTGCGCTACAATAATGATGATGATAGTGGAGCGACATTTTTTTTTCCTGTCAACATCCCGTCACTCGCACAGAATATACAGTACATGCTGGCTGCTTTTCATTCTGGTGTACCGAGGCTGCAGGATTGTGATATCACTGACTTCATTTATCTATTATAATTCTGAAATTTTGTGGCTGCTTATTTTGGCAACAGAAATAAGACTACACCACCTGAAATTAACACATTATCAAAGATCAGGGATTTGTTTAATTTACAGTATTTGTTAACTCTTTGAGTGCCACTGACATATTTTGACGTCATTTAAAATCCAATGCTTGAGTGCCATCGACGTAAAAATAGGTCCAAGTCTCTTGCAGCCTGTGAGTAATGTTGGAGCTTCTGGGAGATCAAAGCAGCAAGTGGAGACAGTCACGATTAGAGAGTTAAAAAGGACCATTTCTGGACAAAAAGTGGTGGTTTTGGTGAAAGTGGCCTCTACCCTACCTCTGATAAAACAAGAATGGAACAAGGCAAAAACAAACATTTTTTTCATGAAGAAATAGAGTCTCTTCTTTCATTTGAGCTATTCAGTGTTTTCAGACACATAGTTCAAAATATTCTGTAGGTCTTGAAATTTGACTCAAAAACACTTTCTGAGCTGGCACTCAATCCGTTGATTTCATTTTACTGTATGCTGTTAATCCACCAAAATGAACGCTGTTAATGTGGCTCCTGTGATAAGAAATAATGATTGGAATAAAGTCCCCTTCACTTTGATTTACTGATGAAAATCTCAAACAGCTGCCAAAATCCAGATGATTGATAAAATGGTGACAAGCTCATAAGAGAAGCTCTTAGCTTTATGGGTAAACAGGATAACCATAATTTGCGAGATAGATATAAGAAAATCTAATATGTTATCGTGCCCTCGATCACCACCTGAAACCACACTGAGGACTTTCTATATTCAAAGACATCTCTGATTAAAACCAATAAACAGGCTTTTATAATATATCATCCAGTCTGCAGCCACTAAGTCCACCTGTGAAAGGGTTAAACTTAACAAACACAAACCCTTGTGCCGCCATATTTAACCCGACATGTCACAGGTGAAACCCAGTCTGTCCAGCAGGTCATCTAGAGCTGGTGCACATCTGCATTTATGCACCATTAGTTCATCTGCCACAGCATCAATACGCCTGGCATGCTCTCAGTTAACAGATGCTATGTGTTGTCCATGCGTGCCTCGCTTTATGCTTTACGCACTAGTGGACACAGATTCACGTCGCTATGGTAACTTCATTCATCTGCAAATCTCACCGGAAACGTATCTAACACCCCCCCACACAACTCTTTGCCCCTCCGCCGCCATCCCAATCAAACCTAATTATACCATATTGCTTTTCTTGTCCAACAATAAGGAAGGTTGCTGGGGGTGGGGTGAGATGGGGTGAGATGGGGGGGATTTAATGTAATTATTGAGACACTTCTTTCTCTGCTTGCTGTGGGAAGAGTGAGATGCGCTGTGATGGACGCTGCTTGTCAAAATGCCTATTGATGAAGCGCAAAAACCCAATTTGCAGTCATAAGGCAACTACCTTCCAATTATGTTAGTGCCAGAGCATTCCTCAAGCCCAGCAACTCCAATCCTTCTCTCTTTTCTGAGTGGCTAGACCATTGCCCTTGGCAGACAGGTACCAAATGGGCTGCTCTCTGCATGCTGCCTTTAATGTTTTATTGATTTGCTTAGCATACGCCCCGATTCAACTCACACACTCCAACGCTATTGCCCTTTGTACTCGGAGACTGACCTGCCCCACATGAAAATTACGTTATTGAAATATGTTAAATGTGTCACACCCCCTCTCCGCGAGAAAATATCTCACCTATTGATGGATCTCTCAGGGGCTGGAGCAGATTGGTAATATTAGATCCCCACCAGCTTAATGACTTCTATTACTACGATTCCATCACCCCCCCTCAACCAATCAATCATATGAACTAGGTAACATATCAAAGCCATGAATAAAATCAAAAGGGGATTAGAAGATATATTTTCCAATTTTCATGTCAGACACAAGAGAGAGAAAAAAAGAGTATGAAAAGTGGGCGAGATGGAGTAAATCTGCTCGCCATGGTAGAGAGAGAAATGGGACAAACATTTGAAAAGGGAGTTGTGAAATTAATGAGCAAAGAAAATGTCAGCCGCACGACAAAGAACACATCGAGTCTTCAATTTTCTCGTCCCACTTAATAAGAGAGCTCACAATCATCATTCAGTTGACTACAGGGGATCCAATTACCTCCATCTAAAGATGGTATCAGCGAGCAACACAAGCACACAAATATTTCTCTCTAAATCCCATTAGAAGTAAGAACGAGGATTAAATCTAACTTTTCTTTTGACCTGTGAGCCTCGAGATATGAAACACTGCAGGGCCTTTACACCCGTGAAGCAGGAGGATAGTACATGTATGGGAAAATGTGCTTGTGTGTGCCTCCATGCTCACATGTTAATGATGAATATGTGTCCTCAGACTCCCTGAGCAGACGAAGGGACCCTCAGACAGAATACACAACAGGGACAGACACAGCTTATTCCCAGACAATGTCAATAGCTCAAGGGTAAAATCATTTGTCACTGGGGCAAAATCCCTCTAAATGTATACATTTATTATTGTCGCGCTTTAATTGATCGCAGGGCGCCAAGAGAAATACCAAGGGTCCGTAATACTCGCCTATCTCATTTACAAATCACACTTCACAAAGCTTCAAGGACATGTGGGGCTCCTCTAAGAGGAGAGAGGAAGAAAGATCTGTTTCGGGCCCTAAGTATTGCCAAGTTAAACATTAATCCCCTCGTTAAGCAGGAAGATGCATAAGTCATAAAAATATCTGTGATGCTAGCCTATATGTTTGTGATAAATAGATTAAACTGAGTCTAACAGAGACCTCTTCTTGTGCCCTGATGATGGGATTGAAATAAATGAAATGTGATATGTTCTCCTGTCTTATTTGGCACAAAAACAAAACCTGGAAGAGTGAAAGCATGTTGGATGTCACTCATCTCTTGAGAATCTGTTTGGTGTTGAATAGTGACTTTTAAATCAAATCGAGAACATCTACTCCTTTATTTCCTTAATTCTTAAGAGAAATATCATCTGCAATCCTTTATGTGCCTCATTTTATCTGAGTTATTTTGTTTTACCTGTGTTTCATCCAACTTGTTTTATCCAACTGTGAATATTTTCAAAGTTCACACCTGGATGGAAATTGCAGAAATAAAAAAAGTTGTTTGTTTCCCATTTGGTGGAAAAACCAATGAAAAAGATGCAATGCCATGTTGATGTCATGGCTTAATGTCATACATCCATTCACATTTACATGCCTCTGACAAACAAAAGAATAAAAAAAGGTGTCCGGGGTGTTAAATCAAAGTCCAGATTGGGACCCTCACTACATCACCTCGCCCCATGATCTATCAAAGTTTGTGTTGACTGATTAACTACAGACTCTATAATAGCTGCTCTAATAACGAATGACTTGGTGTGTTGTCACTTTTCATCCCTGGTTCTCACAATCATCAGCGTTACTTCCTGCCCTGCATCAGGGGCCCCATTGTAAGAGGCCTCCATCAATCCATCCAGGCCAGCGCTGCAGGGGTTAACTGCTCTAATTTTGTATTATCAGACAAAAAGCGCTGCCTTTGCTCTTATTATATCTGTCCACATAGGAAGCTATTAATTGTAGAAGGGCAGCAGCCACCCTAAACGCTCATAGACATGCAGCAGTGTGTTCTCAGTGAGACCACCCAGGTACAAGAGGTGATTACTTCAACATCTCTGGGTTACAGCAACACGCTCAACCACCAGTGATACATCATCTTCATAGCACGGCTTATTAGAGCCTGAGCTTCATAAGGTAACCTCCAGCAAAAATACATGTCCTCCTCTTTCCTGTGTGTCCTGATTTATGATTGGCTGACTGTCTGCCAGTGTGTCTAGCTGTGCTCAACAACCAACCTTTCCCAATGTAGTGACTCTCAGAATAAACCATGTTTGTCCTGGACAAAAAATAGACCTGTCCAGTGTCCTGTGTCTCTTTGGATTCAGGGTTTCACTTTGTTACAGTACGAAATTAAGTGTGTGCTCACCACGGCATCAAGACTGTAACAACACTGTCCATTAGGGGTGGGTATTGGCAAGGCCTTCACAATACGTATCGCAATACTTGAGTCATGATTTCACTGAGAAATTTAAAATGCAGCTTAAAATACAAGTTGTATGTACAGTATATACATGTATGCATATATATACACACACATATATCTATTAGGACTGTCAAAGTTACTGTGTTAACATGGATTATTTTTTTTATTTAAAGTTGATATTAAGAAATTAAAAATTGATATTACATCAGAAGAAAAAGTATATATTCTCATATCAATATTTTGCCCCACCCCTATTGTCCATAAATCACTTTTTTTTTTGCCAGTGTTGCTCGTACATGCAAAAACAGTTTGCTTCCTAACTTCACATATCAATGCTTCACACTATGTTCAATAGCTGAACTTAACATTGGAGCTCCGGTAGTTAACGTCACAATTAAGTCTCTCTAGTTTACTTGTGTACATAGAAATATCTTGTGACTTAAAATGAGATGGCGGCTTAAATTCACTGCCACTCATTTTGAAGCGGATTTTCCCGCCAATATGGAGATGAATCAAGTGAAGTCCGGAGATCTATGTAGTCTCCCAGTCACTTTAAGTAAGGATGAAATAAACCAACAAAAACACTACATTAGGCCCCACCACCATGCATTCAGAGTCATTTTGCTTTATTTTCTTTCTCGCTTCCCCAGAAATTATTGTCATATCTAAACATCGCTGCAATTATCTCTCCCATTTGGTGGCGCGGGTAATGTCTGCATGAAGCAATAACGTGTCTGACATGCAGCTCGTACGCTGACATCTGTTCATGAGCCAAGCGGCGTCCCCTCCGATATCCCCTTCCTATTGTGATCATTTTCAATTGATTCTTTATGAGTCATTTCAAAGCTAATGGTTTGTGAGCGGCACAGCGACGAGAGGACCTCTGGGAGAAGGTAGACAGACTGACAGAGGGATCAGAGACGAAGGGTGGCGAAGACAACAACGCGATCGACAATCTGCGGAAATTTGATGCACAAAAGACCACAATCACACATCCATGATTATATTCTAAAGTGCCAATTATGCCGCGTCAGAAAACTACAGTGAGACATTGACACTCTACAATAAAGCAAATAATTTCCAGTTGGAGGAACAGAAAAACGTTAATATGAGGGGTGGAAGATGGGGTGAGGAGGAAGTAGCTAATAAGGTTTAATGGTGCGTGTCAGGAAGCCACAGTATGCAGGGGAAACACAGCTGGCTTCATTTTGTAAACTATTTGATATACACATCTATCCCGCTCACAATTATCAGCTGCTCTCAGGCCACTGGGGACAGTTTAGGAACTCCAATCAGGGACATTTTCTCCCCACTCTTGAATCGTCAAGGAAAAGGCATTAATGTAATTCTGTCAGAGTGGACTGGTCATGGTCTCACCTGCCGCTTTGGGAGCTTTCATCACCCTCAAAGCAGTCGGGTATGAAATACGATGGAATATTCCAACGTGAAGGTAATCACACACATATTTCCAAACACTCATGTTTACAGATCAGAATAACGACTTGATATTTGTTTCAATGTTTGGACTTATTTGGTCAAAACTGTAATCATTGTCCTAAGATAAGTCTGTTGGAGGGAGGTTTTCAATGCCCTTAAAAGTTTTTAAAAAATAACTTTTTGAGTGCCAGACATTTTATAAAACAGAAAGTGCTTTGTTCCAGCATTTTTTTGCCCTTTTTGAGTCATATTTCAAGACCCACAGAATATTTTGTACTATAACTCTGAAAATATTGAATAGCTCAAATGAAAGAAGAGACTCTCTATTTCATCATGAAAAAAATGTTTGTTTTTACCTTGTTCCATTCTTGTTTTATCAGAGGTAGAGGCCACAGCCACAAAAATGCCACTTTCTCTCCATATTCAGTTTGTTTTGCTCACTATCTCGATCGTCTCCACTTCCTGCTTTGATCTCTGTGGTGTATACCGTCACTTTAGCTCCGACTACATCTCCCAGAAATCCCACCTTTATGAGGACTCACTGCCGAATAATCACGCTAGCGTATAAATACCTCAGTGGCATTCAAAGAGTTAACAACCCGCAAGACTACAGTAGCAACACTGTGAGTAACACCTGAAGGTCTGGATAGAAGGGCAGATAAATACCTCTTGAAAATATTCCTCACTGCAGCTTTAAATGGTTGAAACCAGAGCTTCCCTCATGCAATAAATGCTTCAAAAAGTTTGAGACATTCATCAAATAGAGCAGATCACATTTTCACTAACACTTCAAAAAGCCACATTTCAAACGGTCAATCCAAGTCCTTGCTTGACAAAATGACAACACACAGGATCTTTTCTCAGACCTAAAGGAAGGCTTTGCATGTATTTAAAACAAAAACATAATTGCTTTGCTTCCAAACTTCTGAACTTTTGTGTTTTTAGCGCTTGAGTGTTCAACCTCCTCACAAGGGTCAAATAATTGTTAGTGTCACTGGCAGATTTAGAGACTGAAGCACCGGAGGACAAACCACTGGAGGGGACAAAGCTATACTCTCTGGCTGGCAGGATTTACACTGTACTGCACCGAGGATAAGCCCATCATTAAATCATTATGATTGCAACCCTTGACTCTGGAGGTTTTTCTTTTTTCTTTCCTCTTTTTTTTTCCACCCACCACAGCGTGTGAAAAGAGAATCCTGAACTTCAAAAATTGGATGTTGTCTAACAAGCCACTTGCGTTTGATGGGCCTAATTTAAACTATTATGTTCTTGTGGTTTCCTGATCCTATTATAAATATTTGAAGGGAAGTATTTATCATTGAGATACTGTATATCTGCACAGATGGATTTCCTGTGCAAGCAAAGGTCAGTGATTTAGACGTATAAACATGTGAGTGGGAAACTCTCTGTGCCTTGACCTGATAATCACAGTAATGACAAACAGGCAAAAGTCCTGTTAGATATGGTTGATGTGAACCCAAATACAGGTAAATCTTTTCACCTGGTGTTGTTGGGGATTATTGAAAAGACACATCCTTTAGTGTTGCACTGAGGCACTCCATCCTCTCTCTTTGTTGCCAGCTCTGAGGCGGCCTAAACAAGCGCTGCTGTGCCGGCTCTCGCCACTGGTAACGCCAAGTGTTTATCGCACTGCGCAATGTGCAGGTGACAGTAATTATCAGCAGATGACAGTGGCAGTCCCCAACGTGGACCAGATGGCGATACAAGGCATCATGCGTGTACAGCTGCGGGGAAAAGGAGGGGTTTAAAAGACCAAGATAAAGGCGAGGGAAGGAGAATATAAAGACACATTAGGGGACAAAGCATTCTCCCTGTGTCACAGGGTAAAACCACACAAAAAAGCAAAGCCTCATTTTGAAATCAAAAGAAGCTACAGGTGACGCTTGGAGAAGCGTGATGCACATCGCACTGGTTGTTGTAAAATTGCACCCTGCATGCCCGGTTGAGGACATGTTTCCTGCATGCCACGTTAGCTCTGAAAACCTGCGCACACAGTGTGTAAACTATTCTGGGGATAAATGCTCGCATATACAATCACGGCCACTCAGGGAGGATTTGCCATCAAAACCACACAAAGTGGCAACCGCTGTTTGGAAGTCAATGGGGGGTGTAAGTCAGCGTAAGGAACATTAACAGTTGCTGATATTATACACTGAAGTCACAGATAACAGGATGTGGATTTGCTTTAACTTTCTGTGTGGAGTTAGTGTGTTTAGCTCAAACTCTCTGGAGTTTCCTCTGGAGCTGATGACTCCAAATTTTCCATAAATATCAACCTGTTTGGTCCATTATTAGAGTTTCCTCCTATTACATGATGGGATGGACTCAAGTCACAGGTAGGAGAATAAAGGAATTTGGTTTTTGACAAAAATCTTGAGCTACAATGCCAAACTACTCAGAATAAGTGATACACTATATATAATATTATACACACCAAGGTATATGTTCAAACTTGCTCCAACCTAAACTTCCTATCAGACAGTAAAATGTTTATTTGTACTATTAATAGTCATAATTGTAATATCATCACATAGGCCTAGTGTTCATCTTTATTTCACTGCCCCTTACTGTTTATTCGTACTATGAATATCACTACAAGTTAAAATTATTTATTTGCATATACATTTTTATACTTTTAATACTGCTCTTCTGTATTATACTTGAAGTGTAAATAATAATAATTTTCTGTTCTTTACATACTGTAATTGTATCTCTCGCTGTTGCTGCAACATGATTTCCCAGGTTGGGATCAATAAAATAATTATATTCGATTCTATTCTATTGTGTGAAGCTGGACAGCTTCACACAAGAGGAGGCAGGAGGCACTAATGATCAAGATATAATCTGTCATCTCAGGTGACAGATATAGTATGAGCATTGTTCAGAAGAAAAAACAGTACAGCTGAAAAAAATAACACCAACTGGTAAAATAATATTGCACAAAAAAAATGTAATTAAGTGCTGAACAACAATTCTGTATATCCGCCATCGCAGCACATGGAAGTGAACACCGAATAAAAAACGTGATACTGTGACTGTTCTTTCCATGGGATTAGGTGTCTTGTTAAATGCCACTCGAAAAGCCCCATTAGTTCATTTCCCTCTTGGTTAATTAACATCTGCCCCTGACCTTTCCAACAGATAGGGGCAACTTTATCTTGAGAGTCATGGTTACGAAACTATGTATCAAAGCAGATTGATTACTGATCACTGGACTGAGGGAAAGAAGCTTTGGCGAACTGCTCCAACTCCAGTTTACCAGCAGAATATGAGGAAACTGATGAGGATGTAAGATAACAAATAAAAGCACCTCCTCTATGCTTTTTTTAACATTTGACCATCATTTTAGTGAGGAAAAAATACAAGAAGCCTACAACTTAATCTGCTGAGCATCATCTTCACAGCTCCACACATGTAAACACATGAAAAGGATCCTTCAGCAGCAGTATTTCCTTGTTTCAGTTTAATGTAATTTCACCATTTCCTTGTTCAAGTTTAATATTGTTTCATTAGATAGTTTCGTCAAATTTTATGATGTAATCCGACAATAAGCTTCCCCTCTTTGAAAGACCAGCAGCCGCCACTGTTCAGCAGGGTTTGTGAGGTAATGAAGGAGGGCTAGCTCAGCTATGGGTTAGACAATGCAAGCAGAGTATACACTATAAGTACTATCTGTATCTAGCAAAACGAGCACATCATGGGGAAACACTGGTTGCACCCTGGGGTGCTGTTGGTCCTGTATAGACTTCTGCCATCACACAGCCATTAATGATGCAGAGGAGCACTCATCAGACCTAATGAACACCAGTCCATCATTAGATTACATGTCCACTTCTAAACTGAACAGATAGAACAGTGACGTTGAGAGCTTTCCACCTGGTGACGCTGTTCAGATTGAGTTGTAACTTTTCAGACTTTCCTGGCCGATGCTTGTGCAATAATTAATATTTCTACCCTGCTATAGCTCCGTTAGCCGCTTATTTCATACATGAGGATGAGTTTAGCTTTGAGAGAACGACCTTGATGAAGATTTCATCGAAGTGTAACTAGGCCAGCAGAAGTGATGTCGGTGTGTTGAAATATCCTGTAGTTTTTTCGCAGAGACCAAAGCCTGTGAGTAATATTGGGGCTTCTGGGAGATGTAGTCGAAGCATAAAGAGACAGTATACACCACAGAGATCAAAGCAGGAAGTAGAGACGATCGAGATTAGAGAGCAAAACAAACAGAATCTGGACAAAAGCTTGTGATTTTTGTGTCCTCTATTCTACCTCCAGATAAAACAAGAATGGAACAAGGTTAAAAACAATCATTTTTTCATGATGAAATAGTGTCTCTTCTTTCATTTGAGATATTCAGTGTTTTCAGAGACATAGTACAAAATATTCTGTGGGTCTTACTCGAGACGTCCAAAAACGCCGACACAAGGCACTTTCAGTTTTATAAAACAGCTGGCACTCGATGAGTTAAAGTCACACTTACTAGATTTTTCAGGAGCTTTCAACCACATCTCTTGGCATCATTGGGGGAATTTTGTTTGTTCTTGCTAAATTTTTACTCCCGTTGAACCTCTTTATCACATGGTGTTTCTGTTATTTTGTCCAGCCCTTCCTCTGGGAGCATCCAAACTTTTTCAGCCATCTCTTTCTCCCTCTCTGACCTGGAATAGCCCACCCCTCCACACGCTCCACATGAGAATAAACAGTGATGTATGAAGCACTCCATGTCTCCATTATCCATACAAGTCGCTTTTAAAGCAGGACTCTGATCCCTATTCATTACGTCAAAGCGTGTAAGAGACGTTTCTATTACCACTCCAGATGTCCAAATCAGCCATGTTGTTTCAGCGCTTACTGTGCCCAGCCTCCCCCGTCCCAACGTTTATTTACGTAGGGGAGCTCTGGTGGCCGGGGGGGGGAGTCCTGGCTAATTGTGAGCAGCTGTAATATCACAGGGCCGTCATTAAGAGGGCAACGGCTTTGCACACATATTCATAATCCAGCCTGAAATGGAATAGCAGCAACGTCTGCCGCCCGCTACTGAATTACCAGATTGTTAGCGTGGCCTAATTTTTACACTGTTTATGAAAGACTAAACCACTCGACATGATTAGCACCCACAACTGTGTGATATTCCTCCAGAGAGGTGGTCATGGGCCGGGGAGGACCAAATTATGGACTGTGTGGAGTCTTAGTTGTGATGCTGCTTCCAACAGGTGGTTGAAATCTGAAAATAAACCCCAGGCAGTGTTAAAGAGGCTTTATTCAGTCTAATTTAGTCATTTCTTATCCAAAAAAGAAAGCCTTAATGCTCAACCAAAGTGAAACAGTAAATTGATTTGATCAGTAAATCAAGTTGAATTATAAATTAATAAGATATCCACAGTTGGTGGTGTATGCTGCAGGAACATGAGGAGACTGAAATAACCTGGAAACCCCCCACCTTGGTTCACTCTGCTGTTTATAGAGCAAACCTGAAAATAGAATGATGAAATATACACAAATAATGTCACAATAACCTTCGATTCATTTACTAATGGTGTTTACACGAGCATTGGCAACGCTTTAGGTGCCCTTTTTGTCATATCTCCTTGTTGACATTTGAATTTGTCAGTGCATGTCAAGACTCCAAAATGTTTTCATAATCTGGTTTTATTATAAGCAACACTGGCCAATGTTGAAAAATGAAGTCAAAAAGACAACAACGTGGCCACCGCGGCCATCCGCTCAGCAGACCGGACCTGAGTGGACCACACACAGTGCTTCAGTAAAGCTTTGCATAAAGGAGATATTAGAATACAAGCAAACTGCAAACAAGCCAACTCCAGCTACTCAGCATGCTTTCTCTGCATGTTTCCATTCCTATAAACAACGGCGTCATTGCGATAGCGTGATTGAAAAACGCGCCTTTTGAATATGGGCTTTTTGCTATTGCATGTAGACAAATGCAGAATGTTTGCAGAACTTCAGGATTTTCACATCCTGTATTTCAAAGTGTGTTTGTGAACGCTGCCTGTGTTTGTGTGTGACGGAGAGGGAAAAAAAACAACAGAAAAACAAGCAGGGATATAAAAGGTTCCGATTTCAATTTCAGCTGTTTAGAGACGCCTATTTTAAAGTATGATGTAACTGATTAATACAATTTTGAATTATAGAGGATTTTATTTCTAGTGAATAATTTCCTCACCGTTATTCCACCACTGACATCTAACCCCGAGTCAAGCTTGTGTTGAGGAATCACCTCACTTTTCCAGTAACACTTAAGATATCTCTCTCTTGTCTGTTTATGCTGAGGGTTTATGCAGCCAGACAAACAGGGCTATTTCAAGAGGACCCTTCTCCATTTTCATGAGAGAGCATATGCAGATTATCATCTCTATCAGCGTCCTGATCCCAATTCAGCACCTCATTACCGGAGCTTAGCTACGAAGATACAGCATCAATATTAGATGACAATGATGGGAAGAGGTGTGGGGCCACTTGTGAGCTTACAGACCTCCACCCTCCTCCATCCACACAGCAGAGATCCACACAACATGAGAGGTATGAGTCAATATGGGTGACTGTACCTGTGCGATCCTAACATTATGTTAGGAATGTAACAGTAGGAAACTATTGTGCTCTTGGTAAAATACTGAGGGCTTTCATGGATTCAATATTTAACCATAAATTTAATCATTTTATGAATGTTTACAAAGACATCAGACCAGGGGTGGGAATTTGAAAGGACTTCATGATATGATACGTATCGTGATACTTGATTCAAGATACTTTACTGCTATATTGTGATATTCTACATAAGTCACTGAGAAATTTAAAATGCAGCTTAAAATACAAGTTGTATAGTATGTACCTATATATGTATGTATGTACAGTCATGGAAAAAATTATTAGACCACCCTTGTTTTCTTCAATTTCTTGTTCATTCTAATATCTGGTACCACTAAACGTATAATACAATGAACACAACAAAAAATGCAGCTGGTCACATAATACTTTATGTCCTATTTGACATTCTTAAGCTTAATTGATTCCCAGGGTATATAAGAGGCCATTTCATGTCACAAGCAGCACTGCACATGCAAAGGCCTAGAGTGGTTTCCTGCTTACATTCAAGCCGAAGCACAACTCAGAAGTTGTCAGCTCTCACATAATGCCTAAAACAAAAGAATTATGTGAAGCAACAAAGGCAGCCATCTTGGCACTGCTGGAAATTGGCATGAGTGAGAGACAGGTAGCGAAAAAACTGAAGATCTCCAAGACAGCCGTTCATTCCAACAAAATAAAACAAGCTGAACATGGCACTACCAAATTGCTACCTGGCCGTGGCAGGAAACGTCTTTCTACCCCACGAGATGACCGTGCACTCATCCGTTCCTGTGTCAGGAATCGTCGTCAGACCTCCAGGGACCTTAAAAATGAGTGGGCACTGTCGAGAAATGTGACTTGCTCGGCAAGGACAGTTCAAACCGACTTGTTGAAGCTGGTTTGAAGTCACACAGAGCACGCAAGAAGCCCTTCATCAATGAAAGGCAGAGGAAGGCCCGGTTACTCTTTGCTCGAGACCACAAGGATTGGACTGTTGATGATTGGGCTAAGGTTCTCTTCAGTGATGAATCCAATTTTGAATTGATGCCCACTCCAGCCAACTTACTGGTTAGGAGGAAGCCTGGAGAAGCTTACAACCCAGACTGTCTTGCCCCTACAGTAAAACATGGGGGTGGATCAGTCATGATCTGGGGTTGTTTCAGTCTGAGTGGAACAGGGCAAATGCAATTGTGTGAAGGCCGAATGAACCAGGTCAAGTACAGGACTACCCTTGAAAACAGTCTTCTTCCATCAGCTGGAAAACTCTTTCCTGCCTCGAATGACTGGATTTTCCAACAAGACAATGCCCCTTGCCACACGGCAAGGTCAGTTAAAGCCTGGATGGAGAACCACAACATTCGCACCATGCCTTGGCCTGCTCAATCACCAGATCTTAATCCAATTGAAAACCTGTGGAAAATCAGCAAACTCAAAATGGAGAACCACAAGCCCAAAAACAAAGAAAATTTGTTTGAATTTGTCCAACAGGAATGGGCTGCTGTGACAGCAGAACAATGTCAGAAGCTGGTGGAGAGCATGCCAAGACGCATGGCTGCAGTCATCAAAACAATGGTTATGCAATCAAGTATTAACTCTTGTGTGTATCATGTGTTTAAAGCAAACAGAAAAGAAAACATGGAATGCTTAAAAGTAGTGTTTTTGGCGGTACAATGCCATAGCTATTGATGTAAGAATTTAAGTAATTTTGGTTATTATCAAGAAAACCATGGAAAATGAATAATCCTTAGTTCTTAAATTAAACTCTCATGAGCTATTTTTGTTGTTATCATTATAATTGTCCAAACAAATGTACCTTTAGTTGAGCCAGGCATTAAAACTAACAAGAAATTGAAGAAAACAAGGGTGGTCTAATAATTTTTTCCATGACTGTATATATGTACACATATTTCTATATGTGTACATATATTTAGATATGTATATACATATACAAATATATATTAGGGCTGTCGAAATTACCGTGTTAACATGGATTATTGTTTTTTTTTTTTAATTATTATTTTTCTTTGAATTTTTACTCCAACATGCGGAAATTGTTCTGGATTTACCACTGACCCAAAACATGACTTTTTTGGGGGACAAAAATCAATATTAAGAAATTAAAAATCGATATTATATCAGAAGTATCACGATATATTGCCAATTTTTGCCATGTCAATATGTTTTCCTGCCCCTACGTGAGACAGAACCTTAATTTCCAAATCTGTAATCAAAACTGGCTGCAATCACAAACCATGTGAAGCACTTAGCAGTTTATAAACACAATTTATTGGAGATTTTTGCGTTATTTTTCTTTCTTAGCAGGAACATCTGATAGCTTTCTACATGTTGTAACCAGACTAAAGGCCTTTAAACAGCAGGGACATGGGGAATAAATAAGAAAAAAAGTGAAATATGAGCGAATATTATATGTCCGGGGCTTTTATTACGAAAGGTAAGAAAGAACGAAAAATGAATGGATCTGGTCTGACTGAGCTGCCTTCGTCAGCTTAAAAGAAGTAATAAAGCTTGCTGTCTCATTTCTGTTGTTGTTTTGTACGTCAATGATCATAGCGTCACTGGTCGATGACTTAATTTACAGTGTGAAAGCTCAGGAAAAAAATTCAGCCAAATTTTATGTGCAAATATACGCGTACTATATAAGGCCCTTCACTGCAGTGTGCAATACTAGACAAATCAAATATTTGACCTGACGATAGTGTTAAAGGAAAAGTTAAGGGCCTATCAGAGTTATTCCTCTTCATCCTGGGTGTCTGTAGTTTCCATGGTAATCCATCCCATAGTTGTTATGATATTTCACTCAAAGACATATGGACTTTAGGTAACTAATGGTAAACTTCCATCAGCTGGAGGTCAGAGTTTCGTTTCATCTTTACGTCACTGGAGTGCATCCATGGATGATCTTTGGAAATGATTTGGCTCTCTCCTCTCTTCCTTCATCATTCTAGTTATGCTTCTGTCGGTGTGTTCATAGTGAAACTACAAAGTGCTCCTGCTGGGTTCTCCAGAGGAAGATCAAGGTCAGGCCAGGAGTCGCAGGGCAGTGGGACAGTATACTATGTGTGTGGGTGTGTTGGGGCTGGGGGAGGTAGACGGTGAGAGGGACGCCTCAGGACCCTGACAGCTCCGGTTGCCTGAGCCACGACCGCCGGGGTGGAGGAGGCTAGCCGCAGATCGATCGTCGCGGAGCTGGATCCCTGCGATAGGGGGGCGATTGGATGCAGCGCGCTGGGACTGAATGACATAAGCCCAGACGTCTAAGTGTCCCATTAGCAAGACAGCCGCTCATGTCCTGGTGCTCTCCTTTCCCCCACCTCCTCGCCGATGCTGGCATCATATGGAAAACGGCTCAGGTGTTCCCCTCAATTGCTCGAGGACGACTGCGACACAGAGGACAGCAGCTGACACCGAGACAGCCACCACTCTCTGTGGATGTGGCACTTCTGGTCCTCCATATGTAACCGAACCAATTATATCTTTACAGCCTTCATAAATCAGTCGGGGGAGCGGCGCCCCAGAGTGCATGTGTGTGTTTACATATACATGCATATCTTTGTATGTGTGTGTTTGCATGTGTTTACAGCTAAACTGAGCAGGGGACACCCGGGCCACGTGTGCACTTTCTGCACGTTCGACTCACAAGACGGCGCTCTGCGGTTGAATTGTTGCGGGCCGTTCCTAAACACATCAGCAATGATGACAAAACAAGGAGGCCACACAGAGAGAAGATGCTGTGACACATAGAGGCAGAGCCCAGCTTAACTAGGCCCGCATGTTTTATTACTCTGAGCACATTTACATGTCCTCAAAATGTGCTTCAGGCTGGCATATCCTGCCCACAGTGTCTATCAAATTCTTTGGCGTCCAATGATTATAAGACAGACACCAATGCAGCGTCAAGCTGGGGATTTGTAACTGGCAATATAATATGTCAAAAATATTTAACAAAAAAATCTGTGAAAATAGGTGATCTTTTGCAGAAGAGCCCATCAAAACGAGTCAAGGGGGTCCAAAAAATTGCTATGAATGTCTGGACATTATGATGAAATTCATTCTATATCAAAAGCCATTGGCTCAAGGGAATAAATTACCTCTTAAATTCAACTTATTTATTAAGTAACAGACACAGAGACAGCCATCAGGGCTCTAAACACACAACACCACTGAATCCCTACAACACTCACCACTCTTATGTATGTGTCTGTGATATGTTATTTTATAGATACATATCATATTATCTTTATAAATTGTTATATATGTTATATATTATATATTATAAATATATAGTTTTCTGTGCAATAATGGCTAACAATAATTGTGTAATAATTCCTATTCTGAAAATGTGCAATAACTTTTTTACTTACTTGTAGCAAAAACTGTTTTAGCCTCACTTACTTTAAATAGTATCTTATTTCTTACATAACTTTATGTCTTTTCTATTATGTTTTTAAGCAGACTGTTTTTTTACATTTTCTACATTTGACTGAGCACCATGTGGAGCAGCGCTCCTAATTTTGTTATATGCACTGTCATATAATGACAATAAAGGCTTTTGATTTGATTTGGTAAACTGTATGTATAAATTACACTACATAAGTCTTGATTCACTCCTGGACTTGTGTTTTGTATTAATGTGAAATGTGTAGAAATACTAGGGGGAAGCAATTAAAATGCTTATTTCTGTTAAAGGACAGATAGATATAACTTTAGAAAACAGGAGTCCTCGTGTGGTTACAGTTATTGATTTAAGCAGTATGAAGTGTAAATGGGTCATTTAGGGCCCCTTTGGCTCTGGGGTCCCACTGCATGTTGCCTACTTAACCCAGCTGATAATCCATGTTTTGATAATTATTATCATCTCGGAGCACAGTCCTTCTCCTTTAACCTGATGCTGCTGATTCATACAGTAAGTGGTAAAATTATGAAATGACTGCACACTAATCTCACAAGACAACAACATCAGTGAAAAATAATGCATGCATTCAGCCGCAGATGTCTCCATGCCTTTTGTTAAGAGAGATGTAAGCTGCACAAATGATGGAGTGGAGAATGAATCAGTACAGGAAATGCTCTCTTGCTAAGCCCTGCGTGTGGCCAAGAGAGACGGCCATAAACAAAGCTCCTCTTTGTGACTCCTCTTCACTCTCTAGTGCTCGCTCTCCCTCATCTAATACCCAACTGTTGGTCTGGTCCTTAGAAGCCACTCACTTATCTTACAAAAGTCTTACTAACTTGCATTAAAATATATATATATATATATATATATATTTTTTAAAAAGAAAGTCACTTTAAAAGTCAAGAGCAGCAGTGACATGGGGGGACCACGTGCCTGGGTAGAAATGTGGGACATTTGAGGGAACAAAGTGAAAATAAATACTGTCTGCATCTGAATTATGTAAATAATAAATATGCCACGGAGCATGAACTCCAAACACCAAAATAGTCTCAGGGAGCTCTGATCTTGGGAGCAGATGTTCAGGAAGTTACTCTTTTAGTCGTTTGGAGATCCACAGATAACTGTGAAGACAAAGTCTCTTTGGAGGGCTGCCAGGCTTACAGCATGAAAAGATTTATGAATTAATATGGAGGTAAAATTACATACTTTTGTGTCCAACTGTTTTAAAAAAAATATACATCCAGTAGAAAACTGAATGCAAAAGTTACTATTTTTCGTTAAATTGTGTGATTTCACCTGAATATAAATGGAGCAAACAAATTTAAAGTCAGTAGTATTTCAGAGAGGCTGCAGAGGCACTGCAGTTTATTAAATTAAATTTAATAAACATTTGTGTGGTGAAAATTTGCTCAATTCCCATTGAATATTTATGCATGAATACAATATAAACATCAAACTAGTGCTGCAACTAATGATTATCTTCATTGTTGATTGCTAATGAATCAATTAGCTAAAAATTCAAAATAAAAATGTGGATCAGTGTTCAAATGTTTTATCCACAACTCAAAACTATCCAGTTTAATATCATAGAGGATTAAATAAACCTAACAATATCTATATTTAAGATATTTTTTCCATAAAAAATGACTCAAATCGATTATCAAAATAGTGTGTGATAAATTTAATAGTTGTTGCAGCTCCTGTGTTGATCTCTGTGCCTTTTCAAATCAAAGGCAGCAGAAAGAGGCACAGATAACATGGCTCTATCCTCCTCCCTCTGCTGGCCTCTCACTCACTGTAATTGCAATGCAATGATGTCAGCATGACAGGTGAGACCGAACGTGAGACAGCGTTGAATAAGCTGCTGCCACAGTATCAAGAGCACAAAAACGTATCTGAGACACTCTATGGGGTGTCAATTTAATCATGCTTAAACCAGGTATCACCTTCCTCCATGATTCCACCATTGACAAAGAATCCCGCAGACAGCCTCCTGCTTGATGAGGTATCTGTGACTGACACACACACACAAACACACACAACACTTTGCAGAAAGCATTTGATGGATGGTGACATGGAGGATGTCCGAGCCGAGCTCGACATCAAACCCAGCCCGAAAGTATTTTAACTGAACTGGACTCAGATTTAAAAAAAATGAAACAATCCAGGCACCAAATATGAATATAATCCAGTACAAAAAAGTGTTATGAGTCACAGAAGGGATCTTGAATACGCTTTGTGCTCCACCTGCTCTACCTGTAAAGTCAAACTGAGTCATAGCATTGACACCTCCACCCACTTCCCAGCCATCAATGGCCCCCAGCCCCCATAGACAGTCT
Source organism: Synanceia verrucosa (assembly GCA_029721515.1). Lineage (NCBI taxonomy): Eukaryota > Metazoa > Chordata > Actinopteri > Perciformes > Synanceiidae > Synanceia > Synanceia verrucosa. Next base: position 22,235,610 of record CM056557.1, read on the forward strand.
GCAGGGCAAAGAAGAAATAATTCATACGGCTTCCCACACAAGAGTGGGTGTCCTGTGTCAGCCTGTGCGCTTCGCTGCCTGTCTGTTATCACCTGCAATTGAGATAATCCACGGGACTATTATACTGCAGCTTATTGCACAGGAGAGTATAGCTTCTGCACCAGCAGCGCCCCCCACCACCCCACCTGCTCCATCACTGAGGAATCATACCTGTAGAAAGGTGACACCTATTGTACCAGACCAACAAACACTCAGCACACATCTGCACAATGTACACCTGTAGAAGTAGCTCCAACAGCTGAACAAAGGTGTTACCTTCAAGTTAGTAGTTACAGTACATTATACGCTGAAAGATCAGCCTATCAATAGTTCTTTTTGACCATCAAGTATTACATGACAAGAAGTATCAATACTTATTAACCATCACTGTGTACAGTAGCTGTTAAGTAAGTGCCTCATAGAGTTAAGCTCAACTACTTTTGACATAAATTCAAGCATTTTATCGTAATAAAAAAATGTGCAGTAGCATTTTTTTCCTTTTTCATTGCATAAAAAAACCCAGGATAAAATATAGTATACGGATACAGTAGAGTAGTGACCTTGATGATATTGTGACCATTTAGACGCTTGAAGTCTGAAGCACACAGTGTTTCCAAAGAAACATTAAATTCCTATAAGGAAGTCACAAAATACACTTTAAAAAAATATTTTTTATGCAGCCAACTTCTTTTTTTCCTGATGTCTTGTCTAAAAATCTCTTTACCTTAAGTTCATCTCACATGTGTTTTGGGACCACTATTATTTTAAAAATACTTAATTACGAACAGCAGTTCTGCATTCCTAAATTTATCCAAACTAATTAATTGATTGATGTTATTATATTATCAGTTGAAATTTGTTTGAACTGGCTTACGTAAGAATGTATATTTTGATTTACAGGAAGAAAAGATAACTGGATTTTGACATAAATATATGAAGAAAGACAGTTTTTGATGTTCAATAGATCAGTACAATATGATCAGTGATGACCTATAAGTGTTAAAAAGGTATTTCAGCTCAACCTATACTCATCAGATAGCAGATTTTAGGGTGTTACACTCTTTCATCATGATGTGCAACCAGTCCAAAATATGAATCTGAAGTTGTCAGTATGTTAAATAAATGTGATAGGGTAAAACATATATATAAATCATATATAAAATTATATGAAATTTTGTTTTATCCACCGTTGTACAACGACAATAAAAAAATATTTAATATGAAAATTTAAAGTTCTTAGTTCCATGTGAGAATATATAGTCCACTATTATGTGTAAGATTGTCTTTATGTCTTTACCCTGACAATAACGCAATAGTGTCAGGAAGAAAAATGGCCTGTAAATTTCTTTTGAGTCTGGAGAGAAAAAAAAAAAAATTGGCATGCTCTCACTTAACAATAAAATAGCATTTGGGGGGGGTTTAATAATTCAGCATACTAAGTTGCAAACTCACACAAATACCCATGCTGCCCTCCCACGGCCTCTCATGTTGCCATGGGGGCAGAGAGTGCATTGTACTGGGAATTGTCAACATTCCCATGATGAGCCTGCAGGCCCTGTGGTCCATGGAGGTGTCGAGATGAGGTGGGGGCCAAAATTGATTGTAAACGCTGAATTATTCAACCGAGCCCTCCGCCATTTGAGTGAGTTTCTTCGGTTACGTTGAGAAGAGCTTTCATAGCAAAACAGGAGAAGATTATCTTCCACCGTCTCCCCGTGGAGGCCCTGAACGCCTCTCATTAACGAGACAAAGCAGCTACAGCCCAGACACAAATTTACACTTCGCACACACCGATTGTGACACACAGGCACACATGCCAAAAGTGCTGCCGACACTGATATCTGATAGCTGAACACACTAACTGGAAAACTTCCAAATCATACAGGCCCAATGCACAGGATTATGAAAAAGGGAGAAATTAAATGAGCATGAAACTATTTAATTATCCCATTTTTGAGTTGTCTTTGAGCATTACAAGTCTTTCAACACTAATCCCTTGAAACACATAAAAAGCTCATCAAAGTGTTGCTACTTTGATATGCTCCATTCATTCAAGTGTAACCGAGAAGCCCTTCGCTCACTTTAACAGCAGATAGACTTTCAAAGGAGGAAAAAAAAAGCCCCAAAAAAAAAAGACGAGCGAGAGATGCCAGCTAATCCTTGGCCTTAAGCTGTTACAATATCCTGAAAAAATGTCCTTGTAATGTCTGTATGTATTATCTGTAAGCCTCCCAGAGCGCTCTCTTCATCTTTATTGATAAAAAGACGTAAAAAGAGATACTGTGAACCCAACTTGTCGGTTCAAGGGCGACGTTTGCTCTGCTTATTTAAATATGCTTTCAATCTGTTGTCAATCACAGCATGTGCTTCATTACAAATAAGTAAGGCTTAGTAAAAGTAATTAAATGAAAATGCTACTGCTTTACAGTGTCGTGGGCCTGTTCATACAATTGACTCCAATTACAGAAACTCCCAGTGACCCCATGGCCCGTAATAAATCTATGTGATCACATTAAACAGGAACCAAATGAGCGGTCTTTGGGATGCCAGAGATATGACTGCAGAACCTGCAGGAAACTCTAGCTCGGCATTGCAGGCCCTTTGGCCCAAGCTATCATTAAATGACTCGTTGCAATTTTAATTCTCTGATCACATTAAGTGCTGCGGGAAGACAACAAACTCTGCGCCACAGATCTTGGCGGTGTCATCTCTTCGTGGCGAGGGACATACAGGTCCTCCGGTACGCAGGGCGCTCGTTCCTTTTTCAGTGCTGGTGTCTTATGGAGGCTTGAGTTTCACCTTTGCATAAGATGATGGGTGTGTGTGTGACAGCTCGTTTCACCACCCGGACATCCTCACTGCCCTGCGCATCTTTTAGCAGCATGAAATCAAACAGGTCGCTATACTATACTTCTGGGCACCATTGTTACATTTGTCCTCTAAAATGAGCCTGAAACCGTCAGAATTACATAATTCTTATTATTTCTGACCTGAAGTCTGCAAATGAACAATGTCTTATTTGTTTTTAGTCAAAATAAAATTATGTCAGGAGAGAAAAGTTATATTCTACACTAAGGAATATACTAAAACTGGTTTTGTTCAGCACTGGTTTAGCTATTCTAGTTTAGACATTCCTCAAGCTCTGATAAATCTGCCGTACACTACATTGCAGACAGACAAAGTTAGCGACGACATGATCAAAAGAGTGGAGCAATTAATTGCCGCAGAGCCAGATGTTTCACTCAGAGGTTGGTGGAGACCAAAACACAACTTAAAGGAGGATATGGCGTATGGCTGTGTAACAAATCAGTTCCACGGATTTCATGTGAGAACCTATTAGTTTGAACACTGCTGTTTTGACGCCATCTTGGTTTTTTGCAACCAGACGTGATACGAGAGGGTGGAGCTAAGTACAACCAAACTACATCTAAGTGGCCAAAACAGTTATAATTTTGTCATGTACTAAAAAAAGATAAAGGGGAAAACACTGTAGCAGCAACCTGACAATGAGCAGGTAGCTCCGCCCTAAAACATCCTCTGCTTTATGGTCAGTTTGACCCTAAATGGGTCCAAAATTTACTAAATGAACATCATACTGTATTGAAGAAAGCTTGACACTAGAGAGTGAGACCATTAACTCATGTTTACAATGTTTACAGAAGTAATGAATCAAAAGAGAAGTAGGATGATTTTTCATAGACTTCTACACAACCAGAGGAGTCGCCCCCTGCTGGTCTTGGGTAATAATGCAGGTTTAAGATACTGCTTGGCTTCATAATAATATTAAACTGGAGCCAAACATTGACTTAAAACTTTTAAAGAATTATAAATATCTGTAGTTCAAACATGTTTCTTCCTCATTTTTCTGTGCAACATGTGATCACACCAAACAGCTATTCAAGAACAGACACACACTTTTGCTCAGAAGATGTGAAGACCAAAATAATCAAATAACAATAGTAATAGGATGAATCACAGATAGGAGCAGCAATATATTTAGTGCATTTTCTTCACACTTCTTAAACTGATCAAACAGAACACAGAATAAGAAATCAAGCACCTGTTCTTATTCACACTCTAATTTGCAAGACATGGGATTACTAGTCCAGGTCATGCAGATACACAGTCTTTTTAGTGGCCACTCTGACCTTATCAGTAATTACAGGTCACGCATTATGGATATTGCTTTTGTGTGTGTTTGACAGGGTCAATTTTCTGCCAATACTTTTGATGTTTTTTTCATTCATTTCATTGCTGTACCTCACTGCAACAAGCTAGTTAAATAAAAAGGGAAGGTAATTAATTCCTCACTGTCCCCATATTCTGCAAATGATGCTTGAGGACAGCTGCCAAATCAAACATAAACAAATGAAGACCTCTTTACCCTCTGGCAATCCGATGAAAGCGAGACCCACTGAGGCCTGAAGTTTTGGATACATGGTTTGTAGGAAGAGTTTTTTCTCTGCCTAATTGATACTAGTTTTATCCTGTTTCAACCCTCTGGGAAGCCAAAGGTGATGTTTTCATAAGAAGATTGTGTAAATAAGGGCTATGCAAGGAGAGGACCCCTGCCAGCAGAGCATCATGGGAAGGGGCTACAGACAAAGCCCACACAAGACGCTGATCATGACACCAAATGTTAAATATGGACATCATGCTTGTGTTAGATTTCCCTCTGATTACAGTTTGATAAAATGGATATGTGCACTGCTGTTTCCTTGAAATAACAACCGTGTTGGGGCTTTTTGAAGATAGGAAATTGGGTGAAATGATCTGGAGGAGTGATTATGTGTTGGATTATGTAAAAATATTTGTAAATTAGAAAAGATGAGAGGCTCTGTGAGGCTCTGTGCTACAGTGCTCTTAGCAAAAGCTAACTTCAGCCTGCTAACAAGCTCGCAATGGCGGAACATGCTTGTGTTTCCATGGTTACCACCACTGAGTATAAAACCCAGCTGAGGCTGATGGGAATAAAACCTGATGGTGGCACAATATAAATGAAGAGGTCACCACTTATCAGAGTTATAATTCATCCCACATGAATGTGTGCATTAACGTAGTCAATGTATTTCTCCTAAAAATTTCCATTTCATGTGGTGTTGGAGCTTAAGTCTGAGCATCGCTTAAGTTTATATTCCAGTCTAGAGCTGTGCAATATTAATACATATATATATATATATATATATATATATATATATATATATATATATATATATATATATATATATATATATATGTATACATATATATGTATGTATGTACATATATCATGGTGCGATATAATAGGAGATAAGCCTCTGCTGTTTATTTCGTAATTTTAATGTATAGGCTATCTGGTTAGCTCTGTTGCTACGCTAACATTAACATTACTCTGGTTGTGGTTTAGATACGCTGAGTAAAGCACTACTCAAAATCAGAATGACCACTGGATAATCCAAATGTATCATGAGAGTTCAAAACATATTCGTTGTATGAAGCACAGACATAATGGTACGAAAGCTAATGTAACTGCAGCAATGCTACTGCTTTGTGGTAGCACTGTTACCAGTAACGTTACATCAGAAAAAAGCTATATCATATGTGTACATATATATATATATATATATATATATATATTAAATTAGCTATATCAAGACATACAATTTTGTCCATATCGCACAGCTCTGTTCCAGTCTGGTGGACCAACAGATCAACACTGCCAATGATCTCTCAGTTACCATCTTAATCCATACAGTGAATGTGTGATTATTTGTGCAAAGAAAAACTACTTTCAAAGTTACAAATCGGCTTTCAAAGCTACCCACAGCTGCATACAGATACTCTCTGAAATAGTTCTTTTGGTTGTTTTTGTAAAAGGTGACAGAAATCTGAAGCTAAATCTTGCAGTGCTTTTGACCTCTCAGTGGTATTATCTGATTACACTGCTGGCAGCCAAACAATACTACACCACAGAGGAGCCAGGACAGGAGCTAGACATACTGTACAAACACTCACTAAGTTCAGCTGGTGAATGCTTTTCTTCTCAGTGAAATGCAACACACTAAAAGTCCTGGCCAAATAGTATGAACATACAGACTCAAACTATACATGAACAAAGCTAATGGAAATAGTGCATAGATAATTCATAATTTTTTCATGATGCAAGATAGTCCCATGGGTCAGAAAAAATCCACCTGAAAGCACACAGCACATTTATTCTTTAATTTGCCATAAATTTGGTCATAAATCTGATGTGCATTGGTTGTGCACACTGTGAAAATTCATGTCCTATTAAGATATTAAATGTTAACATGTTTGTTAAAGGAATTATACTTTTCTGTTTATCCCCTTTTGTAACTAGTGGCCTCACAATTATTTAATTAACTAAAAGGAGGTTTATGTTAAAATATCATCGTTTGTATATATTATGGTCAGTTTTTGCTTTCTGCAGAACGTTTATCCAGTGTAATTTCCCACTAAATCACCTGTTGTAATAAAGAGACAACAATGATAAACAATAGAAAGAGCTTCCTGTTGTTTTGCATTTCGACAAAGAGCTAATAGTCACAAAGTTGGCACCCGAATAGAGCCGGTGAGTTTAATCTGACCACAATGACACGTTTGATAGGTCAGAGCTGAGGGTGGGTGGTGGTGGTGGTGGTGGTGGGGGAGCCCTCTCCTGTGGCAGTGGAGAACAAACATAAATCTTCTTCAACAATCTATTTTCCATCATACTTATTCACAGGGGACATCTCAAAGTGGTCTTTACCCTTTCTGTCAATGGCTGCCCTCATCCATCAATTTCATAGAGAATTATACCCCAGATCGATGTAGTTCACGACCGCTGAGCATTTGTCGAGGGGTGGTGGAGGTGCTGGTGGGGCTGGGGGGGCTTACGGCTAGTTTTGGTCGCCCATACGCTGCACCTCGCAGTTAAGATTAAGAAGCAATGAAAAGAGCCAACGCAAACACAGAGAATTGTGGTGCCGCTCTCAAAAATGTCTTTCCACTGTGAGCAAATGAAAAGCAGAGTGAAATGGATCAGTGAAATCATGTGTACTCACTACAGGCCGCACACCAGCAGACAGACCACATCAAGCGAGGCTTTTAGTTTGGCAAATGACATATTTGTTGTTGACATGAAACAAAAGATCAGAAGAAAAAAAAAAAAACATACGCATCCTAGTCCTTGAGTGCACAGCCTCTTAAACTTCACTTGTGTTCTTGTTATCTGCTTGTTGTCAAAAGCTATTATTCAAAAACAGACGCTCAATTTAAGGAGAAGGACACGTTAATAATGGGTGTGAGGGACAAGGCCCCGTCTGGCCATTATGGAATATGTAGCAATACCATTACACACCCTCTGACAAAGATATTCAGGCTGGATAATGGAGCTATGAAGAGCTGTAGCACAATGCATAATTGCTCCTTCTGAAACATTGATGAATTAAATTAGAGGGTGGGTGGGATCAAATTCATAAATCAAATTACAGTACCTTTGCTTCTGCATGCTAAAACGGTCAAGGACTCTTTAGAAGTCGCTTTTAAATTGCAGGGGCGCTAAAGTAAATGAAGTAGGCATAATTATGTGTATCTTCTCACTCCGGCATTGTCTTCAATGAATTTTTAACAAAGGCGACCATTAGCTACAAACTAATACCAGTTAAGCCTCAGCAAAACTGAATTATTAAATCTGTCAGCCAATATCCTATTACAGGCTACTTATGAATAGTTGATTTTATTTTGTATAATTGACAAGGCTTATCGTACAGTGGGGCCTTTCTGTGGCAGCTTGGGTTTTGGGTTTTGAGATGCAGCGATATGTATAGCCCCGTGCTACAAAAGGCCGGCTCACGTCAGGTTCATTTAGTGCGCTTGGTTGGTTTCCTTACAGGTGGGATCTTATGACCTGTCATAACCGCCTTATGGAGCGGTGGAATATCAGACTCACAAACTGAACGTTGGCAGGAAATAACTACAAAGTAAAATAACCAAAACAAAGCACTTATAAGTAGCCCTATTTTCCTTCCTTACGTTCCTTTCTTAATATGCAAATCCCTCCCCTGCACACACACTCACACGTACACACACTTAAGACATTAAGTCCTCAACCTGGACCGGGCTTGTGAGGGATATTGGCATGTACACGAGATTGATGAAAATTACTTCCAGAGCATTTATTTCTTCTAATACCACTGAAAGAAGAGTGTGCACTCAGGAGATATTTGATCTGAATTAGGGAAACTGATGAAGCAATTGATTAATTGGAATTTAAGCCATCAGTCACCGGAGCCATCAGCAGCATCATTTACATTCCAAACAATCAGCTGAAGGCCCGATAGGACACTAAGTATTAATACGCAGGAGTCAATGTGATACCACCATGTCGCCACCGACCCTTATTGACAAGTACAATGACGTTTTTAATCCCCACCTGATCAAATTGCATATATTTTGGGATTTCCACACCAATTCAATATGTCTTATGAATTTTTAATCTGGTCGAAGGAGCAGGGGGTTTAAGCAATAGAGATTTATCTTTTCTTTCCTTTAAGGTGAAACATGCAGAAGACAGGAGGGGAAGACGAGATCCATTATTAATTACTACCCTCCATCTTTAGTTTCACTGTCGCCAGGTATATTGTGACATGAATTGTTTTTATTCACATGTTCTACGCCACGCAGTTTTCTAACACAGCCCCAGTATGCCTCCACTGACACCACCCAACACCTCACAAATAATCTGGATGTTATTTGTTGGAACCACTGTGCAATCAATGATATGCTGCAAACTTCTGTGTTATGTGATAATGAAAATATTTATAAATGCACACACTACTGAAATACATCTCTTAAAGTTCACGCCTAAAAAAAAAAAACATTCTTTGGAAGAAAGGTAAAATCTACTTTTGGCACTGGCCTATGATGTCATCAATGAGAGACCTTTCCTAGTGAGCATTTAATGCATTAGCAGTGACACAAAGGTGATGGTTGATTTTAAAATCCACCATAACAAGCTTAAAATGTCCCCAATATCATGTTATGATGCTGTAAATACACATAAACAGCTTTGGTCACTGATACTTCCCGGGTCAGTTATCTGACAATAAAAACAACAAAGACTTGTAACAGGAAATTCATTGCATACAAATAGAGACTGTATGAGAAGAACAACCAAAAACTGGAAAAATAACAGCACCAAAAAATGAGTCATACTATGAGCGACTCATAAAAGGATGTGCATAACCTTTAGTTTAGTGTCTACAGACTACAAATAGTTTTTGTGCTCATGCTCTGGCACAAATTCACAGATGCAAACATGAATTACATGCCGGGCTATATGATTCACGGAAGGCACTGATTGTTCTCTCAAAGTGCCCATTACAGAGGCCTATCATTGCAACATCAAGCCCTCCTTCCCATTGACAGTGCTGACGTTTTCCCACTTGGCCTGAGCCCCCTACTGACAGCAACGCCAGTAATGCTGCCTCCCTCCTTCCCTCGCTGCCTCGCTGCTGCTGCTCTCACAATGTTAGATTTTGCTGAAGAAGTTAGTCATTAGTTGAAACAGCAGAGTGTTGTAATGAAATCTGCCGGCCACATCAATAGTGTTTACTGTTGCCAGTTTGCTTTGCTCCATGCTTTTTTTAATTTATTTGTTTGGTGTGCAGCAGTACAGCATCACTGTAATGATGTTTGCCCCCGCTGACGTGGGAGGGCGAGCGACTCAACCCCTGTGTACTATCTGCCTGCCTGCATGTGGATCCCATATCTGTAACACTGAAGAAGCTGTTTATCATGATACCCTGCAGGTTAATCATTTATCAACACCTCATCAGATCGTTACTGATGGATTATTCCCAATAAAAGCACCTTCCTCTAGCTGGTTAGCCACATAGCTAGCGCACCAGGACCAGTGCTCTTCTCTAAGCAGCCTCTCAAAGCTCTAATTAAGTAGCCAGGGCACTACGTTACAGAGAAACAGCCAGCAGGGAACCACAGGAGACAGGCTACAACACTACAGCAGCAGCAGGCCCACTCACTGCGATCGTTTCCTCAGACGGGTGTCAAAACACCCCCGGTCTGCCTCCCATCAAGTCCCCTGCGCAGAAATAGGAAGTGAGCCTCTGAAAGGAAAGATTAAAGTTTTCTGGAAGCACTGTTGGCAGCTGCACATGCCCTAAAGATAAACTTTATCCGGCCGCATGTGCAAAACTTTGGTGGAGCCATTTGTCATCTTCCAAAGTAATACATTTCCAAGTGGCTTGGATTTTAGACAAGGACATGAGACTGGCCACCGCAGTGTGGTCTGCTCCTGGTCCACTGATTTGATGCAGAGGAAGGAACTGAATCATAACATACAAAAAAAACTGCACTTAATTATCATTGTGTTCCTTTATTATGAAGCATTCTCTGTCATCATTTGCACTATTTTACCTGAAATTGAGAGACAAAACTTGCTCTTAAGCCACATAAATTAAAATAACTACTCCTCAACAAACAACATGGACATGAATACACAGTATAAACTCCACAGCAGCTGCAGCCACAAACGTATATATGTATATACAAAGAGTGGAGACCTACACACTGCATAGCATGCAAACACAATGTGCTGCAAGTGTGCACAATGTGAAGAATGAGCTGAATAAGTGTGTTGTTGTACTCACCTTTCTGAACAGTCTTGAGCCTCCTCAGTCTGCTCCAGGTTCAACTCTGCTTGCTTTCTGCTTGGAGAGAATAATTATTAGAAAGCAAAGCAATAATAAACAGTAAAACTAATATATGAATGAAAACATATTAAATGAGGCAAAAGTAATGCTCAAATCAAGTGGGTCCTGCATTTAGACACATTTTATCAAAAACTAAATATTCATTTGATTAAGAAATATCTCAACAACGAGATAGCTGAGCCGGCCACTTGTAGCTAACAATACTAATAGCACAAATATTGCAACAGTGCGAACAGAGCTAACAGTGTTTACCTGAGGGGGAACCAAAAGGCTGCGACCGTCAGTCAGGACAGTTTTATTAGCCGGCGCTGTGCTACGAAAACAGAGCACAAAGAAACTCCAAATAGAAAAAGAAAAGAAACTTCACAGGTGACATTACTCTTCTATCTTTACAGAAGGTCCAGATTAACTCACTGAGTGCCATTGACGTATATATGTCAAAGTGTTTTATCGGTAGCTGGCACAAGAGGGCGCTCTCACACAGCCTGTGAGTCATGTCGGGCTTCTGGGATTTGTAGTCAGAAGATAAAGAGACAGTATACGCCACAGAGATCAAAACAGGAAGTGGAGACGATCGCGATAACCCCTAATTTCCACTGGATGTCTGTAGTCCGTCAATGCCCACCAGGGCAAGATCTCACAAATTCACATATAATCGTGCGATATAGCGGGTTGTAGCGGAGCGCCAGTGAAAGAGAACCACCCTGTGTCCACTGGGTAAAAGGAAATCGATTATAGAATCCGTCACAAACACGGGTATCAGGTCCGACAAAACATCGGCATCGTTCCACATCCAGTGGAAATTAGAGGTCAGAGAGCAAAACACTACTGAAAAAGAAATTATGATTTCTTGAAAGTGGCCTCTACGCTACTTAAGATAAAAGATAATCATTTCATGATGAAATAGAGAGTCTCTTCTTTCATTTGAGCTATTCAGTGTTTTCAGAGTCATAGTACAAAATATTCTGGGGGTCATGAAAGATTACTCAAAATGGGCAAATGATTTATAAAAGGGCTGGCACTCAATCAATTACTGTAAAGCTCTGAATATCACATGTAGCACCCATGAGTAAAAGACAAATTTCCAATTCTGCCATGCCATACAAAAATACAAAAAATAAAATTCCAACATTGGCAAACTATGATGATGACTGTGAACACATTACTAATGTAGCATTAAGTTCCTGTAAGTTATACACTTTTTTTAATTGATTCTGGCATAATATTTAAACTCCCAGGTCATTCAGATTCAGGTATTATTACCATGTCAAACAATGACACTGAAAAGAAAATTGAAAGTAAAATCAAGGAATAAATCCTCTCTGTGCGTACGTGCAGAGTTTCAATATGTGTTTCTAAATGAGCTGTCACAATAAATTGCAATTCGTACCCACTTAACCCTTCCCAGCTCACACACACATGCAAACATATATATACACAGGCTGCCAATCGAAGCCCTTGTGCCAGCTAGCCATCTGGTCAGAACATGATCATCATATGCAATCTGCCCACCCAGGCTGGCACTGATTCACCAGACCAACACTCCAATTACCCTCATCATGCCAACAGTACAGCAGAAAAGCAAACAGCACACACACACCACAATGGGTCCCACCTGTGCAGGGGTGGAGCAACTGCCACATAGACGTGTAAAGAGAGGTCAGTGTGTCATAGAACTGAAATTCTCTACAATTAGATGCATTTCCAAACACAGTGCAAGACTCGATTAGCCTTTCTATTGTGGAGAGCAAAACTCTGATTATATGTTGTGAGGTCGGATTCATGTCACTCAAAATCATCTGTCTGCATCATCACAATGGATTAGGGCCATAAGGTCATGACCTCTGAATGATCAATAAGCAAACACAGTCAATGCCCACCCATTGCTGCCGCTGATGCAAACATAAATGAAGAGAAAGAACATTAAATCCATCCAAGTATCTGATGCTTGGGCTAAAGTTTGAGCATGAAATTAAGAGCAGAAGTTTCTAAATGATGGATTTTACCTCATTGGAGAAACCTGGCCCCCATCAGCTGATAAGCCCACTGGCTCAACATTGATCTATGTCTCAGCCCATCTACCTTTTCTTAATTTTAATTTTCCCATTCCTAGCCTATGCTAATTCATTCCCTCTGCTGTATGATCCATGGACCACAGGCCTCGGCAGCGCAGAGAACCAGGAAGGGTCACTGTTAATTATATCCATTTAATACCCACTTATGTCTGCAGCGATGTCTTCCTCCTGGGGTCACACAGACTTGGCCCTGCACTTTATCCAATAATCTCACAGAATATAGGCTTGGATAGTCCAAAAGATCAATGTCATTAACAAGAAGGCACAGAACGCATTTGATTATGGATGTAATTAGTACAGGCTTGAAGGGACTCCCTCCTATGCACAAAGAGCCGAAATCCATTTAGTATCAAAATTGCCTTAAAAATGGACACCACTTTGAGATCATTTTTGCAACTGATGACCACCATAATGCAATTAGTATCTCTAATGACAGGGAATTAGGGCTCATATACATAATACTCATGTCTAACTTTGACAGATAGCGAAGAGCATTAAGTGTGGCTGAAAGCGAGTCATGTTCAAGTTGTGGTGAGGGGGGGTCATTTTACCGTCACCAGACACAGTCGCTGATGTTGGATTGGTTGCTCATCTGTTCAATGCCAATTCACCTGTGGAAAAAAGAGGCAGTCCTACTGGGCAAGTGTCTCTGAGGACCTGTGAAAGGTGACACTGTGGATGCTGCATTAAGAGGATGAGCTTTTAATAATTCTGTCACAGGGCCGGGGAATATCAAGCTGGGATCACTTTACAGCCCCGGTGAACTGAACATTCAGCCATCTCTCCGATGAGAGGCCAGCCTCATTAAAACTCTGTCCCCTGCTGACTTTATCTCTGCGTCATCAGATCACTCTTCCCTCCTCCATTTCTTTCCCTTTTTTTGTCTCCAACATGGTCTGAATCAGCTTTTTGACATCACAAACACACCTAGAGGCGTTGCGGTCCGTCAGCGATGTACCAGCATCAAGCAACTAGGTCATCCCTATCTCAATTTAGCGGTAATATACAATTTAGGAACCTCCAGATTTAGTTTGAATCATGCACCGGCGAGCCTTTGAAATACGTGCTGTGGACATCAAGTTAGCTTTCAATCACTTTAAGCTCTGTGGTTTTGTGCTAATGTAGGTAGAGCAGCAACACATACCTCTTAACTGAGAACAATCTTGGCCTCCAGTGGAAACCTGTTGCGAGGGATGTGAAAGGGAACAGACAAAATGACAGCACTGAAGAGAGTTTCTGTGGCTTGTATTGGATTGCATTGCCCTGAAATTCAAGCCTGTGTGGTAACAGGGTACAGCCACTTAAGATGGGAAGATAACTACGATGATGGACAGCTTGGTTTTATTTTTTATATAATATCATTTACAGTCCGGGTTTTATAGTTTGAAGCAGGGAGAGAGGGGATAGATAGAGTTTAAGTTTCCAAGTGTAAAACTTTCTATAAAATTGTTTAATGGGAAAGAAACAGTCACTGGGGATGATATTAAATTTTATTTCCTACTAAAGTAACTAATAATCTCTCACTGGCCCACAGGGTTCAAACTTCAGATCTCGTAACTTATAAATTTATAGGCACCAACAAATGATAACACATAGCCAGTGTACATGTGTATTTTACATGTTAGCAAAACCTCTCATACACCACCAAACATCTCATGATACTCAATTACAGGTCTGTATACGTCTTGTAGATTAGAGGACCTGAGCAAACGATGGAAAAAAAGGAGGGGGAAGCCCGCTGCATAACGTCTGGCTGATTTCACTTTATAGTAGACTGCTAAACCGCCGTAAATGCACACATGCTAAAATCCCTCTCTGTTTTCCATCAAGCTGCTGTGTAGTGGCTACGTTAAATGTAGGTGGTAAGCTCATATATCTAATTATACAATAGCCAAACATTTTTTGTTAATGAAATGGAAGGAGTGTAATTGAAAACTTCAGCATAATTATTGCTTGGTGAGTGGCTGGCTTCGGAAAATTGCACATGTAGGAAGAGGTCTCAGCATGGGGTGCCCGTGACATATGAATCAAGCCATTTCAAAAATCCTGACAGAGCGCTATGTTTGCACATGCACACGCCCCTCATGCATTATTATGCTTGTTATCATTGTGAAACAGGAAGTGAAAAACAGCAACATTACATGAAAGAGCAAAGAGATTATACAAATATTACGCTTAATCTTGTGAATACTTAAAAAGACCACAAAACACATAAAGTCTTCCTTGAAGCTAAACCTAGTATTTTTCTGTAAAGAGAGCACGTAATGGGTTGAAATAGGTAAGACATGGATAACTTGGGACATCACCTCATAGGTCCGAGCACAGAGAAACTAGATCAGCCAAGACACATAAAGCCAGGTTAGAATAGCTTGGCAGCAGCGCTAACAATGTTTGTCACAACTGCCGTCTTTCCATCCCAAGCTCAAATGAGAGAAGTCAGAGAAATATGGGATTACCATGAGTTATTTATGACGCTGAAACCCAAGAGCCCTCTTTATGAAATCATCTCTGTTGATTGGGTCGCTCTTTCGCCGAGCAGCATCTGATATGATTTCAAATGGTTTAACATCAAAGTCGGCCGTGTAAAGTATGAGTATTTTTGCACACATTCAATCAAAATACAGATCTTTATCGGCATCACGCTGATCGACATGAGCGGACTGTTGTGAAACAGATACCGCAGCTGTCATAGTCATTATGGATTTTTCTGTTTAAAGATACAGCTAGGGGGAAAAAAAGCATGGCCTTTATGATGAAATGGTCTTTACCCCGCAAAAGTGCAGAGGATTAAAGAAATGCATCATGGGAGTGAAAGGACAATGTATTCAACTGTAACTTTTAATCAAAATGTAAGTGATAAAACCAGATTTTACTGATAAAAGTGTATTTTCTGTATATTTGCGTTTGTCTGCAGTAACACACATGCTCATTGGTGAATAAAGGCTAGGCAGTATACTTAATAAGCAGGTTCGAAAACCTACACCAAGCAGAGAATTACACAAGGATACAATCAATGGTAGTCCATAGTTAATGAACTTTCTGACCTTTAGGAAAATGTACACTGCTTAACCAGATTCTGCGTATTTAATAATTCAGTTAGAGAGTAAGAGAGCTGGATAGAGGACCATCTCTCACCCAATATAGTCAGGGATATAATTTTGTCCAGAGACAACGGTTGACGTTAGATTGCTGTGGCCAACAGAAGAAAAAAACTCATTATGGAGACATCCATTTGTGGGGGGTTTTAATAAAAAAGACAGAATGAATATTAGGCACTGGACTAATGGGAAAATCTATGTGGAAAACTAAACTCCCAAATGAGGGTCCTGGACATTTGAAGTCATTAGTGTAGAGATTGTGGTCAGTGGAGTGAATTTACATATATGGACATGGCTTTAAAGAAGTGGAAGAAGTGGAGGAGGAGAGAGGAGAGGAGATACTACAGTAGCTTGATCTGCCATGGAGATCTTCTGAATGGGAGATCATAGGTGCATTATTGATGAGTCTCAGTTCGAGTTTCAGCTTCAGAGGAAATGATAAGGTGTAATGCAATGGTCTACTGTGATCACGGACAGCTTTGTCCTGCACCCCGCTGCGAAAGTAGCAACCTGCTGCCACACCATAATCACCAGAGGTAGCAAAGCTAATGCAATGTCGTGACGTGAGTAAAGCTGTGCTTAAGGTGAAGGTAGGTAAACTGCCTTTCTCAGTGTAGCTGCACCATAATCAAGAGACATGGTTCAATAAATAAAACGACACCAGCAGAATAAATCATCACCATAGGAGATAACATTTACTATGTATATAAAACAATATGAGCATAACACGCACACTACAGCTAAGAGGAAACACTGCATACAGTAGCTTTACACTGCGCGCACGCAATTAGGTTGCTAGGCAACGAGAAGGCCGTTCTTAATGGCAGAGTTGTGCGGTGTGTTGTTGTTACTCACCTGTCTGACCCAGTCCAAACAGCCTCTCTGCTCCAAGTATGACCAGTTCATTCAGCCTCTCTGGTCCCAGTAGAAGAACCAGTCCAAACAGCCTCTCTGGTCCCAGTAGAAGAACCAGTCCAAACAGCCTCTCTGGTCCCAGTAGAAGAACCAGTCCTCTCCTCTCTCTCAGCAAACGTAACAAACATGCTAGCTTTTAGCATGTTAGCCTGTCCTAGCATAAACGTACTGGTCACATACATTGTGGGTGTATCACTTAGCTCTCTGGTTATTGTATTAACTAAATTAATAAAGTTATGTGCGACACTGTTCAGGTAACCTTCGAGTAAACAGGTGTACATACCTGACGAGCTCTCTCCTACGACCGTGACCGGAAACAAGTAGCATTTCCGGACATGGAGCTCTGCCCCCTGTGGCCGCAGATACAACTGCAGCCTCTTCTCCTTCTTCAACAGCGTGGAATAATTTTATTATTCTAATAGTAAAGTAAGGAGAGTAAATAAATTTTTTTTTTAATAAATTTAGTGCTTAACATTTAGTGTTTAACATTATTCTGCTACCCAGTGTAAGATATTTACCACTACTGCCCTAAATTAACAGTATTGCTGATTAAAAAAATACTTACATTTTTCTGACATGGCTAATAGACTAGTATGTACAAGATTTAAAATTATTATTATTGTTGTTATCCATGAATTTTCAATTTTACTGTTTTATTAAAAAAAACAGAAAAAATATCAAAGCACATGATTATTTTTTGATTGAGGTGGAAAATTACAGTTATTTACTGTCATTCCTGAACACACAAATGTATTTATAATTTCTGACTTGGCTCTAAAAAGGTGAATTCAGTTTAAATTATTCCTCACTCCTGTTCAAAATGGTGAAGCATAGGGAACTCAGTGAGAAAAATATAGTAATAGAGACATATATTCTAAATGTCCTGAACTTGTTGCATTGAGGTCTCTCATATAGAAAATGTAATATGTGTTACTGGTTATTCCACACATACTGTGAGGTTTTGAGGCAGTTGCTCACAAACTGCGCTAACTTACCCCGTCATTTGAGTGAAAACCTTTTAGTATGTATGAATTGAAGAGAGTGAGTGAGACCAAAGAGGAAAAGGGGAAAAAAATCTGCCTCCTTAGCCAACTTGATTGTTATTGCACAGTGCTTACGGTGTTTTCTGGGCCTGCACATGTAATCAATACCCCCAGGCAATTTTAAGCGTGATCGGTTTGGATGGATTATTGCTTGGCAGGAAGGCTTTTACATTGATCCTTGCATCATGTCAATCACTAACAGTGACAACTCTGAACTCCTCAAATTCCATACATCAGCAAGTAGTGGTCACGATCTGGCTGCATCAAAAACAGTATGAGTCAAGAAGGTGTTGATCTGCTACGACTGAACTTCCTGTTTCAGTGCTGTGCATTGTTCATTCTTCAGTTCTCTGTTGCTTGAAGCAGCCACTTCACAGTTACTCCAGAAAAAAAGGTCAATCACTCAGTGACCTGTAACAAAATGTGAAGAGAACATCTGTAAAGTCAACATGTGGCGATGCAGTCTCCACAACTCGAAACCAGAGATTATCATTAAATCGAGTCGTTAAAATAATAACAGCTGCATGTTAAGCTGCAAATGTTAGCATTTGATTTCAGAGGAAACAGAACAAGAGCCCACTCGGCCATATTTGTCAAGTGCTACTGCTGAAGTGGTTTTGCAAGCCCCTTGCCTTTATTCGTTCCTGCAGCTACTATAGCAGAGCTGACATCTCATCTAATGAAGAGCAGATAGCAGAGACTGGTTCAAATCAGTGTTGGGAAACTGGGGCTGGCTGGTGAAACACAGAGTGAGTTGTAATATCCTCAATTTCTCCCAGCTGGAGCAGGCTAGAAGCATGTAACTGATAGTGTCCACATGCATATTTTACACCACAGCCCAGGTGTAAAGTTTCAGCACTTGCAAGGAGCTGAACAGATTTGACAAAGTTGGACTGTAGGACAGGTAAGAATAAGTGTTAAATATATTTTTTATTCTTAATATCAAGTTATTATCTTTGTTCCAGAGAGACCCTGTGTTGCTGGACATAATCCCTAACCCTAAATCACACCATACCCGATGCAGCAGAGATTATGGTGTGGATGAAAACACTTCATTCCCACACTGATAGCTTTCTTCATCAACACTTTCCTTGTGTTGTTTGGTTGCTTCCTGGCTATGTTTCAGTGTGACTGGTTGGACTGACAAAATCACAAGAAAAAAAAACATGTTTTCTAAAATGTGATGCTGATTCAGCCCTCCAAAAAACTTAACTGTACTTTTTTGTGGAGTGAGAGTCAGGTCCGCCGAAAGACACGTAGTATATCCAAATCTCTTAGATATTTCAGAATTTGCACATCAAAGTTGGTGTGTTGTTGAACAAAGTCAAAAGAGTGGATCATGATGCACATAACAACACTGCAATTACTGGCAACTCTATAGGCCCGTGCACCAATAACACAGTTAAACCAACCGATTAAAGCTGGAATAAGTCAATATTTACCATTGCATAACTCAATTGCAAAACTCCATTTTCTCATAATGGCCTCTGATAATGAGGAAGCTCTCCGCGGTCACGTGACTGAAGTGGAGTCTAATCATTGGATGGTTACAGTAAGTCATGACAGTTTATTGGCATGGAATTCCATAATGGTGCAGATCAATAGCAACCCAGGAGGCTTTCCTTTCAGCCGGATTTGACACATTTGAATAAGTGCCGCTGAGGGGGAGCAGGCTTATGTTGAGAGGACTCAATCCGTCAGCGAGCAACGACATGTTAACCAGAGTGATATTCATCTGCCGAGGAGTAATCCCAAGACAAAACAAACTAATAAGAACCATCAAACTTTCCTGCTTTAGGACAGCAGGGATCATCAAAAGCCATGAAAACAGTGGGAACAAATGATGCCCATACGCTCTGAGAATAAAAGATACAATCAGGCCTGTGCCCTTCTCACCCCTCCTCCTCCTCCTTTGAGATGCCTGTGTTGGGAATAGAATAATATAAGGCTTGAGGGAGCAGGTTGTGAGATAAAAGGCCACATCACAATGATGATCTCTATCGATCGGCAACCTTGGGCACACAGAGGAGATCCGGCATTTGTCACGTCGAAGTTGAACCCAATAGCTGATCCACGGTGCTCTCTGATGAATTGGCTGTGTTCGCTAAGTTTGTTTAATTGATGACGTGTTCTCTTTCAGGTGGACCACCACTACGTTCCACGCATTCATTGATTTTCCGAAACAACCCCCACCTTTTCTTCCTGCTTACTTTAAGCACCCAAAGTCAAAAACCCACACCCCCACCTCGACTAGACCTCTGCGACAGGAGGAGTGTCCTTCACCCTGCCTCTGACCAGCCAGTTAGACTTCCAGAGATGGATATACAGTGCCTCTTTGTTAGTATAGAGGCCTACTAGGTGTATCAACTTAAAAGTATGATGAGAAGTGAGCAAAAGTCAAGTCTGGGCTCACATTCCTCAAAGACGAGACGGAGCAGTTAGTTGAGGTTTGCACTAAAATACACACATTCAAGCGCACACAAAGGTGCACAACACTCATCTCAGATGTACACGAATGTCAAATCTGTCACATCACCAGCCTCCACTGCGGGTTTGTGATTTAAATCAATAGTGATGTTTTCCCCAAACTTTCTGACTCCCTCAACCCTCTGTGGTGAGTGGCGTTAAATGCAGGTTATAATAACTACTGACTACTGCTGGATGCATGCAGTAGAGTGCATTAAAAAGAGCTTTTTATGTGAACTAGTCACCACAGGCATCTTCTTTGGTGAGCCGTTGATCCCCGACGTACCAAACTGTTAATGTTTCAAAATGCTCACCAGGCTATAGAGCAGCACGCTTCAGCAACTCTCAACAATCCATACAGGAAAGAATTTGAATTTGTAAACCGCACAATCCTATTCCAGGGGATCTGGAGTGCGTAACTTTGTCATCTTGAGAGCCTGCATGAAAACTAACACTTGCCGGAGCAGCCAAGCAACCAGTCAAGCGCTAGGTAGGCAGCTTTTGGCCATCAAAGAGAAATTCCAGCCTAATGGGGTTTCAGAGTTTCCAGTGTATGCCTCTACCATCCACAGAGAACATGATTACCTGAGGAGTGTTATCACACACACACACACACACACACACACACACTTTTCACACTCTTAACTTTGGAGTTTGTACTTCAGGTGCACGTATATACTTTAAACAGGCAAAAGTGGAAGATGTATAGGAGTGAACTTGAGTGTGTAATGAGCACGGGACTTTGATTTTAAACAAATATAAAGGACAGGAAGTGAAGCAAGCTATGGATTGACTCAAGAGCTGAGGCATGGGAGTAGAAAACCAACAAACAAGAGGAGCAGCAACAACAAAGGCGGAGAAATTGTGCAAAAAAAGGCATACTTTTGGATTTAAAGCACCTATCTCAGATCCCACAGCCTTGAGAATGGGATTGGATTACTGTCGGTTAGATTTACTCCTGTGGCTCTTCGCCACTACATCATCGTAGGGCCCCCTGCCTCTGGATCAATGGGGATATTTACTGCGCCTGTTTCAGGGAGACTTTCACAGTAGGCAGGGCATTAAACAAACAGCCGACAGCCCCGTCCCAATGATGGCCTGTCTGTTCACACTGTGCCATGCCCAAATGTCACACACATTCACTTCAAGCAGGTAGCGCACAAACACGAGTGAAGTGCAGATAAAACAAAAAGGCCAAGCAATTTGCTGGGTGCGCTGAACAAAGAGGAAAGCTGCCACATTTCAAGAAAAGAAAAAAAAAATATTCGATGGATGGAAAGGCATGTTATGTTTACTTTTAGATAATTAGCCTGTAACCCACTCTGAAATTATACTTGTTAAAATCCTCCTACATGGACACACCTCAAATAATCCCTTGTCTGCGTTCCCCTCGTTGCTCATAAACATCCTGATTTGACCAGTAAAATAAAATTGCACTTCACGTGTTCCCTTGTAATGTATTGCTTAATGGAAAAAACAATAACATAAAGACAGCAAAAAAAACAAACAAATAAACAAACAAATCTGGGTAACGTTGAAGTTTTGTTGTGAGAATAACAATCAACAATGGCGTCATATTCATAACCTCATTTAACCTGAGCAGGAAAGGCACCATAATTGAAATCACTTGAGGTAAAACAGAGTGTTTCTATGAAGCTGCAGCAACTATTGGATTATATTGTAAATCTTGAGAAAGAATTGCCATTATGTCAAACAACAGTCTTTACATGCGTGCATACTGGCTGTCTGCTAAATGCGAGCGCATGAGTCGAAGAATGAGTGGAATGTATTTAATATGAGCAAAATAAGTGCCTTCATGGAGATGAACAGTCAGTATGAAATTTCTTCATTACGTGACAATTCCACTGAGTAAGCCTGTGCTATCAGCTGACAGCGCAAGGTCAAACAATAGGCCCACAAACTGTGCAAGGTCAAACAATAGGCCCACAAACTGTGTGCGAGCATTACCGAATCAGCCTGAAAGAGCTCCCGAGGGCAGACCTGAGTCCTGTTCATCAACATGAAAAGTAATATGTGTGTGAAGTCCAGAGAAAAATAATGCAAAAATAAACTCTTATGGCCCAGTGGTGAACGCTCATGGACCAATCATGTCTTCAGCTGCAGTGAGTGATGTGCCCATGAGTCATGCAGCACATTGTTGCCCTTTCTCCTAATATATATGATTACATTTTAAGGTTTTCAGAGGTAATTAGCATGCCTAATAGCTGCATCGTGAACATATCTGCTGCTCAGAAACACCTGGTAGAAACCATGCAGGCACTCATTTACACTGACAGGATGAACACAGAGGACACATTGCAATCACATCTTCAGTGTTGATTTGAGTGGCCTTAACTATGTTTTATGTTTGCCTCCAAGAATGATTAATTGCAGAGCTCTACAGAGTGACATGCAGATAAAAAAAGTCATGGCAATCTTACTTTATATGGCGAGGAATTGAGTCCATTTAGCCACAGATAAGCAATGGAAAACTCTTTTGTTCTCAGTGATTAAAGTTATCGTTAACTTCCATCGTGCACCTGATGCTGCACATTGTTCACGGCAGGGACACGTTTTCTCCCTCTCAAAGAATATTTAATACTCTAAGAATTTCATTGCCAACTGTCAGCATTTTTGTGCATTTGACAATAAATAACCTTGAATATTTGGTGTATTTTTTCTGTTTGGGAAAGTGAGAACATGGGTATTTGTGAGAGTGAGATAGTGTGTGTGTGTGTTTGCACACATGTGGACCATGTGTCAAGCGTTCTGCACAGCGAGGGCTGAATGCTGGGATGAGGCCACCATCGCTTTACTGTGGATTCACGCACACACACACACACACACACACACACACTGGGCAGACACAGCAGTGTCTCACACGTCTTCAGACGGCGGCGCAGGGAGGCGTCTTCGTTCAGATGCTGCTGCACAAACACAGACTGTCTCACACAATAACATGTGATTTCTTAATCTCCTATTCTTTCACACGACAGCCATGGGAATTTTATTTTCAGTGATTTTACATGACACTAATTTCTGATTCATTTTTTGTAGTTTTATGATATGAAAATCACGATTGACATTATGATTCTAACACCAAATATACAACATGTAGGTTAGTTGTTGTTTTTCTGATTGTTGTAATAAATAAACAAATTCCTTTAAGGATAACAGCTTTTACCTGGATTAAGTTTATCAACGCAACAGTTTATAGTTATTTATTACATTTGCTTGAAATTCTGCAGTAATTTTTCATGGGTGACAAATGGATATATAATTATGGTCGCGATATGTTAAATAAAAAAAAAAAAATCACAAATCAGTATGTTATTTGCATATAAATAGCAACATCAATAAAAAATAATTTAATAATTTAACTATTTTTGATGTGTCATTTTAAGACAAATTTTCTTTTCTAAAAATAAATAAGCCATAATTTTGGAGTATTGCGCAAAGTCAGTTGATTTTTACCTATTATATTAGTCATGAAATGTCAGATAAAATAAGTTGGTAAATAAAAAGTTTAATATGAATGATTTAAAATGATTTTACACAATATTAATATTTAATTTTGCTTATCAATTAAGCATACAAGACTGGATCTTTTCTTCTCTTCCTCAAAAATGCATAAATTAAAAAAAAGAATCTTGAGAAATTTAAATAACAATAATAATGATAGTGATCATAAAGACCTTGTCATTGAATTGGTCATGTATATCTGGTATTTCAGTTTTTAATTTATGGAAATAAAAGGGTGGTAGAGACGGGGAAGAGGTGATGCAGACAAGGAAACCATCCAAACACACACCTGTTCTCTTTTTTTTATTTACGAAGGTTTTGATTGAGTGATGAGTTTGCACTCTGACGAGTAGCACAGATGCAATAACAGAGAACCGACTCTGCAAATTGTAGGAGTGGTACGCTGAAAACAATGAAAACAGCACGTGATAGATAGCTCAGTCAAAAGGTTAACGGTAACTCACAGACAAAACGTCTTGTTTTTAAAAAGTGCATTCACAAACATGACAAATACTCTCAACTCATGATGTCTATTTTTATGTGATACAAAATATGCATACCTGTTTTAGATTTGTCTGTATTTCTATACATAGATATTTCTTCAAAAGGATCACTTCTTTTTTCTTTTTACAAAGGTTAAAAGCAGGGTTGTGGTCATAGCAGCTTCGGATATCTCTTGCCTCTTTACTATGTAACCAGATACACATAGTCTCAACAGATATCCAAATAAAACCTACCGTTTTCTCCGTTGTTGAAATCAAACGACATACTGTCTTTATTGAAAGAGATATTCTTCATTGAAGCCTGCAGTTTAGAAAAGAAATGGATCAATAAAATGGTTGGGCCATTAAATATATTTTTGTATACCCGCTTTTTTGTCAATATCATAAATACTAAAGACACAGGACAATATTATAAGACAATGCTGAGAGACTAAATGTAAAGATTAAAATAGTTCAAACATTATTTTTTTCAAGTTTTCTAGTTCATGAGAAAAAAAAACAGGCGAGCACAGAAACACTATACTTCAGTCTTTTCTTCAGTCTATCCATGCCCCTTTTATATTTAAAAGAGCAATCCAAAACAAAGTTGCCAGACTGTCTTTCAACTTTTCTGTTTTAGTCCTGTCCAGATAAGATGCTTGCCCATCGTAAATGAGGCAGGATCCTGGTTTTCAAAGGAATTCATAAAAGCAGTCAAACGTACTGATAAAAACCAATAAGTACCATGCAAATCTTGCAAGACGACATATTCTCAAACAAGAGACAAAGTATTCTTCGTATAGGCGAAATATCAAGTGAGGAGGGAATGGGTGAAAGGCAAAGACCTCTAATCAATACTAAATACTATATTTCCAAAACCAAACAAAAAATATTTAATCTGTACATAATATAGTACGCATGAGTTCAGACTGGATCAGCAGTTTCTTTCCTTGTTGTCAGACTCTTAGTCTTTGCCAAAGGCCTACCTTGGAACAATACAGAAAAGTGTTTTTTAATTGATCCCAATCTCTTTGTTCTCCTCCATAAATCTGGAGAAAGGACGACCGGCCCCGACGTCCAGACCAGCCTTCTCCATACCCGTCATGGGAGGGCTGCTGCCGGTGTGAACACGGTCCATTCCTCCCGGCATGGGTCCCAAAGAAGTGATTCCTGCACCGGCGAGACTTACAGGCAGCTGGGTAATGCCTCCGTTCTGTATCACGGAGATCTCATTGTTCTTCATGGCCAGTCCGTTGGTGATGGCGGCCGCGTACTGGTTCCAGAAGCCAGAATCGACGTTCATGGCCCGCGCCGCCAGATCCTTCTGGAACATCTCGCTGAACTTCATGGCATCGCCGCCCAGCAGGGCCATGGGATTCTCCACAGACAGTCGCCGACCCCTTCGGGCTGGAGCGTTGTTCCACATGTGTGTTCCCATGTGAACCTAAAATTAGCAAGGAAAAACATGATGAGTGTGACTCACAAATCCAACATCCAAGGCAAATATAAGATTTTTTTATGGATGGGAATGGAAGCAAAAAGGCCAAAATTAAATGTAAAAACAAACACATTTTTTGTGGTACAAGTTTTATGTTAGGGTGAATTTGGAAACCATTTTAAATTGGCACAAAATGCACAAAACTATTAAGGTAGCAGCTACAAGACCAGAATCAAGATCAACCCCATATTACATCTTTGCATCTTTTCAACCACAAGAATTATTCACAGATTAAATGATTTAAACTGACTCGTACCTTCAGATTGCCCTTTGTGGTGAAAGCCCTTCCACAAATAGAGCAGGCAAAAGGTTTTTCCCCAGTGTGTGTGCGCTCGTGGATTTGCAGAGCGCTTGCTGAAGAGAAATTTTTCCCACACGAGTGGCAGTTGTGCTGTTTAGGAGTGCGTCGTGGCGGCGGGGGAGCCAGCATGGGGTTGATGCTGGGGCTCATGGTACTCTGTGGCGCCGCTGCAGGGACCTGGATGCCCGCCGGCAGGTGAGGGTGATCACTCAGAGACACAGACTTGCCGTGTCCGTTCATTTCCATTTTGATCATGTTGGATGCAGTGCTGGCCAAATTAGGGGTGCTCAACCCTGAAAAAAGAGATCAAATGAATATTAGAATGCTGGAGCATTAAAACTGCAAAGGGTAATTTAACAAACTGGGAGATGGCTGCAAGGGTCTGGATGAATATGTTGAAAGACAAATTACACTTCCCTGCTGAAGCCTCACTGCATTAATTAGGTTATTTGTATATTTGTTGATTTATAAAATGTGTGATTCCTTCTCCGGCTATCAGTTTATCATTGCCATTGCCACTGCCGTTGAGCAGATTATGTTTAGTTAGATTTTTTTATTAATCCCACAGTAGGGAAATTTACAAATAACTGCACAGTAAATTGCTTTTAGATATTAAATTTGCTTCATAATGCCTTTATTTGATTTTGCACATACACACCTCGATCTCTGTTCAGGAACAGCATGCTGAAGTGGCTCTCCTCCTTTATGAAGTGCCTGCCAGGTTGAGTGGCAGTCAGGTCAAGGGCCCCGGTGCCTTCGGTTGCAGAAAGAGGAGATGGGGTCTCTGATTTTTCCGACTTCACTGTTGCCAAGCCAGATGCGTTGACCTCCTGTCCGTCGTCTACTGTCATGGCACTGCTGTTGTTACTGTTGTTAAATGGAGCTGGGGACTTGGATCGCTGGCTCTCAGAGTGACTGTGAGCTGGGGACAAATGCTGCATGGAGCCAGAGGACTCAGATAAAGCAGGACTGCCCAGGCTTTGACCTTCAGCCTCCCCCCCTGCAGAGTCGGAGGCAAAGCACTCAGTCTCTCCTCCAAAGCTGATGCCGTTCTGTGTCGGCTTTTGACCAAACGACCTGCTCATGTTGGCAGTGGAGTCGATCATCTTCATCTGGTTCTCCATAGCGGCGATGCTGGACATGATGGAAGTTGGTGGGGAGCTCCCAGGAGAATATGGTTTACATGGATCTGCTTCTCCTTCTTGTAAGTCGACTTCATCTTCCATAGCTTGCTCCATTTCATCCAGAAGATCATCATCATAATTACTCATCGCATCTAAGCTCTTCTCCTCGAAGGAGAGGTCAGTGTCCATCTCTTGAAGGCTTTCAGGGACCGGAGTGTTGGGGATCTGCCCTCCCATGTGCATACGGATGTGTTGCTGCAGCACAACAGCATTGGTGAACTTCTTCTGACATATAGGGCAAGAGTGCTGGACCCGGAGTGGGGGTTTAGATCTATGGACACCAAAGTGTGTTTTTAGGTTCCCCTTAGTGGTGAATGCCCGCCCACATATCTTGCACTTGAAAGGCCTCTCACCAGTGTGGATGCGGTAGTGCATCTTGAGAGCACTCTGGCAGCTCAGGACACGATGACAGATGACACACTGGTTCGGGTCGGTCATCTTCTTGTCAATGTTCTCGACAAGCTGCTGCAACTTTGATGTCTCTGATGTTTGCATAGAGTCTAGGAGGCCTCCAAAAGGAAACTTGGCCTTAAACTGGTCTGAGAGCATGGGAAGGACAGGATGGGAGACAACGTTAGAAACAGAGTTGGGACTAGCGATAGGTTCAGTGACCTGGCCACTGCTGGATGATGTGGTGGAGGTGACAGCAGAGGAAAGAACCACTTGAGTTAGTGTAGTGGTGGTGGTTGTGTTCTCTCCTGGCCTGGAGCAGCTTGGAGGAAGGAGAACGCCTTCAGGTTTCAGGAGAGGAGGTGCTTCACTCCCTAGACTGGGCTTTGGGGAGGGTGAAGTAGTGGTCATGCCAGAGTCAATAATGATATTAGGGGACAAAGATGCACACTCGCTTAAAGGTGGAGATGGCCTCTGAGGGGACCTGTTGAGCGGCGTGAGGCTTGGAGACTCGCCAAAACTTCCCATCATACTCGGCAGCGTGGGAGGCAGCTGGAGCCCAACTGAGGTGGGAACCGTTGGGAGGACGGGTTTGCTGTCCAGCCACGTGGTTACAGGTTTTTCTGGAGGCAAAGACATTCCATATGGGATGCCTGAGCTCGTGGGCACGTTGTCCAGGTACTCTGGCACAGGGTAGGGGTTCATCTGAATATGTGGGTATTTCTCTTTGTGCCTCTGGAAGTGGACTTTCAGATTTCCCTTGGTGGAGAAACGGTTGCCACATATGTTGCACTTGAAGGGCCTCTCTCCAGTGTGTGAGCGCAGGTGGATCTGTAGGGCGCTGTCACTGCCAAACACCTTGGCACAGAACCGACACTTATGCTTGAAGAAGGGGTCCTCAGAGCTGGGCTTAGCGTCAAACACAGACACATTTGGGGGCTTTCCCTTGCGGTGCTTCATCAGAGCGGAGAGGGGGTCGAGTGCGTTGGCCGTGGCTGCTATGCTGGCCAGCGGGTTGGGGAAGATGACGCTGCTGGAGGAGCTGTGAGGTATCAGCGGTAGACTGGAGGCTGAGCTCAGGAGGCTGCTGTGGCTGAGCGAGGGAGGGGTGGTGGAGTTCCTGGGGAGTGCTGAGCTGCTGCTGATGCCACCGCCTCCTGTTACACTACTACTAGTGCTGATGTTGTTTGTGACTGAGGATGAGCAGGACGGAAGTAGAGATGACAAACCAGAGCCACTGGGCGAGGGAAACACAGAGTTACTGGAGCATGTGTTGGATATGGAAGAGCTAGACTGCTGACTGCTACTTTGTGGTGTTTGAGACAGGGGCCCTTCTATCGCTGATGTCAGGGATGAAGGGCCTTGACTGCTGAGTGTGGCTGGCAACCTAACAGGCAGCTGATGGACAGGGGGAGCGATGAAATTGTGTAGCTGAAGCTGAGTTGGGACAGGAGGGGCACAGGAGGATACAGGCCCCTGGTTTCCAGCAGCACTGCTGTGATGGTGGTTCAGGGCGGGCTGCGAGGCAGACTGTCTGTTCATCAGAGCCACCTGACTGCGTATTTGTTCTATCAGCTGCAGCTGGTGTATCTGTTGCTGCTGGAGGGCCATCAACTGGTCCAGGATCATGGGGATAGCCATGGTGGAAACCCCGCTGCCCACTGCGGCTCTCACACTCTGAGAAAACTGGGCAACAGCAACTCGGGTGCCATGCAGGGTCTCCAAGGTGACATTGGTGCTTGGCATGGCGTAGTTTGTCACAGTGGATGGGACGACATCATTGAGCTGAGGTAGGGAGCCGTCTGGCTCAGGCGATGTCACCTCTGTCTCTTCAGGATCCATGTTTTTCTCTGGTGATAGCTCCAGCTCCATTGGCTCGTCCTCCCTTTCTAGTACGTTGACCCCATTTAATGTTGCCGTCTCAGGGATGTCATCCCCCTCACCGGCAGGACTGTGGTTGCCCTCCCTGGGGTCCTCGCTGTCGGCCTGCTCGCTGGGGCAGCTGGGTACAGGGGACAGCTCGGTCGGGTACTCTTGGGAGGGGTCAGGTGTGTTCTCATTGTCATTCACTATGAGCACCAGAGGGTTTTTGGTGCAACTCTTTAAATGTTCACAGAAGTCTGACCACTTGAAGAACTCAGCGCAACACTTCTCACATACGTGCGTCTCCTCGCTGCCACTGCGGCTCTCATTCCCGCTGTCGGCATCATCCAGCACCTCACCTCGGGCTGAAGGAGAGAGGGGGATGGGAGAAGGGGGGGGAGCAAAAAAAGAAAAGAAGAATTAATGAATAAATAATCAATAAGAATCCACACATATTTTGCAGTGCAGTGCTGCAAAGATTTAACCTTTGATTTTTTTTCTGTCTTTTAACATAACCAAAATCAATAT
The DNA here is from genome assembly GCA_029721515.1 of Synanceia verrucosa. Taxonomy (NCBI): domain Eukaryota; kingdom Metazoa; phylum Chordata; class Actinopteri; order Perciformes; family Synanceiidae; genus Synanceia; species Synanceia verrucosa. The sequence goes on from CM056557.1 coordinate 22,265,726, forward strand.
TCTTTTTATTTTTTTTACTCTGAACAAATTGCCCTAGTTCACCAATTCTTGAGACCCAGGTTTGTGCATTCACACCCTCTCCATAGAGCCAGCTAATAATTTTCTTTGTGCAATCCATCAAATTATGAGGGCCTATCAATTGTGGATACTGCCGCTTAATGAAATTCCATAGAACCTATTGATTTCCAATATTTCATACAATTCACGGCTGCCTCATCTGTTGGGTACAAATCAGGACTTTGATGGCCCCATTAGGATTCCCCTCTGCGATCAAGCCCGGTCATTTCCACCTGAATTTCAAATGCCTGGGACTTTTCATTTAGCATTGCAAAGGTAATACTTTAGCCCTGAATCTGAAGTCAGGAAAATTGTGTTGTCAAAAAGAAAAGTGGAGATCTTTTCACTCTACAGCTTCATGTCCTGCATCATTCACTGTTATTTGGCCCATTAAAAATGTGTGCAATCAAACCTATCCATTTAAATTATGCCAACTTGAAACAATTTTTAAATGTTATGAAAACCATAACCTCTCTGTTATGAAATTCCCAGTGTTACTCACTTGCTCTCATGCTCTCTGAAATAAGATTCAACAAATTACATGCTAGTGCCATGGCAGCAAAGTCACTGATTAGTTACACATGTTTAATCACAGCTGTAGGAAGCCACTTCCTCTTCCACATGCAACCATCAAGAGTCAAACAAGCCGACACAAGCTCCGAGCATGGGCTCGATTCACACCTGATCAAAACCATGTAAAAAAGGCCTCCCCCCCTGTTTATTTTTCAGTATGTGCAAGCATAGGTGTGTGTGTGTGTGTGTGTGTGTGTGTCGTTCATTTTGAGGAGGAACTGGACTGAATCAATTCCACAGTCGCCTGTTTAGTTTATACTCAAAAACCCTGAATATGTGTTAATACATCTTGTTATCTACAAATTAAACTACTGCATATACACTTACACTTACATACATGATATTTTGAAAATTTAACAGATTATTTATTGTAAATAAAAGTGGTTTATTACCACTAAAAAAAGCAGCTATGAAACCAGATTCAGTTGATATTGTAGTTCTTGAGTTAAGGTGAGTTAATAGTTATTAAGAGGGGTAAAAGAGTAAATTTTTAGGCCTAAGCTACGAATGTAAAAGGTAAAAAGACACGCCGAGAGTGACTTTACTTCTAAAAACCCCTAGAAAATACTGGACATTATACAGACTGCACATGTTTACATGTTTACTCTACATTAAAGGTCTTAGTATGTGTTGTGAGTAATTGTGAAATTCATTCAGTGCTTGCGCTCATTTCAATGGTTAAAATGGAGCGAGCCATGGTGAGACAGACATGAGGCATTTGTGCCAATTACAGTGACTCATTAGTAAAGAAATTCATCACTCCTCCTGTAATTTCTGGCCGAAGGGGGCATGAGTGTGTGTAACTTCATTAATTATCACCAGAAAGGCTTTGGACAGGATCTGTGTCTCAGTGGGGGCAGGGCTGACAAAACAACATATCATTTTACTTAATCATATGTTGCTTGGTTAAATTTAGAAGAATAAAAATGATACAGAAAATAAAGGGAACTAAAATGCAAAATCAAGCTGAACATTTTGGATTGTACTTTTTTCCACTTTCACAGCAAAGTCTAAAACAAAAAGAAATATTCAGATCATTTACTTAATTTCTATTATTGCTTACCCAAAGTGCAAAGGAGCAAGCGACTGGAAATATCAGCGACACGTGACAGCAGGCTAAAAATCTCCTTAGCCCAGCAGCGGACAGCAGAGCTCATTTCCATAATTGAGGGTTGAAAGGTCAACACAAATGAGTGGGCATTGTGTTGAGCTGATTAGTTATTAGAATGGTATTACTGTCAATCTCTTTTATTCATTCATACAATTACAAGTGGGGGTCTTTGTATGTCTCTGACCTCACACACTCACACACAGTGACTGACAAAGAACGTACACAAATTAAGTACATATGTGTCAAGATAAATACCTGAAAAAAAACATATTCACACAGGGACTTGCTTTTTTCTGTCACTGGAGAATAAATAACTACAATGTGTCCTTGTACAGGCCTGTACAGTCATATTTATTCTGTGAAGACGTTTTTCTGGCCTAAAAATTTAGATTTTTTTTTTACTTTAAATAAAATACTTGAGAATTTCATTGTGAAATTGCAAATATTCTTCCCTTTTAATTAGCATCTTCGCTTTTATTGCTAACTTTAAGTCAAATCAAAAGAATATTGTGAAAAATATTACACCCTTAATATCTTCAGCTCATTAAAAAATGTGCTCACTTAAAAAAAAAAATCATTTCAGCAACCATCCAGTGATTCAGATGACGCTGGTTTCTGGCAGTTTTAACTCTGCTAATTACTCTGTATTACAACACAGGCCACACTGGTGTGCCACTTAATTACTGTTATGCTTTTTGTTGGAAATATTATAACACTGTACATGCCAGTGTGCTCAATAGTGCAATTTACATTCACAATGACCATTCACCACTGAAACAGTGGGGTGCCATTGTGATGTGCAGCTGTGGAAAGACGACATTTTGTGTTTTGTTGTTTGCAAGGCAGTGAGAAAGTGTGTGTGTGTGTGTGTGTGTGTGTGTGTGTGTGTGTGTGTGTGTGTGTGTAGGGGAATGGGGGTTGGGGGTATTGATTTTCTTATAGCATGAGAGAGGAAAGGATAAAAAAAATCCAATCCGTTTTTCATTCCTTTAAGAGTCTTCATTTACTCAGATGCAAATATTAAGCTGAACGCAGTCAATAGGGGGATTGTAGACGCTGAATCTATGTGTCCGCTATCTCGCTCAGCAATCTTTGGCATGCTAACTGAAACCGCTAATCTGACATATTATATCAGACAAGGTATTCATGCTTTCCACCGATCCTGTGAAAAGCCACAGAGCCGAGCATTGAGCGAAGCATCGAGCAATTACAAATCCTCCCATTCTTAACAATTTCCAGATTCACTTAATGAGCACACACACACAATGACACTGGTAACACTTAGTCCACAATAAGGTGACGTTATTGTTATATAATTTAAAAAAAAGGGGGGTTATTTGGCTAAAGGGCTCTTCATCAAGATGTTGAGTTTGTGACAGTTGGTTCCAGAAAAGGCCTTCACTCCCAGCCTTAGTCATCCCAGAGTCGTCGTGCATTATTCTCCAGCTTCTGTGGATCACAGGACCCTTAAAGGGAGATGCATCCCTGTAGGTCCTGTCCAAGTTGGGAGGGGAGGGGGGCAAAAAATAAAATGAGGCCTGTTGAGTTCATCACACATACACTATTCCAACCTCTGAGAAATGCATTACATAGGTGAGATTTTTTGAAGTAGATCTGACAGACGACTGTTCTGCCTGACACATTTTAATCTGGTAATTTATCTGTCAGCGCAGGATCTTTCAGACCATCAATCACCCTGATTTTCCTTTGATTGTGCACGTCTGCGAGGCGTTAATTCCCATTTAAAAATCTGTTTGTCACATTGTTTAAGCATTGCATTAATACACTTTGTAATTTGAATTTGATCTATTAATATTTGCAGGTATTTTTAAATCCAGCAGATGCTTCAAAAAATTTTTTTCCTGCACAGTTCCTGGACAGTAATGTCTCTGTGGCCATGAACACATGAAGCATCTCCTCGAATGATCCCAGTGTGTGTGTGTCATCAGCCTGGTCAGCCCTGCTGCAGAGTGGTACAGTCATATCTGCGCTAACAGAGAAGCCTTTGTCATTGCCTGCAGATGTGGAGCAGCCAAAACATTAACGATTTGTTTGTGTAAGCATTTGCAATACGGTATTCAGTGACGGCACGCCATCCAGATGATGGTGTCACCCGTCAAGATGTCTCTCTGTCTCTGGATGGATCTAATGGACACTCATCCTCAGCAGGCCACAGATATCTTTAATAGTCTTTTTTACACTTTGAGCTAAATTGATATGGCTAAGATTTTAATTCTGAAGGAAACAAAAAAATAAGTTTACATTGTTTTATGCTCAAAAATCAAACTCTTCTGTCTTTTTGTGAACAAAAATTGCCCAGTCACTCATGACAAAATGTCAAATCTGCTGTTGTTGAGTAATAAAAAAGTGCTGTCAAGTTTTTCTTCTCAATCAGGATATTACGCTCATAATGAGGACACAGCCATATTTGAGTGCCTCCTTTGGCACAAACAGTGTGGGTGGTCCAGAGGCCTGCACCCAATGGTGAGAGGGGATTAAAACAAAAGCCAAACAAAGACCCACTGCAGGGGAACCATGTTGTGACTGTCAGTGGGGATTTCCTCACTGCATTATATTTTTTACACCTCATAACTACACACATTCCTGCCTTAAACATTATTTAGCAGGGAAAGGAAAAAGTTCAAATCAAACATTGTGTGTTTGAGAATTCAGTAAAGTTTTGACACAATGACAGCATGAAAACTGAAAAACACATTTGTGGTTGTTCACCTGTTCGGTGACCAATCCTGAGGTCTCTACTAGAAAATGATACTGGGAAAATGCACTTTTTTTTTGGAAATTCCTCTAAATAAAAGAAAGCACAATGTGCTGTATGAATGCCACCGTCTCCCAGTCTTTCCACATGCGCACTTTAAAAGACACTGGGCGCAGACGAGGTGTTGGCGAGGTGAAAAAACCCATCGCTGTTCACACTTTCTGGGACACGAGTGAGCTGTGCTGCCAAGGTCAACGGCACACTAATTGTACAAGGAGCTTGACGTCTAGCGGCAGGACTGGCTGGACTGGGGCTACAGACAAAGGTTAAGTCAGCAAGCTTTCTAAAAGCACTCCGATGCAGACCCCCCTCCCTCCCCCATCCTAACACACACACACACACACACACACACACACACACACAATGCCCCCAGGGGGAAAGTGTCCAGAAGGCCGGAGGGGGCGATGATGCCAGACAAGAGCTCGTTGGCACTTGGTTTTAGTTTTTCTTCTTTTCAGGGTTGCAGCACATTAAAGATGTCCTCGCTGAGCTGCAGCGGACAGCAGAGTGAGAGGAGTCCACTCACACAAAAAGGTCACACCAAGCTGAAGATCTGGGTAGAAATTAACACACAAGGAGAAGTTTCTCCCTGAGCTCCCTGATCTGCTGCTTGTTCTCTTATTCAACCGCTACTTTCACCAAACGGAGTGCGTGTCCTTGAGCACACTTTGAACGCCACTCCAGTGCTCGACTTTCCCTTCGCAGCCAGCCTGACACCATATGGATTTTAAGTCTAAATCAAGCAGAGACTGACGATTGGAACTTCTGAATTCCTTCGACATTATATGCAATGATTTGTCAAGGCCGGCGATCGATGGTGTCGTCAGGAGCTGCAGCACGGCGGCAGCAGAGAATCTGATCATGCTGCAGTGATACAGCGACAGTCTGACATTTGGAGCTCTCCTATAAGGAAGCTTTGGATGAGACGTGGTGTTGTTAGGTTTATTTAAGTGTGTATGGGCTCGCTGTGCTCTGCCAGAGGCTTGGGATTGTTTCACTGCAACGCTTGCCCTGAAAACAAGAGAGTCAGTAATAGTCCTCCAACGAGGACAGACAAGAACATTCCACGGCCACTTCCAGTCTGGAGCACAAAGATGCTATAGGTTACCCACAACAGTGTGTGTGTATGTGTGTATTTTAAAGCCACACATCCATGTAGGAATGTGTGCTAAAACAGAGAAAAAGGGTGTATGTATTTTTTTCTTATCCGCCTTTAGAATGTTTTCTAAATGAGAGTCACAAATTGCAGTATTTTTTTTGTAAACATAAAATCATCCACATTTTCACAACAGGAAAAGGGAAGCTCACTTTTCATTCCACGATCCCACAGGAGAGCAACCTGATGGACATTTCACCAAAAAGGTTATCTCCACGTTAAAACAGACACAATGTTTGTGTTCCAACGCCCAAAAATCACACACACACACACACACACACACACACACACACACACACACACACACACACAAAAATCCACTCACAGTAAATTAGACAAAAGAGCCAAGAGCCATCCGTGTGCCTCCCCAGCCTTCACACCAACATTTCCCCATGCAAAGAGAACTGCTCCCCAGAGATTACATCACGCTTTTCTATTGTAAAGAAGCCCTGCAAAGTGTGTGTGAGTGTGTGACAGTGTGTGTCTGTGTGTGTGAGTTGGCCAGCATGACAGTGAGGTATAAATAATAGCACTGATTTGTTTGTACTGGGCAGCTTTAAAAAAGAAATACATCTTAAAAGTGCTGATCTTAGAGTTTTATTATTGGTATTAAAAATGATGAATTTGTTATTCCGTTTAGATTAAAAAATATTTTATTCTACATTAATTCCAGTGTTCCTTTCATAAAAAATAAAGCAACTACAAATTACTACAATTTAAAATAATTGTAAATTGATAAAAACAGCCCTGTTCAGCAGGATTTACGCAGCACAAAGTAGGAACAATAAGAATCCTACAGTTGTCGCCTTGTTCCTGTGATTCCTGCAGCTTTACGCTACGTCTTAAGATGTGACTTTAGCTCTATAATGATCGTTTTATTGCGCAAAAGGGCTGAGTACAGAATAAAAGATGAATGAGCCTTTTTTTCCTCCACATGGCGATGACGAGCCCTGTCAACCGATCTTGTCGACACTGTGGGCAAAAGGGAACAAATGAAGTGTGCTAAATTTATGTGAGGGGGTAAACAAAAACATTTCCATAACAAAACGAGGCTTCGACCTGCAACAGAATCCGCATTTTGCTCCACGGAGTGCCATAGACAAAAGACGCAAAATAGAAATAAAATAAAGAATTTAACATTTTTTTTTTTTTTTAATAATGAAAATATGTATTACTGCATGATTGACTTCTACATCCGCGGACTAATTTTTACAGCCCTAAAAAACTGACTGTTAAATATTTTGCAACTTCTGAAATTGCGTGTGCACGTGTGCGCGTGTATTCTAGTGCGCGCGCACGGCTATCCAAAGTCAACCGATTTCAAAGACGCATTTTAAGAAACCACCTCCGATATTTGTCACAGCTCAGCATTAAATCAAGTATATTTTGAAACTCAAAAAGGCCTCCAGCGCATGACAGAAATACTGTAAAATGCTGGATTTGAACACATTAAAGCATTTTAATCTTAAACGTCATCTGGTACAGGACGAGCTGCACGTTAAACTGAGGTTTGTTGGATAAAACAAGCGCACACTTCCTAAACCATAACGTCCCTTTCTGCAGCAAAGATGTGTTTAAGTGTATCATAATGGATTTATTACAAATTATTGCATTAATATACCTTAAATGAATCTTACCGGGGAGCCCCAAATAATCCAAATAAATCCAAAGGACTTTTCATTTAAGAAGTTAAAAACAGAGTGAAATGCAGGAACAGTGTGAACTAGATGAGTGAAGAGGGAGTCCTCTGGTGTGCTACACTCACCATGCTCGGAGATCACCCCGGCTAGTGCGGGATCCTCGTCCGACTTGAGGTGCTGCGGCTTGGCTTGCTTGCGTCGGGACATGCTGCTGGCGATGCTGCTGCTGCTGCTGCGCTCCGTGATGTCTCTGCGTTTTGCAGATACATCAGCGAAGAGCGAATGAATCAACGCGCAAAAAGTTCGCAAATAGTCTGGCAGCGGAGAGAGGGGGGAGAGACACAAGGAAAAAAATGTGAAATTAGCCGGTGGTGTTGGTGCTGCTGCTGTTGCTGTGCGTTGGATTGCGCATGTCGGTATAATAATTACGATAGTGAATAATGCCTCGCGATTAATGGCACCGTGTGAAGGTGGGGAGGATTGGCTGGAGTCCAGCGGACGCGCATTGGATATGGTAATGAGGGACGGACTAAGCAATTAGCTTCACTCTCAGACTTTATCCGTCTCTTTTCTCTTTACTATCCAACCTCCCCCAACAACACAACAACACAACACACCAAAGCTCTTGTTGTGCTCAGCTCACGGGGGGGTCTCTCCTTCCTCTCCCTTTCCTCCCTCCTCTCTTGAAGCGCACTGGCTCACAAGTGCCGAGGATTCACTGCCGCGTATTTCTCATCATCTTCATCACTCTGAGCTTCATCGTCCCACCTTCACCTCACAGTGTCTTCTCATAAAGTCTACAACTGGACAGCTTGGCTCCACTTCTCGCACTTTCTCTCTCTCGGTAACTTTTTCAGTGTGTGCAGATCGAGGCTGAACGTGCAGCTCCGTCTGAGCTGGACTGAAATGACGCGTTCACAGTCGTCTGAGATGTTTTAAAGTTGTGTCTTCATGGGCATGATCCGGTAAAGAAGCGTAGTACACGGACATCAGTAACCGGAAAGTGGACTGACAGAGTAAAGTTCTTTCTTTTTAATGTCGCAGCTCAGCTCTCCAAACTTTGACGCGTGTCTTCCGTGAAAGCGGCGCCGGGATTAGCAGCACTTCTCCTCCTCTCAGTCACAACACTGATGTCTGATGATCACGAAGAGCATTTGTCCCGAAAAAGAGAAGTGGCTTCAATGCCTCTGATCGCCGTGAAGTTGCCCTCCTCCTCCTCCCTTCTCTCCGTGTTTCAGCTCCTAGTTTGTTGCGCCTTAGCCTCGGTGCGCTTTCCAAAAAAAGTGTCTTTTCTGGATATCTGGTGGGCAAACGCCGCTTGTTTTCCAAACGAAAGCATCAGTCGGTGTCTTCCCTTCCTGTCGGCTCGTGGACTCACATCGAAACCAACTTTGAAGTTGTGTTGAGGCGGACCGCTCGCGCTGCCGGTCTCTCGGTGCTGGGCATGGCTCCGTGTGTGTGGGACTGCGCTGTGTGAGAGAGTTAACCCCCAAGCTGAGGTTCAGCCCATTGCTTTCAGCCACCACTAGGATGTACCACCACGTTACTGTTCAATGGCTCTTCCTCAGACTCCACAGTGTCAACTCCCAGATTTGACCTCCCATTATAAAATATATCACAGCTCTCACCGCCTGTGAGGCGTTCACCGTCATTTTATTTGCAGTTTTTTGTTATTATGAGAGCTGTGATTTAGTGGCTCCACGGTCACGACTTCCTTTGACTTCCTTTATGTTCACTTTGCTTCCAAACGTTGCATTTTACGCACAGAATCCAGTTTGTCCTTTGCTGACAGTAACAACCTGTACTGATTTACAGTAAAATAAATATGTAATTTATATTTAAAACACCACGTTAATACCTATTTATATTTTATATCTTTCTTCTGGCATGGTTAAAATGAAAAGAGAAACACATTAACCCTTTCAATTTCCATTCGCATTAAACTCCGCGTCACATTAATGAGGAAAAGACTGGAAGGATTAAGATGTGCGAGGCCGAGAAAAACTGCATAATCTGTGGCCTACTGATACAGTTTACTCGCATATCAGAATTTGTCATAAGACTGTTTTTTATATTTATAATATGGCTATGCCCGTTTTACAGTAAGATGGATCCTTAGCTGTTTTTTCCAGAGCTCAGTTAGAACCCCCCCCCCCTCTTGTCCCATGTGTCCACCTCATATGAGACAAATCTGTTGACAACAAGGTCGTCCTGTGAACGAACTTTCCCTCTTTTCTCCTCCTTCCATCATCCCCCCTCAGAAGTTATGTCCAAAAGGCGCTTATTATCTGGTATTAATAGATGCAGCCCCCAGGAAGACAAAATCAGCTATTGATAATTGCAAGGAGTATACGGCAGCTACTGTATCGATCGGCGTGTCCTCCACTCCCCTGGTACTGAGAGATAAGGAGACACACTCTTTAGAGCAATATAATTTCTTTTGACCTATCTGCTTGCTACAGACTTATGATGAATAGCCCGAGTGGCCGGAGTCCTTTATCACCAAAGTTACCCCCTTGATATAATATTGATTCTTTATAACTAGCTCGCCACACAAAAATCAAACTGTCCACTTGACCATCATCATCATCAATATCATCACAAAAGCGGGAGGAATGAAGATCCGAGCGCCTCCAAAGGCGAGCCTTTACAATCCCCTCTGTAGGCCTAATCTTTATTTTGCTGATGATGAAAGGAGAGAGGAAACGAGGCAAGGTGCCATTTAAGAAGAGGTGCCATTTAATCCGGTGCAGACTACACACACACACACACACACACACACACACACACACAGTGATCAGCTCTGCCAAACAGCTTGGGCTTCTGGGAATTCATTTGGTGTGAAATTTTTGATTGACAGAAATATTTTGTCTATCCAGAGCTGATATGCCAGTGGACACTAACTCCATATGGAACTATTAAACCGACTATGAATTTGGAAAATCTATAACACCAAAAGAAAAGCTCGTTAATTGCAGGGGAAGTAAACCCCCCCCCCAAAAAACGCATGTTTGTTTTATGATACAGCTGATACCGGATGCGCCCCAGAGGCGTCTTTTAACCTTAAAGAACAGGCTGTTTGCTGGAGCCCTTAGAGGCTGTTCACTGTTCTCTCCATTCAGAGGGGGGAGCGCTCTGCTGGTGGAGGGGGAATGGAGGAAGCAGGGAGGGTGGGAGAGTAGAGGGAGAAACGTGTAATCACCCAAACAACCGTTTTTACCCATTTCACCCCCTCTGGATGTGTGTCGCAAGGTAAGAAGAGGCTGCTGGGCTGCTGCTGGCCCTCTGCATCACAAACTGCAGCGGCTGCTGACTTTCTCTAACAACTCCTCTTCCTCTTCCTCTCCTTCTCTCTCCCTCACTCTGCAGTCTGCCGCGAGTCTATCTGTCTTTCACTGCGGATACAGTGAAGATAGGCCCGGACCGCGAGGAAGACATCAAGAGGTAAATTTATTATTATTATTCATATGATTTTTTTTTCCTGCCGCTGTGCGTAAAATAAGCAGATGTGTGCCAGACTTGAAGTTTTCCATCAGATGTCTTGAAATGAGAGCATGTCAGAATCTGGTATTTTAAGAACGGGAAGCATTTGATTAAACCGCTAAAGTGGCGCAGTATGAAAAAAATGCGTCCCCTTTCGCGTCCAATCAGACGTCTTTGCGCCGCCGCAACTGGTGCCAAGACGCTTTTACGCGCACACAGACACGCGCGCGCGCACACACACACCACAGCCTAATGCAGCAGCCTATGGCGTCCTGCTGAGGCCATCTGCACCAATCAGAGGCGACTTGTAACTTTTGTTTCTGCTATTGGATGATCATAATAAAATATTCCTGCTGGGTTGTAACACATTACAGGTTTAAAATGACCTATTATTATTATCATTATACTGTTATTATTATCACTATAATTACATATATTAGCATTGCATGTCACTTTATACTCATATGTGGAAATCAATATTTATTCTGTGCTAATCTATCAATGTAATATTAGAGTTATTAATTATAGTCTTTTATTGGCCTTGTTTATTCTTTCATGATTATGGTGCTACTATATAAGTTAAGTGTTTTTTGTATGTTTTTATTATTATTATAATATCATCAAAGTGACTTTGGGGTTTAATGTTAATACATGAAAGTATTATTTTATCATTTAAAACAGGATCTTGAGTGACTGCTCTGTGTTGGGTCTTCTCTTTGGGGTATTTCCATTGAGGTGTTAAAGTGGAAGGAGACATTAAGTGTGTGTGTGTTGTTTTATTAGACACTGAGTGAAACTAGAGGACATAAGAGTGTATTTTACTCTCCTGACATGTTTTCTAGCTTTGCCCTGCGCTACACGTCCATTAGCTGGATATGTAAAAGACACACACACACACACACGCACACACACACATGCACACACAATTTGATACATAATTGTGGACATCATGCATAAGTAATGACTGTTGTCGCTGGGGCTCTACTAAGTGGCGACTGGCTGTGATCCTGCACTGAAAGTGGAGTGTTTTCACATTTATCACAGAGTCACAGATTAGGAGGCATTTGAATCTGTGTTTTTCCATCAGTGGACTGAACATTTTCAGTTATCATATCATGACCTGCTTATCTCGCTTAAAACCAGGACAGCTGAGATAAAATGTGACAGGCGAGCAAGTACCTGAGATGAGGAAAATGTGATCTGACTGGTCCAATCAGGCCTAATTGAAATGAATTGAATCAACCCAATTTCTTCTGCTACTGTAATTAAATTAGTAGCCGGGGTGTAATTGGACATCGAGTTGGCACTCGAGAGAGGAGATGACAAAATGCTCATTGCTGCCACCGAAGGACTTATGTGTCAAATTCAGTGTGAAAGGCGACACACCAAATGCTGGCTGACTTGTTGACAAGGCTGGTGCTTCACCAGAAACAAAACCCTCCAGACAGGAACAATACGTAGAGATCTGCCTGCATGTGATGCAAGCCAACACAATAATAATAATAATAATAATAATAATAAGCTTATTTACTGTATATACAGTCCGTCAAAAGTATTGCTTTTATCGTCCAGAGTACTGTTTTTACTAAAAAGCTCAGAATACTGAAATAGCTATAACATTAGCAGCTCTTAAATAATGAATGACCCTCTTTATTTATTGCAGAGAAACTCAGAATACAATAAATAAAGAATGAAATGACAAAACTCAATAAGACTGCATGACATTGAGAAGTGAATAATATTAATTGCTATTTAATTAAATCCTGATACTTGCAGACCAATACAATATAGTGGCCTGACCTTACTGGACATACACATATGTGTATGAGTGTTATTATTTTGATGGTTGAACTGGAGGCCCTGTATCAAATATCTCAGGAAGAGAAGAAGGTGTAGGACTCCAAGGCCTCGGTCATCTGTGGCTGTGATGCCATTTCCAAGAACAATGAGCAGAACGGGGCTAAAGTCGCGCTGATGACACTTAATCTCATTGGAATTCCTCGTCAGGTTTGACCTTGGAAAGATATTAGCCACTTGACAAGTGACTGAGTGTGCGGGAGGTGTGTCTCTGTCTGCAGCTGTGCATGTGTGTGTGGAGTAAACACAGGTGAAATGTGCTTTTCGAGCAATATGGAACTGCGAGTCCGAAAGCCTGTCCTGTATTTGCATGGTGGTCCAGCAGTCCTGGTGTGCTGCTTTGAGGCTGGGTAGGGGGGTGGAGGGAGTTATGCATGAGCATGAGAGCAGTCAGACCAGTGTGCTGCAGGGATCTGTGGCCCAGTGATATGTGTGCCACATTGTCTGTTCAATAGAGGCCTTTGAATTTTTAAACAGCATCAGTTACTTCGTACTGTCCTTGTTTTGGCACCACTTGCCTTGCTTAATCCTGGTAAGTGCAGAGCTACACTGTAGCAGAGGTGTGCATATGTTGCATCAAAGCTAAATTAGCATGCCGATAAATGTACGGCCAGCGAGCTTGTACCACTGTTGCTTTGTACCGATCACGCAGAAGTGTGAGCGCGCTTGACGCCGTCTAAAATGAGACAGAAGACAGGAAACAAAAGACCACGTTTAGTGTTCACAAGGTTCCTCACATATTTAAAACCAGCCAACTTTTAACAAATGCAACATCTCGCTAAGGTCAGAAACTGTGCATTTCTGCGTTTCGCTCCTGCTTCCTTTCAGTCGGCGTTATCTCCCCCGAGCATCGGTTTGATCTTGCTGTTCTCTGTCACAAAGATGCAAACAATACGAACAAGGTGAGGTTGGTTGCAAAAGGCCTGCAAGCTTTAAGAGCAGCAATTAGAGTTGAAGTGACACATTTATTTGGGTATCTGAAGCTGACGTGGTTTGTTTCTCCAAATGAACCAAAAAAGGCAGACTCTGAATAGATGATCAGGGTGTGCATGATCGCGGTTTGTTGAAAATGTGCTGTTATGAATAGGAAACTAGTGCAATATTATAACGTCATAATACTTGATTAGGACACAGCTGCATGCAATACAACTCAAAAACACAGAGAAGACATTTATGTGTTTGTGTGTGAAGCATTGCCAGGATATATTGAAGTCACTGCTGCACAGATTTTACATTCCTCCATTTCTAGTCCAGGGCGTCTACAGTCCTTCAGCCTCTCTCTTCCTCTGTCTCCGTCTCCACGGAGAAATATTTGCAGTGAACCCTTCTCTGTATATGCTCTTGCCTCTTTGTCCCCTGACTTATTTATGGCAACCCGCTAATGAGCTATACGCTCTTTTGTAGTCAGAGACAGCATGTGTAAACATTTAGATTTTTTTCCGCCCTCAAGTACACTGCAAGATCCGCCAAATTAAAAGGCACAAAGTGAAATGAAATCGCGGAGCAACCCAACACCTGATCAAATACAAGGTTACCCATGCAGCGTTTTGTGTTTTGCCGTGTTAATGCCCTGTGTTGCTATCAGTCTGCCGTGTGTTTTGGAGGACTGCCAGCCAGTGGAGGAAGAGCACCTATTTTGTGGAGAGGTAATTGCTACACAGTAGCCTCTGATTGCCAGGATCTTTCACTGGGAACGGCCTCGGCTCCCTTTTCTCTTGCACCCGACAGCCTGATTACAAATCATCTTATTGATTTGATGAGTGCAAGATGTTTGCTAATAACTGCTCTCATACCATCTGTTAATCTTTGTTGTGATTAAAGAGGTAATCCCAATACCCATTATTCCCAATGACAAGAGCAGGCATCGTTCTCTTACACGAGCTTTAGCCCTCATGGTTGGGTGGAGGTTGGGGGATACCAAGGATATCAGTGATCTCCGAATGCAATTGAGAAATCTGCTCCACCTTCCACATAACAAACGCGATACAAAAAAAAAGAAGAGCATTACACCCCTCGCTAAAAATCCATTACCTCGTATAATCACGCAAAATGATTTTTCTTAAATATGATAATAAATCACAGGCTGGATCAATAGCCTGCAGACCAACTGCTGCGCCCTGATAACGCATCAATCAATATTTAGTATTTAGATTTTAATTAATACCTCGGTGGGGCTCGGACGGTTAACACTGAAAGGAATATAATCTGTGATAAAAGAAAAAACAGGTCTGAGGGAAGAAAAGCGATAAAAAGCGAATGTTTGCATTCCACAGTTGTTCCTCATATCTGTCATTGATCAGTCATTCGCTTTGTTGTGATTAAGAACCCTTCAAAATCAAGTCTGGTGTGTGTGTGTGTGTGTGTGTGTGAGCGATGCATAGGGGAGGTATGGTTGTGTGTGGTTACATGGTAACGTGCTCATCGATCACGCTTTGCAGGGATGAGATAGCACCTGGTGCAGCCTGAACACACAGAAGATCACAGTCTGACATCATGTTTAGTGAGAAATATCACAGCAAACAAAACTCATATTGATTCTGGAATATTGTGATCATTTTAAAATGTTTGAGGTTTAGCTACTTCACAGTGTAACGCCATATCAGGGTTCCCACGTGTTCTGGAAAACCTGGAAAATTATTGACCAATTTTCCAGTCATGGAAAACATATGGGAAATGAGAAAAAAGGTTAAATGTCCTTGAAACTGTTAAGCTATCCTGAAAAAAATAATTATGTAAATGGGTAAAAATACAAGGTATGGCGAGGACAAACACTTTTACAGGATAACTGAACTGTTTCCAGGATATTTGACCTTTTCTGGTCAATAATTTTCCAGGTTTTCAGGATATGTGGGAACACTGGGTATACTGTGCAGACTGTTTGCGTCATCCTGATAATCCTAATCTTCACACAGGTTTGTGCTTCAGGGGGGTTTATGGTTTATTCACAGCGTACAGTAAAGACCTGAGATTAATTGGCTGCTGTGTGACAGAAACACTTAAGCAAATAGTTTCAGAGTGAGGCGTTTAAGTCATCTTTTCTCAGGGGTTTTACACGTTAAACGCAGAACTGACAACTGTTTTTTTTCAATTGGATTGACTCTGGTGGCATTGTAATTGGAATCCTTTTCCTTTATAAAGAGATTAAAATAGATACAAATAGAAACAGACAGGCAGAGTTTGACCGTCAGTGACTGCATGGCCAACACAAGATTAATAAGACATGATAGATAAACAGGATTCTGTGCTAATCCTCCTTTGGACTTGTAATCTGTAGACTTCCACTTTTCAGTTTCCGTCCAGCTTAAATAAACGAGTTTATTTGTAAAACTTAAAAATATGTGTTGTGTTTTAGTTTATATACAGCACCACAGACAAACATAATAATCTGAATATTTTAATGCAGCACATGCATTTAGCTACTATGTTAGCATGGTGAGGTAAATCCCTTCTCTACACTGGTAATATGTTGCACTATCTGAAGAGGAGAACGGGGGACTGTGCAGGAGTTTGGCTGGAGGTCATGGTGGATCGCTGTGATGTGAGCTAACGGGACATGTGCGTGTTGCTCAGGGTTATGGCTGGATTTTCAGACCTGGGTCAAGAGGATATAAGGACGCAGCGAGTGGCCGTCCGAGAGGGTTGGTGTTTCTTCTGAGCTGATCCCTGACACACATATCCACCACCGCATTGGCACAAACAGGAAGACACACGTAAACACACAGCGGAGGTCAGCCGAGGCAGCTTGGGTGTTTTTCATGGTGTTAGCCCCAGTGACCGAATCAGTTAGCCCATTAAATAAAAACACATTTTTAGAGATTAGACCGCCTGAAAGAACCCCAACTAACATCAGAATATTGATATAAAATACACAACCCTCATGTTTTTTCATATTGCAGTCATCAGCGTGTCGCTCACACACATGCATGAGACTGAACTGGTCTGTTTGATCAGTCCCTATTAATCCCTTCTTACTGTTAGGATGACAAGGTGCCAAGGGGGGGCCCGGTGCAGGGCTGGCATGAGGTGTGTGTGTGTCAGTGTGTGTGTGTCTGTGTGTGTTAGCAGAGTGACATTACTGTAATTGAATTAGTGTCTGTGTGGTCGCACTCAGTGCAGGTGAAGGCATATGCTGCAGTGCATTAGCTCTGAAAATCTGTGCATGTAAAAGCATCCTGACGATCACAAATGACTGACTATATAGCATTACTTTATTATTTATAATAGCGTTAATAGAGAGTCAGGGTCATGGATGGAGGAAGAAAAAGAAAAAAGGAAGCTGTGGAACATTTTATTCCTTTCAGTTATGAGGAGAAGCAAAAGGATTTATGATCTTGAGTTTAGGAGCACTAGCATTAGCAATAGCTCTGATATGAAAGTGCAACTGGTTGTCTTGGCTACCAGTGTGTAATGTACCACCAATATTTCAATAAAGCTATACAAGCTAATATTTCAATATGAACAATGTTGTAAAGATAGAAAAGAAGTTACTTGAAGCGATGAACTTCCTTGACCAAAAAACAAACAAACAAACAAACAAAACATAATTCAAATTCTGGTGACTTTAATTTCAGAGACTTTTTATTTTTCTACTTACAGATGTATGAATTTACAAAGTCAGAGAATATATTTTTGTAAATTCTTGTTATCTTTTTATTTTTAATATACCATTAGTATCGAGGAATACTGCAGCTATTTCCTGTTGCAGCTCCACAGAGAACTTTTGGTAGTTGTTAACCAGTTGTTACCAGTTGTTATCAAACTTGCATTTTCACCCCAAATTAAAAAAAGATAGAATAAAATTCAGTAATTATATTGTTGCATCAATAAATACCATCACATTATACTAATACAAAATTTAAAAAAAGAAAAGCATGAAAAAAACAAACAGAAAAGCTGAAATAAAGTTAAAGGAGAGAATGAAGATGGTGGAGGAGGATGACGGACAGTTGTGGAGACAGGCTTGTTAGTTTATGTAGGCTGTGGGCTGAGTCGACTGGAAAATTTTGATCACTTTAATTTACTATATCCAGCGTTGCTTCTCTCCCTGTCCAGCACTTTTATCAAGCCCCGTGAGCCCGTATTGATTTTTTTATTTTCTGCCCAGGATAAGAAGACAGAGTTAGGGAGCTCTGGTGAATGGAGAACTTTCCTCAGATTGCTGCTATTCTCCAGCTTATTGCATCCTGTCGTTTGTAGTTTCAGATGATGTCCAGTACGCCACGGCTGCTCCAGCCAATAAACAAGGTGACTAACAATGGAAGAGGGCCAGGAATGAAGAGAGGGAGACAGGCTAAAAACCACACAGATAGAAACCAGGAGGGCAGAGAGGACGTTTTATGGAAGTTGTCTTTGTTGCACGGCTATGTTGACACTTTTTTTAAAGAAAAGTATGTGCTTTAGTGTGAGTTAAGAGCTTATTTACATCTAATAAATATCACACTGAAGGTTAAATCCCACTGAGGATATTTATTTAATTTGTTGAATGGAGTTGATGACACTTTACTAACTTTTATAATGAAAAGATCCTCTTATTAAAGCTGCTACTGCCTTTCTGAAAATATTCCAGATGATTTGATTTAAAGATTATGGTCCAACTTTTAATTTCCGAGAAATCCACAAGAATTTTGATATTGTCTCTTCCTTTTCTCTGGAGCTCAGTTTTTGAACCATGGCATCATTTGAGATGGAGAGTATTTGTTTATTTGTTAGGATCCCCATTAGCTTTGCCCTTAAGGGCGGCTAGTCTTCCTGGAGTCCACCCTAAAAACATACATTAAACATTAATTAAATATAATGTATTATACTTTCATCCTGTCCCACAATATGCTTTCATGGAGTCGTTGGAATTTAGATATTCTGGGACTGAAGGCAAAAATACTATTTACCGTTTTTATATATATATATATATATATATATATATATATATATATATATATATATATATATATATATATTTTCTTGTTGCTGGTTCATGTGTGTCTCCCTGAGCAAAATTAATTATCACCTTTGCCCCAAAGAAAATGCAATTAAAAAGTAGAGGTAATGTTTTTTTTTCTTCGAAATGAAATGGGACAATGGTTTTGTCCTCAACTCATTGCTTTTTGATAATGTGCATTTCAGACAAATTGTTGTACTATTCCATAAATCTTTTTATTTCTTCATTTTTATTATTCCGTCTTGTGGCTGTGTATTAGCATGTCTGAATGTTGGGATAAGAGGATGTGTGTGTTGAGAGAGAGGAGGTTGGGGGTGGGAGAGAGACAGAGAGAGATTAGTGACAGTCTGATAAAAGATGTCTCCAAAACCCTAATTAAAATTGAATACCCCCGCAAATGCAAAGCAACATGCAATCTCCAGGTATTTCATTTAGAGCAACTATCTCAGTGCGAGGCTGTTTTTTATGTCTTTCTTCATTGCACACAAATAGCTACCCGCCTTTCGTTTTATTTTTCACACTTCCACATCTGCCACTGTCTTTGTCAAACCTCACGTTTGCCCTTCTCTCCCCTCCCCTGATGTCAGACACAATGACAAAATAAAAATCAAACTGAGTAACCCGTAGCGTGTACCTTTATTTTCCAAAACATTTCCAAGGTTCAGCTCATTAAACTGCAGATAAAAAAAATCAGGGCGTCTAATGCGACAGTGAGCACAGCGTTGGGCTCTTAGTATTTTTATAACACAAGCATGCTCAACAATTAAGTTCACTTTATTTTTTTCTTTAACAGACGCTGACATTAGTAGCACTTTATAGGTTGTGTTCGTCTTTCCAGCTGAGATGATCTCCTTGACTTATTTTGTTGCAGAAATATATAGATTTTTTTCTCATCTGCACTAAGTCATTTAATGGCTAGAATTGTGCTTGTAGTGTAGTTTAAAAATATTGACAGTGATCATTATTTACTGCTTGTAGTCATGTATTCTTATCTTATTATAACAGACAGTTATTCCAGGAAAACTCCTCTTGCTTCTTGTCATTCCTCAAATGACAAAGTGCATGTTCACAGTTTCCTCTTTGTTTTGTTACATCATTAAAACTGGGGCTGATATTTCTGTCCTTGGTCTCAGAATATCTTCCGCAGCGTTGTGAGTAAAACGAGAAGAGTGATTGCACTGTACAGCGGAAAAGAGTGTTTGAGCGCTGACCTGTGTTGTGGCTGCAGTGGCACTTTCACTTCCTACTGTCTGGACTCAGAGTGGCGGCCATGTGATCTCACTTTAGAGGAATCCACACACACACACACACACACACACACACACACACTTGTCCCTGTCATCAGCAACCGGTGGCCGATGGTTTACCCGCCAGTTTGCATGAATCAGTTCACACTCTTGTGTCTGGAAGCTGGACTGAAATGAACGGAGCTGATCTGATATCAGTTCCTCATTTCATTACATCTTTTATTAATTCATTTTTTTATTCCTGGTTACAGTTAAAAGTTAAAATGATTAAATGGATATTTTCCTCCTGCTTGAGGGGCATACATGTCTGACTGTAAAAACTGTAAATATCATTTATTATATTTTTTGTTATTTTATTTATATCTTATACTTTGACTAGTGTTTGAAAAAAATGTTGCAAAGCACCAAGTGCAGCAATGCTCCAAACGTCATTGTATGCACTGTTATACAATGACAAAAAATTTGGATTTGATTTTGAAAATATAAATGTTTCATGCAGTAGATTCGTCTGATTACAATGCAAACCTAGACCAATATAATTCCTGCCAATGTCATCGCTGAGTTTAATACAGATAGCCTCAAACACCTGGGATAATTATCAGTAATTAATATAAAAAAATATGTAAAATAAATGTTATCAAATAGAATAGAAGAGACATGTCTAACAATAAGGTAAGATTAAAAAAAAAAAAGATTAGATTATCCCACATTGTATTTTATCATGAAAACAAAGGGAATATTAACTCAAAAACTATAAAAACAAAACCACTGTCAGGAAAGAAAGACAGAAAGAAATAGAGAAAGCATCCAGTAGCTTTGGCTTTTGTAGACGTTACTCAAAGCTCTCACCTATAATCATTTTTACATGGCTGCCTGCAGAAAATGCAGGAAAATTGCTCAGGCTTAAGCTACTGTTTAGTCATAAGGATATGGTTGATTTGGTGCCCTGCCAAAACCATGCCCCTGAGTCATTTTACTGTATGTATTTTTTGTCATCCGTTCCCAGAACACCAGTTGAATCATACGGCAAATAAATAATCCCCAGCGCAGAGAAGTTTAAGGAGGTGAGCAATAAACATGTGTCTGGAATGTGTGTTTGCTTTCCTTTAACTGCACACCAGTGCCTTTTTGAACCTTCCCACTCTCCATCCAGACAGTTATTAACTTTGCAGATGATATCTTGTCATGTTAACTATTGATTCCCGTCATCGCTGGAGTGTGTAATGACGACGACCGTGGCTCGACAATTTTGTTATATCTGCAAGGAGTGACGGGCCCGTGTGTTAAAGACGTGTTTACTTCACTCTGGGATCAATAAATGCTGTGAGCCAGCATGAGAAAGCATAGGCCCTCACCAGAGTTATCGATGCACAGTGTATCACATTATGAAATATATGTAGGAGGAAGCTGCCCACGAGATTAAGGAGTCCTCATAGATCAATGAAGAGCATGAGCATTAATATAGTGTCTGCTACTAGCCTCCCCTGGACACCGCAGGTTATTTTTGCTCTCGGGCTGAACACTGATGCACATAGACGTGCTTTCGCGTGAACTGGGAGAATTAGATTTGCCTGTTGGTGTTGCAATCCAATATCTATCATTGAAAGGATTCTTTTCACTCCTGCAGCCAAAGGTCTCTCATTTTAGGCTCGGGCCGGGCCGCCATGGCAGCCAAAATTACATTCCTTTTAGAGATTTTAAGCTTATTAACGTGTTAGAAAAATCTACTTTTTCATTCATGGCGTCACTGTGCGTGCGTGTGTGTGTGTGTGTGTGTGTGACAGCATCTTGACCTTGAGACTAAGGGCGGAAAAGACTGAGCGCCTGCTTCATGTTGTCAGGAAATGTTCCCTCTTTAAGTGGTTTCACTGTTTAATCTCATGCTGAAATTTAGCCGTCTTCACTTAGCGCCTTATTTTAACCCTTGTTTGTTTCGTTTTGCACAAACTGCAGAGACCCAAAAGACATCATGCACCTCCTTTTATACTCTTTCCATCTTAAACTTTTTGCTCTCCATCATAAGCTAGACACGGTAATCATTTTGACCACATCCAGTTGACCTCACGTATAAACTGAACTCCTAAACCTCATTTCCCACAATGCCATGCCAGGCCTATATGAGCTTCTCATCTGAATATATCCCCACTGGGGAGGACAACAGAGGCATGCTGTCATCCAGCTGACTCTTGAAGTGGCCAGATGAAGGGCAAGGAGGGGGAGGGGTGAAGATCTGGAAGGGAAACTTGGGCCAAGGTCAAGAAAGCTAATTTGTTTCCTGCGTCCCCCCCCCCACTGTCCCCGGGAGGCCGACCACACACTGCCCATGCTCGAGGGGCTTTAATGTGGTTTAGGGTGCATGGCATGGAGCTGAGCTCATCAGCTACTGGGTCCTCTATCACGTAGGAAGCAAGAAGTTTTTGTCATCTTGTTGTGAATATTCAGACGATTATGCAAAAAGAACATTATAATATCAGCCTGTCTTTAAAGAAAGTAGATCCAAATGACAGGTTTTTGGACTCTTGTTTTTAAAATTACATTACTTTATTCTGACAACATGTTTAAATCCACAGCAGTGGAAATGTGCTTTATTGCACACGCTAAAATGCCATAATAACATCAGCATTCATGCTTCATGACCTTAAGGTCCCATATCATTCTCATTTTCAGGTTCATATGTGTATTTTGTTTCTATTAAAACATTTTTACATGCTGTAATATTAAAAAAAAACTTTATTTTCCTCATAACGTCTGTTTAAACATATACCTGTATTTACTCTGTCTGAAATGCTCTGTTTTAGTGTATCTTGACAGAACTGCGTTGCTAGGCAACAGCTTTGGTCCATGTTTACTTCCTGTCAGCAGATGTCATTCAAGCACACTGCAAAAGGAATGTTTAAAACTCTGAAATGGTCTAAATATCGTAGATTTGTGATGTCACAAATTACATAAACTGACGGCTCAGTTTCTGAATTCAGTTTAGATATTTTCATAGTATTTTCACGTCACTTAAACATGTTTTATAATAAAACAACATGAAATTTTCGCATTTTGCAATATGAGCCCTTTAAATATTTCACTGTAATAGCATAAGGTGTGGAGTAGGTGGAGGGTCTGTGACCATAACTGCACAAAAAAGAGTCATGGAAGTGATTTAAGAGGTGAGTATCATACTCCAGTACATATTTTTTTTTATTTTTATCATTTTAAACGTGTGTAGTGTTGCATAATGTTCAGTAGTTGTACTGGATTCTGTGTGGAAAAAAAGCAGCCTATTAGGTCATTGGTTAAAGTTAGGGCAAGTATTTGGGGTAGGTCAAGTAGTGGTCCCCACAAGATGAATCTAAGGCAATGTAATGTCCCCCAAATGTCAGTTAGGTAAATATGTGTGTGTGCCCATATTCAAACATTTACATCTTTAAAACATTCATTTGAAAACTGAAAATGACTCAGATTTAGTATTAATATCATTGACACCATATTTTCAGTGTTACATTAAAATAAAAAGTAAAAAAAAAAGTTGTCAAACACTTACTGGAACATATGACATAAAACACTGTTATGGCAGCTCAGTCCCGGCTCCTTTTAACAGTCAAAGTGAAAGAGGAAATGAATGTATTTGCCACCTCAAGGGCACACATGGTGCCTCTGTGGATCCTGTAAAGCAGTGGTTAATCACTGCAGCCTTCAGTGCTGCAGAGAAAGAGCTTATATCACCGAGCTCTCAGGTTTGACGAAGGCCAGACGCTGTAATTCATGGCCTATGAGTTCTGTACACCAACATGTATTTATTGACGAGCACATTAACATTGTCAAACAAGATTTTTTTTATATGCATTATCATATTTTTAGCTTTAAAAACAATGTACAAGATCAGAGATAAGTTTGCCAAGTTGGTGATGGATGAATATTTAGATTAATGGACTGAAAGTTACCAAAGAGATCAGTTTTTTTTTCTTTTTAATTAGCACCTGTGAGCTGTTTCCCATTAACACTGTGCACATTAAAAATCCCTCTGCTTTTTCTAATTAAGTAAAGTGGAAACAGATTAGATGGCTTCTTTGAACAAAGGTCAGTGATTGCACTTTGTCTCGCTCCTCTGTTTGTTTGTTTGGCCGGCACCAGGAGCGAGACCGCCACTTCCTCCCAGAATGTCACTTCACGATCACTGTTTGTTTTACCGAACAGCCTTTTCTTACTCTTCGTCTTCATCTCCTCTCAATCTTTACTTTCTTTTAGTACGTGATCAATAAAGACGTGCTTCTCACTACTGTCAGCTTCTTCTTTTTTATAAAAGCAAAAGTATATTCGGCTCCGCAGGTGGGAAAAGGGGAAAGTGAGGCTGATGCGATATAGATTTTCTGCTGATATGATTATAAAACACGAGGAATGTCAGATTAAAGCTGGACTGATGAAAGATAGGCATCAATCAGTGATGTCTCTGGAGACGCTGCAAGGCATGACATGGTTGTCAAGAAGGAGGAATATGGTGACTCATCCCTCCCTAATCTCCCTTTCCTGACCAATTGATTGGACTTTCATATCCATTAGCCCAGCTTTCATAGCTGCTGTAATGAATGGCCAGACAATACCTTCCAAACCGCCTGAGAAATAAAAGAAAACGGCAGAGAAGCTGTGATTTATGCAGGTATCCTGAACGTCATTGTAATGTAACTCATTGAGTGAGTTTTATAAAACAGAAGTGCCTTGTGGCAGAGTTTTGGACATTTTGAGTCATTTTTTAAGACCCACAGAATATTTTGTACTATGTCTCTGAAAACTGAATAGCATAATACAAAATATTCTGTGGGTCTTATAATTGTTTTTATCTTGTTCCGTTCTTGTTTTATCAGAGGCAGAGTAGAGACCACTTTCACCAAAATCACCACTTTTTGTCCAGATTCAGTTTGTTTTGCTCTCTAATCTTAATCGTCTCCACTTCCTGTTTTGATCTCTGTGGTGTATACTGTTTCTTTATGTCCCAACTACAATTCCCAGAAGCCCCAAAATTACTCACAGGCTGTGTGAGAGCGCCCTCTTGTGCCTGCTCCCAAAAAGACACTTTGATGTATATATACGTCAATGACACTCAAGCGTTGGATTTTAAATGACAGACAAACACATCAGTGGCACTCAGAGAATTAATTCGTTACAGAATTATACAGAATTACATAAAACATTGGAGATTCCTATTATGTTTGAAATTCAACCATGTTTCCTAACAGAAAAAGTTTATTTACTTTTGCAATGAATAAATTGCGACATTTGACAGTTGGTGGTGAGGTTTAGATGCTGCCACACCAGAGAACAGTGTTCACATCCTACGTTTAGGTCGACCTGCAGTGTGCAATGCAGCTCCTGTCATATGTCAAGGTAGACAGAAACCCTCAGTAAGTCCAACATTTCCTTAACAATAAGCAGTGAACTTTTAAAGTCACCACTCCACATTTTTTTTACAGTGATTCACCTCGGTGGGATTCTTATTGGTACACTGTGGTGTGGTTATCACCGACACGTTCTTTCAGCCTGAACGCCTCTGTAAAAAAAAAAAAAAAAAAAAAAAAAATCTGAGTTACGCATGAGAAGAAGCTGACAAAGGGAGCCAGACGGGAAGGAGAGAACGACAGAATTTAATAAAGTTCAACAAGGCAGAAAGGATTGCACAAGCAGTGAATAGTGAATCTGCTTTTTTCCTCCTTTACAACTTCTGCCTACTTAAACACTTTTACACCCCCTCCTTTTATCAGCGTCTGCATTCACAGAGAGAGGAATAGCCGGACACTGAGGGGAGACGCTCATTCCCTTTTTTATTTGAATGTTGACAGAGGATGGCCACCATCTGTGCAAACTGTCTGACTCTATATGACTCTGCTGCATCTCCAGCCATAAATATCAGACGCCTCTCAGATAATACGCACATGGCGATTTATCGCCGCTGCTCTGTTTTACCACTATTTTGGCTTTTATCGCTATTTTCTCACAAACAGCAGTAGTCTGTCATTTTCAGCAAACGGTGATTTCTGTCTACAATCATCTCACACCCTCCCACCCATTTACTGTGGCATCTGGTGCTTTTGTTTTTCTTATTCCTCGTAATAAAGAAAACCTCTCCAGTCTTTCCAAAAAAACCCAGCCTACACTTATATATCGCTGTGAACCCCCAACCCCCGTCACTGAAAAGCCATCCACTAAGCTCAAACACACAAGGGGAGTTGTGAAAATGGGGTAGATGACATTGTTTTCAGTGATATGGATGTACGGCTCAAAGACAAAAGTGTTGGTTGAATGTTGTCATGTCAATAAGCCATCAGTCGCGTCGCTAACAATAAGTTAATGATTCCCCAGCAGTAATACATTTATGAATAGAGAAGTGTCTTCTTCCTCCCAGCGGGTGTGCCCATTAAAACAGAGCATGAACAAAATAATTGTGATTTGCAGATAAAATCCACTTTCGAATGGGATTCCGACTGAGGAACTGTTGAAAGAGCTGTAATTTTCCACTAAAATGTGACACACTCTCACAGGAACCCTGCTAATCAACCTCAGTATGAGTGTGTGTGTGTGTGTGTGTGTGTCTTCAAATCTTTGTATGTACAAATTTACTTTCTGAGAGCTTCTCTATCTTGTTTCAGGCTTTTACTGTAGGCACAATGAGATACTGAGACAACTTGCAGAATGTATGATTACTTTTCTGAATCTAATTGTCGATAACTCCCTGAGAGGTGCTGTTTTTCATGTTGAAGCATACAACTGTTGTCTTAAGCAACAATGACAATATGAAATACATTAAACGATGTATAGTTGACATCATATCTTGTGATTAACTCATTGAGTGCCAGTCGTTTTATAAAACAGAAAGTGCCTTGTGCCAGCATATTTTAGTCATATTTCAAGACCCACAGAATATTTTGTACTATGTCTCTAAAAACACTGAATCGCTCAAATGAAAGAAGAGACTCTCTATTTCATCATGAAAAAAATGTTTGTTTTTACCTTGTTCTGTTTTTGTTTTATCAGAGGTAGAGTAGTGGACACTTTCACCAAAATCACCACTTTTTGTTCAGATTCTGTTTGTTTTGCTCTCTAATCTCGATCGTCTCCTCTTCCTGCTTTGATCTCTGTGTCATATACCATCTCTTTATGCTCTGACTACATCTCCCAGAATCCCCAACATTACTCACAGCCTTTAATACAAAATATATGAATCCAAAGAATTTTTCATGTAAAATCCTGTAAAAACAAATGGGTTATTAGATGATGATTATTATAGTAGCAAATAAATTTAAAAAAATATTTTGATCACAGACACTTTTGACAGTTATGCACACTTATTAATTACAAAAGTATGAATTATTACATCTACACAATAATCTCAACACAGTTCCCTGGAAAACCTGGACCCATTTTCCCGTCATGGCAAACATGGAAAATGAGAAAAAAAGGTCAAATGTCCCGGAAACTTTTAACCCTTTTTGCATAAACGATTTTCCAGGATAACTTTTTTCTCATTTCCATGTTTTCCATGACTGGAAAATTGGTCAATCATTTTCCAGGTTTTCCAGGAACCCTGTAACAGTGTGGGAACAGTTTGGGAATGTAACAGGTCACTCTTTTAAACTGTTTTAAACTTGGCGAACAATGTGAACTGGAACAAAACAATGTGACAAAACTTAAGTTTCACATGGAGTCCTGGTCCATCCTTGTTTTCCAAAAATTGTGTTCCCAAACAACTAACCTACTGTATGTTCTCAACTACTTTTAGAAGGAGCACATTCTGTTGCGTATCTCTTATGGGATTGTAAAATTTGGGGCTGGTACCACAGACACAGTGCTAATGGAAAGTCCAATTTTTTCTGTGGTTGACACACAAATATCCTGATTTAAAAGAAATATGTTTAAACCAAAGTCATAGAGAAGAGGTTAAGGTGGGTCAAACACAGGACATTCACCAAGAAGACTGTTGTTTGTATGAGTGAAAATAGTTACATGACAAACAACTCTGTGAACCCAAACTGATGATGTAAATTACATAAAATATGTAAGGAGTTACAAAACAAGCTTAGTTCTTCCATCCCAAACTATATTTTCTTTCATAAACCTCACCAAGTTATTAATCAACATCAACAAATTAACCTAGCATAAATGTCACATGTACACCAGGATGTTTTCAAAATTTACGTGACTTTCAGATCACGAGGTAAGAGATGTGAGATGCTCGTTGCATCATGAATCTCTTCACTGCAGTACTGACAGCATGCTGATAATAAGGAATATATTTTATCTGTATAAAAGTTAATGGGTAGATGAAAGATGTCATTGAAAGACGTCAATTTGCCAGAATTTAAATGCCTCTAAGTAGGCAGCTGAGACTCTGAAAAGGGGAAATAGCCCTTCTTTGTTACTTTGGCCAAGTAATAACATGTCTAGACACCAACTAACATGAATTTCCCTTAAGAATTAGTGTCATCAGTGT
Source organism: Synanceia verrucosa (assembly GCA_029721515.1). Classification (NCBI taxonomy): domain Eukaryota; kingdom Metazoa; phylum Chordata; class Actinopteri; order Perciformes; family Synanceiidae; genus Synanceia; species Synanceia verrucosa. The sequence goes on from CM056557.1 coordinate 22,294,031, forward strand.
GAGGGTCCTGGCCTGTCCTCTGGGGTGCAGTTTGAAAAACTGTCTTTTAAATCAATGCTTGCTCACCTCGCCACTCTTCTTTTAATTGAACTTTGTAGCCTCCTGTCAAGACCTTTTGTCTGAGAAAACAGCCAAGTCCTCCGCTGTAATGGAGGTAAATCCAACTTTTCAAACTACTTTGTGTCATGACAAATTCCTTTGGCATCTACAAAATCTGACTTTTGATGTTCAGCAGTTCTCTGCTAAACAAATGGCTTTTTCATTCCTGCCTAATTTATCACGAGAGAAGAATCTTGTAGATTTAGCACTTTAATGCTCAAGTTTTAAGATTGATTGAATTCTGCTGTTTTGACCAAACTACAGAATTATGCAGACACAACACAAAGCAAACAGCATTTACATCCAGAGTTGAGTGTGCTGACTAATTATGAGTAACCAAATGAAAGAAAGAAACAGCTTGACTGTATTTCATGAAGCAACAAAGACACAAGGTGATTTAGAAATGGAACTTTTTAAATTTTATTTAACTTTATTTCAACCTCTCTCCCATTTCTGCCTTCAACAATCGGCACTTTGGACAGCGGTCCATGTAAAACGTCTCCATCTGTCATGCTGGCTGTGTCTCCACAGTGGTGTTATTGACACTATAAATTAAAGGAGGCACACATCAGGTGGCTGACAGATCGGAGGCATCAACAGCAAACTTATAGGACAGCTCGCTTTCTTTTTACGTTCAAACTTCTCATTTATTTTTGCCTTCTCAGTTCTGTTTTATGCACATCTAACAAAAAGTATGCTCTACTTTATTGGGTGTATATGTCCTCCTACTTACCTGAAAGCATGTATTTGTTGGGCATATATATTCCATTTTATGGGATGCATAAAAGAGCTAAAATACTACTGCTTTTACTATTCCGACTTCACCACAATGTATTCAATTTATCTATTTATGCTTTTATTTTGGTAAGGGTGATTGCAGGTATTTCTAGGGACATACAGTATATTAGCAGTTTACCCTTTCTGTTGATTTTTATTTTTGCCTTTTTTGTCCTGACTGAGCATAATTGATAAATATAAATTTGTTAGTAAATAAACATTAAACTTTATTGAGCCTCTTGGGATGATTTGTCCCAATGAATTTCCCTGTAGTGAAGACCCTCCGCTCTTTTCAGTTTTAAACATTTCCATGTAAAACCTCAGCTCAGGAATGCCATGTGTTTTCATCTGTCTCTGTGTGGGATTATTAAGAAGAATTACTGCTGTACTGATGTGCTTTTCTGCCGATGTGACTTTTGCAGTTTATGAAATATCATTGTGATTATTGTTTTGTTTCCTACCAGAAAAAAGAGCGGATGCTGAAAACTTCCAAGACTTTAAACCGTTTTGAACTGAGGAGATGCATCAGTGAGCTAGTTTTTGTCTGGATCCTCTAAATGGCATGGCAAACTGCCCTGGTTACCATGGCTATGAGGGGGTTTGAGAGCACATTAATCACAAGGATTTAGGTTTCATTCTCTTTTATTTATTTATTTTGCTCAAAAAGACAGAATCTCTCAGGTGGCCTTTATGAAGCTGATTTACGATGTTCAATATCTGGCGGCTGGGGGAAGATAGCAGAACGTATTCTCAGTCGGCACACTGTTGCTGTCGTTAAATGTGTTTTAGTAGTAATAATTCTTGGCAGCATAAATACACTTCTGCCTGCATTTCTTCGTATTAAACATGCTATGAGCGGACATTCGTGTGTGCAAGGGACGACAGCTTAATGAAGATTAAATGTTTTGGAAATTCTTTGGCTTGAAAAGGTGGATTCATTTGCAACAATGGCCATATTTGGCACTAAACCAGCTTCTTGTTAATTGTGCAATCTGGAAGCGGTAGATGATGTCTGATGACTGAGTAAACAGAGCTCCACACATTTTACTGTGATGGACAGCCAGCTGATAAAAATGAGATCACACATAAAGAAGTATCACTCTGTGCTACTTTTCAAAGGTGATTTTTTTCCCCTCAACGTCTTCAGTCAGAGGCAGCAGATTGATGATGCTGTGACAGAGTGACATTGCATTCTGGGAACCCAGGACTATGGTCGTAAATCCATGGCGATTCAGCTTCACAATGGCCTACTGTCTAGCCACGAGAGGGTCGGAGGTTGTTACTGCATCACCCTAGTGAGCTGCTAGGGTGCAGCCATTATGCATCAAGACGCCAGGGGAAATAGTCAGGATGGTAATGAATTATGAAAAAGTAATAGAATGAAAAAGAGAGAAAAACTCCTTTGGTGAGTGGAAATTTCCCACGCTCTTTAGACACCGAAGCGCTATGATTCTTTTCAAGCAGATCTGTCAAATCAGAGCGTCGGCTGTATTAGAAAGCAAATAAAACACAAGAACAAATAAACACTCCAAGTTTCTTATTGACCTTGGAGAACCAGCTGTGTTGGGAGTGCAGAAAGCTGCTCCACCGCCACCACCCAATTCTGGTGAGGGTGTGTGTTTGCTGATGTGTGTGTGTGAGGCGAATACAGCTCTTGAGCATGAGTGTGTGTTATTGTTCACACTGCATGCTGTTGTGCGTGCCTTTGTGTTTGTGTATAATGAATGGCTGCAGCGACGTCATTTGTTTGGTTATAAAAACAAACTGTAAACTTACTGATACATCCCATAAGTCCCAGCTGGCAATTTACCTTCTAAAATCTTGAGAGGGAAGATTTATTAAATCTGTTTTCTTACTGGGTTACACACAGAATAATGGCCGCAGTGTCCTCAAGTAATAAACTAATGTTAAACATTGCAAGTGACAGTGTAATGGATGTTATATGTATAATAACTTTTACAGAGATGGTTTAATGTGCTTATATTGAGAGTACATGTGTGTTAAATGCAGTTTAAGCCTTGCATGTGACAATAAAATAATATTATGTGTTTATTTGACGCTGTAATCCTAAATTAGTTTTCAGAGTTATTTTTAGCCCTCAACTGTCTGGTCTGATCATGAGAGTGATGGTGTGTGGTTACTTTGTCACTGCTTCAACGTTAATTTGAAGTTTAATAAAAGTGAATCTATATTAACTCATTGAGTGCCAGCCCATTTTTTAAAACCAAAAGTGCCAGCATTTTTGGCCATTTTGAGTCATCTTTCATGATGCACAGAATATTTTGTATTATGACTCTGAAAACACTGAAGAGCTCAAATGAAAGAAGAGACTCTCTATTTCATCATGAAAAAAATGTTTGTTTTTACCTTGTTTCATTCTTGTTTTATCAGAGGTAGAGTAGAGGCCACTTTCACCAAAATCACCATTTTTTTCCAGACTCAGGCTGTGTGAGAGCGCCCTTTTGTTCCTGCTGCTGAAAAAAGGAAAGACATATATATACGTCTTTGGCACTCAAAGAGTTAAATGTTAATTTAACCTAAAATAAAAAATACAAGATATCCTCTCATGGGTTTCTTGTGCAATGGTTCAAATCACATAAAAATATTACCTCTTCTACACTTTGAAAGCTAGACATTTTTTTTTACTTTGAGCGACTTTTACCTCAGCATGAAGATAATTTCTGTTTGATTTGCCTTAATGGAGCTCAGAGTTATTTTATTTATGGTGCTCACTGCACTGAACATATTTAAAAGTAAAATAATGTCCTTTAATAGTTCAAATATTGATGGTGTGTTGGATTAATCAGAGGAACAATAACATTATTTTTGTTTTACATATTTTTTCCAATATGTTTAGCACCATGAAGAATTCCACTCACTTCCATTGTATTTGGGGTATCTGCAGAAATAAACTATGCAAATAAAATGTGTGTGTGTGTGTGTGTGTGTGTGTAATTTGGGTGAACCAACCCTTTTAAACACAAACAAAACAGACCTAGTACTGTAAAAGTAGTGGATTCCACCTATGACACAAAGACTCTTGGTGATTTTGGCTCGGTAATAGGTGCCATACTTCAACCAGCAGCCTCGCCCTCCTCCCTCCCCGGGTGAGCTGGAGCTGGAAGCAGCTCTACAGTATGACCTCCTCCCTGATCAGGCCTGCAGCGCTTGTCATCTCCCTGGTGGCAGCTTAGATTCTCCAATTTTTAGGTTAATTAATCAAAAATGATTTCTTTTCTCATTAGCCATGCAGTTGGTTTGCAATCTGCAAAATCAATGTTTTACAGATGTTTCCTTGGGTTTTGTTTTTCGAGACGGCGCTGATTTTTATTGGGTATAGATTTAAGAGGGTGCTGAGGGATTGTGAGTTAACTCAGCCACACACACTCCCACAGACACACTAAATGCATATTATGCACAGTTGTATGCTCAAATAAACACCAGCATAAATACAGTACGTACAAACTTGGCTCCTTGCTGCGTTGGCTGCAGCCAGTTGTACCTAACTGATCTGGGCAGCGGCTCTGCTCTCTTTCTCCATTTTGGTTCGCCTATATCGAGTCTATCATTGCCAAACCCAGGGGGTTGAGCCACACACACACACGCTCTCTGGGTAGCACTCTTTAATCACGTAACAGCTTCTGGTTCTAGTTCCTGTTGGTTGTAAACAAATGTAATGTTGCATTTCCTGCAGTCTAGACATAACAACAAACCTGGCAGAACCAGAGAGGGGAGCGACTGCGGTCGCTAGAGGACTGGTTGGCACAAGTCGGCACCGAACCAGGGCCGAAGGTGGGCTTCTTTTTTAGGTGGAGTAGGTTCACAAATCTTTGGTGGAAGTCAAAGTGTTCACTCTTTCCTTTTCTTGCTGTGTTAAATATACATTCATGGCAAACAATGTTTCTGATTGCTGATTAATCCCGTTATTCCTTCATAAACTTGCTGGTTGCTGGAATGTGCCTTTAATGCCATCTGCTGAGCAGTTGTTCTGAGCACTATTTGTTGGTGTGTGTTGTGTTTGTATTTGTGTACACTAGTCCTCCACCCACCGTTCCGCTCAACTACACAGGAAAAAGAAGATGAAGCAGAGGAGCAAAGGAGCCCAAACAGAAATTATTATTGATTTAATCACATAATCAGCTGCAAACACTTCAGGCCAAGATAGCAAATCCATAATAGCCTCCCCACATAACCACTCTTACAAATTTACCATCAAAGCCCTCCGCGCACACACTGCAAACACAGGAGCCAGGGGTCACCTTCAGTCGCTGGCAAAATATTGATGTTCCTAATGCTTCTATATGTTTTTGAGTTAAGTGTTATCAATCACTGATAAGGGCCTGATGTCTCCAAAACATAACTCCTATGGCAGAGGGATTACAGCGTTGCTTTTCTTGTCATAATCTAAGCATATCTTTTCAGACAAAGGGAGAAGATGGTAAAAAATCAATGATGTCAGAGGCAGACATTTCCCAGCGTGGCCGGTCCAGTCTGTCTTTAGATGAGATACAGGGACACTGTTCAAACCTTTGAGACACCAAGAGTTATCTCAGCGTAAGTGCTTCTGTTTCAAGGGTAATTATTTTAAAACTTCACACTCATCACCAAAAATGTGCCCTCAAGTTTAACAACTTTATTATTGTAATACTCCAAATATGAGGCATGGAATTATTTCATTAAAGCACAATAATAAATTGGCTCTTGTTGAATGAATGCATTTCAATTGCTGATTAATTCAAATGGAAAGATATTGCTGACACACAATGGAATGCAACTTCCTGAAATCCCTCTTTTTCTTTTACATACCAAAAATCATTTTGAGGATCTGAAGAGTGTTTGTTGTTTTACCTTGAGAGCTCTGCAAGGCAGGTCGGGAAATGTGGGACTGGAAGACAAGAAATCACTGACATGATGCTCATGTTCACTAATTTTCCACTACCTTTCAACGGATTGTGTCGAAAAACCCATGCTCTGATAACGTGCATAGCAAGTTTGATTATAGGGTCACATGATATGGGCAATATTTCTAGAACAACGCTGCTGATTTATTGGATCAGTGTTTCTTACCGACACTCAAAGACACCTGTTCACACAAGTTCTGTCCATTTGTGGTGTCACAAATCTACAAGATTTAGACAATTCACAATTCATTTCAGACTCTAAATCTGTCCCAGTTTATTTCCTGTTGCACAGTATGTGAATGACATCAGCTGGATGGACTCAAGCTGCTGCAATTCTGACAAAATGTGTTAAAAAGAATTTTTTTCAGATATAAAATAAAGTGTTTTTGCAATAAAGCATGAAAACCATGTTCTGGCAAAAAAAAGTATGATTCTTCAAATGACCATAACATTTCTATTCAGTACTCTACTTTCTGTTGTTCCTTGGTAAAATTTGTTTAAAGAGATGCCGAAGGACTATTTTAATGTCATATTCTCAATATTTTTGTAAATATAGTCAACATATAGTCAAGAAGGAAACTGTGTCATATCATATATCATAACTGGCTGATATCTGATATTTAAGAAAAGCCCAATATTGCCTTCAAATATTTGCATAAAGCTGCCATTCACACTATAAGAAAGATGATTTGTCTAATTTTGCGTGGCTATAAAACAATGAATTGGATTCAGATTTTAACACCCCCCTCCCAACATCCATCTCTCCAGTGATCTATCCATTCACTTGCCTATCCTTGTCCATCTAGCCTGGAGCTATGGAAGCCTAATTGTTTACCAAAGGGTTGCGGCTCATTTGCTCCTGGAGATTGGGCCTAATTAACACTAACTTGTCTGAACACCGAGGAGCGCTGTCCACTCCACTTTAATCTAATCTGTACTCTTTCAAAAAATAATGAGATCATTTACACCTCATTAACGAGCAATGTAATGTCTGGGCATTAATCATAATGATTGCTTATCATTTCACTTTGCAATATTATCTCCTCTAATGAAACTGTTCACACAACTGCCAAGAGGGCCTTAATTGGTCGTGTGAAATCACAGAGCGCCCGGCAGCTTGCTGCAACGTGTGTGAAGTTCTAATTTGCATGGGTGGTGGGGGGGAGGAAGGGAATTTGGTGGGTGTGAGGGGATGGCATCACTTAGAAACACACTTTCACACACATGAACATGCTGCTAATATAGTGGGAAGATTTGAGAAATGATATTTCAGCTAATTCTTTTACATAAAATAGATTATAGCCATTCCAGATGAGTCTTTTTGAAGCATTGAGTTTGAAGCTCCTGGTGTTCCTCTCTTTGGCAGAAAGTGGTGGATGTGATTATCCAGGTGACATGGCACCCAGGCTGATCCCAGCTTTGTGCCGCCACTGTGAAGCCAAGACTCGAAGAACACCCGTCCAATATTGCACTCTTTAGCGTTCTTATAGCTTACTGTATATCCAAGCAGCAGGTCGCCCCCGGCTCCTGGAGGGGGGCTAAACAGTGCTAATAACAGTTAAAATATACCACCCCTCACCAGCGCGTGGACCACCTAAAGAGGCCATGCTTGACTGGAGGGAGGAGAGCCGAGGCTGCTCTCCAGGCTTAGGAGGGCTTAGGTGAGGATGTCATTTGCTCTTTCTCCCTGGTCAGAGTGGCTAGCTGCTAATTGTGGCCCGTGGTCTGTGAGTTGAGCTTGTGTAGCTGAGGAGAAAAGGCTTGCCCAAATTGAAATCCGAGCAGCGTGTCTGAGAGTCGGGATGACTTCCACTCCATCACGGATGCAGTCTTAAGACACAGTCATAATTCCCTCTGGGTTAATTTCATCATCCAAGGAAACATTATTTTGTCTGGTCACCTGGTTGTACCAAACTCTATCATCCTTTTCGTCTGATTTTATTCCATTTTGCTGTTCAGTGGATCCTTTCAGGTAGCCAGGACCATGATCGGCAAGTCCAAGAGTGAAATTAAAAGTCAAGGCCAAGATGAACGAAATGAAAGTCGAAATGTGGAAAGAAAACTTTACATATCTGCTCTGTAACAGAGTAGCTACGTGTGACCCTAACCATGAAGAGCAAGAAGAAGAGGAAGAATAAGTTGCACTTATTAATCCCTCGAGGGATGCACAAACAGGATGCATGCATTAATGTATGGAGACACTGATTATGAATTGTATGCTGCTTCATAGGATGGTGAGAGCAGTTGGGGGGGTCAGGGCCTGGCTCAAGGGCACCTCGATAACATCCAGGAGGTGAACTGGCGCCCCTCCAGCTGGCTGTCTGACCTCAAATCATAGCACTCTGAGGTTATTACAGGCCCATTTGTAACACTGAGGATTGGACCAGGTGGACACTTAGCTGCCTGAGTCTGAAGACAAGTCAGAGGTGTCTGAAAAATGGTCCAGATATTACTCTCAAGTACTTTCAGTCTACTGCTCTCCCACTATCAAACCTCGCCATCATTTCCACTCGCCACCCTCAGTGTGGAACTGTCAGCTCCTCTCCAGCTTATTAAAGGCCTGGTTAACATCCGCTGTACGACGGAGTCAAACGTCTGCGCTGCCATAACCACGTGCTGATATGATTTATTCTCTCCCCGAGGACCCTCCTAATGAACAGAGATGTATGCTCAGCAGCCCCGTACATGTAACCTCCGTGTGCTCAGAGGACGCCCGTGCTGTAATATGATAAGTGCCTTGTCGATAGGCTGTATGATATGCTAATCATACTAAAACACAGCGCCTCAGGCTCTCCCTGTGTTTATTTATGAAGGCTTGACCTGAGGGAGAGCGTAATCGGCTTTTCTCTGAACTCCCTAACCCTGGGAGCCAAGGGAACCGCCAATCACACACATCTGAGTCCTATAATTCCCCCACCTCTACGCCTCTGTTCCCCCTCAACCAGAGCTGAAATGGCAGATTTATGCAAACGGCGCCGTGTGTGCATTTTCCTGCCCGCAATTGTCCAGGGCACATGTCAAGAGCTCAAATCATTAAACTAATTATTAATTGGGACTGACGTAAAGAAGTTGTCAGCAGCCTGCCGACTGTTCTCGGCTCAGCGGATCCAACGCGTTGACCCCATGTGGTGCACATACTACAAACCTATCATGTGCACGTCAAAATGTGTGACAGCTCCTGATGCAAACCCAGTGCAGGAGCAAAGCTTCAAGCATAGTTTGTGTAAAAAAAGTTGCATTAGTCGAATATAAATAGTAATTATGGTGCACTTTTTTTTCAAAAATACTGATGACGGGGGACATGCAGTGACAGTCAAATTTTGGTTTATACCTCAGGTCTTTAGTGCAGTTTCAAAACAACTAAACAATATTATTCAGTGTTGCTTGTGATTTTTTTTTTACTATGACAAATATTTGATGATAACATATTGTAGAGTTTAAAGAGCGTAATGACCGGAAATTGTAATGCTGCATTCCATTAACCTCAGAGGTCGGAGCTGAGAACGATGTCACACCCGAGTTGACGGCGTTCCAATAAACAAGTCGGAAAACCAAGTTTTTTGTGCTTGCTCAGTCAGAATGCAGAAAACTAATGCAGCAATAAGAGGTCCACCTCAAACAATATCAATAGGAAAAAAGAGGATGCAGAGAGTGTGTTTGTTCTCCGGCGTAATTCTGTGTCGGAAAAACGTTTGACTGTACTGTAACCTGTAACATCTTATGCTAAACGGCGCTAACCCATGGCGCTAAGCCATGGCGCTAAGCCATGGCGCTAATTCAGGGCACTGCCATCTTGGATTATAAAGTTAATGTATAAAGTTGGTCAAGGTGAGGGTTGTCCAACTTTCTGGGGGCATTCCCGTTGAAACTTCCAACACACAACTTGGAAATTCCGACTTCCGAGTACAAATGGAATGCAGCATAATTCACACCAACTTTTCTTTTAGGCATTGTTCTGCGGTCAGGTTCACATCATCAGTGCTAATCATTGGCATTGATTGATCAATTGGCTCAAAATTATTACACAACTTGCCACCTGTATACCATGAATTAAATATACTCTTATATACTTAAGACCTCTTCGGATCCTTTTCAACTTTAGAGAGAATATCAGTTCAATTTAACATCCAAAAAGTACTAAAAATAAATAGTTTGAGGAATAAATGGCACTTCTATGAGTGAATTTGACAAGATGTAATATGGTCCCAGGTATCTAAAGACCTGTGGAAAGTGTTTAAGGGTCAAAGGTAAAACATAAATGTTCATGTGTCAACCATTTGACCATTGACTTTGACTCTTTGTGTCTTTGTGGCTATAGATCAGCTTGTCATGAGTACAGCTCTGCAGCCACTGCAAACATAAGACTGTGCAAATATTTTGAGGAAGAAGAGAAGCCGGTTTGAATGGCCAGTGGATCCCTCAGTATGGGGATACTTATTTGTGTAGCTGAAATACATTTCAATCAATTAAATCACAATGAATTGGGCTATAATTTTTCATGGTAGTGCTGTATGTGTTTCATATAGTGTTGGTCTCAAAGTATTAAAAAAAGTGCAAATGTGTCTCAGGGTGGTGCGTAAATCAGAGCTCGGGCCTTGCATCTGTGAGCTCGGAAACAAAGGTTTGTTTGTGTGCCTCAATCACTCTTGCTCATGAAAGCAGACATTTACTTGAAAAAAAAACCTTCCCTCTTTTTTAGGGAAACACTCTAAACCAACATCCTGGGTATAAATTTGCAAAATGCAATACAGGCCTGATTGTGTGTTGAGTGGATGTGGGGTGCATGCGAATAGACCCTGAACCCCTTCCTCTCTCCTCCTCCAAACAGTACGGCTCGTTCCCTCCACCTCCCCCGATCCCTCTCTGTTGTCATACAGCCAAGTAAGCAACATGGGGGGAAAGCCTCTGTAGTTGTGTTGTTTTTCATGGCTACAGTAGTGAATTCTGAGCTCTTGTCTACATTTATCCTGACAGTGTAAACCAAGCGTGGCTGATCTGGCTGAAAAATAATTGCAGAGAAGTATAAGGTGATTTCCCCCCAATTTACACATTTGCAAGTGTTTCCTCTGCAAAACTGTAATGTTGAGGCATGCACTAGTTTAAAACTGTAGAGGGTAACATCTTCAGGTTATTGGTTTCATATTTTTATTCAATCACAGACGCTTTAATGATAAGACATGTTGCACTTGTCTAAAATCTTCATCACTTCTTTGGCGCTTGTGCAGAAAGTGTGGATTGCAGTCTACAGTATGAGGGAGAAGGCTGAGGCAGAGTCTGAATGGGAAGGCTGGGAACAAGTGAAGCCTTGGCACTGACACCGGGTCAGCCCGAAGCCCCCTCACAGCCCAGCCCTCAGCACCAGGTGCTCTCTGCATTCAAATGATACTCTTATTCATAGACTGCCCCAACTGGAGTATTAAAACTCAAAATTTGCAACTGAATGCTGATATAATCCTGGAAATATATGTCTCCATTAAAAAGTAGCCCATTTAAAGGAACAAGGCGGTCTTTGTGTGGGGCTTTATGTATATTTATCAAGGCGCTAGAAGGGAACCAGGGGTGGGGGTTAAGGAGAAGGGGACGGGGGGTGGAGGGGACACTTTCCAACTGTTTACATGTTAATTTCAAACTTAACAGCCCGTGTCCTGCAACTATTTATACCTCGAATGCAAATTGATTTTTTTTCTCCTTTTGTTATCGTCCTTTTTTTTGCAGACACTTGACTGTTGATGGAAAAATGCAAATTATTGTGGGTATGAAAAGTTTGGTGACAAAATTATACAGCTGGATTTGAGTGACAGCTTGCATTTAGGGCAGTTTAAAAGCCATGTTCTGGTTTGACTACAACAGGTGTCATTTACAGTGACAACATCTACCTGGCAGGTCAGTTTTGTTGCTGCAGGAAAAGTTACACTGGAGGTAGAAGAAATCTCATTAAACTCAGTAGCAGGCAGTGACCAGTTAGCCACGATAAAGCATTAAAATGATAGCTGCAACTTTCTTATTGGATATATCCTGAAGTTTTTGAAATTGCACTGCCCAGTATATATTTTTACTGTCTTTTTATCACATTGCTGTAAACTGAATTTATTTATCTATTTTTTTTTGTCTTTTATCTATTTTTACAGCATTAATTTTGAATAGCAATCTTGTTCAGGGAAACGTGTTTCCGTACTGTTTATATGATAAGAAACATTTTGAATCCTTGAATAAAGTGTCTGTTTATACAGATTCACAGGGGGAAAATATGGCTAGCTGGTTGTGTTTATTCTGTCCTCGCAGGAATGCAGCTGACTTCTAGCTTGGCAGATAACTAAACAGTTTCCCAATCAAACATCAGAGTCTTAAAACAGGTTTGATATTTTACTTAGGAAGGTCTGTGAAACTGCAATAAAACATAAAAATAAAAACATAAAATACGTCAGACTTCTCTGTGTGTTTCTTAAACATACAGCACACATATATAATATAAACTCAAGTTGTTACTTTTTTCTCCACACAACACAAATGCTAAAAATTAGTGATTAGCGCAATGCTAACATTATATGGAAGATCCCATTGACAGGCTAGCACATTAGTGTTGGCTGCGCGATTGACTTTTAAATACAAACAGTAAACCAAAGCAGGGAACAATAACAAGTGAATCACACAATGTATTTACTCACACACTTATGGTCCTTAAGGTAGAGCAGGAAGAAAACGAACTGTGAGTGGAGATGTCAACGTTCATGACTACAATGGCTGAAAAGAACTACGGTAAGCTCACAGGGACAAACAGTGCAGCAGCTCAACAATCTCCTGACACTCTTAAAGGGGCAGCACACTGTTCTTTTTTAAAGTTTGAATTCAGACTACTGATTGCTCAATCTTTGTTGTGTGCTCAAGTGTTTAGAGTAACCAGTAAGCTAGCTGCAGCTAGTTGTGTTAGCACCTTGTGGCATTCGAGGACCCTGATGTGCGTATGATTGAACAGGCTTTCAAACAACTATAATTTTAATACCTCCACAACAATATTAGAGCATTAGAGTCTGGTGACGGAGTATAAAGAGAGAAGTTTGCTTCAAGAGGAGGCCAGGAAGGACAGAGCAGATCTTTAACAATATAAACAGATTTTGATCTTTGCATTAGAGTCTTATTAAATATATTCAAAATCCAAATGTCTTCAAAGGCAAAATGAGAAAAAAAGAGTGAGAGAGTTGATATGAAATGTGGTTAGCTGTAATGACATGGCAACACTAGTCAACAGTCCACAGAGAAGGAATGTGTCTAATGAAACTTAACAATACATTCCCCCCCGACCCTTTCTGAGTGAATGGGCAAGTATGTTTTATGGTTGGAGTGCCGCGGCTCGACTGCAGCTTTGTTTCCGACAAGTTTTGGATGTTTGGCTCTTCATGTTTAGAATTCGCTGATTGTTTTTTTTTTTTTTTCAGAAGGATTTGATTGAATTAAAAAAAGTCATTACTTTAGCACTATCCTTCAAGGGCTTTTTATGCCAGTGTCAATAAGTGATAAAACATCTTTTCAGCAGGAGTACACACTTTTGGCATTCCTTCTCACTCATTTTTTTCATTATTTTTTCATTTTTGAGACACAAGAACAGACAAGGTTCCTTGGAATGAATAGGACACCAATTAATTATACAATCACTGTCAGAGTCACAAACCTTGTGATGTGAGTTAAATGTAAACCAGAGTGCAATACTCTCATGGTAAAGCAATTTACACAAAAGGTAAAACACAAGTCTGAGTGTTTCTCTGCCACTGTCATTTAGATAGAAAGAGTAAAAAGAGCGTCAACACTTTACAACAAGGTACACAAACTTGTGAGTGGCTACGAAACAATAAGGAAGGACCTGATAATTAATGAATCCTCAATAAGTTACTGAATATCTCAGAATATAGCACTATACAAAAATATGAGTTGACTGGAGAACAATGTACTGTATTCATATAACATAACAATTAATAATAACGCTAAACTACATGCGAACCTCTTTCTCCATGAGTACTTCTTGTCACTACTAGCACTAGTAACTCAGTTCATGTCATTAATTATTCACTATCATCAGTTCATTAGTATCTCTTTTTGTGCACTCATCAGTAAAGTGGTACATTATGCTGAGTAGTTGCAAAGTAGTCCCTCATTACTTCTTGATTATCAAACCATTACTTACACTGGCCTTATTTTTTGCTGCCCCAATCTGAAGCAATGCGTCATCACACGAAACTAACAAGTTACATACCTAGTCAAAGTTTTTACTGATGAATGAGCTCCTTAATAACAAACGAGTGAAACATGAGAAGCCGTGGATCCTTCAGTCAGTCCTCCGTCCTTGATTTTACCATCTGAATTTCTAAAGGTGCATCAGCACTTCAACACTGGGCAATTCAACATGAAGCATAATCTAGTGATGGTGCATGTTTTCTTTTAGAAATTGTCAATCAACACTTGCACATGAGACATGATACCTCAAGGTAAAGGATGCTCACTAAAATATATTATTTACCAATCACCTGCTGTAGCAAATTTATAAGTGGACATCTGAAGTTTTGCAAAATTTGGAAAGTTAAGTAGCTAGCATGTACGTAGTCTTCCTGTGCTAGCTGTGTAAATATTTGGATTTCGGATAGGTAAGAACAGTACTGTGCCAGGTCATACTTAAAAAGAACTAGCTCAAAGTTCAGTTCACACGTATGAAAATGAACGAGTTCACATTCATAGTTCAAAAAAGAACTAAGTTCACAGTCCTAAAAATGAAGTAGTTCACATTGATTTGTTACATTTTTTTTTCAAACAAATCAGACACTATGTCACTCAATAGAACCTCTTCTTAACCATTCATCATCGGTTGTCAATCACTGCCACTCCAAAACTAATCAAGTTATTGAATCAAATAAGAATCACAGACAGTAAACTTTAAAACTTTAAGTTTACCAAATGCCCTTTATTCCAAATGCAAACTTTGAAGAAAAATGTCTTGCTCAGTACTCTGTTTTGGAGGAAATTCCATTTTTAGTTACCACACGAATGACGGAAATAATAAACTTTACACATCTGATTAAAATGTGCAGTAGATGGTGACTGGTTTTGTTGGTCTCTCCACACAAACCATGCATAAATCAGTCTTTCTCTCTGTCTGATTATGATGCTAATATCATCACTCCAAACAAAGAAGCAATCCCAATGACAGAAATGAGAGACATAACGCTGTGGATTACAAAAGAGCGAAACTATAGAGGTATTATGCGGCTACAAGACTGCAGGGCAGAGGGCAATGCTTACAGAGAGGTTGCATCGGCCTGCTAACGCGATCACCTGAATTATGCACAATTCATTGTGTTCAAATATCATAAATTGATGCATGAACATCCCACTCCCCCCTCCAACGTGGGTTGAAATGATTATTTATGTGGCTGCAGAACGGCACAGACAATTAGTCATATTCGTATGCTGAAATTAATTGAGAGAGATGCGGGAGATAAAGAGAGAGAACAAAGACAGCTTTTTGTCACTTCTTTCCATCTGACAGGGATAATTAGATATATGAAATTGAAATTCCTCACCGGGGGGTCCTGTTGACAATGCTATTTTCTGTTTTGTTCCTCTCCCCTTTTTCTTTTGTGTTCGTCTTTATGCAAATTTGGACCCAGTGTTTTCGCCTGACCACTAAAAGCAGCTTCTGATTCGATTCGCTGCACAGCAAAGATCAGTCAGTCTGTTCAAACCTCCCTTACCTGTGGCAAAAGGATTTAATGAGGAATTCAAATATTTCTCATTATAATATTTCATTATCAGTAGAATTCAGCTATTTAATATCTACATGTTTACGCCCTTCTTTATGGAGCCCCAATGTGTTCAGTGTTAAGTGCATAAACAACACATCGTGACATAAATGATAACATGGGTAAATAAAGTAAAAAAAAAAAAAAAAAAACGTAAAGCTTTAACGTTCTGTTTCAATGTCATATTTTGACACTTTTATTTTATCACCTCTCAAGACTTTGGAGCAGTCTCCATCCCCTCAAGGTTCAGTCAATCACCTGCCAGCAGGCAAGGTAACAATTAGCAAACCTGCTTGCTCATCAGTTAGCTAACATGCAAGCTACCCAGAAAACTAACCAGCAAGCTAACCAACTAGATGACCTGCTAGCTAACCAGCGAGCTGACCAGCTAGATACCTTGCTAGTTAATCAGCGAGCTAACTGGCTAGATAACCTGTTAGCTGACCAGCTGGATAACTTGCTAGTTAACCAGCAAGATAACAAGCTAGATAACGTGCAAGCTAACCAGCTAGATAACTTGCTAGCTAACAAGAAAGCTAACCAGCTAGATAACCTGCTAGCTAATCAGCGAGCTGACCATCCAGCTAACAGTTAGATTACTAGCTGGTTACCCAGCTAGCTGTTAGTTTGATACATCACAGAGAATAGAGAGAACATGTTTTCCTCTTATGAGTCAGTTTTTCTCTGACAAACCTCTCTGAAAATCACAATCACACTCTTAAGGAACCATGGAAGTGTTTTAGTTATTGATTGCTGTTTACTTTGATACTGAGTTTAGAAAATGATAAATGATGTTGATGAGGCTTGAATCATTTATTAAAAAATAGTTCATTAATATACAGTGCATTACACATTCATTTGGTTATTTATTAAATAAAAACAACATAGAGAATAGACGTAACATCAAGTTGTGCTGTTTGACATTTTAACAACATAACAGTAACAGTTATTTTTGTTCTTAATATATTACACCATGTGTAAATAATGCAAATAATTAATATGTTTCTTTAATCCCAGCAATATACCCGCCAAGCATGAAGTCAGATGAACGGTTGACAAGAATAAAATACGTATGCATCCTTTAGTTTTAGTTTGTGCCGTATTTATTTATTTAGTACTGGCCAATTTGGGCTTCCGTACTTCTGTGTATTTCCAGCGATTCAGTCATTTTTCATTGCGACTGCTTTATGTCATGTGAACAACCCTCACAGTATCCGAGGAGAGAGGAACATCTGATAAAAGAACATTGTGGTTTGAGTGGAATTATGGGTTATGTCACCTTTCACCACAAAACTAGAAAGGGCCTCTCGTAGCTTTCCGCTTACATGAGAAACAGCCGCTGTCATGTTTCTCACAGCTGAGAAGGACAAAATGGCACATTATGTGACATCAGCAGAGTTTAAAGACATTCAGCTCATAACATGTCAAATACCTGAGTCTGTGGCGAGACCTGGGAATAATAAAAACAGCATTATTACATAAGGGATTGGGCTGTTATACCCTTCAGCGTTTATTGATGAACAGACAGAAACAATGGTACTTTTATGCCTGTTTATATTTATAGTTTAAACAAAGAAAATTCACATTTTAAACAGAAAATTCTGAAATGCCATTTTCAAGAAATCATTAAATAACAGAGAAAATAATGTTGTTGTATCTGTAATTTTGCATTGCTTTTTCCAGTGTTAATTAAGCACTTTCAGGGGGTAGCAAATTAAAACTTAAATGTAGAGTTCCATCAAACTGTTGCTCTGAATCATCCCTGTTTCCCAAATGACATTTTCTATTCAAATTAAGGGGCTTTGATTTTCAAATGAACAGAAATTAGAGTTTGTTTCTGCTTACTGACTGACAGCTTTTAGACACCAAATGTTCAAATTTGAAACAAACTAATAAAAAAATCTTGGGTCAAGACATTGAGCTCATTGAGATTTGGGATTGTTTAATACTGGGGGAAAAGAACAAGAGAAAAGGGGGAAAAGTGACGGAGGAGTGTGGTTTTTAGTAGGATAAGGAAAGCAGGATGGAGATATGAATTGAACCGGAAAGAGGTTTGTGTCTAATGCTTGCCACATTTGCTCTTGAATGAAGGTCTAATTACCCATCGGTATTTGGTGCCAGCGTTCCCAGGTCCCAGCAGCCCCTGGGCCCGTGCAGGCACTGAGCGTCCAGAGCCAGCTGCCTCCCAAACATTTGCAGGTATACAGGCTGGGCTAATAGTCCTACCACAAGGGAGCCAGATGAAAGAGCAGGAAACTGCTGCCAGAAGCCCTGAAAGGATTAATGTAAAGACAGGACATAGATGTAGCGACGTAGCACTGACTAAACCCACTGAAACTTCAGATACCCAGCGCTTTATGTGCTTTATCCTTCCATACACGGTATAGCTATGTGAATAGTTCTTAACTTTTTACTATATATATGGCATAAATAGATAAATTTGCATTTGCAAGAATTTTAGTTCCTCGTTTGGCTCAAAAGTGTTGATCCTACATTCCCTATATATCACCTCAATGGTGTCTTTCTCTCGACGCCCCCTGCAGACTAAATGCCTGCTTCTTTTAAAACCCACATCTCCAATTTGGAACAAAATCTGTATGCAAAAAATGTTTATTCTTGAGCCCATGTTGAGATGAAAACACAGGAAATTCCCTTCCACGGTCACAGACAACATTATACAACTATTTTTACAGGATGAGGGGAACTACTCATGATGAGTAAACTGAACTTTAATTTTGAATAAATTAAATTAGTGCCCCTTCATAAACATTAAATTGTGTGCAATCATTGTAATCCGCTCTGTCAGATGAATATAAACATGTTTGAATGTATCTGTGTGCATAGCTTTGCAAGGGCTCACCTCAGTGTTAAATATAAACACACTGCCAGGTCAGCAGCGTAACGTCTGAGTGCAGGGAAAGTGAGTAATCGTCTATCTGTGTGGGATGTGATTTCCATGAAAGAGCTCGGCAGGGTGGGACGGGAACATCACCAGTCGTGACGACTCCAGATCCATCCTGAGGAACAGGAATTCCCACAAGCTGGATAAACATGCAGTTTGGTGAAGGAATGAGGTGCTTGATAGTCTCCTGTCTCATCTTTCAACACTGGATATTGTCAGGACTTATGGTCATAACTAAGAGTAGAAATACACAGTAACACAGATGTAGCTGAACTGTTGCCTCCCCTTCCACAAATTTGAACATCACTGGGAATTTAATTCTCAAGCTTTCCATGAAGTTGTGGCTGTTTGCAGCTTCAAATTTTGATAATTTTGTTTTGATCAAATTCCACTGCATGTATTCTCACTGCGGGCTAATGAAGGATATCATTTGGATGGAGGAGTCAGTGAGGGTGGGTGGGGCCGGATGTTTTACAGCCTGCAGTGTTACCTCAGTTTGTTTTCTTAGACGGCATGTGTCACTATTTGATGGCCCAGGAAGGACAGAAATAATACAGCAGCAGCTGTGAGAGAACAATGTTTAACTGCGGCTGCCCTGAGAATGCAAACTGTGTTTATCCTAATGCATTCAGACAGAAGCATTGATGGACATGGGGCTAACCTGAACCACCACACATTTTGAATTTCTTTTCCTTTCGTGGCTTTTCTGTGTGTTTTTTTTCCCACTGCAATCGTGCAAACGTCTCTGACTACATATTTCTTTCAGCATTGGGATATCTAATGTGTACTTTTGCGGCTGTCTCTCAGCGAGTTCACATATACACATCGGCATTTGTGTTTTCACGTGTAATTACTGTGAATCAACTCTTTGTGCATGGTTCATGTCATAAAACAAGAGAGAAAGACCATCGTTATGCTAGTGGGGCACCTCACTAAAACGCTCCAGTGACAGAAAATGAAAAGCTGTAATTCCTCCTGTGAAGTGAAGTCTGACTTGTCAGAGTAAAGCACTTCCTATCCTTTTGTTCGGATCTCAAAGGGAATTATAGGGGAGAGAGTTAGATATGGCTGTTAATAAGAGCAGCGAGCCCTGACCAGATGAACGTCTAAGTGATTTAGACCATGACAGTTGTATTAAACTAATAAATTCACATTATTTAAATATTTTGGACCCATGGAGAAAGTGAAAAATAGTGGTGTACCATCTTTTTATTGGTATACTAGAACTTTTGGGCTAATTTTTAATGTTTAAGCAATTGTTTGATGAATGTTTTTGGGCTCTCATATTGATACGCAAAGAAGAAGCAGAGGATTGGGACTGGGCGAGGGGGGGGGGTTGCATGGAGATCAATGGGCTAATAAAACAAATCGATGGAATGAAACCACAGAAAAAAGTGAAGTCATTAATTTGCAGAGACAGGATGATCCCACCAACCACATGCATTGATTAGAAATGAGGTCTGTGGAGAACCTTCAGGGGGTATCATATTAGTGGAGGGAAACAATGGCCGTGGTGGGGGGAGGTCGCTTTCCTCCGAGGGTTTGCTGCTGTACCAATGCAAGAGAATAGGTTAACCGGTGGATCAATGGCCTCTTCAGCATAACTCCAAGGCGACAGCGGCTCTGTGTTTGCTCTCTGATGCACCATCAACACAATATCTGCAGGTGTGATGTTTTCCCTCCCATTGATTCCCCCCCACCCCTTTCTTTTTCAAACCAAGTGTACTCAAGCATGATTATGATATTGAATACATCATAGAGTACAAAGAGGTCTGCAAATAAGGTCAGAGGTGAGGGCTAATGTTCCATTTTTATCAATATAATTATTGTTAATCATGATTTGTAATCAATAATATTGGGCTGAGTTATCCACACTGATGGAATCAGTATCACGGAGCATGGTCGGGAATGATGGCTTTAACCTCCGTGGTGAACAAATGGACAGTACGATCTGTTCTGTAAATTTGTGTTAGTTATGGGACAATATTCAGCTTCAGCATCAACAAATTTTGATCCTAAAATGTGCAAACTGCTCGGTCAGGGTTCACCTGATCTGCAGACACAGCATGGCTTTTCTGTAGCCATTTTGGAGGGGTGGGGGGCAAGAAAAGCAGGTGATGTGAGATTGACGACTTAAATACTTCATCAATCAATGCTGCAGCCAATGTGTTGTTTGGTGATTGGTGGAGAATTCAGGCAATCCATCTTTCCTCCCGGCAACTGGCATTCAAGATTCTCCTCAGGTTCTCCATGTAATGCCTTTATTTCTTTATTTCCAGGGTTAACCTATGCTGCAGATATTTCTGTGTGTGTGTGTGTGTGTGTGTGTGTGTCCACTCTAACCCTTCACCTGTTATTAGAGTCCCTTTGACACCAGAATGAGCTGCAAGAGTCCATCACTATCAGTCCTCACACCATAAAGTAAATCATACCATGAGATTATAACTAAAAACATATGTATTTACTTATTTTTATATATTTATGAGACTATGATACCTGTTATTTTTATGATGGTGATTTTTAACAATATTTGTTAGAAAAGTACATGAACTTCATTTGCCTTATTGTTTAATTTCACCGTTTACAGCACTGTTTAAAAATTAAATGCTAAAATCTTCTTGCTATAATATTTCCTATATCACTTTTTTCACTTCTCAACATGTGCAATACCATCTTTATTACCGCAGTTGGTCCATTTTGTTCATTTATGTTGAATATTTGCTGAAGTTTTTCATCTGATTTGTTGCAATTTTAACATTTAAACATTGTTATCTATTAGTTATTGATCCAGTACTTATATTGACGTATTTCTC
Source organism: Synanceia verrucosa (assembly GCA_029721515.1). Classification (NCBI taxonomy): domain Eukaryota; kingdom Metazoa; phylum Chordata; class Actinopteri; order Perciformes; family Synanceiidae; genus Synanceia; species Synanceia verrucosa. The sequence continues at coordinate 22,315,308 of CM056557.1, forward strand.
ATCTTATCTATAAAATTTTTATCATAATTACATCAAAATACATGCACATAGATGTGTCAAATGGCAAACACTGAGAATATGAATTATTTTCCAATCAACCATGAGCATCATGCAGTGTGTCACTTCAAACATTACAATTTCTCTCCGTCCTCTTCTCTCCTCCTCCACCTTCATGTAGTTATAGTAATACTGAAGCCCCTGGGATTTGCTTAATTAAAATACATCCTTTTTGTGTTCCCCTCGGAGTCCAGCGATAGAATAACTATGCAACAGGGTTGGCTCCTTGAGGAGTTAGCCAATGTTGTGTCAGGCAGCCACTCACAGCTAAATCAACAAAACCCTGCAAAGAGGGTGAAAGGAGAGAGAGGGAGGAGGAAAAAAAGGTTGGGGTGAGGGGTGGAGGAGGGGATCCCACATCGTGTAAACCCTTAGCTTTTCACACTGAGCAGCGTTTTCATGCTAAGCTCTGAGCTTGAACTGAAATCCTCTCACTTATCCTCAAATCCAAGATGAAATACTGTCAGATGTAGTGTGATCCAGGGAATTTGGTGGGAGACTGACGGGCAGGGTGGAGAGACGTTTGAGTGACTGATACTGAGAGCAGTTGTGCTCGCATGAGGAAGAGGAGGAGGAGGAGGAGCAGGAGATACAGCAAGGAGAGGAGATTTAATGCAATGATTTGTCAGCGGCAGAGTGAGGGACTCATGTCGGTTTGATGCCTGGTAACCAAGGACACAGTGGAGAATAAACCATATAAACCATCACAGTTTCAAACATATAAATCTTTTTGGAGTTTAATGTTGGAATTCTGTGTATTTGAAAAGCAGATCAATAATTTCCTCTTTTAAATGCATCACTGTGTTCAGAGGAAGAGGACTGTACATGGAAAGAACTGCATGTCATTTTGGGAGCCATGCATGCTCGGCAGTCAGATGTTTTATGTGGGGTGATATTTGGAGGGTGCGTACGTCCCTCATCTCTGAATAGCTCTGAGGCAAAGGAAGGAAATGGAGTCCTGGCATTTTGTTTTGCATCAGTGCTCTTCTTTATTAGAGAGGAACAGAATCGGCATCGAATAATAATTGGAAAATTGTAAGCTTGCTTTCATTATAATTAGCGCGATCGCAGGATGCAATAATCCAATTATTTTACTTAAAAGCAAGTTTCCTCATCGCTCTGCAGTGCGCTGCAGGATGTGTAACCTCATCCCACATGGACATACCAGTGAAGCTCGGTCTCTCTCCCTCTTACATGTAAACACCAGCATGCTTGAGTGTGCTCCGACAGCTGAACATACACTGACATATGAACACCATTTAGTGGACACGCGCATAAACACACATGCACACAACTCAACAACATACAAATAATTGAGTAAGATTTGCTGGCACATTAAGTTTAATGTGTTTGACATTCATAGCGGTAGGATATGGTAGGCATGAAGCTGCGTCTTTCTTCAATCAGGGCTCCGCGGGGCTTCATTTTACAACCCTGATGCAAAGCCGTGGCCCGTCAAAGCTAATTAGCGCTGTTGCAAATGGATACAGGTCATGGCTCTCAGCGGATTGGTCCGCAGAGAGGTCGCCAAAGGTCAAACCTCTGGTATGGAATGATATAAACAATCATCTATGGACCACAAACCAATCAATCCCTTTTAACACTATCCACTTCCTGGTTGGCTGCTCCCAGAGGTCAGAGGTCAACATACAAAAAAGAAAACTGAGCCGCTGGTTTGGGAGTGGGAAGGAACACTATACTGATTATCTATTCATTTATATTTTAGTGATCAATGCACCAAAAAAAGGAAAAGTATTTAAAATATATTTCTTACTGATGTAATTTTAAGTATTTTAAATTATAGTTAAAAATTAAACAGCAGCATGGATTCTAAACCAAATTACAATAACATGTTCTTTGTGTGCAGTTAAAATCTGTACATTGTGTTTTTCCCGCACACTGAATAAAACCACTTCAGCATCAACATGAAGTTACGCAATTAGCCGAGCAAAGAGGAAGGACAGAAGGACTGAAAGAAAGGGAGAGAGGAGGAGAGGGAGGGGGGTAGGAAGATGGAAACCAACGCTTGAGGAATTGAATTACCAGAGCCTTTTCTCATTATCATTTAGCCGTCTTTTATGGCCCACCAGTAAGAGATGATGTTCCCATGACCCCGCACAATACACAGACATATTATTCAATCCTGCCTCGATGAAATTCCTGCAAATAAAACCTTTGTGCTGGGCAACAGCTAATTATTTGACAGATTGGCCCCCTTCTGGCTCAGGTTACAGTGTGGAGTGGTCATGTTTTTACCCTGCACCACCAGCACCACCCCCCAACCCCATCCCACCCCAGCCCATCCCAGCCTAGCCCAGCCCGGTGCAAAGAGGGGCCACTTTGAGAAAATCCCAGAGGGCCTCATTCTTTTCAGGAGATTATATATTTCAACCCCCCCCTCCTCTCTTCCTCCTCTTCCCAACCATCTATCCATCCAAAATCAGGGGAGCGTGGTGTGTGTGTGTGTGTGTGTGTGTGTGTGTGTCAGTGACAGCAGTCATTTCATAGTTTAAAGGGTGTTCTCAAGCAGAAATATTTAATCTTCCCACGAAAATAAAGTTCGATGGACGCCTGGTACAGAGAGAGTCATGGGGCGAAAACAAAATCCATGTCCAATATGTGTTGTGTTACTGTGTATACTCTGTATTTATACTACTTTGAAGAACTACTATACCTATGCATCCAGTGTGTTTTTCCGTGATAGCAAATTAGAGAGCGGGGAACATTAAGGGATTAAAGTTTTGGGTGGGCATGCCTTTGGCATCGATTCAGTCCACTAATAACAAGAGTTTGTCATTAGTGTTCGGACATGGACCACCAAGATAAATGCCAACACATGTTTAAATTATCTGGAGAGTAATGGCCTTCTCCTTCAGCCCTTTCCCTCCCCATAAAGTTCCCTTGTTGACTCGACTATGCAGACATTTTGAGTTATCAGTGCACGTTAAATCTGTTGCTTATTTTGCACCCATGCACATGGTATAATTCAAGAAGGAGAATGTGTTAAAAGAGGTTAAAACCAAACAATTAATGAAAATGATGGGAGCTAACTCTGAAGGATGTCATTTAACTAATGCACGCTGAAAGTTTCTGAGTAAACTGAAATTAAAAATAAGTATGTAAAAACTATATACATTATATACAGAATGATTTATATGAACAATATATAATAAGCTATAAGTAAATTCAGTAAATTGTATAGAGAGCCTTGACTCTTGGATTTATTATATCTTCACTAATAGCTACTAATAGATGTGATATTTCTATTTATAATATTATAACCAAACATGTAAGATATGTTATTTAATGTTAAACTTTTATATATTCTTATTTTTGGTCCCGACGGTTAAAGAGCTAAAAATGAAAATAAAAGTCACTGCTAATTATTATAATCTTGGCAAAACCACAACACTTTTACCTAAAGAGAACTAAAACAGGGAACTGTTGCTGCTTTTTGAGGCATTTCTACTCCATATGTGAATATTACAAAATAAGGAATTGATATCATATAAGTGAAAACGGAAGTTGGATTTTGATTTACAGTAAAGGAAATGTCACGGTATGTGAAACAGTAGCTGTACAGTATGTTGGTGGCATGTTGAAAACCTTAGTTATACATAGGATCAGCCACAGAATGTGTTAGATGTGTGTATATAAGAACATTTTCTAGTTTTATTTTATTTTAAAATCAGTTGAAGGCCTGCCTGATGACCCTCTGGGTTGAGAAAATTCAACCAGCCTTTAAACACCAGCTTGAATAAACTAAAGCATTGAACACTTTTAGGTTTTCGCAGAAAAACTTGACAATCTCCCACCTTCACATTCTCATTCTCCTTCTCCTGTGAGCTCGCCGGGCTCAGGTTGCATGTCTGGGATGCCCGGCTACTGTTGTGTTCACCTGGCATGAACCCAAGTGAGCGGAGCCTGGAGTATTCATTGCTCAACCTGGGTGAAGGTCATGGAGTCCGGCCCTTCCCTGCTCCATTCCCCAGTGAACAAACATATGGTCATGGAGCACCTTGAACATGTTTGGGTGACCAGAACTACTTGGCCTGAGCTGCAGCGGCGAGAGAAACAGAGGCTCTAAAGGAGGTTTGAGCTCACCTTGCTAAAGCAGAACAAGGATAAGGAAGGGAGAACGAGGCTGCCAACAGCGCTCACTAGTTGCTCGCCCACGGTAAATCCTGTGTGAAGTCACACCATAGATATAACACCTCCTGCCCCCTTGTTTCTGCTAATATAAATGCGTATAATCATAAGGTACAATATCATCACCCCGTTGTTCAAACAGCCAAGCCTGGACTAATCGCTTCCACGTTTTCTTGTGTTAGGCTCATTAGTGGGTGACCTAAAGGCATCTAGGAAAAAAAAGACAAGCGAGAGAGACAAAAAAAAAAATCTTTGGATAATGGATGCTTGCTGTTTGGAGACAGTAAAAATAAACAGGTCTGCGGCTTTGATAATGAATATGCTGTAAACATCAGCCCAGAGTGTGAGTTCATCACAAGTGTCCAGCTAATAACACCACTGGTGTGAGTGTCTTTCTATGTGCAGCCTGCTTTTGAGTGTGTGTATTTGTCTTTGGGCAGGCGGTGGTGGTGGTGGTGGTGGTGAGGGGGTGTTGAAGATGATGACTCGTCGTTAGACTTTGTGAATGGGATGTGAGAGTGTCTCTGGTGTCGGAGTGTCTGGCCCAGGTGGCGACTGGAAGGCCGACTTCATTAGCCTTAAAGAGGAAACAAAGGAAGATGCATCGTGGAAAAAAAAGTGCCATCCCTCATCTGCGAGGCCACCGCCTGACACATTAGGAATCTGTATGCTCAATTAACCACTGGCAGGCTCATTTTTCCTCTCCCTCTCCCTCTCTCTCTACTGATCAAACAGAGCAATCACACCGAACTGAATCAAGACTCGCTACACGCCACGTTTATGAAGTTCAGAATTATTTTGTTTAATTTGCAGCAACAGCTTAACGTGTGTAACTCGTGACAAATGCAGATTTACCAATGAGTCAACTCCTTGATTGAAATAAAGCATTGCAACCCTAACCTTTGAATAAGTTGTGCCACTGTCTCGTTGCAGGAGGAAGAGGAGAGTCAGATGCCTGAGAAAACGTCAAAAACACATTACGTCTTCAATTATTACATCTTCAGTCTCACTAAAGTGTGGTAGGTAATTTACATGGGATTTACACATTATGTATGACAAAGATTCACAAAAAACAGATTTTTTTGTGTGAAACTTCTCAGCTATTAGTCAGATTTCTTGCAGGTTCCTTTATGCAGCTTTGCTCACATGTGGTGTTGTAGTTTCCTGCCAAACACCTGTGTAACCTGTGTCAGTGTGCAGGACTGCAGACCTGACTGAGTGTAATCAGCAGTATGAGACACACCTGCCCAGAGTACATAAAAGCCTGAGCAGTAGCACTGGCTGGCTGGCAGATCTCCTCTCACCCTGCAGCTCTGTGTGCTGTGGCTTCTGGTTTCCTTTTGTTGCTTTTTACAACATAACATCCATGTGATATGCTTTCACATTTCCACTTCCTACACTGTAGACTGCACACATCCATTTGTTTGATGTATTTTTACATACCTTCTGCTGAGTAAATCACTTTATTTGTCCAGCATGTTTTCAGAGCTGTGTTCTTCTTTAACGAGTGCAGCGCTGATAAAATGCATCATTAAGCAAATGTGCCACGTACATGAAAGCGTAGCAAACAGCATCTTTACATGGACGCCGATCTTGACCCCAGCCTTCCCCTTTCATTGATGTGAACACACACACACACAAATCAAACATCCCTCCTTCCTCAGCGTTTCCTTTCTTTAACTGTGTGGCAACCTGAGGATCCTTATCTTCCTGTGAACCTCCTGTGAAAAATGACAAAGTGCAATCAGGACTTGGCTAAGGTGGGGTTTTGGGGGGGGAGGGAGTCACCGTGATACACATCAGCCTTTGATTAACGAGGTGAGCAAGACACTCTTTAAAATCGCCTGGGTCACGGCTTAGGAGGCCTGTCCAACACTTCGCCACACTTCACAGGGAACAACTTGTCTTTAATATCGGACCCGCCCCTTTCTCTCCACCTCTCTTTTGAGGTCTATCAGAGAGATGAAAAATGGCTCGCAGCTGGCCGAGTGCTTCCTTCCCCTTGTCGAGGTCAACAGTTCACTATGCTGATGGAGACCCTCACACCTTCATTAATAAGAGCTCTCCTGCACTCACACAGGTCGCTTCGCTGCATCGCTGGGCGGCCATCACTCCTGCCTTTGTCTGGGTGTCCTATCATTACATTCCTCCAGACGTCACTGAGCATTTTCTTTTTAGCTTTTCAACCACAAGTTGAAAGTCCAAGTTAAATCAAATCAAGTTTTAGTTTTAGATGGCAGCTTTACTCATTATCGCTTGTGCCTCGGTATTTCGGTCTTAAACGGGGATAATTTGAGTTTTTTGGTCAGTCGACATCTTGTTTCAAAAGACTTTTAAAAGGCAGCACAGCCTCCTGTGGCTGATGATGACACTTTTAACTCTTTGAGTACCATTGACGAATTCTGAGGTCATTTAAAATCCAACACTTGATTACCATAGAAGTGTATATATACAGCAACGGGTCGCCGAGCCTGTGAGTAATTCTGGGGCTTCTGGGAGATGTAGTCAGAGCATAAAGAGACGGTATACGCGACAGAGATCAAAGCAGGGAGTGAAGACGATCAAGATTAGAGAACAAAACAGAATCTGGACAAAAAGTGGTGATTTTGGTGAAAGTGTCCTCTACTCTACCTCTGATAAAAAAAAGAATGGAACAAGATAAAAACAAATGTTTTTTTCATGATGAAATAGTCTCTTCCTTCATTATTCAGTGTTTTCAGAGACATATTAATTATTGATTAATATTCTGTGGGTCTTGAAATATGACTAAAAATGGGCAAAAACACTGGCACAAGGTACTTTCTGTTTTATAAAACAGCAGGCACTCAATCAGTTAATCTTTTAACATCAATTAAAATATTTACCAAATAAGAATATTATGAGACAACTCTATAAAATTACCCATACCCTATAAAAAAATGTCTTGATGTCTGCTTTATTGGCAGCGAGGAGCAGAGTGGATTGACAGCAGAAGGCCAGGCCGGTCAGATTCAGAAAGAGGTGCTAATCATAATGCTGAGGTGCCTCGTTGAGCTGCTAATTACCTCCATTATGAAGATGCAGAGTGTCTGATCAGAGGCGTATACATGTGTGTGTTTGCATCTGTGTAAACACGTGTGTGTGTGTACCGATTAAGAGGAGGATTATCCGTCCATCCTGAAGAGGGAGGCGACCAGGGTGTACGACAAGAGAGGATGGAGGCGGTGGTGGTGGTGGGAGGGAGGGAGGCTGGGGGGGAAGGGGGGGTGTCCCCCTCCTGGAGACGAGCCCTGACCTTCTCATTTCATCCTCATTAGTATCTCATGTCAACAGAGCAGCCACTCCTTAATCATCTGCTATCATTCCTGGCCTGCACACACACAACTAAAGACACAGATAAACACACAGGCTATTTTTACAAACCTCGATATTCATCTATTGAAAAGGAAATGGATATCACAACAGTTTTTTACATGACACATAAGTGATACACCATATGCTACAGCGGGCATATCTTGCAAAATAATCATAGCATTAAGTGCAGTTTTAGCCAAATGTTTTTTTGCTTTTTTTCTTCATTTCCATATGCCACATATCAAATGCGATAGTGTATTTGGTCGGAGTTGGCCTACGGGACGGTGTGGCGTAGGGTGGGCTCGTCTGTCTGTGTCGGCCTCGGTGCCACGGAGGCCCCAGCAGGGTCGGAGGGGGGCGGAGGCTCAGGGTGCCAACACAAATGAGCTCCATTCATTTCCCCACTTCGGCATATGGTGGCTCATTGTCCTCGGCCACAGAGGCAGAAGTGATGCAATTTGTTGGCATGTCCTGTCATTTCACAAACTGCCCATCCCACTGAGGCTCTGGCCAGCAGAAGGCAAGCAAGGGCAGCTTGTTGTTTCACCCGACACACAGGACAACACCGAACGGTAGCAGCAGATCTCACAACCCCATAGATTATAAAGACATGGTAAATATTTTTAACAAAAAAGAGAAGAAAGTCTGAAACAACAGGATCAATCTGTGCAAATCTTCTAGATGATTATAACATACAGGATCTGTGTCAATCCCTGTTTTTTTCAGGTTATGACAAAAGCTTATCCTTATTTACAGAATAAGATTTAGTGTGATTAAGACATGATAGCCTCCTTATTTACGTCATGATATGCAGCTGTGGCAAAACAACACATATGGAAAAAACAACAGCGTAGAAAGGATAAACAGTGAAAGCTCAGATTTCTGAGTGAGAGTGAAGTGGGCAGCTCACCCTTTGTCTGTTCCTGGTTTCACTATGCCAAGCATGAAGCTACCGTCTGACAGGAGGGGAAGGAGTCTTGTTTAACTTCCTGAAAAAAAGCAAACTTTTGACATGAGGCACACAATATCAGCAATGCAGCAGCAGAAAGTAAGAAGTGTCTAGACATGACTGCATTTAGGTCAGACAGAGGAAAACATATGATCACACAGTCACGCTCAAAATGATGGTAGTGTATGGTGTTGACAGCCGTTTGGATCGCCGGGTCAAAAGTCACTGAACCCATTCCACGCTGACATGTATGTGTGTATTGCATCCCTGCTTCACAGTGTGGTTTCACTCAATACTGGTGGTGTCAGTTGGAGGCTTGGTGTTCATTGTCCGCACAGCGTGCAACCACACCCCGTGCTCGCTCTTTCTCACGTGCACGCTCGCTCGCCATGCGGCGGTAATGTAGGCTTTTATCCACTCCGAGAAGAAATCAACAGAGGGGAGCACCTTCAGACAGAAGTCAGCTTGACTTCAGCCGCTCTGAAGATTGATGACGTTGGGTCCTCGTTTCAGTGGGAGTAAGAGAAACAAGTGGCCCTCGGAGACTCATTACACCTCTGTAAGATTTGGACAATGGAGTGACACTGCTCCTGATTACCAGATTCATCATTTGAGCTGCTCTGGCTCGTTCTTTCACAAATGTCCTCATGTCCTGTACTGTAAAGAAAAAGCTGAAGAAAGAACAGTTCTGGCAAAATGACGTTAGGCAGTTTTGTTTATTTGTCACACATGCAAAAACAGTGAGATAATCCATCTTGAATCATTGAACCAGGCTAGCTGTGGTCCATCTAATACTCCCATCATACATCCCTGACCTCAATCTTGGCCACACTTCTCTCTACCTTCCCCCCTCTTGTTCTACCAGCCACCATGCTGCGGTAACAGAGATCCCTCTATGGCCCTATCCTTAACCCCATTTGTACCCTGCACCCCCGCCTACCCACCCCACCCCAACCTGTCAGGCACCGGCTTCCCATGTCCATCAGCGGGTGATGGATGAGGTTGGAGGTCACCACCCCACTCTCCAGAGTTCACTGATCCTATCAGCCATGCAGACACCTCCAAATCATAGTGGGGGACGTAACTGAAATTATATATTTAGGGAGAGTGACCCCAGACACAGGCATGATGTGCTCCTTTGCAAAATGTGCCTTTAAAGAGACGTATCATCTACAATAAGTCATATTTTTGTTTTGGACTGTCAATCATTTCTGACGCTGTTTTCTGAGGTAACTATGCAGGAGGGATGTTTTCTAACTGTTTGCATCTGTGCAGCACCAGAGGCATCAACATTTTGATTTCATTCTTCTTCAGTCGCCTACATTACCTAGAATGCGCCTTGGCTGCAGACAATTTGGCCACAGATACAGGTGTGTTATACTGGTAGGAGCTGATGTAGCCTCGCGCCGTTAGCCTCAGGGAGACTATGAGTTCTGGTACGGTCACCTCTTTCTATCGCCACATCCTCTGATGTCGGTGGAGTTCCCCTTTAAAGTACTTACTGATGGGTTTTAAAGTACAGTACAAACTAAATCTTTTCAGTTTTTTTTTCTTGGTACACATCCTGCAGATTATACAATGAGACAAGCTGCACAAGTCAAGGATTGTCCGTTGTGTTAAACCTCTCTAGTCATGAGAAGTGTGAAGATTTATTACATTTTCCGAACAACAAGACTTCCTTCTTATCAAATAGATATCCGACACTCAGTAGAAAAATAGAAATGATTTCCCCGAAAGTGATTTTCTGTAAAACGCAATGAAATTTGATTGCACCCTGGTATAAACTAGTGCAGTGTCTCACCCCTGACTGACCTTAAATTGCCTCTCGATGCCGATGGCACTGTAGGAAAAACAGTAGTCCTGTTGGCTCATTTCACATATGTCCTGGTAAACAAAGCTATGGGACATGGTTGGAGTCTCACACACTGAGGAAACCAGAGATGGCAAACTCAGATTCTGGATAAATCTGCCCCAAGTTTTCCAGCAGCGGAGGACTTGGCAGCCAAAAGATGCCTGCTTTTCTCTCACTCATATCAGTCAGAGGAAGATTGATATACTATAAATACACAAGAAAAATAAACAATGCACAATAGCATCAAGTCTCAGCACTGACAGGGGCATAGATCAATGTCATTTCCCGCTTTTGCAAAAATACCTAATTCCCCTTATTTAATTAAGCGTCTCCTTCCTCGAGCCCCTCTGGCTGATTTATGGTTGCCGGCGCCTTTATGAGTACCTGTTTCATTTTCTTGTCTCTGCTCTGACACCTAAAGTGATAGGAATTTTATGCTTTTGATAACAATATGAGTTTCACTTTGGCCCGGAATTCACGGCCCTGTCAGCGGCCAATAAATAACAGCAGCGAAAACGTTCACAAGCTTCCACAACAAGGCTTCCACACAATGGGATTTAGCTTGGGATGGGAGCAGAGAGGATGGAGCTATGAATAGAAAAAAGGTGACGTCTATCGAAGGAACGCTGGATCAGAGTAAAAGGTCACGTCAGCGAGGGTGGAAGTGCAAAATGTTTTGCGGTGTCGCCTCATCAGGATTCATAATTGGTGCGCTGTCATATGAGCATTTTGATAATGTCACATGAACATAAATGCCATGCTTTGACACGCCGTTCCCCAGCTATCATAAGTATGTACAGCAGGGAAAGCTCAAACATTTTCATGTCACGGATCCTCAAGTAAAAAATCATTACAGGTCATGGACCCAGATTGGACTTTAGCCCAACGTCGAGAAGATGTGTGCTGTTGTTGATGTGTGTGACATATTTATACGTCATTTAAAATCCAACGCTTGAATGCCATTCAGGTGTTTATACGTCAAAGTGTTTTTTTGGCAGCTGGCACAAGGGGGCGCCCTCACACAGCCTATGAGTAATGTTGGGGCTTCTGGGATTTGTAGTCGGGAGATAAACAGATGGTAAATGTCACAGAGATCAAAACAGGAAGTGGAGACGATCGAGATTAGAGAGCAAAACAAACTCTGGACAAAAAGTGGTGATTTTGGTGAAAGTAGTCTCTACTCTACCTCTGATAAAACAAGAATGGATCAAGGTAAAAACAAATGTTTTTTTCATGATGAAATAGAGAGTCTCTTCTTTCATTTGAGATATTCAGTGTTTTCAGAGACATAGTACAAAATATTCTGTGGGTCATGAAATATGACTGAAAATGGCCAAAAACGCTGGAACAAGGCATTTTATAAAACGGCTGACACTCAGAGTTAATGCAGCAACAAAACTTAATCTAAATTGTAATCTATGTATGTAAACATAAAACTCAGCTGAATGAAATCAGCCCACTTGTCATCAATACTTGATCTAATCCAAGATTCAGAAACCCATCGATCAACTGCACGAAGATCAGATGTCAAATATCTTCATCCATCCATTGATACCCAACTGCTTTCCCACTAAAACAGCTCTCTGCACCCCCTCACTCCTCTGGGACCCCTGGGCTGGATCGTCTGTCCAATCTGTCACTGGCTGTAAAATAAAATGGTGTGAGAAAGTAATACACCGAAAATTCTCATATGCATATGAAAAATTATCTCCTGAATGGGACCCAGAGGGGTCAGATAGATTTATATTGACACTTCACACATTCCACTGACAAATTGGCCGTTTCTGCGTTGTTGCCAAAAACCTGCTGGTTACCTAGGCGATGACATTAAAATGGCTCTTTAGGTGTGATGAAGTCAAACAAAGATGACACACTGTACCCGCCGAACCAAATCTAAGGAATAGGAAGTAAAATGTCAAGTGTTTGAAAGGAAAGCTGCTGTAAAGTGTGGTTACAGAGGCTATAAAGAATCACTGCCCGACCCCAAAAGGTCTCTTTGTTCCAGCCCCTCCTGGCCGTCGCTAAGTGAATATTATGGGTCTGAGTGAAAGGAAGGAGAGAGAGATGTTTTTTGTGTATCCCTACTTGAGCCCTGTGTGTGTTTGGCACAGGGGCCTCGAAAGAGCGCAAAGAAAAGAAAAGGCAGGGTCAAGACAAGCATTTCGCGCTAAAGGGGTGTGAACTGGCACAGACTCTTGGCGCTGACACAATGCATGGTGGGATGGCAGCGCCCAGGATCCAACCTGACAGACACAGAAGCTGCTCGGGGGCCAAACCAGCATCTCAGTGGGGCCACAGAGGAAGACGGGAGGGAGACCAGAGCAGAAGCAGAGGGGAAAATTGAGACAGATTTTCTTGCAGGTGTTGAGATAATAGACGGACAAATGACCTAATTGTTGGAGCGTTTTTGGGGAGAGTGGTGTCAGGGTGTCGGGGGGGAGGGGGGCTCAGATGGGTTGGTGCGGAAGTTCAGAGATCACAGAGGAGAAGGATTTGAATCAGACACAGGAAGTCTTTCATATCTTCTACCTTATCGTTCATGACGTCCTGGAGATTTGGAATGAGCTCAGTGTGATTGTGCCTCTAGCGCCACCAGCAGGTCAAAACTTTCACCCGAAATGTCTCAGCAACATTCTCACTGAACGGGCACTGATGTTTCTGCAGAAATTCATGGCTTCAAGATGATGTGAGGTACCTGAAATGCCTCGATAATTAATTGGATGGATTGATATGAAATTCACGTTCATTTTAGTTTGTTCAATGTCTTGGATTATGTTGAAATACCTGCAAAATTAATGGCATTGCTGTCAGTCTCACCTGGAGTTTGCTAGTTAGCATGCTAACACACTGAAATAAGATGGTTAGCATGTATAGTAGCATGCTAGCATTGTCATTGTGGGCATGCTGATATTAGCATTTAGCTAAAAATGCTAACACAAAGTGGCATTGTCCACCTTTCTTTCTTTTTAATATTAATGTTTTTCCACCATTTTTCATCCTGGTCGACTTTGTCTTCATCACCAGCTGGAGGTCAAACCAAACCACTTCATCACATTCTACTGCTTATTACTTGTGTATGCAGTGCAGTTTATTAGTGCACCTACATACTGTATTACATTAAAGGTGCAGACCTTTAACACAGAAACACATTTGCACACATCCTAATCAGCAGGCTCCACTTTAAATGATTCAGAGACACGTCTCGGCCCTATCCATATTCTCTTGTAAAGAAGCCAGGATATATTTGGAACATCACACTTTTAAGAGCGTGAGCTTCAACTCCCCTGGGTCATTTTCTGCTCTGGTCTTAATTGAGAGTGTTCTGGAAAAATCATTACTATATTAATGATTTAACACAAAGTAACTACCTGTTTTTTCCAGGAGGAAAGGGAGATTTGCTTCGAATCAATACCCATGCACGCTCATTATAAGGGGGGTAAAGTTATAGTAATTAGGCAGACACCAATAACTTTTTAATGATCTTTGTTTTTAATTGCATATTATCGGGCTGCACAGTCTGTGTGTTTATACCCAAATATAAGATAATGGTGAGGGGAGCAGTAGATTAAAGAGAGGAGGCACCTGCAAGGTTTTTCACCTTAGCAGCAGCAGTGATAGTCTGCAGCCAGCATGGAGGAGGACGAGAGAGGATGGACTCTGCTTTTCTTTTTGTTCTCTCTCAGTTTTCCAGTAATGTGCCTAATGTATGTGTCCCTTCCTGCTGTCTATCAGGATGAAGTAGTCACAAAAATAGTGCGAGGAAGTTTCAGAGAAATCAAAACGTTAATATGCCACAAGAAGAAGACGGGACAGATGTACTTTTTTTCTATAAAAAACAAGACTTAAAGGTAATCTCTGTTAATTTAACCTTTCATTTCAGCTGAGTGTACGTCGTCTCTAGAAGGATGTGGTTTTGCCACAATGAAAGGAAAAAAAGCAATAAAAATATAAAAATGAGAATAAAATGCAACAGCAATAGATGGCCATCTGTTAGCTCTTAAAGGGGAAGTGGTATGCTCAAAGCAGTGGAGGGGTGAGCATCTAAGAGAGAATAGGGAGGGTGGGAGGACTGAATGTGGTGATAGAAAGAGCCCAGGAATGCCAGGCTGGCAATCCAGAACTGTTGTGAATAAGAGCGCCAGCCAAGAGCTTTTTTTCTCCTTCTAATTCTGCCTGATGCCTTCCTTTACTCCCACCCTCTCGCCCTCCTCCCTCGGCCTCCTCGCTCTGGCCCGCTCCCCGAAACTCCGCAGCAGATTGTCGATTCAATGACTCCCCTGTCAGGTGATTATCTAGGAGCTTTAATGTAATCTTCCACTCACACGTACCATATTTCAATTACGACTGCCATTGTGAAACAAGCCGCATATTCAATCCACCGATGGCCCCGCAGTCGCCTCAGCAATGTCAACTGTAAAAGAACGCCAGCTGAAGGCAATTATGCGTGTTTTCAGAGCCAATTATGATCGCTCTCATGGCGGCGGTTACGCCACGAGCAAGGGAGTGTTCCGAAATTTTTAATTTAATGACAATATGCTCGTGGTAGGATCCAGAGAGCAGCCCCCCCTCCACTTCACTCCCAGGCCTGCCATCTCAGCATCCACAGAGGGAACCATTAAGGCAGATAGGAGAAGATTATGGCCTCTCTCAAGGGCCACACTGGGAGCACTGGGAGGGTCTCAGCAGAGCAGGGTAGATGGCATCCACTCATCCTCTCTGCAGGATCACAGCTGGCGGGGCTGAGTCCGAGCTGCAGAGGCTGGTTAGCTCGTCTTCCAGTTTGGACTGCGCCTGCAGAGGGAGCATAAACTCACACATTCCCACAGCAGGCCGCAGACCCAGAGATGCTGTAGAGACGGATCAAAGTGCACTCAGCGGGGCTTCCTTCCTCCATATTTCTGAGGCGCAGGCTCGACATCATTGGCTCTGAAAGCTTTTGGGAAAATGGTCCCGACTGTCTTCATCTCACACTGTGAAAACCTGTTCAAACCACGACAAAGTTAAGTGGGTAGAGAAGTGTTTGTTTGTCCACAAAGTACACACATTTTTTCTATTATTTATTTTTTAAATTTGCTCTGTGAAATGTTCGAGGATATTTAAATACATATCACGAATGTTAAGGTGACATTGAATTGCTTGTTTTGTTCAAAAAAATCAGAATCAGAAACATATTTATTGTCAAGAAAGTTTGCACAATCAAGGAATTTAGCTTGGTATTCTGGTGCATGACATTTAAACATATAAATGCAGTGCAGAGATGAAAAAGTGACTTGAATATGAATGCAAAAACTTTTCACTTTCTAGATAAATTGTTTCAAATTACTTAAGCAATATTAGTAATCAATAAAGCAATCAAATTATCACTTTAATATGAAATAACCCACCCTGCATACATTATTACCTGATTGGTTGTAGTTTCCACTGATTTCTGTCACGTTATTAACGTAGAGTGATAGAGAATATATATCGTCCATGGTTTTGGGCAACACATTTAAAAGCTCCATTCTTCAAATAGGAGAATGCAGGTTAGATGTGAGCCTCCCTCTTTCTCCCACTGGGATGTTTGTATAAAACCCAGTCAGTTCTCAGGGGTAGAGGTTGACAGCAGAAGACATCGCCCCAGTCCCTGGGAGATTGGCGAACACAACACATATATTAATGCATTAAATGTGTTGACTGTGTTCAGCCCAGGGATGTAGGAGGGAGAGAGAGAGAGAAAGGTTAGGGGGAAGAGGAAAAAAAGCTGTTGTAATGTATGGTGTTGTCTTGTATAGCGTGTCTGGCAGCAGGGTGGTGTGGGGGGGTTGGAGGAGTGTCGGCCAGATTATAAGGCCTGTGGTGAGAGATGAGGGATGGCCGACTTGTAAACAAGTGACAAGCGTCCTGGATGACAATTCCTAATCCATCATAGTGCTGTCAGCGGTGACCGGCGAGGTGACGGACAGGACCCAGGAGAGGGGACAGCTGCTGCACGTCAATCCACATCATAATATGAAAAGCTTTTCCACATGAGCTGGAAAACAGAGGGGAGAACTCCTACATCACACTCTCTGCCAGCTTCTCCTCAATCTGCCTCCACCGCCCTCCATCCTCACCTTTTCCTCCTCTCACTGCCGAGGTTAGAGATGATGTAATTTCCTCCTCTCTTTCAGCTGGCGAACTAGAAAACGTTGAACTTTTCTTTGCTGGACGATAATCAGACACAAGACGCTTTGAAACTGCAATCATCAAGACTTTAACAGTGAAAACACTTCCGATAGATTTAATAAAATATCTATTGAGGTTTGATTTTTCTACTTCTATTTACTCATTCTGCTGCTAAACCCTTTGAATAAAAGTTATAACTTATTTTCTTGCTTTACTTCCTCATTATTTAAAGTCAGACGAGCAGACCTCCAAATTTAAATTCTTTTTCATCTGTCCTTATTTACAAAAAACATTATGTCGAAAAGCAACAAACTGGGCTTGCACATATGATGATACAGAAATGGCCATAAATCATTATTATTACAAAATTCCATGTTTTCTAGCCATGACATCAAGTCATGTAGGTTTGAATGACCCCCAACAGGAAGCACACCTCACAGAGGATTCAGGGAATTGATGACAGTCTGAGCTGAATTTATGGATGAAAGAAAAATGAATTTGTGGCTCTGTGATTTGTAATATATACAGGAAATGCATTTAAGGTGTCAGCATCAGACTCCAGATATGAGAGTCTTGTTAAGGCCAGGTGTAAAGAGGCCCTATGAGTATTAATCTTCCTCTTACTAAGTCGCCCATGTTGGGTCAAGGCCCTCATTCTTTTCTTAAAGACCTTGCTTCCCTGCCAAACCGGGATTTCCGATTGAGGGGCCTCAATGACAACTTTGATGTGGACGGCGTCCTAACGGGAGAAGTGAAAGGCGAGAGGGAGGAGGGCCACACAATGGCCCGACCTTTCCACTGCATCTGCACAGATCGCACTCTAAATGGTCACATTGATGCTGCCGCTTTGCTGCGTCCTGATGGAGCCAACGCTGGGGGCCGGGACACTGCAAACCCTGGGCACCTGCCAGCAGACAGGGACAAATTGATTGAGATCAGGCCAGCTCTCATTGCATTTAACCCCCGATGCAATTACTGCAAAGGAAGTGTAAATAGAGGTGCTGTTAAATAAAAAAAGATTTACTTTTCATAATTTGTAGGTCCCATTATTGATGTTTCTAATTGTTCACTAACTATATTCACCCCATTTTGTTCCTTCCTATTTTGTTCCTTCCTATTGGGTTGCATCCTGTAATGCTTCACACAATCGTTGGGTTTTGGCCTTCAGTCTTGTTGGCTCTGTTTGTAGAGACACTTGTGAACAAACACACACAACCGCCTGCATCGTGCCAGAGGCATTGTCACTTTAAATGATGAAGGTGAAATTAAAAAATCCCTCCAAGCCAGGTTTTGTTTTACTTGAACAACTTAATGAAAACAACTCATGAAAACAATTATTTTCTATGGAGGTCTTTGGAACCATTGCTGGGAAATGTTTATTCTCTCTGAGTTGATCATTGCCATCCACCTTCATTAAAATATCTTTTCATCCTGCCAGATGTAGTTTTTTTATTTCAGTATAGTATTTTTATGTGTTTCAAGGTGTGTTTGAATCATTAAATGCAAGTGAAGTCTTCAATGGCACTACCTGAGTTTAACCTGCCACCTTCTGGTCGAACCAAGATTGAGATTCACACACATTTACTTAAGTCACTTTTGGGGAATTTAGACATTTTTACCCCACCTTTGTGGACGAACTTGGATTTTGTAAAAACTTACCCTGAGTCTAACTACAACAACTAACTCCCTAATCTCAACCGAACCCTATCCTCACCCTAACCCTAACTACTGACCTAAAATCAAGGTTTGAACAATTGGGGACATGAATTTTGTCCCCAATTGCACATGCTGTCCCCAATCAACTGGTATGAAGTCAAGTGTGTGACATAAGGCAAACCACACACACACACACACACACACACACATGCAAACACACACATAATACCTCTTACAGATGGTGTTCTGTGTCTTGGTCATACACTTAAGGTCACCACAAGACAAGAGTGGGAAGAATCAGAGCAAAAGGCAAAATGCTTTGTGTCGATTTAAGTAAGAGGGTAATACGAGGAAAGGGGGAAGAAAAATCAATAACAACATAAAATTGACTTAGTGCGTGTCATAAAACATAAGTAAGTGCTCTGGGATGGAGAAAACTGGAGTCTCAATTTAATCTGTGCAAAAAAAGCTGCACTGTACAGATGAAGTGCTGTGAAGGGAGGGAAAGAGGGAAAGGAGAGAAAAAAATAAAGGAGGAGGGAGGACAGAGTCGCCCACGAGACAAGAGACAGGAAGATACAATAAAATCTAAAGGACAGACACTTAATTGTCATATTAAAGACTCTCTCCATTGCTCGGCAGAGTGGAAGGTTAGCTCCCATTCATCATCTGGCTAACAGCCACTTGAACGAAATCACAATTAAAATCTGCTCAATATTGTCCCTGGGACGTTTTGCGAGCATTAATTTTTTCCCATTGATTCTCTACCCCCCATAAATCAGAAATGTTGCGGCGCATGTAATGGTTTATGGAGAAGGGATTATGGTGTTATGAAGCTAATGTAGCAGAACAGGCTCATTTAAACACAGCCTCCCTGGCCGTCGTACAGGGAGTAGAGTTATTACACTATTACACAGCCTATCACAAACACAACGCTGTTTAAACGCTGCATGTAATTGGACAACACTGTAGATTTACAACATTTATGATCATAATAGCAATGTGTTAAAGGATTTTGTTTATTACCAGCACGTAAGGCGAAGGTGGTACTGCTAGGGATGCACATTAGAGGGTAAACTACAGTACTTAGGGTCAGTTCATCCAAATTACAAAAAAAATTTACCAGGGGGGGTATCTACCCAGCTCATAGTTTGGGTTTTACTGCCCAGTTCCTGCAGCATTGAAAAGTTAAATAAATTGAATTAAATCCACATAATATGCTGTCTACTGTTTTTACAGGAACTATAAAAAAGAAGTCCCAGTGAAAACTCTTGAGAGCGAGGCAGAATTATGTCGAGTAATGGGAGACTTTTCTTTGAGATCTCAAACCCAGCAAAAAAGAATAATGAGCCAAGCCAGACTTCCAGACTACTTCGACCCTCACTTACTGCAGTGGAAGTATGATTTGTCTGTAATTTAGGCGAACTCACCATTTAATCTCAATTTGGGTAAGCCTAATTTAAAGATGATATAGTTTCTCTCTACATAAAAACAAGAGAAAGAGTTTGGACTCACATTAAAAGCAGTTTTGTGCCATTAATTCTTTGAGCACCATTGATGTATATACGTCAAAGTGTTTTTTTGGCAGCAGACACAAGAGGGCGCTCTCACACAGCCTGTGAATAATGTTGGGGCTTCTGGGATTTGTAGTCAGAGCATAAAGAGATGGTATACGCCACAGAGATCAAAACAGGAAATGGAGATGATCGAGATTAGAGAGGAAAACAAACAGAATCTGGACAAAAAGTGGTGATTTTGGTGAAACTAGCCTCTACTCTACCTCTGATAAAACAAGAATGGAACAAGGTAAAAACAAATGGTTGATATAAGAGTCTCTTCTTTCATTTGAGCTACTCTGTTTTATAAAACGGGCTGGCACTCAATGACTAAAAATATCTGCAACCTTTTTTTGTGTCACCTTAAATATAAGATTATTTTAACTACATCCATATTTTGGGTTTCTACTAGAACATGTTTACATGGTTTAACTTTCATAAAGTGCATTATTTTCCTCATTGTGTATGTCTCAGGTGATTAATTTTAGCTTCTGTCTCTTTAAGAGCCCAGTCTGCTCTTATTGGCCAGAGAGAAAAATGTGGTTCACCTTTGCAAAGTCAGATCTTGAGCTGTGGGTGATGCATTCTAATGAATCACATGTCTTCTAATTGAAACAGCCCATAATAAACTGACTGGGTTTCACATTTTTTCAGTTGAGGCTCTCAAGAAACTCAAATGTATAAGCACACGCTCTGAAAATACAGTATCTAAGTCTTTTGATATGTTCCTTGATTTCGAAACTGCAAAACTTTTTCTACTTTTTTTCCCCTCCATTTTTAGGGAAATATATGCTTCAACATTTCCCATAAAAATGATGGGTGGGTAAATAAAGCGTGTAAAAATGGTAAATTTGCAGTACAGTTTGGTGTGCTGGTCCTTTTTAAAGATTGTCCATTTCAGCCCCAGATTAACACATTCTGCTTATGCCACTTTTAAAGATAAGAATCTGTACGTGTGAAGTTGTGAAGCTGAGTCGGATTTGTGAATCCAGCAGGGAGTGGATTTGTCAGTGCGCTTCCATGGCTGAGGGACACATTCCTGTTTTGTGATGTCTGGAGCCCAGCAGCTCCGTGATCCCGGCGATCCCAGCTCTGACTATCATAGCTCAATCTGAGAGGGGGAGAAGGAGGCCCGGTGCCCGAGCATCAAATCATCATCACATAAAACGGTCCTGACACCAGCTAAAAAGGGAGATGGATCATGTGGCTTTGTGGTGCCGGAGAAGTTTGTCCCTTGATAGAGCCCTTAACTCAAAGCCAGCACACCCTCCTCCTCCCTCCTCCTGCTGCCATCACTACCAGACATTCACATATGTGGTGAGCAGCTTCCAACAGAGGTAATTCTCTCTCTTCAGGTCAACAGCTTAACAAGGCCAAATCATAGCGAGCACCTCTCGGCTCAAGCATCACACTTGGACCTGCTGTGTGTGTGTGTGACTTTCTATCATATCACAATAGAAATTGTATAACACAAGCAGCAGGACCGCTACCTCCTGTTGTATTTTAATATGAAGATGAAAAGCAGTAAGTCTTGGTGACAGGCCCTCGGCTTCCAGCGAGCACATGTAAAAATGATGAATGTAAAGAGAAATATCCATAAGTGCCACAGCCTGCGGCGTTTCCCATACATGGCTTTTTACGGAGCCTGGCGACGTGGTGAGGGCACTGCATGCACGGACATAACTGACAGCTTTACAGTGTGCATAAAACCAGCGCTCCACACAGAGAGGCATGTACTTCCATTACCACTGTGTCTCCAACTCAGCATCAGGCAGCTTCTGCTGGTGTTATCAGAGGCGCACATAATCAAAAGATAGCACCATTTTTTAGTATTGTCATCTTATCAGATTAAACCACTCAACAGGATGTGAAATGTTGCATCAATAATAATACATTATTATAATACATACTAACCACTGACACATGATACATGATGAGCACAGGTGCATTATGCTGTCTGTACATTTTGAAAGTAAGACTTTAGATTTTTTGAAAGGGATAAGTTCCAGTGGCGTGTCCAGCCTTTTTTTTCGCAGGGGACGTCAGTCACTGTGCATCAACATGGTATCACTTCATTTTTTTGTCTTTTATGATTAATTTGTTGACTGAAAATTACATTAAATGTTAGTTTAAATTGAAATATAAATGGAACTTGTAATCACGACACAACAAAATGGGACAATACACATTCCCTGTCACATCAAATCCAGTGCAACCAGACTTATAATAACTTTGGTGCCCTCAACATATATGAGCAACTATTTTCTGACTTTTCATACTGCAAAAAATAGCATGTCACTTTAAAAGTTAGGCCTATATTTTTTGCATTAAGTCGGGGATGACAGACCTACACTACACCGTTGTTCAAATTTACAGAGACAAGATAAACATTATAGCTAAAAATATATATTAAACATATATCCAAGTCTACTCTCATAGTTGAATCATGTCGCATTTTCTGCTCTTAGGAATTAGCATCGTCTCCTTCTTAACTGCTCATCCCTCTCAGTGTACCTCAAGCTGAACAGCATTCTGGTGATACTGCCCCTCAGGTCGGAGGTCGAATTGCAGTCACGTCTGACGATCAGACAGTCCATCATGCAGGGTGGCACCTGGGGTGGCCAATCAGATTTCTCCTCTGAAATCTTAGACACACCCCTGATAAGTTCATAAATACATAAGATGGATCACTGTTTTACTGTACA
Organism: Synanceia verrucosa; assembly: GCA_029721515.1. Classification (NCBI taxonomy): domain Eukaryota; kingdom Metazoa; phylum Chordata; class Actinopteri; order Perciformes; family Synanceiidae; genus Synanceia; species Synanceia verrucosa. The sequence goes on from CM056557.1 coordinate 22,337,712, forward strand.
TAGGAGGAAGAATATCCCTGTAAAGTGAGTTTCATACACTTGATGGTAATGACCTGCTTTGATGTGAAGACTGTAAGGCACTGTAAAGGCAACATGGCAGTTTCTACAGACATTAGCAAAGAGATGGTTACAGAACAAAGGTCACCATTGATGGATGCTAAAAAAAGACATGTCATGAAATGACTTAACAGTGTGCTTGTTCCTCAAACAGAAACCACATTTGCTTCCTCCTGTTAAGACTTTCTGTTTTCTCTTTGGTTTATCTGAACATGTTTTTATTCATTATTCACTTCCAACATGTCTATAAATGTGACTTAAACTGATACCTGTCATCACAAGAAAAGCTAGCAGCGTTGCTGCGGCAATGAAATGCTGTTTTTTTGCGCCAAAAAGAAATTCAGCAGAAAACCAAACAAATCCAAATATTTTTAGTTGAATTTGGGTGAGAGGCTGCTATGCTGCACACAGAGTTATTATATAATAATCTTTTAATGTTGTTTAAAAGCAATAAGTAGCATCCTCAATAGAACAACCGAACAGATCTATTGTCATGGCCGATCCCAGCTGAGGAATAATGAGGAGCATAGAGGAACCTCAGGGGTAATGTAGGAAGCCCTTGTTGTACAACAGATAAACAAATCATTTGCTGTAATGCGTATGTTATCTAAATAATGATATCAGCATGAATAATGTTATTTGGGCGACAATAAATGGCCGCTTGATAAGAAGATCATTGGATTTACAGCGTCTGCGGGGACAAACATGATAGTAGTGAAATAAATGCAGTTCAAAGCGTGGCACTGTAATTCAATCTTTAGCTAAGATCTTTACAGCGAGGCCGCCGTCAGCGGCGGGCTGCCACAGAGCGCCACGGCTGCCAGATAAATTCTCATGACAGTCTGCGAAATGCTCCCATAACCAGTGACACTGGATGATTTCCCGCCTCTGACAAGCCCCAGTATTGAGTATGATAACACTTACTTTGTCTTCATCCTTGGCTGGAGTATAATATCAATCCGTTTGATGATCCAGCAAACCGAGTCGAGCACTTGTGTATCAATCTTCATACATCGCTGCCTAGTGTCTAACAAAGAGCCCAGAATGGGATCATTCAATCACTCGCAGGCTGCGCTGCGTTCGGTACGCTCGGCCTTCTCTGCAGCTCAAGTGTTTCACTCCCTGTCAGCATCTCTGCTATTTTTCATCCCCTTCTTTCCCCCCGTCGCTTTCTTATACTTGTAGAGGGATAAAGACTCGTATTACAGATGATCATAGAACTGTGCTCGTCATAACTAAATGTCAAACTGAATCTGGAAATCAGACTGAAGGTGCATTTCTGTCTTTCACCTTTCCCATGACTCTAGATTTAGCGCCCATAAATCACCTTTTAACCCTTCAATAGTGGCTTTATTGTCTCTGTTCTCCCTTTATCAGAGCTAGAGTGATCCTCTTTGTCTTTGTGTTTCAAACTTAATGTTATATTTCTATAACCAAACTGTCACCAACAACTTACAGCCTTATCATTGCCACACAGTGCCACAAAAGTTTATGGAAAGGTGCGTGAAAAGACACATACAGTGATCCTCGTTATGGTTAGCTTTATTTTAGCATTGATTTGGTGGCACTGGGCTTCATGTGCGCAGTTACACTCACGCCATCTTTAGACATTATTACTAAGGGTGGGTACAAGGGTTTCACCATACGATATGTATCGCAATACTTGAGTCAAGATACGATACATTATTGCGATATATTGCAATATTCTAGATAGATTGCTAAGAAAGCCAAAATGCAGCTTAAAATACAAGTTGTATATGCAGTATACAGTATTTATACTGTATATATACAAGAAATTAAAAATAATATTATATGAGAAGAAAAAGTATTGTGATATATTGCCATATCACTACTGACATACTGACCGCTCTGTGTGGCCATCTGAGCTGTGCCAGAAGTTTCAATTTATTGACCTTTGACCTGAACTGGAGCGACCTGAAAAAGGTATGAAGGTATTTCTAAATTTCAAAATTAGAAAATCAAAACTTGGCTTCATAACAAGAGCAGAAAACAAAATTAGCTTTGTGAAATATCAGCATGCCGATGCAAATTTGACACATCGCGATTTTCTGCTAGCAACAACATAACTATAGAAAGATCTAACACAATGCAATCCAACAGCACACGAGTAAAACTCTCTAAAATATTTTAGGATTTATCACAAGACATCCACTCACACAGTATATTTCCTGCACTTTTCACACAAACATCTGCACGAGCACTGCATATTTCTGCACGAGTGGAAACCCATAAACACATTAGCAACAGTGCTTAGGTCCATTTATGCCAAAAAATGAGCAAAATACTTTGCATTTTAAGTGTTAAAACATGTACCTGATGTTACTTGTTATATATGTGTATTCAATAATAAAAGTTACAGCCGTCCACGCTGATTATTCCTGTGTATTCACGCTGAGCGGCTCCATTAACCGTGGCTCTGCAGCAGGGTTTGGTGCACCGTGGAAACAACCATGAGGCTGTGCTCTCCCTGTGAAATATAGCTCAATCAATAGACACTCAGCAATCAACTTTTACTTGTCAGTTTTGATATATCCGATCATAGCTTTGGGTTGTTTTGCGACGTCTAATGTTCTGTGAAGATGGGCCTTTCATATTCTTTATCGTTTCTCTCTCTCTCTCTTTTTTTGCCCCCATCGACAAAAAAATGTGTTCACACTTTTGTGAAATAAAACCTCAGAGGGAGAGAAGGAGGGGGGGAAATGAGAGGGGGAGGAGGGGGTGAAGGAAACAATGAAATTTAACCCGTTTAAAACTGTATCATTTTCGGACCATACCTCAGGGCGCTGGGTGTTTATCGGCGGGACTGGAGAAGCAGAGATCACCGGACTGGTAATTGTTTCCTCTAAATCTGCTGAGCTCTGAGGAACACCAAGTGCAGTTTTTCATCAGACAGAGAATGAGAGGGTAAAAGGACAATACTAAGAAAAGCAAAAATGCTTTAGTCCATCATGTTGGTTTTTATCACTTCATCTAACAAGTGAGTAAGGCCACTAGCCTTCCACACAACATAATTATAAGCACAGCTTCACTGGAGCTGCCTGGTTTCAGACCAACATGCAGCATTTTCTTTGGGTAAAGCCACCAGAAAAGAAAAAAGAAACGCACAATAAATTGCATACGTACTTTAAATTTGATTGAACTAGAATGAGAATTGAGGTGTTTTGAAAAGCACCTTAGTGTTAACTCGGTTTGACGTTTTCCTATTGAGTCAAAGCTCAGCAATAGGCCTGATATCTCATTTAGCTGTGAAGTGATGTGCTCTCCACGCAGCTACGAAAAGACATCAGAAAGGCAAAGTACTGCCACTCTCCACTCGGACCGATTTGTCTCCATCACTCCACTCATATAAACACTGAATGATTTAGCTAAAATTGTGCGGAGAATCTTATGGGGATTTTTTTTTCTTCTCCACCACTTTATTTTCATTATACTTGCGAGTATGTTAGAGGTTTTCGATCCTATGCGTGCATTTGGCTTTGAAAGTCTCAGATTTAGCGCTGTGGTATTGGCTCATTTTTCATATCCATTGTTGGCTTGTCAGTGTGTCATAGCTGTTCCACAGAGCTGTTAGATCAGTCCAAATGTATAAATCATCCAGGATCTGACACACTCATTTAATTTGGGGGCCCCGGTGCAGCAGCGGAGCTATTAATGAAAAATCCCTGCCCTGTTTGCTGAGTGGGAACATTCAGCCTATTTATTTTATTTTTTTATTAACATGGATATTCTGTATGATTTCCCTCAGTAACCTGCCTGCCAACCTGGCACTTTGCCATTTATCATCATATGTTATGTTTGTCAATCTGTTGAATTCTTTCAGTCACAAGCCCTTAGGAAAATCACTTTGCATATTAAGAAAAAAAAGGGCAAACTCAGAGGGCGCTAGGTGGGCTGAACGCCTCTGACATTCCTCAGTGCAGCGGTGGTTCCAACCCCGGAGCCTGTGTTATTGTTTTCCATCTGTGAAATAAAGTAACAGGTACTTAATGTACCAAAAACAATTTGTACAGCAGTTCTTTTTCCCCATTGAAGGCGTGCATGGCTCGCTGAGGGCTCCCCTTATCTCAGCGAGGCTAATCCATTTTCACACTGCGCTCCGGCGCTCTCATTTTACAGCTGAGGAGCTCTCCGGCTCCACGCTGGGCCTGAAATGGGACCCTAGTCACTGTGGCCCCTTAGAGTTTGCGTAGGTAAGTGTGCAGAACAAATGCTGAAAAGTCTTTAAAAAGTTAAAGGGACTAGTTTGGCTCTCTCTCTCTCTCTCTCTCTCTCTCAGGTCCCACCTGATCACCTACATTTTCCCTGTTTTTCAGTGTGAGCTGCTGTGCTTGAGCGCTGTCACAGGAGAGTGTTTGTTTGCCCAAAATGGTGCATTTGAGCTCTGCTTTATTGTTTTTGCGAGTGTATGTCAACGCACAGGTAGTATGTCACATTATAGGGCAGATGCAGCAGGTCTTTGTCAAGTCAATTCACTTGTGCAGACTGATACAAAGCCACTGTTTACATAAAGAAGATGTATTAATACCACATGTGTGAGCTGCAGCATGAGCTGCGTAAATGGGAGCAAGTGGGATTGATTGTGGTTTGAAATGATGACCACAAAACTTGATGGACCAGTGTTGCACATCAAAAAAAGGCCATGATTGTAGGATGTAAAGGATCAGGGAGATAACTTACTCCTGAAATTACTTGAATTATGGATATGCTGGTTAGATCTCAAATGCAAAACTTCCTATTTAAAATTCTCTTCCTGGTGTGGAAAAATAAGACATTTATAGTCGAACAATGTGCATCGCAGCAGACTGTGGCACCATGAAAGCTGGCAGAGCTGTTGCTTGATAATGATATTGGGGTCCCACAGCTTCCACATGAATTACTATCTAATGGGGGCCCTTCTGGTGGTCTGGTATCATGGGGGGAGGGCGTCTTTGTTTGAGATCGTCAGCCAAGAATAACTGGGATGATCTAAGTCCAGGAGAATAAAAACGTCCTTTTTAACAGCAGTTTAATTGATTATTAATGTGGATTCCTGACAGTATTGGATACAATAATAAAATCCTGTTAAATTTGAAAATACATTTTCTGAAGCTCATGATGCAAGTGTGGCTCTCCCACCATACATGTTTGTTTGTTTGTTTGTTTTTGCGGATCCCATTACCACATATCACTGAAAAACACTTTTTGATTTACTCGCGAGTCGTGCTCCTAACCCTCAGCCATCCCATCATGCCAAGTCATTTAAGGCATCTGTAGCCTCTCTGGCCCAGCTTCTGCAAGCCCCCATCAACCCCCCGCCGAGGCCCGCAACAGCGCGTGCCCACTTGGCCGGGCCAGTCGGGAGGGCAGACGGGCCAGGACTCCCAGGACTCCCAAGCATCCAGAGCAGCTGGAAGTCCCATCTTCCCATCCTGTTCCTCAACAAAAACAATCAAAACACTGAAAATCTATAATAAATCAGTCTCAGGCTCTATCTGGGAAAGAAAGGGGAGCTCAGACAAGGAAAGTGCTGCTTGAAAACCATGAATTTACCATAGCAGTTTGAAGAAAGATGGATGGATGTGAAAGTGCAAGGTTGCTAGTTTGAATCCCCATATAATGTAAGTGGGTGGAACAAATGAGTACCGGTAACCCTTAACAATAAAGTTGTCTTTTTAAAATCAGCATGATGAATTAAAGACCTCTTAATATGTGCCCTTCCGTGCCTCAGTCCCACAATTTATTTAAAGGCCGAGCTGAGGTAATGTGATTACCTCTGGCCTGTGCATTTGCAACTGTGCATAAGTGAATGCACAAGTCTGCCGATGTGATTCACAGTTCAAACTTACTTAGCCTCATTGAGTTAACCCCTCTAACCTAAACAACTGTAATGGAGAGCATGAAAAATCCCCGGCTCTCTCTTCTCGCACCCCCCAAGCGCACACACACACACACACACACACACACACACTTCATACTGACCACCCCAAAGCTAATGCAGTTGACTCAGAAGGTCATCTGCAGTTCACCGAGAGGTTAGAGATAAAGAAACACCTATTCTCTTTTTGTGTTTGCTCTCGTCTTCTGGGGATGAAATGGAAAAGACAAAGGTAGGAGAGAAGGAAAAGATGCTTTTAGCTTTGGTAGTGGAAATTTGTTAAATTGGTCATGGGTTTATTTTAACTCGTTGCGTGCCAAAGACGTGTTCGTACGTTGTTTAAAATGCAACGCTTCAGTGCCATTGACGTAGAAATATGTCAAAGTGTTTTTCGGCAGCAGGCACAAGAGGGCGCTCTCATGCAGCCTGTGAGTAATTTTGGGGCTTCTGGGAGATGTAGTCAGAGCATAAAGAGACGGTATATGCCACAGAGATCAAAACAGGAAGTGGAGATGATCGAGATTAGAGCGTAAAACAAACGGATTCTGGACAAAAATGGTGATATTGGTGAAACTGGGCTCTACCTCTGATAAAACAAGAACGGAACAAGATTAAAACAAATGTTTTGGGGTTTTTTTCAAGTTGAAATAGAGTTTTGTCTTTCATTTGAGCTATTCAGTGTTTTCAGAGACATAGTACAACATATTCTGTGGGTCTTAAAAAATGACTCAAAATAGCCAAAAACACTGGCACAAGGCACTTTCTGACTGGGCACTCAAAGAGTTAAGGAAATTAATTATTTCAGGAATAATCCAGATGCTTCATTCTGAGCTGCACAGCTCCTATAAGTAAAATCTGACAAGCAGAGTTTCTTATAAAACAGCGCCCTCCCCACAGCGCTGTCTATTCTGGGGGGCTCACCACTGGGCCCAGTTGTTTACATTAAGATGAGCTGGATTCCTTCGCTCTCGCTCACTCGGGAGTGATTTGAAGTTTGCTCTCTCATCCATGTAACTGACGCTGAGCGAGGCCAAGCTAGACTGAGTCTGAATGGGCCTCGGAGCCGCTGGAGGTAGAGATTCATAATCACAGGCGAGATGACAGGTGGATCAAATTTCTAAACTTTTTTTGTGTGAGGGGTGACAGGCCATCAGTCAGCAGGCAGAGATGGTGTTTTCTTAACCCCGGAGTTGCATTAAGTTGACATCCTGCCGTAGCGGAACTAGGTGACATATTGATGTGGAGGAAATATAACAGGCGGGAAGACTTAAGGGCTTGGCAGGGGGAAAAAAATTACAAGCAAGAGGGGTTTTGGTGGTTTTATGGGAAACAGTCAAACAAAGTAACCATCTTTATGGTCTGTCTGTGAATATGCCTGCTGCAGCTCAGCAGAAACAATGCAGGAGAAGTTTGTTGAGTTAGCATAGCAGCAATGCTACTTTTAACTCTTTGACTGCCACTGACGTATTTCAATGTCAAATTGTCGGGTCGCCGATGGTGGCTTCCCGCAGCCTGTGAGTAATGTTGGGGCTTCTGGGAGATGTAGTCAGAGCATAAAGAGACGGTATACACCACAGAGATCAAAGCAGGAAATGGAGACGATTGAGATTAGAGAGCAAAATGGATGGATTCTGGACAAAAAGTGGTGTTTTTGGTGAAAGTGTCCTCTACTCTACCTCTGATAAAACAAGAATGGAACAAGGTAAAAACAAACATTTTTTTTCATGATGAAATAAAGAGTCTTTTCTTTCATTTGAACTATTCAGTGTTTTCAGAGTCATAGTACAAAATATTCTGAGTCTTGAAATATGACTCAAAATGGGCAAAAATGCTGGAACAAGACACTTTGTGTTTTCTAAAACAGCTGGCACTGAAAGAGTTAACTATGACGATATGAAAGAGAGGACTAACATCACCCTCATTGATTAATACATGGTAATGACCAAATGGACACCCTACAGCAATTTTTCAATTTAGAACCTGAATGGCGATGGCGCCCCGTAAGCTGAGAGCGCATATATGTGAGGCGGACTAAAACCCGAGTGTTTCCATAAGCATGAAGACAAACTGCTCTCACGTTTCTAAGTACAGAAGTCCACGTTCACTTACTTTGTCACAAGTCACTGCAAGGCTTCTTTCCCAATCCGTCATTTCAGGATTACCGGGCGTTTGCGTGGCGCTGCCGTCGGCTCACAAGCCTGTCACCTGCTCAGTGGGGGTAATAATTGGTATGAAATAGCGTTATGGACAGCTGAAAGGTAAGTACTCTGACTCTGAGGATTCCTGTGTTACACTTTGTCTCCTTAACTCTCTGCTCTATGCTCTTTTTTTTCCTCTTTTTAGTGCCATGGATTTGTTGTCATGGAGGCCTGACACTCTCACTGACACATCCGTCAGAAAATGATTTTTTTTTTCAGCCAGCTCCTTGATTGACTCCATTTGTGGGGTGTAACTCTATCAGAAAACGCCAATCTCCTGCTCATTCAGTCATCCTTTTCTCTGACCGGTGGACCGGAGAATCACACAGAGAAGAGAAGAGAAAGGAGTGATGGAATAAGGACTCATTAAAATATCACATTCATATTTACTCTTCACTTTGTTTCTTTTTTTTCGCCATTTTTGTCATTTCCAGAATAATATTCGGCGCTGACAGGAGAGCAGATGAGGTTGAAGATGGGAAGCCGGGGCAGCGAGTGGGCGGTCATGCTGCATGGCGACGCAGTGCACGCCTTTACAGAACAAACAGGCGTAGAAATGTATAAGAACGGGACGTGCGTAGCAATCACACGCTACATGACATGCATCTGACAGTGAACAAGAGGATTCGTTGCGCTTTAACGCTTGAAACAAAGATGGGAAGGAGATGAAAGGAGGAGGAGCGAGGATAAGGGAATACCCATGTACATAGATAAAGGTCTAAGAGCCACATTCTGAACAGCATTTTGAGGTAAAAAAAATAAAAAAAGAAAGAACACGCCTCTCCTTCAAACCAGCCAGTTGTTATTTGTGCCTTAATGCAGCAGTGATACTCCAAACCTCACATATTCCTTCAATGGCTTATCAGTCGGCGAGCCAGAGAAGCTGTCCGGTCTCATTCCCTCATTGGAGAGCACATGTCAGGACCTATTTGCCACTGGTTACTTTGAGAGTGACATCAGCGATGACCTCTTGACCCCACGCTGACGGAGAAATGCTTCTGCAATAGTTTTCCATTACAGAGGCGAAAGAGCGCGGACACCAGACGGATATGTTGAAATGGGAAAATAGGAAAACTGGAAAAGGCATTTAGACCTGTGTTTGACCCGTCATGTTTCAGTTTTCCACGGGAGGCTTTTATGAGATGAGTGTTTGACCCATAAACAAAGCCTTTTCCATGACCGTCCACCAAAGGCTTTTAAAGCGGGGGTCATTACACTGACACATATGGCTTCAGTTTGCTTGGTTTTGTCCTCCTTTCTGTCCCGATGACGCCTACCTGCTTGTCAGTCTGGCTATGTGTGAATCAGCCTCGAATGTATCTGAGTTTCAAATTAAGGGACAAATTGTTGAGACTGAGCTTTCGACATGCCTCCTAACAGGTTGGGTACCGGCCTTTCATATAGATCTGAGCTGAGCTGTTCATCCAGCAGCACTCTGCTTGAGATTGTCATTGCACTTCACCAATACAAGAAATAATATGAGGATGGCAGCTGGAAACTAAATTTCATCATTTGAAATAGACGTATTCTACTGGATTAGTAAGAGCAAAAATAAAGACCCCAGTTACATAATAGGTCATATGCCAACCTGGTCTCATGAAATATTCGTACAAATCAGTATGAAAAATATTGCACTAAAATTCGTACATAACCCACGTAATTCGGACATCATGTGACGTTCAATGCAGGCTGCTCCGTCTGTGAGCATTCTCAGCGGACATTCATTATGTTTTCAGTGGAGTAGTTTATGAGTTCGGGTGCGTTTTGATCACATTTCTAGCGGGAAATATGCATTTTATTTCCATAAGCCTAACCCTTTAATCCTATCCCTAAACCTAACCATCACTGGAAGTGTTGTCGGGCTTATTTCAATGCATATTTTAATCTTACGGTTCCAGCTGACAGTGAAAGGAATGTCTGTCATTTTTAAGGCTGTCGCTTCCGGTTCTCTTTAGGGCTCGCGCGTGCTCTGATTGGTCATGTTGCCGGTCATTCCTAAGATATGCCTTACTTTTCATATGATATCATACAAATATGTCATGAGACTACGTTGCATATGCATATACATGTAAACCTTACATATTGATATTTCTTTCATTAAACTGTGACCAAAACTATGCAATCATAACCCTAACCCTTGCAAAACTGTTTAAGCAATAGTTTTATGTTCTAGGAAATGCATTCATTTGCTTTTTTGCTGAGAGTGAGGTGAGAAGATTGCTCACACAGTGATATGTGTATGTTAAAAGTGAAGCTAGAGCCAGCAGCTGATTAGAAAAGTCATAAAAACTCAAAAAAATTATAAAGACTGGAAATGGAGGGAATGGAGGGAATCTAAAGCATAATACAGTAAATGGTAAATATCTAGTTGTCGCTGTAAAGTTACCATTAAAGTATTGCATGTGGTTAGAAAACTATATAATCAGAATTTGATGTCACATAACGCATCCAAGAAACCAAAGAGGCTAGCTGTTTATCCCTGGTTTCCAGTCTTTATGCTATGCTAAGCTAACCAGCTGCTTGATTTAACTTCATATTAAAAGGAAATGTGCAAGTGGCATCAAAGTGGAACAAAGTCAATAAAAAATGTATAATGAAATAAAAATAAAGAGATAAAAAAATACAATAAAAAAGCGCTCCTGTGGAAAGTAAAGATGGAAATATATTGAGAATTGAGATTTCTGTTCATGCTCACTTAACTAAATGTTGTGAGCTTGTGCTGATTTTTTCCGAGTGTGTCTGACCTCCACTAAAAAGTGAAGTCCTCCCTGGCAGAGCTGACCTCTCTACAGATTACACGACACACCAGCTCATCCATCAGACTCTCAGCTGTGACGCTGCACTACAGTCTCTGACACTTGTAAATCTATTATATGAATGTTATTAAAAGCATCTGTGCCACTCCATCAAAGAGTGATTGACAAATTACCTGCTGTAAAACCACAAACGAGGGAGCAAACTGTGTCGGGAAGTTGTCCATTAGGAGCGCTGATTTATGTAATATGACAGGGATGCTTTGATGGGGGTATTTCTGCCTTATCACCCATTATGCTTCCCTACAGCTCATAAAGACACATGTCACCACGTGAAAGCTTCGCAGGTCACTGTGAAGAGTCGGGAAGCGTGCTAGCTGGCCGGCTACCACCGCTGGCCTTTGCCTTCCTGATAAATTACATTTATGAAAGCTGCAATTACCTGATTACCTCTCCGCTCTGGTTCCCACTCACTAGCAGGATTCATCACGGCCCTATAATTTCATTCAAATTACCCATGAACCTTAGTCCACAGTGTCAACACTAAATGTCATTGTGACCCTATTGAGTGTAAGTAATGTCCTCTGCGGTCAGCACAGTAGCAAGTGAAATAATAAGCTGTTTCTGAAAATGAACATTGAGGGAGATGGACAGATATTAGAGGTATAAACATGCTAAGAAGTGACATCCCAGTTCGTCAGGACCCAGTGGAGGATATGAAAGGTGTAGTTTAGATGCTGGGACTGACACTGTGGCATCGCCCCCTCCAGACCATCTTCACCACGAGCCCCACAGGAAGCTAAGTGCACATTATTATTTCCTGTTCCTCCCTTTCCCCAGCTGAACTGACCTCCCCAGACCTGCCAATATATTCGCTCCTGTATCCTCAGACCAGCTACACCCCGAGGATTCACAAAACAAACGCACCGCTGGGATGGTATGGGCCCTCCTATGGTCCGCCATCTCTCGCTCGGCATGGCGGCGGCACTTCAGATTCAGCTTCCACACTCCGACACAAACAGAGCTATGGAATTTTATATAGCACTAAACTACACGGCACATCAAAGGTGATCAAGTTACTCACAACTAAGTTTTCCATCTCCGGGAGGTGCCTCACAACGTGAGAGCCGGAACCGAGCATGAAGTTGATTTCCTCACGCATTCATAAATTCATTAGTCTAAACTTTTCAGTGTATCAGTTACATTAAGCCTCATTAACTTCTTTTTTCCTGCTTTATATTAGCTAATTAGCTCAGGGGTGGCCACAAATTAATTACCATCTTCTACAGCCTCATGCAATTGCATTGTGTTTATTTAGTCTCTCCTATTAACTTTTAATCTTTTCCTACTCGTAAAAACAGGCAATTAACATTTTTTGATAAACAAAAATGATGCTAGCTCAGGGATAATCAGCAGCTCGGCATGTCGTCCTGACAAAATTACCCCGTCAGCTCATTTGACCCTCGAACCATCCTGACCTGCTTGTTTGTGACCTTTTCTTTCCTCCTTTGCTCTTTTTTTATTCTCCAGCACTTCTTTCCCTGCACATAATGCAGTCATGTGTGCAGCAGCTGTCACATGATAGATGCCCATCACTGTGTTTTAAAATGTTGATGTCCTTTCTGCCTTTGCTTTGGGTAAAGTGTCACACTCCAGTCATATGACAGCAGAACACTGAGCGCAGAGAAGTATTCAGCGTATTTCAATAAACCAACACAATGGCTGCTTCATTAGCCCATTGATTCATTAATGCAGCCATCATTCTTCCTCATATTCACAGAGGACAAACACATGATGATACAAAAGGTAACAGTAATGATAACTCCAGCCACGGTCGAATTCCTGTTAAGGCACCAGGCAGCTATCCACTTTGATAAAGAGGCCCATTTATACGCTGTCTGCTACCACACGGTCATCCTTCTCCATATTCCACGTATTGACCCGGGTTGTTCCTTTTATTACAAGCAGGTTTTTTTATTGAAGGATGATTACATTGAATGATGTCAAGCGAGGGGAGAAAAGATCGACCAGAATAATGACGTTCCGGAGAGGGAGAAAGCGCCGGGGATGGGCGGAGGGGTCGATGGCAGCGAGTCGCCCTGTCTTCCTGTGCGGCCTCACAAATTGAGTCGCATCCTCGCTCATCCATTATTTAAGGCCGATCGGACTCTCTTGGCAACTATGGATTTGATAATCATTCCTGTGTCCATATTAAATATGTGACATAAATATCACAGTAGGGGCTTGTCAATAAGAGAGCAAGCAGTGTGAAAAGAGAAACTAATATATGGAGATGAGGCAGGGAGGAGATGAGATTCTCCTCTGCTTCTGAGACTACAGGAGCTGTTAGAGACACTGGAATGATGTCATGTCTCCCTGCACATGAATAAGGAAATATTATTATAATTATTGTAAAATTCTGTACAGTGTTTATTTGCAATATTGCACTGTTTTTGCATTTATATTTATTCTTAGTCACAGCATTTATATGTTTATATGTTCATTTGTTTATATGTTTATATGTCATGCACAAAGATACTAAGCTAAATTCCTTGTTTGTGCAAACCTGCTTGGCAATATACTTGTTTCTGACTGTGATTGTGATTCTGACATGTATTTATAGTGTGTCTTCAAAGTTATTTTAGTGATGCACCTGCATCACATTTCATCCATTTTTATTTAAGAACAATATAATATATAACACCATCACACTTACAATTTAGCTAACAGTAAGGCTAACCAAATTTAGCTATTTTTGCCAAATGGTGTCTCACCTGCAATCTTTTAGCTTCTTCTTTATATTGTTATCTACTTTTGTTTTTTTTGTTTTTTTAAATTAAGTTCATAGTGTAAAAAAAATAGGGTAAAGGGGCAGATTATATTATAGAATATATCATGTTCTTCTGTCTGCTCCCTTTCATTCAGATTTGGGAATGTTGTGTATTCTGGAGATTGACTTGTTTTGCTTTTAATCAATTAAATGAAATAAAAGTTAAATAAATAAGTAAGTTTTACTCCTGTTCTTAAGCATTATTTGCTGTACAACACCAGACTGAGTGCGACAAAACAAATATGTCCTCATATGAAAATGTCTGTGTGGGCAAAGGAGCAGCGTGCGAGCGGAAAAAGAGTATGTCGGGTTGTAAGTCAGCACATAAATAAATGTGGAGAAAGGGCTGATAACAAGAACCAGCATCTGCCAGGCAGGCAGGCAGGCAGGCAGTATGTCTCCTTTCTCCACGGTGGACTCTTCGTCTCCTGTGATTTTCTCCAGCTGCTGGCCATGAATACTGGCCTATGCACTCTAGATTAAAGCACAACACATGTTTCTCTGCAGGCGAGGCTACATATCATCCCCTGATAACCAATGACAAACGCTGCTACATATTGTCTCAGAGCAAAGACTGAGGAATAAACAATGTTTAGATGGGAGATATCTGTTAGGCAGCAGTTAGACGGACTGGCTTGTTAATCCATGTTGATATATTTGATCGTTTTTATATATATTGTAATTTTCCAATATTACATATTTTGACTTCCTGCTCTTTCTTGGTCATCATGGTTGACCCACACCAGCAGTGGTTTATGGTCTTGGCATTCAGCATGTTGCTGGTGTCCTACAGCCAGTCAGACCAGGTCTGTTGGTTTGGTTGCTCTTTTTTCATTCATCTTCTCAGCTTTGCCATGATGGCAGTGATGCTTAAGTGAAGCCTCAGCTCTTTTTACATGACATTAGAGGTCTTGAGGATGCTCTGTCATCCTTTCAGTCTGGGTGGCCCTCTATCTACTGTGGGAAGTTACTCATTGTCATGTTAAAGGAGCCAAATGTCAGTTTTGGTATTTTCCCTGCGTTAATGATTGGTCTCAACTAGTGTTTAAAAAGTTAATATCGCCACACTGCTCACCTGTGTCTCTTTACTTTAGACCAGGTTATATTAGCCTATGACGTGGTGCCCCTCCACCACCACCTGAGGGTGCAGCTATGATATCAAGCCATGATTCAGCTCCAGTCTGGGCAGGATGTAGACATGAGAGTGACTCAGAAATCTCTGAGAAATTTAGCACCCACTGCTTGTTTTCATGGTTGCTTGTCTTCCAGTGGGACAACAGTGTCCTCCTTCTACAGTCATCCATCTGTGTCGTTTGAGGAAAGCACGATCACCTTCTAGAGATGAACATTTTAACTTGTCAAACAAACATTGGATTTCTGATGAACAGGAAATGCATACAACAAAGTCATTGGGTGGACTCAAACTGAGGACTTCCTGTTCCTGTTGTGAGAATCAAATCAAATCAAAATCCTTTATTGTCATGATATGAAATTAGGAGCACTGCTCCACTTGGTGCTTAGTGCAATGTAAAAAAATAGTCAAGTTTAAAGAAAATAAAATAGAAAAGACATAAATAAAGTTTGTAAGAAAATAAGCTAATATTTACAATGGTAAGGCACAGTTATTGCACAGTGATACATTGATTATTGATATATCTGTACGTACGTTGAGGAGGTGCATCTCTCTGTGTTTTGACTCTGAATACCATTATCACTTTATTATTCCTTAATTGCTCACTTTTCTTGATTAAATTTAAAAAATGATACTAATACTCATTAGTTCAGGACCTAAATATTTTGATCATGCATTCACAATAACAGCCACATCTATATAGAGTATTATTAGCTAACAACTTCAGCCATGGGTGCAATTGTAAGCACACTGCTAAACTGTGTATTTTTCATAGTTTTTTCACAAGAATTCAATGGATAATAAGGCTGGAAACAAAAAGCTTATAACTTTGAGTACATTAATTTTTCTCTGCATGTCGATTTCACGTTTGTATTCATTAGTATGTGACATAAAAATGCATCCAACACAGGTTATTTTGCCCATGCCAGCACACATCAGAGAGACGTCTTAATTCATAAAACACCCATCTGAGCACACATGCTTCAGTTAAGTTGGTGAACTCCAGCGTGACACGTTACAGATGGCTTGTGTTTCGTCTGTTTTGTATTCAGTCTTGACAGGAGAGAGGGTTTATCCTCATATCGTGACGATTTATGTCATGTCTCTTTGTAAGACGGAACAGAAGGCATGTCTGCCCCTAAACCTTTCAGCAATTTCCTTACACCGCATTACATGCCTGACCATCTAATTTCCAGATTATGCATTTGATTGGAGTAATTTGTTCCATCTTTCACTCATTCCTCATATCCTGCTCAGCTGTCATGTCATTTGTCAGCTCACTTATTTACAGGCGCTTAGAAATAGTCTGAAGGAGAAAAATCATACATGTTTTGCCATGGAAACACTGATCAACGCTGTCTTACTTTTTTTTTTACTGTAATACACGACACAGTATTCCTATTAATATTGTTGTTCTGAAATGATAATGCAAAAAAATGCACTACAAGAGATGATGAAGCGTAACAGGTTTAGATTGCCGGGGGGAATTTTCACGTGAAAAATAAATAGACGATTCTCCACATCCTTCGCTTTAATGAGAGTACCCACTGTCATTGTAGCATCAGGATAGAGGTAAGTATCAGTGGAGCAGGGAAAACAAATTCAATAATAATTAACTTGGGTCATCTACTCATCTGCTATGGCTCATAAACCTTAGAGAAAATTTCCCCAAGAACTTTTCAAAGCCTTTAAGTCTCCCACATGCCTGAGAGAGATGCTTCACACAAACCAAACTCAGCTCCTTGTTTCAGCCCATCGCCCACTTCGCCCATGCCAAAACCCCTGATACATCATGGCTAACACTGGTGGACACAAACATTCAACCTTAACAATCATCTGGAGACTCTGGACCATCTTTGACAGCTGCAGAAAACACTTAGTATTGTTTTATCGCCATAATACTTTATGAAACTGTTTAACTGATGGCATGCTCCTGAAGGAAAATGATGCATTACTTCAGTTTGGACTAATGGTTGGTGTTGGCTGTACTTTTTTCAGCAAATCCCTGATAAGTTCATTCAGATTTCTATTATCAGAGGTTTAGTAGTTTAATAATAATAATAATTAGCTTTATTGCAGACACATGTCCATATATATATATATATATATATATATATATATATATATATATATATATACAATATAAACAGTATAAATAGTATATAAAAAAAAAAAAGAAAAGCAAGCAAATAAAAGAAACACATTAATTTGTCCATTAGAGGTCGAACAGCAGGGGCGTGTCTAGGAGGTCTGACTGGCCACCCCAGGTGCCACCCTGCATGATGGACTATCTCATTGTGTCTTGGGTTGCAGTTCGACCTCCAACCTCAGGGGCAGTGTTGCGTCAGAATGCCATTCAGCCTGACGTACACAGAGCGGGACGAGCAGTTAAGAAGAAGACAATGCTTTGAAAAGTCAAACTTTTAAAGCTTTTATTTATTTATTTGGTTTTATTTGGTCGTCACTTTGTATTATGATTTATATTTTTGCATTGCACATTTCATAAAAAAAATACACTTGTATTGTACCATCCTCTTGTTTTGTGATTACAAATCTTATTAATATTTCAATTACTAACATTTAAGACTTAAGATAATTTTAGTGGTCAGATTATTCATAAAGTATCTGGACACACCACTGTCGAACAGGAAGTTGACCCCAAATAAAAGTAAAGGAAGTACTCCATACCTGGTGTAATAACGAGGCAGCATTTTGTTTATAGAAAAGCAAGAAATGCAAAAAAGGTAGTAAAAAAAGAAACACCTTCTAGTCATCACATCTGTTTGGATCAAATCGAATCAAATTATTATAACCACATTATTTTTCTCTCAAGCAGATTATTGTCTAAATAACTTAAATTTATTACATGTATATAAAGTGATGAAACCTCACTTTTACAGTACATCCGTTTCACTTTTTGACAGTTTGTTATGAGCTTTGAGAAATACAGTACTGTACTGTGGGAATATATGTATGTGTACGATACAAATATTTTTTTCTGAGATAGATATGCTTACTTACTTACTCATCTTGGGACTAATAAGGGGTTATCTTGTCTTATCTTTTTCTTTTTGTTCCCTTAAGTTTGTAGCACATTATTAAAGTCAGTTTATGACATCCAAGTAACAAAAAAGCCTTCTCTTGTGTTTTGTCGTGGTGATGAAATGTAAATCTGTGGCTGTAATGGTGGCAGAGAGGGGTGAAGAGAGTTAAGTGTTTCTTTGCTATCACTCCAGCTACATTTGGAGCTTGAAAACCACTCTCTCCTCTTTACATTTCTTCTTATATCTTTTACACTCGCCCAGAAAAAGTGTGCTGCCCGGCTCTGTTGTTGTGTGTCGTATGAGCTGCTCTCTATGCTGGCTGTCAGCTGGCTGTAGAGCTAATATCAGGGCTGCCTCTCTGGCTGGCAGACCCAATCACACTCTGGAAGCTGGGCTGATTGGACTGACATACTCCATCAAACCCAGCATCAAACCGCCTTTGACCGTACACTGGGGTCTGACTGCTTCGGACATCACAGAGTAGACCGGCACTGGCTTTTTTAAACAATCCTAATATAGATCACAGAGGTTTGTTTCTCACTGCCTCTCGCTGCAGGATTTCAGGAGTTTTAGAAGCATTTTAGAGGAAGTCTCAAGTTATTTATACTCGCAGTGAAACACTTTTTGCTGCTGGAGAGTTATTATAAACGTTGAAATTGTCCTCTTTGGATGTAATTGAATTTCACAGAATCTAGTCGTTTGTCATATTTAATATCAAAGCATGTGGCATCAAGACTTGCTCGCTTTGATCTGCTTTTAATCCGAGCATCTCCACTAACCATACCGCACTTCCCAAATAAAACTGTAACTGTTGTTACTTTGACATAATTAAGTATTTCATATAATTGGGTTGACTTTAATCATCTTTAATCACCCAAATATATTCTAAAATTGAAATGTTTATGAGAAAATGGGATTTTTGTGGGAATGGTCGCAAACCCTGAAAGCCTTGGACAAACATGTCGAACCTACTAATTATCTGCTGTAGTTAAGGAAGTTCGCTCGGCGTATGTGCGTGCACGCTACGTTCATATCCGACTGGAGGGAGGATAAAAATGTTGTGAAAATTTGTCAGACGGTGCACGAGAAGCTTTATAATGTCTACAACACTGTGACTGTCTTAAAAGGAAACAACTTAAAAGGCACCACCAATCATCAGAGGCCTTGCTGCTTGTTTCCAAATTCCTAATAAGAATTGATTGCTTTTTAGAAATAGAGACAAACAAAAACAATTTCAGTGCTCGAAGCCGCCTATTACAGACACCTTAATGGAGCGTTTGTAAATGATTTAAATGCCTGCTTCCACCGACGAGCCGCGGCGCCAATCATACACTGTCCTCTCCAAGGCTGAAGAGGTACGCCAATCATGGCGCCATTGTTTCCAAAATGACAACAATATGGATTGAGATGCATGAGTGCTGCTTAGACAACATTTACCTCTCGACTCTGCATCCGTTATGTGGCAATTTAAAACCCAGGGGGTCCGACTCAGAAAGTGCACGAGAAAACGTTGGTCCTGCGTTACGCCGCTGATCCCGGAGACACATCAGGCTGTCCTCCGCCACCATGGGGGGTGATGTCAGCACCACTAACCCCCAACAACGTGACACCCACAGACACATATAATTAGTCTTTATCCCTTATGCAACAATAAGGTTTGACAGGCAGTGCAAGGGTGTTCCTCAGCTGACATTGTCCACTGGAGCAGAGTCAGATGAACAAGAAGAACAACCATTTTTATGACAGGAACAATAATTAGTAATAAGATGCTTTCTGCTTTTTGTCTTTTCACTGCAGGAGCATGCGGAACTGAAAGGGCCGAGGACACAATTATATTTTCATTCCTCCGATCCACTGATGGCGGGGCTGAATTAATGATACATTTATTCATTATCATTTTAATATAGCCACAGTGCACAATCAGCTGCAATACAGCGAGACAGAGCTGAGAAAACAAATTAGCGGAAAGCCTAAGGAATATTTTTTACCCTCCACTCTGCATCCTCGTGGCATATGGCTACCTATTTGCAACAAGAGTTCATTTGCAGATATATAAAGAAATCAGCGCAGGGACAAATAAAATTATGTAATAAAACTCAACCAAGAAGAAATATTGCCAGTGAAACATATGGCACTGTCAAAAATTATCACTTGAGACGCTAAACACAAAATACTGGCGAGTACAATTTCAACACGTTCCACCCTAAATGAATTAATTCACTTCATTATAGAGCAGAAAGGTAGGAGTTATAATCGCCTCAATTAGAGCGAAGCCATAAAGCGAAGATAATGTATATGTAATTTCTTTTAATTTAGCTGCCATCTGTTTGTTGCAATTGAACGCACTGTAATATTTAGCTTTTCATTAGTTTGTTTTTCTCTCAGCGAGACAGATCGTCGCGTATGAGCATAAGACTGTTTGAGTACAATAGAGGCAGCCGGGATGACTGATTTCATTTGATAATGGAGTGCGTTACTCATAATGAACGCTTCGTTGTAGAGTACAGAAAAGAAGGATGTGTTTGTGCAGCTGAAGGTGTCTAAAGGCATATGTACAGCGTGTACAGCGGCATAAATACCATGGGGTTACAGACCGCCTTTCATCTGGTTTCACCACTAAAACTCTCTCAATAGTTCTCCAGAAGCCTCTCAAGCATATGTCTCCTCATCTGCTTATCTTGGCAAACACTTGGCTGGGTGGATGAGGGGTGAATGGAGGAGAGTAAGAGTCGAGACGACTCCTCTCCCTGATGGCCTCGCAGGCCTCGCCGCCTGGCTCAGGCTGCTTCACACAGAGCGAGCGCTCTCTCCCCAACCTGCCATATGGGAGCCATAGCGCTTTTCTTTATCATCTCGTCTTTTATGCCTACTGGTTGTGTGGCTGCCTTTTGTTGTTCAGGAATAATCAAATGTTGATAGCATAGTTCAAATGGACCATTAAGTATGTGAGAATGCTCTATGGAGATGGAGCAGATAAGAGACCAGGAGCCAGGCAGTCTGCCACGTTCAATAGCCAGCCTAGTGGTGGTGCTAATTTGATTATAATATAGTCATCTCCGAAGATTAGAGCTATTCAATTAAATATTCTAATTAACCTGAAGTATTAGGCAAATGATGCTAATTACAAATATCCTCAAGAGAGCCGGCTGGATGAAAGGCTCGGCTCGCGACTGATACTTCAGACCACTGTCTCGTAACAAGATGTCCTATATCATAGACTCTGCGAATATTAAATTCCTGGCTAATTTGCCTCAACCCCATTTGTTTAATGGGATTTGCATTTTGTTTGAAATTGTAATAAACATGTGTAGCCGGCTCTTAACTTCACAGAGAAAGTGCACTCTTGGGGTAGCTTAGTATTTCTGTTTACACAGAACATTTTCTCTCTCTCTCTCTCTCTCTCTCTCTCACACACACATATGCACACATAAACAAACACACAAACAAACACAAACACACTCACACACAGCAAGCCTGGCCCATTAAACTCAAAGTGTTTGTACTGCCTGCAATGTAGCAGCATTGTTTTCAGCCCCGTGCACAACATGAGATCATTTTTTTCCAAAGTGGGTGTTTCTAACAATTAGGAATATATTGATTATATGAGGGGGTGTATCTAATAATCTTTATAAATGTCATTATTTCCACATATATGCAGAGAAAGCGAGAGTGTTTGTGTGAAAAGAAGTCATTGTGGAAGCAGCTTGGACCAGAATGCTTTGTCTAAAATCCTGAAATCATCATATTTGACAAAGGTTAGAGGAAAAGCAAAGCTATCATGGTAGAGAAACATGTAGGTGCCTTCAGTGATTACTTTATATTCATAGTTTTTCCACTCCCAGGTCCTGAATATGTCATGTGCATAATGCCGGCCCTCAGTGTGGCATTATAGTCACTCGGAGCAACGTGTTTCAATAAGGCAATTTTCTCACTGCCTAAGAACATCAGCGGGGCGCCTTTCTCTACGAAGACAGAGTATGACATGTTATCCAAGCATACATCTGCAGGACAGAACTATACTTTATTAAAGGAAAATAGGATTTCACAAATGTTTTGACAAGCAGGGGCCGGAGGAGGGGGGGCAGGGTGGAGGGAGGCTTGATTCATGGTTTGTGAGCAAGGTTCATGAACAAGGTTAGGCAAAGAGGAGAGGGGAAATCAAATACCTGGAGCTTGTGAGAGCCACCGCTAGCAGTTCTGACTGTGGCTGATTTGTTTCATCTTTGCCACACAAATCACAGCATGACGGAGGATTTGTGATGGGGGAGGAAAAGGGGGTGAGATGAGTCTGAACTTGTATCTAAGCAACCATACACACACAATGAATCACATGACTGCAGATTAATTACAGTGAAGAGCACAAACTGTGCTCGTTATTGGCTAAAATGTGTCACTGACCCCACTGGAAGTTCAGTTATATGGTCAGGAATGCCACTAAACCTTAAATATTAAAAAAAATCCTTCTTAATTCTCTTCAGTGTTTCCATGTGCAGCTCTTTACTTTGCATCATGTGAAGTACTTGTTGTCTTATTTAACCAGTCAATCCATTTATCTAGTTATTCATTATTTACTTATCCATATCAATTATTAGTCATGCACAGTTTTTTTTAGGTCAATTTGTTGAGTTACCCTTGCTAACTTATTTGACATATGCTACTTCTTCTGCTTGATACACTTATTTCCTGAAGTCGCTTAGTTTTTTTTAATACATATTTTTATATTGGCCCTTAAAGTAACCAAATTTCTTGCAGTAACACTAAATTCCCCCTTTTGTAAGATGAATAAGGGGTTATTTTATCTTATCTTATCTTATCTAGAAAACAAGAGTTCAGAGAGACTCAATATTAGACTCAAAAATAAATGCTAACATTTCTTTATAACTTTTGGAAGAAGAATAAGCTACTGCACATCATTTTAAGTAAAAGTTGATTATATGTTGATGTTTTTTTTGGTTTTTTTTTAATCACAAAAAGTGGTTCCCATCACTTTTGGCTGGTGACCCCTGAAGGAACAGGATGTTAGATTTCTATGAGTTGTTATTTTGACATAAAATTATTCAATAAATCCTATAAATACAAAATAAATACAAATTTCTATATCAATTATTTTTTATTTATTTTTATTATTATTTTTTTTTATTTATTTATTATTTTCATTGTATTCGTTAATGTAAAAGGAAATAAATACTATTTTCTTCCACCACTGCATTTTTCCACAGAACGTACTATGTTTCCAGTTCTATACTGTGTATATTTGGCTTTAAAGGAAACAAACAGACACAAAGACATTTAAAATGTTCTATTCCTTATTTTTAAAAACATCCACCCCAATTCCTCAGCATGCAGTGCAACCCAGATCACCTCTGAGCTCACTGGATGCTTGATACAGCAACTGTATTTACTACTGGGGGATAAAATATGAGTCGGGCTAAGCTGGGAGGGATGATATCAGCTTTTGTTTGAGCCTCCGCTACGTGGAGAGACAGTCGTAAGTACTGTACACCTGTCTCATTAGGAGAACCAT
This sequence comes from Synanceia verrucosa, assembly GCA_029721515.1. Lineage (NCBI taxonomy): Eukaryota > Metazoa > Chordata > Actinopteri > Perciformes > Synanceiidae > Synanceia > Synanceia verrucosa. Next base: position 22,361,125 of record CM056557.1, read on the forward strand.
GCTGTTGACCCAGTGTATTAGCCTGGGCCTAATCCTGGCAGATCTGAACAGGCTTCCCTAAGCCTCTCATATGGATAAGTCTTCCCCTGAGCCACCATGACAAGGCTGCAGCACAATGGAAAAGCGGGCCATGCTAACACGTCATTATGCTCTCCCACACAGATAGAGATTATAAGAGAGGCCGGGTTTTTGTTTGTTTATTGGCAATATTACTGTCAAATTATTGCTTTTACTGGCAGGCACTGTTCACCCCAAAGACACACACATTCCCATAATAAAACCACATTCACTGGCACATTAAACCTATCGAGGCTGTCCTATGTTTTCGAATCATAACAGGCGTTTAGACATGTACCATGGCGGCTAAGATCCTCTCCTTTGGGAAACGTGGTTATTTTTTGTCGTGAGTTAGAGGAGAAGATCAGACCAGAAGTCTGATGAGCATAAAGACTGGAAATGGACAGAAGCAGCTTGGTTTGAGATATAAGGCGTTAATAATTGATCTCTAAGCCAAAACAATAGATTATATAGAGTTTAAGGGCATAGACATATATATGAAGATGGCGCATTGAGCAGGTTAGCCACAGGATGTCCGCCATATTGGATGTGGCTGTCTCCTCGTAAAATAATGTAAGGAAATGCACCAAACTTCATAAAGCTCCTTTCTACAAAGTATTTTATGTCTTTTAATCACTCATTCACATGCAGTCACCCTCTAATATATTTGGGAAAAAATAGGTAATAAAAATGGTAAATATTGCATTGCATTGATGAACACATAGTATCTTTAATTAAAGATCTGCTTTCGACTGTAAATCAGGTCGGTTCAGTTCAGTGAGCTTTTGCCACATCCAATATGGCGACGACGCTGACATATGATTCAGGGGTCAATGTGGTGTCTACATATATACAGTATGTATATCTTTAACGCCACTTTGTCTCGCCACTTTGTCTCGCCACTTTGCATTTTCTGCACTGTCCAATTTGTCCTCTGAAATACTATGTATGCTTTTATTTTACCAGCCTCAGTCAGAAAGTGAAGCGGTAGGCAAATAAATCAAGACTCTTGACTGAAGTTATTTTTGGATTTGTCTATTGTTGGGTTTCGATTCCACAAAAGGCAATTAGGCACCTGTTAAACTTCTTCTAAACATTCAAAAGTGTTTGTTTTTGGTAACGTTCGGCCTCACTATTAAGTTCTTTTGACAGGACTTTTAGGTGCTGCGGCTTTTTTCAATTTCAAACCTGCTACCAGTTGGTGCCACCATCACACTACTGATGCTTTACATTAAGGCTTTAAGTCTTTTGATACACAGAAAAAGTGTTTTTCTGTTTCATCGATGCAGGTGGCCTTCGTCACGTCTGCCGTCATCAATGTCATATTGAGACTGAGACAGACACAGAGACATTAATGCCTGATTTGGACTGGAAGTAGAAATCAAAACCAATCACAAAGCTCCCTCTCCACATATCGACTCTTTTTTGTAAACATCAAGATGAGAAGATTGATTATTGAGAGAAGTTAAAGCAGTGTCGACTGATTCTTTTCACATGTCCTTGTCATTTCTCTCTGCTGTCGTGCTTCACACTTTCAGTCTCCACAGTGAGCAGGACCATCCTTTTATGATATATTAAAGCTTAAAGTTTAGATGTGTGAAAGCGTGACGTGTTTCACGAATACTCCTTTATGTCCTTTAGTGGTTTTGTGTTGTACAAGCCTTTCTCTACAGTAGAAAACAAAACCCAGCACGCCCACGGAGGAACATACCCAACCTCATCATCTCCAGTCTGCTATGGCAACCCTGTCAGAGATGAGAGCTGGTGATTGAACAAAGCGCTCAGTGGAAGGAGCTGTCGAACCTCTGTGCGCCATGTGCATCGCAGCCCTGCCTGGCAAAATGCAAATGTCAAGTGACACTCGATAAGCCTGTGATTAAGATTTAATAGAGAAAAATGTGTGGTGAGGATATTAGCCTAACTAAGACACATCAGCTGGATCTCCTCAGCATCCCACCCAGCAGGGGGCCACTGTGACCAGGACGGATAAATAAAGCAGGATGTCTATTTACACAACATGCACTCACATAAAAAATAAAGATTCAGGTATTTATTGGGTCCATCTGGGTGTTAAAATCGAATGTTTGCAGGAACTTTTGGCCAAAACAGTTCACCCAGTTCAGCCCGTTCACACGAGAAGGCATTTATGGAAGTATATCTGTGCCATCTGATTTTGAATTTGAATTTCTAAAGCTGATTTATTTTTTCAAAATCAAAATCAGACTTTGAATTTCAAAATCACTGAATTTCTAGCATGCATTTTTATTTCTTTATTTCACTTACTTTTTTCCTAAGTGATAAAATCTGTCTCAAAATATTCTGTTTTTAAAAATTTAGTTCAAAGAACTTTTATGTAAAACAAAAAATTCAACATCAAAAAATTTTCTCTTGAAAAAAGTCACCTGCAAAAAAAACAGTGTAAAAAGAGGCCGAGACAACATCCAGCCAATCAAGTTAAGCTCCATTGATCATGTGACACCAACCCCAGAAGATTGAATTGAATTATGTTGAACAGCTGGAGCGATGGAGCGTCACCATTTTTGTTTGCAAATTTAGTAATAGATCATCACCACATTCAGTTGAATTGAAACTGATTTTTTAAAATGCCAAATTTTTTCAAGCCCAATTTTTTTGATGTCGAAATTTTAAAAACTGAATATTTGGGGGTTTTTTTACACTGAATTTATTTTATCATTGAGAAAAAAATAAGTGTCAGAAATAAAAACGCGTGGTCTAAAATCGATGGTTTTGTAATTCACGGTTTGATTTTGATGCAAAAAAAATCAGCTTTAGAAATTCAAATTCAAATAATGTTTGGTTATTTTATGTAAGCAGTGATTAAAATATATAGTGAATGCACTTAATTATGTGTTTAATACAATTGACAAGATTTTAATTCCTTCTTCCAATTCCAAACGTCACAGTGAGCCACTTCCTGTTGCCCAGATACAACCTTGTAACTCCAAGCTGAGGAGGTCAAACAACACAGGCGGAGGAATCCCATGAGCTCACAGATGAAGGTCAGCGCCACTTAGCGAGCCACCATCGTCACCAACCAGTCTCTCTGCTGCAAATCTCCTCTGAAATTTTAAAAATTTAATTTGTCAACGTCTTTCTATCATATGCTCCATCACTGTCCGAGCTAGTGGCCGGGGCCAGGAGCCTGGTGGGGGGGTGATGGTGGCCGGGGGGGTAAAGGGTGGGGGTGGGGGTGGGGTGATGTACTGCAGGGTTGAGGCAGCTGCTCTCAGATGGGAAGACGGCGCTGTGATTAGACCCTCACGCTGGCTGGAATTGTCCTGGACAGCCTAGAAATCAGATTATTAACTCTGATAGCAGACACTCTGTCTCCTGGCTGGGATTAGCATGAAAATTTTGATATGGATCGATAAGCAATCTTTCCCCTTCTTCACAATCTCCCGAGGCTTCATTAATCTGTGTGTATGTTTATGTCAAGGAATTAAGACATCCCTGTTAGCCCGTCACCGCCTCCCCTCCCAGCTCTGTCCTCTCAGGATGCTCGATGGGAACATCTCATAGAGATTTATTAAATCAAGTACTGACTCTACTTACTTCAAAGAAAATTGCCTCCTGCTCATCCATCCGGTCTCTACATAAGCCTGAAGATCACTCTACTGTTCCTCGAGAAAATCCACTGAGTTCCATCGTTGTAATACTTAATAACATTACTCACGATGAATGATGCAGAGCTGACACATTATTCTCTGAAAATACATATTACTGCAGAGTAATATGCTATTTATGACATAAAGACTTGTCATGAGGCCAAAATGTGTCCTAATCTTATAAAGATTAGAAATATCAATAATTGGCCAAAATTCAGTGTTGATTTTTTTCTATACTTAGAGATGTTTATTATGTTAAAAAAAAAAAAAAAGCCAGATAATGTTTACATGTTTCAGTGTTGCTGCATTTTGTTGTATGTAAACAGTGATGAAATTAGATGATAGATACTTTTAATAAAATCTTGAGAATATTTTTTTAATCTCATCTCGTTCAACTCAAAACATCCATGCGTGCGATGTTATGTGATCACTCTGCAGGATCTAATATCAGTCTTCCTTTCCTAATGTCAAACCTAAAGGAACGGATATATAACAATAATAAATAAATAACACACATAATGAAAGGAATATGTGAATGTGTTGATGGATCATCTGAAACTCAAGGCATGGGCGGAGAGTGCCCGAGCACAGCCAGTGGAAAGGATCAGTGCTCGTATAATTATGACCCATACGCAGAGCATAATTAATCTCGCCTGCATCATTAGGAAACACGAGTCCAGCCATGTCGTTAAAGTGCTTTTAGTCGTCCTACTGTCCTCCCTTTGCCCCGATGCACTCCCTGTTTTACCAACCCACTGCTGGTCATTTACAGGAAGAGCACTCATCTATGCGGCGGCATGACTCCTCGCATATTGTCTTTATGTCCAATCATGGTTAATAATGAAGAGCTTTAGAAGGAAGGAAATGAATACATTAAAGTCTGGGGAAAATATGGAGTCAAGTTTGGCAGTGATCGAGGATTTCTTTTTCGGTGAAGTCGGGCTATTTTATGATTTGTCGAACTGTGTCGCTCACTAATCTGATTAAAACTCTCCACGGCTCTTTGACACGTTGGGAAAAAACAGTCCATTTAGAGCTGCAGACTTTCAAATTAAAAGTCCATGTTTCTCAACTTTAACATGTTGCTGTATTTCATGTACCAAATAAAAAAAAAGTTAAATGCTAAATAATTAGCATGTTTCCTTTGTGGCTTCAGAGCATACTATTAGTAGAGTCATATTATTTACTAAAGTGCTAATACTGTTCTCCCGTGTCCATTAACAAAGTGAGGTATGTGTATAGGTAAGTGGATCCAATTGGCTAAGAGCTTGTGGTTTCAGCCGAGAGTGCTTTTAAGTCTGCACACTCAAAAGTATTGGACTTGGGGTCAGGTTCAAATTAATTAAAGGGCTATAAATGAAAGAGGCCTCTAATGACTGCAATCTTACCTACCCAATATTTAATATTTCATCATTAAACAGTAAAATGACCCGATATGATCCTAATACAGTCCCAATTATGCAGCATTGATCAAAGTGACCTTTTCATACCGAGCAGTGGAGAAAAATCAATCCACCTCCTCCTCCTCCTCCTCTTTTTTCATCCTTCCTTACTATTGCCTACATACTGAAGTTCTTCTGAATGTACATCCATCTATATAATATATACCAAGCATGCTGCTCCTCACAAAGCAATCTTTCCATGCCCATACGTCTAATTCTTTTGTTCACAATCATGTTGTATTTCTCGGTGTTTGTTTGTTTTGTCCCCTCCCCGACCACCCGTCCTCGGCTCACCTTGTCTGCTGCCAGACACCCAGCCATGTTAAATCCCAGAAGCCGAGACAGGTGACGAAAACGGGGCCAGACCTCTCTGCCCATCAGTTGAGGCGCTGGGCTAGGAGCCATCATAATGGCTAATTCCTCGCCGCCTGGCCCAGGGAGCAGGAAAAGAAGCGAGACGGGAAAAGTGAAATCGGTACAACGCCTAAACACATTTCGCTGCGGGATCTGTCTTGATTTGGTGTACTGCTTGACACTCTCCATTTTCTGTTTGACTGGTAACTGCTGATGTGCTTTTCCCCTATCAACTCACCATGAAACAAATTCAATGTATTTCTAAAGATTGCCAAGATTGGCTGCAGTTTAGCTCGAGAACAACGGACCAGATCCACTTGATTATAGTTTCAATGACTAAAATACATCCTTCGAAGGAGTAAGGTCTTATACGCAGGCTGCAAGGAAACATTTTTATGTACAGTTTGCAAGAAAAGCTCCTCTATGCATGAATGAGAGGAGCTTTAGGAGGAGTAAGGATGTATGTTTTTACTTTAATACATATATTAGTCTAACAGCTTATACAGTATAAGTGTGCATTTGCTCTATAACACTTTTTGTTTTCCATATCCTCATATGGAAAACAATATACTGCACACACAAATAGCTCTGCAAAGCATTTACTTAAATCAGTTTTCATTTGCTTGTAACATAACATAGGCTAACATAACATCGATAAAAGAGAAAGTTTAATTAATTCTCAGATAATTCTATATATATTTATCTGCAACTACATCAAATAAGAATTTAATGTTTAGATATGACAGATTTCCACAATAACTGTTATTCAGATGGACCAAACAGTTTTTGAATCAGTTCATTTAATTACAGACAAAAATTTCACTACTATATCAGAGCAGCTCACAAACATCTGTGACTAACTTATCACGTCTGTCATAAAGTGACCTTTACAAATATTATCTGATCCACAGTAATAATCCTGAAAATGTTTGGATGCATCACAGACCGGCTGCTACTAAACTTCCTTATAAGAAAGGCCTGATTTCCCACCAAGTGTTTCCAAAGTGGAGTCCAGGGACCCCCAGGGTCCTTGTGGAGGAATACTCTGCGCTATATTACTTTTTTTTTTTTTTCAATATATTTCCAATATTACTCCTTCAATACCAACATCATCCTTACACACTTAATATTCATTTGGAGATGGGTTTTATGAACTTTCTGCATTAAAACATCAACTATTATTTTTTAAATAAAGTTATTTGCTGAAAACGTAGTCAGTATCTGGTTCCTGGCTCATATATAATATCAGTTGGTGTATTAAGCAGTACTTTGACATGACCATTCATGCCAAAATCTATGCTTTTATATAACCCACATTTGGCACCGAGCTGAAAATAAGACGTCTATGAGCTCAGCACAAAAACAAAAACTGTAACATCTTATCCCAGCTGAATTAAATGTGAGGCGTGTCGTAAACTAATCTCCCACAGCCGCCGTCCTGCTTATGAACAGGCTTATGAATCATAGCCTGTTAAAACTGTATGGGCTTTAGCAGAAAGGTAAAAGATTGCTTTTATTCTTTATGACTTGCCTGAGGAACGGCAGCTTATAATCCACTAAGCACATCTTAATCAATGTTCCCCTCTGCCATGCTGTGGCCTGTGAGTAGCAAAACAGCGCATGATGGATATAATCTGTGTAAAACCTCTCTCCCCGGAGCAGATTAATTATGATCTTTGTAAGTCATAAACACATCCTTTTAATTATTGATGGCTAACCCTTTGAAATGAAATTGAAATTAAATCTGTCTGATTTACAGTGGCGGCGGCGGCGTTATGAGCTGCCTCGCTCTCGGCTGCTTTATAGAGAGCAGGGAGGTAAGTCAGTGATTGCATAAAACATTTCATTGGCGAAATGGAGAGGGATCATACGCTCATATCAGAATTAGCTGGTTTTCATTGGGGCAAATTGCAGGATTTCAAGGTGAGCAGGTTGATGGGAGGTGTGTGTGTGTGCACAGGGGGAGGGTTTGCCATGACAGCTCTGCTTGAATCAAGTGTGGCACCCTCATATGAGTGAAAATAATGGAATCCTATATGTCTTTGGATATGTCAGCGTTTCACAGCAGGTCCAAATGGAAAATGACGGCCGGACGTGGCTGAGGAGGGGGACAGCGGGGCCCAAATGGGAATCAGGCAACATGAGGCTGTCCCCGTGGCTGACCCACGTCCAGACAGAGCCAGGACTCACTGTCATCAAACATCAAGCAGCTAAAAAATACCAGCCTCTCATTTTCTGTCTGTTTACCTGCATGTACTACAGCAGTGAAGACAACAGAGACACAGAGAGATTTACTGTGGAATATAATAAGTAGTATAAAGTATAGAAAGTACCATTAAATGTTCTGTTCACCTTAATTACAGAACCATTATTCAGTGAATGATGCGAATAAATCTACTCAGATACTGCACATAACTTCAGTACATTTTAGAGGGAAATGTTGAACATTTAATTCCATTTTATTTATGTGTTTGTTGCTTCCCAGGTTGTGAATTTTTACACAAATTTACAAAAAAAAAAACAGATTATGCTGTTATAGACTAAACTATCCAGCTGTACACAAAAAAAGTCAAAATGCTGTGAAATAAACTATTCTATGTAATAAGTGTGTTTACTTTTGAAATTTATTTTACTTTCAACTGAACTTTAGCTTCAGTAATGTTGTCAATGCAGGACTTTTCTTATAATATGGACTATATTTACACTATTAGTACTTTTTGACTGTGCTTCTTTCCGCACTATGATTTTGAGATCTCATCAAGATTTCAGCCTCCACTTGAATGATTACAATAATATAACTTCAATGTTTTCATCTCTGTCCAGAAGGGCGAATGGGAGAAAATGCTTTTTATGTTTAATTTTTGGGTGAACTAGCCCTTTATACAATGGTTAGGGATGTTATGCGTGTCTTTTGAGGAGATATTTAAAGATCTAATATCAAGCTTTTTTTTTGTAAAATATATTACCATTAATTTGTGACATGCACTAAATTCATGATATCGTGAGCGTGTCATGAGCTGGATTTACAAAACCGCCAAAAATATAATGAGAAAGCTTCAGTGTGAGATAAGAGGCAGTGGTGTATGGGTGATTTAAAGCGTCGTAGGAGTTTCTGGAGTTTGTGGCTGAGGGCAACATGCTTGACTAAGTATGGGGGTCGGCTAACCTGGAACCACTTACAACAGAGGATGTCCTTTTTCTTTCCTATCACCGGTTTCCTTCCACTGTACTATAACGCACGTTAAAAAACAACAACACCTCCCTCCCCCCCGACACAAGCTCCCCTTCAAACAGTGATCCCCAAATCTGCTTTAACATGACTGAGCCATTATCCCCTCCCACCTCTCCCTCCAGCGCCACACATCCTAATCAAAGATACAGAGATGAAAAGGCTTTATTAATAAAAGTTCCCCTTCAGGAAGATGGGAACTAAATGATTGTTCAAATGTGCCCAATTTGAGGCAGATCTGCTGGCAGACTGGGCATCTGGACTGGGCGGGGCCAGCAGGAAACTCTTACATCTGGAAGCTGTTTACTCGGCAGAAATTAAGAGACGCACCACGCACAGATATACCACCCGCAGTCACTAACTTGGAGTGTAAGTGAGTGTGTGTCTGCGTAAGTAACACGTGTTTTTTTCCATTTTTATGTCTTTCCTACAGTGCTATAGCAACAAAAATGAATGTTTTTTTGCCACAACTCCAGTATGAAGGTGCATCTTTGTATGAACATCAGTCAAGTGTAGCAGAAGCGCTTCTCAGTGTCCAGATGTAGCACACAATACTGTAGCTTCAGCTAGTTTAATGAATGCAAAGTGAGACAGATGCAGCTGTGATGCTTCATAAAAATCCATTTGTGCACAACAAGCCATTACACTTCTGCAACAGCGAAGGACGTCCAAAAACACTTTACAGAAGATGTGGAGTCTGTGCCTGTATACAGCACAGCAGTGCTTTTCTTTTCTTCTTTTTTCATACTACTTTTCTGCTGCTCGGAGGCTTTTCTCTGGTTGCTGTGGTGATGGAGGAATGTCACATTAGTCTGTGATTATCTCTATGAGGTCTGCGTTCGGTTTCCTCCAACTTGAGTAATTGCATTTTTCGTCCTGCTTCTTCTTCTTTTTTTTCTTTTTTAATCAAACTCACAAACAATAAGCAGGCAGGCGCTGACAGAAAGTCAATGCCGCTCGGACAGCCGTTTGGTCTGAGAAGAAGGCCCGACACCAACGCCTTTTATGCTCGGGATGACGAGGCCAAGTGGGCCCCGTCACATGGCCGCCAGGTTAAACAAAAAGCCTCCGAGCGATCGGCCTCGGAGGGCTCAGGCGAAATCCAGCGCTGCGCCGCAGACAGCCACCACTGTGCAATTCTTGTCGTCAGACAAAAGACTGATGCTATCTAATAAAGCGGGCTGCATTCATCGCAAGCACACAAACATCAGTGACAACACAAACAGGCAGAAAGAGGAAGAGGATGTTTGTGTGTGTGTGTGTGCAAGCAGAGGCCGGCGTGACAGCTGTTGATTCTCAAGAACTGTAAATAGTAGCTGCAGTCTGTCAATGAGAAATGAGCTAAATAAATGAAGAGGGTGGCCTGAAGATGCAGCGCAATAACATGAGGTCATTGTTGAAGTCACTGACGTTCAAAATGGAGAGCGAAGACCCTGAAGAGGGGTCCACAGCAAAATTTGTAAATTACGTTAATTTCAATCAATCCACGAACGAAAAATCCAAATTGCCTGATGTATAACAGTTAGTCTATGTATTTTTATTAACCCTTTAACACCTAACATGTAGCCACCAACACATCGCACATGTGCACTTTGGATTAATATAATTATGTAACAGTTTGTGCTATTGGAAAAAAATTTAACGGTTTCTGAAAGCTGAGACGTGAAGCAGCCTGTATATAGCTTTCGTTTTATGGCTGATTTTTGCACATTTAGAGAGATAGACTTACAAACTTTTCAAATTTCAACTTGAAAATGCAAAATCTTTTATTCATGTTCAATTGCATTGTTTTTTTTCCAAATGAAAAACTGTTATTACACTTTTAACATCCAGCAAATTGTAAATAATTGTAATAATAATCTCTATTACAGTGATGGCGTATGTGGTAAATATTATATGCATTGGACCTGCTTAGCATCAGCCTGCTAGCATTGTCACTGTGAGCATGCTGACATTAGCATTTAGCTCATAGCATCACTGTGCCTGCATAAATAAAAGTCTCACATTGCTGATAGAATGAGTGCAGACTCTTTGTTTGAATCTCACTACCTCGCCAAATCAGATGCAACAGCCACTGTTATAGGCTACTAATGCTAAATATGATCGAGATGTGTGCAGATAGCAGACTCTTGCATGGTGATTAGGGGTGAAAAGGTGCAAATGAGTCTGGAAGAGGATAAGACATGACTGCTGTTAAAACTGTGGTGAGAGTGCACGTTCATGGAAAACGCCAGGCTTATGTCAGCCGTGCGTGCGATCGCCGCTAACATATGCATGACAGCGGCCGTGCTGAGATGTTTGCTAATTTCCCCCCAGTTTTTTAAAATTCCATTTTATTTGTACTCATTGATTTTGTGCGAGGATGGGAATAGCCGGCCATCAGAGCCCCAGGAATAAAATGCTGGCACTGACCTGTGCATAGATAATTCGCCATGAAAGACAATCAATAAATAACAAACACTCCCTAATCAGCCAAGGAGCTGACAGAATGACATTCCATTATCCCCATCTGGCCCAGTGTAGTCAGAACAGGCAAACCTCAGAGGGCCAGGTTTCCCCAGCACAAGCCTGTCCTGGCCCTGATGTCACATCACAACACACACACACATGAACAGACAAATAATTGCCTTACAGACACCATGTGTCACTGCAAAACCGTCTCATAACATCTCGTAAAGTGTGCACGTACTCGGAAATGCAGATTATGTGTTATAGAGACCAATTATGTGAGCATTATGCTCCTCCACAACAACCAGATTTATGTGACAGTTGGACATAACAAACAGTCCCTTGTGTGTTACATGAAAAGGGTAGAGTTGCAGTAATTACACAGATTTGGTTAAGATAAGCAACAGAACACGGGTTGATTTGCAGTTTATTTCATTGAATTCTGCTCAGAGGGAATTTGTTATTCATCAGCATGGACCAACATTCTTTGTGGTCCAAAATTCTTGCCTGTTAGATTTTAGGTGTTGAGTTTAAGGAATATTCCCAATTGCACTTGGCCAAAGCACTGGCCTCAGTCTCTTAACTTAATTTGCAAGCACTTGGATCAGCCCTCAACCAAGCAGGCGATCACTGACAAGTTTTCTCCCATTCAGATGCATTAAAACCCCTCCTTCAGCATCTTTTGTTCCAACACTTTATACCTTAAAAGACACACTTACCTGCAACCTGGACAATACAGAAGACAGACTTTAACTCACAACTCCCAGGTCAAGTTTCACACACAAAGAGCTGAGTGGACCCGTGAAAACCTTTAATTCAGATAATAACAGTCATGACGTTGCTACAGCTCTGCAGACAGCGGTTAGCATCATGCCTCTTACAGCAGTCAAAGATGTTTCCTTTTAGCCAAGACCACAGTCTTTTCCTGACCTTAACCAAGTTTTAGTTTCCTAATCCTACCCGAACCTATTGCGGTGGCAGCTCAGAACAGAAGTGTAGTTTCTGTGTAGACTTCACCTTAACTATCCACCAATCGTCAACTTCAGGACACGTCATCCTGCATTGGCATCGGTTGTTAATTATGAGGCGTGGAATTGTTCAACATCATCTTGGTTATGTAGAGCCAGTTTTAATCTGCACTTCACAGATGCAGCGAGTTTACTGTTTAAACAAAGAAATGCGGCCCGGCTCATTGTCGTCATAATCTAAACCACTTCCCATACTGTAGCTCCCCGGTCCCCACTTAACACACATCACTGGGGTGAGTCATGCAAATGAAGGGTTGTCTTTGTACGCCGCCCAGACCACAGCGACCTCTGATTTATCAGTCTGCAGTGTGTAGCTTGAAGTGGTGTGAGAGTTTTATGATCTTACATGGAAAGTTTCAAAGGATCATTTCTAGAGTACATAATGCTCTCGTTTGGGTATAACTGTATGTGTCTATAGATGGCCAAGTATTTGTAGAAATAACACAAATATATTCAACAAAATGGACAAAAAAATGCAGCACTTTGGTGATATAGCTATCATTGCTCTTCCTCTTTGTTCCACCAAATGAACCCTGCTTTGTTGCTGGTGGAAAAACAAATGCATTTTCAGCGTGGTGGTTTTTCCAGTCCTGATCGACACTGGATGTTTAGAACAGCAGAATAAAAAGCTTTCATGAACTGATGTGTGTACATTTGTGTTTGCTCGCCGATGAGGGTCCCCCAGTCTCCCCTGCTGACTTAGAGGAGTGAGGCTATAAAGGCAGTAAAGCTCTCCATGTCTAAGCGGTTTACAGAGCACCCCGACTGGGAGGTAACAATACCAGTGGTGGATGTATACACATATTGTCTCAGGCATTTGACAAGGTAACAGTGCAGCCTGTGGTGGTAATCTCTCATTGGTGTGAATCACTCCCATTGAGAACATGAAAAGCAGTATGATAGACAAGGAACAATTAACAGCGTGGCTTTTGTAAAGGACGCATTTAGCAGCATAAACAAAGCCTCTTGGCATGCAGCTGAACACGTCCACTACAATGTTTTCAGGTGCTTGAATACAAGGTGAAAAGCAACATAGGTACACTGTGTATCAACACTTGTGATTCTGCAGATTATGTGTAATCCTCTGCTTTGTGTGTGTGTGTGTGTAAACTCTCAGTGGAGGCTCCTATTTCAAAGAGCCACCTCATCATTCATGCTCCTCCACATGAGCAGCTAGTTTTCATAAAGTGCCAATATGTAGCACGCTCTGAAAATGAGCGCGGTATCACGTTGCCTCTGTGCACGCCAAACCATTAAGTAGTTTTTTTTTTTATTTAAAGATAGGACGGAAATGGCAAGCCGTGAGTCATGTCTCCGTCTCATGCTCCATTTTAGAAATTAAACATTCTTAATTAATCTAATGGAGCTAATGTGGCGATACTTCCTCTGCCTGGGATCCTTCTGTAACACGAGAGGCACCATGCAAAGCCGAGAGGTGCTGGAGGGCGAAGTGCTACAAGCCGCCACAGGCCTTTGGACCTGTTCCTCACTGACATCATCGCCATGGCTGGATGGGCTGTCTCAGTGGCATGAAGCATGGAAGCAGACAATTTGGTATCACTAGCTACAATGCTAATTACTTAAACATGTATTGCAGTTCACAAATAAACAGCCACACCACAAGACAAAAAAAACATTTCTGTCCAAGAAAAACACACTCACACAGTATCCAGTGACCACCCAAAGTTTTCCTATGAATACTTTAAAGAGTTGAGGTTTAATTATTCAAATGGCAGAATAGTAATAGAAGAGTTTTTTCTACCCACTGCTACCATGTCTCACTTCTTCACCACCGCATGTCCCACATTTTCTCTGAGCACTCAGGGCCAAAATGAGTTTCAGTCATGGATCATGGCGAGTAATGAAATAATCCCAAAATGACACTGTGAAATTGCTGGATGAGAGAAGGTGCCGCTTGTCAGGCAGCTGATTCTATTCCCCCACCGTCTATCTCTGATCTGTTGGAGTCACACACCATCAAGGAGAAGTGCCGCTGCTGTATATATTTGTTTGAGATGTGCCGGCTGGTGACAGGGGGTGAAATCAGCCGTACGGGAGTTATCGGATGTTCCGGTTTGTGCCCCCATAACATGCACATAAGACACCTCCTGCCTATCCTGCTGCTCATTTCTACGGGGGTGGTTAAAGGTGGGGAGTTGAAAGAGCAAACAAGAAGGCAATGGCCACTCACTGACTTAACCTCTGTCATCAGAGTGCTCCAGTGTCAGCGCACGAATCAAATCAAGATGAATGGGGCCTATCCCGGCCGCTGGAGGCTTGCCTCATTGGGCCCAATTTCATCAGCGCCAGTAACTGTTCATATAGAAAGATTAATAGAGCGTCCGACCATGCCGCTGTGTGGGGAGGAAACACAGACGCATACAAATAGGTTCCCAGTCGACGGAGCGAAGGGGAGTTATTACAGTGAAGCACCTCAGAGGAGGCTTCCACCTTGATGCCTAATTGATAAGGTTCCACAGTGACATGTTCATTTGCGAGACTTTATTGTTTTAATTGTGCTACACTTTATCACCGAGCTACTGTCTGCTGTTTCCATCTCTCTTTTATCCCCGCTGTAATCGTACAGTGCTTTACATGGTTATTTGTGTGGCACCGAGGGCCGGGGCCGCTTTACGAGCCACCGGATTGGCTCGCTGCCCGGGCGCATTAAAAAAATACTGACATATTTTCCAGTGAAACATCAACATAAAAGTCATGTGCTGAGCATGTGTACGCAGATTGAATTAAATGCAAGGTGATCTCTGTAAATCACGCACGAGTATATAAAAAAAAAATTCTACGTCTAATTATATTACAAAAAGGAGGTTGAAAGCGTCAGCAGTACTATCAGTGATTTCAAAGCAGCCAGCTCATAGTCACAGTTTTCTAAAGGTTAAACCGCTGCCTTCCCTCCAGCTATTATCCTGCCACGGCCATGTCCACAAGCTTATGTTTATGCTGTTACAACATCCCTTTATGGTTTAGGATGTAATCTTGTTAATGGCGTAAGCTGTTTTGTGCACTATTGTTTTTGAGTATTTGTGTGTGTCCTCATTCATTCTCCTTCTCTCTCCCTCTTTTCTCTCTATTTGTCCTTTTTTTGGTTTCACTTTGATCCAGCAGTGCAATGCAAGCTCTGTAAATACAATTGTGTCCTGGCTAAGAGGCTTCGCTTTTCCATTTGAAGAGCAAATTTCTTATTTTCTTCTTCTCCTCAACATGATTAGAGAGAAGTTGGTGGTGTTGCTAACTTCTCGCTTGCTGTTGTGTTAAACATGGCCCTACTTTAACACGGACCTTAACCCTCGACATCACCCCACCTCACCTAACCATGCTTTAAAACGCTCCACCTAGCAGTGTGTGCATCTCCTGTTATGTGCCCCTGGTGTTTAGCATATTAAAGCACTTCGTCTCAATCTCTGTAGTCAATATGGGCTCCTATATATCCAGGAGACACAGGGACACAGTGAAGGTACACCCTCTGATAACGTAATTCACTGTGAGACCAAGCTGTTATGATGGCTACTCTCATCTGCCACCGCGCTGTCATTCATATTATAACAAGGTGGAGCAGATGGTGGCCCCACTTCCAATCTGATACACAGCGTTTATGACCAAGCAATACATTACATTAAGGCTGAAACATGCAGATACATTTTTTAAAGGTGAAAAGACTCAAATGAATGCTGGAAGGTGCTTGATTTAACTGTAAAAAGAGTTAAAATATTTCTTGAATGTCATGTTGTGTCATTACAAGGATCCCTTGTTTCTCATGCAAATGTAGGCTGTACATAATTATGAGCAAACAAACATGGTGTTCCTTAACTTTAGCACGCTGAAACACATATTTACACAAAACACAACAGTATATATTCCAGGAAAGCATCAAAGGAGACAGGGAATGTTTTCCTAAAATTCTTTTATTATAACTTTATTTTACTTGTCAAAGTGGGCGGCACAGTGTCTCACTGGAGGACACTTTGACAGGAGGAGCCAGGGATCGAACCACCAACCTTGTGATTAAAGGACGACCCACTTCACCTCCCACTGAGACACAGCTGCCATGTCAGCTCACTGTTTGCGCTCCACTGCTGTATTGTATTGAATGCAATAATATTACTAATACATATTAGATATTACAAGAATATGAATGTGAAAACGCTATTCAATTTTGGACTGTTTATTGCCACATGAACAAGATTCATACAAATTCACACTTGGGGTTAATTATAGATGGATTCAACTCCCTGTTTTCATTTTTGAGTTGTATCTTAATTTTTACACTTTCAACAAACCATTCATGACAGATAAAACAACATGACAGTTTGTTTTTTAAAATACTGAATTAATTGTGGGGCCACACAGCCGGTTCATACTCTCTGGTGCCACCACATGGGTGAACACAAAAAAAGGTTAAAAAGGGATCTGTGCTTCTCCTTCCTCTCTGTACTTACAGTTTTCTGCACTATGTGAGAGTCAGTGCCTCTGTATTTTACCTCTGCTGTCTGCGTTGACACAGATCATTGTCTCATCACCTGACTTCATCTCTCTCTCTCTCTCTCTCTCTCTCTCTCTCTCTCTCTCTCGGGCCGCTGGCATCACTCTCGTCCCGAGGCTTGCATTAATGAATTCAATAGATAAAGTGCCACACCAACCCATCCATTATGTGCATTCATTTCAGAACAAAACATTAATCAATTCTGCTCTATGTACTAATGCAGAGGCCCCAATCAATTTGAGCTTCTTATGACAATTAACAGAGCTTTAGCGGCCGCTCTGAAACATGCTGACCCATCAATTACTCTCCATCAGACTGGCTGGATGGCAGTTTACTCCTGACTCTATGTCTAACTGTACTATACACAAACGCCCACTCACTTGTCCGGCGATAGAGCGGTTTGTGGGATGCAGGATCAATTCATATCAATAATACATGCTTAGAAAGATGTGTTAAGTCACATGCATGATTACACTTCTCCATATTCATGTGCGACTGGAGGGAGAAGGGTCTGTCACTTCTGCATTATACTTGGAAACGCTTGAATATTGTCTCCCTAAAGGCATCTTCACACTAAACAAGTTGCATTTGTTCCACATAAATATAGTATGACACAGTGACTTCTGTTAGATAGCAACTTCAATACATATATAACAAAGATTTAATGTGTCTGTGAATCTGTGAAGATTATCTACTGTTAGAGCCTTTGGGAAAAATATTCATGAAAATATATTTAGGCATTAAATGAAGGCAGGAGTCACTTTATTTGTTAAGCAACTTGCCAGTCAACCCACTTATTCTGCCTGCTCTGTGTCTTCAGGGTAGGTCAGTGAAAAACAATAACCACAGGTGCTAATTCCCAATAGTTGCCCCTCCTTCCTTCTTGTGCACATTTACTTCCTCATCCTGAGCTGTTTCTCCACCAGATGCCGGCAGCCCTGGGGCCCTGATCCCATGTCAGAGGCAGCATGTCGGTACCAGAGTTCACCCCTGAGCATGTCTGCCTGCATAATTAGAGAAGTGAATCCAGCCACTCTGTTCAGCAGAACAACAGCAGCCCTCCTCCCTCCACGCCACCCCTCTCTCCAGCCTGCCTGCTGTACACGGCTTAACGCGAGCGTGTCTTGACTATAACAAAGGTGAGCGGAAGATGGTAATTAAAAATTAAAGTGGACAAGGGGTGGCTGGATACACCTCTTTTAACAGCAGGCGGGGAAAAAAGGAAAAGACGTGCTGGTGGCAAACCTCTTAGGGACTGCTGCTGATTTAGTTACAGTCAAAGATAACCTTTCTCATCAGAAATGTACAGCCCCTCATTCAACAACCTGTAGCAGAGAACATTGTCTCATTTCACAGTTTGATAGCTTACATTATGGGCTTCATTGCATGATCACTCAAAGAAGTGCATTGATCAGATAAGAGCAGAACAATTAATTCAAGCAATGATGCAACTTTACTCAATCTGTAATTACTGAATTTCTCACACTTACTTGACTAGGATACTGACATATCATTACATTTTGAGTAATTGCTTTACCTTTTAAATACTTTGTTGTGTCTACCAGCTAGTCATTAACTTTGTCTGTCTGCTGTTTAGTGTTGGGCAGCACAGTGTGCATCAGGTTTTCAGGCTTTGCTCTGAAATAGCTGCGTGATTTAGTCAGAGATGAGTGGAATAGCAGTCAGAAGTTATATATATTTAATACTCACAAAAAATCAAGCATATAGCATGCTGTATTATAAAGTCCATCACAGGGCTTGAGATGTACATTAGCAAATCACATAATCAAATTATTCAAGGGAACACCTAGATTATGAAAAGCTGGACATGTGAAAGAAAGAAGTCCGACGGCGTGCTTAGTTTTGTCGTTTTCAAGTGCTTCTTGTTCAATCTGTGCAGAAATGCAGTGAGCAGGGAAAGCTGTAACCTGGAAGTCTGTGCCAGCACACTGGAGTCTATTAAAGTGATCGCTGCAAGTAGTCCTAAATCATTCAAATGATGTAAACACTTTGTTGGTATTTGCTCCTGCCGTTTGGCCACCAGTGCAGTGTTTTAAAGAATTACCTGAACCATTTACATAGCAGCGGGTCACAGTTGGACTATTGGATTTTATGTGGCCTAAATATAATTTAGGTCTCCAAAGCGTGAAAAAGCTGCATAGTGTTTTAGGAGTGATAACAACCTCTTGCATTTACATATACATTTACTTTGTCTCTTGTCACAATGTCTTAACCTCTCTGTCCCTGTTTCAGTCGTAAATGAACCTGTCTGAGATGCCTTATACCCTCCACACTCTCTCTCTCTTCTCATTCTCCTCTTCTTCCTCTTCTTCTCATCCTCCTTCTAAATTGCAGCCCTATATTTCTGGACCTCTGATGCAATTATGCCACCTCGATTGCCTTGACGTGGAAGCAGGATGAAAAAAAACAACCGCACACAAAGCCTGCCTTTTGTGTATCAAGAAAATAAAGGCTTGAAATTGCCTCAGACCACAGCTCTGTCTCTGGTATTCACTCCCTCTCATGCACACAAACACACTCTCATCCCCTGTCTCGGTCACATACACAAACACCCGACAGCTAGGCTTCCCTGAGATGGGACAGGATAAAAGTCGACAGTTTCTATTATCAATAACAAGATAAAATACAGAGGTCTTTTATCTCTTAAAATGTAAATTTATACAAGGCTCCATACCTCCATGCTGTAAATATCTAACATCTCTTAAGACCACAGTACTAGACTCAATTGATTTTTCTCCCCTCCTCCTGGTTGCAACCATCTGCAAAATCTCCAAGTCTGGCATAATATCAATGATGAAATTAAAAATCCTCCATTTGTCTAAACCATGAGGGAGATCACCCTGGTTCAAGCCGTTTACTCTTTAAATTATGTGATTGATTTCCTTTAAGGTTATTTGTTTATTTCAATGTTCATATCTGCTCTATCTAAATCATTTCTCAAGTTTATTCTATTGATTTCTCTGGGACACTGGCCTTTCTCCCTTTCTTTCTGTAACCTTGCCTCGCCATATCAGTTTCCTTCAGAGCTCATTTGCATGAAATAAGCTGGGGAAATGCATTGATTTCCTCCTTTACACTTTGGTGCTCAGTCTCTGGTTATTTGTGATGAATGCGCTCAGTATTTCATGGTACTAAGTCTCAAGCATAATCAGCTCACAGGGTTACAGGAATTGGAGTTAATTTACATTTACTCATATTCCTGCAAACCTGCAGGTTTAGCAACTCAATATTACACAGTGTCTTTAAAGGCAATTACTTCAAAAGGAGAACGTGATTAGGTTGTGTAATTTCATTTTGTGCATGGCTAACACAGTAGATGTGGTGGAAAATATAATAAATAGAACAATGGCATTATGCTAGATTTACTAGATTTTAGAACAGAACAGAAATCCAGATTCAAAATTATCACTAGTTACATACACCCTCTCATAAGAAATAACTCAATTTTTAATTACTTCAAAGGACAAAGCTGTTATTATTTCATCATTTTCTTTTCTATGAAAAGTATAAAACCAACAATGGATTAGTCTCTAGTGTGATAATTTATGAATTTCCTGCCCTGTCTTTGGTTCTCAGCTGCAAGTTCATTTCTTCCCACCGAATATGTTACAGATAAGATAAGATAAGATAAGATGAGATAAGATAGGATGAGATAAACCTTTATTATGGCATCACAACAGAAAAAGTAAAATGACAGATAAACAGTAGAACAATGCAATTATCAAAACATACTGTAAAATCTAATTCAAAATATTTAAACTGTGTATCCTAAAACACGTCATTATTCTATTGTTAATAATAAGGAAAATAATGACCACTATTTAAGACCAAGCTGAACAAAAAATGACAGGTTTTTATTTTCGTTAGCAGTGTAGTTTGAGAGCGCTACCGGAAGTTGCTCAGGAATTCCCGGAAGTCCGCCAGGAGTCGCCTGTTGAGCCGGAAGTAGCTGCTCGGAATAATGATGTTTAGCTTTACGGCTGATAAACAGTGGGAGCTAAGACAAAACAATTAGTTAAACTTATTAACTCGAGCAGTTATCAAAGGATTCAGTTTCCCTGCAGAGGCTTCCAGACCACCAGCAGCCAGTTTCATCTAAATCAGCAGCACTCTTCGGTAAGCTAACGTTAGCTTCTCTGTGCTATTTTGCTAGTTTTATGGTGTGTTAGCAATACAGTTATTTACATGTAAAACCATTCTAGTATTATACTTTGGTTTGTGAATATCAAATAACTTTTATGGAACTTTTTTCATATTTAAAGTTTGAAGGTAGAGATACATCTAGAGGATTTCTTCCAACATATCATAAAAGTTAAATTAATCACTTAACTTTCTCCACATGTTGCTAGAGATAATTTAGTGATAATTAAATGTAAAGCAGTGTTTTGATAAGACAATAATGAAGGGCAAAATATTTTGTATTATTTTTTATATTATTTTGTTTGCTCAAGTGGTGAAACAGGTGCTGTGTTTCTGCAGAGAAATACAGTTTTGCTTCACTGGGAAAGTTCAGTGTGTAAGTTTAATATTTATTGTAAGGTGTGTTTAACTGCTTGCTCAAAGATGCTGAAACTGTTTTAATTCTTAGTCATTTCTGATTTGTACTGTGTCAACACAAGCAAAGTTGTTAGCACAAAATAATGCTAATTATTTAGAGTTTAGAGGGTAATAATTTTCAACATGCTACGTTGCTTTCGGTCACTTGTTATTCTGAGGTTGTTATGATATAGTATGATGCTTTACAACATCAGAGAAACATTTATGAAATATGAAAGCAGAACAGAGACTATAAGTCTGTTTGTTAATGTAGGATCTTTGAATCGAGTGAGGAGATCCAGTGAAGAAGATCCACTGACACCAGTAGATGGTGAGTCTCCCAGCTGGAACCCACATCTACGCTGCCACAGAAACATCTGGATGAACGATCTGCTCTAAGGTAGGATGCTGCCTGGATCGGTACCAGCTCAAACATACAATATACTTACACTGTTTTCCTAACTGGATGTAAGCGGCCCTCCATTTGTCCCTTCGGTCATCAACCAGTGACTTGAAAGTTGCTTGAAACTGTGTAGAAATCCCACATAAGGACAAAAACACATGACTTGAGGAGATCACCAAACCAAGATTCCTTTAAAGGGACAGGATTTTCTTCACATCTGTGTAAATGTTGTGTTATGTTAGTTACATACACAATAAGGTTGAGGTTAACAGACTTGTGTTGTCTTGAGCTCCACTGATTCTGATAAACTGTCAAAAAAATGTTATACATTCACTTTGTCATTGTCATCTACAGTGGTTATTTGCATCATAACACACAATTCAAACGATTAGGAAATGAATAGTTTGTTTTTTAACCAAATACTCAACCATGTTGTAATTTACTGAATTAATCTTGAACGCATTTTAACGCAAGTCAGTTTAACCTTAAGCAGTTGAGTTCTATGCTGTTGTGAGATGAGTCAGTCACTGTGATTGTTCTGAGCAGCATGGGATTGGATTACAATGTAACAAGTGTCCATTAAGTTAGTAGTGTTTTGGGCTTGTATTTTTAACAAATTACATTTACAAGCATTAAGTCTTTGTCCCTCATGTTATGCTCTTCTTTCTTGCATTCTTTAATGTTCTGCTGTCATTCTGCTGACAGCTGATTACAGACTAATAAGAACTTCCTTAACCAAAGTGGCTGTTTAACCCTCAACTTCACCTACAAACTGTAACCTCAGCCGTTCAAACCCAGCTGTGTCCAGACAGCTCCTCTGCCTGTGTAGACAGATCCTCACTCACCCATACTAAACACCACTTCCAGTGTACTCAATACCAACAGTTTGAATTTATGCAATGACACAAAAAGCCACACAATATCATGTGAGATCCTCCCATATAACCAGTGACCCAAGAACTGGACCGATCAAAGCCACCCTGTTTATGTCCCTTTGATTTTTTTTTTTTCTTTCAGCCTTGTCGCTGATCTCGTTGCAGCTTTTAGATAATGCTAATAGATCACAGGCCAACGGGACGGAGCAGGATAATGGAGCTTTCATTGCAGCCTGATTAACTTGGCTGTAGGGTTCCACCTCACCCCTTTCGGCATGATGGCCCTAATTAATAACGATTGCTCCCCAAAATGTGCAAATGGAACGATAAACGAAGGACCAACTAATTAACTGCAACCATTTCTACTAATCATTAGTTAACATCCCGTTTTGTCATCATTACACTGATGCGTGTGCAAGGGCAGATAAAACAGGTCAGCCCTTTTTTCTGCCCTCCCATAAACCCTGACAGCCATATTTTCTTCCCCTATAAAAAGACTAACAAGTAATTAAAGTGAGGGTTGAAGTTTGGAAAGTTCACTTAAATATTCCACTGTAGGCCAGGTGTCACCATTTTTCTAAAGAAATTGCTGAAATCATCGCGTCCAGCCAGGTGAGATTTTGTTTCACTCCTGTCAACAGCAGATAGGGCAAGAAATATAGCAAGGGAAATACACCCAAAACTACTTTGAGAGGGGCTGTCAGCACTCAGCGTCTTCTCCTCTGCAGAGTGTTCCAAGTCATTTATTTCTGCGACTTTTTGCCAGCGAGGAAATCAGCGTCAGTGAAATGCTGCTGCTTTTCTTTATGGCTGTGTGATGCAGCCCTTGCAGAGGATGCTGAGATGCACTCTTCATACTCGGGCCTTTGAATTTATGTGCTGTTTCCAGATGCTGAGGAATCGACAGGGCTAAATGATGAACAGGCAGCGTCAGCCCTGCTGCCAATCAAAAAGTTAATAGTCTGTCCATCGAGGAAGGGAAATGACCCCCTGGGCTTCAGCCTGCACATCTCTCTTGCGCACAGCAACTCAAATCCAACTGCTTTTGACTTAGTCTGCGTGCATGCAGACTAACGCCAGTGTTTTGTGGCAGCCTGCTCTTCATGTCTCCGTCAATTCTAATTCTCTCTTTCAATGCCCTTCTATTACCCACGGATAATTTCTTTAGAGAACTTTTGCAGCCGCTTGAAACAGAGATCATATGAAATTTTACAGAGGAAAATGTGACAGAGCTGAATCATGTGTTCTCTCCTCCTTTTCTTGCCCTTAGCAGAGTGTCTTTGCATTGTTTTTTTGTCTGTCCACACCTCTCTGCACGCCCTCATATGTGCATTTCTCACCTGAAAGCTTAAGGCAGTCTTTGTCAACGTTAAATTGGAAAGTAATCCTGTTATAACCTCGCCGAGGTTATATGTGTGACTGGGTGATTAAAATTACCTCCAAATATTCCAAAGGAGCCATTATTTATTGGTGCATGAAAGACACAAAGGAGAAAGCTGCCCTCTTATTGCTAATAATCAAAAACGCTTTAGAGAACACTATGTATGGTAATGAAAAAACTGTCGATAGCCCTTTCAAATGGCCTGATTTACTAAAACTTTTATGAAGACAGTAAATTTCATGTCTTATTTTCTTGATCCTTTCAAAGAGGGAACATGGAGAAATCAATAGCTCTCCAACCTGGCCCTGAATTTTGTCAACCTCTAATTATTACCTGGCTTGTGGCGATGATCAGCGAGTAATTGCAACTACTGGGCTTCTGATGCCAACGACAGGTCCAACAGAGAATGTCTACATGCAAAGCACTTACCTGCCTTAGTAAAATCTATACAAGAAGGTTACAATCACTGCAGAGATTCAGCTCGACAGTGATGCTTTAGGTTAAAACACCTTTCATATCATTTTGTTGAACTGCATTAGATTAAACACCAATAGATGAATTACTTTACTTCTTTCAATTTCAGCACCTCAGCCAGCCTTGCATCCTCTGCTTCTGTGCTCAAAGTGTGCATGTTTGCATCATGGATCTCATCCAATGTGTCCATTGTTAATGGCTTCTGTGGTCATTGAATTTGATGCAGCTCATTTAAAACCAAACAAAAGAGCGATGTGCAAAAACCCCAGCAGCCCCATCCAGTCCTATTGATAGTTCACTGGCTGCATCATAAAGCTCAATAATCCCCTTTCACTGGAAGTTAAGTGATGGAATTCATTTCAATGGCCCCGACTTAATCATAAACAAAAAGTGCTTCCATGTTTATGCTTTTTCAAAGCATCTCTTGATTGCCAGAGTACAGTTATAACAGCTGAACATGAAATTTGAGTTCATACAGATGTTATACTCTTGGTTCCACATGGGATTCTTGTATATTTTGGCTCCAGTTGTGCTTTCATTACAATGAATGGCCATTTAATGTGGATGATGTGTTTTTTGACAGTGCATTACATATGGATATGGTTTTAATATCATGTCAGATTTTTTTTTTTTTTAACTTCCCTTGATATTATTAAAGTTAGGGGTGGGTATTGGAAAGGACGTTACAATACAATACGTATCGCGATACTTGAGTCACAATACCATACATTATTGTTATATTGTGATATTGCGATATATTGTGATATTCTACATAGTTCACTGAGAAATTTAAAATGCAGCTTAAAATATACAGTATGTACATATGTATGTATTCATGTATCTATATATAAATATTTGTACATATATTTATTAGGGCTGTAACGATACACTAACTCAGGCTCCAGATCCCACATGACTTTGTTTACGACACCATTTTGGCAGTGAAATCTCAGTGAATTTATGCCTTCAGAGTTTTAAATCACAAGATATGACTATCTGTACAAGTAAATACTAAAGAATAAATATATCTGACCCTTATCATGTCCCCAGTATATTTTTCACTAATCTGAAAAGGTTTAGTAGTTGTTGTAGATGTTTTAAAGTCTCTTCTCTCGTGAATCATATTACCAGAAATCATACAATGCTCTGTTCCTTGCTGTAATCACAAGAACTTGCAGACATAATGTGCATTGAGTTTTATCTGAAGGAAGACTGAAACGACTCTGCAGACAAACATCTTTACGTTGCGTTTCTTGTTGCTGTGTGAGAAATAGGAAGCACCGCAAAATCCACGCCATAATACCTTGGCCTAACATGCGTTTAATGAAAGTACAACCGTTCAGAATCGTAAAAAAAGCATGTAAAATAAATCAGATATAAAGTTTAGGGAGCGTTGGATTCTGTACCAAGAAACGTTTAAAGGCGTTTAGCTGCAAGCGGTGAGATCCCTGGCAGTAGTTTAAGCAGAGCGTTCTACTGCCGACATGGTGGAGCAGGTTACCTGCAAATTCCCGGTCGTTTTCCTTGGGGGTAGAGTTTTCCTTGCAGTCAGTTACTGTTTATTATCATAACTAGTTTTCTGGTTTAGGCCTGCGCTTGTGCAAAATGCGTCTAAATCAGCGGCAGCGTAAACATCCGCTTGGCAACTCAGATCAGCTTTCCGGTACGGAACGGGAAGTGACCGGCCTACATAGTTTAAAATAGATTACTAATGTCAAATAAATAATGATAATTCTGTCTTATATTGCGACACTGAATCATGGCTCTGAGTATTGCAGTGTCGGTGTTCACATGCATATCGTTACAGCCCTAATATTTATATATAATACATAATACATATAGAACATGTAAGAGGAAAACGTTTTCTGATGACACTTATATACCTTTACTTGAATACATTTATTGACATAGGACCTTTACTTATCGTGTTATCGTATTTAAGTTATGTGATTCTGGGGTTAGTTTTGTGCTCTAAGATGATTACTGATTTGTGGTCAGTCCTGTGGTCAATCTCCTTATTGATCACTACATGACAAGCCATGATGTTGAACAGAACAAACACTGACTTTGCAGTCAGCCTTCTTGAAAAAGGACAAGGCAAACATGAGTTACTGAGGGTGATGGAGAGCTGTCTGTGGGACTTCCTGTAGTCTGATGACACTGACGGGCCCTGACATTGACATAAGCATCAGACAGAGGGGAGGGGTGACAAATAATAGGGGAATTAGAAATTAATGATTCCGCCAGTATGTAAATGGCAATTAAAGGACGAGCTGTGCTCCAGGCTTTCTGGCCTAAACCGCCTCCATTTGTTTGGATAGGGACTGACACACACACATACACACACGCTTGTGATGCATATTGAGGCCGTGACACACATCTATATGGACATAAAAGAAAATAAATCCACAGCGCCCTGGACCAGATCAGATCAATCGGCCATAATGGCAGGGCTGATCATTATGTGCTGCTTTTGTTTGTTTAAATGAAGAGTGAGTGTGTCTGCCATATTGAGTTGGATTAGCCAGTGGAACTGTTGCCCGCAGCCTCAAACAGTGGATGAGAACAGCCACATCAGACTCTACAGTAAAACACAATGATGGCCTATTTAGAAATCAATGTCAAACTTTCATTAGCAAGGTCAACAATGTGCATATATTGTCTGATCGCTGTGGGTCAACAAGGCATGAGAGGAAGCTGAAGGAGAGGTTTAAAGCTATGGATCCTAAATTCAATCCTCTGTATGGGCCGTTAAGTTTGGAAGGAATATTGACATGGCTGTCAAAAATGTGCAGCATCTGGTAATATTTTTTTTTGTTTGAGCAGGTTTTCGGTAAAAAGACCTGAGCTCAGAAAAATCCACACAGACTCATTGACAAGCCTATGTCCAGTCCACTGATGATGAATGCTCAGCTGCAGAGAACGATGGAGGGTTTCCCTCAAAGAGCTGGTCAGCACTGACCTAAACTGGACAAACACATTCTGCTTTTACTGTTGAGAAGTCACTAATACTAATGAGATAGTCTATGGTATTATCCCAAAGTGATGTGATAACAGTGATTTTGCATCTTAAAACTACAGACAGAGAGAGAGAGAGAACACAATCGAGGTGACTTTATGTTTCTCCTTTCTGCTGCAAACTATATAAATGTCAGGGTTGCTTATGAATGAAAATGATAACACACTGGTGATTGGGAGCTGATAACAGCCTTTCTCTAATACTTTTCAG
The DNA here is from genome assembly GCA_029721515.1 of Synanceia verrucosa. Taxonomy (NCBI): domain Eukaryota; kingdom Metazoa; phylum Chordata; class Actinopteri; order Perciformes; family Synanceiidae; genus Synanceia; species Synanceia verrucosa. The sequence goes on from CM056557.1 coordinate 22,388,726, forward strand.
TTATTTGAAGATGCTCTGTATGATATCCAAGGCGCTGCTAATACTGTTAGCACTGTCAAGCAATAGAAATGATCCCATCTCACATTTAGCACCTTTAAAGATGGGTGAGGCTTAAGAAGATGACTTGAAGGTTGAGGAAGTCCTTTATCCAGTTTCTCCAGGAAGTTGCAATATTGAGGTCGCAATAATTAATGCAAATTCAACCAATCACAGATTTCTCCCCATTATTTGGGAAAACAGAGGAGATAGAGGATGAGAGAGAGGAAGAGGACATGGAGCATGATACTGTGGATCCTAATTCAAAGTTTCGTACTCAGTTTACAGAGTCTGAGATGTTAATTTGATTACTCAGTGTTGCCAGAGATGTGCTGGCAGGTCATGAAGCAGAAGTCCATTCAAAAATCAAGGAAACCTACAAAACACTTGTAACGAATGATCAAACATGTTGATAAAATGACATTAACCATCTTTTTTGAATCTGCCCAAGCTTCTCCTGTAATTCTGCAAACAAATAATCCACCACAGAGCACTGAAATATTAAAAATATATAAAATATTAGTTTGTAATGTGAAATGGACGAAAAGGAAAAGCGAAAGAGACATACTTTTCATAAACACAGCAATTATTTGAGCTAATGTGGTGTCGCTATTACTTAGCAGCTTATATATATATATATATATATATATATATATATATATATATATATATACGTGTGTGTGTGTGTGTGTATATATATATATATATATATACACACACATATATATACATATATATACGTGTATATATGTATATACACGTATATATATGTATAGATGACATAGATGGCAGTTTTTGCCAATTACTGCAAATTTTCACAAATTGTATCGCAATTATTGAGAAAGGCCGCTGCAAAATCAATAATTTTTTATCATAACAGACACAAAAAACACTCTACAAAATCCTGGAGGGACTGTTTATTCACAGCTCCTGGCCTTTTTGATTTTTTATGCATTTTACACCTTTTTGGCCATATGATTCCTGTCTTGTACTGAGGAAAACGGAAACTATAAAACGGCGGTGGCATGGAAGAAACAGACTGGAGCTCCACATACATGAATCCTCTCTGTCATCTCAACCAATGAGGGCATTTTTACGCCATTCACATTTTCAGCAGAAACTGTTTACAAAACACATGGATGCTCTTGGATTCACCCCCATTACTGAAGTGAAAATCCTCCTCCGATCATCCCTCATCATATCCGACCACCCAGGGCATTAAAATGACAGAGTACTAATTAATCCATCACGCTGGTTAATTGAAATGATGTATGATAGTCATTTGTTTTCTTTGATCCCTGAGCTATTAGCACTGTGTAACTGTATGACTAATTAGTATGAGAACACTTCTGAAATAATTGGGTGTAATTAATCTGTCAGTAGTGTGGAAAAATGACTGTGTCTGACAGTTATGACAAATAGCAGTGTTGATATAATTATGTAATGAGCGAGACCGCTTTGTCTAATGAACCCCCGCGTCTTGGATGTGGTGTAAATCCACTATGTTGTGTTTTATTTGTTTATCTTCCTGCTGCTTCTTTACCTTTTTCTGCCACCCAGGCTTTTTTTTTTGTTCGACTGTGTGTATCGGATGAGCAGCTGAAATGATGCTATCTGACTCCCTTCTTGTCCTTTTTCAATGGTTTCCATGGCAACCGTGTCAAGTGATTGAGGTCGGGGGTCAAACTGACCAATAGTGAGTAAATTACATTTCTCTGAATGATTCCCCCTGAGCTGCTATTGAAATCGAGCTCCAGCCCCTCTGATGGATACATCTTGTCATTCACAGTTTAGAAGGCAAGAGGGGAAAGTACAAACATGACACCGGGGGGCTCGCCTTGCTCAAACAAAGAGGCTACTGGATGAATAAACACACAAACATACCTACGACGGAGCTGCGGTACTCTAGTTTGCATGCTCTGCACATCATTTTAACTGCATCTTTTAGTCTAGTATGCATGTACTTAAATTTTAAAAGTAAAAACGACTTAAAGGAGGTCGTGAAGCGATGTTCAAGTCTGCGTGTCACGGCGGTATATTAAGGCCACACAAAGAGCACTAAATAAGAAAAACACTAAGTTCCCTCCTCTACAAACACCAGGCCTGAAGGTCATTGGTTTGTCTGAACCAGAGCTCGCACAATCCCTCAGCCAGAGTTCAAGTGCTGACGCTCACCCTCCTCTTCCTCCTTCCTCCCTCCTCCCCACAGTCCTCAGAGACCAGCCCAGTGCCGGGGTGTCAGACGAACAAACAGAGGAAAGAAGGAGATAAAAACACAAACGATTGTGATTTATTGCTTATTGTGTACCACAGAGTGGAGAAAGAGGTGGGGAAAAAAAACACAGAACGAAATCCATTGCAAATTGAATTGTCTTTGTTTGAGCCAGGCCTGCTTCAAAAAAAAAAAAAAAATACAAATTCTATGACAGAGGCCATAAATGACAATGGCACAATAATCTACAGCGACCTGTCCGAGAGGCTGATAAGCCATCACTGAGGGAGCTGATCGATACTAACTATTCATTTCTGAAATTATCTCCACATTGATCCAGGAACAAGTGCCAGTAAGGCAGGGGCACACTGGCCTTAATACAATAATTATATAAAGGGTTACAAGCTCATCCTCCCAACCAATAAAGCCTGTCAGCAGCACCAGGCCCGGTGAAACCCCATAATCCATCAGCACATTGGCCCCTGACCTCTGGGCTTGGAGGCTTCCCTGAGCCTCTATAAAAGTTGCTTACGAAAGGACACAATTGCTGGATAGACCTCAATGGGCAGAGGTGGGAAACTAGATCTGTGGAGCTGATGTAATGATGTGGTGTCAGTTGACCTGCTATTTGGCCTGGTTATTGCATGGACCTCTGCTCGTAACACCGGGAAGGGGAAAACTCACTTTTCCGCTATCAGGTGTCCTTCACCCAGCCACCCTGCTCTCAGTACCAACAGTCTGTTGTCTTTTCTACGACCCTAAACACAAATCGCTGATAATAATCTTATTAAACAGGCAGCTTGATCGAGCTGATATTAGAAATAAATATGTGCAAATCGAGTGAATCATCAGGGACACTCGTCTCTGTTCCTAACCCCACTTTGTGATAAGGAAAGTATTTTTACATGTAAATCTTGCCAGGCGAAGCTTTCAGATGGCTTGGAGTAATCTGTGGAATTATCAAAATGAAATGAATATTGGAGCCACCTGGCGTGGCTCAAGATGGCACAGAAAATAATAAGAGACCTGCCATCTGTCTGTGTCACAAAGCAGTTATGCACGATTACAGTACATAGCAACTAGAAAGGTAAGACAAGATCCTTAAGCCTGGATAAACTTAATTTTAATCTTGATAATGCCTGCTTTTCACATGTATAGGACATGGAAATCTATATTTAAGAGTGATATTATAATAAGCAATCTATATGCAGACACAGTTTACAGGTCAAGTATGACAACCTGGGTATTTTTTGATGTTGGACTCTCTTCAAATAGGAGCCAAGGTAGAGGACCTATGTCCCTGCTTATCTTAATAGACTAATTGATCTGCTATTGAAGAGGCACGTTCCTCTGAGCATCACAGAGACAGCCCGGCTCCAATCAGACAGGCGTGTGTTATCAAACTGGGAAGTCAATTAAGAGAGAGAGGGGACAGAGGGACTGGCTCCAAGCTGTCAGCAGACTGGTTCTCACAGAGGGAAGTAGGTTTCAGAGACTGAGTCCAGGTTACAGACACACAGGAGTCAATGTTTCACTGCTGCTGCATGATAGAATATGCACTGCCGTGTAACCCTGCCTCTGAGAAACGCCAAGTCGTAGTCTCTCAAAGTCACAGTCTCCAGTAGGTTAATCTGCTTTAGCACATATCATCGCATCATCCAGTCTTGCAAAAATGTGTGCGAAAGTAAACAATCGGCATCCTTATTAGAGCTTCAGTGATTAATTGATTAATGGACTAGTTATCAACTATTAAATTAAAAGAATAATAGCAAACTATTCTGGTAATTGATTAATCAGTTTGAGTCATTCTGAAAGAAATAAAGTCTATTCCATTCCATGGCACACAACCTCTGATAGGAATATCTTATAAGAAATGAACAGTATAAAAGTATAAAACATACAAAACAGTAGTCACGGCTCACTCTGTACAGGCAGATAAAACATTATATTATATAAAGGGAATGTTGCAGCTTAACCTGTCTCCAAACACATCACATTTCTCTTATGGTACTTATAATTAAACTATTATAAATTAAACTAACTAAAGAATTAGTCGACTAATCAACTTATTCACTCACTACCTGATTTTAGTTTTGTATCTTTTTCACTAGTCTGGAGTTTATTGGTCTGAACATCTGTGCATGGATACAACTAGTTTACACTGTTGAGTAGTTGATGACAGTATTCACTGCTTACATGCCTGCAAGCTGTCACCATGTTGTCTTCATGTTTTTGTGCAAAAGTCTTTGCACAGTAGCTGCATGAATGAGGCCTCACTCTGCGTTGTCCAGCTGTATGGAAAAGTTTATCCCCTAAAATGTTGTTAATTTTTTTTTTCCACAAACACATCTACTGTATGGGTTTTAATTAAGTCATATGTGGCTGTGTAGTTAACTGCATCTGTTGTAACCAAAGGCTTGATGTTGACAAGAGCTCTTTCCTCTTTGAATCACCGCTCCTATTTTGAGCTGCACTTTCATGAGGCTTAGGTTGAAACTCTTAACTATCTCATCACACATGCGGCTGACCTGCAACATATATCAAGACCGTGTTTTGTGTTTTGAAATACAGGAGAGAGAACGAGCAGAAAATAGAGCAAAAACTGTAAGATCAGTGACATCACTGCCGCTCATGCTGTTTGATGGACCAGTGATGCTGCGCACACACCTTCATAATATGGTTTAATCAAAATAAGAAACATACAAATAGATATATGTTTATTTTATAGATTATCCCTTTAAATATATGAAGAAATGCTGATCTGAACCAGCCCTGACATGCATTTTTTTTACCTGAAATGGTAGCTACTGGGGGTGTGTTCCTTGTTATTCACAGACATGTATCATCCTTTGTAACTTTCATCTGTTATCTCCAATTGTTGAAGCATTGGGGTCCTCTTTAAGGGGTGAAGATTACCCTTAATGTGTATTCTAAATGCACTTGCAATTGCATTAGTGATCATTTTAGATACAGCGACTAAATAGCTCTTTTCACAAAGAGGATGTAATAAATATTGAAAGGCCGCGCGGAGCCTTTATCCACCATTTTACTTAATTGCCTCAGACTGTGTGACAATGGTGGGTTACTGGACTGTGGCGGACGAGCGTTTCACCACAAGACAAACAGAGGATGTATCTATTATCCGAGCGGCGCTGAGGTCGTCGACCTACGACAAGCGGAGGGCCTGAGACATTAGAGATCATGTGCAATTTAATCTTCGTACAAAATAAAAGGAAGGGGACGGACGGAGAGGCAGCACCACAAAAGAGTCCAGAAGAATGGACGACCATCTCGGACAGGCCCATCCCCAAAGGATCCTGGGTATTTTCTTGTGAAGCCATCGTGCTGTGCCTTGATTCCACTCACTCCTCTGACACTTGTATTAATGGCATTTTGGCCTGAGACTGTAGATGCTAGAAAGCGATTGTGCCGAAGCAGCTGTGTCTCACTCTCTCTCCCTCTCTCTCATACTTTACTAGTGTCTCTTTTACCGACTCCTCTATGCTTTCTTAGCCCTTCTCTGTCCACAGCCCCCCACCACACACACACACACACACACCTTCTCTATTCTCTATCCATTCGTTCAGTCATTACTGGTCAGTGTCAGCACTTGAAAACTGTTGTGCTTGCCGAGCCGGTGTCATCGCAAGTGGAATTAACCATTTTCCCTGTGCCTGATTGCAAGAAGCCCGACTCATTCCAGCACTCCTATACACTCCATCAAGATCCACTGACAGAGAGAGAGAAAGCCCACTGGCTTCAAATTAAAAGCATGATATAACAGTGAATTTTTACCAGCTCTGCAGCTCTCAGATCCAGCGGCAAAAAAAGGATATTGTGACCTACTGTTATCACCTTTTGGGATTAAAATGTTGACACTAAAATGTAAGGAAATAACAGTTTTAACCACTGACTATTGCCATAAAGCTATGAAGCTTCACAGTTAATCCCAATATGGCACTGTTAAATAACATGTAATCTGTCAGCCTCAGGTACAAGCGAGATGCAGTAGTTCAGACATAAGGCCAATGATGTGCTGATCTGAAGGGATCACATGTAAAACTATCCATGGCCCCACCTCAAATAAACACAGCTTACTATGTAAGATGATGAATTTAATTCCTTGCAGAAAAAAAATCATAATCGCGACGAGGGGGGGGGGGGATTAAAATCTTAATATCTTGTATTTAGGCCTTCAGTGGGAGTAATCTGTTGTCTGATCTGCCTGGTACATTTCTTGAGACATTTATAGAAGATCATGAAATTGCATGAGTAATACAATACAAATCTGCTTTTATTTCTATTTCATTTCTTCCCAGAAGATTACAAGATTTGCAGAGATTTGATCTGACCCTCTACCCTACTGATGGAGGCGGCCTTGACATAAAATCAGAATGAGAACTTTAAATAACAATTACCACACCCAGATCAGTTTTTTTCCTTTTCTTTTTTTTCACAGCAAGTGTTTTGGAATAGATGTAACTCTGTATGGTGCAACGCAAGAGAGGGAAAAAAAAACAGGAATACAAGGGTCTCTCAGTTAATGTATCATCATCTGAGTGGTTTGGATTGGAGTTATTAGAGTATTTCACTTCATTGCATGACCTCCTGTTCCTCCTCAGATCATGAATCCTATTCATTACCCAGTCCTTCTGGAGTGCCCGCCTTTATAATATTACTCAATTTATATTCTGAAGCGGGCTCCTGGGAGAGCGATCAGCGCTCCGAAACAGCGACCCCCCTATAACCCAATCACAATATTTAAAGGGCAGCAAAGAGCTTTTTAATGCGCGTCGTAGATAACCATTTAAAGTGGATTGCTTTGGTTTAATATGACCTTAACAGGCTGGCAGTCACATGTGAAGAATGAATAAGCTAATAGGAGAGACGTCAGGGAGAAAGAATGAAATCAAAAAGCAGAATATGAGAGATTTGTTTCAATGCAAGCTGGCCTCTTGACGGCCGCTGAGAGGAGCATGATAGAGAATCACAAGCGTGTGAATGAAACAGGACAGGCGATGAATGAAGCTACCGCTCGCATTGCTCTTTCCGCTTCTCCTGGAGTATGAACTGCTTTATCATGATAAAAGACAAGACAGGTATAAATGACACATTTACATTCTCCCATCAAAGAGAAACTTGACTCAATCTGGATGAAAGCAGCTGTGGATCAGGGTTTTCTCTGGGTTTCCTGCACAGGGGGAAGGCAGTTACAAGATGATATAGTGGCAACATGCAATGTTTGTTTGGAAACATAATGAAAAGCATCATTGCTGGGGAGCCTACACTCTGTTTAGAAGCTTTTACCACAGGTCTGTGTCAAGACATTTAATCCAATGTGTGTGCGATAAATCACAATATTTTCTTAGAATTCAGCTGACAAGGACAGGCAAAAATGTCATGTCTTAGGTTTTTAAATATTTAAGTAGTTCAGAGTTTATTTTTCTATTTTCTTCTTCACACAGTAGTGGGAAGCAACTAAAGTATTATTTTGAGATGTTTTATTTGATTATTTGCCTTTTCTGCTTGATAATTTGTAATATTGTACTCTTTACTCATATGTTGTACTTATTAAATGTATTAAGCAGGTTAATATCCACACAGTATATAAAGCAACAAACACCAAACACAAGTAATTCTTCATTATTATGCATATGTTTACATATCAACTTCCACTCCAGTCTTTTCAAAATAAACTCCTGTCTTCACAGTGAACAACTTGGATAGGATTAGGCAACAACACTGCTAATTTTGGATTTGCCAACAAAGCTGCTTGGTTAGGTTTAGGAAATGTCAGACTTGTAGACTTTAGTTAATCAACACCACTAAGTTACATTTAGGAAAAGATTGTTTTTAAGTTATGCCACACCTGAAGTTGTTACTGCATGCCAAAAGTGACATAATTTAAGTATGAAAGTTCACTGACAAAAAGCACTTCTGTTCAGGAAAATATTTACTCGGTTAGGTTTAAGGCAGCAAAACTTCCAAGTTAGGTTAAGGAAAACTTAAGTGTAACCTCTCTGGGTGTGGCTTAGTTTAAAAAATGAGTGGTTTTTGACCCACCCATTGATCCCAGACTTCCTCCCTACATGACGTACTTCTGTGGCAATAAATAATAACTAAGCTTAACGTGCATCATATCAGTAATTAACATTAAGATACCATTTTTCTCTGCAGTTACTGCTCTCTGCCTGTGTAAGGCAGTGTTAATCTATGGAGCCAGATACTTTCAGTTTGCCTTCCTACTTCTTCCATGTTATTATTGGCAGTAGGGTGTTATCTGTGTGATCTCTGCATGATGCACACTCAGCATCGCTGAAGGCAAATGCAGATCATCTATATTTAGATGAACTCTGATGTCCTTGACATTAATCACAGTCCATAACCAAAGGCATCATTTCATCTTAAATCTGGCTGAACTGAGCATTTTCAGCCAAATGAAAGAGTGGTGTGCCCTCCGCCTCTTTCATTAGAATAAAACACATGGACCCTGTGAAATTGACAGGCATCAACAATGACAAGCAAGGAAAATTAAGCATGCATGTAATTTATTGATATCCGCTCAGATCTGAACTTTTTTATTTATTTGTCTTATCACGCCATGAATAGAAGCACAGAGTAATCGGCTACACAATCTGAATGATTGAGCACATTGTGCTAAGAGGGGGGAATTCAAGGCTAAATAAATGACCTTTGTGATGAGACATAAAAAAACGCTGGTTCATAAAAGCTATTTGCATGGTCCTGATTGATATCTCGCCATAGATTGTAACGTCACTTGCTGGTCAAAACTTGTGATTAAGCATTTAGTGCTTAGTCAATTCCTCTCCTTTTTTTAAGGTTTTTAATTAGTAAATGAGCTGTGCTTATGGATGAATGATTGATTCCCTGAATAACCATTTCCCTTCAGTGTGTGAGCACTGTGTGTACGTAAGCATGTGAACGATGCAGATGATATATAACGATCATCTGAAAAAGACCGGCCAAATGAGAAACAACCATTACATTAGTGTTTCACAACGTGATGTAGAGGGAAGGGTCACTGTGTAGAACCAGTATTAAATTCTAATTGGACATATTATGTACTGGGAGCTTGTCAGAATATAGGCATTTGATTTAAGTGATTGCAGAAGTGCCTTTAGCTAATGTCAAAATGCATTTTACGCCTTACTAATGTGCTTTTTAAACAATAGCTAGGACATGAATTATTTTTTTTTTTACCACAGGAGGAAGAGAAAATACACATTTAGAACAAATTAAATGAGTCAAATCTTCTGTTTCTGTTATAACATGGAGGTTTTAAATAGCTGTACTTCAAACTGATGTTTGGTAAGATTATTTTAAATTGTTGAAAGTAAGAAATTGAGGAAAAAAAGGATATTCTCCCCCCCCTTTTTGTCCGTTTGGGAACATTGAATGTGCAACCCAGCTTTCCCAGACGCTGATTGTACATTGGATCAGTGCTTATAGGGATTGATACCCTCAAAGTGGTATCGTATTGGTCACAGAAGAACCTGTATAAATCATCCACTGGATGCTGATATACAAACCACATGATGAATGCCAACTGACCTAATGATGAAAACAATTATTTGGGCTTTTAACTTTTCTTTTTATCTCCGTGCAAAATGGAGCCATTTTGGAGACAGAAATGGTGACAAATAACAGTAAGAGGCCGTGAAACGCTGCCGTTCACACTTTCCGAGATTAACGTCATTTGTATCAGTTTAGCGCCGGAGGGGCCAAACTGCATGATGAAGGAGATCTGAACTGGCCTTTGCTAAAACCAAGAGAGGAGGAGAGTTAGTGTGAAGAAAGCGAGAGAAAGTGGGATGTAGTGGATATGAGGATGTGTTTGTCATGTGGGCTGGGGAGGGAGCGACGATTCCAGGGTCAAAGGTGGATCTAAAGCAACAGAAACAGGGGAGCGTTACATTTCCTCTGGCCACCCTTAAATAATGTCCGCAGGCCCAAGTTATTAACCTCTTTAAAGCCCACAGAGCAGAGGAGCGCAAGCCTGCAGTCAGGCCTGGTTGCGGTCAGGGGACAGATAGAAGAGATAATAGGAGTGCACATGGAGGAACAATGCACTGGTGTATCTAGGGATGGAGGAACGAGCAGCACAAGTGAGAGAACAGCACCAAATAAAAAGAGAATAATCCCAGGCACAGATAATCAATGTGGCGATGAAGAGGGGAGAATGAGAAATGCACTTGAATTTTCTGCCTTACTTTTTTGATTCTATTTGTAATAGAGTTTATGATGTGTTATTCCTGGCCTGCGTATAGTGGCTGGGTGGCGTGAGGCTGTGTGCTTCTCTGAGGGGTGTTGTGGAGGCTCAGGATGCTGGTTCACGGAGGGTTCACCCATTACCCAGGCCCTGCAGCCAGCTGGGGGGCTAACCAGGATGATCAGCGCAAGCCACAGCCTGCACAGGCCCCAATGATTTTCACATCAAGCCGCCTGATGTACAGCTCCACCGTCTACCAATCGCTCTCCCATATCGATCCCCCCTTAAATGAGCCTTCCCCGCTTTGTACCATGAGCAATAATTAAAAAAGCAGCACATTGATTTTAACTAATATTATGAGAGATCAGGATGTGCACATGCTTACAAAACAGCTAAGGCGCTTCAGCTACTATCGGCAGCAGAAAAACAAAGCAGTGCAGAAAGAGAGAAAATGAGGGGGGGGAAGAGTCGATTAAATTCAAGGTAACAAAAGGATGGAAACGTACAAAAATGACTGCAAAAGTGTTTAGCTTGTGTTGTGAAACACATACATACTGCCATAAGCTTCGTGTTTTTTGGAGCCTGTGGATGATTTCAGCGTCCTGTCATTACAGAGAAAATAAAACATGCCAAAAGGACTGTGAATTTGGGATTTATAAGAAATTAAATGCATATACTTGTGCACAAGTGCTACTCACTAATCAAGGCAGGAATATACAATTATATGCAAACATTTTTTTAGTTTTTGGCTTCGTAAAAATCCATTGTTCAGATAATCCAATGTGCTTTTAAGTATTAGATTTTTAGAAAGAGATGACAGGAAACAGGAGGAGAGAGTGATGCACGCAAACCATATTCATTGTTGTCACCTTCACCTTTCACCCGCCAAGACACCCCTTAACAAATAGGATCATTTTCTCATTTCAGAAAGAAACATTTAATTATTCAGTTTGTCTGACAAAAATATCAAAATCACTCTGACATCATGCACCCTAAGGATGAAAAGATTATTTCAGGTAACGTTATATAATTTAAAATATTCATTATTTTGTTATACTGGATCAAACGCAATCAATTCATCAAATAACAGGTAATAATTACAAAATTAAAATACTTAAGTTTATGTAATATCTGGTCTTCATAGTGAAAAAGCTTTTCCAAACTGTTTGGAGTGGCAGAAAACTCCTCTATTGCTTAATCACACTTGCGTTGTGTCATCTCCATTTTCAATGACACTTTGAAAGAAAGAAACTAAACTGAAGCTCACAGCTGCCCTCTGTTTCACTGGGCTTTTGTGAATACCCCTGAAAATGTAAATGAGAGTCTTATGACATTAAAGCCTCAAGTACAGACGCTGGACATATGCTGTGACACTGCGGATGCTTTAATGTGATAAGTTAGTGTTTCACACGGGAGGGGCAGGACTCCCTGGACGTGGATGATGGTAGCCCCCAGTGGACACTCTGCTGTACTCGGCCATTGTAGCGCTAACGTCGGCGACGAGGGCCATTAAAGGCTTCTATAAAGTGACCAAGGCCTGGGCCCTCGGCTCTGCAGTGCCTCACACTTATGCGGCATGCAGGCATCCCATAATCCTTAGCATGTGGCCCATGAGTGTCGACAGGCATGAAATTACATCAAGGGCATTTTTTGATAACTGTCGATACTCTTACAAAGACGGTCAGCCTTATTGACGCCAAAGTCAAGGGCTGTGTGTGTGTGTGTGTGTGTGTGTGTGTGTGTGTGTGTGTGTGTGTGTGTGTGTGTGTGTGTGTGTGTGTGAGATGGGGGTGGGGTGCTGCAATGTTAGACAGATGCCAGTGAGAACTGATCCAAAGGGAGCCTGATCTTTATTGATATGAGTAAATTGATATTGATAAGGATTTGGATTGCTATGGATTGTGTTAAGCAGCAGTATAATAGAGAGGTCCTCAAAAAGGATTGCGGTCAGAGGCACTTTATTAGACCTAAGTTTTTGTCCTTTTTAAAATTTAATTCATTCTAATCCAATGCATAATTATGGTTTCTTATTTTTTTTTCCCCCGTCACTTTAAAATGACTGTCAGAGTCTGTCAGAATACATCATCGCTTGTGATTCCACTTGAATCTCAAGGGTAATTAGTAGTCATATAGACAATAATTGTCCTTTAAAAGGCATATTTCATATCTTCTTACCACATAAAGAAAAGCTTAATTTCTAAAAAGAAATCATAATCACCAATTTTGGAGATACGTGGTTGTCAGTGGGCTGCGTCAAAGGACACACTTATGAAACACTGAAATTTGTTAAAATATTTCTCAAACAAGTGAAAGAGAAATGTGAAATCATTCCCTTATTTGGTAACACAGTAGTTATCAGATTATATAATCTTTGCATGTTTCAAAAGAGTGCAGTGAGAAAAATTATAATATTTTTTGCAGTGAAGGTAAAAGCCATCAAGATGTCAGACTGACATCCCAGGAAAGTCCTCTCTATGACTGAAGGACAAGTGCTGGACCACAGAGGGATATGCATATATGCAATTGTAGTATACTATACTGCCACCTAGTGATCATTGAATATGTGAATATTATTTTGTTTCTCATGCATATTATCCTGCTATGTGAACCCAAATAACTTCTTCATATCAAAAAGTCATATGTGATTTATTAATTTTTTAAAACCTACACCTGTTATGAAATTACATTACATCTAATTTGTTTTTTAGTATTATTCTATATATAATAACAACCGTAAATTAATAATTACTATATTTCAGTTACAGGTATCTGAGACTGGCTGATTTGCTTTTATTTCATGGCCGAGCTCTTTGTCATAGATTTAATAATCAATACTTATGACGCTGCAGGCATTATGTAAACGTCCTCGAAGCAGATTCCCACGGGACAGATGGATTTGAATTGGAGACATCTATAATGATTCCTATCATGGCTAAAGAGGACGGCCACATTGCAGCTCAAATATAATCTCATTATTGGCTGTAAAAGTCAGAACAGACCTCAGTTCAAGTTCTGCAAGATGTCTCTTTCTTCCCTTAATTCCCCTCATAAAATAGTCTGGGCTGAGACGCAGACTGAATGCTTTGCCAAATGTTTGGTTCAGACAGACACCATCACTGTCTTTGACATACAGAGTTGTAAACTTCTTAATTACAGGAGTTCATGTTTCTTTCTTCCAACAAAATACATGTTTTGTGTCTCAATATAACTGAAAGTAGGATGTACTTGCTGTAGTTGTATGTATATTTTGGCCAGTTTGTCAACTGTATCTGGTATTTTTGCAGCAAGATTATTTTCTACCAAACATAGAAGCATTGTATGTCGGAAAAGACAAAACATAACTGCTCCTCTTAAAAACAAAAGGATATTTCTGAGCCCATGCAATGCTATGTACTGTATGACTAATCATTAAATACAACCACATGTTTTCACATTTGAGTTCAAGGAAACGCTAATATATCACCAGATAAATACACATCAGGGTTGTCTTTGTGCTTTACAACACATACAGTACATGCAAACACTGGTGTCCTATGTGGGTCAGAGCTATTTCGTGAATGAACAGCAGCAACGTCACTGGGACGGGACGGCTCATTATTTGTGAATGAGCTGCTTCCTGTCCTGCCATGCCGAAGCACTTTGAGCCAACCAGCACCAACTGAGGGAAATAAATAAGATACTTTCCTGTCGGAAACATTCTCCCCCAATAAAACATCATAAGCAACAAAACTGTTTCTCACCCAACTCCTACAGTTTTATCTGAAGCCTGAGAGTTTTTGCTAAAACTCCATAGTTTAAAACACAGATGAGCATGGATGGGTACTTGCAAGGACTTCACTATACAATAGGTATCACGATACTTTAGTCATGATACAATAAATTATTGTGATATTGTGATGTATATACATACATACACCTATATATAGGGTGAAGTTACTGCGTTAACGTGAGCAGTTGGCCCAACACATGACTTTTTTGGAGGGAAAAAAATCAATATTAAGAAATTAAAAATCAACATTATATGAGAAGAAAAGGTTTTGTGATATAGTGCCATATCAATATGTTTTCCCACCCCTACAGATGAGTAACAAGTCTGCACAAAGTGTGACACTGTGTATGCAGAAGTTTCTGTTTTTTCGTTTAGCATGGAGGCATGCGAGGAAAACAATGCTTTCACCATGACCTCAATATGTACAAATGGTCATTTTGTTGGTGGGGTATTTCCTTTCAAGCCTTTTTAAACCACTGATATGCAGATCAGAACCAGATTCCTTGGAGACGCATGCGCCCACTGCAACTTAGCAGTGTCGCTAACTGCTTCCTTGTCCAATTAGCTTCCATTACCAGCTGGTAGCATCCCTGTTACACTGTTGACACACATAGTCAGATGTGCACACCCTCACTCATTCATTCAATCACTCTCTGACACACACACACACACACACACACACACACACACACACACACACACAGTTTCTCTACTCATGCACTTTGACACATGCACATGCACAGCCTGTACTTTACAGATATCAGCTGTTATCCCTGTCTAGCATCAGTCCCCAGGCACTATGCTAACAGCCTCCTCTACAAGCCAATTTACAAGGATTCTGGTCATGTTTACATTAGCCCTCTCTCAGTGCATGAAAAGAGCAGGGCCGCGCTGCAGAATAGAAATGAGCAAATATGAATAATTCAGTCCTCCTCCTGGCCATTAACATGTTTCCCTTGAATAAAGTGATAATAGGTTATCATCTGTGAAATGGAAATTTCATAACAGAGACGGTGAGAAGAGCGTCTCCGGTTACACCAGAGGAAATTAATTTCACAGCACATCTGCTCCACAAAGCCCCGGCCCTCCAACGCTAAGTATGAGAAAATGTAGTCGTTCGGCTCCGCTAGCTTTCTAATTAGATTAGCATGCTTATTTGAAGGCGGGAATCTTTAGTCTAGTCAAAGGAATTAGTGTTCCCCATTACAGATACCTAATATTTATAATAATGAAATGACTTAGCCAATTAGGGAGGGTTAAAAATGCATTACTTTACCTTATTATATTAGCCAGATGGTACACTGAATAGTCCATGTTGTGCCGTGCATCTGGATGAGGGCCGTGGTGGCCAATTCTACATAACATGATGTAGTAATAGCCGTGGAGGGGCAGGTTAGTGCTCACCTTTCTGTCTCACTGCCTTCCTGAGGAAGCAGCTTTAGCTTGAGGAGCAATCAAAAGTTAAATGAAAAAAGCCGGCGCTTTCTCCCTCCTCCTTTGTTGAAAAGATAAACGCTCCCTGAAACAAATCAATCTGGAAATTGAAAACTTGTGGTGTGAGGATAAGGAAGTGACAGCAGTGTAAACAGTTATGATTTCGATGGCTATCGTCATAAGGAGGCCAACAATGGTGTCGGGGGAGTGAAACCTCAAAGGGACTAAAGGACTTTGTCCCTTCAACTTTCCTCCCCCCCTTTCATCTATTTCTATCATTTTTTGTTTTGTTTTGTTTTGTTGTTTACTGGTGGACAGCTGTAAACGATAAGAGATTGAAGGCCATTATCTGAAATGGGGATCAGCAATCCCTCTGGTGCGTGGCTATGAGACTGAAAGCAGGAGACTTCAGAGGCTGCTGAGTGAGGAGGAAGAGCAGGAAGAAGAAGAGGAGGAGGAGGAGGAGGCTAGGTTGGACCTGAGCACCGTAGCTTCTCTGCTGGCTACCTGCTGGCATTTCACTACAGACCCAGCAGCCCAGAAATTAATACAGTATTGGGCGATTTGCAATTTACATCATTCTGCACCAATGGAGGAAGTAGTGTGGTGAGAAGTAAAAGCGTGGAGGTGGGGATAGCATGACTTTTATTCTGGAGACCAGAGATCAAATCCATAACAGAGACATGATTAGAGCATGCTTAGCTTTTTAATTAAGTGCAATAATGATTTTCTCCTAATTTTAAGACATTTAGTGTGGTTTGATACAAGAAATATCATAAA
The DNA here is from genome assembly GCA_029721515.1 of Synanceia verrucosa. NCBI lineage: Eukaryota > Metazoa > Chordata > Actinopteri > Perciformes > Synanceiidae > Synanceia > Synanceia verrucosa. Next base: position 22,405,187 of record CM056557.1, read on the forward strand.
AGACTGGTGTGACTGGTGTAACTTTCATTAAAATTAATTAAAAATAATCTGCAATTAATTTAATAATTTACAGCTAATCGATCAGTTGTTGTGGCTCTAATTGGAAACCCAAGTCAAGTCTTGATGTACAGAAGTGGAAGTAGTTTTAAACGCAGCTGGACAGTAAAGTGGGTTTCCTCTCTGAAGAGCTGGAGGTTTGCAGCCTGCAGCTCTTCATCTACCATTCACTCCCTCTATTATTACTCCCTGCAATATTTCCTATAAAACTGATCTGCTGCCAAAAAAGAGCTGAAAATCACAGTTTATATCTGTGGACACATTTTGGTTGAACCATTGCAGTCAATGCAAACTGCAGTGACAAATACACTGAGCTTCCTGTGATTGCTTCCCAATAAAACGCCACATCGTATGTGCTTTTAATGTGAAGCGTCAGCAGCAGGAAATGTTTGTTTTGCATCAGCAGTAAGTTACGGCTCCCATACTGCAATAAATGGACAGTAAAAAGTGAGGCTAATATCAGTGACATTAAACTTCAGGTGACTCCCTTTCGTGTAGATACACTATTTGAAACTTGCTGACCAAAGATAGTATTGAAAGCTCAGTGAATGACAATCTGAAGGATTACACCTTTAATTAAATATCTTAGTTGCCTTAAAGCTATAGTCTGTCATGTTAGAAAGTTAGCAAGATTTGAAAGTGGCACTTCCTCTAAGCTCCACCCTTCCTCCAAAGCCACGCCCCCTCAAACTTGATAGTACATCTGATAGTAGGATTCAGCAGGGAGAGGAGAGCCGAGGGCGGCTACAGTGGTTAGCACTGTTGACTCACAGCAAGAAGGTACTGAGTTTGATTCCCGACCCAGGGCCTTTCTGTGTGGAGTTTGCATGTTCTCCCCATGTCTGCGTGGGTTCTCTCCGGGTACTCCGGCTTCCTCCCACCATCCAAAAACATACATGGGGATGAGGTTAATTGGCTAATTTAAATTGACCGTAGGCGACCCTATGTGAGGATAAATGGTAGAAAATGGCTGGCTGGATGGATGGAGGAGAGCCGATATGCTATATCACCACAGTTGTAAAATGTCCTGTTCAAAGCCAATATTCCAACGTCACTTTATCACCTTTATAATCCAGACACTGACGACTATGGCTGTGCAGTACGGTCATCATATCTATTACCCGCTTCAATAACCTCTTCCAAGACCAGCTTAGAACCACAGAGAAGCTAATGTTAGCATTGGGCTAATACGAGCGATAAAAGTAGCTAAGACATATTTCATGAAAATAAAAACTCCTCCCTCCATACCATAGTTGATAAAAGTCAATATCCTTTGGACTGGACGATAAAAAATAGAGAAGAACATGCAGAACCATAGCACTTCCCAGGTTATCTCTTTAAACATCTGCAGCCCCATTGGTTGAGTGTTTATAATTTATTTATAACTCTACCCTGAGCACAGGTTGTGTTTGGTACGTGCACACGTGCAGCTTCCTACACTGCACTCCACAGACCTTGTCAAGGTTAAACTCCAGCAGCTGACACATTGTTTTCCATTGCAATTCCCCGCTGCTCTTCCATCTTGCTCCAGTCTTTTACAGATTAAGGTGGTTGTATTATAAAACAGAATTAAGCTCACAGTGTCCTAAAGATATAGCCCAATTCACTGCTCTTAATTTTGCAATTCCATCACGGCGGTGTGGCAAAGCCCTGCTTCTCCATCAAAACCATTAAGGGCTTTGAAGCCTGGAGTATCATCAACAATGACAGGTAAATATTTAGGCTGTCTCACTGGAGCAAATAAGCCACCCAAGGTCAAATGGCTGCGTTAGTTCATTCCTCCTCAGCTACATTGGTCTTAAGGTCTCAGCAGAAACAATGTACACAAATCCAAACAGAGCAGGAGACAGTTTTTGCACCAACTTGCGATGGGAAAATGTCAACTACAAAGACAAGATTGCATGGTGAACATGAGATAATGTAACATTTGGAATATTTAGATAAAGAAAACATCTAGAGATGTACTTCTTTGCACCATCACTTTATATCATTTCCTGCATCAGGGGACCAAAAAAAGGTCAAGTTAGCTTATTTACCATTCAGGAAATCATCACATCTCACAACAACAACTGACTTCCAAATGTGTCATTTATCATACAATCTGTCATACTGAAGCAATGCTTTGCCAGGGGAAAAAAAAAAAAAATCATAATTGGAGTTTTTATCTTTTTCATTATTTCCTTCCAGAACCTCTGTCAACAAAATCAAAATGCCTTTTTCAGTCACGCAAGGAAGTGCAGCTGTGGGCCGAGCAGCGGTGGCCTCAGAGATAGGCTGCGCTGGATAAGGGGTAAGTGAGTCCTTTGCTTTTGTGTCAACAAGAGACTTTATGGCTTTGAAGTAATAAATCATAAAAAACTACTCTGTTCCTAAACATTTATAGATAAGGGAGTTAGGAATCAAATCAATTTAAGTTTCTGTACACAGGGTCCCAGTGTGGCCCGCAAATAGAAAACCATCTCAACGTGAAGCAACTGTAAATGGATTAGTGTGTGCAGAGATGGGGGATGCTATTCTGCTATAATGTGACTGACAGAAATCATACACGGTCAAAATATTCCTGCTGGCAAAATGAAAATTCAAATGTATTATTCTAATATTGTCACATCTTAAATCACCCTGTGGCATAACACTTTGTTTGGTTCTTGGAAATAACACAAAACACTTCAGGATCATTTCAATAAAATGATTTTGTGTTTTTATTATCATATTTTATTTTGTCAAAATGATGAGTGCAATCAACTGTAAAGATACAGAACAAGAGCTCACAGGATATGTTAAGAGCATCTTCATCTCTGTATAATGACCAGGCATCGAGGCGAAACTGAACGTGAATCTGTTACTCAATCATTATTATTGCAAGCAAATAGTGTACTTTGTCAGTATATGGCATTTAGTTTCCCCCGAGATATTCATTCCCAAAGCATATAAAGGCATTTATATGAGAAAAGAAAAAAACTGCAGCATTCATTATCTCCAGCTGCCTGACTCATTTTTTACTATTTCCCCTGAAGGAAGTCATAAGGCTTCACAAACTGTCTCTTAAACGGTGTAGTTGGTGTTCATCGGAAACTTTTCTCCGTCATTTGAATTCATTTATGTGATACAGTAATTAAGATTATAGGAGGGAAATACTTCTGACACTTATAAACTGTTTGACAAAGAAGAAGAAGGTGCTCCAAGCAACAATGGAAGCAGTGTTCAGAGTTAAGGATCTTTTAGGTCACTTAGAGGCACTAAATACAAATTAGGGAGCATTTTTTAGCATGGCCCCGCACGGCTCTCAACACTGCTAACAGCGCTAACAGTGGCTACCTACGACAGCAGTGCAAAGTGACAGCAGTGAGCTAACCAGTGCACTAAAGTACATCAACAAAGCACAGAGAAGCTCAGATCACAACACAGAGAGAGAGCACAACTTCATTCTTCCCTGCTCAGGTAGCCATCACTCCTCTGTATCTTTACGTAGCAAAGAGTTGTTTAATGCAGTGTTAATGCTCTAGATGTTGTATAGAGAAGCCTCCTATGTATTATCATTAATATTATGCAGTTTTTAATGTGTTCACCTGTGCAGCCAGCTTTGAAAGATGGATGAGGCCCTGTGCAGTTGTGCACTCATTTTTGGTATTTTTTCACTTCTGATACAATACTGATATTTCAGCCTTGATTAGTGTCCAGTACTGATATCGATCTGATACAATATCAGCATCATACAGACTGTTATTACTTATTTTGTAGTATAGAATATTAGGAATGACTCAATCAAGTGATATCACTCAGAGAACAATAGTCAGCAACAGTAGGTCTGAGAAAAACTGACCCATTTATTATTAACCAATGAGTTACATCAATTTTAACCTTAAACGTAAGAATATTTTACATAATAAAATAAATTTAAAAAATAGAAGACCCTGAAAAATAACATCAATAAATCCAATAAAAACAAAAGTGTTTTTAAAGTGCAAAATAACTAGTTTAACTTAAACTTAAACTGCTGCTTCAAATGCTGATGAGGTTGGTCCTATTAAACTTCCTGGTTCTGTGCCACAATGGAAACTTGTTCATACTCTCAGCTTCAGCGTCTTTTTCAGACTTGAACTAAAAATGTTGCCACATGGCCAACATACTCCTACTCTTTCTACTTTGTTAGCAGCTTAGCACAGCTGTTGTTGTGATCACTGGGTTCTGCTGCAGGATAGAAGAGCTGGAGTGGAGTCTGGAATGGACTGATGCTATCAGAGTGTTTGTATCAGAGATTTTAGATGCAGACCGATCTAATGCAATACTTTTTTTTTTTTTGCTGATATCAGATCAATATCTAATATAGACATCCCTAGTTTGTACTGTGTTGCTCTGTTACTATGCACTCTCCTGCTCCCCAGGTCAGCACTGGCTGTTGGGTGAATAGATGATATGTGCCTGCAGCCTGAGCAGCAAAAACTGTAGCTGTGTTTCAATAAAGCCCAGGGGAGAAGGTGAGTAAAAAGAATGGGAAACTCCAAAAACAATTGTAAAGCTGTCATAGCTGCTGCCTGAGGTTTATACATGTATCACACAGGTGTCTGTCCTCTTTCTCCACAGGCGCTCTGACTTAAACTTACAGTGCACAGATGCGAGTGTATCTTAAAGGACCACTGTGTGCCATAAATAAATATTCCTCTGTGCTATAAAGAATCTGAGCATTTGAATGTAGAAACAACACAACTTTCCTCACGCTGGATGATTAATGTGCATATTAAACAACAAAACAGTTTCCTGCTGCTTTAAGGATGAATTAAGGAGGCATTTGGATGGTTTTAACAAAAATATCAGTTAAAAATGATTGTCTGTGACTAAACCAGTAAAGAATACCTTCTATCACACTTGGAAATATGTTTTTTCTAACATTAAACAGCCAAGTTCACCTTATCAAATAACTACTGTATAAGCATTGCTGTAAGCATTGCTATAAGCTGTATAAAAACATTTCCCCAGAACAGTCGCTGAAGGTTTTTGATGCATTCACTAAAAATGTCCAGGATCCAAAGAAAACAACCACGAGTCCCTCTTCATCCTTGGTTGCTTTGGCTGATCACTCCAGACATTCCTAATGCCCGTTCCACCACATAGTCTCTGAATTTGCAATGAAATTAATATTTCAAAACTTGCGACGGGCCGCTTGGCTCAGCCCCCCCCATCGTGTCAGCGACGGGCCATTCATCACAGACTTAATTGTCAGCATTAAATTATCCAGCTGCTATTATGACAGCGACATTACTCATCAGGATTAGGGCTAGCCAAACACAAGCTCCTCAGCTGCAGCCATCTCCTGCTCACTATTGATCGCTGTTACCTCCATTACCAACACAGAGGCTATCTGCATGACACCGGCACACCGCGCATGTTGATGATGCTCTTGTCTGCTGCCGGGATGCTTGTATCATGAGGTGGAGAGAGAGAGAGGGAGGGAGCAAAACACAAGAGAAAAGAGGAGATAAAGAGAGACTGTACGCAGAGACTCTCCAGAGAGTGAAGGTATAATGAAGTGCTGGATGGGTTTAATACGAACAACAGAAGGGGCCACTGCCGTAGTCAAGTGCTGTTAATATCTCCTCCGTTCCTTAAGCAAATCAAGTTATCTGGCACTGCCTGTGTTTCGATAAGGAGTGGATGAGGTCCGTTGAGAACAGCTTGATTTAGATGTTTAGAGTGAATATCCAGATAGCTCAAACACATACTCTGTATGATCTGAATCTACTTGTATGTCTGCTTGTTTTTTTACTCAGCGGAGCGTGCACTCAGACTGAAGAAGAGAGATAAAACTGCAGTGGCGTCTGCATAAATCCCTCATTTCTATGCCCTTGCCTCCGATGCCTCAAACGTGCCACAAGACATTACTTAAATAACGCCTGAAGGTGCAAACGCCACTGACGGTGTCCCCCTCCGTTCAATTTGAAACGCATCAAATCCTCTCTAATTCCACATTTCAGGCTCTTAAATTGCCCTGTGCTCTGAAACGTAACCACAGGCTTCAACTTTGTTTCAAGACTTTTTTTCCCCCTTTTATTTTCTATTAATGTCAACTTTGTGTTACTCTGAGGAGATGAGATAAGAGAGAGGATAAGGCCATTTTCTTTTTTCTTGTAAATGTCCTCTGCATGGTCGCACCGAAGCGTCCAAGGAGATAGCAGACCTGAGGATTTTCAACGCAGGCCAATTTTAGGAGGTGAGAGCTGACCTCTTCAGGGACTTCCTCATGGCATGTATCTCTCAAAGAGAGGAATCGCTCTGGACATTGTTCTTTAGGTGGGACAACTGTGGACCACATGGAGAGAACTACACCCTGTCTCATTTTAGCGCCTGATCTGACTTAATGACTTAAACACCTTTGTATGTAACTTGAAGCAAAGACACAGTGTCATAGAGATAGTTCCTTTATAACAAAAAAATCACAACTTAAAGTGCAACTTGCTTATTTACTTCTGTTTAAGGAGTTTAAATGTGCAGCATAATTAGCATTCTGGGTAATCCAGACAATAAAAATCAAAATACCAGTTGAAACAATTTTATAGGATTATTAAGTGTCAAAAATAATGTCAACTCAAAGTTTCTTCACTAGCTTTTGGTGCTATGATGACAGTGATTAGGTTAACTAGTATAAGTACCTTATTTAGACATGTATAAGAGAATGTTTTCAGCAGTTGTAGTAATTTATTCTAAAGCACATGTGTTCACCAACTGCTCTCAAAGTATTAAAAGTAAAATAATGATTCAGAAAAATATGAATGTGTAAGTAGTACTTTACCGCTATAGTTATTTGAGGTGAAGCTAATGACAAATTCTATTTTCTAAATTGGTTTAATCTATACCAGCTCATGATATTGTATTTAAGTGTAACATCTTCTGCAGAGTACAGTTAGCATAAATTTGAAAGACAGTAACTCTTGTTGCATGATAAGTACGTATAAATTTATACGCCTACAAGTACAATATGAGTAAATATTTCCACCCCTGAAAGTTGTCTCTAAATAGTGTGCCAAGTTTGTTAGAAAATACAAATTATCAAATAAAAGAGAGCATACTAAATTTAAACTATGCATTTTATTCATAGTTTAGCTGAGAAGTTTTGATCTTACAGCAGTGGTTCTCAACCTTTTTTGGGAAACCTTTTGGCGACCCATTTTTGCCCACATTTTTGCTAAAATTAATTTGATTTTGATCATGCAATAGTTAGCTGTATTATGTTGCAAATAAACAACTTTAGACGACAAGCTGTATAATATAGATTATTATGGGTGGAGATATGTACAGGCTGCAAATTAATACTGAACAAACAATAACTCAAACAATGATTTCTGAGCTGCAGCATCTTGAACAGACCACAGTGAACATTTGAAAGATAAACAGAACCACAGTGAAAAATGTGACATGTCCAAATCGGGAGAAATAAGTAGTAAAGTGCTCTTCTAGGTGTTTCAGGTGGAGCACATCTCCTTAGTGGATATTATATCCTGCATTTTATTTGAATTAGATTTTTATAAGGGAAAGTTTGTGGTGTTTGAATTTTAATGGAATATATATTCATTTATTACAAAATATTCTTATTGGTTATTTTTTTTAATATTATTATTATTATTAATTTTATTGATTACTCGAAATTCCAGACAACCCCATGTGGGGTCGCGACCTCAAGGTTGAAAAACACTGTCTTACAGTATAGATCCATAGCACTATGCAGATGTCTGTCATGAAATAATAATGTAGTAAATGAACAAAATAACAGAGGTAATAAAAACATTTGATCTTCATATCTTCAAAATAAAAGAGATCAAGCCTGTCATGAATTTGATGTCTGCATGGAACCAAGTCACGTAACAGTTAATCCAAAGTGACAAGAGAAAATTAGCATTGTTCATTTTCTCAAACTGTGTTAATCACTGTGCTCCAGACACCCTGAAGGCCCAGGCAGCCAGCCACATACTGCCTCTTAAACATCTAAGACTGTATTTGAGAAACTTTTATTTTTTGATTTAACATCAACAGAGTGTGACTCAATCACAGCTTTTCTCTAATGACGACCTCTGTCTCCTTCACAGGTATCAATGACGTTAAAGAAGCAGCCGGCACTTGGACGATGTCACTGGAGCCTGCATGGGTCAGTGTATATATCCAGCGCTCTGTGGCTCATAGCAGATCAGATAACTTTCAATCAGCTGAAAAATTACAACAGAAAGACAGAGAAACCCTAAAAAACTGACTGGATTACAAAGCAAATGTTTATGACGTCACTGAATTATTAATTTACAATCATACATTTTTTGACATTGATCTGAATTGATTGAATAGCCTGAAATACTTGCAGAAACAGTGACTTTTCAGAAAGAGGACTGTTATCAAGGAAGTAGAGGAACGCAGCGAGCGCTTCGTCTTTGTTTCCCTACCTTTAGCTCGTCTTATCGCTCTATTACAAACCCCACTTGGACCGTCATTTTTCTCCCATGCAGCTATCAAATGCCCCTGCCCCCCCCATGTGTATCGACCACCTTCCTCCTGGAGATCAATGCAGAGCCCATGGAGGCTGGAACAAAAACTGTAATTACTCACAAAGCTACAAATTCCTCAGCGATAACAGCTTATTTCATTCATTGCAAGTAAGAAAAATATACACATACACACGTATATGCACACACACTCCAGAGAGTGGCGAGTGATAATCCTGCAGAGCTTATTTTTGCAAACCTTTAGGGTTAAAATTTTGGGGGTTTTTTTAAGAAAGGAAACTTTCACTACTCATGTTCAACGTCATACAGCAGCAACACACTCATAATATGTGCTATTTTATTACATCATATCTCTATCTGGACATTTCATGATGCGTTGGTAAATTTGCGCACCTCAGTTCTTATCTCCGTCACCCATATGACCAAAAAAAAAAAAAAACAACTGGAAAAGTTGAATTATTTTCCACCACGAGAAATAAGGTGAGCAATAAAACCTCTCATGATACAAAAGGGTGAGAAAGGATAACAAACAAGTGGGTGAGATTTGCTGCCTTTCAGCAACCCTCTTAAGTGGTAATGGGATAACCCTGGACACGTCAAGAGCCTATCAAACTGCCCCTCGCACTCGACCCCTGGGTGAGACAGGAAGGGCCTGCTTTGTTTGTAGCAATTGGGTCCTGTGTGCAGGGCCGTAATGAAGTGACCTGAAATAATGGAAAGCCCTGGGCCCCGCGTGGATGATTTTTGCTGGGATAAGAGCAGGGATCCTGATTCGGAGTCACAGTTCATTTCATTTTTCGCCTCTGATGAGATCTCCTCCGTTATCTGATAAAATTGAACAGCCATTACCGGCGGGGCTCAGGCCGGCCAAGCGGTAAAGCGCTGCTGACTGCTGCTAACAGAAATCCTATACACTCCACTTTGTCAGCAGTTTTGAATTCATCGTTTGCTGGGGGTTCAGCCACATGATAGGAATAATCTAGGCCCAACCAAGATTGACACTTCATTTCAGAAATCAATATTTACAATTTACTTCTTTCAAAGTTCATTCTGGGAGAAGATTCCATATTATCCTTTCCAAATAAGCTGATCATATCTCTCTCTAGTCCTGGAATGGCTTCTCCCAAAATGTGAATTTTTTGGTTTAGAAAAAAAAAAAATCAATGTCGCCATTGTGAGCTTTAATCTGCCCTTTGATGACAGTAAATCTTTTTCTTTTTATAGGCAAACGGCTGTGGGCAGCTGACACCATTTCCTCCCAGAACAAAGCCCCTCGCCCCGTGTGGACGCTGGTAGATACATGGAGCCCTAATGTGGCTGGACACGCCACCGACGGGTCATTAATCAGACACTGTGACAGCCACTTCTTCCCAATCCAGCCCCGACTTCAACCCCTAGACAAGCCCACTCAACTCCTCACCCACAGGAGGCCACGCAGGGAGCAAAGAGACAGAGGCAGAAGTGGATTGAATGGGCGTCGAGAAGACAGGATAGAAAGGGTTGCTGCAAAGCCGTGGCATAAAGGGACTCAGGCATGATGGGTAGGACTTACACCTCTAAGATATAAGAATCAGAGCTGAGCTGATGCTTCAGATAAACTGTAGTGTGCTACATGTGAGGACGGATTATTTTATAAAGATCATTGTGGATGGATGATACACTGATGTGTCCACTGAAGGGTGCATCAGATTTTCCTCTGGACCATATTTCAACAAGACTAAGGCCTTGTTGCATGCTTCACCTGCAAACTTCTGCAACAGTGGAGCTGTGAACTTGTGTTAGGAAGCACACCCAGTTAAGATCTGCTTACGGCAGTCATGTCATAAGTCATGCACCAAGCTAAAGTCCTTGTTTGTGCAAACTTAAAGTGAAAAACTTGATTCTGTTTGCAATTGTCATCCAATCGCCCCTCACAGAACAGTGAATGTCTGCACCAACCTTCCTGGCAATCCATAAATACGTTGTCAAGATATTTCATTAAAAGCCTGGTAGTATGAGGAGAAAAATGACCCCCTCAGCAGGCGCCTTCCTCATCCTCCTGTACAAAATCTAGGTTTCAGCTCACAGACAGACATCAGTATCTGAACTGATTAAGATCAGTGATTAGAGCCAAAGTTTTTGATTTAGCTCATTAGGACTTACTTTATAATGCAGAACTTCTAAAAGCCAATTTCACAGTCACACTGAAGTTCAACCTCCTGTTGCATGATGGGACAGGAGCAGTTACAGAGACGGGTCACCTAGGAGAAGAAAAGTCACTGAACCAGTGAACCGTTCTTGGTCTGCAGCGTTGCACTCCTGAGATAGAGATGTAACGCTGATGCCATTCTTCCTGCATCCTCAGTGTGTCAGAAATAAATCAACTGCCAGCCCACTAAGTGAAAATGATGCATTTTGGACGTCAATAATCAAAAACCTTTTATTTGAAATTTCATTCCAACCAGTCCTGCTCGCCGCCTCTGTTTGTTTCCTGTGTGTCTTTGAGCCATAGAAAAGCGGTAAGAACACACATTAACACAGATCATCACAAGTAAACCCTCAGAGGTACAGCCTGATGTAGTTAAAGGAGAAATAGCCAATCACAACTTTACCTTCACTGAAAACCTTAACATGATTTGCTGCTAAGTTCGAGCCCAGCGAGCATGTGTGTTATCCAATTTTCATTGTTCTTTGGGATTGAAGTGATGTTCCAAATCATCTTATAGGCACAGCTAATGTGGTTTCAATTGATCACAGGTTTGAAGGAGAACCATTTTCTCCACGTCTGTCAGCTGCCCGAGGACAGCACGGAGGAAATGTATATATCTCCTGCAGAACTAAATATGTGAGCATGAATATATACGTCTGGGTTTTTCTTACTGTGATAACCACATCTCCCCCTCTTCCTGAGCCAGGTATACTCCATTAAAACCCCACTTCACCATAAGCCCCAGTGGATAACATAAAATACTGCACTTCTCCGTATTGACTGGGTAAAATGAAATAATCTATGATGCATGAACAAGCTCTAAATGAAATAATAATGTCCTTAGCGGTGAAAAACGGATTGATGGTACAGTAATTGAGCAGATTTATTTCCACCCGCTGGAAAACGGGAGGAGAGGGAGGCGGCGGTAGACTGCTGAGAACTGCCCTGCTATTTTATTTAATCTCATATTGGAGGAATTATTGGCTGGTAATCTATTGTTAAACATCATTTAGGGTGATGGATTGAGAGCGTCAAGCTTTTCCCCACGTAATCAATTCATATCTCATTAGCACGTATTATTTATGATTCTCATAATGTCCCTGCGGGGACAGCGCCGGCCCCACTGGAGGTCTCAGCTGTTGCTGAAATGAAGTGTGACATACTGTAGCTTATGACCGGATAACTGCATATATAAAAATGCTTTTGTTTGCACTATTGATTTGTTTCTGGCCATTCTAGAAAAGAATAAAAAAGATTAAGGGTCACCGGGCCTCGCTTCCCCTTTAGCACAGCCAAGAGAAAAGACATTGAGAAAAAGAAAAATACAACGCCTCTGCAGGGTGTGCAATATGTGTTTCCAATATTACTAAAACAGAGTCATCATACGTCTGATTGATTTATGTCACACACACAGCACTCATAAGTAAAACCTTCATATATATGCCTGCATGGGAATACTTTCTGCACAGTGGTCATATTTTCAAAGTAAATATTTTTCTTTTTTTACAAAAAGCAAAGTGAACACTGTTTGATTAACACACATTTTCTGTATTTCTTTTAAGTGGCTTCAACAGAAAAAACCCTACTAGCTTATTATAGCCTTATTGTTGTATAAAAAACTATATAAAATATATCAGTGAGTGTTTTATTTAAGTGATAGCGTCCGTATGTTTCCACAAATGCATGAATCAGAGACCAAGATGAAAAAACAGAATCTGAAACAAGTTTATTAATTTCTACTGCACTGTAATTTTTATTCCTGGTTTTTATACCTGTCCTGTTCTGTTTTAGCTTGTTTCTATTTAATGAATGAATAATAAGGTCACTGATGGAGAGTGATGATCCCACAGTTTGCTGCCCAGTGGATTATGGATCATTAACTTTTTATCATTTATCAGTTATAATGTGTTTTAAAGTTTTATGTCTTGTTGCTTTTAATGTTTTATACTTTGATGCTTTTAATTCTTGATGTTTTATGTAAAGCGCTCTGAATTGCCTGTTGCTAAAATGTGCTATATAAATGAAATTGCCTTGTCTTACCAAGTAAGTTTGCACAAACAACAAATTTAACTTGGTGACTTGGATGGCACATTGCATGGCATATAGACATATAAACATAAATCTATATACATAAACATGTACAGCAGAAAATGTGCAGTACTGACAAAGACAGATAAAGTTGCAAAATCTGATTGAAAGTGTTGTTAAGATTTTCATGTACCATACATACAAACGACAAAGAGAGACTCACTAAAGAAATGACTCGTCGTCTCGAATCAGGAGAAACAGATTATCATTTTGTAAAATCTTCCCAAAATGAGAACTAGTGTGACTCTGAATGATTCTTCCCTAACAGGCTTCAGAGGTCTTAGGTCTGAGATCTGTGATCAATATCCTGGACAGGGCATGCTGAGCTGCAGGAGCTTTCCTTCTGTTCACTGAGCCAGCACAGAAAAGGAAAAGTGTCATATTGTGATCTTTATCCAGTAATCGTCCTGACACACAGTCAAGTGATATATATGTCCGCCGGTTTGCTGCGGGGCTCCATGACCGTCCGCAGAGTGCAGCGCAGCTATAACATCTCTGCTGAGCCCCGGCAGCTCCTGCAATAGAGGAAAAGAAGAGAATGAAAAAAGCAATTACAGAGGAGTTATGTTCAATTGGACATTGTTCCAACAGAACGGGCCAAGAAGGGACGGATACTGGTGATAAGTTTCTGGATCAGTCCACGTTTATTTTCAGCAGCCACACTAAAACAAGCTGTTGGGATAAGTAGATGCACCACTTGGTCCAAAGTAAAGAGTCTCAGCCGCCACTGGTCATGTGACTGGTGTCGACCCGGCACACTGGGCCGACACCAGTCACAATATTTATTCCACGTATCCTCGTCTGGTCAGAAGACAGGGAAACATGATACTGCCTCATTTTACTTTTAGGCTTTTAGTCAAACAAGCAACAGGATGAAGTGCTCAGACACTGGCAGTGCCTGTGAAGAACATGAGCGAATCACTATTGTAAGACTTCAGACTTTATCCCCACAGTATAGCTTCACTCCACAAGAGATTTATAATGTGGCAGATAACTTTAAAAGAGTCTGTCAGATTATTCTCCATCACAATCATTATTCTCTACTCAGCTGTTCTCAGCAGGAGGCGACTCCTCTGGTTGCAAAAAGTCTGATTATGTAGAAGATAATTTTTTACCTCAGTAAACATTGTAAATGTGAGTTTATGGTCTCAATCGCTAGTTTCAAGCCTTCTTCAGTACAGCATGATGTTCATTAGTCAACTGGTCTTTCGTAGTGTGTTTTCAGTTCATTAACTCTTTGAGTGCCATAGATGTATTTTTACATCAAAGTGTTTTTTCCGCAGCAGGCACAAGAGGGCGCTCTCACACAGTCTGTGAGTAATGTTGGGGCTTCGGGGATTTAGGCGGAGCATAAAGAGACGATATACACCACAGAGATCAAAACAGGAACTGGAGACGATCGAGATCAGAGAGCAAAACAGAATCTGGACAAAAAATGGTGATTTTGGTGAAAGTGTCCTCTGCTCTACCTCTGATAAAACAAGAATGGAACAAGATTAAAAACAATCATTTTTTTTCATGATGAAATAGAGTCTCTTCTTTCATTTGAGCTATTCAGCATTTTCAGAGGCATAGTACAAATATTTTGTGGGTCTCAAAATGGCCAACAACCCTGAAACAAGGCACTCTCAGTTTTTTTTTTTTTAAAGGGCTGCACTCAATGAGTTAATGCTTCTTGTTTCTCGTGTCACTTCTGATTGAAGACCAAGACGGCAACGGACAAAATGCTGAACTTTACGCTTCAAAACAAGGTGTCGTCATGGTGACTACGTCCATTTCTTATGCACAGTCATTACTTATCTCTTTTGTTGCTGGATATGCATTGAACAAAAGAATGCAAAAGTGTGGAACTTTCTTAGCTTCGAGCTGTGCAGATTCTTGTATGAGGATATGTTGAACCATTAATGACTTTTAGTTGGAGGCAGGAGAGAAAACAAGATGTCAAAAAGAGGGATGAACGTTATAATAGCACAATATTTAGCAAACCAATATACAACTCCAACACTCCTTGTTGAATTTTAACACTTTGCAGTCGGCTGGTTTGAATAATAGTGGAAGAAAAAAAAACACTGGCTTGTAAGATTCCTCTTGGTCCAGTCACAGTCATCCGGTTTAGCACTCAAGTCAAGATGACCATAGCAGTGCCTTTTCAAAATAATGTGAAGGGACATGTGTGCATGACAGCTGAGTGTTCTGATGAATGAGTGAACAAATCCCTGTCAAAAACACACGTTTGTCTCAAGCCTGTCTGAGATGAACGCAACATATTCCACGGATAAATGACAATCTGAATACAACGGCTTCACGTTTTCACTTTTTTATCCACACGCCTCTCTGAGGTGATCAGTGACTTTAGGTAACTCCATGTGTGCTGCAGCCAGAATTAAACAAAGCGCTCATACAACCACAGCTAATTTTCTGTCAACTGACAAATATTAAAGTGCATGAAAACATACAAACACAATGAGCTTCCCACCTAAATGCAGTGGGGTATGTCTGAAACTATTGCTTTTACCGGCATGGTAGTAGTAGTTGTTTAGAAGCCACACATGAACGTTTAATGCTAAAATTCACACTACGAACAACGAAGCAACAGGTGATGCATCAAGCAAATGTTTTTATTTCACCAGTTCTGGCCGCTTTATGTCCAGTCCTCCAGGAAAAGTGCCAGGCATCGAGGCAAATTTTATGTAGTCGCCAGTCCAAATTATTTACTATTAGTTGACTGAATATTTGCACTGGTGCACCTTCTCTATGGGCCCCATGGATGCAGAAGACAGATGGACAGATGATCCAGGTCAATAGGAAGTCAAACTGAGCAGCTTTCATATGAATGAACAGGAGCCTGTCTCCAACACTGTTTCCACTTTCTATTGAAAACTGATTAGTGCTTGAACAGCAGTGCTGTAGCTGGCCATGACTGGCTGTTTGTAGCTTTGTCGCTCATAGTGTGATCATCACATCAGAGTTTAAATACAACTCAGAGCATATATATGACACCTGGTTCTGAAAAAATGCTCCCCATGGGGAGCAGTGTTTCTGAATGAACTGTTCCTTTTCAGGCAAACTTCGTCTTTGTTTGTTTTACACAGCAGCTCATCTTACACTTTCTTACTTCTGAAATGAAAATTGTAGACTACTCCCAGTTACACATGCTCTAATTCCAGCCTAGTCACAGGTCATTTGGTGTGCAATAAGAATATTGGTCTTAATAAATTCATCTGCTAAAAACCGAACTGCTCAGAGTTACTGACATAAAAACATGAAAAAGGTGAGAAAGATAGATGTGATGTGTTTTTTAGTGGTGCTTGTGTTTTTCCTAAACCTAAGTGAGAGGTTTTATTGTCTGAACGTCCTGCTGCTGCTGTCTTGTTGTGTGGTGTCTCGAATGAAAGAGAAAAGAGGCGTAAAAATGACTCAAAAGGCTCAAATACATTCTCATGAGACAATGGCTGTCCTTGTAAAGTTGTGCTATTTATAGGCCTATTTCACTTTAGATTAAGTTGATAATTGATATGGGATGAATTTCATACCATGCATACTGATGCTGAGAAGAAAACGCTGCCTCAGTGACACATATTTAGAGTGCAGCCGATAATTCAGATTCATTAATTCACTCGCAGAGATTGCTCCTTACATTTTGGTCGTCAGGTGGCTGTTTAGCATCCATCAGGAGGTAGATAAAATATGAAAAAAAAGCTCTTATGACATTATTATATTATATGTGATGTACTTTAGTGCATTAGCAATTGTTTTAGTGTTGTACATTTTGCATTTAGTAACTGTAGGCGTCACTAACACCTTGTCTTATACAAACCTGACATCTACTGGTCAACTACAGCACACCTGATCAGAAAGCCTGAAAAATAAGTTAAAAGAAAAGCTTTAGAGCAAATTCAGTTCAGTTATGGTATATTATTTCTACACAGTGTGTTGTCTCTGTATTTATTATCATACAGTTCTCAACAGTGCAGTGTTCATGTTGATATAAAATAAAAAAGAAGTCTGTGCTTTGTCAAAGCCTCTGGATTTAAATTTTTGTCCACACTGTCATACTTGTATATGTTGAATAGAAAGCTGTCATATTGTTGAAGCCTTTGTTGCTTTTCCCATGCTCCAGCATTTGAGAGGCATCTGCTAAGTTATTCATAAAGCCCCATTACTCCTTATGCATTTTTAATTGGCCAGACATAGCCTTTATGTCACGATATGGAGGCTTGTAATGAATATTTACTGTCCAATTATTAATGCCCAAGGCAATTAATAATAAGCTGAAAGGCTGGCACATTAAATTCCGCCACACTATTCATTCTCAGGGTAAAGGTTGTATTATATATTGATAGATGCATTTAATTATCATAATGTTAAGTATCATTTTAATCATTGGGCTTATTCTTTATTCTTTGACCTTAATTTGTGTCGTGGGATATGTTTTAGCTGTTTTCGTTTTGGTCTACACACTGTCTCACTCCATTCGTCCCTCATTGGTTGCTGAGTAGAACACCATTGATTTTTTTGTCCCTGACCATGTGTCTTTACCTCGAATGTCAGAGATGTTCATCACCCTTTTTCCAATATTTGCTCACCATGGTGCCGTCCCATCGCTCACACAGACTTCCAGTGTGTTTAAAAATGCACTTTCAGCAACTCCATGACGACTGCAAGCTTTTACTTTTTAGACAGATGGAGGAAAAGGAGAAGAGGAGGCTGTCATGCCTTTGCAAACTTAGAATTTGAGCTATCAAAACAGCATGCCGGTTTTTTGTTTTTTTTTTATTTCATGTCCTGCTCTGTTAGGTGAATTAAACATTTTGCAATAAAGAAAGTGCAGTTCCTTCTAATCTGTCTGCCAGATCGCTCACAGACACTCAGTTACAGCTTACAACAGCTGTCCTGTCTTCTGTTGACTTCTAGCATTTCTTTAATCACATTTACAGTGTGGTGACAAGACAAGTGATATGATGGTGAGACCAAACAGGAGGGGAAACGTCTGGTGTAGAGAGGACAGTAAAACGCGTTCATCTCCAGCAAATTATATCAACACTTCATATGGAAAATCTATAAATTTCTTAGTAAAGCCAGAGTCAGTAAAAGGTGGTGAAAAAATCAAGTAAATCTTTTATTGGAGATGTGCCGACACCTATGTGTGAAATTCTGCTCTCCTTAATTGAAGCGAGGTATCGATATCAATCCCTTTATTTCATGGAAGCCATTTTTGACTAAGCTTTGCAGATTGAATTTCTAGATGGATGTCCTCTATTCTACAAGACACCTGTCTCTTATCTCCTGCTTATCTGTGAGGATCGAAGCATGCAGACTCTTGAATTACCTATCCATACAATGTCATCTGTTTGTCCCTCAAGTTGGTGTAACCTGACCTTGAAATCAGAGCCACCTAAAATAAATAAATGAAACCCTAATCAAAAATGCTACTCTCCTTTGGATGGGTGTCAAAGAGGAAGGATGATCCGTCCTGATTTGATTTTGTTTCCAAACCACATGATGCATTCGGACAATTAAAATTTCAGCAAGTCATTCGCTGATAGCCCTGTGAGTGAGTGCCGCTGGGCCGAGTCTTGGGTTTTGGATTTCTTGCGGTTCTGCCGACACTCTGAGGGCAGGTTATTTATTTTGGCCCGCTGCCATGTCTGAGAAAACCATGTTTCTGTGAGTGTTTGTCTGGAGTCACACAGCAAGGTCAAAAGTGTTCAGAGGAGCAGTGAAGGGACTTCAACAGAGAGCAGTCCACAGTGTGCACTCCTCTGCTGGTTACTCATTCATTCACGTCACTGGTGATGTCTTTTGCACTGACAAACTCCATTCTGCTGCTTTTGCTGGTAACGTTTCATCCATAAGATGCATCAAATAAAACACATTCATCCATAAGATGCATCAAATAAAACACATTCATCCATAAGATGCATCAAATAAAACACATTCATCCATAAGATGCATCAAATAAAACACATTCAGGCTGAAATGAGGCCTCATTATCAATATGTGTTATAGCTTTGAATATGTTTTATACAAGTGTTTGTGTCACTTAACCACACCAGTGCCAACATAATGAGATGGATTTTGTTAAATATTTTAATATGTTGCCTTATATAAAAAGTATTAAATGAGCAGTACTTTTACTTTTCAGACTCTCTCTTATACTTCACTTTAGTATTTTCCTTCCATGCTACTGTGTAACTCTACTTCACTACTTTTACTGTAAATCACTCACTTCGCAGTAAAATATTATGCATTTCTATACATAAAATTATCATTATCATAGAATTATTATATCTAGCTCCAACAATAAAATGCTGCTTCCATTTTGATGAATCAGGATTATTAGTCCAATAATAAAATACATATATTAATACTTGCTCCACCATTGAAATATACAAACAACAACCATTTATTATTTTGGTGCATTAGTTTTTATTGTTTTGTTATTACTCCATACTTGTGCTTTGGATCTTTCACTTCAGCATTATTACTCTAATATTTTATGAAATTTGCATAATATTAATGTCTGTAAAGGTGTTGTCATTATACAGTTGTACAACGAAATTGTAGAGTTTCTCCCTTTTTGGTGCACAGTAAAAAAAAAAATAAGTATAGAAATCTTAGAATGTAAATACAAAAACATAAAAATAAGTATAAAAATGGTCTGAAATCCAGATATGAATATTAGAATGTATTTAAACTTTAAACAGAAAATGTGTCCTGAGTCAGCAGCAACACTGGGGACATACTGCATTGCATGGATACGTTGTTCGCATTAGGTGTTGACATGTTTGTTTTTTATGGTGAGTGTGATTGCTGCAGCTATTAGTTAGATTAGAGGTCTTGGCCATTTAAAAATAGTGTTAACTATGCAGCATTAGGGCAGGAAGTTTCCTCTCAAACTGAACAAAAGCAGACTTATGTGCATGTGAGGCTGGTGTGCAGCCACTTGTGGAGTGTTTTGCAGCCAGTGTGGCATGGCGCCGTGCAGATAAAAGAAAATTAAAGTGAATGTGATTAAGATGAAGTCATCAAGTATAATCTGCTGCTGCAAAGCAACACTGCAGGGACTTCTGATAGGGGATACTTCTGCACTGGGAAACAAGGGAGGCGCAGATATGGGTGCGCAGCAGTCCGTGACCCCCTTGTACCCAGAGGGGTCTGTCCGTGATGAGAGTGACAGCGACGATGATGTCATCAAAATGGGCCCTGGCACAATGTGCTTGAGAACTATGGGGGAGTTGTCGATTTAGGAGGCAGTGAAGCATGGCAGCTCCACTACAGGCAGTGCATAATTCCCAGCAACATGGAGAAAGGACACGTCTGTGTAGTGTATGGCCTCACCATAAATAATGAAACACAAATGGCGTTCTATACCTCCTGGCTGGCTATGCAGGGCTATTTTTGTTTTTCCTATTACACTCCATTGGGTTTTTCCTCATTGAATTTTAATCTAGGAGAAGCAAAGGCCACTCTTCAAAAACAAGTCAACAGGAAATAACTAAACGAGCACTCCTCGAGGATTAAAAACAGTCCGGGAACTTTCTTTATCGGTTTTGCATTATTGTCTGATTGTCTGAGTCGAAGTTGTGGCAGTGCTTTCACCATGGCTATAAGAAACAATATTTCTTTGTGCTCATTTCCCCTGTGCTTACCCAGGGTAAAAGTGAATGAAAATGACACAATTCATCAGCACATTTTTTACTCATTGCCAGTAGAAATAATAAAAAAACAAGTTCAAATGCTAAAGATATTCAGGAAGAGGTTGATCAAATAAACACCAACCACACAGGCAGACAAATATATTGAGGAGATTTACAATTAATCCAGATGAATTACTGTTTGAATAAATAAATGCTGGAAAAGCTATGACCTTAAATCAAAGTGTGTTTTTCTGTCTCTTTACCATCATGTCAAACAACACAGAGTAATGGATCAATCATGAAACTCCTCAGTGTGCTCAGGATGTTTATGTTCCCCAAAGAAACAAGGCTGCCATCAAGTGGGGAACTGTGAGCACTACAGTTCACACTCCTCTGTTGCTCTTCCTGAGGTTTCTTCCATTTCTTTTTTCTTGTTAAAAGTTTTTTTGGGGGGGAGTTTTTCCTTAATCGATGTGAGGGTCATTAGTAAAAGACAGAGGGAGTCATATAATGTTCAGATTGTAAAGCCCTCTGAGGCAAATTTGTAATTTGTGATATTGGGCTATAAAATTAACCTGACTTGAATTTATGAACAGAGAGGTATGATGGTAATGGGTACAGTGTGTGTGTGTGTGTGTCTGTTTTTTCTTATTTTTTCTAAGTTTATAGAAGGAGTTTGCATCACTTTTTCATTTTACGCCTCTATTTAGTGAGTAGGAGATAAATCATACATTGCTGATTAATGAGTCTTCAATCATCTAGTGATAAAAGTCCTTGTGTCACACACGGGGAACTCAGCAACAAAAATTTAAAAAAAAGTGCTCTTAAAGAAACCTTCTACACATCATGAAATTCCCTTTTCCACGGCTCCCTTAAAGCAAGTTACATGAATTCTATCTTCCAAGCAAAATAGTGAGTTGTAGCTTGAAGTCTTGAAGTCTTGAAGTGTGAGCTTGAGGGGATCATTGCAACGGAAACATGCAATGTCCTGATTTAGTGTCGCCCCTTGGTGTTGCGGTGTGTTTTAGTACTTGTCACATCTGGCTGAGTGAGAACATCCCATAGTTTACCCACAGAATAAGATACAAGAGCAAACCTGCAGAGGTCCCCACAACACTGTGCATAAAATCTCCAGAGCATCATCCTCCCGGCTTCCTTCAGTGAAAGCTCTGTGATCATGTGAGGTTAATGAAAATGCGGTATTTCTAATTGTTATTAGACATTTTCTGAGACTTTTAAACAGATTCAATCTAATACTTTTCTGACAAGTGAATGATCATCATCAGCGACACTCAATCCAGTCTTTTGGTTGTTTTATTGTTCAACACACCACAACCACAGACACATAAATCAAAACTCCAAGAGATAAATTTGCTCTTCAGCAGCTTATGGTTTAAAAATAAACTTCAAATGGTTGCTTTTCTGCTGCACAGAGGTAGAGAAATGGACGGCAGCCTGACAAAGAGACAGTCCACCTGATTAGACCCAATTTCACTCTGAACCAGATGTTGATCAGGTACTGTAATCTGCCTCCATCTCCATGACAACAAGCATCCACAAGAAAGGAGACAGGGTTTTAATTAAGACAGACCTAATTCTACTTAATAGTTTTAATGGAGCACATGAGTGTGGGAGGATGACACATGGGCCCAGCGTCATTAAAGGGGCCAAATAGTTGCTGTAGGTTTGGTGCTTTTGTCTTGACTTCACATGCAGTCAGTTTATTGTCAATGAGGTTTCATATTACAGATAATGTCTGGGTCAATTGGTGCCATGAAACTTGTCCTTTTCCATGAAGGTACTCGGTGGAGTTTTAAACACAAGGGAGTAATGATTTGTTTACTGTTCCAGATTAAGATACAAGGACTAGGTTATGTCAAATAAAGATGCTGTCAGCATTAGAATACAACACATAAAGCATCTTTTAGCATTGATATGTAATGTAGTCCAATCCATATCAATATGAAATGTATTTGAACCTCACCATGATTAGGTAATTTTAGAGGGTTTGTAATTGGCCCAAGCTCATGTTTAAGGCTTAATAAGAGGGTAGTAATCCATATTGATAACTGGTAGCACCAGCAAAAGGCGTGCAGGGATGAGAAAAAGATGCTACTGATAGCTTTGCATGTGAGGAGAGACTGTATTAAACAGTACACAGGATGGATACGCAGAATGGGATTTGGTGGGAAAGACTTGATATTTTTTAATTGGTTGTATAGCTTCCCTCAGGCTATACTTAACTGTTTTCAGCTGCATTTGTTGCATCTAGAGGTTATAAATTTGTTGAGGAAGACAGGATTTGAAAATATTCAGATGTGAACAGTTTTGATGAAAGAGCCTAAGATTTAACACAGGAACCAGCAAGACTTTTTAGTCTCAGACAAACATAAACATGATTGACAGTAGACAGGAGACATGATGGATGGATGGATGTGGCCTGGTCCTCTGAAAGAGAACAGCTGCTTGTGGTACACCAGTGCCATTAATTTACTGATGTCCATCATCTTAGTTGGACACATTAGCGTGCTGTTTGCTTATTAGCACTAAATACTTGGTAAGGATTTGGTCATAAATTAAAGTACTGGACTTAATGCAGTTTTGACCTGATGGTGGAATCAGAGGGGAAGTGAGGAGACCATTAGTTTTATTACGGTTCATTCTCAAAGGACTCTGAATGTCTGTAGAACATGTCAGTAGATGAGCAGCAAGACTGGCCTGGCTGAAAAGTAAAACTGTGTCTCACAAAGCAGCAATAGATGGAGACTTTCCATTCTCATTTCTGCTGCAACATCCAGTGGTGGACTGCAGTTTCCTCTGGATGTGAGCAGTTTTGGACGACCTCACAGGTGAGTAATGCTGCTGTAAATGTATTTAGACTTTGTTGATTATCCCTACAGAAGGCTACAGAACAACCTTGCTGCTTGCAGTTATGTTTTTAATGCTGTTACCTTGAGAACAAGGAAACAAAAGGTCATGTTAAGTCATGAGGGGAAACTCAAGATAAAGACATTAAAACAATAATTTTATGTTACTGACTGAAGTATAAATAAAAGACGAAGTCCACACCATGAAGACGTGACTACAGTGGCTAAGGCTGTTTAAATGACTGTTTTAAAGCTTTTTGACTTTTTCGACTTTTTCGACATACTCTACTATGACATTTTTTTTTAACTTTAATGACATTTTATAATATGCCTTTTAAAAAAATCTGACACTGACTCAACGTCATATAAAATGTTGTTTTGACGTCTTTTATGGACAATCTAGATGTTTTTCCATTTTTTACTTTTTTGACATACTATGCTATGACATTTTTAATTTCCTAACATTCCATAATGTGGCTTCTTTTACATCTTTTTTGAAAGGATGACACTATGACTGTATAAAGAATCATACATTTTGATATTTCAGTGACATTTTTGAAAATCTAGATTTTTTGACATACTGTGGTATTTTTTCAAATTTCGTGAGATTTAAAAAAAACAATTTTTACAACATTTTTAAATAATCTGACAACATGACTGTATTCAGGATCATAAAATATGTTGTTCTGATGCCTTTTATCAACAATCTATTTTTTGAACTTTTTGACTTTTTCGACATCCTATACTATGACTTTTTTTTAAATTTAATGAAATTTCGTAATACGCCTTTATTTTACATCTTTTCTGAAGAATCTCACAGCACGACAGTAATCAGAATCACATAATATGTTGTTTTATTGACTTTTACGGATAATCTAGATTTTGACCCATTTTGCCATTTTCGACATACTATACTATGACATTTTTTTAATTTCATGACATTTTATATGTCTTTGTTACAATTTTTTTCGAAGAAAAGCATGACAGTAATCAGAATCATATAATATGTTGTTTTGATTAATTTTATCGACAAGCTAGGTTTTGATATTGAATGACTTTTTCGACATACTATACTATGACAATTTTTTCATTTCTTTACATTTTCAAAACTTTTTTGAAGGATCTAACAGCATGACAATAATCAGATACATATAACGTGGTTTTGATTACTTTTATTGACAATTTAGATTTTGACCTTTTTTGACTTTTTTCGACATACTGTAACTGGAAACTCAAGAGAGCCATGACATTACTTCAACTACTTTTGTACTTCAAGATGGCGCAGTGAGAGTGGCAGCCAGTCACAGCAGCTCTTGCCTACTTTCTGTGTTTTTTTATTTATTTACCTCCCGTCATGGCAAAGACCGGACATCCCCGAGGAGCGAGGAAGAGGAAGAGGAGATGCAGGGCAGGAGTGAAGCGTCGAGAGAAGAGGAGATGCTACATGCCGTTCGTCCCGTCTGTCATCATGGGAAACATGAGGTCTCTGCCTAATAAGATGGAGGAGCTGGCAGCACTGACCCGGCTGCAGTGAGAGTATCGGGAGATCAGCCTGCTGATGTTCACTGAGTCATGGATGAATGAACTCATTCCGGACTCGCTCGTAACTCTGGACAGATTTCACCTCATCATAGTGGACCGGAGCGCAAGGGAGCGTGGTAAGAAGAGGGGAGGAGGGATTGTGATGTACGTTAATGAGAGGTGGTGTAACACTTGACATGTGAGCATTAAACAACAGCGCTGCACTAAGGATGTTGAACTGCTGGCTGTTAGTCTGCAGCCATATTATCTGCCGAGGGAGTTTTCACACGTGATCGCGATCACCGTTTACACCCCCCCCCCCCCCTCGGCTGATGCTGCTGCAGCCTGTGAGCTTATCCACAGTGAAGTGTCACAACTTCAAACAGCTCACCCTCAGTCTCTGATCATCATCTCAGGAGACTTTAACCACACATCGCTCTCCACCACTCTCCCCACATTCTGCCAGTATGTGGACTGCCCAACAAGAGACAATAAAACTCTGGACTTACTGTATGCAAACACCAAGGATGCATACAGCTCATCACCCCTCCCCTCGCTGGGTCGCTCAGATCACAACCAGTGCTCTCCCCCTTTCTCTTCACCCTGTACACATTGGACTTCAGCCACAACTCTGGGAGCTGTCACTTCCAGAAGTTCTCCGACAACACAGCTGTTGTGGATGTGTGTCCTAGGGGGACGATCGGGAGTACAGGACAGTCATCACTGACTTTGTCGACTGGTGTGAGCATAACCACCTTCAGCTCAACACCAGTAAGACCAAGGAGATGGTCACTGACTTCCACAGGAGGAAGACACCTGTTACCTTCCAGGACTGCACCAGTGAACATCCAGGGTCTGGACATTGAAATGGTGGGGAGCTACAGGTACCTGGGTGTTCACCTCAACAATAAACTACATTATGTTTTTTACAAGTGTATGTAAACTTTTGACCATGACTGTATATTTGGGGAAAAAAAACTGATCACCAGGAAAAAAAACTCAATAGATCAAATCCATCACTTTGCTCTATTGATTAAATGATAAAGGAGGTAGAGGTGAGGGAGATGAAGGAAGTTACTGATGTCCAGCCTAAGCTGAACATCCAGCAGCCTCCTCCCCTTGACAGTCACTGTCACTCTTCTCCATTCCTCTTCTTTTCACCTCCTTTTCTCCCCCTCCTGCCTCTTTTTCATCTCCCTCTCATGCAGCTTGGTCTTCATCCTCTCCAACGCTGCTTCCCTGTCCAGGATCTCCCGTCTGAAGAGGAAGCAGCCTCTCCTGCTCTTCTGGTACAGGCAGATGTCCTCCAGCAGTTTGATCTCCTCCTGCATGTGTTGAGCTGCCGTCTCCAGGCCTTGTATTTTTTTGGCCAGGTCCATGTTGATATTGTGGACATGCTCATATTTTATCTTCCACACACGAAGGCAGCTATTTGCCTTGTCCTGAAACTCAGCCTTTATCTGTCTCTCCTTCTTAATCCAGCTCTCTTCTGTCTGTGCCAGCCTCTCCTCCAAGGCGTTGACCTTTTCCTGACAGTCTTTCTCAGTCTGGAAGAGTTCAGCTGTTTTTGTGTTCAGCTCATGTAAACGGTCCTCTTTTTGTGCGAGTGTCTCCTCCAAGGCTTTGACTTGTTCCTGACAGGTTGCCTTGGTCTGGTCGCGTTCAGCTGTTACTGTGTTTAACAGCCTCATTGTCTCATTGAGACTGTCATGAAAACGGTCCCTGCTTTGGGTTAGACTGATGATTGTGTCGTCCTTGAGTTGAATGTCACTCTTCAATTGGCACACTTCCTTTTTCCATCTCTCTTCTTTCTCTGCAAGCTTCTCCTCAAAGAGTTTGACCCTTTCCTGACCGTCTTTGTCAGCTGAGAGTCCAGTTTTTATTATGTAGAGCTCCCTCATTTTTTTGCGGAGACAGTCACGTAAACGGTCCTTGCTTTGGCTTAGACTGACGATTGTGTCATCCTTGAGTTGAATGTCACTCTTCAATTGGCACACTTCCTTTTTCCATCTCTCTTCTTTCTCTGCAAGCTTCTCCTCAAAGAGTTTGACCCTTTCCTGACCGTCTTTGTCAGCTGAGAGTCCAGTTTTTATTATGTAGAGCTCCCTCATTTTTTTGCGGAGACAGTCACGTAAACGGTCCTTGCTTTGGCTTAGACTGATGATTGTGTCGTCCTTGAGTTCAATGTTAGTCTTCAATTGGCACACTTCCTTTTGCCAGCTCTCTTCTGTCTGTGCCAGTGTCTCATTCAAGACTTTGACCTGTTCCTGACAGGTTGCCTTGGTGTGCTCACATTCAGCTGTTACTGTGTTCAGCTGCCTCATTGTCTCGTTGAGACTGTCACAAAACCGGTCCCTGCTTTGGGTAAGAGTGAGGATTGTGTCGTCCTTCTTTTGAATGTCAACCTTCATCTGGCTCTCCTTCTTTCTCCAGCCCTCCTCTTTCTGTGCCAACTTCTTATTCAAGGATCTGACCTTGTCCTGACAGTCTTTCATAGACTGGTAGAGTTCAGCTCTTTTTGTGATTATCTGCCCCATTGTCTCGTTGAGACTGTCACTGTTTTGGGTAAGAGTGATGATTTTGTCATCCTTGTGTTGAATGTCAACGTTCATCTGACTCTTTCTCCAGCCCTCCTCTTTCTGTTTCAGCTCCTTGGCAAACCTCTCCTCCAATGCTTTGAACCGTTGCTGCCAGGCTTTCTCTATCTCTTCGCCATCAACTTTTGTTGCGCTCAGCAAGACTTCGCTTGGATACGTATCAGCATCACTTGCGTGAAGTGCCACTGGTGGAGAAACATGGTCCTGTTGAGGATGTTCTGGTTGTTCCTGGGGACTGCCAGCACCCCCCTGGTGTGTTGTGTTGTTTTCACTATCCATATCAGCACTGCTGTTTGCAGACATGTTTTTGTACAAAAGGCTCTTGTGTGTTTTACTGTTTACTGTGAACTGGGCTTGGGCTTTTACTGCCCAAAAGATCAGAGGCAGTTCTGAACAGGTCATAGTGTGATAACGTCATTGTGTTCTGAACTGCCTTTGAGCGGTGGTCCGTTGCTATGGTAACAGGGGACGCGTTTTCCCGGAACCGCTGTGTGATGTGACGTGTCGTGAGGATTTCACAGAAATGAGGCTTGCAACATGGAAATACATAATTTCATCATACATGACTTGTATGTCCCTGCCCAGCCACCGTCCTTCCTGACGTGGAAGTGG
Organism: Synanceia verrucosa; assembly: GCA_029721515.1. Taxonomy (NCBI): domain Eukaryota; kingdom Metazoa; phylum Chordata; class Actinopteri; order Perciformes; family Synanceiidae; genus Synanceia; species Synanceia verrucosa. The sequence goes on from CM056557.1 coordinate 22,433,237, forward strand.
CCGGATGATCTCACCAATATGGAGGCGCTCCTCCTTCGTCTACTCCTCACCGGCTAGAAAACTAGCTTTAACTGCTGGAAACACAGCCGAGTGACAGAACAAGACAAGGCGGTAAGTGTCACAGCTAGCTAGCATTAGCTAGTTATCTGTTACTGTTAAATTTAGTCTCCATACTGGACGTTAGGTTCTTGAACAAGATTAACTCGCGCAAAACTGAATAACATAATGTGGTAATTAAACAACCGTGTGTGTCGGTAGTGGTACACACACAGTTTTTACGGCACAACTTTATCATGCTATGACGTTATGAGTTACGCTTCAATTCGGCTTGAATATAATGTGATATATACTTTTACATTTTGGTGTGTTGGTTAAAACAAACCCAAAGCCGTAGCGGTCAATGTAAATCATTTTTAGAAGTTGAGATAGTTAACCGAAGTTAACAGAGGTGGTGCTCAGCTATTTTGCTGCCGATTTTATCCAAGGAGCCTAACGTTAGTCTGTACGCATTATTTTATTGAAATATGTTACAACTAGGGCGGTGGTGTAGTGGTTAGCACTGTTGCCTCACAGCAAGAAGGTACCGGGTTCTCCCCGTGTCTGCGTGGGTTCTCTCCGAGTACTCTGGCTTCCTCCCACCATCCAAAAACATGCATGGAGATTAGGTTATTTTGCTAATTTAAATTGACCGTAGGTGTGAGTGTGAGTGTTTGTCTGTCTCTATGTGCCCTGTGATGAGGTGGAGACTTGTCCAGGGTGTACCCTGCCTTCCGTCCTAAGACAGCTGGGATAGGCTCCAGCCCCCCCGCGACCCTATGATGATAAGGTAGATAATGGATGGATGTTACAACTAGGTATGTTAGGGTTGTGCGTATTTGACGGTAAAAAACAGATTGCAGTAGAGGTTAGCAGGACTGCAGGTGAGCTCCTCTTGTTCACTGTAATAATACTGACAGCTATCTAACCCCACTGTTAGATCATTAAGCTATTCTATGATATTAATGTGTGTGTGAATGGCAGGTTTATTCTCATGTTTCTGTTTTTTCCTCATTACAACAACTGAAACAACAAAGAGATAAACTGAAGCAGTATCAGAAGAGATCAGCCTGCAGCTGGAGAAGGAGAGACTTTTAGCCAAACAGCTGCTGAAAAAAGAGTGAGAATACCAACATATTCTAATGTTACAGAGAGATAGAGCACTACTGAGTCGACAAAGGTGACAAATCAGGAGAAATGAACTTCTAGTAGAATTCTTTATTCATATTTTTTATAAATATACAGGGTAGAGATCATGATAGATTTGTGTACATTTTGAGAATGTAATGAGCCTTTGAATATTTGGTGTTTGATGGTAGATTTCCTACATATGTATCTTACAAGTGATTTTAGAAATGAGTCTGTCTTTCAGTGTCTGTTTCAATGGTTATTGATGCTTTTTCAGTTTTAGGTGATGTCTGTTGTAGAAGTTGAGGGATTTTGGATGAAACAAGACGCCATCGAATACCAAACAGTCAGCTGATGTCAAACATACAGGACCGTTTTCTATCCTCTGATCTTCAGTATGAACCAGTTTGTTGTTGTTTACTCAGAGCTTGTTGTGTCTCTGCAGCAAATAGACGAGATGCTTGCTGCCTCAAGAAGATGAAGATGCTGTGCTGGCTGAGCTGGAGACTATAACTCAGGTCGGTCTCCATCTCCATAACTGTGTTTACACTTTATGAAGTTTAATGCTAAAATTCTCACTTTTACAGAAACGGTGTGTTTTTAATTGAAATTGAAGCATCTTCAGAGGCTCAGAGGAGCAGCGTTACTCTTCCTTGTGTTCGATCTGCTCTGTTTGTGTCTCAGGGAGACGCCGAGCTTCCTGAGGTTCCCGAGGACGAGCTCCCAGAAGTCCCAGCGTCCACTCAGGAGAAACCAGGTCCGTTCTCTTGCCCCCTTTTTGTTTTCTCTGACTGTTGCTTTGACTGTTGCTACTTAATAGTTTTAATGGAGCACATGAGTGTGGGAGGATGACACATGGGCCCAGCGTCATTAAAGGGGCCAAATAGTTGCTGTAGGTTTGGTGCTTTGTCTTGACTTCACATGCAGTCAGTTTATTGTCAATGAGGTTTCATATTACAGATAATGTCTGGGTCAATTGGTGCCATGAAACTTGTCCTTTTCCATGAAGGTACTCGGTGGAGTTTTAAACACAAGGGAGTAATGATTTGTTTACTGTTCCAGATTAAGATACAAGGACTAGGTTATGTCAAATAAAGATGCTGTCAGCATTAGAATACAACACATAAAGCATCCTTTAGCATTGATATGTAATGTAGTCCAATCCATATCAATATGAAATGTATTTGAACCTCACCATGATTAGGTAATTTTAGAGGGTTTGTAATTGGCCCAAGCTCATGTTTAAGGCTTAATAAGAGGGTAGTAATCCATATTGATAACTGGTAGCACCAGCAAAAGGCGTGCAGGGATGAGAAAAAGATGCTACTGATAGCTTTGCATGTGAGGAGAGACTGTATTAAACAGTACACAGGATGGATACGCAGAATGGGATTTGGTGGGAAAGACTTGTGTGGTGGAAATTCTGTCAGGATGGTCTAATCTCCACCGGGTTCTTGCTGCACGGGAGAATACAATAAACAGTTTCACTGATTCAGTTGTCCAACGAGTTGCTTTAATATCTGTCTGCAGAACAGAGATGAGAATTCAGACACACAGCACAGAACTCTGCGAGTGAATACTCATGAATAAACAAGACACAAGGGCGTATTTAAGGCTGGATGGGAAAGACACGTTGTCAAGGACTTTGATAGAGAATGAGCTGGCGGCTCCAAGTCCTGGGCTTATCAGTCCAGGGCAATGTGACATAGCCTGTTATCGTCTACAGAATTGCGTACTTTGAATGTATCGGCAGAAGTCTTCACATAACAACCTTCACTGTCAGCACAAGCTTTCACATATCAGCATATACAATTAGGTCTGAGTACAGAGGTATCAGCTTACATAATCAGGCATCAGCAGTTCAATACATAATCAGGCATCAGCAGTTCAATACATTTATTCTTCTACAATTCCCTCCTTTGTTCCTTTAGGAACAACTAAGTAAAGAAGAGTACGTTACTAAATACATTAGACATCGGATTGAACCTCTCCCGGGGTTTAAGACACAATCGTCATAATAATGTCAATACAGGAAATAAATCAACTTTGGCAACCAAAAAACTTGTAATTACAAACTTAAAGATCTCATAACATAATTCAAATTAAGGTTACTGCTTCACAAAACTGAGTGTATACTATGTGATTATCACAACGTTAATCAGTTCAATCAGGCAAACAAATGGCACAAAGAAATGAGTAATCGGCAGAGAGAATCTGTGTCCAGCTTTATACAGGTCATCGGGCAGCCGCCTTGTCCTGTAATCAGTATCAAGTTATTACAACTGTATGATTGTCAAAAAGGTTAATAAAATACATTTTATCCAGGATTCTTTGTCTTCGTCTTGTTTAGAAACATTACACAAAAGTGTCATATTCAGAATCTGAGTTTGTGTCAGTATCAGAGTAAAGGAGGAGATCACACTCAGGAGTGTTAGCGTGCTCAACCTTCTGAGGCTGAGTATACTTTACCATAGTGGTTGAGGTTACACTATTGATCATGCGCTTAAAACAAGGGATAATACAACAAAAGAAGAGGAGAACCACAAGAACAATTGGTAACAGTGGAGACAATAACTTCAGAAGCTGAGCCCACAAGGGTCCAGTTGTCAACCAGGTGAAAAAATTGAACCCTGAAGAAGGAACAGTGTCCCTTTTATTCATCTTGGATAAGGAGAGAGTTCAAATGGTCTCGAACATGTGTCATGTTGTCTGTGAATGATGGGATGTAAGTGCAACATTCTTCCCCAATAATATGGCAGACTCCCCCCTGTGCCGCTAAAACTTGATCTAGGGCGAGGCGAGACTGAGTGGCCATATTTGCTACCGCTTGTAAGGTGTTTGTTAGCGTATCAAAGCCGTCTGTAACTAAAGAAGTGAGGTTTTCGAGGTCCACAGCCAGTCGGTCTATTTCATAAGCATTATTAACTGAACCATACCACGGAAGGAGGCCGCTAAGAAACTTAATGCCTCCAGAAACGCTGGACGTGTTGGGGTGTGACATCTGAGCGCTAAAACGAGAGCGATACATATGATCATAATGGTTGTGGTAGTGGTGGGTGAGACTATCTAGGGCCCGAACCGCGGGCATTAGTTTGGCCAGGTGGCAGGTCCCACACCAATTAGGGCGCAAAAGTTATACACGTATTTGCCACATACCCAAACATGGCGTCTTAGGCATCCGATGCCGTCACTTGAAGGAACCAGGATCGTGGGGTTGTTAGAACAGAATTTAGGGGAAACTGTACAGTTGGCAGGCTTTAGCAGGTGTGAAATATTTAAAGTGGAGATGTAAGGGGTGTTCCTAGAATTCAGACAGTCGTCTCCAGGTATTTCTACACCACACGTGCTATTTCTTGTTACTTGACAACCGGGGGAAGCCCCTAGGAAATGACATTGACGCTCGGGCGTAGGAGAGCGAGTGAAGCAAAGGGAGGGTCTGAAAATGGTTGGATTGGTAGTGGCTACGGGTGGGTATGTTTCAGGTGTAACAAGGCTAAACGAGGTATTATAAGCACGCAGGCGAAACCCACTGTAGTTGTAAACTGAGACATTGAGGAATGACAGAAGGCGTGACATGTTCCCCACCACGGTGTAACTACCCCCAAAGCTGTGTCGTACTTGGGGCTTGGCATGAAACGCCAGGAGTGCTCCCATTGTTTCCGAGGGGTCAAGAGGATAAGGGATAGTTACTGAAGAGTGTGAGGAGTGAGAAGGTAACTGAGAACAAATGTAACAGCCATTGCCACGGTTTAATTTAATCGCCATCAATTTCATTGCGGACCACCACGCATTACTTGAGACCGGATCGAGACTAAGAGTAACATTACCTGTGCTTCGCCTGTGTCGAGGTGGCTCGTGAGGTGGAGTGTGTGTCGGTGTAGTCATGAGTGAGTCAGAGCCTGAGTGGGTGCCATTGCGCTGTGAGTCCTGCAGGGGGTGTGGTAGTAACAGGATAAGAGGTAGGACAATGAGTAGACCCAGCAGCCCTATGCAACACATTGTTCCTCTCAAACCACATAATCCAGGCTGCCTGAACGGATGCCATGGTTTTGGTCTCTCCATATTTACCTGAACTTGTTAATTAGCAAAATGATAAAGACTATTGTCAGAAGTGAAGTGGCAATCAGCAACCAAACAATTAACCCCCAAAGCTCCTTTGTGTTGCTTTCGTTGTTGTCAGGATTTTCCTCGCTCCTCGCTCGTTGTTCCTGAGTCATCTGGTTCTTAGAGTAGTGTGTTTGTCTTCACCCCCTGCTCAGTCAAGGGGTGGTGTGTTAGTGTAGGGTGTGTGTGTGACGTGTGTACAATGTCTGTGTTCCTTCAGTTTGTAGGGTTCTTTAGAGACTCAAGACCTTGTGAGAGGTCACAGGTCTGAGTGTGATCTGTGGTGCGTTTTTAAACGCTGGTGTACCTCAGCACAAGGGCAGCTTCAGAGGTGATTGCGATCGTTTTCCCTCGCTGTCATCTGCTGCCTGGGGTCAACTACGTCGGATGGTGGTTTGGCACACCACATGTAGCAGGGGAGCGCTTCACCTCCTCCTGATCTTGTGGATTCTCCGTTGGTGGGTCAGAGGGAGCCGGCACCTTTTTGCACTGGGACGCGTGGATCCACGTGGCTCTCTCCGCGACCTTCACGGCTGTGTGCGTTGTGAGGAGGATCTGGAACGGGCCTTGCCAGCGCTTGTGTTTCCAGCTTTTCCTCCTGAAGTCCTTCACGACCACGTAATCCCTGGACGAAGCTGATGCAGTGGACTCTTGGCCTGGTCAGGGAGTGCCGCGCCACTTGTCGCCTTATTTGAGAAAGAGATTTAGAGAGATTAGAGCAGTATGTCAACATAGCATCTTCACAGAGTGTGGTTTCTGGTAACAGATCCTTTGGTCTGTGCATCCCTATGGAGGGCGGGGTTGCGAACAGGACTTCATAAGGACTGAGATTACTCCGTCCCCTTCTTCTCATTCTCATGTACATCAGGACCAATGGCAACGCTTTAGTCCAGGGAAGTCCCGCTTTCCTCGCAACATTTTGCTAACTTAGCTTTCAAGGTACCATTCTCCCTCTCTACCGCACCTCCTGGAGCTGGGTGGTATGCACAGTGTGTTCTCAGATCAATACCCAAAAACTGACTTACCTCAGTAATGGCCTTGTTAACAAAATGGGGGCCATTATCGCCGAAATCTTTGCTGGTATGCCCCACCTTGGGATGATTTCCTGCAGAAGCGCCCTTACTACCACAGAGGCAGTTTGCTTGGATGACGGAAAGACCTCAACCCATTTCGACCACATATCCACCATCACCAAACAATGTGACTTTCCTTCTGATGGAGATAGCTCAATGAAATCCATCATAACATGTTCGAAAGGTCTCGTCGGAGGTGGATGGGCTGCAACCTGTGCAATCTGAATAGGCCTTCCGGCATTATATGTAGCGCATATGACACAGGCCTGACAAAACTTCTGTGCATAAGAGGAAAAACCCTTTGTGAACCAAAACTCATTCACCTGCGTACACATCCCTCCTTTCGACGCATGGTCTAACCCATGCGTCAACTTTGCATAGTGAGGAAAGAAATGTTTAGGAAGACAGGGTTTACCATCCGGCCCAATCCATAAGCCGGAGGAGAAGGAAGAGCCATTGGCCGACCAAAGCCGTCTCTCATCAGGGGTGGCGAAGGATTGGATAGCAGAGAGCTCAGCAGGAACAGAAAGCACCGATGAGCTTAATAGTTGTGCTTGTACATAAGGGCGTCGGGCTGCAGCCTTTGCAGCAGCATCCGCCACCGCATTTCCCTGTGAAACAGCATCGGGCGAACCTGTATGAGCAGCACACTTGCAGACAGAAACAGCAGATGGCAACAAAATAGCCTGGAGGAGCTCAGCAACCAATATATGATTAAGAACAGGCTTACCATCAGACTTAAGGAACCCTCTGTGCTCCCAAAGTTTGCCAAAATCATGGACCACACCGAAGGCATATCTGGAGTCAGTAAAAATATTTACAGACTTACCACGTGCCAGTTCACAGGCGGCAGTGAGTGCAATCAACTCAGCAGCCTGTGCAGAGTAATGTGAAGGGAGCGGATCTGACAATAAGACATCACTCTCAGAACAGACTGCAAACCCCACTTTGTTTTTACCGGTGTCGGGATCTCGGGAGGCAGAGCCATCAACATAAAGGATCATGTCAGCATTCTGTAGGGGAACATCAGAGAGATCAGGGCGAGGAGAACAAGTGAAAGACAACTCGGCCACGCAGTCATGGGGTTCCCCATCCCCAGGTAGAGGCAGAAGAGTGGCTGGATTCAGGACATTACACCTCTTAACAGTCACATTAGGCATGTCCAGGAGACAGGTGTGATATCTGAGGTGTCTGGCAGCCGACAGATGTGATGTTTTCTGCTCCGAGAGTATCATTGTCACTGCATGGGGAACAAGGAGAGTTAGAGGTGCAAAACCCACTAGTTCCTGGAGGCTACCAAAGCCTTTTCAGCTGCTGCCACAGCACGCAAACAACGAGGTAACCCCGCCGCCACCGGATCCAGTTTGCAGGAGAAATAGGCCACCGGCCTCATTTTATCACCATGTGATTGAAGAAGAACAGAAGACATACAACCTGATCGCTCGTCGACGGTCTGTACAAATGGTTTGAGGGGTCAGGGAGCCCAAGAGTAGGAGGCGACTGGAGAGCCAGCTTTAGCGCAACGAAAGCCTCTTCAGCCTCGGTGTCCACTCAAGGTGAGCCAGGGGAGTGGGTCTGGGCTGGTGAAGGATGGCCCTCAATGGCTTTTCCAGTTCAGAGTAGTTAGGAACGAAGCTGCGACAGTAGGACAACAATCCTAGAAAAGACATCATCTGTTTTGCCGTAACGGGCTTGGGAGCACGAGCAATCGCCTCGATCCGTTTTGGAGAGAGTGTCTTCCCTCGAGAGGAAACAATGTGACCCAAAAAGGTTACTTCCTGTTTAACAAACTGCAGCTTTGTCAGACTGGCTTTATGCCCCTCCTTAGCAAGGTGTTTGAGTAGTGCCAATGTATCTGTTTTACATTGTTGCTGTGTAGGGGCGGCAATTAGGAGATCATCCACGTACTGCAGTAACGCAGAACCTGGAGTGAGCTCCAGGGGCGCTAAGGAATTGCTAAGCGCCTCGTTGTATATAGTAGGACTTTCAGTGTAGCCCTGGCATAAACGGGTGAACGTATAGCCTTTCCCTTCAAACTGGAACGCGAACCAGAACTGGGAGTTTGGATGGACGGGCACACTAAAAAACGCGTTTGAGAGATCGACGACAGAGAACCACTGCGCATCAGGTGGAATTTGTGAAAGGATGGTATAGGGATTTGGTACCAGGTTCGCACGTGCATGAACGGCGGCGTTTACTGCCTTTAAGTCCTGCACAAATCTCCATTCAGGCTTCGCGGGTGGATCTCTGGCCTTTTGTACGGGGAGGATTGGCGTACAAACAGGAGAATCATTGCACGGAACTATAACACCAGTTTTTAGGAGTGACTGAAACACAGGCCTAATGCCCTCAATGGCGTCGGGCTTGAGGGGATACTGGTGCCTTTTTGGCCTGTACGACAACTTAGGTTTAATCTCGACGGGCTCAGCTCCTTTAATAAGGCCCACATCATATTTGCTAGATGCCCAGAGAGTCTGTGGTATAGTCTGTAGGGAGTTGTCGATGTCAGTGGCTGAAAGTAGAGTCATGTGATCATGTGGGTCACTGGTCACCGTGTCAAAAAGATAAACTGATCGTAACACTGGGAGATGTAAAGGCTCAGGAGATTTAAACACCTGTCCTTTAGATGAATACATCACCTGAGGGTCACCGGTGGTAGTCCAGTCAGTGAGGCCTTCACAGTTTTTAACCCAGGGACCCAAGTCTCTCCATCGGTCACTTTTAGCCTTTGACAGTGAGATGTGTGGGTGTGAGTTCTCAATCAAAAACAGTTCAGATTGTTCAGGAGTCAAGTTTACAGAAACAGCGCAGCGCCACGTGTTCCAAAACACGGTATTTGTTATCAAGGTATCATTCAAATCAGAAAAAAAATTTCTTCAAAAGCATCATCAGGTCCTTGAGATACATGAGCGGTACAATGAAGAGCCTCCTCTGACATAAAGTCAGCAGCAGGGCTTACTTTTGCATGTGCCTGTGCCAAAGGTAGAGAAGCAACAGGGATCCTCCATTGGTATACATGGAGTGGTGTAGGAGGGCAATACTTCACCAGTGAGCAGGCTTCTCCCTCATCGTTTGACAAGGGTCCTCGTGTGGCTTTAACGCCATCTGGTGTCGACATCAAGTTGATACCCAGAGAGAGCATCAGGTCTCGTCCCAGTAGGTTGATGGGGCAGTAGGGAGAGAGAAGAAAAGAGTGTTTAAACACAGTTGGTGGGTTATCATAGGAGCATGATAAGGGGACCGTAAATTTCTCCTTCACAGTATTTCCACATGCACCAATGGAATGGATATAACGACCACTAAGTTTTACACTCGGCATTTCACTTGTTTTAAGCACTGACCGGCAAGCTCCAGAATCGACAAGAAATGTTATGTCTTTCCCTAACACAATCAAAGAAACCTTAGGTAAACTATCACAAGAATCTTCAGAATAGTGAGCATAAGTGCTAGCGACAGGAGATGTTGAAAGGTTCTCTAAGACAGAGATAGCATTGTTTATGTGTAGTGTTGTTTCTGCTTGGTGTTGTCTTTGTAGCGGTGTAAGCAGTGCACATGGGAGTGTGTTTTTACTTCCCTTTGTAGAAGAGGTGGCTGTGTCTTGGGCGAGTCTCGATGTGACGTCGGACGCCTCCTCCCGTCCAGCCCCCTTTTTTGGTCAATCAGATTTGAATAGGGGACCTTGACTCCCTGGTGGGCCTCTCCACTGGGTGCGGCCGCGACCTCTGCCTCTCCCCCTGTGACGATAAGGCTGGTTGTAGGGGCAGTCCTTGGCCCAGTGTCCCTCGAGGCCGCAATGGTAGCAAACATTGCTTCCGTCTTGATGTGGCTGGGGAGGGCCTCTGCTTTGGCTTTGCCATGAACGACGGCCCCTTTCCATCCTGCGGCCTCTGCCGGAGTGTGATTGGCCCCCGTTTCTGTCAGTCCCTGCAGCCGATGAATGGAGAAGAGTCAGCTGAGCTTTGTGGGTGGTGTCGTCTCTATGCTGTTTGTCTTTGGTGCGCTCAGACTGGTGCAGCGTCTGGGCGTGGACAGCATGTCTAATGAGCTCAGTTAGGCGGGCCTCGTCCCATTCAATGCAGGATGTCTCGACCCTTTTTTTAAGAGGAGGGAGGAGGTTCTGCATGAAGATGGAGCTCAGATGAGACTCATAAGGGCTGCGTGTGTTGCCGGCATCCCCTGGCTTTTCCATGCCGGAGTGTTCAATAAAGACTTCTTCCAGGCGGTGAAAAAACTCCTTCACTGGCTCATCAGGGCGTTGTTTACATGACGTAATTTTGTCCATGTTGCACTTGACAGGGAACTTGGCTATCAGCTCCCTCATCAGGTCGTTCAGAAAGTTCGCATAGGGCCTGTTTGCTACATCAGCCCATACAGAGGATCCGGGTCTTAGATCAGGTGCATCACCCCTCTGGGTGAATGGACCAGCGATGGCGGAAAAGTTCACAGGCCCCAGATGAGTCATCAATAGTCTGTGCAGTTCTCTGGATGTTGGCATGAACTGCTGGCAAAATATGAGCAGCTGGTCAGCAAACTTCTGGCCTCCTTGTGCGATTGGTGGAAGATAGGCGGTGGCCTCCTTCATCTCTTGCAGTGTCCATGGGCGAAAAACCAGCACAGGTGCACCCTGGGGCCCCGCCACCTGGACCATGGGCAGCTGGACTATGCTCTGGTCTGCCATGTGGGCTTCTGGTCCTCCAGGAGGTGGCAGTGTCATTTTGGGTGCGGTAGGCGGCCCGATTGGTCCATATTCTCGGCCTGATCTGGTGCTGGAGGGGCCAGGAGCCAGGTCGTCAGAGGTCCCCGGCTGGTAGGCAGGAGCCTCCTTTTTCTGTCCGCGCAAGTGAGGTGGGGCGTAGGGAGGAGGAGTGTCGTCGTCAACTCGAGGCCCGCCACAGCCTGGAAGAGAGGGATACAGAAAGGATTTACTGCTCTTAGATTTAACAGTTGTGTCTTCATTAGTTATATTCAGTGCAGTCATTTGTTTTTTTATCTGTCTTCTTTCCCTTCTCTCATGTTCTGTTTCCCATACTTTTAGGCATTCTTCATGCTTTTGTATTTCTATAAGTTCTTCAGACTTCACCATCTCTTTTTGCAGCATTTTCTCTTTTTCTTTTGTCAAGTTCTCTCTAAGTTTAGTTAGTTGATTTTTGCTAAGTGAACCTCCTGGTGGAAATCCAAATTTGTTACTCCAACAGTGAAGAAACTGTACACTGTCATCACCATACTTCTTCTTCATGGCATCCACAATAGGCCCTGCCGGTACCTCAGCAGGAGGCCCGCTTGGTTGGTGGTTCCCCATAAGGTTTTTTTTTTTTTTGTTTTTTTTTTTTTAAGCTCACACAATTTTATCTGCGTTCTTGCCGAAGCTCACACAATTTTATCTGCGTTCTTGCCGAAGCTCACGCAATTTTATCTGCGTTCTTGCCGAAGCTCACGCAATTTTATCTGCGTTCTTGCCGAAGCTCACGCAATTTTATCTGCGTTCTTGCCGAAGCTCACGCAATTTTACCTTAGTGTTCTTGCTAAAAAGCTCACACAATTTTATCTCAGTGTTCTTGCTAAAAAGCTCACACAATTTTATCTCAGTGTTCTTGCTAAAAAAGCTCACACAATTTTATCTCAGTGTTCTTGCTAAAAAGCTCACACAATTTTATCTCAGTGTTCTTGCTAAAAAAGCTCACACAATTACGCGCAAAACTCACAGGAATGACAAAAAAATAAAAAAGAACAAAGAAAAGGAAACACCTGTTCTTGTTTTGCCGTCTTCGAGTCCTGGACTCGGTATTCAACACTTATTGTAGATAGACGCAATTCTATTCCACAATTATCTTAAGAGAAACAGAGGTGATTTAGTTTGTATTTTTTTTTTTTAAACTTAGTCCCACAATTTACCTCTTTCTTAGGAGCAACAGTACTGGACCTCAGAATCAGGAAAATAATGGAATGTAAACCGTCTCACCGGGTGTGGCTCCCGTGCAGATCGTAGCAGAGACAGTCACAGGCCCCAGGACGCCGGGTCCTCGTCCTCGGATTTTTGTGAGGCGAGAATGGGTTCGTCAACCCAGGTCAAAATCAGCCCCTCAACGACCCGGGGGTCCGGACGGCCTCTCGAACGATCCCACGATTCTGACACCAAAACTGTGGTGGAAATTCTGTCAGGATGGTCTAATCTCCACCGGGTTCTTGCTGCACGGGAGAATACAATAAACATTTTCACTGATTCAGTTGTCCAACGAGTTGCTTTAATATCTGTCTGCAGAACAGAGATGAGAATTCAGACACACAGCACAGAACTCTGCGAGTGAATACTCATGAATAAACAAGACACAAGAGGCGTATTTAAGGCTGGATGGGAAAGACACGTTGTCAAGGACTTTGATAGAGAATGAGCTGGCGGCTCCAAGTCCTGGGCTTATCAGTCCAGGGCAATGTGACATAGCCTGTTATCGTCTACAGAATTGCGTACTTTGAATGTATCGGCAGAAGTCTTCACATAACAACCTTCACTGTCAGCACAAGCTTTCACATATCAGCATATACAATTAGGTCTGAGTACAGAGGTATCAGCTTACATAATCAGGCATCAGCAGTTCAATACATAATCAGGCATCAGCAGTTCAATACATTTATTCTTCTACACTTGATATTTTTTAATTGGTTGTATAGCTTCCTCAGGCTATACTTAACTGTTTTCAGCTGCATTTGTTGCATCTAGAGGTTATAAATTTGTTGAGGAAGACAGGATTTGAAAATATTCAGATGTGAACAGTTTTGATGAAAGAGCCTAAGATTTAACACAGGAACCAGCAAGACTTTTTAGTCTCAGACAAACATAAACATGATTGACAGTAGACAGGAGACATGATGGATGGATGGATGTGGCCTGGTCCTCTGAAAGAGAACAGCTGCTTGTGGTACACCAGTGCCATTAATTTACTGATGTCCATCATCTTAGTTGGACACATTAGCGTGCTGTTTGCTTATTAGCACTAAATACTTGGTAAGGATTTGGTCATAAATTAAAGTACTGGACTTAATGCAGTTTTGACCTGATGGTGGAATCAGAGGGGAAGTGAGGAGACCACTAGTTTTATTACGGTTCATTCTCAAAGGACTCTGAATGTCTGTAGAACATGTCAGTAGATGAGCAGCAAGACTGGCCTGGCTGAAAAGTAAAACTGTGTCTCACAAAGCAGCAATAGATGGAGACTTTCCATTCTCATTTCTGCTGCAACATCCAGTGGTGGACTGCAGTTTCCTCTGGATGTGAGCAGTTTTGGACGACCTCACAGGTGAGTAATGCTGCTGTAAATGTATTTAGACTTTTGTTGATTATCCCTACAGAAGGCTACAGAACAACCTTGCTGCTTGCAGTTATGTTTTTAATGCTGTTACCTTGAGAACAAGGAAACAAAAGGTCATGTTAAGTCATGAGGGGAAACTCAAGATAAAGACATTAAAACAATAATTTTATGTTACTGACTGAAGTATAAATAAAAGACGAAGTCCACACCATGAAGACGTGACTACAGTGGCTAAGGCTGTTTAAATGACTGTTTTAAAGCTTTTTGACTTTTTCGACTTTTTCGACATACTCTACTATGACATTTTTTTTTAACTTTAATGACATTTTATAATATGCCTTTTAAAAAAATCTGACACTGACTCAACGTCATATAAAATGTTGTTTTGACGTCTTTTATGGACAATCTAGATGTTTTTCCATTTTTTACTTTTTTGACATACTATGCTATGACATTTTTAATTTCCTAACATTCCATAATGTGGCTTCTTTTACATCTTTTTTGAAAGGATGACACTATGACTGTATAAAGAATCATACATTTTGATATTTCAGTGACATTTTTGAAAATCTAGATTTTTTGACATACTGTGGTATTTTTTCAAATTTCGTGAGATTTAAAAAAAACAATTTTTACAACATTTTTAAATAATCTGACAACATGACTGTATTCAGGAACATAAAATATGTTGTTCTGATGCCTTTTATCAACAATCTATTTTTTGAACTTTTTGACTTTTTCGGCATCCTATACTATGACTTTTTTTTAAATTTAATGAAATTTCGTAATAAGCCTTTATTTTACATCTTTTCTGAAGAATCTCACAGCACGACAGTAATCAGAATCACATAATATGTTGTTTTATTGACTTTTACGGATAATCTAGATTTTGACCCATTTTGCCATTTTCGACATACTATACTATGACATTTTTTTAATTTCATGACATTTTATATGTCTTTGTTACAATTTTTTTCGAAGAAAAGCATGACAGTAATCAGAATCATATAATATGTTGTTTTGATTAATTTTATCGACAAGCTAGGTTTTGATATTGAATGACTTTTTCGACATACTATACTATGACAATTTTTTCATTTCTTTACATTTTCAAAACTTTTTTGAAGGATCTAACAGCATGACAATAATCAGATACATATAACGTGGTTTTGATTACTTTTATTGACAATTTAGATTTTGACCTATTTTGACTTTTTTCGACATACTGTAACTGGAAACTCAAGAGAGCCATGACATTACTTCAACTACTTTTGTACTTCAAGATGGCGCAGTGAGAGTGGCAGCCAGTCACAGCAGCTCTTGCCTACTTTCTGTGTTTTTTTATTTATTTACCTCCCGTCATGGCAAAGACCGGACATCCCCGAGGAGCGAGGAAGAGGAAGAGGAGATGCAGGGCAGGAGTGAAGCGTCGAGAGAAGAGGAGATGCTACATGCCGTTCGTCCCGTCTGTCATCATGGGAAACATGAGGTCTCTGCCTAATAAGATGGAGGAGCTGGCAGCACTGACCCGGCTGCAGTGAGAGTATTGGGAGATCAGCCTGCTGATGTTCACTGAGTCATGGATGAATGAACTCATTCCGGACTCGCTCGTAACTCTGGACAGATTTCACCTCATCATAGTGGACCGGAGCGCAAGGGAGCGTGGTAAGAAGAGGGGAGGAGGGATTGTGATGTACGTTAATGAGAGGTGGTGTAACGCTTGACATGTGAGCGTTAAACAACAGCGCTGCACTAAGGATGTTGAACTGCTGGCTGTTAGTCTGCAGCCATATTATCTGCCGAGGAGTTTTCACACGTGATCGCGATCACCGTTTACCCCCCTCGGCTGATGCTGCTGCAGCCTGTGAGCTTATCCACAGTGAAGTGTCACAACTTCAAACAGCTCACCCTCAGTCTCTGATCATCATCTCAGGAGACTTTAACCACACATCGCTCTCCACCACTCTCCCCACATTCTGCCAGTATGTGGACTGCCCAACAAGAGACAATAAAACTCTGGACTTACTGTATGCAAACACCAAGGATGCATACAGCTCATCACCCTCCCCTCGCTGGGTCGCTCAGATCACAACCAGTGCTCTCCCCTTTCTCTTCACCCTGTACACATTGGACTTCAGCCACAACTCTGGGAGCTGTCACTTCCAGAAGTTCTCCGACAACACAGCTGTTGTGGATGTGTGTCCTAGGGGACGATCGGGAGTACAGGACAGTCATCACTGACTTTGTCGACTGGTGTGAGCATAACCACCTTCAGCTCAACACCAGTAAGACCAAGGAGATGGTCACTGACTTCCACAGGAGGAAGACACCTGTTACCTTCCAGGACTGCACCAGTGAACATCCAGGGTCTGGACATTGAAATGGTGGGGAGCTACAGGTACCTGGGTGTTCACCTCAACAATAAACTACATTATGTTTTTTACAAGTGTATGTAAACTTTTGACCATGACTGTATATTTGGGGAAAAAAAACAGATCACCAGGAAAAAAAACTCAATAGATCAAATCCATCACTTTGCTCTATTGATTAAATGATAAAGGAGGTAGAGGTGAGGGAGATGAAGGAAGTTACTGATGTCCAGCCTAAGCTGAACATCCAGCAGCCTCCTCCCCTTGACAGTCACTGTCACTCTTCTCCATTCCTCTTCTTTTCACCTCCTTTTCTCCCCCTCCTGCCTCTTTTTCATCTCCCTCTCATGCAGCTTGGTCTTCATCCTCTCCAACGCTGCCTCCCTGTCCAGGATCTCCCGTCTGAAGAGGAAGCAGCCTCTCCTGCTCTTCTGGTACAGGCAGATGTCCTCCAGCAGTTTGATCTCCTCCTGCATGTGTTGAGCTGCCGTCTCCAGGCCTTGTATTTTTTTGGCCAGGTCCATGTTGATATTGTGGACATGCTCATATTTTATCTTCCACACACGAAGGCAGCTATTTGCCTTGTCCTGAAACTCAGCCTTTATCTGTCTCTCCTTCTTAATCCAGCTCTCTTCTGTCTGTGCCAGCCTCTCCTCCAAGGCGTTGACCTTTTCCTGACAGTCTTTCTCAGTCTGGAAGAGTTCAGCTGTTTTTGTGTTCAGCTCATGTAAACGGTCCTCTTTTTGTGCGAGTGTCTTCTCCAAGGCTTTGACTTGTTCCTGACAGGTTGCCTTGGTCTGGTCGCGTTCAGCTGTTACTGTGTTTAACAGCCTCATTGTCTCATTGAGACTGTCATGAAAACGGTCCCTGCTTTGGGTTAGACTGATGATTGTGTCGTCCTTGAGTTGAATGTCACTCTTCAATTGGCACACGTCCTTTTTCCATCTCTCTTCTTTCTCTGCAAGCTTCTCCTCAAAGAGTTTGACCCTTTCCTGACCGTCTTTGTCAGCTGAGAGTCCAGTTTTTATTATGTAGAGCTCCCTCATTTTTTTTGCGGAGACAGTCACGTAAACGGTCCTTGCTTTGGCTTAGACTGACGATTGTGTCATCCTTGAGTTGAATGTCACTCTTCAATTGGCACACTTCCTTTTTCCATCTCTCTTCTTTCTCTGCAAGCTTCTCCTCAAAGAGTTTGACCCTTTCCTGACCGTCTTTGTCAGCTGAGAGCCCAGTTTTTATTATGTAGAGCTCCCTCATTTTTTTGCGGAGACAGTCACGTAAACGGTCCTTGCTTTGGCTTAGACTGATGATTGTGTCGTCCTTGAGTTCAATGTTAGTCTTCAATTGGCACACTTCCTTTTGCCAGCTCTCTTCTGTCTGTGCCAGTGTCTCATTCAAGACTTTGACCTGTTCCTGACAGGTTGCCTTGGTGTGCTCACATTCAGCTGTTACTGTGTTCAGCTGCCTCATTGTCTCGTTGAGACTGTCACAAAACCGGTCCCTGCTTTGGGTAAGAGTGAGGATTGTGTCGTCCTTCTTTTGAATGTCAACCTTCATCTGGCTCTCCTTCTTTCTCCAGCCCTCCTCTTTCTGTGCCAACTTCTTATTCAAGGATCTGACCTTGTCCTGACAGTCTTTCATAGACTGGTAGAGTTCAGCTCTTTTTGTGATTATCTGCCCCATTGTCTCGTTGAGACTGTCACTGTTTTGGGTAAGAGTGATGATTTTGTCATCCTTGTGTTGAATGTCAACCTTCATCTGACTCTTTCTCCAGCCCTCCTCTTTCTGTTTCAGCTCCTTGGCAAACCTCTCCTCCAATGCTTTGAACCGTTGCTGCCAGGCTTTCTCTATCTCTTCGCCATCAACTTTTGTTGCGCTCAGCAAGACTTCGCTTGGATACTTATCAGCATCACTTGCGTGAAGTGCCACTGGTGGAGAAACATGGTCCTGTTGAGGATGTTCTGGTTGTTCCTGGGGACTGCCAGCACCCCCCTGGTGTGTTGTGTTGTTTTCACTATCCATATCAGCACTGCTGTTTGCAGACATGTTTTTGTACAAAAGGCTCTTGTGTGTTTCACTGTTTACTGTGAACTGGGCTTGGGCTTTTACTGCCCAAAAGATCAGAGGCAGCTCTGAACAGGTCATAGTGTGATAACGTCATTGTGTTCTGAACTGCCTTTGAGCGGTGGTCCGTTGCTATGGTAACAGGGGACGCGTTTTCCCGAACCGCTGTGTGATGTGACGTGTCGTGAGGATTTCACAGAAATGAGGCTTGCAACATGGAAATACATAATTTCATCATACATGACTTGTATGTCCCTGCCCAGCCACCGTCCTTCCTGACGTGGAAGTGGCCGGATGATCTCACCAATATGGAGGCGCTCCTCCTTCGTCTACTCCTCACCGGCTAGAAAACTAGCTTTAACTGCTGGAAACACAGCCGAGTGACAGAACAAGACAAGGCGGTAAGTGTCACAGCTAGCTAGCATTAGCTAGTTATCTGTTACTGTTAAATTTAGTCTCCATACTGGACGTTAGGTTCTTGAACAAGATTAACTCGCGCAAAACTGAATAACATAATGTGGTAATTAAACAACCGTGTGTGTCGGTAGTGGTACACACACAGTTTTTACGGCACAACTTTATCATGCTATGACGTTATGAGTTACGCTTCAATTCGGCTTGAATATAATGTGATATATACTTTTACATTTTGGTGTGTTGGTTAAAACAAACCCAAAGCCGTAGCGGTCAATGTAAATCATTTTTAGAAGTTGAGATAGTTAACCGAAGTTAACAGAGGTGGTGCTCAGCTATTTTGCTGCCGATTTTATCCAAGGAGCCTAACGTTAGTCTGTACGCATTATTTTATTGAAATATGTTACAACTAGGGCGGTGGTGTAGTGGTTAGCACTGTTGCCTCACAGCAAGAAGGTACCGGGTTCTCCCCGTGTCTGCGTGGGTTCTCTCCGAGTACTCTGGCTTCCTCCCACCATCCAAAAACATGCATGGAGATTAGGTTATTTTGCTAATTTAAATTGACCGTAGGTGTGAGTGTGAGTGTTTGTCTGTCTCTATGTGCCCTGTGATGAGGTGGAGACTTGTCCAGGGTGTACCCTGCCTTCCGTCCTAAGACAGCTGGGATAGGCTCCAGCCCCCCGCGACCCTATGATGATAAGGTAGATAATGGATGGATGTTACAACTAGGTATGTTAGGGTTGTGCGTATTTGACGGTAAAAAACAGATTGCAGTAGAGGTTAGCAGGACTGCAGGTGAGCTCCTCTTGTTCACTGTAATAATACTGACAGCTATCTAACCCCACTGTTAGATCATTAAGCTATTCTATGATATTAATGTGTGTGTGAATGGCAGGTTTATTCTCATGTTTCTGTTTTTTCCTCATTACAACAACTGAAACAACAAAGAGATAAACTGAAGCAGTATCAGAAGAGATCAGCCTGCAGCTGGAGAAGGAGAGACTTTTAGCCAAACAGCTGCTGAAAAAAGAGTGAGAATACCAACATATTCTAATGTTACAGAGAGATAGAGCACTACTGAGTCGACAAAGGTGACAAATCAGGAGAAATGAACTTCTAGTAGAATTCTTTATTCATATTTTTTATAAATATACAGGGTAGAGATCATGATAGATTTGTGTACATTTTGAGAATGTAATGAGTCTTTGAATATTTGGTGTTTGATGGTAGATTTCCTACATATGTATCTTACAAGTGATTTTAGAAATGAGTCTGTCTTTCAGTGTCTGTTTCAATGGTTATTGATGCTTTTTCAGTTTTAGGTGATGTCTGTTGTAGAAGTTGAGGGGATTTTGGATGAAACAAGACGCCATCGAATACCAAACAGTCAGCTGATGTCAAACATACAGGACCGTTTTCTATCCTCTGATCTTCAGTATGAACCAGTTTGTTGTTGTTTACTCAGAGCTTGTTGTGTCTCTGCAGCAAATAGACGAGATGCTTGCTGCCTCAAGAAGATGAAGATGCTGTGCTGGCTGAGCTGGAGACTATAACTCAGGTCGGTCTCCATCTCCATAACTGTGTTTACACTTTATGAAGTTTAATGCTAAAATTCTCACTTTTACAGAAACGGTGTGTTTTTAATTGAAATTGAAGCATCTTCAGAGGCTCAGAGGAGCAGCGTTACTCTTCCTTGTGTTCGATCTGCTCTGTTTGTGTCTCAGGGAGACGCCGAGCTTCCTGAGGTTCCCGAGGACGAGCTCCCAGAAGTCCCAGCGTCCACTCAGGAGAAACCAGGTCCGTTCTCTTGCCCCCTTTTTGTTTTCTCTGACTGTTGCTTTGACTGTTGCTACTTAATAGTTTTAATGGAGCACATGAGTGTGGGAGGATGACACATGGGCCCAGCGTCATTAAAGGGGCCAAACAGTTGCTGTAGGTTTGGTGCTTTTGTCTTGACTTCACATGCAGTCAGTTTATTGTCAATGAGGTTTCATATTACAGATAATGTCTGGGTCAATTGGTGCCATGAAACTTGTCCTTTTCCATGAAGGTACTCGGTGGAGTTTTAAACACAAGGGAGTAATGATTTGTTTACTGTTCCAGATTAAGATACAAGGACTAGGTTATGTCAAATAAAGATGCTGTCAGCATTAGAATACAACACATAAAGCATCCTTTAGCATTGATATGTAATGTAGTCCAATCCATATCAATATGAAATGTATTTGAACCTCACCATGATTAGGTAATTTTAGAGGGTTTGTAATTGGCCCAAGCTCATGTTTAAGGCTTAATAAGAGGGTAGTAATCCATATTGATAACTGGTAGCACCAGCAAAAGGCGTGCAGGGATGAGAAAAAGATGCTACTGATAGCTTTGCATGTGAGGAGAGACTGTATTAAACAGTACACAGGATGGATACGCAGAATGGGATTTGGTGGGAAAGACTTGTGTGGTGGAAATTCTGTCAGGATGGTCTAATCTCCACCGGGTTCTTGCTGCACGGGAGAATACAATAAACAGTTTCACTGATTCAGTTGTCCAACGAGTTGCTTTAATATCTGTCTGCAGAACAGAGATGAGAATTCAGACACACAGCACAGAACTCTGCGAGTGAATACTCATGAATAAACAAGACACAAGGGCGTATTTAAGGCTGGATGGGAAAGACACGTTGTCAAGGACTTTGATAGAGAATGAGCTGGCGGCTCCAAGTCCTGGGCTTATCAGTCCAGGGCAATGTGACATAGCCTGTTATCGTCTACAGAATTGCGTACTTTGAATGTATCGGCAGAAGTCTTCACATAACAACCTTCACTGTCAGCACAAGCTTTCACATATCAGCATATACAATTAGGTCTGAGTACAGAGGTATCAGCTTACATAATCAGGCATCAGCAGTTCAATACATAATCAGGCATCAGCAGTTCAATACATTTATTCTTCTACAATTCCCTCCTTTTGTTCCTTTAGGAACAACTAAGTAAAGAAGAGTACGTTACTAAATACATTAGACATCGGATTGAACCTCTCCCGGGGGTTTAAGACACAATCGTCATAATAATGTCAATACAGGAAATAAATCAACTTTGGCAACCAAAAAAACTTGTAATTACAAACTTAAAGATCTCATAACATAATTCAAATTAAGGTTACTGCTTCACAAAACTGAGTGTATACTATGTGATTATCACAACGTTAATCAGTTCAATCAGGCAAACAAATGGCACAAAGAAATGAGTAATCGGCAGAGAGAATCTGTGTCCAGCTTTATACAGGTCATCGGGCAGCCGCCTTGTCCTGTAATCAGTATCAAGTTATTACAACTGTATGATTGTCAAAAAGGTTAATAAAATACATTTTATCCAGGATTCTTTGTCTTCGTCTTGTTTAGAAACATTACACAAAAGTGTCATATTCAGAATCTGAGTTTGTGTCAGTATCAGAGTAAAGGAGGAGATCACACTCAGGAGTGTTAGCGTGCTCAACCTTCTGAGGCTGAGTATACTTTACCATAGTGGTTGAGGTTACACTATTGATCATGCGCTTAAAACAAGGGATAATACAACAAAAGAAGAGGAGAACCACAAGAACAATTGGTAACAGTGGAGACAATAACTTCAGAAGCTGAGCCCACAAGGGTCCAGTTGTCAACCAGGTGAAAAAATTGAACCCTGAAGAAGGAACAGTGTCCCTTTTATTCATCTTGATAAGGAGAGAGTTCAAATGGTCTCGAACATGTGTCATGTTGTCTGTGAATGATGGGATGTAAGTGCAACATTCTTCCCCAATAATATGGCAGACTCCCCCCTGTGCCGCTAAAACTTGATCTAGGGCGAGGCGAGACTGAGTGGCCATATTTGCTACCGCTTGTAAGGTGTTTGTTAGCGTATCAAAGCCGTCTGTAACTAAAGAAGTGAGGTTTTCGAGGTCCACAGCCAGTCGGTCTATTTCATAAGCATTATTAACTGAACCATACCACGGAAGGAGGCCGCTAAGAAACTTAATGCCTCCAGAAACGCGGACGTGTTGGGGTGTGACATCTGAGCGGCCCAACGAGAGCGATACATATGATCATAATGGTTGTGGTAGTGGTGGGTGAGACTATCTAGGGCCCGAACCGCGGGCATTAGTTTGGCCAGGTGGCAGGTCCCACACCAATTAGGGCGCAAAAAGTTATACACGTATTTGCCACATACCCAAACATGGCGTCTTAGGCATCCGATGCCGTCACTTGAAGGAACCAGGATCGTGGGGTTGTTAGAACAGAATTTAGGGGAAACTGTACAGTTGGCAGGCTTTAGCAGGTGTGAAATATTTAAAGTGGAGATGTAAGGGGTGTTCCTAGAATTCAGACAGTCGTCTCCAGGTATTTCTACACCACACGTGCTATTTCTTGTTACTTGACAACCGGGGGAAGCCCCTAGGAAATGACATTGACGCTCGGGCGTAGGAGAGCGAGTGAAGCAAAGGGAGGGTCTGAAAATGGTTGGATTGGTAGTGGCTACGGGTGGGTATGTTTCAGGTGTAACAAGGCTAAACGAGGTATTATAAGCACGCAGGCGAAACCCACTGTAGTTGTAAACTGAGACATTGAGGAATGACAGAAGGCGTGACATGTTCCCCACCACGGTGTAACTACCCCCAAAGCTGTGTCGTACTTGGGGCTTGGCATGAAACGCCAGGAGTGCTCCCATTGTTTCCGAGGGGTCAAGAGGATAAGGGATAGTTACTGAAGAGTGTGAGGAGTGAGAAGGTAACTGAGAACAAATGTAACAGCCATTGCCACGGTTTAATTTAATCGCCATCAATTTCATTGCGGACCACCACGCATTACTTGAGACCGGATCGAGACTAAGAGTAACATTACCTGTGCTTCGCCTGTGTCGAGGTGGCTCGTGAGGTGGAGTGTGTGTCGGTGTAGTCATGAGTGAGTCAGAGCCTGAGTGGGTGCCATTGCGCTGTGAGTCCTGCAGGGGGTGTGGTAGTAACAGGATAAGAGGTAGGACAATGAGTAGACCCAGCAGCCCTATGCAACACATTGTTCCTCTCAAACCACATAATCCAGGCTGCCTGAACGGATGCCATGGTTTTGGTCTCTCCATATTTACCTGAACTTGTTAATTAGCAAAATGATAAAGACTATTGTCAGAAGTGAAGTGGCAATCAGCAACCAAACAATTAACCCCCAAAGCTCCTTTGTGTTGCTTTCGTTGTTGTCAGGATTTTCCTCGCTCCTCGCTCGTTGTTCCTGCGTCATCTGGTTCTTAGAGTAGTGTGTTTGTCTTCACCCCCTGCTCAGTCAAGGGGTGGTGTGTTAGTGTAGGGTGTGTGTGTGACGTGTGTACAATGTCTGTGTTCCTTCAGTTTGTAGGGTTCTTTAGAGACTCAAGACCTTGTGAGAGGTCACAGGTCTGAGTGTGATCTGTGGTGCGTTTTTAAACGCTGGTGTACCTCAGCACAAGGGCAGCTTCAGAGGTGATTGCGATCGTTTTCCCTCGCTGTCATCTGCTGCCTGGGGTCAACTACGTCGGATGGTGGTTTGGCACACCACATGTAGCAGGGGAGCGCTTCACCTCCTCCTGATCTTGTGGATTCTCCGTTGGTGGGTCAGAGGGAGCCGGCACCTTTTTGCACTGGGACGCGTGGATCCACGTGGCTCTCTCCGCGACCTTCACGGCTGTGTGCGTTGTGAGGAGGATCTGGAACGGGCCTTGCCAGCGCTTGTGTTTCCAGCTTTTCCTCCTGAAGTCCTTCACGACCACGTAATCCCCTGGACGAAGCTGATGCAGTGGACTCTTGGCCTGGTCAGGGAGTGCCGCGGCCACTTGTCGTCTTATTTGAGAAAGAGATTTAGAGAGATTAGAGCAGTATGTCAACATAGCATCTTCACAGAGTGTGGTTTCTGGTAACAGATCCTTTGGTCTGTGCATCCCTATGGAGGGCGGGGTTGCGAACAGGACTTCATAAGGACTGAGATTACTCCGTCCCCTTCTTCTCATTCTCATGTACATCAGGACCAATGGCAACGCTTTAGTCCAGGGAAGTCCCGTTTCCTCGCAACATTTTGCTAACTTAGCTTTCAAGGTACCATTCTCCCTCTCTACCGCACCTCCTGAAGCTGGGTGGTATGCACAGTGTGTTCTCAGATCAATACCCAAAAACTGACTTACCTCAGTAATGGCCTTGTTAACAAAATGGGGGCCATTATCGCTCGAAATCTTTGCTGGTATGCCCCACCTTGGGATGATTTCCTGCAGAAGCGCCCTTACTACCACAGAGGCAGTTTGCTTGGATGACGGAAAGACCTCAACCCATTTCGACCACATATCCACCATCACCAAACAATGTGACTTTCCTTCTGATGGAGATAGCTCAATGAAATCCATCATAACATGTTCGAAAGGTCTCGTCGGAGGTGGATGGGCTGCAACCTGTGCAATCTGAATAGGCCTTCCGGCATTATATGTAGCGCATATGACACAGGCCTGACAAAACTTCTGTGCATAAGAGGAAAAACCCTTTGTGAACCAAAACTCATTCACCTGCGTACACATCCCTCCTTTCGACGCATGGTCTAACCCATGCGTCAACTTTGCATAGTGAGGAAAGAAATGTTTAGGAAGACAGGGTTTACCATCCGGCCCAATCCATAAGCCGGAGGAGAAGGAAGAGCCATTGGCCGACCAAAGCCGTCTCTCATCAGGGGTGGCGAAGGATTGGATAGCAGAGAGCTCAGCAGGAACAGAAAGCACCGATGAGCTTAATAGTTGTGCTTGTACATAAGGGCGTCGGGCTGCAGCCTTTGCAGCAGCATCCGCCACCGCATTTCCCTGTGAAACAGCATCGGGCGAACCTGTATGAGCAGCACACTTGCAGACAGAAACAGCAGATGGCAACAAAATAGCCTGGAGGAGCTCAGCAACCAATATATGATTAAGAACAGGCTTACCATCAGACTTAAGGAACCCTCTGTGCTCCCAAAGTTTGCCAAAATCATGGACCACACCGAAGGCATATCTGGAGTCAGTAAAAATATTTACAGACTTACCACGTGCCAGTTCACAGGCGGCAGTGAGTGCAATCAACTCAGCAGCCTGTGCAGAGTAATGTGAAGGGAGCGGATCTGACAATAAGACATCACTCTCAGAACAGACTGCAAACCCCACTTTGTTTTTACGGTGTCGGGATCTCGGGAGGCAGAGCCATCAACATAAAGGATCATGTCAGCATTCTGTAGGGGAACATCAGAGAGATCAGGGCGAGGAGAACAAGTGAAAGACAACTCGGCCACGCAGTCATGGGGTTCCCCATCCCCAGGTAGAGGCAGAAGAGTGGCTGGATTCAGGACATTACACCTCTTAACAGTCACATTAGGCATGTCCAGGAGACAGGTGTGATATCTGAGGTGTCTGGCAGCCGACAGATGTGATGTTTTCTGCTCCGAGAGTATCATTGTCACTGCATGGGGAACAAGGAGAGTTAGAGGTGCAAAACCCACTAGTTCCCTGGAGGCTACCAAAGCCTTTTCAGCTGCTGCCACAGCACGCAAACAACGAGGTAACCCCGCCGCCACCGGATCCAGTTTGCAGGAGAAATAGGCCACTGGCCTCATTTTATCACCATGTGATTGAAGAAGAACAGAAGACATACAACCTGATCGCTCGTCGACGGTCTGTACAAATGGTTTGAGGGGGTCAGGGAGCCCAAGAGTAGGAGGCGACTGGAGAGCCAGCTTTAGCGCAACGAAAGCCTCTTCAGCCTCGGGTGTCCACTCAAGGTGAGCCAGGGGAGTGGGTCTGGGCTGGTGAAGGATGGCCCTCAATGGCTTTTCCAGTTCAGAGTAGTTAGGAACGAAGCTGCGACAGTAGGACAACAATCCTAGAAAAGACATCATCTGTTTTGCCGTAACGGGCTTGGGAGCACGAGCAATCGCCTCGATCCGTTTTGGAGAGAGTGTCTTCCCTCGAGAGGAAACAATGTGACCCAAAAAGGTTACTTCCTGTTTAACAAACTGCAGCTTTGTCAGACTGGCTTTATGCCCCTCCTTAGCAAGGTGTTTGAGTAGTGCCAATGTATCTGTTTTACATTGTTGCTGTGTAGGGGCGGCAATTAGGAGATCATCCACGTACTGCAGTAACGCAGAACCTGGAGTGAGCTCCAGGGGCGCTAAGGAATTGCTAAGCGCCTCGTTGTATATAGTAGGACTTTCAGTGTAGCCCTGGCATAAACGGGTGAACGTATAGCCTTTCCCTTCAAACTGGAACGCGAACCAGAACTGGGAGTTTGGATGGACGGGCACACTAAAAACGCAGCGTTTGAGAGATCGACGACAGAGAACCACTGCGCATCAGGTGGAATTTGTGAAAGGATGGTATAGGGATTTGGTACCAGGTTCGCACGTGCATGAACGGCGGCGTTTACTGCCTTTAAGTCCTGCACAAATCTCCATTCAGGCTTCGCGGGTGGATCTCTGGCCTTTTGTAACGGGAGGATTGGCGTACAAACAGGAGAATCATTGCACGGAACTATAACACCAGTTTTTAGGAGTGACTGAAACACAGGCCTAATGCCCTCAATGGCGTCGGGCTTGAGGGGATACTGGTGCCTTTTGGCCTGTCACGACAACTTAGGTTTAATCTCGACGGGCTCAGCTCCTTTAATAAGGCCCACATCATATTTGCTAGATGCCCAGAGAGTCTGTGGTATAGTCTGTAGGGAGTTGTCGATGTCAGTGGCTGAAAGTAGAGTCATGTGATCATGTGGGTCACTGGTCACCGTGTCAAAAGATAAACTGATCGTAACACTGGGAGATGTAAAGGCTCAGGAGATTTAAACACCTGTCCTTTAGATGAATACATCACCTGAGGGTCACCGGTGGTAGTCCAGTCAGTGAGGCCTTCACAGTTTTTAACCCAGGGACCCAAGTCTCTCCATCGGTCACTTTTAGCCTTTGACAGTGAGATGTGTGGGTGTGAGTTCTCAATCAAAAACAGTTCAGATTGTTCAGGAGTCAAGTTTACAGAAACAGCGCAGCGCCACGTGTTCCAAAACACGGTATTTGTTATCAAGGTATCATTCAAATCAGAAAAAATTTCTTCAAAAAGCATCATCAGGTCCTTGAGATACATGAGCGGTACAATGAAGAGCCTCCTCTGACATAAAGTCAGCAGCAGGGCTTACTTTTGCATGTGCCTGTGCCAAAGGTAGAGAAGCAACAGGGATCCTCCATTGGTATACATGGAGTGGTGTAGGAGGGCAATACTTCACCAGTGAGCAGGCTTCTCCCTCATCGTTTGACAAGGGTCCTCGTGTGGCTTTAACGCCATCTGGTGTCGACATCAAGTTGATACCCAGAGAGAGCATCAGGTCTCGTCCCAGTAGGTTGATGGGGCAGTAGGGAGAGAGAAGAAAAGAGTGTTTAAACACAGTTGGTGGGTTATCATAGGAGCATGATAAGGGGACCGTAAATTTCTCCTTCACAGTATTTCCACATGCACCAATGGAATGGATATAACGACCACTAAGTTTTACACTCGGCATTTCACTTGTTTTAAGCACTGACCGGCAAGCTCCAGAATCGACAAGAAATGTTATGTCTTTCCCTAACACAATCAAAGAAACCTTAGGTAAACTATCACAAGAATCTTCAGAATAGTGAGCATAAGTGCTAGCGACAGGAGATGTTGAAAGGTTCTCTAAGACAGAGATAGCATTGTTTATGTGTAGTGTTGTTTCTGCTTGGTGTTGTCTTTGTAGCGGTGTAAGCAGTGCACATGGGAGTGTGTTTTTACTTCCCTTTGTAGAAGAGGTGGCTGTGTCTTGGGCGAGTCTCGATGTGACGTCGGACGCCTCCTCCCGTCCAGCCCCCTTTTTTGGTCAATCAGATTTGAATAGGGGACCTTGACTCCCTGGTGGGCCTCTCCACTGGGTGCGGCCGCGACCTCTGCCTCTCCCCCTGTGACGATAAGGCTGGTTGTAGGGGCAGTCCTTGGCCCAGTGTCCCTCGAGGCCGCAATGGTAGCAAACATTGCTTCCGTCTTGATGTGGCTGGGGAGGGCCTCTGCTTTGGCTTTGCCATGAACGACGGCCCCTTTCCATCCTGCGGCCTCTGCCGGAGTGTGACTGGCCCCCGTTTCTGTCAGTCCCTGCAGCCGATGAATGGAGAAGAGTCAGCTGAGCTTTGTGGGTGGTGTCGTCTCTATGCTGTTTGTCTTTGGTGCGCTCAGACTGGTGCAGCGTCTGGGCGTGGACAGCATGTCTAATGAGCTCAGTTAGGCGGGCCTCGTCCCATTCAATGCAGGATGTCTCGACCCTTTTTTTAAGAGGAGGGAGGAGGTTCTGCATGAAGATGGAGCTCAGATGAGACTCATAAGGGCTGCGTGTGTTGCCGGCATCCCCTGGCTTTTCCATGCCGGAGTGTTCAATAAAGACTTCTTCCAGGCGGTGAAAAAACTCCTTCACTGGCTCATCAGGGCGTTGTTTACATGACGTAATTTTGTCCATGTTGCACTTGACAGGGAACTTGGCTATCAGCTCCCTCATCAGGTCGTTCAGAAAGTTCGCATAGGGCCTGTTTGCTACATCAGCCCATACAGAGGATCCGGGTCTTAGATCAGGTGCATCACCCCTCTGGGTGAATGGACCAGCGATGGCGGAAAAGTTCACAGGCCCCAGATGAGTCATCAATAGTCTGTGCAGTTCTCTGGATGTTGGCATGAACTGCTGGCAAAATATGAGCAGCTGGTCAGCAAACTTCTGGCCTCCTTGTGCGATTGGTGGAAGATAGGCGGTGGCCTCCTTCATCTCTTGCAGTGTCCATGGGCGAAAAACCAGCACAGGTGCACCCTGGGGCCCCGCCACCTGGACCATGGGCAGCTGGACTATGCTCTGGTCTGCCATGTGGGCTTCTGGTCCTCCAGGAGGTGGCAGTGTCATTTTGGGTGCGGTAGGCGGCCCGATTGGTCCATATTCTCGGCCTGATCTGGTGCTGGAGGGGCCAGGAGCCAGGTCGTCAGAGGTCCCCGGCTGGTAGGCAGGAGCCTCCTTTTTCTGTCCGCGCAAGTGAGGTGGGGCGTAGGGAGGAGGAGTGTCGTCGTCAACTCGAGGCCCGCCACAGCCTGGAAGAGAGGGATACAGAAAGGATTTACTGCTCTTAGATTTAACAGTTGTGTCTTCATTAGTTATATTCAGTGCAGTCATTTGTTTTTTTATCTGTCTTCTTTCCCTTCTCTCATGTTCTGTTTCCCATACTTTTAGGCATTCTTCATGCTTTTGTATTTCTATAAGTTCTTCAGACTTCACCATCTCTTTTTGCAGCATTTTCTCTTTTTCTTTTGTCAAGTTCTCTCTAAGTTTAGTTAGTTGATTTTTGCTAAGTGAACCTCCTGGTGGAAATCCAAATTTGTTACTCCAACAGTGAAGAAACTGTACACTGTCATCACCATACTTCTTCTTCATGGCATCCACAATAGGCCCTGCCGGTACCTCAGCAGGAGGCCCGCTTGGTTGGTGGTTCCCCATAAGGTTTTTTTTTTTTTTTAAATCCGCGTTCTTGCCGAAGCTCACACAATTTTATCTGCGTTCTTGCCGAAGCTCACGCAATTTTATCCGCGTTCTTGCCGAAGCTCACGCAATTTTATCTGCGTTCTTGCCGAAGCTCACGCAATTTTATCTGCGTTCTTGCCGAAGCTCACGCAATTTTATCTGCGTTCTTGCCGAAGCTCACGCAATTTTACCTTAGTGTTCTTGCTAAAAAGCTCACACAATTTTATCTCAGTGTTCTTGCTAAAAAGCTCACACAATTTTATCTCAGTGTTCTTGCTAAAAAAGCTCACACAATTTTATCTCAGTGTTCTTGCTAAAAAAGCTCACACAATTTTATCTCAGTGTTCTTGCTAAAAAAGCTCACACAATTACGCGCAAAACTCACAGGAATGACAAAAAAATAAAAAAGAACAAAGAAAAGGAAACACCTGTTCTTGTTTTGCCGTCTTCGAGTCCTGGACTCGGTATTCAACACTTATTGTAGATAGACGCAATTCTATTCCACAATTATCTTAAGAGAAACAGAGGTGATTTAGTTTGTATTTTTTTTTTTTAAACTTAGTCCCACAATTTACCTCTTTCTTAGGAGCAACAGTACTGGACCTCAGAATCAGGAAAATAATGGAATGTAAACCGTCTCACCGGGTGTGGCTCCCGTGCAGATCGTAGCAGAGACAGTCACAGGCCCCAGGACGCCGGGTCCTCGTCCTCGGATTTTTGTGAGGCGAGAACGGGTTCGTCAACCCAGGTCAAAATCAGCCCCTCAACGACCCGGGGGTCCGGACGGCCTCTCGAACGATCCCACGATTCTGACACCAAAACTGTGGTGGAAATTCTGTCAGGATGGTCTAATCTCCACCGGGTTCTTGCTGCACGGGAGAATACAATAAACATTTTCACTGATTCAGTTGTCCAACGAGTTGCTTTAATATCTGTCTGCAGAACAGAGATGAGAATTCAGACACACAGCACAGAACTCTGCGAGTGAATACTCATGAATAAACAAGACACAAGGGCGTATTTAAGGCTGGATGGGAAAGACACGTTGTCAAGGACTTTGATAGAGAATGAGCTGGCGGCTCCAAGTCCTGGGCTTATCAGTCCAGGGCAATGTGACATAGCCTGTTATCGTCTACAGAATTGCGTACTTTGAATGTATCGGCAGAAGTCTTCACATAACAACCTTCACTGTCAGCACAAGCTTTCACATATCAGCATATACAATTAGGTCTGAGTACAGAGGTATCAGCTTACATAATCAGGCATCAGCAGTTCAATACATAATCAGGCATCAGCAGTTCAATACATTTATTCTTCTACACTTGATATTTTTTAATTGGTTGTATAGCTTCCCTCAGGCTATACTTAACTGTTTTCAGCTGCATTTGTTGCATCTAGAGGTTATAAATTTGTTGAGGAAGACAGGATTTGAAAATATTCAGATGTGAACAGTTTTGATGAAAGAGCCTAAGATTTAACACAGGAACCAGCAAGACTTTTTAGTCTCAGACAAACATAAACATGATTGACAGTAGACAGGAGACATGATGGATGGATGGATGTGGCCTGGTCCTCTGAAAGAGAACAGCTGCTTGTGGTACACCAGTGCCATTAATTTACTGATGTCCATCATCTTAGTTGGACACATTAGCGTGCTGTTTGCTTATTAGCACTAAATACTTGGTAAGGATTTGGTCATAAATTAAAGTACTGGACTTAATGCAGTTTTGACCTGATGGTGGAATCAGAGGGGAAGTGAGGAGACCACTAGTTTTATTACGGTTCATTCTCAAAGGACTCTGAATGTCTGTAGAACATGTCAGTAGATGAGCAGCAAGACTGGCCTGGCTGAAAAGTAAAACTGTGTCTCACAAAGCAGCAATAGATGGAGACTTTCCATTCTCATTTCTGCTGCAACATCCAGTGGTGGACTGCAGTTTCCTCTGGATGTGAGCAGTTTTGGACGACCTCACAGGTGAGTAATGCTGCTGTAAATGTATTTAGACTTTTGTTGATTATCCCTACAGAAGGCTACAGAACAACCTTGCTGCTTGCAGTTATGTTTTTAATGCTGTTACCTTGAGAACAAGGAAACAAAAGGTCATGTTAAGTCATGAGGGGAAACTCAAGATAAAGACATTAAAACAATAATTTTATGTTACTGACTGAAGTATAAATAAAAGACGAAGTCCACACCATGAAGACATGACTACAGTGGCTAAGGCTGTTTAAATGACTGTTTTAAAGCTTTTTGACTTTTTCGACTTTTTCGACATACTCTACTATGACATTTTTTTTTAACTTTAATGACATTTTATAATATGCCTTTTAAAAAAATCTGACACTGACTCAACGTCATATAAAATGTTGTTTTGACGTCTTTTATGGACAATCTAGATGTTTTTCAATTTTTACTTTTTGACATACTATGCTATGACATTTTTAATTTCCTAACATTCCATAATGTGGCTTCTTTTACATCTTTTTTGAAAGGATGACACTATGACTGTATAAAGAATCATACATTTTGATATTTCAGTGACATTTTTGAAAATCTAGATTTTTTGACATACTGTGGTATTTTTTCAAATTTCGTGAGATTTAAAAAAAACAATTTTTACAACATTTTTAAATAATCTGACAACATGACTGTATTCAGGAACATAAAATATGTTGTTCTGATGCCTTTTATCAACAATCTATTTTTTGAACTTTTTGACTTTTTCGACATCCTATACTATGACTTTTTTTTAAATTTAATGAAATTTCGTAATAAGCCTTTATTTTACATCTTTTCTGAAGAATCTCACAGCACGACAGTAATCAGAATCACATAATATGTTGTTTTATTGACTTTTACGGATAATCTAGATTTTGACCCATATTTTCGACATACTATACTATGACATTTTTTTAATTTCATGACATTTTATATGTCTTTGTTACAATTTTTTTCGAAGAAAAGCATGACAGTAATCAGAATCATATAATATGTTGTTTTGATTAATTTTATCGACAAGCTAGGTTTTGATATTGAATGACTTTTTCGACATACTATACTATGACAATTTTTTCATTTCTTTACATTTTCAAAACTTTTTTGAAGGATCTAACAGCATGACAATAATCAGATACATATAACGTGGTTTTGATTACTTTTATTGACAATTTAGATTTTGACCTATTTTGACTTTTTCCGACATACTGTAACTGGAAACTCAAGAGAGCCATGACATTACTTCAACTACTTTTGTACTTCAAGATGGCGCAGTGAGAGTGGCAGCCAGTCACAGCAGCTCTTGCCTACTTTCTGTGTTTTTTTATTTATTTACCTCCCGTCATGGCAAAGACCGGACATCCCCGAGGAGCGAGGACGAGGAAGAGGAGATGCAGGGCAGGAGTGAAGCGTCGAGAGAAGAGGAGATGCTACATGCCGTTCGTCCCGTCTGTCATCATGGGAAACATGAGGTCTCTGCCTAATAAGATGGAGGAGCTGGCAGCACTGACCCGGCTGCAGTGAGAGTATCGGGAGATCAGCCTGCTGATGTTCACTGAGTCATGGATGAATGAACTCATTCCGGACTCGCTCGTAACTCTGGACAGATTTCACCTCATCATAGTGGACCGGAGCGCAAGGGAGCGTGGTAAGAAGAGGGGAGGAGGGATTGTGATGTACGTTAATGAGAGGTGGTGTAACGCTTGACATGTGAGCGTTAAACAACAGCGCTGCACTAAGGATGTTGAACTGCTGGCTGTTAGTCTGCAGCCATATTATCTGCCGAGGGAGTTTTCACACGTGATCGCGATCACCGTTTACACCCCCCCCCCCTCGGCTGATGCTGCTGCAGCCTGTGAGCTTATCCACAGTGAAGTGTCACAACTTCAAACAGCTCACCCTCAGTCTCTGATCATCATCTCAGGAGACTTTAACCACACATCGCTCTCCACCACTCTCCCCACATTCTGCCAGTATGTGGACTGCCCAACAAGAGACAATAAAACTCTGGACTTACTGTATGCAAACACCAAGGATGCATACAGCTCATCACCCCTCCCCTCGCTGGGTCGCTCAGATCACAACCAGTGCTCTCCCCCTTTCTCTTCACCCTGTACACATTGGACTTCAGCCACAACTCTGGGAGCTGTCACTTCCAGAAGTTCTCCGACAACACAGCTGTTGTGGATGTGTGTCCTAGGGGGACGATCGGGAGTACAGGACAGTCATCACTGACTTTGTCGACTGGTGTGAGCATAACCACCTTCAGCTCAACACCAGTAAGACCAAGGAGATGGTCACTGACTTCCACAGGAGGAAGACACCTGTTACCTTCCAGGACTGCACCAGTGAACATCCAGGGTCTGGACATTGAAATGGTGGGGAGCTACAGGTACCTGGGTGTTCACCTCAACAATAAACTACATTATGTTTTTACAAGTGTATGTAAACTTTTGACCATGACTGTATATTTGGGGAAAAAAAACAGATCACCAGGAAAAAAAACTCAATAGATCAAATCCATCACTTTGCTCTATTGATTAAATGATAAAGGAGGTAGAGGTGAGGGAGATGAAGGAAGTTACTGATGTCCAGCCTAAGCTGAACATCCAGCAGCCTCCTCCCCTTGACAGTCACTGTCACTCTTCTCCATTCCTCTTCTTTTCACCTCCTTTTCTCCCCCTCCTGCCTCTTTTTCATCTCCCTCTCATGCAGCTTGGTCTTCATCCTCTCCAACGCTGCCTCCCTGTCCAGGATCTCCCGTCTGAAGAGGAAGCAGCCTCTCCTGCTCTTCTGGTACAGGCAGATGTCCTCCAGCAGTTTGATCTCCTCCTGCATGTGTTGAGCTGCCGTCTCCAGGCCTTGTATTTTTGGCCAGGTCCATGTTGATATTGTGGACATGCTCATATTTTATCTTCCACACACGAAGGCAGCTATTTGCCTTGTCCTGAAACTCAGCCTTTATCTGTCTCTCCTTCTTAATCCAGCTCTCTTCTGTCTGTGCCAGCCTCTCCTCCAAGGCGTTGACCTTTTCCTGACAGTCTTTCTCAGTCTGGAAGAGTTCAGCTGTTTTTGTGTTCAGCTCATGTAAACGGTCCTCTTTTTGTGCAGTGTCTTCTCCAAGGCTTTGACTTGTTCCTGACAGGTTGCCTTGGTCTGGTCGCGTTCAGCTGTTACTGTGTTTAACAGCCTCATTGTCTCATTGAGACTGTCATGAAAACGGTCCCTGCTTTGGGTTAGACTGATGATTGTGTCGTCCTTGAGTTGAATGTCACTCTTCAATTGGCACACGTCCTTTTTCCATCTCTCTTCTTTCTCTGCAAGCTTCTCCTCAAAGAGTTTGACCCTTTCCTGACCGTCTTTGTCAGCTGAGAGTCCAGTTTTTATTATGTAGAGCTCCCTCATTTTTTTGCGGAGACAGTCACGTAAACGGTCCTTGCTTTGGCTTAGACTGACGATTGTGTCATCCTTGAGTTGAATGTCACTCTTCAATTGGCACACTTCCTTTTTCCATCTCTCTTCTTTCTCTGCAAGCTTCTCCTCAAAGAGTTTGACCCTTTCCTGACCGTCTTTGTCAGCTGAGAGTCCAGTTTTTATTATGTAGAGCTCCCTCATTTTTTTTGCGGAGACAGTCACGTAAACGGTCCTTGCTTTGGCTTAGACTGATGATTGTGTCGTCCTTGAGTTCAATGTTAGTCTTCAATTGGCACACTTCCTTTTGCCAGCTCTCTTCTGTCTGTGCCAGTGTCTCATTCAAGACTTTGACC
Organism: Synanceia verrucosa; assembly: GCA_029721515.1. Taxonomy (NCBI): domain Eukaryota; kingdom Metazoa; phylum Chordata; class Actinopteri; order Perciformes; family Synanceiidae; genus Synanceia; species Synanceia verrucosa. The sequence continues at coordinate 22,469,039 of CM056557.1, forward strand.
TGTTCCTGACAGGTTGCCTTGGTGTGCTCACATTCAGCTGTTACTGTGTTCAGCTGCCTCATTGTCTCGTTGAGACTGTCACAAAACCGGTCCCTGCTTTGGGTAAGAGTGAGGATTGTGTCGTCCTTCTTTTGAATGTCAACCTTCATCTGGCTCTCCTTCTTTCTCCAGCCCTCCTCTTTCTGTGCCAACTTCTTATTCAAGGATCTGACCTTGTCCTGACAGTCTTTCATAGACTGGTAGAGTTCAGCTCTTTTTGTGATTATCTGCCCCATTGTCTCGTTGAGACTGTCACTGTTTTGGGTAAGAGTGATGATTTTGTCATCCTTGTGTTGAATGTCAACCTTCATCTGACTCTTTCTCCAGCCCTCCTCTTTCTGTTTCAGCTCCTTGGCAAACCTCTCCTCCAATGCTTTGAACCGTTGCTGCCAGGCTTTCTCTATCTCTTCGCCATCAACTTTTGTTGCGCTCAGCAAGACTTCGCTTGGATACTTATCAGCATCACTTGCGTGAAGTGCCACTGGTGGAGAAACATGGTCCTGTTGAGGATGTTCTGGTTGTTCCTGGGGACTGCCAGCACCCCCCTGGTGTGTTGTGTTGTTTTCACTATCCATATCAGCACTGCTGTTTGCAGACATGTTTTTGTACAAAAGGCTCTTGTGTGTTTCACTGTTTACTGTGAACTGGGCTTGGGCTTTTACTGCCCAAAAGATCAGAGGCAGCTCTGAACAGGTCATAGTGTGATAACGTCATTGTGTTCTGAACTGCCTTTGAGCGGTGGTCCGTTGCTATGGTAACAGGGGACGCGTTTTCCCGGAACCGCTGTGTGATGTGACGTGTCGTGAGGATTTCACAGAAATGAGGCTTGCAACATGGAAATACATAATTTCATCATACATGACTTGTATGTCCCTGCCCAGCCACCGTCCTTCCTGACGTGGAAGTGGCCGGATGATCTCACCAATATGGAGGCGCTCCTCCTTCGTCTACTCCTCACCGGCGAGAAAACTAGCTTTAACTGCTGGAAACACAGCCGAGTGACAGAACAAGACAAGGCGGTAAGTGTCACAGCTAGCTAGCATTAGCTAGTTATCTGTTACTGTTAAATTTAGTCTCCATACTGGACGTTAGGTTCTTGAACAAGATTAACTCGCGCAAAACTGAATAACATAATGTGGTAATTAAACAACCGTGTGTGTCGGTAGTGGTACACACACAGTTTTTACGGCACAACTTTATCATGCTATGACGTTATGAGTTACGCTTCAATTCGGCTTGAATATAATGTGATATATACTTTTACATTTTGGTGTGTTGGTTAAAACAAACCCAAAGCCGTAGCGGTCAATGTAAATCATTTTTAGAAGTTGAGATAGTTAACCGAAGTTAACAGAGGTGGTGCTCAGCTATTTTGCTGCCGATTTTATCCAAGGAGCCTAACGTTAGTCTGTACGCATTATTTTATTGAAATATGTTACAACTAGGGCGGTGGTGTAGTGGTTAGCACTGTTGCCTCACAGCAAGAAGGTACCGGGTTCTCCCCGTGTCTGCGTGGGTTCTCTCCGAGTACTCTGGCTTCCTCCCACCATCCAAAAACATGCATGGAGATTAGGTTATTTTGCTAATTTAAATTGACCGTAGGTGTGAGTGGTTGTCTGTCTCTATGTGCCCTGTGATGAGGTGGAGACTTGTCCAGGGTGTACCCTGCCTTCCGTCCTAAGACAGCTGGGATAGGCTCCAGCCCCCCCGCGACCCTATGATGATAAGGTAGATAATGGATGGATGTTACAACTAGGTATGTTAGGGTTGTGCGTATTTGACGGTAAAAAACAGATTGCAGTAGAGGTTAGCAGGACTGCAGGTGAGCTCCTCTTGTTCACTGTAATAATACTGACAGCTATCTAACCCCACTGTTAGATCATTAAGCTATTCTATGATATTAATGTGTGTGTGAATGGCAGGTTTATTCTCATGTTTCTGTTTTTTCCTCATTACAACAACTGAAACAACAAAGAGATAAACTGAAGCAGTATCAGAAGAGATCAGCCTGCAGCTGGAGAAGGAGAGACTTTTAGCCAAACAGCTGCTGAAAAAAGAGTGAGAATACCAACATATTCTAATGTTACAGAGAGATAGAGCACTACTGAGTCGACAAAGGTGACAAATCAGGAGAAATGAACTTCAAGTAGAATTCTTTATTCATATTTTTTATAAATATACAGGGTAGAGATCATGATAGATTTGTGTACATTTTGAGAATGTAATGAGTCTTTGAATATTTGGTGTTTGATGGTAGATTTCCTACATATGTATCTTACAAGTGATTTTAGAAATGAGTCTGTCTTTCAGTGTCTGTTTCAATGGTTATTGATGCTTTTTCAGTTTTAGGTGATGTCTGTTGAAGAAGTTGAGGGGATTTGGGATGAAACAAGACGCCATCGAATACCAAACAGTCAGCTGATGTCAAACATACAGGACCGTTTTCTATCCTCTGATCTTCAGTATGAACCAGCTTGTTGTTGTTTACTCAGAGCTTGTTGTGTCTCTGCAGCAAATAGACGAGATGCTTGCTGCCTCAAGAAGATGAAGATGCTGTGCTGGCTGAGCTGGAGACTATAACTCAGGTCGGTCTCCATCTCCATAACTGTGTTTACACTTTATGAAGTTTAATGCTAAAATTCTCACTTTTACAGAAACGGTGTGTTTTTAATTGAAATTGAAGCGTCTTCAGAGGCTCAGAGGAGCAGCGTTACGCTTCCATGTGTTCGATCTGCTCTGTTTGTGTCTCAGGGAGACGCCGAGCTTCCTGAGGTTCCCGAGGACGAGCTCCCAGAAGTCCCAGCGTCCACTCAGGAGAAACCAGGTCCCTTCTCTTGCCCCCTTTTTGTTTTCTCTGACTGTTGCTTTGACACCAAACAGCCTCTTTGTGTTGTCCCGATCATAATCCAGCCGTATAAACCCTGGTTCACAGCTAAACTCAGATGGCTGTGGTTGCAGAGGGAGGAGATGTTTAAGAGTGGGGACAAGAAGAGGAGCTGTACTGCCCGATTAGTGGCCAAATGCAAAGTTTATTGAAGAACCTCATTTATTAAACTTGTGGGATTAAAAAAACTCACCATTAAAATTCAAGATGTCTGTGACCGATAAATCAACAGCTCATTTACAAATTTTGATTTAATTAGAGCTTATTGAATGATGATAATAAATAGTATTTGCGTCTTGGAAAGACACTCAGCTCGCTAAACAGTCCAATTAACCTGTGACTGCAGCATCACATTCAGTCAAGTCTCGAGGATATGATCAGTTTCTCATATACCAAACGTTATATTCACTTCATGCAAATGTTTTTTGCCATTTGTTTGCATTTCTAATATGTATTTTACATAGTTTAAAAAAATTTTAAAAAAAAATGTGTAAAAATATGAGGGATGTAGGGTGTTGATGTCATCAACAAAAAATGATGCATAACTTTATTCATTCTGAGACATTTTGAGCTGCTGTGTAGAAATGGTGTGTTTTCTTAAGGTGGATAATCAGAGCTGGCTCCTGCCAAACACAGCTGCAGCATAATAATGATCATCAACCCTCCCAAATCTTCTTCCTGGTGAGGCCAACAGAGGAGCTGATCACAATGACAGCATGAATCTGCAAGAACTGAAACAAAACAAAACCGTGGATGAATGGAGACTCTCTGGGTCTGTCTTGTTTATATCAGAAATACAGGAACCCACGCGATTGTATCAGATATTGTATATATAGATGTATCAGTTTTGTGTATATTCACATGATATTCATGATCAGCATCATCATCGTCATCATCAGCTGTGATCTTCCTATCAGGACTGAATTAGTCTCCATGATGTTCCATGTGGACAGGAAGAATTAAAGCTGATGAAATTTCCCCTCTGTAATACAGCAGCTCATTAAAAAGCCCATCTTCATCTGCTCATCTGCCATCCCTTTTCTCAGCTCAACATTTTGAAATGAGTGAGTCACAGCGACAGGGAATAAAAAACAGCAGGAAGGCTCCAAACACCTCACCAAAGATAAAAGTGCTTCAGGGAAAGCTGCTGCTCAAGATAACTGTGTGCATTTTAGCATTTAGCATGGCACCCAGCATGCACATGTTGGGTGTGTTTGGTTTGGACCAACATGCTGGCCAGGTGGCAGCTGAATAGTAAGGTAGACACAAACTTTTTTTAGCCTATTTTGAGATGCAGTTATGCTAACCTTCACCCCTAAAGGCATAATTATTATATTGCAGTTTTGTGCTGTGGCCCAGACCACACATCAAAAACTCCCTGTTATACTCAGCCTGTAGAGGTAAATAGAATGAAGCAATGTATTACTAACAGTAGTATTAATATTCAAAAAAATATTCAGGGAAAAAGAAATGGTCAGTGAGCTGACCTGAATACTGTGTGCAAACTTTTCCCACAAGCTGTCTCCATAGTAACAGTACACAACAAAGACAACCTTAAAATGCTTGGGAGACCTTAAAATTAAAAATGCATGTTTAAAAGTGGACTGAATGTGTGCATGTTTCCCAATCCATTAAATATTTGCGCATTTTCCCTATAATCACCAGTCTGTGATTTCATCTCTCCTTCACTCATTCCTGGTTTAAGTTCCTGCTTTTCTTGGATTAGCAGAAAGATTGAAGACAAGCTTCGGAGGTGATTATTTTTCCTCCCACACTGTGGCTGAAACACCTTTGTAACCATTGAACGAGTGAAGGAGATAAAGACAGTTATTGCAACATACAGTATGGGACATCAGTATCTGAAGTCAGCATCCTCTCACTGTCCTGCTGGCATCTTCATTGAATTATTAGCTCCGTCAAAGCCCCTGAGAGTATTGAGCCATTGATATAGAGAGGGTGAAAGCAGAATATCACCTGAGTCAGAGGTTCTCAGTTTCTCTATTTTGTTTGAGTGTCCTGAGAATAAATTCATGTGTGACCTTTGAGCTAGTACAGATGTGCATTTTTGCTGTAACCTCATATGGCAGTGATAGAGACGATGAGCACAATGGTTAGAAAAATAAGAGCTTATCCTCCTCCTGTAGTTGTAGTAATTTATTAATCTGGTTGATGAGATCATTTTTTTTCACTGTGGCATAATATAAAATGAGGAGATATGTTGGTCCTGGTACCACAGGAGAGGAGTGGTGAGAACGATCTTCATCATGTCAGTCTATGTGCAGATGCTGTCTGAGTTGCACAGAGTTAAAATGACTTTTAATCTTTGGGTCTATTTCTCTCTCTGTACTCAAAGAGAACAAAAGCACTTGAAAACAAGTGAACATGCTGGATCTACAGATCAGTGTAAGGTGCTTTTAGAACTAGTTTAAAATCAGTAAAATGTTGATCCACTCATGAAAAGTTCACGGGACATCTTTAGTGTTTCACCATAGAGCTCCTCTGTTTTCCACATTGCTTTTTAGTGCATTCAGTGCCAACCTCAGAATAGAAATACCATAGAAACTATATCCACAGTATCAACATTATCATGCAATAGTTTATGTTTTCGGCCACTTGGAGGCAGCAGAAACAAGTTGTGAATATTGACATGCTGTCAGCATTCACAACATAATGTATGAATATTAGTCCGAGATTCATCCTCTTTAGCTCTGTTTTTGGTGTCTAATATCCAACTCTTCAGCTGATAAATGCTCCACCGGCTGTTTGTCTGTCTGCTGCTTGGTGCTTTTCGTGGCTTAGATTGAACCAACATACTGTAGTAAAGTTGTGTAATAAGCAGCTTAACAATGAGTATTATGTCACTGTAAAGCTCTGTAAAGCTGAGGAGAGCTGCAAATTCAGGTGACAGTTGGAGGTTCATCATAACGACGCTGTCAAATGTTTGATACACAGAATGCATTTTTACAAAATGTGTGACATGTAGTTATTATAGTGTAGTCTTATCCTTGATATCATCACAGTCTTGCTTTGGGTGCACCTTTTATTTCATGTGGACATTTTATGAGCTTCTTTGCAGTTTTTATGTGCTCTGCATGTTGAGTGTTACTGCTACACCCAACAGGAGATCAAATGACAGACTTTTCATCAAATCTCTACATGTGGCCTTCAAAATGAAGTCTGTGATTGAGCTGTATAAATTCAGATGGACTGATAACAATGTCACGACGTTGCAGTTTAGCATCACGGAGCAGCAGCTGTCTGGGGGCAAAGTGATCACCGGTTTTCATTATGCGCTCATGTCAAATAGATCCCTCGCTGCTCTGGTACCAGACCTCTTCATACCTGGTGCATGTCATCGCTCCCCACAGGAGCACTCAAGACAAGTACATGCTGTGCCACAAATGCACTACTCTGTTTTCCCCGACCTGTCTGGAGTACGACCTCCCTGGAGGTTTCTGTCAGTCAAGTTGGCAAGCACACTGGAGAGTTAAAGGTCTGAGAGTGAGGATGTGGAACAATTTGTTTGCCTGCCAAACACAAGGCTGTGCTTCTTGCATGCAGCATGCAGTGCACCTTTTGCTCTGATGGCAATATCCTGTATGCTTGTTTGGATTTAGTTTTATTATATCTGATGTTACCAAAGATGAACATGTGTTCAGCATTTGCAAAAGTTTTCTACCAATTGGGGACATATAGAAAAAAAAAAAAAAAAAAAGCATGACTTGACGTTTCAATGAAGGGCTTATATGGTGTCCCTCGACATTGTTTTGTGTGGATTTGCTGTTTTAGTTATGTGTGCTTTCATCGCTGCACTCACATGTCAAGAGAATGATATGTTAACCTGCTAACGATGCTACTGGAGGACATAACAATATGCTGTGATTAATCCACGGAGCCATCAGTCAGGCAGCAGCAGCCACCTTGAGCCACTGTTCAAAAATGACCAAGATTGCTCCGATGCTGAAAAGAGGTGTGAAGGTGTCATCATGCCTCTTCACCTCATGTGTCCCTCAGTGGGGAAAGTGATCAGTATCATCTGCCTCTGATAATCTGGTGGCAGTGGCACCATCAACGAGTCCATCAGTCACATTGAGTCAATCAGTCTTTGATCTCAGCCTTTTATTTCCTTCTCTTGTGCAGTATCCATACCTCTTGTGGTGGACCTGTGCAGTCCTCCATGCTCACTTGGATTAATACAACTCTTTCTCCAAACTCTAATATGTTTGCAATTTATTGTTATATTAAATGTTTGCAGCAAATGCTTACAGCTCTGACTCTGGATCAATACAAGTAGAAAGACAAATAACCTCTCCTGTAATTGCCAGCACAAGTAAAATTGCACATTTATCCAAGTGTGTAAAGCTGTTCCAGCGATGGACTCGGACTGTCAACGTTAATAAACCAGTCGATCAGTGTCAAAAAAAAAAAAGCGACAGACGATCAACTTAAATACAGTGCTGTAAGATAGCAAAACCAAGACTGAGTTTTTGGTGTTGTTATGATATAAAAATATCGAGTACACAGTATAATCTGACAGCACTTGAGATGTGACAAGCAACATCGTTACTTTACGATCCAATGACATGTTCATTATTCTCCCTCTGTCCTTACTAAGGCACACAATTTCTTGTCTTTTATAGATCGCGTCCTCCATCCTCTGTCTTGTTAGTGAAGCCTTGAGTCGCCACACCTGTGCTCGTTATCATCGTGACCTTTAACTGAAAAGCCAAGGATGAGATGGAGGAGCCATGTTTTATCATCAAAGCTGGTACCTTTTCTCAGAGATGTTTCATTCAATTAGGCTCATCATGGAACATCTAGAAGACTTCAGTGTCTTCAGGGATCTGAAAACAGCTAAAGTCTCTATGCCAACACAGCTTTTCATATCTCTGACACTGATGTTGACCTTCAGCTGTCAACTGCTCGCAGCCTTGGCTTGACTGCGCTGCAATCAAGTGACGCCCACGCTTGCCTTTTGGATTTAAAAGAATAGTTTAAATCATAATAAAAAGGCTGCATTATTATGGAGTCATTGCAACATCTTTAAACTATTTTAGTTCTACGATAATTCTTTAGGAGTCAGAGGTGTCTCATGAATTTTAATACAGCGATCTCACTGTCAGAGGTCATTTCAAGGTGCCACTCAGCTCCGTCTCGGTCAGTCTGAGGTGTTGAGAGTTAAAGCAGCTCTGTCTTGACCCCACTGATCAGGTGTCAGTCTCTGCTGCAGGCCTCACAGTGAGGAGGAAAGGGATCTCCTGTTGTTGCTTCTTAGATAAAAGCCTATTTGTCCCTGTAGGAGTCAGCTAAATGGAAAACCTCCAGGTCAAATGAGGATGAGAAACATCTAATGGCTTATCTGCAGCTCTGCTGGATTGTTTCAGAGGCCAAAGACTGGGTCGAGTCCCTTCAGGTGGGTCGCAGGAGATTATATAACGTTTATATCTGCAGTTCACCTTTGAGCCACATGGGCAGCCTGATAATGGTGGCTGACATTGGTTCTCAAAGCAGGGTCCAGGGACCCTCAGGGGTCCCTGAGCTGGTTTCAGGGAGTCTCCAGCAAAAAGAGGAATCATTCTTAAATCTGTGACAGAATATAATTTGAGATATTACTCTCTCGATATAACAAACAATATTAAACTTTTAATATTTAGTTTACTTTTTTTATCAAATGTATCTTACTTGTTATTCTCTTGGGCTCTGGTGATATTATTACTTCTTACACACTTTGCACTTTAGAGTTATTTTTTGTTCTTACGTAAATTTTCCTCTTTGTTGTGTTGATAAAGTTCTGTCTTATGTCACTTATGACAATTGTGGACATTATTTTGGACAAAATATCTGTTAAAAAAAAAAAAAATCCAGATAGGATTTTGCTTAAATGCATTTGTTTATGTTTTATATATCTCTTCCAAATGGCTGATTTTCCTGTTCAGGATCATATAAGGTGATGATGAGACACACAGGCGTAGCCTTGCAGAAAGATGACAGCCTTGCACATTGCAGATTGTGTTTGGCTGAGCTTTGAAAGGCTGTCCAGTCAGTATCCATCCTGAATATCTCTTACACAGTGACTGCGGTGGTGATATGACTGCTTCTTTGATAGTGGAGCTGAATGTCCAAATATATTTAGTTTTTAGCTTAGTGAAAATGAAACAAGCAGCTGTTTTTATGTGTGTGCTCCTTACGAGTACAGGGTCATATTTGAAGAGATTTATCTGAAAAACTGTAAAACTCAGTACGTCACTGGGGCTCCAGATGTTTGTTGTTTTATTCCATTTATTTCAGTTCTGGAAAGCAGGTTAACGTGGTTCAATTATGTACCACACGTTTCTACTGCTGATTTGATGAAGGTCATCTCTGCAATTATTTCCTTTTACTCAGTCGAATATGCTCCTTGTAAGACCTTCCTGTCACACCTGCAGTCTAACCAGAAAGATGTGTAATGGGTGCTGTAAAAAAATAATGTCACTCTTCTTCTACTTCTCATTAAGGTATATTTTAAGTTGTAATTTCATTTCAAGCACTGCAGACGCTGGGCTGCCTCAGATCCATCCACTCTATATATCTACATTACACGGCATCTAAAACTAATTAGACATGTCTATTGAGGTCAGGAAACATTGAAGCATATCCCTCATGGGATAGGAGGAGAATGGTTTTGGATGACGCTGGTGAACTGTGCTGTTTGGTGATGACGGGCTAACATTGATTTGTTGTCAGTCTATGTGTCTGACTAATCCCATGAGGGATGGGTTGTGAAAATGACCAGACACAAAAATATTCATCCAGTCATGTTGTGACTTGAACTTTGATGGCTGATCCCAGTTTCCAACTTTCAGTTCAAAACGAAGCAGTGTTTTACATCCAAAGTCTGACAAGTCTAGCAAGATGTGATATTTATTCTATGAAAAACAGCATCTGAGCTATTTAACACCTGCATATTTCTTTTTTGTCAGGTATAGAGATATATGTGCGATATACAAGGCATCAAATGAACATATGTGTTGACGTTAGAAGCAGAAAAAAATGTTCCAGCGTCAGGATTTGAGGGAGTTTGACACCAAGAACCAAACAGTGATGGCTGGAGGACTAGGTCAGAGCATCTCCAGAACCGCAGCTCTGGTGTAAAGTTTATTGTCATAGTAGTAGTAGCAGTAGTCGTAGTACTAGCAGCTCAAGTCTGTTTTGTCCCTGCAGCCCCAATCATGCTGCGGGCCTTCTCGTCACGTGATCATCTCGTCGTCCAATAAGCACGCAGGACCGCTGTGACGCAGCAGATTCAAAGTTGGCAGCAACGTCTCTGTTGAAACTCTCTGGCGTTGCTTCTTGTTTTCATCCTGGTAGCTGAAGCTTCTGGAAACTTTTTTTTTTTTTTTTTTTAAAAAAGTTATACATGTCCATGTTTTCACACGAGTAAAGAGGGTCTCTGCTGCCAGAATGGACGGTACAGTGATTGGACCGGGTCCGTACCGAGCGACGAAGCTGGTGAGTCTGTCGGTAACGTTAGCAAGACGGGCAAAAAATGTTTAACGTGTAGCTAAACTAAACTAACTAAGTTTGTCTCAGTTTTTTTTTTTTTTTTTTTTTTTATTTATTTTAAATACATCAGGCAAGTGAAGGTGATAGCCTACTTTTAAACTTAGCCGTGGGTTTAACGTTAATTAAATTAAATAACATTAGCTATTTAACACATGTATTACTGAGCAAACATTCCTCAGTATTTTAACACCAGGAAGTTCAAGGATCGTAAATATTACCAACCTATTAAACATAAAATAACTACCTGCTGACTGAATATAAACTACAGGAAGAAACAACCATTAAACCAACCCAAATGGAAAATGGACAGAGTTCATGAGGAGATATATATACACATATAATGTGTGTGTATATGTCTCCTGATGTTTAAAAAAAAACACTAACATAAAATAGTCATTAGGAACTAATTCAGTTTTTATTTTCAATTTATACAGTGTTTTCAGATCTGTATTGTTTTTTTTTGGTCACGCACATATTTTTAAGGTATATTTGTTTACTTATTTATTTTAGTTACCGACTTATGATTTACATTTTTTTTTTCTACAGGTCCTTATTGCAGTGTTGCTCTGTCTACTGTGTTGCTTTTCATGTTTCTAATGAAGGATTATCATGACATTTTAAAATGATGAATGTAGATCGAGATACCTATACTTCATAAGTCAAACATAACGTAAAAAACATATATTGTTGTTACATTTTTACCACAGATTTCATTAATTTCTCCTTTTACAAAATTAACCAGAAAGATTGACACCAACACTGACAAATATCTCTGAACTGAATGGACTGTGTGACTCAAAATCAAACAGCTTGTTATTAAGTTATTAAGATATTTATTCAGCACTGATCTGAAGGGGAAACTGTAAAGTACCTCTTTGGATGGATGGAAAAAAACAACACCGATGAAAACGCTATTGACTCTTGTTTGACAAAGTCATGAAAACTTATGATAATACTAGTAATAAATAATGATAAAATAAAACTCCTGCGAGATGGGTCAAAAATTTGATAGGATTTTGTCACAACTGTTTCAGAGTTATGTGGTAGTGATATTTTGCATTTTCTCATTACCTACTTTGCAATAATTCTCAAGGTGTGATAATGTTCAACATTTAGCAACCTCAAAATGCTAATGTGTTCAGTGTTTTATTGCTTCTTGTGTCATTAGCACCTCCTCTTTAATTGCATGTCAACATGAGCATAATTTATTTTTTCTTTTGTGCAAAACACAAATTGCAAAATTATCGGCAAAAATTGTTGTACTGGGCAAAATTGTAAGATCCCACATGCACATCAGGCTGTAATTTTACTTTTTAAGGGCTGATATTCTCTCTGCAGTCCACTCCGTCTGGAAGAGATAGAGGTGTGCATGAAGCATAATTTTCTCCAATGGAACAGGTCCAAAACAGAGGCATGACTCATTAGCATTAACATACCCAGGCATCTGCAATGACCAGCATCACTGTCTCCAGCCATAACATTCCCCTGTCCTCTTCAGTCACCAACCTTGCTGTTAAATTTGATCACCAACTAAAATTAAGCAATTCTGCACCTCCATCTTCCAGAAACATTGCTAAACTCCACCACACACTCACTTTACCTAAAGCCGAAAAGCTACTCCACACTGTTATCTCCTCCAGACTGGACTACTGCAAAGCATCTCTCATCAGGATCCCTGGTAAGAGTCTTCAAAAACTCCAGTACGTTCAGAGCAGCACTGCTAGGATCCTGATGAGAGTGAGAAAGCAAGAACACATCACATCCTTCGCTTCTCTGGCTTCCCATCCCTGCCAGTTGTAGTTTATGTTGTAGTATTGCTTTTATCCATTATTACCTTGGAGCACTTTTGAGATTTGTTTCAAATGAAAGGTTACAAATAAAATGTATTATTATTATTATTTTTAGGAATGTTAGCGAGGTAATTAACCCATCCTTTGCTATTTTAATTTTGACAAGTTTACAACTATATAAAAAAGATATTTTGTATAGTATCAAAATCTGCAAAGCCATTTTTTTCTCAGGAAAGTCATAGCCAGTAATGATTCTTGTTGTTGTAGATTAATCTGTCCCCTTTTTTTCTTTGATGACGTACTCAAATGTCTTGTTTTGTCCACATCTCAATGAAATGAAAGAATTTTTTTTTTTTTTTTTTTTTCCCTTAAAAATGACTGATGGGTTAAAAAAAAATAGCTGCCGATTAATTCAGCAGTTATTGGAGCTAATTGTCAGCTCTAATCTACACTAGTGTCCATGTCTTATTATAAGGAGAGGCGGTTTCTGTCCCTTTTTCCTAAGGTCCTTTTAGCTTTTACTTTACTTTATACTCTTTTCCAAACACCAGTCAGACTTGTGGGCAGTGTTTGTTCACACACAGAGGCTCTCCTGTGTTGTAATGACCTTGTGGAGCCAAATCCTCTCTCTGTCTCTCCTTTTATCTGCTTATTTCCTTTTTCTCCTGCCTATCTGGATATTTTGTTAGATGTGATAATTCACAACCTCTGCACCACCCGAAATACTCAAAGGAGGAGATAATGTTCTATTTGCTGTGATTTGCCTTCTTTTTGAGTAGACCAGTGTGTCCTTTGTGGTTTTACTGATGCTGTGCTGCAATATGTAAATGTAGAGCTTTATGTTGCATGCATTTCTTTCTGACAGTAATAAGAAAAAAGTTCCCAGCAGCCTCAGTAACGCTGACAACAGAAACATGATTGTATTAAATGCTGTTCTTTCAGAGTAGTGACTTCTCTGTCTTTGATGACAGTCCTACATCATTTGTCACACAGTTTCCTCTCCCTTTGTCATGTCTCCCCTTTCTGCAGTGGAATGAGACCATTAAGCTCTTCCGTGGAGGCATGCCGCTGAGAAGGCACTGGGCACACTTCCGCTGCTATGATTGCAGTTTCACAGGATCCGAGGCTGTTGATTATCTGCACGAGCTGCTGAGGCGCAACTACAACTTCGGTCCCGAGGTGACTCGCTACCAGACTCTGCAGCTGCTCCGGAAGTTCCTCAAGGCCCATGTCATTGAAGACATCAAAGGACGCCATGGGACCGAGGACTTTGAAGACAATGGCCATCTGTACAGGTACTGCTTTGTTGGTGTTAGTTAATATCCTGTTGGCATCGTTACTCCACCTTCACAGCCTCCCCCTGTGGCTGAGCCCTGCGTCGTCGTCGTCCCTCTCTCCAGGTTCCCCGCCTCATCTCCCCTGAAGTCTTTTCCAACGAGGCCTTTGTTGAGAGATAGCAGTGACCTTCCCAGACTCATTCGCTGGGATGACTACGAAGAATTGCCTCAGCGGGAAAACATTGCACCCCTGAAGTCTGCTGTCATGGTGAGAAGGAGACAGCGATGTTTCAGCTCCTGCTGCGCTTCAAGTCTTGAAGCATTATGCAAACAAGAACGAGGGAACATGGCAAGATGAGATCACATTTACTATCAGTTTCAGTTACTACTGTCATGGTTATGTAATGTAACACAGTACAAGAACCCAACAGAAAGCACTTTGCTGCTGTTGTTTCTTTGTTGAGCTCAGTTCTGTGGTACATTATGATGACTGTTTGTGTTAGACAGCATTATATTTAAGGGTAGTATTAATATTTTGCTCTCCACAGTTCTGTATAACAAAAACTGTAGTAACCCCACACACATTGTAATACATATACCATATAAAACACATTCTGATCCATATTACCATTGTGTCCGTACTGGTCCGTTTCCTTTATTAAATGATCCATTCATCATTTATGTTATCAATATAATCTGTTGTGAAAAAACATCCATTGGATTGTTGTTACACAGAGCTTTTTTATGTTTAAAGGAACCTTTTCTTTCCTGTCCCCTTTCCGTTCTGATCAGACCTCAGATCTGTGGAATAAAAGGCACAGTGTCGCTATTGGGGATGTGCATGAGTGCAAGCTCATACGAAGGAAGGAGATAACTTCAAAGCAAGTGGACCACATCTGGAAATCGATGACAGTTGCACAGTACGTAACCCTTTGACATACCTCATGAAACACTCCCACAATTTGTGGTGTTTGTGTCTTTTGCTCTTGATCACTGTTTCCCCAGAATATTTATTTTATGCCACCTTTATGCACAACATGCATATGTTTTTCTATATATATTATATTTAATCTTTCATTTCCTTCAAAATTAAAATTTTCTTGTATTTGAGGTGAAATAGGATGAGACACCTAGCACAAGAGGTTTGGTGTTTTCCTGTGTGTCTTTACAAGGTGTCTTAACAGTGAATGTGATTGTATTTGTTTCTTTTCTTAAGTATTTATGGGTTTTGAGACACTAAACACAATTAATGGAAATGATAATATTTGACGCCAACTCTGTTGTTTCAGTTTGCAGAGCGTGCTGGGCCTGCAGTCGTTAGATGGAGTTTTGAACCCAGCGCATGTGAACGGCAAACACATTGTTCACAATGTGTTTAGCGTTAATAAGACGGGCATAGTCATACTGGAGAACAAAGCCGGTATGATGCATTCAAGGCAAACTATGGGAAAAAAACTCTTGTTTTGTTGCAGCTTATATAGTATGAAAAACCTGTCTCTCTCTCCTCCAGAGGACATGCCATACTGGGTGGTGTCTGCAATGAAATGCCTCGCCAACTGTAAGTATATATTTTATGATCGCTCAAACATTATTGTCAGAAAATAAACAAATATCACCATCTGCTTTGGGACTGCAGTGGATCCAAGTACCTGTAAAAGACGGCTGAAGCCTCCAGTCTGCAGTGATCATTAAGGAGGAGGTGCCATATTTTCCAGATGGTTGATATCTCACTTTAGGTTTATCTGTTTATACAGTATGGACCATACAAGTACCATTCTGCGTGTTCATGTGCATGAACTTTATATTTTTTATTGTTTCTGTGTGGAGCACAAATAGCTCCTTCTGTCTTCTTTTTCAGGGCCCAACGGTAACGGCAGCAAACAGCCAGTGTACCCTGGTTTCGAGAGAGATGTTCTGAGAACAGTGGCAGATTACTTTCAGAGACTCAAGGAACCCCTGCTGACTTTCCATCTATATGAAGTCTTTGTCAACATCCTCAGTGAGTGCCTCAGCATGTTTGTTTGTTCATGGCTCCAGATTAATATTTGCCCTCAGGATCAGGACACTCCTCATGTCTCTGCAGGTCTGCTGCAGCAGCAGGAAGTAGCTACCGAGGCTCTCCAAGTCAGCTGTCTCTTATTGCCGCCACCCAACCGAAGACGCCTCCAGCTTTTACTGCGCCTCATGGCTCGGGTCTGCCAGAATCCCCAATTGCCTCCACTCAATGACGCCATCGCTACCCGCACACTGGTACACAAACCTGACCATTACAACCATTACTTTGTGCAAAAAAGACAAGAACACAGTGTAATAATAATGACCAGATAAATCTACCTTTAAAGCTTCACAGGCTTATTGAATTTTAAAGGTGACACCAAGAGTGACGAGGGTGGGGACAGAAAGTCCATGGGCAGAGAGAAGCTGTGGGAGATATTGTGTCTACGGGGTGGGATGTGGACTTCTTGTCTAAGAGGTCTGAAACTGCATGTGATAAACAAAGCAGTAGATTTTATAGGATTTAACTTTTTGCCCGCAATATATTTGAGAACAATGTGTGTGCATTAACTGCTTGCTAAGGCTCACATAAAACAAGCTTTTCACTGCATAAACAGCAGATGCTTCAATTAAACTCTCTGAAAATCTGAAGAATAAAACATCAACTTGCACACAGCTTCAGGATAGTTGGTTTCTAATCCTTCTCCTGTCTCGGCCCAGATGGTGCAGATGTTCTCACACTGTGTCCTGGGCTCCGTGGATGAAATGGACTTAGATGAGCTGCTGGCCACCAAACTGGTGACGTTCATGATGGAGCACCACAACACCATCTTCCAAGCTCCTTCCCAGCTGCGTCGCCAGGTCGAGGAGCACCTGTCCCACCTCAAAAGAGTTCAAGTCAGTGCACTTCATTTATGAATGAGATCACCACATCTATCACTGCTAGAGAAGTAGTTTTCTTTCTTTGTAAGAACTATTATTGACAACACACACAAACTTTTCTTTCATGGAGTGTATTTTATGTCATAATAACACAACGAATATCAAATATCAGTCATTTAAATTTGTAGTTACAGGATTTATTCTCACCCTCAATCCCATCTCAGAATAAAAGTGCTCCAGGTTACTTAACAAATGAAATCCAACAGAAAATAACTCCAGTAGATCCCACTTCACTCACGCTGAAGAACTTCATACCGATTACATGTTGTGTGTGTGCAACATAAAACCATCAGCTGTTAACTGGTTTCCAATTTCCGCCGGGTGTCAGTCCATTTGTGCATTTCTAATAATTTGTGAAGACATTGTGCCAGCTTGATTCCATCAGCTTGTCATGCACTACGTATGGAAAAATGCTGCAGTTACTGGTAAGTTTAGATATTAATTAAAGCCACATAAAGTTTGGATATTACAGACATTTCTGTGTTCATGTGGGAAATTTAAACTGAGATATGTGATAGAGAGCAGCAACAAGAGTGAAAGTGGAAGCAAAAGGTCAGAAGCATCAAAGATGATCATAGGATTAATTTCAGTTCACTATTAAATAACACTGATGTTGTGGTTTATATCTGTTGCTATGGGAAACGCCAAACAATATAGCAAATGATGCCACAGTCCATAGAGGTTTTGTTCACTTAAAGTCCCTGCTGCTTTGAGGTAAATCTGTTTTTTTTTTTTTATACCCCCAGTCTAACCTCATAGTAACGGTAGTAGTATTAAATTAATTAATGAACATGAGATTTATTTTCCGTCCAGGATTTGGTTTATCGAGTTTCACTTGAAAATGTTGTGGACTGGAGTGATCAGAATCTCTACAGGAGCAGGCACGAGTGGGATGGGATGATGACAATGGTTGGAAATCCTGTAGGGACAACATGTGCAGGACTGAAAAACAGTGTGATAATCTAAGAAGAGTACGATTCTGTAGCTTCATAGCAGAGACAGACCGAGTGACAGATTTCTCCCCGCTCATGTGCCGTTTTGATGCTCCGTCGCCTTTCGTTTTATTCCTCCGTGCACAGTTGGCTCATATTGATGTGTGCATGTGTCTTCTTTTGGCAGGCACATCAGAAAATGTAGAACACAGACTGTATTGATGATTTGTTTGTCCCGCAAATGATTGATTTATTTTTTAATCCAACAGTGGACTCATATGCTTACACATCCCACTTAATCTGAAAATGAGATTTTAAATAGTAACCACCCTGTATGTTCCCTCAACATTTTATTCTTGTTTGCTATTAATATTAATTGTCCACATTAAACTGCTCTTGGCAGTGTGCAGTCATAACCACCCACTGGTGTGTTACAGTTCAATTACTGAGAGAAAATGAATCAATCAATAATTGATGTCATTGACAGATGTTCTGTTTTTTCTGACTTTTAGCTTAAGTCAGTAGCCTGTATGTATTATGTGTTTATGTGCCTATCAAGCTGAATTATTTATTGACTTTTAGTAGATAAAGATATTTCAGTTGGACTTTCCTGTGCTAGTTAATTTAGTGTTTTATCATAAGATGTTCACATTTATCCAGTGTTTCCTTTGTGTCTTCCACCAGATAAAATATGCAGGATCAGATACAGACTTCAGTGCATCTCCAGCTTTCTGTAAACAGATCAGCAGGGTGGACTCTGAGGAGCAGAAGGTGATAGGAACCCAGACGCCCCTGCAGGCGCTGCTGGATGGCCTCATCGCAGACAAAGAGCTCCCCGCCAAGGACAAGAGGAAACGGCTCAAACAGGTGTGGCTTTACTCATCCAGACAGGCAGCTGCTGTCATGTGATCGCTTTTTTACAGCTGCATTTTGCAGCAGCACAGAGAGTCTTGATGGACAAATCATCGTGCTCTTGAGCAATATGCTGTAAAATTGACTCAGGAGCCACCTGACAAGTTCAAAGCCCTGTATTTTCAGTCAGTCTCCCAAATCTCTGGTGTGCATATCCTTCACTCTTGTGATGCATGTCCTCTCTGTTTCAGTTCCAGAGGTCGTACCCAGAAGTGTACCGCAATCGATTTCCTACCGAGGAAAGCAAAGCTGCTGTCGTACCTGAGAAAAGCCCTCGACTCAAACCTCACCTGCTGTTCTTCAGCCTCAAGAAGCCCTTCCAGCCCTTCCAGAGGAGCTGGAGCTTTAGGGCCTGATCTACATGTAGGTCAATTAATGTTGACTTTGTAGCACTGTTAAACTAACAATGATCTAAAGGGTCAGTTTACACAAATACACAATAATAATTATATTAATAATAAAAATAGGACTTACTGACTTCTGGTCAGATTTTTCAACTACAATCAGTCTGACCCTTTTAACAGATTTTACCGTGTTTCTAGAAAAAGAACTGATGATGCACTGACACTAAAGAAACCACTGATGTCTCTAAAAATGAACTGAATAGTTTAGTATAATTATTTTTCTAATGTGATATTAGAAAGAATGCCGTTGCGCTCACTGTGTCCAAATTGAAAGAATTGTATTTCAAAAGTATTATTAGGTAGTGAAAAGTTAATGATCAAAGTGAGTTATATTCTTCAAACATTTCTACTGATGTATAGTTTTTTTACTGTAGCATAAACATTCAGGTTCATGTCTTGTTATTAATTGGCTCTCAAAGTGATGCATTTCATTTTATATTTAAGTGGACTATTCATGATAATAGTCGAGGTATCTTTGCCAGTTAAACACTTAATGACTTAATGTCAATGAACATATCAAGGGTTTGCTAAGAAAAGGGAGTTTATGTGACATTTTATGTGCATAACTGAGAAGCTTTTGTCTTGACTTTTGTCACTACAAAGAAAAGAGGACAAACGAGGGAAAGGCCTGCAGAAAATTAGTAGATATGCTGAATGTTAATGTCAGAAAGCTTCCTTGCATCATGACTTGACTTGTGCACTCTTTAAACCTCATTTCGTCTTTTATTCTGTACATATAGGAGCTCTTCACTGGTACATATTTCAATGTCTCAAATAGTCTTCTTTCACTGTGTTTTGTCATTTCCTGTCACCTGCTGTTCTGTCATGTCAATCAGGTTGTTTTTTACTTAATTTGAAACTTAAAGTTTTTATTTTTATAATGATTCTATGCTGATATTCTTATATGGATTTCCATAAATGCTCTTTGTAATAATGCTGGATTAACTGTTACACTTGAATTGCTGCTCTGTGCTGGAAAATATTTGACGGGATAATAAACTTCATGTTGATGCTGGATTTTTCTGTGAATATTTTGTTTAGCAAACGTTTTGTTGTCCTTCTCCGTGGTGATAGGTTGTTATATACGAGGGATGATTTGCTATTTTACTCACAGGAACATTACTTTGATGTCACTGAAATATCAGAGAAATGCTGACTTTAATGTCCTGTGTGTCAGTAATAACACTACAAGAACACAGAGCATACAAAAGGCAGCCCAGCAGCATCATAGCTCAGATTGGTTTTTGAAAACATTTAATGGATTTTTTTTCTCCAACAACATTCCCCATTATTTGGCAATATTAATTTGCATTTTTGCCAGACAAGTGCTGCAGAGTCTCACTTTAAGTCGTCTGCCCTCTTCCATCCTCTCTTTGTCGCCTCTGACACATGAAAAGCTTTTAACTGATGCTGATCAGTGGCAAGTAAAGAGCTGATAAATGCATGGTTTCACAAGGAAACGTCCCACACAGTAAACTCATCTCCACCGATATGTGATGATTCAGTGTTGAATTCTCTTCAGTGTGTGCGTTTTAAATACGGTCATTGCGTCCTTTAAGTTATTTTATTGGTGCAAATTGACGCCCTAATGCTTTTCTAGGAATAGCTGTTTTTTTTCACCCTGGACCTGAAAGCAAATCCTGTGCTATTTACCTCAGTGTCCATGGGCCTACGTCCATCTATCCATCAGTCTTTGGCTCAAAGTCTTGTGTATGCCTTAAAATAGATGTAGAGGGGATATGATTGAGCTGTACAAACTACAAGATATATGATCCCACGGTGAAGCCCGTTGTCAGATTTTGGAACAACAGATACAAACTGAGAGGAAACTCAGAGGAAAGCTTTGTTTTTTTTGGTGTATTATTAGATTTATTTTATTAAATTAAAATGTACGACACACCAGAGTGAGCTTTGATGATGATGATTCACCAGATGCTAATGCTAATGAACATGTGCCTGCCGTTGCTTACCTTAAAAATCTCTGTAATCTGTAAATTAGGCTGCAATCAGATGATAACACAATCTAGTTTGTGTCCAAAGCAATGCAGGAAGTGGAGATGCTCCCGGCCAGTGTGAGCATCGTAAAGGCATTGAGGGTTAAGCGACCGTTTGTTGACCATGTGATCAAACTCAAGTTTGGTGCTGTTACAGAACCGAACATTTCATAATGTAGACGCCACGTGATGAATGCAGATCTCAGTAGCTCATAACTCCCTGGAGATCATCATCTGTTTTTAACGATGTGGTGATTTGAAAAACCTGTGTGAAGTGACCACGTGACTCTCATGAACGGTGGCGTGTAGAGGTGCTCTGGGTTTCTATCAGCACGTTAATACTCCAGTCTGCAGACTGTACAGTAGGTGTTCCCCTCAGACCGACTGGGAATAGCTGACATCTCAGCAGTGGAGTGAAGGACAGGGAATTAACTCCATCATCAGGGACATCTGCAGCCTTCATGAGGCCTGAGGGCAAAAGCTGACCTGAATACCAAGCAGTCAGCCTGTTGAATAAAGTATGTACAGCTTCATTCTCTGTTCAGGGTCATTCAACACATCTGGTTTTTAAAGGTGCTCTGTGAGACATCAAGAGCAAACAGCTGCTGTCTATATAAAGATACAGAGATGTCGCCATGTGGAGGTTAAAGGTCACCTTTTGGTTGTCTGTCATTTTGTCATTATGACAGGGTCATATGACTTTAACTCACTGAATGCCAGCCGTTTTATAAAACAGAAAGTGCCTTGTGACAGCGTTTTTGCCCGTTTTGAGTCATATTTGTAGACCCACAGAATATTTTGTGCTGTGATTCTGAAAATACTGGATCTATTTCATCATGAACTGTTTGTTTTGACCTTGTTCCATTCAGGTTTTATAAGATCACTTTCACCAAGATCACCACTTTTTGTCCAGAATCTGTTTGTTTTGCTCTCTAATCTTGACAACAGGGCAGTTAGTCTTGAATGTGAAAGGAGAGGGAATAACTAAACACATTTCATATTCTGCAGTTCTGCGAGTATCAAAGTCACATTTGCCCATATAATATTTTTCTCTGGGTATTTTGTGAAAGCGAGTAAGCCCTCGATGTCCTGTTGGGAAGCCCATGCTGCTTTCGTAATGCTTTTCTGGGAATAGACATGTGGCCGTGGTTTGGTTCTGCAGTTCTGTCCAGCTGTCAAGTGCAGAAATATTTTTTACCAGAAGGATTCATTTTAATGCTTTTCCTCGATTGCAGTTAGTTTTTACAGTCTGCAGACACAAAATGTTTTTAGTGAAATTCAATTATCCTTAATTATGAAAAAAACGTTCTTAATTGATTCTGATTGTCGCATGTTGAGCACTAACCGTGTCTCCACTAATCATGCATTACTCATGATTACAAGAGCACAAACATCCACAGCATGGTGTTCACCTTCTCTGCAGAGAGGCAGCAACATTTTTAAAGCACTTCTATGTGCTAAGTAAGTTAAGAGGATATTTACTCGATTTTACTTTCTTTGCACAAGTAGAAGCTCAGAAAAACAGTAAAAATTGTAGTCAATTTGGAATGTGTAACTTCCAGGTAATCAGTGATGACTTAAGTACATAATAATGAATAATGTCAAAGGTTAAACGCTGCAGTAATGGCTGACCTTTTCAATCCAGCTCTCTATTTTCATACTTCTTACTCCAACTGCAAATGTAGAAGACACAAGGCTGTGTGGTTCGTTTAGACTTTCATGTCTCTGAGTGGAATTTGAGTGTTTTTTCTGCTGCTTGCAGTGAGAGTGCCTCTTTGTCTCGTATCCTTTTGTGGTTTGAAAAAAAAAAACACAGCATGAGAGGCGCTAACCTTTTGTACTGATCTCAAAGTCTGATTGTGAGATTAGGGGTAATGTGTCATTTCCAGAAAGAAATAAAGACGCATGATGTAATAGATGACTAAAAAAAAAAAAACACAAGATGAATTGAGTATTCTTGCCCATTTCTTTAATGAAAGCAGAATCTGTTCTTTAGTTCTTAATGAAAGGATAGTTATTCATTATTATCTGTTCTATTCAGTTCCTGGTTTGAAATCAGACTCATTGAAATCATTTTTGCTCCAGTAAGAGCTCTTCTGCTGCTGCAGCTGCTGCACCAGTGTGATATAACAGCAGGAAGGACCTTGGATGCTGCAGATCTCTGTGGCTCTTTATATAAAGGACCATTATATCAAATATAATAACAGACAGCCATCACAGCATGACTCCAAGTCCAGCTTCTGATGAGATGAGTTATTTTTCCCATCATTCAGCCTGACTATATACAAGACAACGCAGCGGTGTATAATAATGAATTTCAGAGTGGATGTGCGGTATATCAGCTGGATTTGATGAGCAGAGCGGCGTTTCATAAACTGTTGAATTTGTCCAGAGCTGCTACCTCTGTGAAAGAGTTCTACATTAAATTTCTGGACTTATTTGTGACAAAATTTGACTTTATTTGGATGGAAGGAGGCACATGTTCGTGTGTTTGTGTCTACTAAATGTACTCTACTGCAGCTTCCACCCAGCCATTATTTCTGCTTTCAGTACAGCTCGCCCTCTGAGATATTTTTATGAAAATTCATACTTCTGTCTGAGGTTGAGGCTCATTGAAATGTCATTAATGCTGCATTTATTTGGTCATAAACTAAAGCATTTGCTCTTCATATTAAAGGTAAACTGTGATTTTGACACTATGAGATACAGTTTTTTATTATTAATCTTCTGAGCACCTAATATTAAATATTTTACATGAGCTCAGATTATGAGGAATAACACTGATCATACTACAGTGGAATAAGTTTGATTCCACGTGGCTTCATTCCCTGCAGTTCTGGTCAAACAAACAGCTGTCTGGACCTGATGTTCATGCCAGTAACCAAATGTCCCTTGTATAATTTTATTTCAATAGAGCTCCTGTGCATACGGCCGCTGCTTCTACTTGTATCTGATATGCTTCGGTTGGGTTTTTTCCCCTCCGTGTACAAAATATAATCTAATCTCTTCCATCCATTCTTTGCTAATAGAGTTGCCCTGAAAAAGACCTCTTGTTTCTAGATATTTACACAGGCATCATGTGTCCTCAGGCCTTTTAGGGATCGTTGGCTTGAGCTGATGCCAGGAAATGAACTCCACTAGTGTGAGATGACAAAACCAAAACTCTGAGAGGAAACCAACTGCTGCTTGTTTTGTGTCTGAATGGCTAAAAAAAAAAAAGCAGCTTTCAGACCTCCGTTTTTAGGGATTTTAATTTGTGAATTTTTAAAAAGCAAAAGCAGGTATCAGAATGAACTTTTTCAAGGAAATGCCACAAAGTTTAATAGAATTGTGTAATATAAGTAGCACTGCATAAAGACACAATCAAAAGCCAGTCGCAGAGAGAGTTAACGTTTCTCAAATGTTGCATTTTCACGCACAGAAATATTAGACATACAAGAAAAATCATCTTTTTTTTTCATCCTACGGAATGCTGAATGAATACAGGAAACCAGGCTGAAAAGACACAGCAGCTCAGTAAAACACATTAAGCACTGAAAAGCTGTACAAACAGTGTGTTTCTTTAAGTTAATAAAACACTGAATAGCTCAATGAGCAAGAATAAAAACTTTTTTTTTTTAATTTAAGTCTATGAATATTGTGATCTATGTTCTTTCTCAGTATTTTATTAGCATTTTAAAAACATAAATATAATTATTAAATAGGTATAAAGCTCCAGAGATATAACCTTCTTCCATAATGAAACAAACAACAATATTGTAATTTTCTAAAATATTTCTCTGTAACTGTATTATGATTTTATAATGTGCTGCGATAATAATACATTATATTATGACTCAAAATCATAATTTCCCTTGCCTTTTTACCCAGTAACATTATTATTATGCTTCATTTATTAAGTATTACACTGGTACTTCTTATTCATTAAATAATTAAACTTTAACTTGTGGGCTGCAGTGATAAGCTGAAAATATGCTTTTGTTCATGTGCTCTTTATATGAGTATTTTGAAGGAAACATCACATCTGGACGCATAATTCCATAAAGTGTTCACCATAATTATAATCACACAAAAAACAGTTTTTATTTCCTCCCCAAAAAAAGAAATATCCTCAGTCCTTCCCTTGACTTTCACATCCCAGATCCTCGCTGATGGAGGAGGAAAAAAGTCTGCTGATGAAGCTGATAACTTCTCTGGAGTTAATCAGTCATATCAGCTGCTCACTCTGTAGCATCACTACAGGTGGAAAATCCTCACTGATCTTAACTCGGGATGCTTTTTCAGGTGCGACACATTCCTTCTCGTATTGTTGAGCTTTAATGATGTGGTTATACTGAATTAAGCTGCTGTGTGGAGGCTTGGCACGTCACGTACAGATAAAGCATACGACATCAGAGCTCTTCATTTCAAGCATCAGGTGTCCAACAGCGTCCAACAGTCGTACATCACGACACAATGTGAAAACTGTTAGCATAACAGCCAAATATAGAGAGCGGCAAACGCGAATATCAGCTTTAGAATATTTACAACCACATTTAAAGAGGACACATCATGCTCATTTTCTTCTACTAGAACATGTTTACATGCTTCAGTGCTCAAAAAGACATAATAGTATCTGTCTGAATGTCCCTGTATTCTCTGTTTAAGCCTCTGGGAAGAGAAATACATGCATGTTTGCAAAGAAGACACAGGACTTGTGTGTATTAATGAGTCTGCATGTGACACAGGAAGATACGTGAACTTGATATGCCCCCTTTAAAACACAGGCTTTAATCACACCAAGTAGTGTTTTTCTTATCTACAGAGGCGACCTTTTGTCAGCGTTAATTTAATGACTTCAAAAAGCTCTGATCTTTTTAAAAACACCAAATTTCACACACATCGTCTGTAATTAATGTGAGGAAAGCGTGTTGTTGTGACTGCATGCTGCTGTCTGTGTTCAGCCAGCATTTCATTTTGCTTCATTTGAAGTTTCACAAAAATATAAAGATTATTTTACTGTTGAGAAGTGACAGTGATGTAGGATGAGCAATGAGAAGAGGTTTCAGCGCTGTGAAGACATCATCTGTGCTTTTTGTTTGCAAATTTGACGTGGGTTCTTCGGCAGCCATGTTTTTTAGTTTAAAAAAAGTAGGAAGTTATTCATAAGTTAACATAATCTGAGCTCTGTCTGTCTTTGTGAAACTAGCGACTCCCAACTGTGAAGAGGGTAACGGTAGCAAATCAGCAAGTAAACCAGCTAAGTGTAATACATTATGTTAAATAAATGGAGAGGTTTCGATTAAAACATTTCCTGTTTCATGGAGGCTAGCTGCTAAAATGTTGCTGAACGCACATCCGACCCTCTGAGAGTGAAAGCAGCAGGACAACACCTAGAATTAGTAAATGTAATATTTGAAATTACAATCCCTTTCACATCACTGAAAAAACATTTTCACAATTCTGCAAAATGTCCAACTCCGAAAAGTTTTAACTTAAGCGGGTGATTATGCCGTGACTCAAAATGATCAGTAATAATCTTGAAAAAAGGAGATCATTAACACTTTTTGAAGTCTAAAAGGTACAACCTCATCTTTTATATTGGCTTGTTGCTGTACGATACTGTCTGCAATCACAATGAGTTTTGCTTTCGGGGTTCATTTTCCTGAGTTTCAGACTCGCACAGGTTGTTTTTATGATGAAAGACGGAAACAGAAAGTGATCAAAGAGGAAGAAACCAAGCCCTGCAGCCAGAGTGGCTTCATCTGCTCTCCTCTGGTCCAGCTATAATGAACAGCGCTCATGTGGAACAGAACAAGAAAAGATCCACACACCCCTCATGTCTGATGCTCTGTCTCTATGACTTTACACTGAGAGAGACAGTCGGTGTATTTCATTTTCACGTCACCATCTTTGTCTTGTCAGTCAGACGTTGGTGTAGTTAGTCGAGGGCGGAGTGTCCACTTTGCTGCGGATCTCCTTGATGTCGTTGAGCGGGGAGTCGCTGGTACCGATCTGGCATTTGAACACCTGCTTGTAAGCCTTCCTGAAGTTCTCTGACAGGAAGGCGTAGATCACCGGGTTGACGGACGAGTTGCTGTAGGCCAGGCAGTGGGCGGCCACCCGCAGCACGAACGAGGCCTGATTCAGTGGGAAGGTGCCGAACTCCGCCCACAGGTGTACGACGTGATGAGGAAGCCAAGAGAGGCAGAACACCACCACCACCACCAGCACTGTCTGGGCAGTCTGAGGACAGAGCACATGTTTAGTACAAGTGTTATTCAGGACTGAGGCATCAGTCTGAATGGAAAGAACCAATCAGATGCCTTCAAGTCTCGTCCTGCTCACATCCCCCTCCGTCCCTCCCTCCTCCCCACTGTTGCTGGAAATATCCAGAATACTCCTCTGCAGAAATACAGAGTTAACAGGAGAATCTGTTCTGTAGAGAACAATGACACTTCCAGCGTTACTTCTGACGGCTGACCCTGCTAAACAGACAAAGAGAAGAAAGAGGGAGGAAGAAAAGACTGAAAGACAAAACTCTGGATAAAGCTAAGAGGACAAACCAGAGCGAACATCAGTGGGGACGCTGAGACATCTGAAGGGACTGAAAAGTGATGCAGAACTTGTTTTCTTCTTTCTGTTGGACAGGTCATTATTTGTTTAGCTTCAGGAGGAGTTATTTTCATGAAATATGTAATGTTTGCTAATTTAGCTACTGTTGTAGCTCGTATTAGCCCGATGCTAACGTTAGCTTCTCTGTGGGTTGACATTTTCAGTCTTCAGTGTCTGCATTATAAAGATGATAAAATGACGTTGATATATTGATTATAAACGGGACCTTTCACAGCTGTGGTGATGTAACATATCAGCTCTCCTCTCCTTGCTGAATCCTACTGTCAGATGTGGAAGTTTGAGGGGGCGTGGCTTTGGAGGAAGGGGGTGGAGCTTAGAGGACACTGAGAGGTGCCATTTTCACATCCTGCTAGCTCTCTAACATGACAGACTGTAGCTTTAGTGATTCCATTTGTGTGACTTTCACTGAATAATCACCATGTATTAATACAGGGTGAAGTGAGACTCAGCTTTAAACAATCTTAAGACCTTTGCGATGCCACATTGCGAAACATTTGGGTTTCTGTTGAACTGTGGCGAGTAGTTGTAACTTCAGCGTACTCTGTTCAACCTGCTCCAGAATTTAGATGCTGGATAAAATTTGAATCACTTGGCAAAAGATAATAGTTAGATAACCTGTATGGTTCATCCACTCTACTGATTTATCGGTATGTATCAGTGTTATGAAGCTGAGTGTGTGTAGATGTTTTAAGGCGACTAAAACTCGGCATGGTATCGATGTATTAATGGTAAAACTTCAAGGAAAACTTGAAGCAGACACAGTCTAACAGGAGCGTTCATTCCATTCACCATGGTCACCCCTTGACATTCTGCACATAGTCACATAAAATATTGATTTGTGCAGCTTTATATTGATGAAGTAGCTGCACAGCAGTTCCTTCTTAAGTCATTAAACACAGCTGACCCATGCTTTCAGTCTTAAACTCTCACTTCAGGGATTATGAAACCAACAACTGTATTAAACTGACCAGCAGCATGAAAATAACATCCAGATCCAGCTGCAACTGCAGATGATGTGGCACACATCTGTCTAACCCATACATTACATCTCAGTCTTTAGCATCTCATCTGTAAAGCATTGTGGGGCCTTTGGTCTTTATACGTTTACCACTGACAAGAATGTGAAGAAATAAGGTATATTTTAACACAATATGCTGAAAATGATGACCAGATATGCTTCCAAGTGTGGTAACTTAACATGATAATTACAGCAAACCACAGAGGAAAAGAGTGGATGTTACTACTTCAGTAAAACCAAAGACTACAGCCGGAAAGTGTCATAAATCATAAAGAAAAACTAATTACAAGCTGTCTGAACTGCTGAACTGCCTCTCCTATGCATTTCTATGTGGATTCATTTCAAAACTAATTAGTTCCCACTGCACAAAATAAAATAAAAAATAGGCTTCTGAGGAGCCGAAAATTATTGAGGAATGCTGTAGCATCTGCGGCGTGTTTCAGGAAAAAAAATAAAACACATCCAATCTGGACTTTTAAGCATGTAGCTGTCAAAAATCACATAGGTTGATCTGAAGCGATTCTGAGCAGAGACAGAAAGAAGAATAAATGTAAATGCAGAAAGTATGATCAATGCACAGACTGACGTTTGACCGATACAGACGTTTGATGACCAGTGTTGAATTGATGCTTCCATAGTAGGCCTAACCAGATTCATGATGACCAATCAATTCTGGCAGTTTCCATGACGACAGGGACTGCGGTACCAAGGTTGTTTTCTAGCAGGTCATATTTCCAACAACAACTCCAGGTCAGTTCAGTTACAGAACAGTTATTTTCACGTTTCTGTGAGCAAAAGTCTTGGATGGAATCAGTAGAGCCTGTTAGCTGCATGGCTAACCAGGCTAACTAGCTAACAGCAGCTACAGTTAGCAGCAGTTAGCAACAAGTAAAGCTATTTGTCCATAATTCTGTAAGTTCCTGTAAGTGTGTGTCCTTACTTAATGACATACTTGAGATATTTTAAGGCCAAATGGTTAAAGTGAAGGGAATTATTAATTTATTAAGACACAATTATAAGGGCCTCATGACGGCCAATATTAAAACCAGTTATAAACACCCATGAAGACTCCTTCATCATTATGACGTCAGTGTTAAAGTGTTACCAAATTCTGTATCTGCTTGTTCCAACACTTTGCTGAAGTGATAAAGTCTTTTACGGTCGCTCTGGTGTACCAAATAGAAGAAATTTCACATGCTTTGTGTGTCATTTTCACAAGGTTGAATTTCTGCAGCTTTGAACGAAACTTGTCAACACAACATGGGTCCATAATGACGGCGCAGACAAAAGGATGAGAGCAAAACAAGTCGAGCCTCAGAATGATAAAAGTGAATGTGGGAACATCTGCTGCTTGAAAATCCAGGATTATGTCATTTTCCAACCTTTAGGCTACTGTTTGGCTCTCATCAGCGAGGCAGCATCCAGCAGCTGTTTTCAGTGAAAACCACCAAATGTCAGGCAAACAATGCTAAATTAGTGACTAGCTAGACGGTGAGCGGAGCATCCAAAGAACTGGATATTTCCCTCAGGAGTTGATGGAGAGCAAAACAGAAAAAAACAGGAGCGAATATGAGACTTAAATTCACCAGGTGGCCAGAAACAAGACTCCAAATTACTGCTGGATTTTTAAACAGGCATGCTAGCTGCATGCTATTGAAGCATCTCATCTGTAAGGCTTTGTTGGGACTTGCGTCTTTAACGCTGACATTAACAATAAAAAAAATAATAAAGTGCAATTTAACACAATTTTCTGAAAATAATGACCACATGGCAGAGCTCAAAGGTTACAAAACGACACTCAAAAGGGTTTTCTGTGTTGAGTTTACAGACTGTTGCCCCCAAAAATGTCATTTATTACTAAAGTAAAAAAGAAATCAGTCGTTCTAGCAACTCTGCCCTGATTCTTGATCATGACATTAAACGCTCACAGTTGAGCGCAGCATTGATCGGTTTTAAAGTAAACTTTACGGCTCATATTAGAGATAAATGTCACTGAGTGGACCTCATCCAATTTGAAATGAAAGGTCAATATTGACCACATATAATACATCATAATACACAAGCAAGCACACACACCTACACACAGTTGTAGTCAGTAGCCGGGGAGAAGTTCCCACAGTAGCATGCACCGTGTTAATAAGCATGCTTTGTTTGGATAGCCTTCATAACACATTCATATCTTCACCTCCCACCCCTGAGAGCCATCACTTAGGCTAATACAAACAGCAGCATCGCCACAGGAAGACAGAGCTAATAAGAGCTGGTCTTCTCCACCCACGCTGTCTCCACTGTGAGCTGGTCACCGCTATGCATCATGTAAAAGCTGTGAGGATGTTTTTCTTCTTGACACGGTATTTACATCCATCCATCTCACTGTGTCACAGTTCAGTGATGAAGAACAAGGCTGGATATCAGGACACAAGAAAACACTTAATGATGATATCCTCTGCGCTTCATGGCTCATTTTGCTGCTGTGCTCTGCTGTTTCCATCATAAGTAGTTAAAGGTAGATATAGAAATCCAGCTGAGGTATTTTCAGTTCAGCTGAGATGAAAACCTTTGCAGGAAATGTGTCAGTGATGTGACGCGTCAGTGATAATCATCAGGTCTTGACACAAAATCAAGGACCATCAATCTAACAAGGTGACAACTTTCTTTGGAATTATTTGTATTGAGGCTGCTTCTGAACAACCAGAATGCATTGCAGCAATAAGTCTGGTTGGGTTTGGAGGAGGGTCCAACTGCAGACTTCATTTCTGGGTTTTATAGCACCAAGTCTCTAAAGGAGGGTCCTCGGAATCACTTCCCTTTCTGAGGCAAAAAGTCTGAAAAGTGCTAAATAAGATCCTGTGACACCTATGAGAAAAAAATAACATTATCCTCTGTGCTTTATAAAGACATTAACAACAAAGGTTCATAGTTTGACATTAGCGAGGGCTCAAAACAAAATATCCAACTTACTAGCTCAATGCTAACTGCTAACCTAACTCTTTCAGTGCCACTGATGTATTTATACATCATTTAAAATTCAACACTTGAGAGCCATAGACGTAGACGCAAAGTGGTTTTTCAGCAGCAGGCACAAGAGGGCGCTCTCACACAGCCTGTGAGTAATTTTGGAGCTTCTGGGAGATGTAGTCAGGGCAAAAAGAGACGGGTATACACCACAGAGATCAAAACAGGAAGTGGAGACGATCAAGATACAAACAGAATCTGGACAAAAGTGGTGATTTTGGTGAAAGTGGCCAACGCTGGCACAAGGCACTTTGTGTTTTATAAAACAGCTGGCACTCAATGAGTTAATGACCCTGGAACAATAACAATACTCACACAAGTCAAGTTTCCATCTAAATGTAGCACAACTTTGACAAAATTTCTGGGAAGTTGCTAACTAATTGCTAATAATAATATGTGTCTTTATCCACTATACAAATGTTAAATATTAAATATGCTCCTATTATATTATACATTTTTAATATTAAACAAATGCAGAAAAGTTCCTTTAATGTTTCTTTCAGTTCCTGTAGAGGCTGCTGAGAAATGATTCCCTTCAGGGTCAAATGAGCATCCCTGTCAAAGACGAGCAGTTTGGCCTCTGAAGCTGTGCCTGATTCAGTTGCTTTTAAACAATTTCAAGACAACTTGGCCAAATATTAATTTTCCTTATTATCCATAACCATCTGTGTGCTCCGTCTGGATGCTCAACCTGTAGTACTAATTAGTGGCTTTCTAACCTCTGGTTCCAAACTCACAATCCATTAACAACATCATTTGCCAAAATTAACTCCAGCTCTCTGGTACACCCAGGGACAACAACCAGGATAAAAAAAAACAACAGCATTTTGACTTTTCCTTATCCATAGGGATTTATTTGAACTGGATTTGTCACATCTATGCACAAAGGACTTCCAGGAACATTTACTGCTGTTTTTGGGAGGGGATATTAGTTGTTTTTTTTAACTCTTGGATGCTGATTCCTACTCAGGTTGATAAGAAGTTTGTCTAAATGGATTTCACAACAGCAGTGGGAGTAACCTCCCAGCTGTCACTGACATTATATTTCACAGGCCTGGTGTTGAGCTGCAGAGCCCAGTGAACCACACAAACCACTTACTAAACACCTATCTGAGCATATTTACACGTGGCACAATGCAAATTATTAATTTGTCTTAATTTGATCTATTGTGAAAACACTGTATGACATATCCTGTCATGCTTTACCACAGCTCAAGAGCATGTAAACACGAGACACAGCCTCATAGGCTACTTATTTTATGACACCACTTTGATTCAGACCTATGCCTTCATGAGTAGTTTGATATTTTAGGGGATATGCTTTGACTTTAATGAAAGATCAATACATACTCATGTCTGTCCAGTAAATATGAAGCTATGTGCAAGAGATGGTTAGCATAGCTTAGCATAAAGACTGTGGGAATTTTCTTTATTATCTACTACTACTGAAAGATAACAAAATAAGTATTAATCAAATATTTGTTATATATGCTGTCTTAGGTTGAAAGGCAGGATACACCCTGGACAAGTCTCCAGTTCATCACAGGACACATAGAGACAGACAACCACTCACACTCACATTCACACCTACGGACAGTTTAAATTAGCCAATTAACCTAATCCCCATGCATGTTTTTGGATGGTGGGAGGAAGCTGGAGTACCTGGAGAGAACCCACGCAGACACGGGGAGAACATGCAAACTCCACACAGAAAGGCCCGGGATTCGAACCCGGTACCTTCTTGCTGTGAGGCGACAGTGCTAACCACTGCACCACCCACAGAGCAGCCAGTTTAGCTTATTACAGAGAAGAGTCAACATGGGAACCTGTGGCAGGAGACCCTATCAGAGCAAAACTTTGAACCAGGCTGTAAACTGATTGAACTGATTTAGCTTTCTCAGAGTGTGTGCCCTCTAGTGGTCTGCTAGTAGATTGCTACTAGATTTAAGTGTTTCTCAAACTGTCTGTAACTGAGTGAGCAAAATAGATGTGGTTTCCTGCATTAAATATGTGAATTCAAACATTAGTATTTGTATCAATTAAAAGAAAATCAACACGACACACAGCGAAGAGTTCAGTGAGCGGTGCCACAAAGACATTCAAAGTTGAGACTTGGCATGAACGTGGAAAATCCAGGATTAAAGTGAAATGAAAACACCACAGTGATGATGACTACCATTCTTTTCATTGTGAAGGCAAAAGAGACGAGGTGTTTGTAGAACTCTTTTAATTCGATATTACTCACAGGCTGTGTGAGAGCACCCCCTTGTGCCAGCTGCCGAAAAAAACACTTTGACGTACTGTGTATATTATGTCAGTGGCACTCAAAGAGTTAAGGTTAATTAAAAGCTACAACTTTTCGAGACACAAGTCAATTCAGGACTTTGTTCAGATTTTTATTCTCTAGCTAGAATAAAAGAACAAGTCAGATCTCCTCCTTGTACAAATTTACACTGTAAATGTTAAACCACCAACTAAAAGGCAGCGTAATGTATATTTGTCTGCATGTAATGAAAATAGTGCTGTTCTGTGCTTAAACTGATGTCAAAATATGTCACAGTGTTATCCAGTAGTAGTAGTTGCTGTGAACAACCTCTGAAAGTGATCTATCTGCAAAAAAGTAATTTGGGAAAATATTAAAAATGAAAAAAAGGTGGAGGCTGCACTGCTGGGAGTTCAATGACGTAGTGCATCTGGAGTGCAGCACCAGCAGCTCAGACTCCAGCTATTCTCATTTTAGCAACACGCTCAGCATTATCCCCCACAAAAAAAGGACACTTGGCCGCCAAGCCTAACAACTTTTCTGGCAGAAACCCCCTCCACTGAAGTTGTTGATACTTTACTCAGATTAAATATGTGTGTGCGAACTGCTCTAAAGGTCCTGACATTAGTTATAGTTTAACAGAAGGGAATTATGTATCACAAGCCGGCTTTAATGCACTGTTTGCAAACTGTTTGTCACAAAGCTGTCAGTGTAAGTGTATTCTCAGTCAGTACTCGCTGCCATAAATCATCAGAATTTAATATGTAGGGAGGTGCACATCACATTGAAGGACATTCACTCCCAGTAGCAGACCAATAGTCTTAACTCCTTATTTCATAGCACAAGGCTGTTATCAGATGGCGCTCTGGACAATGGACAGACAGACAATAATCAGGTAGACAACAGCAGATCTCTAGAAAACCTCCACCGGGAATAATGCAGACTAGATGGAGGTTTGATCGCTCATTGCCTTTTGGCCACATTCAGTAAGCACTGTAACATTAATATTCATCATTTTGACCCAAAGGAACAGCAGAGACGATGGAAATAGTTCCCTCTGACTGCCTGTTGGAGATGGTATCATGCTGCAGACAGATCAGTCTCTGGATGAATAATGTGCACATTCAGGACCTGGGGTCACTGTAGCTGTGATATATGTCTTCCTAAAGGCCAAGAGCATGACCCCTGCTTTAAAATGAAACATATGTCGAGAGAAGAAAAGGCTGCTGCTTTTTGAACCACATGACACGAATATTTCAGTAAAATGCAACTCGTGTTTGAATTTTATTAAATAAAATCTGTGCTCATCAGGGGATCAGTAAAGAGGAGTGTTTTAAGTGATTCAAGTATGATTTTGACAAAATATTGACACAGTCATTGTGTTTAACTTTTGCAAACTGATAATTCTCAGTAAGTCAACAGATGACAAATCAGCCCCAGTGTTTGTTACTGATTACATTCTGATATTTTCTCTGTAGGGCATGACAGCTTGATACATACCTTTTTCTTTGATGCCTCTGACTTTTTGGACATATTTCTTAGTTTTTTGTGCAAGTGATTTAAAACCTGTAAGTAAGGAGACAGAGGTAAGTTTCTGTTAAATAGTAAAAAAATAACTGTTTAATGTCGTGTGAAAAGCCTCCCTTACCTTTGCGTAACAGAAGGAAATGAGCAGCAGAGGCAACACATAACCAAAAACAAACGTGCAGACCACGTAGACTTTCTTCTGGTTTTGATCTGGCCACATTTCCCAGCAGAATGTGTGATTCTCTCCTCTGTGAAAGATGTTCTGGTAATACATGATGGGCGCAGCCATGGCCAGGGACAGTATCCAAATCACCACCACACCGATCAAAGCATGCTTGGCCACCCGGATAGAGGAGGACTTTCTGGAGTGCACAATGGCAATGTATCGGTCCACGGACATAGCAGACAGGGTGAAGATGCTCACCAGCATGGACACGGTAAAGAAATAGTGGATGAATTTGCAAATGAAGGCGCCCAGGACCCAGGTCGGCATCATGTAGATGGTGGACTGGAAAGGGATGCAGGAGAGCAGGTAGGACAGGTCTGCTATGCTCAGGTTGAGGATGAATATGTTGGTGGTGCTCCGTGGTTTTCCCGGTTTGCTGCGGGCCAGCACGGTGATGACCATGGAGTTGCCGAGCACGCCGAGCGTAAAGATGAGCCCGAAAACCAGCAGCGTGATGAAATTATCCGTGCCGATCCCAAATAAAAGTTTCTGGTCCTCTTCCTGCGCTCTGCTGATGTTCCACGACTGCTCCTCCAAAAACCAGACAGGCTCCGAGAAGTTCATGATTTATTTTTCTCTCTTTAAACGAACTTGAAACGTTGTAGAAAATGACCCACGGGAGGCATGACACAGCTTTAAGAGCAGCGCTTTAGGGTCCTATGCGTCTCCATGAGCGCTCCTTTTTTGCTTCTTTGTATCTTTATGTTAAGGTTTCGTTAAATCCCCTGATTTATTCTCACACCCCACGTTAGTAATACGTGTAGACAAAGCTATCTGGTGCTCTCCACAGCTCTGCTTCAGCCTCGCCGCTGCGCGCTTTGGAGTCTGTCCTGTTGCGCACCTGACGCGTCTGCGCACCGACTGCGCTCATCCACTGTGCCGCCTGTTTCTTTGCGTGTGGACTTTTTCCTCTCAAATTATAGCAGGGGGCTGGGCTGTGCCATCACGTCAACACCCAGTGTAGCCTACCATCTCCCAAGAAATGCTGAGGGGGGAAAGGGGAATATTTATGTAGATGCGTTTTGTTTCTGAAACCATTCCAGTACAATTTGGATGCCAGAGGCCAATGTAATTTTCCTAGTCAGACTCAATCAGTTCTGACACAGTATGGGTGCAAATGTTTCTGTGATTATCCGCTTGGATTGTCGAAATTACTGCGTGCAACACAACAATCTCGGTCGACAGTTTTGCTTTGATTGCCTTGTTAGAGTTTCATAGTCTTTTGTCAAGGAGGAAAATACGCTTTCTAAAAACATTAAAACAATAGCTGCACATTACTCCAGCTGCTAAATATGTATGAATGATTTACACAGCAATAATCAAACATCTCATAAGTGCATTTTGCAAATGAGCAGATGATGATGCTTCTTAAGGATCCAAAAAGATGAACGGGACATTAAAAATGGAACAGAAACAACACATTTCTTTCATAAATGACAAAAAATGTCTGTAATCCGTAGAAACCATGGGATTTAAAAGTGGTGGGAATGTTTTTTTTTTGGCCAGAGGTCATGCTGTGCTCCCTCAAGAAGAGCTGATTCCCCAGAAGACTGAAGGGTCATTTTAAAGTCCCAGCTGAAGACAGTTGATGACATTTCCAGTTGTGAACTATCGGCCTATGTGATGGAAAACCCTGCTGTGCCACGGTTCATTGATAATACATTATTGAAATACTATACAATAATATTTATCTCCAGAACCACACAGACCTGTCACTGTGTGCTGTGACTGGTCCTCAATCCATTAACAAGCTGGATTAATGCATTTACTGTCATAACTTTTCAACATGTAAATGTTTTTGGCCACTTGGGGGTAGCAGAAAGAACATGTGAATACAATATGGACATATTTTTAAGACAGTAAACTTGTCAGCAAACATTCACTTTTTATATATCAACCCAGCAGTTATGGAGAAATATAGTCATTCATTTGAATCTTAAGTTTCAGACGTCCAGTATTCACTCTCTTTTTGCTCCATTTTTGGTCTCTACCAACTCCTAAGAGGAATATCTCTCTATTTAGCTGTTAAATGCTCCTTTGTGTTCACCACATATAGTCACTAACTAACCTCCTGGTGCTTGAAAGGACGCCATGACAACAGATCAAACCGTTAAAACAGTTTAAGCCCGAAACAATGAGCTGAAACTCATCCGTGCAGCTTAAAGGAGCTGCAGAGTCACCTGATAACGATTTTAGGTGCTGTTTTATTTTCTTTGTTGCCTCCAGCAGTTCAGTTTTTTTCCTGAACAACAACACTTTCAGCCACAAGTAGTTCAATACACTGTGGTGTTGTATTAAACGGTAATCTATGGTTAGTTTTTGGATTTAACCACTTAAAAGTCCCATATTGTAAAAAGTGAGATTTCCGTGTCTTCTTTTCATTATAAAGCTTTATGTGTGCATACTACTGTGAATGTTTCTTTTATATTTTTGTCCTTTTTTCTT
Organism: Synanceia verrucosa; assembly: GCA_029721515.1. Classification (NCBI taxonomy): domain Eukaryota; kingdom Metazoa; phylum Chordata; class Actinopteri; order Perciformes; family Synanceiidae; genus Synanceia; species Synanceia verrucosa. Next base: position 22,506,859 of record CM056557.1, read on the forward strand.
TTCTTATCCCTTTAATTTAAGGACATTCTTAACACTGCCTACGGATTGCACTTTCATTGTACTTGTACAATAACAACAAAGACTTTTGATTTGATTTGATTTGAAACGCTCGATAAAGAGAGAAATCAGGCTGACAGTGAGAGGAAATGAGCAACAATATGGGACTTTTAAGAGCTCCACCACCTTTGGGCATCAGGCACTACTCCCTGCCTACTGACAGATTTTTCTTGCGTTTCCTCGTGGACAGTGATTGCCTCCATGTCCATTGTTTGCCTTCCTACTCCTCTGCTGACATCCTTTGTGTTGGTTTGTGTCTCAGAAGAAACTAAACAGTCGCAGGTTCACCTAGCTCTGCTGAAGGCGGAGGTGAGGACGGGTCAGGATGGAGTGATTCACTGGTTATAAGCTCCGGTCAGACCACCAGAGCCCACAGGTGCTCGCCATGCCTCCAGCAAACAGAAGCAGAGCTGACAAAGAGGCGAGGCAAAGAGCACACAGCTCAGCAGCCGTCCATCCATCTGGACATGATTAGACTGAATGTAACCTCTAAATGTCGGTATGATTGTTATTCAAAGGTCAGACACACAACAACCAGTACAAAACAAATAGAGAAAAGGTTACTCTACAGTAAAATGGCTCTTAACTTTCTGTCCATGTCTATACATGTGTAAACACACAGTATACTTATGAGTATTAACATTTATTTGTATTATTCCAGAGAAGCTTTAGTCAGTATCTTCACGTGCAAATCTCCCAATTCAAATGTTATATGTCAAACTGTGTCATAATGAGAGTTTACACTTCAAAAGCGTATTACCCCAAATGTTAAAATGTTCCTGTAAAGATCTCTTCCTGTGCTTTATATATTACAAATAGGTGGCAGGCATACAAGAGAAAAAAAAATCAAACAAAAATGGTTAAAATCTGTTTAGGAGAACGTCCAGATATTCTGACTTTAACTTCCTTTGTTTGAGTCAAAGGGCCACAAACACAACATTTTCCAAACTGCTTTAATTAAACTTCCACTGTCTGCTAAATACCCATTTGCCCCAATTTTTTTTTTTAATGAAGTCCTGAATGCGTCACCAGGAAATCTTTGCCTTCCTATGTGAAATATATTGTGTCCTATAATGATTCCTTTAGTCAGAAGAGACCATTTGTTTTGTTCTTTTCTGATAATATCATATGCATATATTCCACTAGATGGGGCTTTTATTGAAGATATGCATTCAAGATTTTCTTTTGAATCCAGCTGTGATGAAACAGTTGTTAGCTTTGTTGGCCCTTATAAATGATGTTGATTTTGACACTGATTACCTAATGTAGCAAAGGTCAATCTGGTTTCCAGCAGCCGTCATATGGAGAGTCCAACATGAACTCTGTGAGTGCCTTTGACGTATTTTGCCATCAAAGTGTTTTTAAGCAGCGGGTTGCTGATCATGGTCTCCCACAGCCTGTGAGTAATTTCAGGGATTCTGGGAAATGTAGTCAGAGCATAGAGATGGTATACACCACAGAGATCAAGGCAGGAAGTGGAGACGATCGAGATTAGAGAGCAAGATAGATTCTGAACAAAAAGTGGCATTTAGGGTGAAAGTGTCCTCTACTCTACCTCTGATAAAACAAGAATGGAAGAAAGTAAAAACAAACTTATTTTCATGATGAAATAGAGAGTCTCTTCTTTCATTTGAGCTATTCAGTGTTTTCAGAGTCATAGTACAAAATATTCTGTGGGTCTTGAAATATGACTCGAAATGAGTAAAAACGCTGGAACAAGGTACTTTCTGTTTTATAAAATGGCTGGCACTGAGTGAGTTAAACTAAAATGAGTTATTACTTCTCATATGCCTTACATTTACTACTCTACTGTGTTTTTTACTCAGTTATTGTGGCTTGTGAGAGTTTTGTCCAGAAAACTAAAAGTAATAAAGTATTTTTTTTTTTCATTGCCAGCATAATTTGTGGAGACAGCAGAGAAAATGGTCAACACAACTTCAGGCAAACCTTGAATTAACGTGTCAGTGTGTGTTCGCCTTTATTATACCGGCCTTTCCACAGGCTTGTTGCAAACTAAATCCTTCTATTTCTTTTGCTCGTAAACCTTTGGGTGAAACTTGTGGCTGCACAGGATATCGATAAAACATCCTTCACATCAGAGCCATGCCAGCGGAGCATCAGCCTCGCCAGACGAATCATGTGTGAGATGAGAGTCTTTGTGTGAATGATTCATATTTATTGCCATGGCTGGCAGCAGTTTGTGGCTTTGCTCTGTGTGTGAGATGTTATCTCAGCGTTTCCACCCCTTCTACGTGATTAGACTTAGAAAGGTAAAACCAGGCGACGTTTAATATCCATCAGGTTCCTTGGAGGTTATTAGCTAAATGTGTAGAGATAAGACTGCTCATGCAACGTCCCAGAGTGGCCTTTGGGTGGAAGTAGACCTGCTTACTTTCATATTAGTGAAATGAGAGACGTCTCGTCTTTGAATTAAAGTCCTGGAATCTCTTGCATCAATATTGAGGTCGCTGACATCATTTGCCAAATTCATTTTACGCCTCTTGTCGCCGCTTCACGCTTGACCAGTGTCGCCGCTGCTTACAGGTGTTTTCTCAAGTCTGTTTTGTACAATATTAATTGTTCTGCATTTGTATGTTTATCAGTTAATTTACATACACCCAAATAAGCAGTGCTAGCTGTACTGAGCTGTGGCTCTGGAGGCAGCATGAGGCACATTTAAATAAACCAGGTAGCACCTCACAAACTAGTTCTTACTGGATATAACTGCTAGTTATAACTAACTGAGCAGCAAAATAACTCATGTTAGCTTTCAAATGATAATAAAACACTCAACCTGACTCTTCCATATGATATTAACTTATTAAACTGATATTTCTCACTCATTCTAAACACCAGTATTACCAGTATAACACTAAGAGTGAATCAAACAGCTAACATTAATTATATATACATTTCAGTTCAGTTATAAGTTATTGCATATTGGATGTCTTTCGTTCATTGCCGTTAACACAAACTTTGAATGTTGATTATCTACTTTTTTAGCCAATCTGTGGATTGTTTATACAAACTGATAGTTGGAAGATCCTCAAACCTCTTAGTGAAGGATGAAAGGAAATGCATGTTGCTGCCCTATGCATGACGACTTCCAATCGGGCTAATTGCACTCGGGACAAATACAGAAGAGAGCACCACACCTGGATTAATTTCCAGGATGCAATCAAGCAAAAGCATCCAGAGATACATAAAAACATGAAATCATCAGGATGTGTCCTTTTAATTCACCACCTGTCCTCGTCTGCAACGGAAACGCTGTGATTAATGTGGCCTTTTTGATCAATAACTGAGAGTATCGTGGTTTTTAGCTGAAGCGTCTGGCTGAGCAATAAGCAACAAAGATACACAGATAAACAACCCTTCCCCCCGAGTTACTGTGGTGGATGATCCATGCTGTTTTAGCTCCATTACCTCAACTGAGGCCTGGCCATTTCCATGACAACCAGTTACTGTATCTCTGTCGAAATCAGTCAGGCTCAAAGCTAATGGGTTATTATTTTATGAGTGATGATGCTGAGTCATTTTCTCTGCCTTTGGGGCCGATCTGCCTTGATTCTGTCGGTAGACGCCACCATATCACAAACATCAGAGAATAGAATAGTTTTTAATTTATCCCCAGTTAGGGGAAATTCACCCGCCACAGCAGCATTTACAGTAATAGTAATAAATATTTTTTTTATATATTTTGATTTATTTTATTCTGTCACCTGTTCATGGAAGTTTTAGTAAATTTACTTACTGACACAACTGAGTATTATTTAATGAAAAGCAGCATAAAATGTGATTCAGTGGTTCATGCTTTCAGGGAGGACAGTATGGACATATAGGAAACAAAATTATAACAATTCAATACAAGACAAAGGGGGTTATTCATAGGAAATTTACAAAAAAAATATTATCATGACACGAAATATGAGATGATAAGATTTATTTATTTATCTTAATGTTTCTCAAAAGGTAAGGTAGGTTTGCAGACAATATTTCTGGTGATCTTGAAGGAAACTTTTGCAGAGTTTAAATTAAAATAACAGATTTGCAGTGCTGACATAAAGTTTCGTAATCGTTTTTCAGTGTAAAAATAATCTGGCCCTTAATTGAAAATGAAACTAATGTGGCCTAACAGTGCTGAAATAATGTCAGCACAGTGTAGTTTATGGTACTAAATATAAACTAGCCTTCTCTTTATGCAGCAATGTCACTCCTTATAGTGTTATATTATTATTCTATTTTAATAATTTTCAATTAATAAATGGTCATGATCAGTTCTGCAGTGAACAAACAGAGCTTATATGATAAATACAATGTTCTTAGTCTTAGTTTCCATGCATTTTCTGTAAATCTAAAGCAAAAGCCAATTTAACAGACAATATTCAGACAAATCAATCACATGAATGGAGCATAAAATGAACAGCAAGATCACATAAATCACACATCCCTAGAAATGCAATTTCATGTTTAGTGTTTAAAAGATTTTTGTCAATTATCTATATGCAGGGACATATAGATAATCAAGATAATACACCTGTCTTTCAGCTATATAAATAGAAAAATTCTGATATAAAATATAGTAAAATACAATGAAAATGCAGGTAGTCATGATAGTAGTTGTGAGCACTTTGATGCAGATAAGCCTATGATGGTAGTTTTAGGATGTAGTTGTATAGTATGAGGATGCACTATAATCCTTGCACTGTGCAGAGGTGTGCAGTGAAAGCCCTTGAGCCAGGCACTGCTGCCACCCCCCCACTGGCTGCTGTTGTGGTGCAGCTTGTGTTGATAGAGCAGCCTGCTGCTCTGCTGCAGGAAATGACATATTTCACTCTGTTTCCTTAATGCAATATTTAAAAAAAAACCAACATTTCCGCGCTGTTATTTAACCCAACCCCACTGAGCTGCTAATCATGCACAGACGTGCACCAACGTGCTCTTTTCTTCTTCTTCCTCTTTTTTTTGTCCACATTTCTTGGCGGACTGGAGCCGCATTCCGCCCCACCCCTTACAAACAACATCATCACCACTGTACCTAAAATCAGGAAGCACCGAGACACGTTGTGTTTCTTTTTTCCACTGTTTTGTCACGGAGAGAGAGAGACACACACTGTGGTGATTACAGCGAACCATAAAGAGGTTTATCTGTCGCTGTTGGTGAAGACCAGAGAAGACTGACACTTGGTTTACATCCAGTTCAAGGCGCAGCTGTGGATGCATTTGGCACAGACTAACCGGAGAAGGGTATGTGCACGGCCGACCTGGGCAAATTTACAAAAACAAAAGGCGAGAAAGAGTCTCACACACATGTGGCGGACACGTTACTGTTACCTTAACGTTACTGTTTTTGTTTTTGAGCGCAGGAAACGCGGATAGGAAACATGTTATCCACTTGTTTACAACGCGAAACCCCGCGGGGAAAATGTGTCTTTTAGTGCTCCTGTGGACTGTGTTGACTGTCGGTGGTAAATGTTGTTTAAAAAGCATCACTGCCACCAGGCTGTCACTGCTTTGTCATGTGCTTTGACAGCGTCGCCCCCCCACCACCAATACTACACCCGCCACCCCTCCCTGTTGCGTTCCCTGTCACTGAACCAATCGCAGTTAACGCAATTTAACGCTTCTTTGCTCGGTGGCAAAATAACACGCAGTGTTTAAGAAGACTCAAGACCTCATGTTAATCATTACGTGGCTGTCTTCAATTCGGCATACATAACGCATGCCAACTAGGACTTTAACCTAATTAAAAAGTCAGAGTTGTCTTATTGTTATACACGGAAACCCCAGTGTGCTCAGAGAGCAGTGGGCCGTTGGACCATCGGGGAAACCTGTTATTTATTCTAAATGTATTTGAATTTTCGTCTTTAATAGCTGATTATATATATGCCGAATTTATAAGAAGCTCATGCTGATGTTTTTAAACTACAAATTCTGTCACTTGACTAATTATTTACTATGCAGTCGCCGAGTTTTCTTAAAACCTGAAGATTTTAAATGGAGTTTTGCGACTTTACTTAGGGGGTTTTAAGAGGAGGATACATGTTAATGGTTTAAAAAGTTCAACTTAAAATGTATTTTATTTCTTGTCTTGGTCAGTGGGTAGACTAGTGTGCTGGTTTTACACAGGCTGCACTGTAATGCAGTATTACATCACTGTGCATCCTAAGTGAGGACTGGTCAGCAGCAGCAGGCTCCACTTGTTACACAGCTTTACATAAAAACAAGGCCTCTATTGGCTGAACAGAACAGAACAACTGTTGACCACTGTGTAGCAACAGCATACTGTCCTATGGCAATGTGGCAATGTTTTTTTTTTTTTAACATATAATCTTTTTTATGTAAAGGCGACAGGGTCAAAGCGGTGACATGCTCACTTACTGTCGCTGCTTTGCACAGCCTATAAATAAAGTACTCACACATGAGTGGCTGCTTACGCCTGAACTGCACTGATTTATTAAAGCCTGCAGCTCAGGATGTCCTCTAACCAGGAAACACTCTGAAAGGTAACCTCTGGCTCCATTTAATACAAACTACATTTAGGTTTAATCCTCACTTTTTTTCATCCTGACAGAACACAGAGCAGAGCATTCATAGCTGAAGAATCTTGTTTTCACATGATTGAACAGATCAAAGCTGCAGTGATAGATATCTCTACGGGACGGTGCTAAGGATTTTGTGGCATGTCAAGGATTACTAACAAGACAGAAAGAGCTTGTATTGACGTATACGTGGCGGAGGTTAACCTTTGCGTAGTTTGAGGTGAAGCTGCTGTTTGCCTGCGACTACCTGAGCTGGGAAGGCCGCAGGGATGCATTCCTTCGCATTTCATTGGATTTGCCAGGAAAGAAAAATGCCAAGACTCAGCCGTCACGTGTCGCTCTGCATTCCTTTGTCTTTATGTCAAAGGCGAGCTTATACCAGCAGGCCTTCGCTTAGTTTCTAAGTGAAAAGTTTGGTGGTTTGTAAGATTTTTCCACTCTGAGTTCAGTTTTCCATCCTGCCCGCTAAGCGTTCATGTGACCGTACGCTATATCTGTGTATTTGCAGGTGATGGGCTGAGGTTTGTCAACTTCCGTTCCTCACACACTCACAAACTTCCTCTCTTTCTCTTACTTCCCTTCCTGTCTGCGCCTGTTCTTGGCAGACAGGTTGAGTCACATTACCTGCTGCTGTACGTACAGACACCTCCTCTGCAATAACGCAATGGTTTAGTCAGCTTCAAGGCGCTGTCGTCAGCCTGCGGTGTGTCAGCTCCTCGCAGCAGATGACGGAGCTCAATATTTTGCCTCTGGATCCAAATCGAGAGGTTGGAGCTCAGATTATCAGATAGCAAACCTGAGGCGGTCACCACTGAGGAGCATCGAGCTAATGCTCCAAGCCTGGGGCTGTATCACTAGGACACCCCAGGGACAGACAGGAGGTGCCCATGCATACCAAAGCAACACAAATACATGCTTGAATTAACATAGCAGTGGCTATTCACAGCATTGGATGTTTTTCCTTCTAGAGTCTATTCCCAAGTCACGCATCAGCACTCTCTGAAGGAATTTGTACAGAATAACAGCTGCATATCTGCACAGCCGAAATATCTTCTGTAGCTGCAGTAAGGAAGCAGCGTTCCTGATGTTTGGAGGCCACATCGCTATCGTCACATCTACAGCAAGTCACATTGCTGATGCTGTTATCTAGGAGGAGTCTTGATGGTCATGATTATGTGATAATAGCAGTGATGCTATCTTTATCTACCGACTGACACTTTGCCAACCAGCGTCATCTGGTTGGGCTATCTGCAGCCATGGTTCCAGTGAACTGATGAACAGTCTTTCTGAAAACTTCCCAAGAAACTGTGGATTAGTTTGTGAAGTTGTTATTTCCTCTTTCTCCCACTCATGGTTGGTTATGATAACCGTTATCAACCATTTATGACAGCCTCTTTACTCACCGTTGTTACGCCTGACAATCTAAATTCAGAGGGAAAAAAAATCACTACCTTTTTGTCAGTCACATTTCACAAATGCTGCATTTCTGCTGTTTAAGCATCTTCTAAATATACCTTTCCATTGCTTTATTTGTTTGTTTTTTTAAGTTAGGGTTAGGGGTCAGTTATCGCTCTTTCTCCTTTACCTTGCTTAGCCTTACACTGACAGCCTCACAATAACACAGTAAGTCATAGGGGTGGTAAAAATATTCACATGGCAAAATATCGCTAGACTTTTTCTTCTGATGTACTGTAATTTTAATTACTTAATATCATTTTTTTTTTGGTAAAAATTGTAAATCCAGAACAACTTCGGCACGTTGAAATAAATTTTAAATAAAAAATAATCTATGTTAACTTCGACAGTGCTACTATATAAAGGTATGTGTATATGTATGTATATATAAATATATGTACTGTACACATATAAAATATGTATGTATCTAAATATGCATACAAACATATATACATACTGTATACAACTTATTTTAAGCTGCATTTTAAATTTCACAGTGACCTTCATAGAATATCACAATATAGTAATAATGTATCGTATTGTGACTCAGGTATCGCGATATGTACCATATCGTGAAGTCTTTGCAAATACACAGCCCTAGTAAGTCAAGGATGAAAGGGATGAAGAGAGATAAAAGGAAGCAAGGCATCCTGCGTCGTGCACATCCTCCCGCAGGGGCAGATGTTGACCTTTGACCTCAGATCTCTTGTCAAGAGTGGAGCACTTTCACTAGTATTTGTTACATAATGGACTCTCAGCAGAGAGCGCCACGCTGCAGACGCACGGTCAAAGAGGAAGAAGCTCTTACCTTGCTCACAAACCTCAAGTGAAACAGCAGACAGAACGTGTTCCAGCTACTTTCGGCTTCAGCGGTAGACAAATGGGTTTGTCAGCATGGTGTGCAGCCGGGCTTCATATTAAATCAAATATGCATGCAGTGGTTACACTGGTTACCACAGTACATGTACTGTAGAAGCACAGTGGAGGTATGGCACTGCATGCTGGGTGTTGAACGCGGCTGCAACATACCTAGAAAGAAGGTGCCAGAAATTATATGACACTGACCTGTATTTGAACTTCATTATAATGACATTACCAAGCAGGATCTGCAACAAATCAGTGAACTCAGTGAGTGCCAGCCCTTTTATAAAACAAAGTGCAATGTGCCAGTCTGTTTGGCCATTTTGAGTCATCTTTCATGATGCACCGAATATTTTGTACTATGACTCTGAAAACACTGAATAGCTCAAATGAAAGAAGAAATTCTCTATTTCATCATGAAAAAAAACATTTGTTTTTACCTTGTTCCATTCTTGTTTTATCAGAGGTAGAGTAGAGGACACTTTAACCAAAATCACCACTTTTTGTCCAGATTCTGTTTGTTTTGCTCCTTCCTGCTTTGATCTCTGTGGCGTATACCGTCTCCTTATGTGCGGACTACAGATCCCAAAAGCCCCAAAATTACTCACAGGCTGTGTGAGAGTGCGCTCTTGTGCCTGCTGCCGAAAAACCACTTAGACGTATATATACGTCCGTGGCACTCAATCGTTGGATTTTAAATAATGTACAAACAAGTCCATGGCACTGAAAGATTTAATTAGCAATTGGTTGATCAGATTAAGTCAATTTAAAAAAAAAAAACATAATTTTGTCAATATTTCTGTTTTCTTTCCTCCTCTATGAGAGTAAACTGAATATCTTATGAAGACTGTTTTGTAGTCCAATCAGTCAATCCAGAATATAATCAGGTTAGTTTACAATGAAAATAATCATCAGTCCTAGTATTAATATGTAATGATATAACATGCTATAATTTTGAATTTTACTGTCTTAGTAAACATAAAATCCTCTGAAAACTAAGCAAAACAAAAGTTGGACTTGCTCTTATTACCCAGAAAGAAAAAGCATGTTTGCATCCATCTCATGGACCTTCAGTTTGAGGAGGCATCCTTCAGCCTGGGCGGTTAAAGTGCTGTGAAACCCGTTGTCGCTGTGTTGCTTCGGCTTTGTCTGTAGTTTTTTCTCCAAAATGAAAGCACAAACACACTTCAGGATCATAAAGCAAGCCTCATTGTTAGGAATGATACTGTTTCCAAACACTAGTTTTATTGCCGTGTTTGTTGTCAGCAGTATAAACATCTGATCCTGACATTGAGGTTTATGGTGCGGTGAGGTAATATTCCTTTCATCACAGACCTACACATATAAATAGCTGTATCCATTCTATCCTCACTGGAAAAAGGAGGATTGTTCTTTTTATCGGCTGATAAAATGTCACCTGAACCAGAATTTTGCAGTAGGTTTTCATCACAGGTGTGATTGCTCGAGCTGTTCCTCAGTGCGTCTTGTGTACAGTGCTGCTATCACACGCTCACTTTTTCTACAAAAAAAAAAAAATTATGCACCGCTTATCCTCTTTAGAGGAAATATATTTTGATGATCATCTTAACTCATTGAGTGCCAGCTGTTTTATAAAACAGAAAGTGCTTTCTGGCATTGTTTTTGTCCATTTTGAGTCATATTTCAAGACCCACAGAATATTTTGTACTATGACTCTGAAAACACAGAATAGCTCAAATGAAACTTTTTGTCCAGAATCCGTCCGTTGTGCTCTCTAATCTTGATCGTCTTCACTTCCTGCTTTGATCTCTGTGGTGTGTACCGTCTCTTTATGCTCCGACTACATCTCCCAGAAGCCCCAACATTACTCACAGGCTGCGGGAGATCGTGATTGGCGACATGCTGCAGAAAAAACGCTTTGATGTTTTATTATCTAAATGGCACTCAAGCGTCGGATTTTAAATGACGTATAGATACGTCAGTGGCACTCAAAGAGTTAAAAGGTGTGAAAGTAAGTATAGTAAGAGCTGCAAACCAAAAACATGGTGGGAGGTTTGTTTAAATGTCAACATCCATCCATTATCTACCATTTATCCTCACATAGGGTCTGGGGGGGCTGGAGCCTATCCCAGCTGTCTTAGGGTGAAAGGCAGGGTACACCCTGGACAAGTCTCCAGTTCATCACAGGACACATAGAGACAGACAACCACTCACACTCACATTCACACCTACGGTCAATTTAAATTAGCAAATTAACCTAATCTCCATGCATGTTTTTGGATGGTGGGAGGAAGCCGGAGTACCAGAGAGAGAACCCACGCAGACACGGGGAGAACATGCAAACTCCACACAGAAAGGCCCCGGGCCCAGGATTCGAACCCCGTACCTTCTTGCTGTGAGGCGACAGTGCTCACCACTACACCACCGTGCCGCCCTAAATGTCAACATGCAGGTTTTTATTTCAAACTAATGAACTCCTTATTTACCTGCATGTGAAAACATGACCAGTTTACAGCGTCAGCAGGTGATGATGGACGGCGAAGACAGACAGTGATTGCTCATATGCAGTAATGGATTCTTCCAGGTGCTGAACTCTATGTATCTGCCCCACATAAGAGCTTTTTTTTTCCATCTTAATGGTATATTTAAAAAGCAAACAAATGTTTCAAGAGATGCTCCTGGCAATTAACGACAACTTATGGGTTAATTTGGGAAGTAGCGATAACATTTTTTCCTCCCTCTGAACATTTTCCACCACCTCCACCTCTTTGTCTGAATTACAGGGCAATGTGTGAGGAAAAAGAAAGCAAACAATGTTTGTTTGTTTTTTTAGTTACATGTAAGAGGCACCGCTGGAGAGTTACAATTGCAGCTCCCCCCCTCCCAGCTCTCTATTATGCAACACCCTTTTGCAAGTCCTTGCAGACTCTCAGCTCATTGATTGTGTAACGTTCAAGAGCGAAACTGGCTGCAAGGCCTCACGGTCAGTCGCACAGAATCACTGCGGCGTCTCCCCACGTCCTGCAAAATAGATAAGCTCAACTGAATGCACAGCTGCTGGAAAGATAACCGTGTCCCTTTGTGTAATCAAGAGGAGTTTCATCTTATTTTGCTTGTTTGTGCTTTCGAGGGCTGTTAAGAACAAGCGCTCTATATGATCCAACCTGTTCAAAAATGTTCTTATATATTTGATAAATGCTAATGCACTAGCTTTAAGATTGGTTGGTGGAGGATTATTCGTGTGCAGATGTGTCTTGTTATATAGAAGTATATGTGGTATAGTTGCACAAAAATAAGCCAGGCCTCATTCTTCTGGTGTCTGTCAGCTTATTGTGAGTTTACTGTCCGATGTATTCTCAGAAACTGAAAGACATGCAGTAACGTCTAGTAAAAATGTGTTCACGTGGTTCCTCAGATTCAGTAAAGTGATATCCTACTCTCTAACTACATCCAAGTGGCGACTTTCATCTCGTTTCTCTAAGCTGCTTTAAGTCTTTCTGAAGCAATCGATGGAGCAAATAAAAGGGTTGAACTGCAAATAGCTGTTATCAAATAAAAAATTAGTGACATCGATCTCTGGACAGACTTCAGGCTCAGCCGACTGGTTTTAGTGAATATCAGAATCACTTTTTGTTGACTGTATGTCTGAAAACACGTGGAACTGATTTCTCAACATTCACAAATCATGTCATGCCAAATTTACCGGCCCAGAGAATCCTTCAACATTTCACTTCCTCTCTTGAATTGAATTTACAACCAGAAAGTTGACAGTTTTGGTTTTGATTTGTTGGAAAGCACTTCCTGTCTTTAACTCATTGAGTGCTAGTCCTTTTATAAAACAGAGAGTGCCTTGTACCAGCATATTTTTGCCCATTTTGAGTCATATTTCAAGAGCCACAGAATATTTTGTACTATGAAGAGACTATTTCATCATGAAAAAAATGTGTGTTTTTACCTTGTTCCATTCTTGTTTCATCAGAGGTAGAGTAGAGGACACTTTCACCAAAATCACCACTTTTTGTCCAGATTCTGTTCGATCGTCTCCACTTCCTGCTTTGATCTCCGTCTTTTATACCTTCTCCTCATGCTCTGACTACATCTCCCAGAAGCCCCAATATTACTCACATGTTGTGTGAGAGCGCCCCCTTGTGCCTGCTGCTGAAAAACCACTTTGACGTATTATTACGTCAGTGGCACTCAAAGAGTTAATGCTGAATTTTAGCAGCTGAAGAGCCAGAGGCTTCAGTGAAGACTGAACCAGAACTAAAATGCTACATTTACATTCATCAGGTGGTCAGAAACACGACCTAATTAAAGCTAATGTTGTTTTCTGTCTGCAGAGTAATAGTCCTTTCTCCTTTTTGCCTTGTAGTAGGAAAAGTACATGTGTTATTAATAAAAGCAATATTCAAGTATTCCAGTGAGCGTTTCAGCATGCACGATACAATGAGGCTGAAATTATCCCGAGTTCATCCATCATTCATTTCCTTATTTACACCTCTGCTTTGTAACAGTGTCGTCTGTGGAAAAAGGTCTTTTAGGCAACCGTTAGCTAATGTTGCCATGACAGCTTCATTCATACTGTGTGTTTAAAGTAGAGCATTAAACAAAATGCTCAGGGCTGTTAAACGTCCCTCGTTAATGAACTTATCCTCCTCTCCTGAGAGAGACGTTATAATGAGAGACTCACTCTTGTTAGAAGAGTTTTTGAGTATTTTCAGTTCCTGGGAGGATTTCTAATTTGTGTTTTAGGGTTTTTTGTTGCTAATTTGTTTCCTTCGAGTTGTTTACCTTCAAGCTGTAGAGTTATGATATGAAATCTTGAAGTTTTCATGCTGATTGGATTTTAACCATACCCCCCGTGGTGCTGAAAACTGCTGCTAGCGTTAAACAAAATGTGTGTTTTTTGAACAAGAGTGACAGTAATGACTGAGTCATGTTTTTTTATTATTGTGATCATTTAAAGGTCTTATTAACATATTTCTGAATCCTGTGGACTGATTGACCTGCGAGTAGGGAATGTGAGAGGCTCGCAACCTTTAAATTTTGAATAATAAAGCTGACACATGCTGCATTCATAAATGAATAAAGATCATTTTTTGGAGAGTTTCCTGCCTTTGTTGGCTTTGACTTCCAGGTAATGCATCGTTTTTTGACAAGGCATGTTGTGTCCATGTGGTTTTTTTCCAAGGAAAAGGTCAAAATGTCAAAGATAATGTTCTTTTGATGGCTGCAAAGCTCTCCTAAAAGCTCCTAAAATGCATGCTGTGATTATTTGAAAGTAGGACAGACGATCTGGCGATTTTGATTCATGCAATATTCAGCACTATGAGCACTTTCAGAGTTTTACACCTGGAAATTCTTCAGCGTTTTATGTCATCTCACACCTGAGACTCTCCTTACGTCACATTTGTCACTCCTTCCACGTGGGTAAAGCAGAGCCTTCATTAGCCTCCTCTTCCTCCCTTTCCGGGTGTTTACCTTTCAGGAGATCCTGGTGCTTTTCAGGGACTATTTTGAGGTCTTTTCTCCTTTATTTTTACTCATACTAAAGCGTGGACGCTGTGAAAGAGACACAGGAAACACTGCCAGGCTCTTATACGACCCTCACTTTTTGCTGTTCTATTGGTGATTCTTTTGTGATGAATGTTTTATAATTATCTGAGTAATGAAAGCCTGTAATTGAGCAGCATTTTCTATGATAAAGAAGCAGTCTTAGTAGCTTCCTTTTTCCACCCATGACCAGCGGATAATAGTGAGGATGAGACTAATTTGTGGCAGGAAATTATCCTGTTGTTAAAAAAAGATGCATCATGACCTGTGTAGGACTGTATCAGATTGAAGGAAGACGACACTAATGAACCTGCAGGCTGGAGCGCAGCATCTACCAGAAAAATAAACTAAATATGCAAACTGTTTAGTGTGTTTTTGCCCATTAGCTGGGATTTATTTGGGAGGGTGTGAAAGCTTTAAATTGAAATCAGCATGGACCGAACCAAGGCGAGGATCTGTGGATGATCTGAGTGTGAATTTAAAAAGCTGGACGGCACTTAAATCCATCTGCTGATTGTGATCTGCTCAGGTAGTGATCACATGACAAGCAGTCTGCATAGGAGGCGGGTAGCCTATATTTATGCAACATAAAGGTTACCACAGTAACGCAAATGCACGTCAGAGCATCAGTGCTGTTTTTGTGGTTCTTTCAGAAATGCAGTTAAAAGTGTGTAAATGCATGATATTATGGTACAAAACACATATTTTGTCTATTGATCACTTCAACATGGAAACAGGAGGAGCTGGGGATTGAACCGGCAACCTTTCCTGACCCTTAGCAAACAACCTGTCCTCCTTTTGAGCCTCACTTTTCTACCTGTTGAGGTGCAGTTTAATAATACCAATAAATAACCACACCAGTCTGCTTGGAAGTGGACTGAGACCCTCCTTCTGAAGCGGTCTGGTCTGGTTATTGTGGTCCGCATCATCAACAGCTTCCTCGCTAACCTGGCAAACACAGCCGTGTTTTTTTATCACTACAGTTTCACACACTGACTGAGATAAGGAGGAGTGCCTAATCTTCACATAATTTGCCGTTAACAGCGTTTCTCTGTGTTTCTCTTGCAGTCTCTGTCAGCAGCATGGGCCAGCATCTAGGAAAGAGGGAGTCACCCCCAGACAGCATGGTAAGAGGTCTCACTTCTTTTGTGCTCGTGGAATAATAATATGTTGAAATGTGTCGGTGAGCTTTTTGTCATGTTCTGTGAATGAGGCATGTGTTTAGGTCATTTTCTTGAACCTTATCAGAGTGAACGCCGGCCTTTATCAGCAGGACTTTGGACTCAGTCGTGCTGATTTATTTCTGTTAGCTACAATCACAGTGTATACATCATAAAGGTCTATTCTCAGAATGTTTTGTATTTAATGTTTAAAAGTGATGTGATGTATTTCTGAGCCGCCTACATTTTTGTGGTTACGACTTATTCTGGCACCTCTGGCACTTAGACGTCTACTTTTTTTTTTTTAAAGTAATCACGCTCCATTCTCTCCAACATATCCAAAAACAGTATGAATAATGTAGTGCAACGTCTCATTGCTTCATATGGAGATTTTTCTCGTTGTTGTTGTGGAAGGACGAGTTGCAAATGTTCATTTGATGTCTTTCCATATCCAGTTTCATCCGCGCATTATTCTGACTAACGGACCTGTTATTTAAATCTATTTATTATTTTATTCTTTAGCTTTAATGCCAGAGGGTGTCAACTCTTTGAGTGCCAGCCATTTTATAAAACAGAAAGTGCCTTTATCCAGCGTTTTCTGCCCATTTTGAGTCATATTTCAAGACCCACAGAATATTTTGTACTATGACTCTGAAAACACTGAATAGCTCAAATAAAAGAAGAGACTCTCCATTTCATCATGAAAAAAATGTTTTTATCTTGTTCCTTTCTTGTTTTATCAGAGGTAGAGTAGAGGCCACTCCCACTCTAAGGGACACTTTTTATCCAGAATCCATTCGTTTTGCTTCCCAATCGCGATCGTCTCCACTTCCTGCTTTCATCTCTGTGGCGTATACTGTCTCTTTATGCTTCGACTACATCTCCCAGAAGCCCCAATATTAGTGTCAGGCTGCGGGAGACTGCGATTGGCGATCTGCTGCCAAAAAAACACTGCGAAATAGAGGCACTCAAAGAGTTAAGAACCACTGATGCTCTTAAATTAAGTTTATTCAGCACATGATCAGCTTTTTAAAGGAAAAAGTTGTGTCTATGGAATTACTAGGAAACTTTTTTCCAGGTAGAATATTTTAGCACATTGCATTTCTGTAACTGTTAGCGTCCTGCTCTTACTCGAGCCGTGCTTTGATCTGAAGCACGACGGGCCTTGAAACCTCAACCTGTCTGAACTGGAGGAAGTAAATAGATGATGCGTCCATCAAAGCTCTCTGGATGCACGTCTCATTAAACCATTAGCTTTGGCCTGGTGAACACTGAGAATCTGTCTGGTCTGACACTGATAATTGACCATCCATATAGCATTACATCATTACTCCCAGAGCAACAACAATCTGCCGTCTAGAAGTGACCGACACCCGACAGGTGCTAAATATTTCAATGTTTCGCTGCTCTTGCGTCTTGTGTTGATGTTTATTTTATACCTAAAACAGTAAAAAAGTCTCACACAGACAGACTTTATTCTGGCTGAGTTTGTTCTGTCAGCGCGTGGGCAGGAGCGATAATTGCACTTTAAAGCATCAGGATGGATCAATAAGTTGAAGAGACTAAAGGCTTCACATCAGCGCCATAAATCAAATCAGTCGGGTTCTTAGTCATCAGTAGCATGAACAGGAAGTGTGACAAGCTTGAAGGTCTTGTGGCAAATTACATGTGATTTTCTTCATCTTCTTTCACGGCGAACAAAACCGTCAAGCACCGCACAATAGGCAATTCTAATTGGCCGGGAAGCAAGGTGCTCTGCTGTGCCTCGGGGTTAGCACTTGACAGAAAACGTCTGCCTCTAATAGTGCTGTAATTAAATAGAGCAAATTTTGAGCGATTTTCTTCTTTCATCTTTCTGCTCTGAGAGCACAGAAATGACAAGCCAGACTCTGTTCCTGTGCTTGTGTGCAGGAGGATCAGGCTTAAACCAGGACAGTAAAGTAATTTAATGACATCATGTAATTAACCCCAGCTTTGCTTAAGTCTTTTTTTGTCACGGCTTTTCAAAATGACAGCGCAGGCTGAGGCTGCGTTCAGGTTGGAAGAGGTTTCCAGGTTGTCGAGAGCAGCTCAGTCTGTTAGCGAGGAGGTGTGGAGGGAAAACCGGCGTTTGTGGCTGCAGTGATAAAACCTGCTGTCTGGCCTGAGGCCGACTACCTGGCCGGGGCCTGTAACAGGCGGCGTGATCGTGTTGGCGTGCCGGGGGAGGAGGGGGAGCCTGAAGCAGCGGGGAGGCTGATGGCGCAGCCCACAGATGATTTGTTTCCTCAGCCTGAAAAGCACACTCTGGAGAGAGGAGAGCAGCAGAAAGAGAAGTGGATTAATTTGTCAGGTGTGAAGCTGCCAGGAGAGGTGTTAGGGCAGCCTGTCGCACCAGAGCGCCATTGTTTATTTAGCTTCATAATTCTCCCTCCAGCATTTGTTTTTCACCACTTTTATTCTTTTGCCTTGATTATCATGACATCAAAGTCAATTTAAAGGTCTGGCAAAACAGCCAGTTGTCATAGTGACAGTTAAGCAGGAACAGAGCGTGACGGAGTAAAGCAGGTTATGTTTAGATGCTGTTGTCTGAGTCGTGATCCCTCTACCAGCCCCTTATCGTTTCAGGACGGTGAAATGTGACCATACCTCCTCTGTCACACCTCAAAAATATCCCTGTGAATGTTCACACGGGTGATATTTTATCACTTTATATCCCACTGGATTAACACCTTCATGTTGTGTTTTTCAGCAGAAAAAGAGGCACATAGTATGGAAATGCATTTATAGTCATAACATAATGACCTCCTGTCAGTATTGTCCTCCTTTTGCTGCCTCACAGTCCTGACCTCTCAACTGTCAGTGGTCATGATATGATGCCTGATTGGTGTGTGTATATACACTGTATAGAGCTTTCCAAATTAGCACATTACAGCAAGTAATCCAGGTTAATGTGCTTATTATTGTGCCAGTAAAGATCAACAGAAGGCACACATACAGTATCTGAGGGTAGATGTTACACGAGTGTCAGCATCCTTTTCCAGCCTCCATCACACCACCTCCACCACCCAAACCACCATGTGATCACATATTAGCCTCAAAACACCATTTCTACCTGCATCTTTGCAGTCTGGAATTGATGCAGTACATTAGCAGGCTAAACTCTGCAGCTCATAGTACAATGTCATGCAAATACAGCTCGCGCACATTAATGTATTAATGGCAATTTATCGCGTTAACTTTGTCAGCCCCAATTCTATATATATGCGCAAAAAATCGTTCCTAAATAAATCAAAATAACCAGATGCAGTCATATCATATTGCATTCTGGGTTTACACTTACAAAAGAAAAATCCAACTAGTAACTCTACAGCCACCCCTCTGCAGTGAACCCTCTGTGCTGTTTGTGCAGATTGCTGAACTAGAGACGGTGTTACATATCACGCTGTAGCTGCAGCGAGTGGAATCGATTTTTTTTTTCTCAGACATCAACAGCAAACATCAGGATGTGGTATCAAGGCCGCAGGGTTTGACTGCACACTTTTTTTCTTCCTCCTGTGGAACCATTTCCTGCTGATGCCGAACAACCAGAGAGAAACCCATCATAGCAAAGACAGAGATAGCCGAGAATTTTTCCTTCAGCTCGGAGAGAAGCGACTTCCTTTCTCCATCTAATATCCTGCTGTTCATTCCCATTACATACAACGATGGAGTAAAGGTGGAGGCCACCAAAAACACTTATGCATAGCATGTCACTGCAGTGTGTTGACCTTTCACTATCACAGCAAGGAGTGGAAATAAAGGTGATTTTAATTAATCAGGCACCAGCCTCGCAGGTTTTGATCCCATTTCTCAGAAGATTTTTTTAAATACTTTTCTTCTAGAAAGCAGTGCAACTATTGCTGAAAAATAATGACAGAAAAATAAACTAAGAGGAATTCTTAGTAGGAAGAGAGGGCTCTAGATTTGAAATGTAAGTTGGAGAGATAATTTTCCAGGTTAACCTCACGACACAGATGCTTTGTCAATCTTTTAGGTCCTGATACAGTCCTGTTAGTGAGGCTCCTTAACTAAGGACTGGAGTCTCCAGATGAGGGAGCTTGAGGCTCAGAGAGCAGACCTCCAGCTTCAGAGACACCATTGTTCCCAATTAGAGGGTGCTCTGTGTTGTGATCAGCCCAGCAGCCTTGTTCCTGTCTCCTGTGGTCTGTGTGAGATCTGTCCACATCTGAATTTCTCTCAGCTCTGTCCTGATAGAGAGATGGACTCAGTCTTTGTTCAAACCACAAACACAGGATACTGTTAATTTAAGACAAAGATATGTTGTGCTATTTGTAAATTGGTGAAAGTGGCTTCTACCTCTAAGTATGGAACAAGGTGAAAACAATACAGAGCTATTCATTTGAGCTATTCAGTGTTTTCAGAGACATAGTACAAAATATTCTGTGGGTCTTGAAATATGTACTGGAACAAGGCACTTTCTGTTTTAAATAACGGCTAACACTCAATGAGTTAATAATTGCAGTTGTGTTCATGGTGATGGTGAGTTATTTCTGGTTCCTTTAGAGCAACAAATTCCCAGTAATGTTCATATTTCCACCCTCTAGAGACATCTTAATGACTCCTTGTCCATGAGCTTCAGCTCTAAAGTCAAAGTCATGACGGATGTTGATCAAACATGCAGGAAAAGAGACGTTTGATTTGTTTTTATGTCCTTCTGTTATGCAGACAGTTAAGTAAGAACATGATTTTTTTGATTAGTAAGTTAACAACAGTAACTCGTTGCTTTTGCTTCTCAGGATATAATATTTCACTTTTCTTCTTTTCTTTAATAGTCTGTTGAATTGCTTCTCTCTCGGTAACCTTGCACTTAAAAATATGAAATAAGACCCGAAAGCTTTCAGTGTAGCACTGGTTGATTTCTGAATGTTATCTCAGTGCCTCATGACAGTTCATTAGATGAATTAACTTACTTCCTCACAGCTCTAAATAACAGAGGAATATTCGAAAAATCATTTGATACTACTACTACTTTTGTACCTGCCTTCTGAAGGTAGAGACACAGCATCTGGTGCTTTTTATATGAAAAACAGGTGTTGCTATCCACCTGTGAAGTGTGGACAGGATGAAACCCTGAAGGGTGCAGCTATCATCAAACCACAGACGTGGTTTGAAAGTCTCGAATCAGCCAAACCCTGCGAGGTGTTCGAATGGCTGCACACTTCTTCCTCTCCTCCTCTGCTCCAGCCTAAGGAGTAGTCATCCACACTGAACCCCATCCAGGCCGGTCTGAGACACCACAGTACGCTCATAAACATGAGCCTGAAAGGACCAGTGTTTAACCATTAGGGGGATCTACTGTCTGAGTAGAGTATAATATTAATAAGGACGTTTCCTACTAAGCTTGTGATTAGCCTCACATGAATGTAACTACGCACATTTTCAGTGATAAAGTTGGTTCTCCACCTGAAAGCTGTTTTAATTTTTGAAAGAAAATGGTCTTGTCTTCCAGAAAGACATAAGCCTCTCATTAATTTGACAAAGAGCTGTGACTCTGTTAAAGTTAGTAAACTTGAAGTTAACTCAGTGAGGTTGACTTTTTAATATTTGCTTGTGTTTTTGGTAGCGATGTCCCGATCTGATGTTGATATCGAGTATCGGTCCGATATCAGCAAAACAATAAGTATTGGATTATATCGGACTTCATTTAAATTCTTTGATATCAGTAGTCCATAAAACGCTGAACTCTATATTTTCGGGCACAGCTTTAACCCGTCTGGTCACCTTCATTTGAAGCAGCATCACAAAAAACAGCAGGAGGATTTTCAGGGTCTTCTAATTTATTTTTTATTTATTTTATTCAATATTTCAATTCTCATGTGTGTTTAACTTACATTAGTGGTTATTTTGCACTTTAAAATGTATTTTTGTTTCTTTTTAGTGGATTTATTGAGGTTATTTTTGAGCGTCTTCCAGTTTATTTTTTTATTTATTTAATTACATTGTAGAATAATGTTATCTTTAGGGTTAAAATTGATGCAGTCCGTTGGTTAATAATAAATGGGTCAGTTTTTCTCATACTTTCATACTGTTGCTGACTGTTGTTCTCTGTTTGAGTAACATCACTTGATTAAGCCTTTTTTAACATTTTATTCTACAAAATAAGTAATAAAGTATTTATGATTCATGCTGATATGGTATCGGATAGAGATTGGTATCGGCCAGTACTCAAGGCTGCAATATCGGATCGCAATATCAGAAGTGAAAAAGTTGTATCACCACTGGTTTTTGGTTTTTGGAAAGGCTTCAGGCTCTTTACATGCAGATTATTACTCTTTTTACATTTTTTACAGTCACATCGGTGCATTTGGAGTTTTTACAGAGTTAATCTGGCAGCTATTAGAGGAAAGATGTGCAGGTTGCTGGACATCTGCAGGAGCTCTTTCATCACTTGCTTTAGTGAAATGTGAATGAAACCTGGGAATAGTCTGTTAGCAACCTAAAGGGCCACCACCCAAAGCAGAGAATAACCAGCAGCTCCCAGAAAAAAACATGAATAATTGACAAGTGTGATCCTAATGGAGCGCTTTTCTTGATCTCCTTTACACGCCTCAGGGTCCGGTGATGCTTCGCTGTCTCTGGCACCAACCTATAGAGAAGCTCTGCTTAACAAGACCTATATTTAATAAGCCACCAGAAGCAGGCGTGAAGTCAGTCTGACAGCAGAGGACGGCATTAATCAGATGTTCTGCTCCACTTAAGAAGAATCGCCCACATACTTTGTTCTCCTCTGTTTTATCCCCATGTGTTGATCGAGGGCCAGCCACAGCGGAGGAGATTTCAGCATTTGTTTAGCCTACACGGACGGCTTTTCCTTCACTCTGCATGGTGCATCTGATCCTTCTGTAGTCTCAAAGTGTCAGCCACAGTTGTGCACATCAGATTTATAATCACATCAAATTATTGTGCAGTTTCTCCTGCAGTGTTAATCAACAGGCGTGTCAGAGATGGACGCAAGGTTGTTCACACTGTGCCATAAAGAGTCTTAGCTCAATTAAAAATGTCCACTAATGACTCCCTCAGGTCCCATCAGTCCTCCATCCAAAACACCAGATGTGTGCTATGATGAGCAACGTGATGTGATATCATGTTGTTTGGGTTAAATTTTACAGTGGTGTTGGCACGCTTCTGATGCGCTCTGCAGGATGCACTTGAGTGCAATCTGCTCCACGTCGCTGGGCTCATGGAAACGAAGCCTTCAGCCTCTGCTTCATGTAATATGTGTCCTCCAGCGAGAGGTGTTTGTCCTAACTAATCGTCAAATCACTGTTCATGTTTTATCAGTTCCACTTACGCCTCAGTGTTATTTTTTTGCTTTATTTCAAATGTCTTGCAGATTGGTCTGCACACTTTGAAAAAGTGCAAGGCTGAGATATAAGACTGCTGTGTTTATGCATGCAGTGTGGATAAAATCCAACACAAGTTGAATACTGAGTGCTTAAATATATAAAAATGATAAAATGATGTGGAATGCTGTGGTATCATATAGAATTTTGTCCATATCGCACAGCCCTACTGAACGGTGTTGCTGCTTGCAGCTTTCTCAAGAAGTGCTCTTACAAACAACTTCACACTCCACTTTGTGCTTCCTTTGGTCGTCACCAATACACCTGCTGTGGCAAAGTTGCATCACACAGAAGTCAAGGCTCCTTACAGTCAGAAACACTGGTAGGATACACAGAGTCCAAACTACTTCAGGCCTCCAATTAAAAGGACCCCAAACTGCTATAGTGGTATGAAAAATAAAAGTAGAAATGGAGTGGTAATGCAGTTTATCAATGCACAAAAGTCTTAGTCTTCTTTCCTTCTGTCCTTTCACTTTAAAATAATTGATTCATCCCTGAATCTTTAGATTGACTGTGGTTTGTCCATCATGTTCATAAGGAGTGGGAAAAAATATTGATGTGGCAATATATCACAATACTTTTTCTTCTTCTTAATTTCATAATATTGATTTTTTCCCCCCCCCCAAAAAAGTCCTGTTTTGGACCGATTAACATTTTAAATTTCTCAGTGAACTATGAAGAATATTGCAATATATCACAATATATCGCAATAGCACAAAAATCACAATAATGTATCGTATCGTGACTCAAGTATTGCGATATGTATCGTGAAGTCCTTGCCAAAACCCATACCTAATGTTCATTATCTCAGATGCCACAGATCAGGTTTTTATCTGATAAAAGTGAAAAAAGTCGTATCCAAATTTAACGTACCAAAGTTGTTAGTAAAGAAACTTCTGGAGGTCTTACATTAAGATCATTTCTAAACCAAAAGAAATCTGAAGAATTTGTTTTGTTAGGAGTAAAATTAATGGTGCCATCAGTGTGAAGTTGTGAATCACCCTCTGTCACCAGCAGAACTATCACTTTGGATTCGTCATTGATCTCTTTTGAGATATGAATTTGTTTTTTTTCTTTCATGTAATTAAATCTGAGCCCAGTATTGAGCCTGTTAACTGAATCTGAATGTCATCATGTCAAAACTAATTGACGTAGTTTGTGTACATAATTGAACGGACAAATAGAATGTGAAAAGCGTGGCTCTTTGTTGACCTTTTACGTGATTTGCATCGGTAAGCGCCGCACTCACAGGACTAGGTCTCGGTTCTCTTTACGCTCGTCTACTTGTGAGCGGTGAGGCCACAGTTTGTGAACGCCTCTATTGATTCCCTCCGTTGGCGAACCACTCGGAAGTGGAAGCTGGGGATATAAGTGTTGGCCACATTGTCATCAGGGAGGAGGGGAGCGCTAAGAGGATTTATAAGATGTGAGGATTAGCAAATGCAGATATTTCGTTCCACAGAAGTAACTTTACTTGTCATGAATAGATACTGATAGCTGTGTGACAGTTTTAGTTTTCATTTTGCCAGCACAGGTGGGAATAACAGATGGATTCATGAATTCAACGACAAGAGCTGACAAAGAGTTACAGCTGAATCAATATTTCTGTACATCTGGAAAGGCTGATAAGACAGCCCTATGTTGTTTCCATTCAGACGACACAGTGTCATTAAGTCTTTATGTTTCCTCAATGTAAGCTTCCTGTCGGTGACAGCAGCAAGAGTTGTGTTTATTTTTTTTAATAGAGACTGACCTGAGGTATTTTTGCTTTTGAGTATTAGCTGTTTTTTATTTTTGTCAACTTGATTCTACCGTGACAATAGATGCATTTTAATTCTTAAAAAGACTGAGCTTTCTTGGTATATGTGTCATGTATCATCATCCAAAGAACCCCTTAAAACATCCCCTGTGTACACTGTAGTGTTCAATATGAACTGTTAACCTCAAGGAAACATGGCAATCAAAGCACATTTCTCATAAAAACTAAAATAATCCTCTCAAAACACTCACGAAAAAAACATTCTATGACAGATGAAAAATAACATAATAAATAAATGCATAAATGAAGAAATGCATGAATAATTATAGAAATAAAATTAAGTGAATAAATAAATAAATAAATATAAAATTAATAAATACATGCATAAATAGTAGTTGGTCATTAAATAAATAAATACAAAAATCTTGAAATAAAAAAGAGAATAAAATAAGCACATTTATTTGTTTATCACTACATTTTGTGTGCATTTTATTTATGTGTTTGTTTAGTTGCTTATTTATGTGTCTGTATGCTAATGAGATACGAGTACTACGAAGTACTGATTACTGAAATTCAATTTCAAAATGCCCTTTTATATTTGGCCTTTTATATTTCATCTCAGAGTAAAAAAAATGCTTTCCATTGCTGTTTCATCTTTGAATGATGATTTTTTTTGTTGTTTTGAGCATGTTATACTGACTAAAAATCATGATCATTTTTCATTCAACATGCAGCGATCAAAACCTTAAAAAAATCAAATGTGAATTTATGATTTCATGATCCCATATAAATATGAAGTGTTTTGTTATTCTGATATGTGATGTGCAGCAGCGTCTTCTGAACGTTAAATGAATGAGTCTGAGCATCATTCTGCTGTAATTATAAATCCCCATTAATAGGTGTAACTATCCCTGTTGTCCTGTCTGCCTCTGTTCTTTCGCTCTGTTGGTCCCTCTCTTTTCACCGTTGCCACGGTAACCCAGCATCTCACCTCTTCAATCTGTTTTTGTCTTCCTTAAAGGATCCTTCACCTGAACCCAAAGGAGAGCAGACAGCAGCAGCAGAACCCGAATCACACGATGAAGTCTTTGGTAAGGGGTCGAACCGCATCTTGAATTTCAGTTTACGTGCATGTTGACATAATTAACAGGTTTCACTCTCAACACAAATATATGATTAATCAAGATATCATTACTGGACTACTGAGGACTATTTTTTTTGTCCAGCAAGGTTTTGCCATGGAATAAAATACAGATTTTTTGTTTGTTTCAGTCACTGAAGTGCTGAAATGTGTTACCATTAAATCAGCAGAACCAACAAAAGCTTTAAATCCACATTGACACGGTAGCTCTTTTAACTCAGCTGCTGTGACTTTATCAACAATGAATAGCTCCTGCTTCACAGCATGGACTCTATATAATCTGCTTGTGTGTATTGATTTGTGGACTACAGTTTGAAAGCATTCGGTTCAGCATTTTAGCTGTCGCCGTCTTGTTTTTTTTTTTTTTTGCAGCCAGAAGCAACAAGAGATGGTGGATATAACCAAAATATAATTTAAAGGGAACCAAAAAGGTTTATAATAAGTAACTTGACTGAACTTAAAAACAGGGAAGCACAGTGGTGTAGTGGTTAGCACTGTCGCCTCACTGGGTTCGATTCCCATTCAATTCTTTCTGTGTGGAGTTTGCATGTTCTCCCCGTGTCTGCGTGGGTTCTCTCTGGGTACTCCGGCTTCCTCCCACCATCCAGAAACATGCATGTCTGTCTCTGTGTGCCCTGTGATGAGGTGGCGACTTGTCCAGGGTGTACCCTGCCTTCCGCCCTAAGACAGCTGGGATGGATGGTTGAACTTAAAACACACTGTGAAAGAGTTAAAGTTAGTGTAAGAGGAAAACTGACACCGCGATAACAACCTGTCAATCAGCAGGTAGCTCTGCCCTAAATCATCCTCTGATTTATGGTCTGTTTGACTCTAAATGGAACCATAATTTACTAAATCTACATCAGGCTGTATTGAAGAAGACTTGACACTTGAGACTGAGACCATAAACTCAGGTTTACACTGTTTACAGAGGGAATGAATGAAGAGAGATGTAGGATCATTTTCTCATAGACTTCTATACAGTCAGAGTTTTCATTGCTATTAGAAAGACTGAAGCTGCTAATCCTGAGGCATGACAGCTTAGCAGTAACCATGATGAATGAATGTTGGTGGAAGCCAATCATTCCTCATAATGAGAAAACCTCACAAGTCATTGTTCCAGGCAAAGTTTCCTTTCTCAGTCGTTCTCCTGTTAGAGAAGTTTTCCATCTGCCACATGCATTGTGACTGGTGGTGGATTGAAAAGAGTCTTTGTAACACTGCTGCTCAGCAGATGAGGGCAGAGTCTGTTGATTGATTTCACTCTTAGATGCTTCTTCAATTTAGAGGCCAGAAGAAAATTGCAATTTCAGATTTTTTCTGTTTAATGAGGTTCTGATTTAATTCCAGTCAAAGTGAAATTTAATTGCGATTTTATGAGAAATTCCCTGTTGTCTTTTTTGCCACCTTGAATGAAACCATCAGTGTGTCTGAGGCTTCCTGTTGACTCTCGTCAGTGAGTGAAGAAATTATTAATACATGCTGAGGATCTAAACACAGCTGACTGGCTGTGTGTTGGCCTCTCATAGGTGCCTGTTGGGAGTTGACGGAGTGCCAAAAATGTAAACATGCAAAGTAATAAGGAAAGTACGAGTCATTAAAACCCTCAAGATGTTGGCCACATCTGTGTGGGAAGAGCAACGAACGTTCACAACATGAGGAAATGAAGACAAGCGCTGCCTGTTTTCTGCCTTCTGTCGCTCTCGATTGTTTTCAGGGTGAGCTGAGGTGAAACGAGAGGAAGGATCTGAATGTGGAGGAGATTATAGTGCGTTTGTAACTGTGGTTTTAAAGGTTTAGCTGTCCAGTATCACCTGCCAAATGCCATTTTAAGAGTTTAACTGTTGAAAATGTTACGGTGATTCCCTCCTCGTCGAGCTGCTGCAGATAAAATGTGATTATTAATAATATGAGGTACGTTCATATGCTACCACTAGGACTAAATGGTAACAGTGTCGCGAGGATTTAACTCTTATTGGCAATAACTTGACAATTTAAAAGGTGGAAGAGTCATTTAGCAGCTGTTGATTTGAAGTGATTTTTTTCCCCAGATAATGTAGCTGATCGCATCACTACGAAGGAGTATTAGGGCCACATTGAGATTTTTTTTTTTTTTTTTTTTTTCCCAGACTTCAAGAATAATTATTTGCTAGAATAAAGTCATTATTTACGAGAATAAGGTCAAATTACGAAATTAAAGTCGTAAATTTACGAGATTAAAGTCGTATGTTGTGATGATGTTTGTGGTGTTGTGTAACGTGAAGTTGTTAAAAACTTCGGTCAAGTTAGAAAGATATTGGGAGATTCCAACCTCCTGGATCAATCCGTCAAATTCAGTTTGATCTAAATGCAAATGATGCATTTTCCTTGGAGCCTCCTTGTTCCGGTTAAATTACGGTTGTAGCTCGTCATGTGCCTCACCAACACCGCAGAAATGCATCGTTTACATAGCACTGAATTTTCAGTCATAAATGTTTGTCAAATCATTCGTTTCTCCACAGAAAAACAAGCTATGTTTAATTAGTTTCAGGACTTTTTGGTGGATTGGTAACTTGGTAAAAACACTAAAAAATAATGGGTTGTTTAATTTGACGTCCATATTGGCCCCGTTTTGAATTATGATTATTTTTTTCAGCGTAAAAAAATAATAATAAGCTAAGCCAGATTAGCTGTATTTGTGATTATGTCTACAGTTGGTTTTGATTCTGTTGAGTTATCTGAATAATTCCTCATATTGGACGTGAACCAGAGAACTGGGGAAGAAAAAAACATATTGTGAACACAGACTTTTGGGCTTTTTGTTCCCTCTTGATATTGTTGTTGTTGCCTGTGGGTGTCATGTCATGGTGGTGAACTAGCAGGAAAGGCCAGTAACTCTGGGCTGGGTGTGGTGATCTTGATGCGGGTGTTTCATTAATATTCTGCCTTGTTCAGCTTCTTTCAGCAGCAGCAGCTGTGACTGACAGTAACCATCCTATAATAGTATTACATGTCTGTGTCTTACAGTGAATACTTTCACTGCATGAATGATTTCATTAAAACAAAAACACTGACTTGATTTTCATTATTACATACATGACATTTTACCATTTTCACCCTTTTACTTCAGGCAAGCTTTACCTTGCAGAGGCTTCATCCCATTGATCCATTAGCTACTCGATACACTCCTCCTGCAGCTAATTGCTGTTTCTTGTGTTTAACACCATTGATCAGCATGGAGCACATTCTGAGGATCCACCACTGACACAAGTGATGCTTCAGAGAAGTCGCCCACGCAGCACACAGTCTTTTCACTTTTGGTCTTTGTGGGACGGCGTCGTTAGTGTACCAGGAAGCAGGCTTGCTTACTGCCTCAGTTATTTCATGGCTTGGTGCTGTTTTTTTCTGATGTTGTCTGTTTTTCTTGGTCGACCTCGGCTTCCTCACGTAGACGCTTCTTTCGGCTCATGATGAGAAAAGGAGTGAATTAGACTGGAGGTTTGTATGGCGATCAAAAACACGATCTGACTCCAATGTGACTCAGGTTTATTGAGCTGTACCCACACCATGAATGACCCTTTTTCAACAGGGTGGTTCCAAGGCTGGTTTGGAGCCAGAGCCTGACATAGCACCAGTTCTTTGTGTTTCCACAGCATAAGCACCGACCCCTGGTGCTTAAAACTGGGGCCAGGCAAGCACCAAGTTTTTGCTGGTCCAGAGCTAAGCACCGATTACGTCAGGTTGTAACAGTTATATGACGTTATATTTGTGCCACATTGCTGAGCAAGCAAATGCAGATTTGAGCACAGAATATTTTCTGTGTGTAGTAAATTTTTGCACGTCACAATCACCGCTGAGTCTCAGTGTTTCTCCTGCTCAAAATCTGTCGCTCAGGAATATGTCACAGATATGATGCCATGCAGTTAGCTTTGTCGGCTCTGGATTTTTTTTTTTTGCAAAGCCTTGTTTTGATTTCACACCGCACAAGCTTTGCCGGGTGAAAACGAAAACGCTGTGACGTACTCACGTTTTGCAGTGACGTAATGACGTGGCTCTGACTGAGCTCCTTGCCAATGGAAAAACGAGTAACACCATTTGGTGGAAAAGGGGTAGAAGAGGGATTATTACCTGATTTTACGTTGATTAAAAATGGTAAAGGAAGACAGTTCCTGACAAGGTGGAGCTTAAAGAGCAGCTTGGCTTGATTAAGGTTTGTTAGAGGGGTTGAGCTGCTCCAGAGCATCGCAGCGTTTCCACTTTGACACTTAATATTTAACTGGCTCTTTGCTCAGTCAGCACTGCTCTCTGATAGTGTGTAAAAATCCCATTTTCTTATCAGTTTCTAACTCTCACTGAGGGAACATTGCTGTCAGGATACATTTAAAACCTTCCACTTACCTGCGCACCAAGGCCGAACTAATTTAGTGCCATTAGGTTGATTCAGGGCAAAAGAAAATAAAAGGAATTGCCACCAAATTGTCACAGAGTGAGTGGTTTATGACGGGCAGGTTAGCCGTGCTTTATTGAAGCCTGTTTTGGTGAAGTTGTCATCAGCCGGCGTCATGACTCACCCCAGCCTGTCCAGTGTCTGGGGACGTCTCCATGCAGCATTTCCTGTTTACACTGCTTTTCCACTGAAGGGCAAACACCACCGCCAGCGGTGCGGCTGTTAAAAGCCCATTACGGCCCCATTACCTGGCCCCGGACCTGGACCAGGCCCTCGCTCAGCAAACCAGACCCCCTCTCTCTGTCTGTTTGCCCGTTCTGCCCTGACTCTGTCTGGGTCACTGTTTCTGAGCAGTAGTAGAAACACAGGAGAGCCAGAAAAACTGTGGAAATGGACTTGGACCAAGCTTAAAGGGTCAGAATTTAAAATTATGGGGGGATCTATCGACAGAAATGTGTGTTTTCTGTAGTCTATAATCACCTGAAAATAACTGTTTCCTTTCTTTAGAATGAGTCATTTATATCTAATTACATTAGTTAATATTCACTCTCTTGGTCTTGAGGAGCTGAAGCTTTCAATTCTGCACAACTGGCTCAAGAAAAAGCTGAGAGGCCCTTTTGCGTTTCCGTGTCGGCCACCGTTTGGTTCTCCTGCAGGTTGAGCACACGGCAGAGGTTTTAATCTGTAACCTCACTGCTAGACATCGATGAAATATGTTGTTGTGTTTTTTTGTAGTTTTACATGCTTTAGAACAGTGTTCCCAAACTGTTTCCTATCAAGGACTCTTAAACTGATGAAAAATATAAGATAAGATTTTAAGATTTTGTCCCTATGTGCCTCATCTGAATGCATAGTAGTCTAGGAACAGATATAACACTTTCTTTTCCCAGAGATTACTCAAAATTGGCAACAAAATAAGAGTAAAAAACACAGTAGAGTAGGAAATATAATACATATAAGAAGCAATATAACACCAGAGTTTAACTTATTGAGTGCCAACCCTTTTTTTTTTAAAACAGAACGTGCCTTGTACCCGCGTCACATTTCATGACCCACAGATTATTTTTTTATTATGACTCTGAAAACACTGAATAGCTCAAATAAGAGACTCTTTTTCATCATGAAAAAAAAATTTTCTTTTTACCTTGTTCCATTCTTGTTTTATCAGAGGTAGAGTAGCGGACACTTTCACCAAAAACACCACTTTTTGTCCAGATTCTGATTGTTTTGCTCTCTAATCTCGATCGTCTTCACTTCCTGTTTTGATCTCTGTGGTGTATACCGTCTCTTTATGTCCCGACTACATCTCCCAGAAGCCCCAAAATTACTCACAGGCTGTGTGAGAGCGCTCTTTTGACCCTGATGCCAAAAAAAGGAAAGACGTATATACACATCTATGGCACTCAAGCGTTTGATTTTTAAAGACGTATATACATCTTTGGCACTCAAAGAGTTAGTAGAATAAAAAAATAAATACAATATATTTAGTATAATAAGTAAACTAAAATAGAAAAGGAATATTGTGCATCAGAGGGCTTTTGAGAGAGTAATATTGGAAAAAAATTCATCATCTGCTAAAAAAGTTAGTTGAAGGTTTTTTTTTATGATAAAGTAGTTAATGCTGGTTTCCTCCTAGACGTAGAGGGCATACGTTGCCTGAGGAGCTTTAGTCTGAACTGCAGCACATAATTCTCCAAGAGGCTGCCCAGGATGTACTTCAGAATATAAACACAATATTAATCTTCCTACTTGGTATCCTCTCTGACATTATCATGCCTGACATGTTTTTACCTAAATCCTGGCCAGAGTTCTTTGTCTCTGGTGATTCAGAAACACACAAAATGAACATTTGATCTATTCTTTCTGCAGGGAAAGTTGTGCTGTCATGACTTCCTCCTCCGGACATGAATTAATGTCATATTTCAGAGGATGCTTTAGGAAATGGCTGTCAGAAATGGGGATTGTAGATTATAGTTTAAAAAAACGTTATTGTCTCATTGTCTTATTGTCTCTGGTTCATACAAAGAGAACATGAGTGTGAAAAGGATTTTGACTCTTTATCTTGCTTCAAAACATTTGCTTTTCTATATAATTAGTTGTGTGTCAGTCTCATATTCATGAAGCTGACGAGTGAGTGTTGGTGCTACAAAGTATGAAGAAGTTTGAGAGCAAAGTACTAGAGGAGCTAATGGCAACACAGTAGGAATAATCCGTTATTTATGCATACATCACACACACAAAGGCTAATGTTAAATTTTAACAGTTATTGTTAAGCTTTGCATGTTTCCTCCGAGCATCAAGTACGCCTTCTTCACAAGAAGAATCCAGATAAACACTCGGCTGCATTCAGTCAGCGAGTGACCACTGCTGAGGGATCTCATCGTTTCCAGCCTCCCATAGTGCAAAGGAACTGCAGGACTGATTAAGACCCTATTTGGGAAGAACTGTGTGATGAGGCTGCTGGGAAAGTCGACACAGTAATATTCTCTGGCTATGAAAGAAGAAATGCATGTCATGAACTGAGTGGGATTATTCAGTGACACAAAATGACAAACGAGAAAAAATGTTATAGACAAGAACAAACTAGACACAAACTAAAACTATGTCTTTGTTCATGTATATTTGGGCTGTCAAAGTTAACATGACAATGCCATTAATCCATGTTAACGTACTACTTTGCGTGTCGGTAATTCTACTTGGACAAAATGCCCGAAATGTGTTGCCATAGATGTGCAAGACAGCCCTAACACATATATAGGCCCTACTGTATTTAAGCTGTTAAAATGTATGTGTGTGTGTGTGTGTTCTTTTAATTGCTAAGACGCACCCTTTTTAGCAGCTTCCTGCTGTAGCAATATGATTCTGAATTGGTTTGTAAGTTGACAAATCAAACATAATATGCACCTTTCGTAAAATGGAATTAAAATATTAGCAAAGTGCTTCAAGTTTTAGCTGTATCATGTTGTACTATACATTTTGTGCATGCACTTCTTAATCCTTGTTGTGGCATTTCAGTTTAAGGGGCGCTTTATTTCTGAGGGAGACATGCTGTTAGTTTAGGCTAGCTGCAGTTATTAGGATTTAAAATAAATCAAGTTCATAAAGTAACTTTTTTTTGTATTCATTTGAACCCCGATCAAGATACACTGGTAATAATTGATTTGCATTTTTAATATGATCTGAAAAACGTAACTTTTGAGATTCAGCGATTAATCATGCTTTTTTTTAATATGTTAATAGTGATTTTAATATGTGCTCAGCAGGTACCATTTTGTAAATATTTAGAATTAATCTAAATCTAAACCTGATAAAAGGCACAATCCTCTAATCTTAAATGTTACAAAGCTCAACGATACAGGACCTTTTATCACTTAGTGTTTCTTTACTCAGATCTGCATTAAAAAAAGTAATAACTGGAGTGGGCTGACCTTTGTTCTCTCACTGGACTCAAACTTCTTAAAAAGAGTTATAAAAGCAGTACGTTAGAACAGACTGTATATGAACCTGTAATAATACACAAACAGTTTTGCTGATCAGATTCATTCTTTCTGAAAGTCACATTTCATCTTTCAGCTTTCATCAAGGAAATTGAATGATATTGGTGTGAACCAGTTATCACTTATTTCACACACTGTGTGGCTCCCTAGTAATTGCTTTAGGGACCTTCTGGCTGCACTTGAAATCTGAAGGGTAGAAGAGGCTGCACTGATGTGGTCTGAGCCTGGTGGGGTTGGTTAGAGTGCAGGGAGAGGATGAGAGACTCAGTCCACTCTTTACTAACGCTGTAGAGAAGCTTCTGGAAACACAACAGTAAA
The DNA here is from genome assembly GCA_029721515.1 of Synanceia verrucosa. Lineage (NCBI taxonomy): Eukaryota > Metazoa > Chordata > Actinopteri > Perciformes > Synanceiidae > Synanceia > Synanceia verrucosa. The sequence goes on from CM056557.1 coordinate 22,540,992, forward strand.
CATCCTCTTTAGAAATGACATCAGGTCTTGTGAATATTTAATATGTGGTTTAGTTTCTGCACAACTCCCTCTGCTTTCTGCATTAATGATTATATTTCCTTCCTTATTCGTCTTGTTGTTTACTCTGAACACTGAATGTACATTTTCTTACACTTGATAAATGAATGGATGGATTTTGGCTTCATCAGACATAAACTGAGACTCCAGACTCATATATAAGCTAAAATTGTACAGTTAGATATTTAGCAGGGCTGTTACACATTTATAGAAACAAAATAATTTACTCTTATTCTTTGGGATAAACATCCGGAAACTGGGTTGCAGCTCATTAATTAAAAAGCTGCAGATTGTCCAGGGAGGAGCTTTAAAAAGAGATGAGTTTTATATTTATGATAATGAATTCAAATTGATTTACCTTCCGTATTAGTAAAGCATACAACATTAAAATGCTCAGTCAGAGAACTAAAATCACTTTTTCTATTTTTTGAAAGGTTATGAATGTCAGATCGGGTGTGGTAACACATTAACAACAAAAATACTGCAATCTTAACAACTCTGTAGTATTTTTCTACTTTCTGCTGCACAAACCTCCACAAGAAATGAAATGATCTCGGAGAAATGCAGTTCAGCTCTTGGCTGACCCTCAGAGAAATGTTAATTATCTTGTCAGAGCTTTAAAACTGCATTTTGTCGCACTGTGTGGACATATATAAATAAACTATAAATCACATTGGCATATTATAACCTTTTAAATCTTGATAAAGCAAACATTTGTAAGCAGTGTATCATTATGAAACATGTAGTTCAACTTATCAACAATGGTTTAGGCTTCTAATATAATTTAACTGTTATTAGATGTAGAAATTAAATATGTCATTTAAAGTATGATTCTTCATGGCTGAGGGGTCACAGTGAATGCCACATTACTAGGCAAAAAATACCCAGATAATAATCCTTCATGAATATAAAATATGGAAGCTTTCAGAGCAGTACACAAAATCATGCAGGAAGATATTCACTTTATCTGCATGTGGGATCTGCTGATCTTTTTGGTTGACTGGTTTACTGCTGACTGTGCATGCATACAGTATTGACAATGAGATGTATGAGTGTGTTCCTCTGCTGTGCATTTGTCATGCATGTATTAGTGCATCGGCTCAGTCGTTTGTCTCCGTGGCCGAGGCTGACACCAACTGATACGGGTCCTGGCACTGCCAACGCCAAGCCCCTCCTCTGCTTCCCCCTCAAAAGCTCTGATTGTTGAAGGGCAGCGTCCATCACTGGACCAATGTTCTTTGGTTTGACACCATTGTTCATATCCTCCCTTTATGTCCTCTCTCACCTCGCTTACTCCCTTTCTTTCAGGTTTTTTTTAAGATTGATTATAATCTTAAGATCAGCCGCTGACATATTATTTCCAGTGATCTGCTAAATGCGTGTTCTGCAGCTTTTCCTGTTTGAATCCATGAAAACACACCCGTGCATGTTCAGCGTCTGTGTTGCCATGAGTTCAGGAGGTCCACGTCATCTGGACTCGACCATCTGGCGGGACAATCGCTGAGTGTGTGTGTGCGTTAGCAGCTGGGTCCGCGGCTACAAGAGTCCAAGGAGAGGGGGATGATGGGTAGCCAAGAAAATACAAAAGTACTACCCTAGCTGTGACATCCCATATGTCGGACAAGATAATTTAATGCAGAAACATACACATTGTATCTGGATCCAGGTCATTGATTGTGTCTAGTGAGTGGCTGCTTGTCATCTGATTTTACTTCATTGCTCACGTTTGATTTTATTTGTGACAGACACAGCTGGCAGAGACCACTGTGTCTGTTTGACGGCTCGCCTTGGGTTATATTGGGTTATTAACTCATTGAGTGCCAGCTGTTTTATAAAACAGAAAGTGCCTTATGCCAGCGTTTTTGCCCATTTTGAGTCATATTTCTAGACCCTCAGAATATTTTGTACTATGACTCTGAAAACACTGAATAGCTCAAATGAAAGAAGAAACTCTCTATTTCATCATGAAAAAAATGTTTGTTTTTACCTTGTTCCATTCTTGTTTTATCAGAGCTAGAGGCCACTTTCACCAAAATCACCACTTTTTGTCCAAATTCTGTTTTGCTCTCTAATCTCGATCGTCTCCACTTCCTGCTTTGATCTCTGTGGCGTATACCATCTCTTTATGCTCTGACTACATCTCCCAGAAGCCCTGAAATTACTCACATGCTGCTGGAGACCACGATCAGCGACCCGCTGCCGACAAACCACTTTGACGTATTAATACGTCAATGGCACTCCATCAGTTTAGGTATTTAATGTTAGAAAAAGAAGATCAGTGAAATCAGATGAGATATGATCTTGCTAAGGACAACACATTTATGTCGCTAAGAGTAAACAAAAGTGTCTTAAATCCCATCTGGATTTTATCCAAATAATGAAATGACAGATGTTAATGGGATCAAGGCTTGCAGTCAGACTGCTCTGTGCTACTGTGAACAAGCCTGCAGTCTCAGAATCCATTTCCTGGCCGATTGCTGTAGTCAGAGGAATTATGGTTTGGGGTCCATCGTATTCTTGTGAAGGAAATATTTCAGGTAACGTCTGGAGAGAATTTTTCACAAATGTCCAGTTCGATTAGAGGGTGAATTTCAGTTTTGGTGGCCAAAGATCAAGGTCACTGTGACCCAGTGGGCAACCTCCAGGCGACTAGATAGAAGTCTATGAGAAAAAGGGACTATTTCTGTCTTGATTTATTCCCTCAGTAAACAGTGTAAACATGAGTTTGTGGTCTCAGCCTGTAGTTTCAAGTCTTCTTTAATACAGTCTGATGTTCATTTAGTAAATTATGCTACCATTTAGAGTCAAACAGACCATAAAGCAGAGGATGCTTTAGGGCGGGGCTACCTGCTGATTGACAGGCTGCTACCATGGCAACATGCTGTCTGGAAGTTGTAGTTAAACCTTTCACAATGTTTTCACCTCATTGAAAGATTGTAACATTTTAGTTGCCTAAAATTGCCTCTTCCACTGTGTCGTGTCACTTCTGGTTGTAAAAAAAACAACAAGATGACGACATCCAATAACCAACATCGTTAGCGTCACAGCATAATTGCTTAAATTGTGATATCTGCCTAACTCTATAACATTTATTTGTTTGCAAACCAGTTCACACAACTGGTCTGAACTTACTATTACAGTATAAATAAAAGGTGGGTTTAAGTGTTTTTTAAGTGTTTTTTTTTTTCTGGAAACTTTAAACATGATTTCAGCAATTATGCTATGAGGCTAACAATATCCCGACCTGGACACCTCAAATCAGTGGTTCACAAACCAATTGTTAAGGTCATGATCGTAAATAAAATGATAAAATGACGTTTGGGTGACAGACATGAATACAAACTGCAATGTGACTGGTTGGTGGATCTCTTTTAAGGGAAGTTTTCAAGGTCTTTGGTGCCTGACAGACAGACAGAGCAGGATGTATCCAATGGTGATCTCAAGATGATAAGTTTATTGTGCCGGTGGTCACGCAGAGGAAATCAAGGTGTAATGTCTCAGCTGAAGCCTTTGACACAAGCATCCAGTTGGCTTACGTCACGTCCGTTGCCCTGCTGAAGTGTGTGTGGATGTACAAATGTGAGGATGTGAGGAAACGTCTCTGATGGCATCAACACATGTTGAGCTGTTTGTCTCCTCTGCTGTCCTACTAGAGACACTCAAGACCTCATCCTCCAGAAACTATATAGTACAGTATTATTACACCAAACTGAACTGAAATTAAGATTCATGACTGAGCTAAAATATTATCCTCACATCACAGTATAATGAATTATAGCGCTTAATCCAGAAGTCATAGTGACGTTACAGCAACATGTGAGACTATCTACCAGCCTTAATGTTGATCTGTTGATTTGACAGGGAAAATACATATTTTATCAGCAGCAATTTTCATAGTAAATATCTTTAAAACATTTTAAAATATTTGCATGTGGTGTGATGACAGCCACCTGTTGATTTATTTCTTTTAATAACAAATAATCACCATTTAAATGTTTAAATAGTCATTTACATTTTGCAAGGGAAAACTTGTCAGTGTTTAATCAACTGTTGTCAAGAAAACAAGTGAAAGAAAAAAAAAATTGAGTTATGGCTGCTGTTTGTCTGTAAACAAGTCGATGTGAGGAGCTGTTGGAGATGACAGGCCGGGGCTTTTGTTATATTTGCGAGGTGAATCTCACAGCTGCCTGGATAAATAAGCTCTGACTCTGCTGTGTATATGATGAAACTCACAGCAGACAAGCCATGTTAAACGCGACTATTGCCTCAGTGTGTGAAATCCAAAGTGTTTTTTGTTTTCACTTTGACATGCCAGAAAAAAAGAGATGTTCACGGTGAAACAGCGGTGCAGACGTGTGCAATTTTCCCCCTTTGAATCAAGTTCTTCCCCGTTTTAGTGAAGTTCAAAGGTCGCCCACGTGGCCTGGGTTATAAGAAGGTAGCGGTCCTGCTGGGGCTTCTTATCTCGTCCGGAAAAATCTCTGGAGGACTAAAGTCCTGAATGCCTCATGGGGCTTCAGAGACAGAGAGGGGCTTTTTTCTTGAGGCTTGTGGGTGCTTCAGATCCACCATGAATGCAGCAGCAGAAGCATTTTCACCCCTGGGTGGGAGGTTTGGTCTAGGGCCACATAGCGATGGATGTTTTTTCAGAGGAATGCTTCCCGTGCCTCAGTCCCACCACAGTCCTTGTTGTTGTCCCCGACGTTTTACACATCCTCTTCACATTGAGGAAGAGGAGGAAAAATGGGGAGATTGAGGCCCACTCCCTGCATACCTTTCCTCTGCTGGATGCTGATCTTTCCCCTCTTGCAGGGGCGACGAATATCTCCACTGAACAGTTCAGATCAGTTTTGGTGTCTTCAGTTAACCTGTTTAACTCTTGCAGGAAACTGCAGTGCTGATTGTAATTGATCTGATTATATCATTCTGTGATTTTACCAGAATCATCAAGTCATTTTGACGCTTTAGTTGTCAAAGGCACATATTGGTGTTGCCACGGTGAATTAATCAAGATGAGGTAAAACGCTATCATCAGGTCACCCTCAGACTGCGATAATAGCTTGGCTGCATTAAGAGAATTGCTGAAAACTTATTTTGAATGAGGCCTTAGTGCTGATGAAAGCTGAGCAGTGTGTTTGATAGAGCAGATTCTGAATTTACTGTCTCCTCTGGTGGCTTAAAGACCCCTCTGCTCCACCAGTGATGGGCTGGCTTTCTCTTGGGATAAAGCACAAAAAATGAATCCAGTATTTATGAAGGAGGCCTCAAAGAGAATGCAGCATGCCCTCAGCAAACCTGTGCTTCTCCCTGCAGTGTTATGAGTCAGACGGATGGATAATTGGCCCTTAGTGTTGTTTACAAGCTGTGCTTCTTTTGCATAACCTAATGTAGTGAAGGGCAAAAAAAGAGGCATGCAGCACATCGTATATGTCCTTTTATCCCACGTCTTCTTCACTTGTGTCAAGCAGCGAAGTAGCAAGTATGGCATGAAAAGCTCATTCATACGGATGCTCGACCGTACGCTGCTGCAGTGAAACTCAAACATTTACCACAAGGTTAATACGGCAACTTTTTAATTTGTGATATTGGGTTGTACAAATAAAATTGACTTGACTTGAAGGTTATTCCAGACTGAGCAGCACAAAAATGATTAGGTTGTACTGAAAGCGAGGTTATTAATGATCTAAAAGAAAGATAACCAGTCGATGTCTGTGTCCCAATTCAGGGTCCGCATCCTTCGAAGTGCACATTTGAAGGCCGCTTACGTCACAACGCTGCGCGAAGGCTGTCCCAATTCGTTCAAACTCGAAGGATCCTCCAAATGCAGCCTCCAAATGCGTCCTCCTTTCCCCCGAATTCGGAGGATGCACCGCTACTATCCTTCGCGGCCTCCCATATCCCAAGATGCTTTGCGCGTCTGTTTTGTCTACAATGGCGGCTAACGACAGCAGCAGCACTAGCGCGGAGTTCACTTTTAAATGTTTTTCCTTAACGCCAGAGTTAAAATGGCCTTACAATTGTTAAAGGACAATTGTTAAAATACGTGACGTTAATAACGCTAACATCAAAAATCAAAATCATCAATTTCTGGGTCCATTGTTGTCGTGTTTTAATTGTCGTCTGTCCGTTATGTCCGTTTTGTGTCCTGTGATCTGTCCGTTGTCTTTTCGTGTGTATTTTGTCGTGAGCGTGTGTTTTTCCTGGGCTTGGGGAGTAGACGTTACGACGTCGTGACGTAATCAGGAAATGCTCCGAAGGCTAGACCGTCCCATTTACCGACGGTTGACGCGGTCTTCGGAGGTGCCTCCGAAGGATGCATCCTCCGTAGACCGCGAAGGCTGGGTCCTCTGAAGGATGCAGACCCTGAATTGGGACACAGCTAATGTGTGACTGTAATTTAGGTGCTGGTCCTTGGCCCAATTTGAAAAAGTCAGCAGGCTGTCACCCATCATGTGACCCAGCCAATGAAACCTGAGAGCTTAGTATAACAGGAGCAGGGAATGTTAGTGAGTATATCATAGAGAAAAGGCAGCAGTGTGAGCATGGTATGTCAGTATTCATAAAGCAACTCCAACCAGCAAGATCATCTTGTCCTCCCAGCTCCATCATGCAGCATGCTGGGCTTGTCATATTACACTGATTGCAGTTCCCTGGACTATTGTGTTGCTGTGTGGCAGGATGCCATCCCACTTTTCTGCCTCTATGAATTCATATATACAAAATATGCAAGAAAAGAGATCTCTTATCTAAAGCCACTGAATAACTCTAACTTATCTTTTCTTTTCGGGCACCACACTGTTTTGTTTGGTTTAATAACGCTGAGAACAACAGACCACAATCAAAAACAGCCATTAAAGCGTTATCACCTGGTCTGTATTAATAATGGACTTCTAGTCAGAGAATATCTGCATCTATGGTTATCTGATTCAGTGTGCTGTGGATGATAATGGTCATGAATCAGCCATATCTCCGATGCACAGATACAATCTAACGTTAGCAGAGACCCAATAAAATCACAAAAAAGTAACTAACGCAGCGATAAATCCCAGAATAATAGCATTACTGTGTAATTTATGTTTGGAGCTTCACAACAATTTGATTTGAGTCCCTTGGTTCGTCTCGATCCTTCACTATTAGCTTCAAAACATGCAGGGGAGGATTTTTGTTTCACATTAGCCAGGTATGTAATCACCTGGCTCAGTAATTGTTGAGTCATTGGCATCAACTATCAATCCCCCTACAGGTGTGTCATGGTCAGTTTGTGCACTGGGACGTTAAAATCCGGACTCACCTTTTATAAGAGCACACAGTCACTCATCAGCAGCTTTTTTATGGCCACCTATGGTGGGCATGCACTCAGTGTTACACTGGAGAATTAAAGTTCACCCATGTCAGGATGTTTTTCTCTTTGTAAGTTGTGTTTCATTGGTATTCTAGTGGCAGATGGAGGCACCGCTGGGCGTGAAAAGGGAGCAACAGCTGAAGGATGATGGAAATGATTTAAGAGGACTCGTGGGTAGACCACTGAAGGACAGAAACAACAGCAGCTCTCATATTTATTCTGGACTTTGTGGCAAAATAACAGCCACAGTGGCTCCTCTGAGAGAGAACAGCAGTGTAATATAGCAGATTGACTGTTGACTGTCTGTGATAAAGAATGATGAGTTATAATTCGTACATTCGTTAGAATACGCTGATTGATTTTATGAGGCTATAACTGCATATACACATTTATAATTTATATAAATGAGCTGCTGCTGTCCCTCTAGAAATGTCACAGATCCATAAAAACACATTGAACAGTGTGTCTGTAATGAGCCTGACTGTTGAGAGCCAGCTTTTCCTCAAATGACTGGCAGCTCATGCTGTGCACTAATGAACTCCTGGGAGAAACTTGGAAACAAAACAAGTCTTGAGTTTTTCCTTTACACTGTTTAACCACAGTTAAAAAAGTTTTCAGGCCAATCAAGTAAAAGAAGGAAAGTGCAACCTGCTGGTGCTGTGCTCAACTCTGCAGAAGAATAAGAAAACATGGAGAAACCACAGCTGTGAGTGTAGAGAGCCACTGACACCTCAACCAAACTCAGCATGCACAACTGCAGATTCGTCTGCAGTGATTTGTGATGCGGTGCTTGAGTTCATGATGGTATTGACTTGAAGTTATTATATCTGACCCAGGCGCACAGAGACAAATGAGCAGAAAGCAACACAGATTGATTGCACCAATTATATAAATAAAGTCAGCTTCTTCCTGTCTGACTAAAACCTGACTTGACATCTCTTTTTTTTGCAGTTTCGCTGCATTCTTTCACTTCGTCGTGCTCTTTGTAAGTCAAGCCTTTAGAGAAAGTCTATGAATGGGATGTGCCGTTACAGCGAGGACTGTCTCAAAATGGCCAATAAAATGTCTTTTTCTCCTTGTGGAGAATGGAGGGTGTTGGGATTATGGACGAGCTAACGAGAACACCCCAATAAGAAACAAAGGAGAAGCATCATCAGACCATTTGTATTGTCTTTTTCTCCTATCATCTCTTTTCGCAGAAGGTGGTAAAAAGATGATTTGGAGGAAAAATGAGCTCTGACATTAAATTACCTTGTATATCTGCTTCTTTTTACTGATATAACACTTTTGAATGTAGCAGGTATCCATCTGGATGGAGACAGTTACGTCTCATCATCCCTCAGTCTCACCTCTTGGTAAAACAAAAAGTCTAAGGTGCTCCATAAACATTGCTTTGACAGAGTTAGAGTAGCCTTTTATATGGAGCAGTGATGGCTATGATAAATAGCAGCTCCTCAGGGCTTCCTTACTCAAAGAACAGAAGTTGGTCTCTGCATCTACTCTTAATCCATATTCACGTTTGCAAGTCTGCCGGAAGGAAATCAAGAATAGGAGAAACTCATTGTACCAAAAAATAATCATGCTGGTGTCGTTGCTACAGATGCATTTCTTGAGGAATTCGGTAAGAAATCAAAGCATAAACTTCTCCATGGCTGCTCCGCGCCCTGCAGCCTCGAAACTCTCGGCCTCAGATCGGATAAGTGTCAGCGTGCATTGGGTTGAAAACCCATACTTATAGGAGTTATTTTAGTGACACTGGGCCCATTGTTTGTCTGTAATAACTATGCAGCTCTGACAACAGGCCACTGTTTCAGCCGGTGTTAGCATGCAGATTCCCTGGTGTAGTGCTACACCATTTCTGCCAGTACAGTGTGCATATTGTTGTGGAGACAGGAATGCACTTGATGTCCTCTGCTGTGGGAGCTGGCTAACTTGACGGATAGCTGTCAAAGTGGACATTGGAGAAGCAGCTGTATCTCACTTGAACTAATATGCTGGACCGTTGTTTTGACATGGGTGAACTGAAAAATCAGCCATGATAATGAAGAGAGACGAGATCTGAGGCACTTCACAGATCAGCCAGGGACATTTCTGTTTATTTATAAGAAGCTTCTTGTCTAAAATTATGGAAGCCCCCGATTAATTACAATACTGTAACAAATCTATTAAGGTTTTTGAGCAAGCACTCTAATGGATTGTCAAACTTAAGCTGCTACAACATGGTTTTGACTGAAAACTGAAAAGTAATTTAGTTCACACTTTTCAACTGCTCATGTCTTTAATCTTTAATTTCTACCACTTCCTGTTGGGCAGGTAAGGTTTTTTTAAGTTAAAACGTGAAATGTTAGCTCTGCTGGTCCCTGCTGCAGGAGGAAGAAGGGCAGGGCCTCGTCAAAAGAGCCCATTGTGCCGCTGTAGTTTGTTGTGTGCCATGCAGGCCTGAGTCCATAGATGACCCTTGTTGTTTCTGCGCAGGCCTGGATGACACAGTTGGGAAACAGAACAATGGCTGCATCTCGGAGAGGCCGGCAGTGACTGACTCCACAGGCGCTGGGGGCCCCCATCAGCCCTGGACCGGCGCCAGCACAGATGACCCTGACAGCGCCACGCCACGCCCCCACCTGGCCCGCCTCTTCTCCCGAGATGCCCCGGGCCGGGAGGACAACACCTTCAAAGAGCGACCCTCTGAATCGGACGAGCTGCAGACCATCCAGGAACACAGCGGAGCGGCTTCAGAGTGCGGGTCGGAGAGCCCCGAACAGGACCTAGATTAGGCTAGCTTTTTTCCCTCCCTCCCTCTCTTTTCTCTTTTCCCTCCTCCATTTTTCAGTCTCTCATAAAAGAGAGACAAGATCCCCACATTTGACAAATACAAACACACCACCAACCACTAGTGCGACCATGGCATCCGCAAGCAGCTCCGCACAGGCGGCCTTCGGGCTGGGCCGGAGGAAGAAGAACCCCGGCCTCCTGGATCAGATTGGGAAGTTCTTTGGAGGGGACAAGAAGAGGAAGAGCAAGGTGAGGAAGCAGGGAGAGACGAGGCGAAAGCTCAACTCTTCTCATGTATCTGTTCGTTTTGCTGATTCACTCCCAGAACCACTTTTTACTTCTGATTCTTAACAGATCTTATCAGAATTTGTTGCATACATATTTATCACATAGATCTATTTTGGTTTTACTGTTGTTTTGTTTTGGTGATGCGAAGTCTGACTTTATTCCATGATTCACTTTAACTGGCTAATAGGTTTTTGAGTCAATGCTGGATAATGACTTTGAGTGGGATTTCTTTTTCTTTTCTTTTTTATTACAAAGAGCTGTGATTTATGGAATAATTTTAGTATACGTTTATGTATTGCTCTGTTTTCCTGTTCTTCTTATCGAATGGTACTGACATTAGTAGCATTTTTTCCTCTTCATTTAAATTTAATATATCTGTTGTAGAAGTGATTTGGTGGAATTGTTTGTTGGCGTTTGCTTTTTAGAACGTCAAACTGGAGATAAAATCAGGCGTGTCTCGGCTCAGGTTCTTTCCTTAATGATGATGGTGATAATGTAAGAGACGGGAAATTTTACGCCTGTATCATTTAGATGTAATAGTGGTACATTATTTTGGATTTTATGGAGGCATTAGGGACCCTGCAGAGCTTTTTTTGTAGGGAACTTTGATGTCTCTGGGCTCATTTTTAAACATCTGTGATAAGTCAGCCACAGGGAGGTACTTCACTACTGTTTGCACAGCAGTCAGCTCAGTCACTTTCACATTATGCTATAAATGATCAAAGAGATATGCGATATATTAACATATAATGATATGGCATATTATCATCCCTTGTTTGGGAATATATATATATATAGACAAGAGTCTGCATTCGTTAAAGTGAGACGAGGTTTATCTTATCTCGCAGGCAAGCGATTGGTATTAAGAGGCACTGGAGCCTGCATTGCTTTTTTAATTACTTTGCACTCAAGTGTTGTTGAGATACCATCCTTTTTGCTAATTATTAAATATAAAAACAAACTTGCAGATTTTGCAGAACAAAAATTTGGTGTTTGTATTCCTGGCACTAGTTTGCCCATCAGTTTAAATGGATTGGGATCCATTTCCAGGCATGACGGTCTGCTTGGTGCTGCTTCCAAAGCCATTAATAAAAACCAGACTGCAGCTCTGGTGGTTTCCACCGCTCCTCAGCCCACTCAGTGATGCCCTCTGGAGGTGGTTGCAACAAATGTGTTGAAAATATTGAGGCAACAGCATTGAAATCTTGTTTATCTTGACAACACTACGACAACAGCTGAAGTTAAAATCCCAAAGTTTCTTGTAGTGCTCTCAGAAATGTACCTTCATGAGTCTTTTCATGTCTTAAAATATGGACAAATGATGGTTTGAAAGGACTAAATGGACAAAAATGAAAAAAGCTTTTTTTTCTGTTCAGCTTTTCTAAACCTGCAGAGCGCTAGGTCACTGCAAAGAAGTCACTCAGCATGCATGTATGCATTCCCCTTAACCTAATATCAGCTTTGAAAAGGTGTTTAGTGTAGGATTCAGGACTTAATATGCGGTATGACAAATATTTGCTCTAGCCTGTTCTGCTGATCAGATATTGTTTTGCTTTTGTAAAATGTTCAGGGAAAATGTCAAAAGAACAAATTGTAAAGCTCTCATTCAATATTAGTCTGGTGACCATGTTGCTGCAGTATTTGTTAGATTTTCTTTATGCCATGAAATTGTACATTGCTCTCCGCTTTGATGACAGGTTTACGAAAACATAGTTGTAAAAATATATATATTTATGTATTCACCGAGGGTTTGCCTTCAGATGCTGAGTGTTCACGTCTCAAGTGAATGACAAACAGGTTCGCCCCACCTCTGTTGCCTCTATAGCAAAAGATCAACATGCACTAACTCTCTGCTGCAAACATATATTTTTCCAGCATGAATTCATCATGAAGACAGATATTTTAGCTTAATTTCTGATCTTCCGTGTGCAGATTTTCCACAGACATTCTTAAATGCACACTTTGACTTTTAGACTGCAGTATGTTGCGGAGAGGTCATGTCAGTGTTTTCTGTTGGATCTTGAGTGTGCATGCTTCTTTGAGTAATGTTGGATTGTTTTCAATGGGTGGCAGGTGTGGAGACATTTACAAACTGATCCCTTGTGCTTTTCATGTCCTTTTGTCTGATTTATTTACACGGTTTTAATCCAAGCCCAAATGTGGGCTTTGAAAAGATGTTAAGATGGTTCAACGAGACAGATGTTTCTTAAGTTCTCAGAAAACAACTGTAGAAATCTGCATTTCAATGATAACGGATGTTTGATCATTTTAAATTACAGGCATAATGATGCGCTAATTGGAGGGAAAATTAACAGCATGATCATTAGCTATTCAAGCAGACATGTAGACTTATAAAAAACATATAATATGTTTAATTTGCATATTCATTTGTTGAATGGCAGACAGAATCAGCCATATAATGCAACACAGGAGTGACTTCTGTATATGACTCATGCTCTGTTCTCTAACCCAGTGTTTCCCAACCCTGGTCCTCAGGGCACACTATCCTGCATATTTTAGATGTAACCCTGCTCCAACACACCTGATTCAAATCAGTGGGTCGTTATCAGGCTTCAGCAGAGCTTGATGACTCGTTGATCATTTGAATCAGGTGTGTTGGAGCAGGGTTACATCTAAAACATGCAGGATAGTGTGCCCTGAGGACCAGGGTTGGGAAACACTGCTCTAACCCCAGTGTCTTGGATGAAGAGGGGGTGCCGGCGGTGCTTCCCTCACATCGGTGTGTTCACCTCAGGTTCACGTGTTTTTGACTCAGTCGGGGAGTTTGTTTGAACCAGCAGTGGATCGGTGCTGATCTCTGTTTTGTAGCGCCTTCATCTTTGCAGTGGATACTTGTAACTGTCTGTTTCTGTTGTGAACTGTTGTGACCGTTGACCTGTTCCTAACCAATCCTGTTTTAAGCTTTTTGGATTATTGCTTGATTAAAACTCTTTAACAACACCCTCAGTACTCTCTTTGTGTTGTTTTGATGCTTAATGTCTCTCATTTGTTCCTTTTCTGCTCTAAAACTGTCATACATTGATTGAAGCATTGAATTTAATATTATTTATTCAATATAAGGCTGTAAAGTCCCAATGACATGTTATTCAGAGTTGTTGTTTTTTTAGCTTCTGTACTGTGAGTTTCAATGTCACACATTTGGGGTGAGCAATACCACAAAATGTGGTTTCAATACAGAGCCAGAATATTGACGACGATTAAAAGGAGCTCATGTAGTTTTATTTTGCTTCCATGGGGCACATTTTAATGGCATGAAATAAGTTATTATTGTATATTGAATGTGCAAACATTCAAACAAAGTGTACTGAACAAAGATATTTATTCATTTCTGTGTAAGTTCTCAAACGTCCAGGTCGAGATAAATTAAAATGAGGAAAAAAAGAGTCAGCTGGACTTGCCTGAGGTTATTTATGTAGCTTTTTTGTTTTAGTTTTGCCTGTTTAATGTTTTAAAACTGTAAATTATTTTTAATTAATGTAGCCTTAAACTTATCCCTGCACATAGATTGTTGAATGAATCTCTGATAACTAGATTTTGACCCTAAAACATGAAGACACTGATTAAATTTGTATTTGCATATTGCCATATTGCCTTTTTATATGATCTGAAAAATGATTGAGTTTTAAAAGATTTTTTGTCCGTTCATATAATTAAATAAACACCCTAACGTCACGAATAACTGACCAGTGTATAAAATGCTTCGGCGTGTAAGGCTATAACTGTTACACGACAATACCGACACGTTTTACGGCAGTAAACCTTTAACCTTTGACCTTAGAAGTTGTCGCGGAAACAAACACAGCAAGCTAGCTAATGTTAGCTCGGCGCTTCAGAATGGTTAAGTGTTGTTGTTATACTTTAAGCTGGGTTTGTCATTTAGTGTTTTCAAGGATGGATGATACCAGGGTGACTCATTTGTTCATCAAAACTTAAGGTAAAGTTACGTTTTTCATTTTTGGAGCGAACATTAACGGTCATTGTCTTGACTGTTTGCTAACAGATGCTAACGTGCTAACAGGGCAGCACCGGCAGAATAATTGTCCACAACATGAGAGTTTAAACTAGCCACTGTTGTCTTTCTCAGCACAGTTAATAGTTATGGAAAGTACACAAACCACTGTACCACATACTCATGTATATAGTCTTTTATGTTTTTTGCCACTTCGTACTCCTCCTTTGCATTTCCTAACTAGCTAGCTTAATAATACAATTTACAATATATGAGTAAATTATATTGTCACAAGTATGCATCATTTTAATTTTAGGTTATTCGAGTACACACACTCTCACACCTTATAAAGCCATTTCATACTATACATGAATGTGATAATTATTATTCATTGTACTAATTATTTTCAACTCCACACTTGTTTTTAATTATGCCTCATTCTTTTACCAGTATAGCCAAAAAGTTGACTTTACATTTCTTTGTAAGTGGTATTTAAAAAATCTTGAGGTCATGTTTGGCATCAGAGAGCAAAAATATATTGTAGCTGGCTGTCCTCACAGTTTCATTACATTTAAATCTTTACAGGCCAACAAGTCTGCAAAGAAAATCCTGGTTCAGGATCACAATAAAGATGACGTGAATGACTAGTACTCACACAGAAGGATAAAGATTGAACTGAATGTCTAGCACTTAGGACGGCGAGAGGAGAGTTTCAGTAAGAGGGATGTATTTCAAAATTCTGTTGCTTCTTTTCAACTCAATAATGTCAAATATGTTCTGCCTACCCCAGATTTAACTACTCTGCTAAAAACTGATAACAGCCAGTCGCTCTGATTGTTGACGTGGTTTTACAATTTATCTTTTTTTGTGTCCCAAGCAACAAAGAAAACATAAGTGTATTCAGTGATCTTTGGGTTCATTTGTAGTTTCAGTCTTAAAGATTATGGATCTTAGACAAATGAGTGTATTATTGAATTCAATCAGTCACATACTGCAAAACACAGTGACTAATCAGAGAAGGTTTAATGGAAAGCAGAGCTGTCTCCACTCTGATAGTACTGAGTAATGCTTGACTCTGACTTGTTTCTCTGAGTCTAAAGATGAAATGGAAAGAAAAAAGAATAAAACCTCTTCCACTCACAGTTTGTCTACTAAAAGGGCAGAGCTTGCTCTTCTTTCCTGGAGACAGATGAGCATTTAAATTGCTTAAACATGAACAGCAGCTTGTTCGTGAGGGAAACCGAGTCCAGCTCAGTAATTCAGTTGACTCTGCCTTATTATTTCTATTTAAGAAATATGCGTTTCTTTTCCCTTGGTGAGATGGACTGGGAAACAAGAACAGGTTGGCATTGGAAGTCATTGCACAGTTTTGGACAAACATGCAGTTTAATTGTCTTTTAGGGCTGCAGCTAATAATTAGACTATATCCATTGTTGATTAATATGTTGATTACTTGTTTGGCCTATAAAATGTGAGAAAATGCTGAAAAATGTCAATCGTGTTTCCGAAAAGCCCAAGATGACATCCACAACTGAAATATATTCAGTTTACTGTCATAGTGGAACAAAGCGGGCGGCTCAGTGGTAGAGCGTGTCGTTCAGTGATCGGAAGATCACTGGTTCGAATCCCGGCTCCCCCGAGGCGCATGTCGAAGTGTCCTTGAGCAAGATACTGTACCCCAAATTGCTCCTGATGAGCTGTTGGCGCCTTGCATGGCAGCCACTGGCATCAGCGTATGAATGTGTGTGTGAATGGGTGAATGGGAAATGTAGTGTAAAAGCGCTTTGAGCTGTCGGTAGACTGGAAAAGCGCTATACAAATGCAACACCATGCAACACCAAAGAACTAGAAAATATTCACATTTAAGAAGCTGGAGTAATCTTAAAATTATCAAAAATGATTAATTATTATTATTAAACTTATTATTTAGTAGTAGTAGTTTAGTAGTAGTGTACTAATCAAATAATCATTGTAGATTTATTTAATTTAAACATAAGATTCAATTTTTTTGCAGAATTAACAGCAGGCCTGTTTTATCAGTCATAGAAACAAAGACAGTCAATCTGTGTATATATACAATAAGTTTTCAAGAAATTAAAAGTACTAATATTGCTCAAGCGTTTCATTTAGTGTTATATAATTCCTTGCAAATACAGGTAACTAATTAGTCTTTAGGCTGTAAAAACATAATTGGGAAGTGTAGCTGATCATAAATATTTTTTAAAAAGTGTTCTCAGTATCATTATATATTTTGGACAGTCCTCTGAACTAAGGGAAATTACAGCCTTCCCACAGGGTCACTCAGTATATAATACCTTTGAGCACAATGAGATGATATAATTTGTTTAAAAAAAACAGTGGAATTATCAATTGCCAGATAGTGACAGATATAGGCTATATAATCCCCCTCTTTTTTTAAACTTTTAATAACTTCCATTACAGTCCTTTTAGGAAATATATTTTCTTCATCAGTTCTATCTGACAGCACATATAATGGCTTAATTAGCCTCCTTTTTGGTATGTGGTATTATCTAGAAAGAACCCGATTGCCCTCCGAGGGGAACAGCGATCTGCAGCTGCCATGTTGTGAATCTGCACCACCAGACAAACTGCTGTGTTTGTCAGCCAGATCGATTGGCCCTGTGCTCCCTCTGTTCATGAATCTGAAAGAGTGCATCTCCAAAAAAAAAAAAAGAAAAGAAAAGCAGTCCCAAGACTTGAGTTGAATCATTCGTCCTTTCTTCTGGCTGAATGAGGATTCACAGTCTGACACTGTGGAGCAAATTGTGAGGAAATGAATATGTGAGTGATGCCTTTCCCCTTGTTCAGTGCTGCAGGGTGGATACCACATTTCTGGAAAATGAGATGCAGATATCTCAGTACAATTACTAATTAATGTTAAATGCAGTGGAGGAAGAGGTACGATTACAACTATTCTGTGACAACTAGAAGTCCTGCATTAAAATTTCACCTAAGTAAAAGTACAAAAGTGTCAACAGCAAAATATACTTTAAGTGCTTATTATGCAAAGTGATCATTTTCAGAATAATAATGTTATATTCTGTATATAGGCCTTATTATTGGATTTTAATTACTGAAGTGTTCATCACTTTAATATTGCAGCTGTTGCAGGTATATTGTTGATTATTACATTAATTTAATGAAATAAAAACTACAATATTTCCCTCTCAGTTATTCATGAAGTACTCCAAATTTGTACTCAAGGATGTTATTTGTGTAAATGTACTTATTTACTTTCCACCCCTGGTTAAATGAAAGTATTTGATTTGTTCAGTCTGATGTGAATTTAGTTTTTCTGTTTTGTTTTTTTTTAATGTTGTTGATTAGTGATAGCCTGCAGTAATGATGAAGAGTCATCCCTTCTGCTCAGGATGAATTATTAAGCAGCATCCATAATGATGCTGTTTCTTGACCTGGCTGTGACCTTTGACCTTAGAGGAGGCAGTTGTGATCATTAACCTGCACTTTGATGCACTGCAGGGCACAGATACCTCGTACCTCAATCTGTGTCCTGAATCCTGATTCTTCACTCAATTATCCAGTGACAGAAACATCTGAGAGCTGCCCAGCTTACTGTCACAGATACAGTTAAGGAAACAGGCTGAATCACTTAAGTACTGCAAGTAAGATGAGAAGATGGAAAGGCCACCGATCTCATATCTAACCTGATTATTATGAAGCAGATGCCACAGCATGCTTAGCTTAGCTTAGCCTAGCATAGAGAACAGAAACAGGGTAAAGCTAGCCTACCTCACTTATTAACATGTTTTAATGACAAAACTAACATGATTGCTAGTACCAACTTTCAGCTAACTGCAGGGTTGCAAAGCATGGCTGTATGCTGTTAGTATTGTTTTACTCGTTGTTCCCAGACTGTATTTAAACTATAAGCTAGTTTTCCTCTTGATTCAATAGCTTCATATTTAATGGTCAGGTATAAGAGTGATATTGATCATCTCACAAAGCTAACAAGCTTATTTCCTTCAATGTCTATATGCTATTTCAAAGACATGTCATTTTCTCTTGTCTGCATCCTAGGTAAAAGAACTATAATGCAAATGATAGTCACTTCATGAAATCCAGGAATTTAATCTTTGTCCTTCAATTTATATTTATTGTTAGAAGGATGAAAATAAAAGGAAACACTGGATAGTTAACATGAAGTGATTGCAAGTGTGAGTAGAGCAAATAAAAAGGGCACCAAATCTAAAAATCAAATTCCTATGAAACGGAAATCCAAAGCAACAATACAGGACAAAGTCTTGTCTTTATATTCTATACATGAAATGAAGACAGATTAGTGCTTCATTTTCATTTTCTCTCAGACATCAAACAGGTATCATTGATGCGACCTCCCTCTTTTCAGACCACTAAAGTGAAAGTTTGAGAAGAAGTTTGAAAAGCGTGAAATCCCTCACCATTCACCAACACAACTTTTAATTAAGCAACAGAAAACTGAAACTGTTCAAGGTCTGAAAGTCTCCATCGTTATTAGTGGCATGTCAGCAGCTAATGGAAACAACATTTGCATTTAGATGCGTGAAATAATCCGTCCTTATAAACGTTAGTTATTATTGGGTGTCATCTCTTTTTCTATTTTTTAAAACTGAGAAATAAAGGCAGAAATAGTGGTTCCAAGAAGGAAAGACATGAGAGATCTCACATCAAAGGGACAACTCATGGAAATTGAGACCAGCAGGATTCATACAGCATTATTTGACATCCTGCTTCCTCTCTCATCTCTTCTCTTGTCTCCTTTCCTTAAACATAGGTACTTTTGTGGCCTCAAAGGCTGCTCTATTTTCTCCCCTCCTCTTTATTTCTGCCTCTGTTTTCCATCTTTGCATCATGCAAGAAGACACACAGGAAGAATATCATTAAGCAGCTGTTGAAGCACAGGGGAAGCATGATGGTGAAGCCAACAACAGAAAGGCTGGCTTTACTCCTATTCAAATAGCTCAGCATTTGTTGGATGTTATGCTTTTTTTTCCCCATTTGTACGGATTGTGTTCCAGGTGGAAACCTTTCCTACACTGTATTGATCGAATTGTTGGTTGGTCCATTTTCACAAAAACCTATAAATTACAGTAAAGGTGATGTATAATCCAACACCATGCCTGTCATGTTGTGTAAATGGTGGCAGCAGTGAAAGTTTCCCCTCTTTCAGTTCGGTTCTTTGATGTGAGATAATGGATGTGAGTCATCAACAGCTACCGCACACACACACACAGACACACACAGACACACAAACACATTTTCCTGTGACATTAATGGGGTCAGAGAAAGGGATGAATGAGGTAACATTAACTGAAAAGACTGGACATACTGAGTGGGTGGAAAATGAGTTTTTGTCTCCCATGGGCTGCACATTGGTGATGGCGTTGCATATTCAATGAATTCTTTCACCTTTTTGTGTGTCTGCTGTTTGTATAACTTAGCAGAGAATCGCTGTAATGCACCATTGTTTTAAGGCCTAGAAGTCAGAGAGGATATTGGCTTTATTAAAATGCTCA